>CM067847.1:756471863-757754363 GCA_034509565.1 Triticum monococcum
GGGCCCCACGAGGGTGGAGGGCGCGCCCCCTACCTCGTGCCTTCCTGGTTGCTTTGTTGACGTAGAGTCCAAGTCCTCTGGATCTCGTTCATTCCGAAAATCACGCTCCCCAAGGTTTCATTCCGTTTGGACTCCGTTTGATATTCTTTTCAATTCTGGGCTGGGCCTCTAGTTAATAGGTTAGTCCCAAAAATAATATAAAAGTGTATAATAAAGCCCAATAATGTCCAAAACAGAATATAATATAGCATGGAACAGTCAAAAATTATAGATACGTTGGAGACGTATCATGGTCCTTCATGAAACGCTCCATGAGATTCACACGAGAAAACTAGATGGAGTTGTTTTCAAGGTGGATTTCGAGAAAGCGTACGATAAAGTCAAATGGCCTTTCCTTCAACAGGCCATACGCATGAAGGGTTTTGATGAAGCTTGGCGACGCCAGGTAGAATCTTTCACGCAAAAAGGGAGTGTTGGAATTAAAGTGAATGACGACATAGGTCATTATTTCCAGACACACAAGGGCCTGAGACAAGGTGATCCAATGTCTCCTATTCTGTTCAACATTGTGGTTGACATGTTGGCAATTCTGATAGGTAGGGCAAAGGAGGCCGGTCAGGTGGGTGGCTTGGTGCCTCATCTAGTTGATGGTGGTGTGTCCATCCTGCAGTACGCTGATGATACAATCATCTTTATGGAGCACGACTTGGCAAAAGCGAGAAATATGAAGCTGGTTTTATGCTTATTTGAACAATTGACCGGATTGAAGATTAACTTTCATAAAAGCGAGTTGTTCTGTTTTGGTAGAGCCAATGAGGAACAAGAGGCTTATAGGCAATTGTTCGGATGCAAATTGGGGGCATTACCTTTCACGTACTTAGGTATACCCATTCACCATCGTAAGCTGACAAACAGAGAATGGAAGTGCATCGAGGATCGGTTTGAGAAGAAACTGAGTTGCTGGAAGGGCAAACTCATGTCATATGGAGGCCGATTGATTCTTATTAATTCGGTGCTCACGAGCATGCCTATGTTTCTCTTATCTTTCTTTGAAGTCCCAGTTGGTGTTAGGAAAAGGCTGGACTTCTATCGATCCCGATTCTTCTGGCAGAGTGATGAACTAAAGAGAAAATACCGACTCGCCAAATGGGATATCATCTGTCGACCAAAGGACCAGGGGGGCCTTGGTATTGAGAATCTTGAAGTCAAGAACAGATGTCTTCTCAGTAAGTGGCTATATAAGTTATCAGTTGAGACTGAGGCCACGTGGGTGCAGATTCTCCGTAGTAAGTATCTGCAGTCCAAGACTTTGTGCCAGGCGATAGTGAGACCAACTGACTCGCCATTTTGGAAGGGGCTTATGAGAGTCAAAGCTGCCTTCTTTAATAGAACAAAGTTTATAGTCGGTAATGGCAACACCACTCGCTTCTGCGAGGATACTTGGCTTGGTGAAACGCAGTTGGCGCTTCAGTATCCGTCCTTGTATCGTATTGTTCAATGACGTGATGCTCTTGTTGCAAAGGTTATGCAGTCCATTCCCCTTAATATTCAGTTTAGGAGGGCGTTTGTTGGCGACCGGTGGGAAGCATGGCTTCATTTGGTGAGTAGACTGATGGAGGTTCAGCTATCTCATCAGCCCGATCAGTTGTGTTGGATGCTTACTAGGTCTGGAGAGTTCACAGTTAAGTCGGTGTATATCGATGTCATTAACTCTAGTGCTATTCCTAGTTCCAAAGATGTTTGGAAAGTCAAAGTTCCTTTGAAAATTAAAGTGTTTATGTGGTTTGTACATAAACAAGTCATTTTAACAAAGGATAATTTGGTTAAGCGCAACTGGACAAGATGTACTAGGTGTAGTTTTTGTGATCGGAACGAAACTATCAATCACCTCTTCTTTGACTGCCCATTGGCGAGAGTTTTGTGGCACACGGTGCATATTGCCTTTAACATTACTCCTCCGAATTCTGTTAGTACGTTATTTGGAACGTGGCTTGTTGGGATAGAGTCCGAAACAGCTAGACACATTCGCGTAGGAGTATGTGCTTTGTTGTGGGCAATTTGGAACTGCAGAAATGATTTGGCTTTTAACAGACCAACAAGTATTCATTTTTTGCAGGTTTTATTCCGGGCTACTGTGCTAATCCGTATGTGGTCGTTACTCACTCTGACGAAGGCCAGGGAGCGTTTGGTTACTGGATCTGTCCGCTAGAAGATGGTAGCGCGGGATATCTTCAACCGATTTGGATGGCGGTCATATAATATGATAGGCGATTAGTTTACCTATCTTTGTTATGCCAGCCGGTTGTGGCCTTAGGACCTATTGTTTTTGGCGTTGTAGCTCTTTGTGAGCTTGCCGTTATTTTGTTTTCAGACTATAAGAGCATCTCCAGCCGCGCTGTGACGCCCCGAGACCGACGCGTCAGGTGTCTTCCAGTTATTCGTTGTTGTTGCCTTGTCATTCGTTTGCATGTTGCATATTTCCATGTCACCATCCGCATTGCATCATCATGTTTTCAAAACTTGCATCCGTCCGGGTTTCCCCGTTCTCTCTGCTGTCCGTTCTGAGGCCAACCACAGTCGCACGTGCCCGCGACATGTCTGAAATATTATTTTATAAGTGGCCGGAAAATATTCTCGGAATGGGTTGAAAGTTGGCGTGCGGTCTTATTTTAGTGTAGGTAGGCCGCCTGCCAAGTTTCATCGCATCCGGAGTCCGTTTGACGCCCCAACGGATAACTATAGCGGCAATATAGACGGTCTAGCGTCAGACGTTTTCGGTCTCCGGAAACAGATGCCGGGCCTTCTCTCTCTCTCTCCTCCCCTCGCCGTCGCGCCACAGCCCACCTAGTCCATCCTCCTACCCCTCTTTGCCTCCGGAGTCGTCCGATGCGACCGCACGGTTCGAAAACCCTCTCTGCACAATGCATCGAACCCCTCGCGCGCGTCCGGAAGTTGTCCCGAACCCGACCCGGGGAGTCATCACCGTTGGGTCCGGATCATCCCCAAACATCTACAAAACATCACCGTTTTCTTATTTGGACTCCCTAGTTTATTTTTCCCGACCGTCCGATTTTGATCGGAGGGACGAGATAGCCCCTAACCTAATCCTTTTGTCCCTATATATAGTCAACCCATACCAAATCAAGCCAAACCCTATTTTCTAAGGATATGTTTCTCGTTTATGGAGGTGACGAAGAGCTCGTCGTAAAGGGTTACGTCGATGCTAGCTTCGACACAGACCTGGATGACTCTAAGTCACAAACCGGATACGTGTATATATTGAATGATGGGGCAGTAAGCTGGTGCACTTGCAAGCAAAGCATTGTGGCGGGATCTACATGTGAAGCGGAGTACATGGCAGCCTCGGAGGCAGCACAAGAAGCAGTCTGGGTGAAGGAGTTCATTACCGACCAAGGATTCATACCCAATGCGTCGGGCCCGATGACTCTCTTATGTGACAACACTGGAGCTATTGCCCTTGCCAAGGAGCCCAGGTTTCACAGGAAGACCAGGCATATCAAGCGTCACTTCAAATCCATTCATGAAAGTGTTCAAAATGGAGACATAGAGATTTGTAAAGTACATACGGACCTGAATGTGGCAGATCCGTTGACTAAACCTCTCCCTAGAGCAAAACATGATCAACACCAGAACTGCATGGGTGTTCGATTCATCACATTGTAACTAGAATATTGACTCTAGTGCAAGTGGGAGACTGTTGGAAATATGCCCTAGAGGCAATAATAAAATGGTTATTATTATATTTCTTTGTTCATGATAATAGTCTATTGTCATGCTATAATTGTGTTATCCTGAAATCGTAATACATGTGTGAATACATAGACCACAACACGTCCCTAGTGAGCCTCTAGTTGACTAGCTCGTTGATCAAAAGATAGTCATGGTTTCCTGACTATGGACATTGGATGTCATTGATAATGGGATCACATCATTAGGAGAATGATGTGATGGACAAGACCCAATCCTAAGCATAGCTCAAAGATCGTGTAGTTCGTTTGCTGTAGCTTTTTCAAATGTCAAGTATCATTCCTTAGACCATGAGATTGTGCAACTCCCGGATACCGTAGGAGTGCTTTGGGTGTGCCAAACGTCACAACGTAACTCGGTGACTCTAAAGGTACACTACAGGTATCTCCGAAAGTGTCTGTTGGGTTGGCACGAATCGAGACTGGGATTTGTCACTCCGTATGACGGAGAGGTATCTGGGCCCACTCGGTAATGCATCATCATAATGAGCTCAATGTGATCATGTGGTTGATCACGGGATCATGCATTACGGTATGAGTAAAGTGACTTGCCGGTAACGAGATTGAACGAGGTATTGGGATACCGACGATCGAGTCTCGGGCAAGTAACGTACCGATTGACAAAGGGAATTGCATACAGATTGATTGAATCCTCGACATCGTGGTTCATCTGATGAGATCATTGTGGAGCATGTGGGAGCCAACATGGGTATCCAGATCCCACTGTTGGTTATTGATCAGAGAGGCGTCTCGGTAATGTCTGCATGTCTCCCGAACCCGTAGGGTCTACACACTTAAGGTTCGGTGACGCTAGGGTTGTTGAGATATTAGCATACGGTAACCCGAAAGTTGTTCGGAGTACGGGATGAGATCCCGGATGTCACCAGGAGTTCTGGAATGGTCCGGAGGCAAAGATTTATATATAGGAAGTCAAGTTTCGGCCATCGGGAAGGTTTTGGGGGTAATCGGTATTGTACCGGGACCACCGGAAGGGTCCCGGGGGTCCACCGGGTGGGCCACCTATCCCGGAGGGCCCCTCGGGCTGAAGTGGGAGGGGAACCAACCCCTAGTGGGCTGGTGCACCCCCCTTGGGCCTCCCCCTGCGCCTAGGGTTGGACACCCTAGGGGTGGGGGGCGCCACCCTTGCCTTGGGGGGCAAGGCACCCCCTTTGGCCGCCGCCCCCTTGGAGATCCATCTCCCTAGGGCCGGAGCCCCCCTAGGGCCCCTATATATTGTGGGGGGGGAGGGAGGGCAGCCGCACCCAAGCCCTGGCCTCTCCCTCTCCCTCCTGTGACACTCCTCCGTCTCCCTTGTGCTTGGCGAAGCCCTGCCGAGGTCACCGTTGCTTCCACCACCACGCCGTCATGCTGCTGGATCTTCATCAACCTCTCCTTCCCCTTGCTGGATCAAGTTGGAGGATACGTCTTCCCAACCGTACGTGTGTTGAACGAGGAGGTGCCGTCCGTTCGGCACTTGGTCATCTGTGATTTGGATCACGTCTAGTACGACTCCATCAACCCCGTTCTCTTGAACGCTTCCGCGCGTGATCTACAAGGGTATGTAGATGCACTCCTCTCTCCCTCGTTGCTAGATGACTCCATAGATTGATCTTGGTGATGCGTAGAAAATTTTAAAATTCTGCTATGTTCCCCAACATTATCTTGGGTTATATTTCACCTAAAGCCTTCCGTAAGGATTATTTTTTATTTGTGGTGCTTATCAATGATCCAAGTGTCCTCCTATTCTCGCGATGAAAGAAGTTTTCATCTCTTCATTGCTCTCAAAGAAACATTTTTTATTCCGTTAGTGGCAGAATGTCACCCCAGTTTTGAGATGTTTTCCATAAGTCCACTACAAGCTTATTCCTTCAGTTGTTGGTTTTCCAACAACTCCGTTCAACCTTTTCTTCGTAAGCATGCTCTTTCAATTTTATTTGCGAGAGTTGTCATTCTTCTTCTCCGTTCTTTTCTTTCCAACCATCTAGTTTTCCATTCATTTGTTCCGGAGGCATGGTGATGTTGCTCTCTTCGTCCTATCATCTTGTTTTGCCAAGATCATGCTCTTTCCTTTGTCTATCCATTCAACCGGAGTGTCGTGTCCTTCATTCAAGTTCTCTCAGCTTATCAAGTTTTGCCTCCCTTCTCAACCGGAGTGCTGTCTGAAATCATTCTTACCCATTGTGCCATACTTTCAATAGTTCCGGAGGCAGTGTGTTGTTGATTTCATCAAGTATCATCCAATCTTCTCAAGTTCTTGTTAATTCCTTCCATTTTCAGTCAGAGTGCTGTCCAAATTATATCATCCTTATTCCTTCTCTATCTTGTTTTAACCGGAGTGTTGTGTCTATCATTTCTCTTCTAATCCGGAGTCTCATACAAGTGCTTTCATTTTTGCCAAGTTCATATTACTGCCCTCTTTTTCCAACCCGAGTGTTGTCGTAATTGATCCTTAACGTTCCTTGTGCATCTCGTTTCTACCGAGGTGCTTGCGTCTACTTGTCCATTGTAACCCTTTTCTTATGTCTTTCGACCCACAAGGTTCCCGTAATGTTCCTTGTTCCTCTTTTTCTAACGGAGTGTTTTCGACTTTGTTCATCTTCGTTGTATTCTTTCTTTTAAATTGTTTAACCTCTCAAGGTTCATTGGTTTCACTCTTTTGTCAAGAAGCAACTTAGTTTTACCTCTCCTCTTCCACTTCCTTTTCTCTCCGGTGCCATCCTAGATCTCGGAACGAGATCCTCTCGTAGTGGTGGAGTGTTGTGACACCCCGAGACCGACGCGCCAGGTGTCTTCCAATTATTCATTGTTGTTGCCTTGTCATTCGTTTGCATGTTGCATCTTGCCATGTCACCATCCGCATTGCGTCATCATGTTTTCAAAACTTGCATCCGTCCGGGTTTCCTCGTTCTCTCCGCTGTCCATTATGAGTCCAACCACACTGGCACGCACCCGTGCCATGTCCGAAATATTATTTTATAAGTGTCCGGAAAATGTTCTCGGAATGGGTTGAAAGTTGGCGTGCGGTCTTATTTTAGTGTAGGAAGGCCGTCTTCCAAGTTTCATCGCATTCGGAGTCCGTTTGACGCCCCAATGGATAACTATAGCGGCAATATAGCCAGTCTAACGTCGGACGTTTTCGGTCTCCGGAAACAGATGCCGGGCCCTCTCTCTCTCTCTCTTCTCTCTTCTTCCCTCGCTATCTCACCACAGCCCACCTAGTCCATCGTCCTACCCCTGTTCGCGTCCGGAGTCGTCCGATGCAATCGCACGGTCCGAAATGCTCTCTGCACAGTGCATCGAACCCCTCGCGCACGTCCGGAAGTTGTCCCGAACCCGACCCGGGAAGTCATCACCGTTGGGTCCGGATCATCCCCAAACATCTACAAAACATCACCGTTTTCTTATTTGGACTCCCTAGCTTATATTTCCCGACCGTTCGATTTTGATCGGAGGGACAAGATAGCCCCTAACCTAATCCTTTTGTCCCTATATATAGTCAACCCCTATCAAATCAAGCCAAACCCTATTTTCTAGGGATCCTCCTCCCCGCCGGCATGGTTTCCCTCGGGATCACTAGCGAACCAACCGCAAGCAGATCCCGCAAACCCCTTCCTTCCTCGTTTTTAGATCCAGCAAATCCACCTCAGCCTCGCTCCCAGCCTCCCGCAAGCAGAGCCCCGCTCCTCCCGTGCGCGTGCACCGGACCTCGACCCCGCGCCCTGGTCTGCTCCGTCGAGCCTCTCCACTGCTAGCACCCTACAGCACCTCCCAGAACGGCCCGCGCCCGTGCTCCTGTCGCCCCCTCGTCCAGGAGCTCAACGAGGAGAGGAGCTCCTCTTCGTCGCCCCAAGAAGCAGCCGCGCCCGAATGCTCCTCTCCACGCCGGCATCCCCGTCCCGTACCCTTCTCGACGCCTGCATCTCCTCCGACAGCGCTGCCGTGCCTGCATGCCTCTGGCGAAGCTCCGGAGCCGAGCCGGTGTTGTACTGCTCGGGGACCAACTCCCCTCGTCAGATCCGGTGGAGCCCCGACGCCGTCCGCCACCTGCAGGCCCATCTCGCCGAACCTCTCATCCACAGCGCCGCCGACTGTCCTCGTTCCCCACGTCCGAATTCGGCCGTCGTCGACCAAGTCTCTGCTCTATCCCGCGACCGTGAGCTCGCCCGTTCTTTTCCTCTGCTCGGTTCCTCTGCTCGAGCGACAGGACGAGCGCCCTCCTGGCCGCCTCCTCCTCTGGAGCCACGGCGCCTCCCTGTTGCCCGATCTTGCCTCGCTGCTCCGGCGACCTGCAAGCCAGCCACGCGCCACCGCCCGAGTGCCCGCAGCCGCCTTCGTTCCCGAACAGCAAGAGGAGCCATGCGCTCTTGCAGTGCCGGCCTTCCTCGACGCCGCCGGAGAGATCCTCGCCGCCGCCTTCTCCCTCCGCCTTGCCCGCTCGCCGAAGCTTGTGCCCTGCTCTGCGTCGTGCCGCCGTGCCCCTGTCGTGCTACTCTTTTTCGTCCGCTCGCCTCCGTTGACCCGTTCAAGCGCCAACGTGGCCAGCCTCCTGGGCCGCAAGCACACCCGAGGCTAGATCTGCTGCGTTTGGGCCTGCTCCTCTCCAGCTGGGCTTGGCCCATGGGTGAGCTCCCCACAGCTCCTCCTGTTCAGCCTAGTGATGCCGCAGTTTCGGCCCAGGACATATTTTCCCCCTGAACGAATTTATCTATTACTCCAGAGAACACCAGTTTGCAGAAAAGCCCCCCTACTTCATGCATATCATATCGCACGAACCGTGCATCGGATTAGAACAAACTTTATATGTAAAACGCTTAGAAATTCATCTAGTTTCATAATATGTCATTTTCATCCATGTTTGAAATGCTTAAAATGATGTTTGATTAAATTTGCTCATATAGCATGCTAAAATGATTTAATTCATAACTAAATAACCGTAGCTCCAAACCTAACAAACTTTATATGTAAATGAGGTAGAAAAAAATGCCTAGTTCATCATGGTGGCATCACTTTGCATGTTTAACAACTCTAAAATATGGTTTATGGCAGAACAGTACCAAATCCATAAATTACACATGAGGATTTTTCCGGACTTGTTGTTTGTTGTTCCGACCTCATTTAAACTTGCCTAGATAGGTAGTTATGTTTTGCTTCACCTCTTTCCATGTTAATCAACATTTAATATTGCTGGGTACATAAACGAGATCGAACTAAATAACTTGAATGTGGTGTTTCGTCAATATGCAAATCGTTGCATATTGAGCTCCACTTAACTTGTAGTGTTGTTTGTGCACTTTGCCATGCCATGCTTCATTAAACCAGACATGCATCTGAAGGAAATATGCCCTAGAGGCAATAATAAAGTTATTATTTATTTCCTTATTTCATGATAAATGTTTATTATTCATGCTAGAATTGTATTAACCGGAAACATAATACATGTGTGAATACATAGACAAACAGAGTGTCACTAGTATGCCTCTACTTGACTAGCTCATTAATCAAAGATGGTTATGTTTCCTAACCATGGACAAAGAGTTGTTATTTGATTAATGGGATCACATGATTAGGTGAATGATCTGATTGACATGACCCATTCCATTAGCTTAGCACCCGATCGTTTAGTATGTTGCTATTGCTTTCTTCATGACTTATACATGTTCCTATGACTATGAGATTATGTAACTCCCGTGTGCCGGAGGAACACTTTGTGTGCTACCAAACATCACAACGTAACTGGGTGATTATAAAGGTGCTCTACAGGTGTCTCCAAAGGTACATGTTGGGTTGATGTATTTCGAGATTAGGATTTGTCACTCCGATCGTCGGAGAGGTATCTCTGGGCCCTCTCGGTAATGCACATCACTTAAGCCTTGCAAGCATTGCAACTAATGAGTTAGTTGCGGGATGATGTATTACGGAACGAGTAAAGAGACTTGCCGGTAACGAGATTGAACTAGGTATTGGATACCGACGATCGAATCTCGGGCAAGTAACATACCGATGACAAAGGGAACGACGTATGTTGTTATGCTGTCTGGCCGATAAAGATCTTCGTAGAATATGTAGGAGCCAATATGGGCATCCAGGTCCCGCTATTGGTTATTGACCGGAGACGTGTCTCGGTCATGTCTACATTGTTCTCGAACCGTAGAGTCCGCACGCTTAAAGTTACGATGACAGTTTCATTATGAGTTTATGTATTTTGATGTACCGAAGGTTGTTCGGAGTCCCAGATGTGATCATGGACATGACGAGGAGTCTCGAAATGGTCGAGACATAAAGATCGATATATTGGACGACTATATTCGGACACCGGAATTGTTCCGGGTGATTTCGGATAAAACGGGAGTGCCGGAGGGGTTACCGGAACCCCCCGGGGAAGTAATGGGCCTTAGTGGGCCTGAGGGGAGAGAGAGGGAAGCAGCCCAGGAGGTGGCGCGCCCCCCTCATGGGGAGTCCGAATTGGACTAGGAGGGGGGGCCCTTTCCCTCTCCCTCTCTTTCCTTCCCCCTCTCTATTCCTAGTTGGACTAGGAAAGGGGAGTCCTACTCCCACTAGGAGGAGGACTCCCCCCTCTCTTTGGCGCACCCCAAGGGCCGGCCGGCCTCCCCCTTCCTCCTTTATATACGGGGGCAGGGGGGCACCCTAGAACACACAAGTTGATCATCGTGATCGTTCCTTAGCCGTGTGCGGTGCCCCCCTCCACCATATTCCACCTCGGTCATATTGTAGCAGCGCTTAGGCGAAGCCCTGCAACGGTAGAACATCAAGATCGTCACCACGCCGTCGTGCTGACGAAATTCATCCCCGAAGCTTTGCTGGATCGGAGCCCGGGGAGCGTCATCGAGCTGTACGTGTGCCAAGAACTCGGAGGTGCCGGAGTAACGGTGCTTGGATCGGTCGGACCGGGAAGACGTATGACTACTTCCTCTATGTTGCGTCAACGCTTCCGCTTCGGTCTACGAGGGTACGTAGGCAACACTCTCCCCTCTCGTTGCTATGCATCACCATGATCTTGCGCGTGCGTAGGATTTTTTTTTGAAATTACTATGTTTCCCAACAGCATCATACTTGGTTGTGCATCATGCCATGTTGATGTGATCGTTGCTTACTATGTTGCTTGTTTCTTTCCGGGTTGCTTCTCTCGTTAGCTTCGGTTCCGTTCCGGAGTTGTGAGGATCCGTTCGACTACGTCCGTTTGTCTTCTTCATGGACTCGTTCTTCTTCCTTGCGGGATCTCAGGCAAGATGACCATACCCTCGAAATCACTTCTATCTTTGCTTGCTAGTTGCTCGCTCTATTGCTTTGCCGCGATACCTACCACTTGCTATATCATGCCTCCCATTTGCCATGTCAGCGTCTAACCCACCTTTCCTAGCAAACCGTTGTTTGGCTATGTTAGCGCTTTGCTCAGCCCCTCTTATAGCGTTGCTAGTTGCAGGTGAAGATGGAGTTTGTTCCATGTTGGAACTTGGATTTTGTTGGGATATCACTATATATATTGTTTACTTTAATGCACCTATATACTTGGTAAAGGGTGGAAGGCTCGGCCTTATGCCTGGTGTTTTGTTCCACTCTTGCCGCCCTAGTTTCCGTCATACCGGTGTTATGTTCCTTGATTGCGTTCCTTACGCGGTCGGGTGTTATGGGAACCCCTTGACAGTTTGCTTTGAATAAAACTCCTCCAGCAAGGCCCAACCTTGGTTTTACATTTGCACTAACAACATATCAGCTTCGCTTGGGTTCTGTAGACTCAAGGGTCATCTTTATTTTAACCCCCCGGGCCAGTGCTTCTCTAAGTGTTGGTCCGAAACGAGTAGACTGCGGGGCCACCTCGGGGCAACTTGAGGTTTGGTTTTACTCGTATGATGTCTCATCCGGTGTGCCCTGAGAACGAGATATGTGCAGCTCCTATCGGGATTTGTCGGCACATCGGGCGGCTTTGCTGGTCTTGTTTTACCATTGTTGAAATGTCTTGTAACCGGGATTTCGAGTCTGATCGGGTCTTCCTGGGAGAAGGAATATCCTTCGTTGACCGTGAGAGCTTGTGATGGGCTAAGTTGGGACACCCCTGCAGGGTTTTGAACTTTCGAAAGCCATGCCCGCGGTTATGGGCAGATGGGAATTTGTTAATGTCCGGTTGTAGAGAACTAGACACTTAATTTAATTAAAATGCATCAACCGTGTGTGTAGCCATGATGGTCTCTTTCCTGCGGAGTCCGGGAAGTGAACACGGTTCTTGTGTTATGCTTGAACGTAAGTAGTTTCAGGATCACTTCTTGATCACTTCTTGATCACTTCTTGATCACTTCTAGTTCACGACCGTGCTTTGCTTCTCTTCTCGCTCTCATTTGCGTAAGTTAGCCACCATATATGCTAGTGCTTGCTGCAGATCCACCTCACTACCTTTTCCTACCCATAAGCTTAAATAGTCTTGATCGCGAGGGTGTGAGATTGCTGAGTCCCCGTGACTCACAGATTACTTCAAACAGTTGCAGGTGCCGATGATAACCGTGCAAGTGACACAACCGAGCTCAAGGAGGATCTCGATGAAGATCATGTTCGTTGTGTTGTTTCGTTTCCAGTTGATCAGTAGTGGCGCCCAGTCGGGGCGATCGGGGATCTAGCATTAGGGGTTGTCTTTCTTTATTTGGTTCCGTAGTCGGACCTTGATTGTATCTGGATGATGTAATGCTATATTTATGTATTATGCGAAGTGGCGATTGTAAGCCAACTATTTATGTGTAAAGATTACCCCTCTTGCGACATGCCTACTATGCGGTTATGCCTCTAATTCGTGCTCCGACACATGGGAGATATAGCCGCATCGTGGGTGTTACAAGTTGGTAATCAGAGCCTTCCCCGACTTAGGAGCCCCCTGCTTGATCGAATCGTTGATGTTGTTGAGTCTAGAAGAAATTTTTTTTGAGTCTTAGGATTATATATATCGTAGAGTAGGATTCTTTCTACTCCTCAGTCCCTTCGTCGCTCTGGTGAGGCCTCCTGATGTAGAGTTTTGACTCTTCTCTCCTCAAATTTCACGAATTTTTTTAGGATCACGCGGGTATCTTGGAATCGTTCCGATGGTTTGTGATGAGAACATTAATGTTCTTGGTGCCTCCTGACATTTAGGGGTTGTGGCAGTGTCCTGGCGAGTTGAGCTCCGAGTTGTTGTCGTCACAATTTTATCGTTGCAGTTCTGGAATACCTGAGTTCACCGACATCGAAAATATCTTTTATGCAGTTGTTGGTGAGATAACCTCGATGCCACCCAGTACTGGGGCGGGAGTTCGGGAGTATTGCCATAACTCGTATAACGGATGCTTTTCGAAGGTTGAGGTAAATGATTTCTGAAGGTTTCTTGGTTATGTGTTGAAGGATGGATACAGCTGGATGTAGGATTTATTAGTTTGGGTGAGATATTATGCTTCCCCTGTATCCCCAACACCTGATTGCATAACCAGAAAGTTTTGGGAGTTTATAAATGGGAATTCAAGTAGCTCCTAGGATATCTTTCCGACAGATGCATGATATGAGATTGGGGTTCGACGTCTAGTGGTCCGCCTATCCCCGGTTGGTTTTACAGTGGTCTCGTTGTGTCTTAAAGAGTCCTTGGCTATGCTGACTCGGGGACGCTTCGTATGTCATGTTCACTGCCTTGTACATGATGGCGCTGTACGATCGAGCCCGTGTGGGCCCCACCACGAAATCTTCGGACGAAATCTCTATCATATGTTTGTTCTGGCTTATTTTGCAAGCCAATCCTTGTTTTGTTTTGATTGTGGAATTCGAGTTGCTTCGAAGTCAAATGTGGATTCCATACCTTTCCAAAACGGTGTTCTCATATTTCTATGTGAATACTAATCCTTCATGACCATCGAGATTGTCTTGTCAATCCTTTTTCAACCTGTGTGTTTCTCTTCAAGTGGATCCGATCATTTCAACATCTGCAAGACCAATTATCAGTTCTTCTCAACGGTGCTCATTTTATCCGTCTCCAAGATGCCTTTGTTTTCCCGCCCTCCCACCCTTGTTTCTTCAAGGACTCGGATTTCTTTATCAAGTATCTATTTTATGGATGTGAAGTCTCTCCATTCTTTTCTGTCAATGTTCTTATCCGGTGATTCTCAGGAAGATACTAAGGAAGCTACGAGTTTTTCATTCTTCTTCCTTTTCTTCTCCGGTGGTTTCAATTCAAGCTTTGGTGTTGATCATATCCTTTTCCTCGTTTCAAATGCTTTCTCATGCCGGTGCACCTCTTAATCATTCCCCGCTTGCTATTCAATTGTTCCGGAGTGCTGAAAATATATCAAAGATTCACGTTATTCAAGTTATTTCGTGGTTGTCACCTTACTCAAGCCATTTAAATCAACCGGCGCAATCTTCCTTTCAAGTAATCGTTCAACGTTGTTTCTTTTGAGTGGCCCTAAACCACAAGTCTTTTTCCAGGATCTTACCTGACTCTTCTAACCTTCTCGGAGTTACTCTCAAATTAATTTTCCAACCTTGACGTAAGTATGAATTATCATCAGTCATATGTATTTATCCAAGAGCGGTCAATTTTTTTTCATCGTTGGCTCAACCTCTTCGCTTTTGGATTCTCCCAGAGTGTCTCATCAATTGTCATGGTGGTTCTCATCATCATTCTCAACATTTGAAGACCGAAGAAGAGTTTCTCTTAAATCTTGCTCCATTCTCTTCAAGATTCACGGTTCAAGCTTAATGCCATCCTCTCATAATTATTTCCGATTGTGAGAATTCTCTTCACCCATCCGGAACAATTCAGGGGTCTTTTAAGTTTGATTCTCCGTAGCCCATCATCTTAGAATTATTCATTCCAGCTTGCAACTCTTGTTCTCCAAATCTTACCGGTGAATCTTTCAAATATTCTCTAATCAGTTCGTGATCTATTTGTTCTTATGTATCAAATTCCCTCAAGTATCTTCGTTCGTTTTCTAATTTTTCCTGGTGAATTGTGTCTTTGCTACTTTTTTTTTTCAAATTCTTACGGTGGTTCGTTCAAGAGTTCTCTTCATTCGTTATCACATCCATTCATTCGTTCTTTCCAAGCCTACTGGTGGATCATTGAAGACCTTCCTCAAGTTTGCGCTATATCTATCGTAATCCTTTTCCACGAAAATAAGTAGCATGCCAAATCTGTTGCTTGTCCTCAATTTATATTGGTGAAGGATACGCATAATGTAATTCTTATTTTGTTTCATCCATGTGATCTAATTTCTTCTTTCCGGAGTGGTTCATCATATCACATTCTTGGTCCGAGATCCTTCATCTTTTCTTTTCTGGAGTACCAAGTTTTCCGCATTATCTCGTCATGAAGCTCCATCTAACCATTGCAAGGCTTCTCCCGGAGTTCTTTTCAATTTTTCCGTCGCTTGATCATTCTTTTATTACCGGAGTTCTTCATGGAGGCTCTACATGATGGTTCATCAAAGATTTAATTCATTCTCAAAGTGTTCTTCAAGATTTTCCTTGGAGGAGCTCAAGTATTCTTCATCTTGCATTCCGAAGTGCAATTATTTCTACCTTATCATTTGAGGTGGTGTTATGTCATTGTTGATAATTTCCCTTCGTGTTACATGATTCACAGGTTTTCAAGAGTGACATACTTAAATCCATCATTTTCTCTTTCCTCAAGTCATCTTTTCAACCAATCAATCTCTTCATTGGAGTTATCTGTTGAAAATATGCCCTAGAGGCAATAATAAAATGGTTATTATTATATTTCTTTGTTCATGATAATAGTCTATTGTTCATGCTATAATTGTGTTAGCCGGAAATCGTAATACATGTGTGAATACATAGACCACAACACGTCCCTAGGGAGCCTCTAGTTGACTAGCTCGTTGATCAAAAGATAGTCATGGTTTCCTGACTATGGACATTGGATGTCATTGATAATGGGATCACATCATTAGGAGAATGATGTGATGGACAAGACCCAATCCTAAGCATAGCTCAAAGATCGTGTAGTTCGTTTACTGTAGCTTTTCCGAATGTCAAGTATCATTCCTTAGACCATGAGATTGTGCAACTCCCGGATACCGTAGGAGTGCTTTGGGTGTGCCAAATGTCACAATGTAACTGGGTGACTCTAAAGGTACACTACAGGTATCTCCGAAAGTGTTTGTTGGGTTGGCACGAATCGAGACCGGGATTTGTCACTCCGTACGACGGAGAGGCATCTCTAGGCCCACACGGTAATGCATCATCATAATGAGCTCAATGTGATCATGTGGTTGATCACGGGATCATGCATTACGGTACGAGTAAAGTGACTTGCCGGTAACGAGATTGAACGAGGTATTGGGATACCGACGATCGAGTCTTGGGCAAGTAACGTACCGATTGACAAAGGGAATTGCATACGGATTGATTGAATCCTCGACATCGTGGTTCATCTGATGAGATCATCGTGGAGCATGTGGGAGCCAACATGGGTATCTAGATCCCGCTGTTGGTTATTGACCGGAGAGGCGTCTCGGTCATGTCTGCATGTCTCCCGAACCCGTAGGGTCTACACACTTAAGGTTCGGTGACGCTAGGGTTGTTGAGATATTAGCATACGGTAATTAACCCGAAAGTTGTTCGGAGTCCCGGATGAGATCCCGGACGTCACGAGGAGTTCCGGAATGGTCCAGAGGTAAAGATTTATATATATGAAGTCAAGTTTCGGCCATCGGGAAGGTTTCGGGGGTAATCGGTATTGTACCGGGACCACCGGAAGGGTCTTGGGGGTCCACCGGGTGGGGCCACCTATCCCGGAGGGCCCCATGGGCTGAAGTGGGAGGGGAGCCAGCCCCTAGTGGGCTGGTGCACCCTCCTTGGGCCTCCCCCTGCGCCTAGGGTTGGAAACCCTAGGGGTGGGGGGCGCCACCCTTGCCTTGGGGGGCAAGGCACCCCCTTTGGCCGCCGCCCCCTTGGAGATTCATCTCCCTAGGGCCAGCGCCCCCCTAGGGCCCTTATATATAGTGGGGGGTGGGAGGGTAGCCACATCCAAGCCCTGGCCTCTCCCTCTCCCTCCCGTGACACTCCTCCGTCTCCCTTGCGCTTGGCGAAGCCCTGCCGAGAACACGATTGCTTCCACCACCACGCCGTCGTGCTGCTGGATCTTCATCAACCTCTCCTTCCCCTTGCTGGATCAAGTTGGAGGAGACGTCTTCCCAACCATACGTGTGTTGAACGCGGAGGTGCAGTCCGTTCGGCACTTGGTCATCAGTGATTTGGATCACGTCGAGTACGACTCCATCAACCCCGTTCTCTTGAACGCTTCCGCGCGTGATCTACAAGGGTATGTAGATGCACTCCTCTCTCCCTCATTGCTAGATGACTCCATAGATTGATCTTGGTGATGCATAGAAAATTTTAAAATTATGCTACGTTCCCCAACAGTGGTATCAGAGCTAGGTCTATGCGTAGTTACTATGCACGAGTAGAACACAAAGCAGTTGGGGGCGTCGATACTGTCAATTATCTTGCCGTTACTAGTCTTATCTTGATTCGGCGGCATTGTGGGATGAAGCGGCCTGGACCAACCTTACACATACGCTTACGTGAGACCGGTTCCACCGACTGACATGCACTAGTTGCATACGGTGGCTGGCGGGTGTCTGTCTCTCCCACTTTATGTTGGAAATATGCCCTAGAGGCAATAATAAATTGATTATTATTATATTTCCTTGTTCATGATAATCGTTTATTATCCATGCTAGAATTGTATTGATAGGAAACTCGGATACATGTGTGGATACACAGACAACACCATGTCCCTAGTAAGCCTCTAGTTGACTAGCTCGTTGATCAATAGATGGTCACGGTTTCCTGACCATGGACATTGGATGTCGTTGATAACGGGATCACATCATTAGGAGAATGATGTGATGGCAAGACCCAATCCTAAGCATAGCACAAGATTGTGTAGTTCGTATGCTAAAGCTTTTCTAATGTCAAGTATCATTTCCTTAGACCATGAGATTGTGCAACTCCCGGATACCGTAGGAATACTTTGGGTGTGCCAAACGTCACAACCTAACTGGGTGGCTATAAAGGTGCACTACGGGTATCTCCGAAAGTGTCTGTTGGGTTGGCACGAATCGAGACTGGGATTTGTCACTCCGTGTGACGGAGAGGTATCTCTGGGCCCACTCGGTAGGACATCATCATAATGTGCACAATGTGATCAAGGAGTTGATCACGGGATGATGTGTTACGGAACGAGTAAAGAGACTTGCCGGTAACGAGATTGAACAAGGTATCGGGATACCGACGATCGAATCTCGGGCAAGTACAATACCGCTAGACAAAGGGAATTGTATACGGGATTGATCGAATCCTCGACATCGTGGTTCATCCGATGAGATCATCGTGGAACATGTGGGAACCAACATGGGTATCCAGATCCCGCTGTTGGTTATTGACCGGAGAACGTCTCGGTCATGTCTGCATGGTTCCCGAACCCGTAGGGTCTACACACTTAAGGTTCGATGACGCTAGGGTTATAAAGGAAGTTTGTATGTGGTTACTGAATGTTGTTCGGAGTCCCGGATGAGATCCCGGATGTCACGAGGACTTCCGGAATGGTCCGGAGGTAAATATTTATATATGGGAAGTCCTGTTTTGGTCACCGGAAAAGTTTCGGAGTTTATCGGTAACGTACCGGGACCACCGGGAGGGTCCCGGGGGTCCACCAAGTGGGGCCACCAGCCCCGGGGGCCACCAGCCCCGGGGGCCACATGGGCTGTAGGGGTGTGCGCCTTGGCCTATATGGGCCAAGGGCACCAGCCCCAAGAGGCCCATGCGCCAAGAGATAAGGGAAAGGAAGAGTCCTAAAGGGGGAAGGCACCTCCTAGGTGCCTTGGGGAGGATGGACTCCTCCCTGGCCGCACCCTTCCTTGGAGGAAGGGCCAAGGCTGCACCCCCTCTCCCTTGGCCCTATATATAGTGGGGGGAAGGGAGGGCAGCCGCACCAAAGCCCTGGCGCCTCCCTCTCCCTCCCGTGACACATCTCCCTCCTCGTCTCTTGCGGTGCTTGGCGAAGCCCTGCTGGAGTACCACGCTCCTCCACCACCACCATGCCGTTGTGCTTCTGCTGGATGGAGTCTTCCTCGACCTCTCCTTCTCCCCTTGCTGGATCAAGGCGTAGGAGACGTCACCGGGCTGTACGTGTGTTGAACACGGAGGTGCCGTCCGTTCGGCACTAGGATCATCGGTGATTTGGATCACGGCGAGTACGACTCCATCAACCCCGTTCACTTGAACGCTTCCGCTTAGCAATCTACAAGGGTATGTAGATGCACTCTCCTTCCCCTCGTTGCTGGTTTCTCCATAGATAGATCTTGATGACACGTAGGAAAATTTTGAGTTCCTGCTACGTTCCCCAACAGTGGCATCATGAGCTAGGTCTATTGCGTAGATTCTATGCACGAGTAGAACACAAAGTATTTGTGGGCGTCGATATTGTCAATTTGCTTGCCGTTACTAGTCTTATCTTGATTCGGCGGCATCGTGGGATGAAGCGGCCCGGACTGACCTTACACGTACTCTTATGTGAGAATGGTTCCACCGACTGACATGCACTAGTTGCATAAGGTGGCTAGCGGGTGTGTGTCTCTCCCACTTTAGTCGGATCGGATTCGATGAAAAGGGTCCTTATGAAGGGTAAATAGCAATTGACATATCACGTTGTGGTTTTGCGTAGGTAAGAACCGTTCTTGCTAGAAACCGATAGCAGCCACGTAAAACATGCAAACAACAATTAGAGGACATCTAACTTGTTTTTGCAGGGTATGCCATGTGATGTGATATGGCCAAGAAGAATGTGATGAATGATATGTGATGTATGAGATTGATCATGTTCTTGTAATAGGAATCACGACTTGCATGTCGATGAGTATGACAACCGGCAGGAGCCACCGGAGTTGTCTTTATTTATTGTATGACCTGCGTGTCATTGGACAACGCCATGTAATTACTTTACTTTATTGCTAACCGGTAGCCATAGTAGTAGAAGTAATAAGTTGGCGAGACAACTTCATGGAGACACGTTGATGGAGATCATGATGATGGAGATCATGGTGTCATGCCGGTGACGATGATGATCATGGAGCCCCGAAGATGGAGATCAAAAGGAGCAATATGATATTGGCCATATCATGTCACTATTTGATTGCATGTGATGTTTATCATGTTTATACATCTTATTTGCTTAGAACGACGGTAGTAAATAAGATGATCCCTCATTAAAATTTCAAGAAAGTGTTCCCCTAACTATGCACCATTGCGAAAGTTCGTAGTTTCGAAGCACCACGTGATGATCGGGTGTGATAGATTCTTGCGTTCGAATGCAACGGGTGTTGATAAGCCTAGCATGTACAGACATGGCCTCGGAACACATGCAAAACACTTAGGTTGACTTGACGAGCCTAGCATGTACAGACATGGCCTCGGAACATAGAAGACCGAAAGGTCGAGCATGAGTCGTATAGAAGATACGATCAACATGAAGATGATCACCGATGTTAACTAGTCCGTCTCACGTGATGATCGGACACAGCCTAGTTGACTCGGATCATGTAATCACTTGGATGACTAGAGGGATGTCTATCTGAGTGGGAGTTCATAAGATGAACTTAATTATCCTGAACATAGTCAAAAGGTCTTCGCAAATTATGTCGTAGCTCGCGCTTTAGTTCTACTGTTTAGTTATGTTCCTAGAGAAAATTTAGTTGAAAGTTGATAGTAGCAATTATGCGGACTAGGTACGTAAACTGAGGATTGTCCTCATTACTTCATAGAAGGCTTATGTCCTTAATGCACCGCTCAGTGTGCTGAACCTCGAACGTCGTCTGTGGATGTTGCGAACATCTGACATACACATTTTGATAACTACGTGATAGTTCAGTTAACGGTTTAGAGTTGAGGCACCGAAGACATTTTGAAACATCGCGAAACATATGAGATGTTTCGAGGGCTGAAATTGGGATTTCAGGCTTGTGCCCACGTCAAGAGGTATAAGACCTCTGACGATTTTCTTAACCTGCAAACTAAGGGAGAAAAGCTCAATTGTTGAGCTTGTGCTCAGATTGTCTAAGTACAACAATCATTTGAATCAAGTGGGAGTTGATCTTCCAGATGAGATAGTGATGTTTCTCCGAAGTCATTACCACCAAGCTGCTAGAGCTTCGTGATGAACTATAATATATCAGGGACATATATGATGATCCTTGAGATATTCATGATGTTTGACACCACAAAAGTAGAAATCAAGAAGGAGCATCAATTGTTGATGGTTGGTGAAACCACTAGTTTCAAGAAGGGCAAGGGCAAGAAGGGATACTTCATGAAACGGCAATTCAGCTGCTGCTCTAGTGAAGAAACCCAAGGTTGAACCCAAACCCGAGACTAAGTGCTTCTGTAATAAAGGGAACAGCCACTGGAGCAGAATTACCCTAGATACTTGGTAGATTAGAAGGCTGGCAAGGTCGATAGAAGTATATTGGATATACATTGTGTTAATGTGTACTTTACTAGTACTCCCAGTAGCACCACGGTATTAGATACCGGTTCGGTTGCTAAGTGTTAGTAAACTCGAAATAAAAGGCTACGGAATAAACGGAGACTAGCAAAAGGTGAGCTGGCGATATGTGTTGGAAGTGTTTCCAATGTTGATATGATCAAGCATCGCACGCTCCCTCTACCATTGAGATTGGTGTTAAACCTAAATAATTGTTATTTGGTGTTTGCGTTGAGCATAGACATGATTGGATTATGTCTATCGTGATACGGTTATTCATTTAAGGAGAATAATGGTTACTCTGTTTATTTGAATAATACCTTCAATGGTCTTGCACCTAAAATGAATGGTTCATTGAATCTCGATCGTAGTGATACACATGTTCATGCCAAAAGATATAAGATAGTAATGATAGTACCACCTACTTGTGGCACTGCCACTTAAGTCATATCGGTATAAAACGCATGAAGAAGCTCCATGTTGATGGATCTTTGGGCTCACTCGTTTTTGAAAAGTTTGAGACATGCGAACCATGTCCATTGGTGTATATGCATGAAGAAACTCCATGCAAATGGACCGTTTGGACTCACTTGATTTTGAATCACTTGAGACATGCACATCATACCACATGGGCAAGATGACTGAAAGCCTCGTTTTCAGTAAAATGGAACTAGAAAGCAACTTGTTGGAAGTAATGCATTTTGATGTGTGCAGTCCAATGAGTGCTGAGGCGTGTAGTGGATATCGTTATATTCTTACTTCACAGATGATTTGAGTAGATATTGAGTATATTTAGTTGATGAATCACGAGTCTGAATTATTGAAAGGTTCAAGTAATTTCAGGGTGAAGTTGAAAGATCGTCGTGACAAGAGGATAAAATATCTATGATATGATCATAGAGATGAATATCTAAATTACGAGTTTGGCACAGAATTAAGACATTGTGGAAATTGTTTCACAACTAATACAGCCTGGAACACCATAGTGTGATGGTGTGTCCGAACATCAGAACTGCACCCTATTGGATATGATGCATACCATGATGTCTCTTATCGAATTACCAGGATAGTTTATGGGTTAGGCATTAGAGACAACCACATTCACTTTAAATTGGGCACCACGTAATTTTGATGAGATGACACCGTATGAACTATGGTTTAGAGAAACCTAAGCTGTCATTTCTTAAAAGTTTGGGGCTGCGATGCTTATGTGAAAAAGTTTCAGGCTGATAAGCTCGAACCCAAAGCGGATAAATGCATCTTCATAGGACACCCAAAACAGTTGGGTATACCTCCTATCTCAGATCCGAAAGCAATAAGGGATTGTTTCTAGAATCGGGTCCTTTCTCGAGGAAAAGTTTCTCTCGAAAGAATTGAGTGGGAGGATGGTGGAGACTTGATGAGGTTATTGAACCGTCTCTTCAACTAGTGTGTGGCAGAGCACATGGAGTTGTTCCTGTGGCACCTACACCAATTTAAGTGGAAGCTTATGATAGTGATCATGAAACTTCAGATCAAGTCACTACCAAACCTCATGGGATGACAAGGATGCGTACTACTTCAGAGTGGTACGTAATCCTGTCTTGGAAGTCATGTTGCTAGACAACAATGATCCTACGAGCTATGGAGAAGCGATGGTGGGCCCGAATTCCGATAAATGGCTCGAGGCCATAAAATCCGAGAGAGGATCCATGTTTGAAAACAAAGTGTTGACTTTGGAACAACTACTTGATGGTCGTAAGGCTGTTAGGTACATGTGGATTTTAAGAAGAAGACAAACATGGACGGTAATGTCACCATCTATAAAGCTCGACTTGTGGCAAAGAGTTTTTCACAAGTTTAAGTAGTTGACTACGATGAGATTTTCTCACCCGTAGCGATGCTTAAGTCCGTCGGAATCGTGTTAGCATAAGCTGCATTTATGAAATCTGGCAGATGGATGTCAAAAGAAGTTTCCTTACCAGTTTTCGTAAGGAAAGGTTGTATGTGATACAATCAGAAAGGTTTTGTCTATCCTAAGGATGCTAAAAGGTATGCTAGCTCCAGCTATCCTTCCATGGACTAGAGCAAGCATCTCGGAGTCGGAGTATACACTTTGATGGAGTAATCAAAGTTTATGGGTTTATACAAAGTTTGTTAGAAACTTGTATTTACAATAAAGTGAGTGGGAGCACTATGACATTTCTGATAAGTATATGTGGATGACATATTGTTGATCCGAAATGACGTAGAAATTCTAGAAAGCATATAGGGTTATTTGGAAAGTGTTTTTCAATGGAAAGCCTGGATTAAGCTACTTGAACATTGAGCATCAAGATCTATAAGGATAGATCAAAACACTTAATGGTACTTTCAAATGAGCACATACCTTGACATGATCTTGAAGGTGTTCAAGATGGATCAGTCAAAGAAGGAGTTCTTGCCTGAGTTGTAAGGTACGAAGTTAAGACTTAAAGCTCGACCACGGCAGAACAGAGAAAAAGGACGAAGGTCGTCCCCTATGCTTAGACATAGGCTCCATAGTATGCTATGCTGTGTACCGCACCTGATGTGTGCCTTGCCACATGTCTGGCTAGAGGGTACGAAGGTGATCTAGGAGTAGATCACCAGATAGCGGTCAAAATTATCCTTAGAGGAATAAGGATATGTTTCTCGGTTATGGAGGTGATAAAGAGTTCGACGTAAAGAGTTACGTCGATGCAAGCTTAACACCTATCCGGATAGCTCTGAGTAGAGATACCGGATACGTATAATGGAGCAACGATTTGGAATAGCTCCAAGTAGAACAGTTATTTGGAATAGCTCCAAATAGAACGTGGTAGCTGCATCTAGGAGATGACATAGAGATTTGCGATGTACATACGGATCTAAATGTTGCAGACCCATTGACTAAAACCTCTCTCACAAGCAACATGATCAAACCCAGAACTCATTGAGTGTTAATCACATAGTGATGTGAACTAGATTATTGACTCTAGTAAACTCTTTGGATGTTGGTCACATGGCGATGTGACCTATGAGTGTTAATCACATGGCGATGTGAACTAGATTATTGACTCTAGTGCAAGTGGGAGACTGTTGGAAATATGCCCTAGAGGCAATAATAAATTGATTATTATTATATTTCCTTGTTCATGATAATCGTTTATTATCCATGCTAGAATTGTATTGATAGGAAACTCGGATACATGTGTGGATACATAGACAACACCATGTCCCTAGTAAGCCTCTAGTTGACTAGCTCGTTGATCAATAGATGGTCACGGTTTCCTGACCATGGACATTGGATGTTGTTGATAACGGGACCACATCATTAGGAGAATGATGTGATGGACAAGACCCAATCCTAAGCATAGCACAAGATCGTGTAGTTCGTATGCTAAAGCTTTTCTAATGTCAAGTATCATTTCCTTAGACCATGAGATTGTGCAACTCCCGGATATCGTAGGAATACTTTGGGTGTGCCAAACATCACAACGTAACTGGGTGGCTATAAAGGTGCACTACGGGTATCTCCGAAAGTGTCTGTTGGGTTGGCACGAATCGAGACTGGGATTTGTCACTCCGTGTGACGGAGAGGTATCTCTGGGCCCACTCGGTAGGACATCATCATAATGTGCACAATGTGATCAAGGAGTTGATCACGGGATGATGTGTTACGGAACGAGTAAAGAGACTTGCCGGTAACGAGATTGAACAAGGTATCGGGATACCGACGATCGAATCTCGGGCAAGTACAATACCGCTAGACAAAGGGAATTGTATACGGGATTGATCGAATCCTCGACATCGTGGTTCATCCGATGAGATCATCGTGGAACATGTGGGAACCAACATGGGTATCCAGATCCTGCTGTTGGTTATTGACCGGAGAACGTCTCGGTCATGTCTGCATGGTTCCCGAACCCGTAGGGTCTACACACTTAAGGTTCGATGACGCTAGGGTTATAAAGGAAGTTTGTATGTGGTTACCGAATTTCGGAGTCCCGGATGAGATCCCGGACGTCACGAGGACTTCCGGACTGGTCCGGAGGTAAAGATTTATATATGGGAAGTCCTGTTTTGGTCACCGGAAAAGTTTCGGGGTTTATCGGTAACGTACCGGGACCACCGGGAGGGTCCCGGGGGTCCACCAAGTGGGGCTACCAGCCCCAGGGGCCACATGGGCTGTAAGGGTGTGCGCCTTGGCCTATATGGGCCAAGGGCACCAGCCCCAAGAGGCCCATGCGCCAAGAGATAAGGGAAAGGAAGAGTCCTAAAGGGGGAAGTCACCTCCTAGGTGCCTTGGGGAGGATGGACTCCTCCCTGGCCGCACCCTTCCTTGGAGGAAGGGCCAAGGCTGCGCCCCCCTCTCCCTTGGCCCTATATATGGTGGGGGGAAGGGAGGGCAGCCGCACCAAAGCCCTGGCGCCTCCCTCTCCCTCCCGTGACACATCTCCCTCCTCGTCTCTTGCGGTGCTTGGCGAAGCCCTGATGGAGTACCACGCTCCTCCACCACCACCACGCCGTTGTGCTGCTGCTGGATGGAGTCTTCCTCAATCTCTCCTTCTCCCCTTGCTGGATCAAGGCGTAGGAGATGTCACCGGGCTGTACGTGTGTTGAACACGGAGGTGCCGTCCGTTCGGCACTAGGATCATCGGTGATTTGGATCACGACGAGTACGACTCCATCAACCCCGTTCACTTGAACGCTTCCGCTTAGCAATCTACAAGGGTATGTAGATGCACTCTCCTTCCCCTCGTTGCTGGCTTCTCCATAGATAGATCTTGATGACACGTAGGAAAATTTTGAATTTCTGCTACGTTCCCCAACACTTTAGTCAGATCGGATTCGATGAACAGGGTCCTTATGAAGGGTAAATAGAAATTGGCAATTCACATTGTGGTTTTGGCGTAGGTAAGAAACATTCTTGCTAGAAACCAATAGCAGCCACGTAAAAACTTGCAACAACAATTAGAGGACGTCTAACTTGTTTTTGCAGCAAGTGTTTTGTGATGTGATATGGCCAAAGGATGTGATGTATGAGATGATCATGTTCTTGTAATAAGAATCACGGCTTGCATGTCGATGAGTATGACAACCGGTAGGAGCCATAGGAGTTGTCTTTATTTATTTATGACCTGCGTGTCAACATAAACATCATGTAATTACTTTACTTTATCGCTAAAGCGTTAGCCATAGTAGTAGAAGTAATAGATGACAAGACAACTTCAAGAAGACACGATGATGGAGATCATGATGATGGAGATCATGGTGTCATGCCGGTGACAACGATGATCATGGAGCTCCGAAGATGGAGATCAAAAGGAGCAACTAATATTGGCCATATCATGTCACTATTTGATTGCATGTGATGTTTATCATGTTTTACATCTTATTTGCTTAGAACAACGATAGCTTAAATAAGATGATCCCTCGTAATAATTTGAAGAAAGTGTTCCCCCTAACTGTGCACCGTTGCGAAGGTTCGTTGTTTCGAAGCACCACGTGATGATCGGGTGTGATAGATTCTAACGTTCGAATACAACGAGTGTAAGCCAGATTTACACACGCAATACACTTAGGTTGACTTGACGAGCCTAGCATGTACAGACATGGCCTCGGAACACGGAAGAGTCGTATAGAAGATACGATCAACATGAAGATGTTCACCGATGTTGGCTAGTCCATCTCACGTGATGATCGGACACAACCTAGTTAACTCGGATCATGTTTCACTTAGATGACTAGAGGGATGTCTATCTGAGTGGGAGTTCATTGAGTAATTTGATTAGATGAACTTAATTATCATGAACTTAGTCTAAAATCTTTACAATATGTCTTGTAGATCAAATGACCCACGTTGTGCTCAACTTCAATGTGTTCCTAGAGAAAACCAAGCTGAAAGATGATGGCAGCAACTATACGGACTAGGTCAGGAACCTAAGGATCATCCTCATAGCTGCCAAGAAAGATTATGTCCTAGAAGCACCGCTCGGTAACGCACCTGTCCCAGAGAACCAAGACGTTATGAATGCTTGGCAGTCACGTGCCGATGATTACTCCCTCGTTCAGTGTGGCATGCTTTATAGCTTAGAACCGTGGCTCCAAAAGCGTTTTGAGAGACACGGAGCATATGAGATGTTCGAAGAGCTGAAAATGGTTTTCCAAGCTCATGCCCGGGTCGAGAGATATGAAGTCTCCGACAAGTTCTTCAGCTATAAGATGGAGGAAAATAGTTCTGTCAGTGAGCACATACTCAAAATGTCTGGGTTACATAACCGCTTGACTCAGCTGGGAGTTAATCTCCCGCATGATGCAGTCATTGACAGAATCCTTCAGTCGCTCCCACCGAGCTATAAGAGCTTTGTGATGAAATTCAATATGCAGGGGATGGAAAAGACCATTCCTAAGGTATATTCAATGCTGAAATTAGCAGATGTGGAAATCAAAAAGGAACATCAAGTGTTGATGGTGAATAAAACCACTAAGTTCAAGAAAGGCAAGGGTAAGAAGAACTTCAAGAAGGACGGCAAGGGAGTTGCCGCGCCCGGTAAGCAAGCTGCCGGGAAGAAGCCAAAGAATGGACCCAAGCCTGAGACTGAGTGCTTTTATTGCAAGGGAAGTGGTCACTGGAAGCGGAACTGCCCCAAATACTTACCGGATAAGAAGGCCGGCAACACTAAAGGTATATGTGATATACATGTAATTGATGTGTACCTTACCAGTACTCGTAGTAGCTCCTAGGTATTTGATACCGGTGCGGTTGCTCACATTTGTAACTCAAAGCAGTAGCTGCGGAATAAGCAGAGACTGGCGAAGGACGAGGTGATGATGCGCGTCGGGAATGGTTCCAAGGTCGATGTGATCGCCGTCGGCACGCTGCCTCTACATTTACCTACGGGGTTAATTTTAAACCTCAATAATTGTTATTTAGTGCCAGCTTTGAGCATGAACATTGTATCAGGATCTCGTTTAATTCGATATGGCTACTCATTTAAATCCGAGAATAATGGTTGTTCTATTTATATGAGAGATATGTTTTATGGTCATGCTCCAATGGTGAATGGTTTATTCTTAATGAATCTCGAGCGTAATGCTACACATATTCATAGTGTGAATACCAAAAGATGTAAAGTTGATAATGATAGTCCCACATACTTGTGGCACTGCCGCCTTGGTCACATAGGTGTCAAACGCATGAAGAAGCTCCATGCAGATGGACTTTTGGAGTCTCTTGATTACAAATCATTTGACACATGCGAACCGTGCCTCATGGGTAAAATGACCAAGACTCCGTTCTCAGGAACAATGGAGCGAGCAACCAACTTATTGGAAATCATACATACTGATATGTGCGTCCAATGAGTGTTGAGGCTCGCGGTGGCTATCGTTATGTTCTCACCCTCACTGATGACTTGAGTAGATATGGGTATGTCTACTTAATGAAACACAAGTCTGAGACCTTTGAAAAGTTCAAGGAATTTCAGAGTGAGGTTGAGAATCAACGTGACAGGAAAATCAAGTTCTTGCGATCAGATCGTGGGGGAGAATACTTGAGTCATGAATTTGGCACACACTCAAGAAAATGTGGAATAGTTTCACAACTCACGCCGCCTGGAACACCTTAGCGTAATGGTGTGTCCAAATGTCGTAATCGCACTCTATTGGATATGGTGCGATCTATGATGTCTCTTACCAATCTATCGCTGTCTTTTGGGGCTATGCTTTAGAGACTGCCGCATTCACTTTAAATAGGGCTCCGTCGAAATCCGTTGAGACGACACCGTATGAATTATGGTTTGGGAAGAAACCTAAGTTGTTGTTTCTAAAAGTTTGGGTATGCGATGCTTATGTCAAGAAACTTTAGCCTGAGAAGCTCGAACCCAAATCGGAAAAATTCGTCTTCATAGGATACCCTAAAGAAAGTATTGGGTATACCTTCTACCTCAGATCCGAAGGCAAGATCTTTGTTGCCAAGAATGGGTCCTTTCTAGAGAAAGAGTTTATCTCGAAAGAAATAAGTGGGAGGAAAGTAGAACTTGATGAGGTATTACCTCTTCAACCGGTAAGTGACACAGCTCAAGAAAATGTTCCCGAGGTGCCAGCACCGACTAGAGAGGAAGTTAATGATGATGATCATGGAACTTCAGATCAAGTTGCTACTGAACTTCGTAGGTCCATGAGGACACGTTCCGCACCAGAGTGGTACAGCAACCCTGTCTTGGAAATCATGTTGTTAGACAACGGTGAACCTTCGAACTATGAAGAAGCGATGGCCGGCCCGGATTCCGACAAATGGCTGGAAGCCATGAAATTCGAGATAGGATCCATGTATGAAAACGAAGTATGGACTTTGACTGACTTGCCCGATGATCGGCGAGCCATAGAAAATAAATGGATCTTTAAGAAGAAGACAGACGCAGATGGTAACGTAACTGAGGGAGTCCTGGATTAGGGGGTGTTCGGGTAACCGGAGTATACCTTCAGCCGGACTCCAGGACTATGAAGATACAAGATTGAAGACTACGTCCCGTGTCCGGATGGGACTTTCCTTGGCGTGGAAGGCAAGCTTGGCGATGCGGATATTCAAGATCTCCTACCATTGTAACCGACTCTATGTAACCCTAACCCTACCCAGTGTCTATATAAACCGGAGGGTTTTAGTCCGTAGGACATCATCAACTCCATACACAACAATCATACCATAGGCTAGCTTCTAGGGTTTAGCCTCCTTGATCTCGTGGTAGATCTACTCTTGTACTACCCATATCATCAATATTAATCAAGCAGGACGTAGGGTTTTACCTCCATCAAGAGGGCCCAAACCTGGGTAAAACATCGTGTTCCCTGCCTCTTGTTACCATCCGGCCTAGACGCACAGTTCGGGACCCCCTACCCGAGATCTGCCAGTTTTGACACCGACATTGGTGCTTTCATTGAGAGTTCCTTTGTGTCGTCGCCGTTAGGTCCGATGGCTCCTTTGATCATCAACAACGATGCGGTCCAGGGTGAGACTTTTCTCCCCGGACAGATCTTCGTCTTCGGCGGCTTCGCTCTGCGGGCCAATTCTCTTGGCCACTTGGAGCGGATCGAAAGTTACGCCCCTGGCCATCAAGTCAGGTTTGGAAGCTTAAACTACACGGCTGGCATCCGCGGAGACTTGACGTTCGACGGGTTCGAGCCACGGCCAAGCGCGCTGCACTATCTCGAGGGGCATGATCTAGCTCTGCCTCCGGACAGTGTCCTGGAGGCCGCTCACGCATCGGTTCCGACCTCTAACTCGGAGCCTATTGCGCCAATCGAGGACGAGCGGTTGGACGCCACCTCGGGGGCTGGGATCTCAAAGGCGACCGAGCCGAACGCTAGCCCCGCACTCTGCATGACCCGTGACTCCAAGGATCCGGACTCCTCCCCAGACTCCGAACCCCCCGCGCCCCTGCCGATCGAATCCGATTGGGCGCCGATAATGGAGTTCACCGCTGCAGACATCTTTCAGCAGTCGCCTTTTGGCGTCATCCTGAATTCTCTTAAGTCTCTCTCTTTATCAGGAGAGCCCTGGCCGGATTACGGCCAGCAAGGATGGGATACGGACGACGAAGAAATTCCAAGCCCACCCACCACCCACTTGGTAGCCACTGTCAACAATTTAAACGACGTGCTCAACTTCGACTCCGGAGACATCGACAATATGGATGACGATGCAGGAGATACCAACGAACAAACGCCCATAGGGCATTGGACAGCCACCTCATCTCACAATGTGTACATGTTGGATACCCCTAAAGGAAGCGACAACGAGGAAAAAGGGGAGGGAACAGGAGATCGACCCCTCGAAAAGCAATCAAAGCGTCGGCGTAAACGCCGACCCAAGCCCCGCCTCGATAAAAACCCAGCCATAGAGTAGGACGAGCCGGTAGACGACGAGCAGGCCTTAGAGCAGCCGTCCAAACAGGGCAATACGGATAGAGAAACCGAACGCCCCTCCTCCAGCGAAAACGACATTCCGGATGGCCTCACACCGGATAAACATATGGAACAGAAGAATCTCCACGAGAGGCTCATTGCAACTGCACGCAGCCTAAAAAAGCAGAAGCGGAAGCTAAAAACAGCGGAAGATGCACTCTGGATTAGATGGAGCAAAGTAATCAATACCGGAGATAAATACGGCGACAGTCGCCGCACTAAAAGCTATCCGAAAAGAAAGCTACTGCCTGAATTCGATGAAGAGGCCCTAGAGCCCTCGCATTCAAAAAATGAGAAAGCCACACGGTCGGATAGACGACCCCATAAAGTGGCAAGTGGCGCCGCACTCAAATTGGCAAGCGACCCACTTAAGGATTCGCATCATGGCCTAGTCAGGTCCATTTATGGGCCAAGAAAGCAAGCTCTCATAAGCAATGCTATGAAGCCATCATCAGAATCCGGCACACCCAAATACAGGGGCGCCACACACCCTCTATGTTTCACCGATGAGGTCCTGGACAATGAATTTCTAGAGGGGTTCAAACCCGTAAACATAGAGGCATACGATGGAACAACAGACCCTGGAGTCTGGATAGAGGATTATATCGTCCACATACACATGGCTAGAGGAAATGATCTCCACGCCATAAAATATTTACCCCTTAAGCTTAAAGGGCCAGCCCGGCATTTGCTTAAAAGCCTTCTCGAAAACACAATTGGAAGCTGGGAAGAGCTCGAGGATGCTTTCCGAGCAAACTTTCAAGGGACCTATGTCCGCCCTCCGGATGTAGACGATCTTAGTCACATAACCGAACAACCCGGAGAATCAACTCGGCAGTTCTGTAATAGATTCCTCACTAAAAAGAATCAGATAGTCGACTATCCGGATGCCGAAGCCTTAGCAGCTTTCAGGCATAACGTCCGAGACGAATGGCTCGCCAGACACCTCGGCCAAGAAAAGCCGAGAACAATGGCCGCACTAACAAACTTCATGACCCGCTTTTGTGCAGGGGAGGACAACTGGTTGGCAAGGTGTAGCCCCAGCGACCCAAGTACATCCGAAACTAGAGATGGAAATGGAAAACCACGACGCAACAAGGACCGTCGCTGGACTAAGGACAAAAGTCCGAAGAGCACGGCAGTCAATGCCGGATTCAAAGGCTCACGACAAAATCAGGAAAAACCGCCCCCCCGGGATAACAAGGACGATCCATCCAACCTAAATAAAATCCTGGACATGATATGTCAGATACACAGTACTCTCGGGAAGCCTGCTAACCATACCCACAGAGACTGTTGGGTTTTCAAACAATCCGGCAGACTCAATGCCGAACACAAGGGGCTCGACATACCAAGCGAAGACGAGGACGAACCCTAAAGGCAGAGTACCAGGAAACAAAAGAACTTCCCACAGGAAGTAAAAACAGTGAACTCACTTCACATAACAAAACATGCGGCGCCCGTAAAGGTACGCACCACACGACCCATCCCCAAAGGGTCCGGCCACTGGTTGTCAAAACCGATCATCTTCGATCAGCTAGATTATTCTAGAAATATCAAGAATGCAGGCTGGACTGCCTTGATACTCGATCCAATAATTGGCGGACTCCAGTTTTCAAATGTCCTTATGGACGTCGGCAGTGGACTAAACCTGATATATCAAGATACAATCTAGCACATGAGGATAAACCCAGCACGAATCCGCTGCAGCAAAACCTCCTTTTCAAGGGGTAATACCTGGTCCAGACACCCGTTGTATGGGTTTTCTCTGGCTCGAAGTCATATTCGGCTCTGCCGATAACTTCCGCCGCGAAAAGCTGACCTTCCATATCGTCCCGTTCTCAAGTCGCTATCAAGCACTACTGGGACGCGAAGCTTTTGCTCGCTTTAACGCAATACCGCATTATGCATATCTTACGCTTAAGATGCCCGGACCACGAGGCATCATCTCTTTGAAGGGGAAGCACTAAAGTGCGCCTCCTCAAGCGGAGGACTGTGCGGCCGCCTTGACAGCCCCACAGCAAAATGGCCTCACCGGCCAAAAAACTTCAAAATAGGTCATTAAAGACCACGAACGCGGATAGACGAGTTCGGTACAAAATCATCATTGATGCAGGCTTAGTGGCCATATACCCCCACACTAGGGGCTCCACGCATATACAATAAGAGACAATAAAGCTCAAACTTCCATATTTTACTTTATATTTTGCTTATTTTTACATTTTCCGGCACGACCCAAACTTAGTTCCTCTCTTTGACAGATGAACGTCGTGCGGCGCCCGTCCAGGATACGGCACAACGGAGACACAGGCGTAGACGTGCAGTAGGGACCCGTCCTAAAGGATTCTTTTTAGATTAAGACCCTGCGTAAACCTTTCTTACTACCTCTTGTTGCTACACCTCCCCTGGTTTTTTCTTTCCAGTATAACCAAGGAGGTGGCTGAAGGAAATATGCCCTAGAGGCAATAATAAAGTTATTATTTATTTCCTTATATCATGATAAAGGTTTATTATTCATGCTAGAATTGTATTAACCGGAAACATAATACATGTGTGAATACATAGACAAACAGAGTGTCAGTAGTATGCCTCTACTTGACTAGCTCGTTAATCAAAGATGGTTATGTTTCCTAACCATGGACAAAGAGTTGTCATTTGATTAACGGGATCACATCATTAGTTGAATGATCTGATTGACATGACCCATTCCATTAGCTTAGCACCCGATCATTTAGTATGTTGCTATTGCTTTCTTCATGACTTATACATGTTCCTATGACTATGAGATTATGTAACTCCCGTGTGCCGGAGGAACACTTTGGGTGCTACCAAACGTCACAACGTAACTGGGTGATTATAAAGGTGCTCTACAGGTGTCTCCGAAGGTACATGTTGGGTTGACGTATTTCGAGATTAGGATTTGTCACTCCGATCGTCGGAGAGGTATCTCTGGGCCCTCTCGGTAATGCACATCACTTAATCCTTGCAAGCATTGCAACTAATGAGTTAGTTGCGGGATGATGTATTACGGAACGAGTAAAGAGACTTGCCGGTAACGAGATTGAACTAGGTATTGGATACCGACGATCGAATCTCGGGCAAGTAACATACCGATGACAAAGGGAACAACGTATGTTGTTATGCGGTCTGACCGATAAAGATCTTCGTAGAATATGTAGGAGCCAATATGGGCATCCAGGTCCCGCTATTGGTTATTGACCGGAGACGTGTCTCGGTCATGTCTACATTGTTCTCGAACCCGTAGGGTCCGCACGCTTAAGGTTTCGATGACAGTTATATTATGAGTTTATACGTTTTGATGTACCGAAGGTTGTTCGAAGCCCTAGATGTGATCACGGACATAACAAGGAGTCTCGAAATGGTCGAGACATAAAGATTTATATATTGGAAGCCTATGTTTGGATATCGGAAGTGTTCCGGGTAAAATCGGGATTTTACCGGAGTACCGGGAGGTTACCGGAACCCGCCGGGAGATATATGGGCCTTAGTGGGCCTTAGTGGAAAAGAGAAGAGGCAGCCTGAGATGGGCCGTGTGCCCCTCCCCTCCCTTGGTCCGAATAGGACAAGGAGAGGGGGCCGGCCCCCCTTCCTCTTTTCCCCCCTCCGCGAATCCTATTCCAACTAGGATTGGGGGGGGGGGGATCCTACTCCCGGAGGGAGTAGGACTCCTCCTGGCGCGCCTCTCCTAGGCTGGCCGCAGCCCCCTTGAGCCTTTATATACGGAGGCGGGGGCACCCCAGAGGAACACAAGTTGATCCACGTGATCATATTCTTAGCCGTGTGCGGCGCCTCCTGCCACCATAGTCCTCGATAATATTGTAGCGGTGCTTAGGCGAAGCCCTGCGACAGTAGTACATCAAGATCGTCACCACGCCGTCGTGCTGACGGAACTCTTCCCCGACACTTTGCTGGATCGGAGTCCGGGGATCGTCATCGAGCTGAACGTGTGCTAGAACTCAGAGGTGCCATAGTTTCGGTGCCTGATCGGTCGGGCCGTGGAGACGTACGACTACATCAACCAAACGCTTCCGTTGTCGATCTACAAGGGTACGTAGATCACACTCTCCCCTCTCGTTGCTATGCATCACCATGATCTTGCGTGTGTGTAGGAATTTTTTTGAAATTACTACGTTCCCCAACAGTGGCATCTGAGCCTAGGTTTTATGTGTTGATGTTATATGCACGAGTAGAACACAAGTGAGTTGTGGGCGATATAAGTCATACTGCTTACCAGCATGTCGTACTTTGGTTTGGCGGTATTGTTGGATGAAGCGGCCCGGACCGGCATTACGCGTACGCTTACGCAAGACCGGTTCTCCCGACGTGCTTTGCACATAGGTGGCTTGCGGGTGACAGTTTCTCCAACTTTAGTTGAACCGAGTGTGGCTACGCCCGGTCCTTGCGAAGGTTAAAACAGCACCAACTAGACAAACTATCTTTGTGGTTTTTATGCGTAGGTAAGATTGGGTCTTGCTTAAGCCCGTAGCAGCCACGTAAAACTTGCAACAACAAAGTAGAGGGTGTCTAACTTGTTTTTGCAGGGCATGTTGTGATGTGATATGGTCAAGACATGATGCTAAATTTTATTGTATGAGATGATCATGTTTTGTAACCGAGTTATCGGCAACTGGCAGGAGCCATATGGTTGTCGCTTTATTGTATATAATGCAATCGCGTTGTAATGCTTTACTTTATCACTAAGCGGTAGCGATAGTCGTGGAAGCATAAGATTGGCGAGACGACAATTGTGCTACGATGGAGATCAAGGTGTCGCGCCGGTGACGATGGTGATCATGACGGTGCTTCGGAGATGGAGATCACAAGCACAAGATGATGATGGCCATATCATATCACTTATATTGATTGCATCTGATGTTTATCTTTTATACATCTTATCTTGCTTTGATTGACGGTAGCATTATAAGATGATCTCTCACTAAATTATCAAGATAAAAGTGTTCTCCCTAAGTATGCACCGTTGCCAAAGTTCATCGTGCCCAGACACCATGTGATGATCGGGTGTGATAAGATCTACGTCCATCTACAACGGGTGCAAGACAGTTTTGCACATGCAGAATACTCAGGTTAAACTTGACGAGCCTAGCATATGCAGATATTGCCTCGGAACACTGAGATCGAAAGATCGAGCGTGAGTCATATAGTAGATATGATCAACATAGTGATGTTCACCATTGAAAACTACTCCATTTCACGTGATGATCGGTTATGGTTTAGTTGATTTGGATCACGTGATCACTTAGAAGATTAGAGGGATGTCTATCTAAGTGGGAGGTCTTAATTAATATGATTAATTGAACTTAAATTTATCATGAACTTAGTACCTGATAGTATCTTGCTTATGTATGTTTGATTGTAGATAGATGGCCCGTGCTGTTGTTCCGTTGAATTTTAATGCGTTCCTTGAGAAAGCAAAGTTGAAAGATGATGGCAGCAATTACACGGACTGGGTCCGTAACTTGAGGATTATCCTCATTGCTGCACAGAAGAATTACGTCCTGGAAGCACCGCTGGGTTCCAGGCCTGCTGCTGGAGCAACACCAGATGTTATGAATGTCTGGCAGAGCAAAGCTGATGACTACTCGATAGTTCAGTGTGCCATGCTTTACGGCTTAGAATCGGGACTTCAACGATGTTTTGAACGTCATGGAGCATATGAGATGTTCCAGGAGTTGAAGTTAATATTTCAAGCAAATGCCCGGATTGAGAGATATGAAGTCTCCAATAAGTTCTATAGCTGCAAGATGGAGGAGAACAGTTCTGTCAGTGAGCATATACTCAAAATGTCTGGGTATAATAATCACTTGATTCAGATGGGAGTTAATCTTCCAGATGATTGCGTCATTGACATAATTCTCCAATCACTGCCACCAAGCTACAAGAGCTTCGTGATGAACTATAATATGCAAGGGATGAATAAGACTATTCCCGAGCTCTTCGCAATGCTGAAAGCTGCGGAGGTAGAAATCAAAAAGAAGCATCAAGTGTTGATGGTCAACAAGACCACTAGTTTCAAGAAAAAGGGCAAAGGGAAGAAAAAGGGGAACTTCAAGAAGAACAAAAAGCAAGTTGCTGCTCAAGAGAAGAAACCCAAGTCTGGACCTAAGCCTGAAACTGAGTGCTTCTACTGCAAGCAGACTGGTCACTGGAAGCGGAACTGCCCCAAGTATTTGGCGGATAAGAAGGATGGCAAGGTGAACAAAGGTATATGTGATGTACATGTTATTGATGTGTACCTTACTAGAGCTCGCAGTAGCACCTGGGTATTTGATACTGGTTCTGTTGCTAATATTTGCAACTCGAAACAGGGACTACGGATTAAGCGAACACTGGCAAAGGACGAGGTGACGATGCGCGTGGGAAATGGTTCCAAAGTCGATGTGATCGCGGTCGGCACGCTACCTCTACATCTACCTTCGGGATTAGTATTAGACCTAATTAATTGTTATTTGGTGCCAGCGTTGAGCATGAACATTATATCTGGATCTTGTTTAATGCGAGACGGCTATTCATTTAAATCAGAGGATAATGGTTGTTCTATTTATACGAGTAATATCTTTTATGGTCATGTACCTTTGAAGAGTGGTTTATTTTTGATGAATGTCGATAGTAGTAACATACATATTCATAATGTTGAAGCCAAAAGATGCAGAGTTGATAATGATAGTGCAACTTATTTGTGGCACTGCCGTTTAGGTCATATCGGTATAAAGCGCATGAAGAAACTCCATACTGATGGGCTTTTGGAACCACTTGATTATGAATCACTTGGTACTTGCGAACCGTGCCTCATGGGCAAGATGACTAAAACACCGTTCTCCGGCACTATGGAGAGAGCAATAGATTTGTTGGAAATCATACATACAGATGTATGTGGTCCGATGAATATTGAGGCTCGTGGCAGATATCGTTATTTTCTCACCTTCACAGATGACTTAAGCAGATATGGGTATATCTACTTAACGAAACATAAGTCTGAAACATTTGAAAAGTTCAAAGAATTTTAGAGTGAAGTTGAAAATGATCGTAACAAGAAAATAAAGTTTCTACGAACTGATCGTGGAGGAGAATATTTGAGTTATGAGTTTGGTGTACATTTGAAGCAATGCGGAATAGTTTCGCAACTCACGCCACCCGGAACACCTCAGCGCAATGGTGTGTCCAAACTTCGTAATCGTACTTTACTAGATATGGTGCAATCTATGATGTCTCTTACTGATTTACCGCTATCGTTTTGGGGTTATGCTTTGGAGACGGCCGCATTCACGTTAAATAGGGCACCATCAAAATCCGTTGAGACAACGCCTTATGAACTACGGTTTGGCAAGAAACCAAAGTTGCCGTTTCTTAAAGTTTGGGGCTACGATGCTTATGTGAAAAAGCTTCAACCTGATAAGCTCGAACCCAAATCGGAGAAATGTGTCTTCATAGGATACCCAAAGGTGACTGTTGGGTACACCTTCTATCATAGATCCGAAGGCAAGACATTCATTGCTAAGAATGGATCCTTTCTAGAGAAGGAGTTTCTCTCGAAAGAAGTGAGTGGGAGGAAAGTAGAACTTGATGAGGTAACTGTACCTGCTCCCTTATTGGAAAGTAGTACATCACAGAAAACTGTTTCTGCGACACCTACACCAATTAGTGAAGAAGCTAATGATAATGATCATGAAACTTCAGAACAAGATACTACTGAACCTCGTAGATCAACCAGAGTAAGATCCGCGCCAGAGTGGTACGGTAATCCTATTTTGGAAATCATGCTACTAGATCATGATGAACCTACGAACTATGAAGAAGCAATGGTGAGCCCAGATTCAGCAAAATGGCTTGAAGCCATGAAATCCGAGATGGGATCCATGTATGAGAACAAAGTATGGACTTTGGTTGACTTGCCCGATGATCGGCAAGCAATTGACAATAAATGGATCTTCAAGAAGAAGACTGACGCTGGCGGTAAAATTACTGTCTACAAAGCTCGACTTGTCGCAAAAGGTTTTCGACAAGTTCAAGGGTTTGACTACGATGAGACCTTCTCACCCGTAGCGATGCTCAAGTCGGTCCGAATCATGTTAGCAATTGCCGCATTTTATGATTATGAAAGTTGGCAGATGGATGTCAAAACTGCATTCCTGAATGGATTTCTGGAAGAAGAGTTGTATATGATGCAACCGGAAGGTTTTGTCGATCCAAAGGGAGCTAACAAAGTGTGCAAGCTCCAGCGATCCATTTATGGACTGGTGCAGGCCTCTCGGAGTTGGAATAAACGCTTTGATAGTGTGATCAAAGCATTTGGTTTTATACAGACTTTCGGAGAAGCCTGTATTTACAAGAAAGTGAGTGGGAGCTCTGTAGCATTTCTGATATTATATGTGGATGACATATTACTAATTGGAAATGATATAGAATTTCTGGATAGCATAAAGGGATACCTGAATAAGAGTTTTTTAATGAAAGACCTCGGTGAAGCTGCTTACATATTAGGCATAAAGATCTATAGAGATAGATCAAGACGCTTAATTGGACTTTCAAAAAGCACATACCATGACAAGATTTTGAAGAAGTTCAAAATGGATCAAGCAAAGAAAGGCTTCTTGCCTGTGTTACAAGGTGTGAAGTTGAGTCAGACTCAATGCCCGACCACTGCAGAACATAGAGAGAAAACGAAAGATGTTCCCTATGCTTCAGCCATAGGCTCTATCATGTATGCAATGCTGTGTACCAGACCTGATGTGTGCCTTGCTATAAGTCTAGCAGGGAGGTACCAAAGTAATCCAGGAGTGGATCACTGGACATCGGTCAAGAACATCCTGAAATACCTGAAAAGGACTAAGGATATGTTTCTCGTATATGGAGGTGACAAAGAGCTCATCGTAAACGGTTACGTTGATGCAAGCTTTGACACTGATCCAGACGATTCTAAATCGCAAACCGGATACGTGTTTACATTAAACGGTGGAGCTGTCCGTTGGTGCAGTTCTAAACAAAGCGTCATGGCGGGATCTACATGTGAAGCGGAGTACATAGCTGCTTCGGAAGCAGCAAATGAAGGAGTCTGGATGAAGGAGTTCATATCCGATCTAGGTGTCATACCTAGTGCATCGGGTCCAATGAAGATCTTTTGTGACAATACTGGTGCAATTGCCTTGGCAAAGGAATCCAGATTTCACAAGAGAACCAAACACATCAAGAGACGCTTCAATTCCATCTCGGATCTAGTCCAGGTGGGAGACATAGAGATTTGCAAGATACATACAGAGCTGAATGTAGTAGACCCGTTGACTAAGCCTCTTCCATGAGCAAAACATGATCAGCACCAAAGCTCCATGGGTGTTAGAATCAATACTGTGTAATCTAGATTATTGACTCTAGTGCAAGTGGGAGACTGAAGGAAATATGCCCTAGAGGAACTAATAAAGTTATTATTTATTTCCTTATATCATGATAAAGGTTTATTATTCATGCTAGAATTGTATTAACCGGAAACATAATACATGTGTGAATACATAGACAAACAGAGTGTCACTAGTATGCCTCTACTTGACTAGCTCGTTAATCAAAGATGGTTATGTTTCCTAACCATGGACAAAGAGTTGTCATTTGATTAACGGGATCACATCATTAGTTGAATGATCTGATTGACATGACCCATTCCATTAGCTTAGCACCCGATCGTTTAGTATGTTGCTATTGCTTTCTTCATGACTTATACATGTTCCTATGACTATGAGATTATGTAACTCTCGTGTGCCGGAGGAACACTTTGGGTGCTACCAAACGTCACAACGTAACTGGGTGATTATAAAGGTGCTCTACAGGTGTCTCCAAAGGTACATGTTGGGTTGACGTATTTTGAGATTAGGATTTGTCACTCCGATCGTCGGAGAGGTATCTCTGGGCCCTCTCGGTAATGCACATCAGTTAAGCCTTGCAAGCATTGCAACTAATGAGTTAGTTGCAGGATGATGTATTACGTAACGAGTAAAGAGACTTGCCGGTAACGAGATTGAACTAGGTATTGGATACCGACGATCGAATCTCGGGCAAGTAACATACCGATGAAAAAGGGAACAACGTATGTTGTTATGTCAATATGGGCATCCAGGTCCCGCTATTGGTTATTGACCGGAGGCGTGTCTCGGTCATGTCTACATTGTTCTCGAACCCGTAGGGTCCGCACGCTTAAGGTTTCGATGATAGTTATATTATGAGTTTATACGTTTTGATGTACCGAAGGTTGTTCGGAGTCCCGGATGTGATCACGGACATGACAAGGAGTCTCGAAATGGTCGAGACATAAAGATTTATATATTGGAAGCCTATGTTTGGATATCGGAAGTGTTTCGGGTGAAATCGGGATTTTACCGGAGTACCGGGAGGTTACCGGAACCCCCCGGGAGATATATGGGCCTTAGTGGGCCTTAGTGGAAAAGAGAAGAGGCAGCCAGAGATGGGCGGCGCGCCCCTCCCCTCCCTTGGTCCGAATAGGACAAGGAGAGGGGGCCGCCCCCTTCCTCTTTTCCCCCCTCCGCGAATCCTATTCCAACTAGGATTGGGGGGGGGGATCCTACTCCCGGAGGGAGTAGGACTCCTCCTGGCGCGCCTCTCCTAGGCCGGCCGCACCCCCCTTGAGCCTTTATATATGGAGGCAGGGGCACCCTAGAGGAACACAAGTTGATCCACGTGATCATATTCTTAGCCGTGTGCGGCGCCTCCTGCCACCATAGTCCTCGATAATATTGTAGCTGTCGGGGTAAATAGCCATGGGTAGCCCAGCCGGTTTCCCCTGGCCCATCAGAAAAAATTACAAGCCTGGCCGACTCTCAAGAAGACTCAAGACCTGGGCCGCCTCCCCCCTAGCCGACTACCTTCCTGGCCGGCTTCGGGGGCGGCCCGCCCTTCACCCTCATGAAGAAAGCTGTGGATGGCCGACTACGAGAAGCCGGCTACGGCAGGGACGGCTACCAGAGGCCGGCTCCCATAAAGCAGTCAAAGCCGTACCCGCAATGTACGCGTCCACCCTGCGATGATGAAGCGGGGCGTGGCTACAGTGGAGCCTGCCACCCCCAAAACCCGGAGCACGCCTGGTACAGCGTGCCGCGCGGGCAACCACGGCCCGCCCGGCGCGGCACTGTAGCCACGGCGGCTCTGACGCCGTCCACGACGGACCGCCAGCGTGGCCCCTGAGGCGGTGGGCCCCTTCGGGCAGAGAGATGCCGAAGGCGGCTGCACCTCCTCTCAAGCCGACAAGACAGAGGGCCGGCTTCCCATAGCTGGCCTGCCACCCTCCTCGAAGGAGACGCCCATTAAGGAGACAAGATGCGGCGGGGCTACAGTAATCGCCCGCCAAGGCGGCGTTACTGTAGCCACGCTTACCCCGACCAAGCCTGCGTCAACAGCACGGAGTAACAGTAACCAGCCACCGACCAGGCCCTGGCCGGTGGGGCCTGCCTGCCGACCCAGGAGCCGGCAGCCGGCGGGACCCACCAGCCGGCGGGCCCCAGAAACCGGCGCAGAAGCCGGCGAACATAGTCACAGACAGCTGGGCCCCGCGCCCAGTCGAATTACCATTGTACCCCCGGGGGGTAGGCCTATATAAACCCCCCGGTGCCCCCATGCAAAGGGTTGGACTCTCAATCTAGACCTAGACACCATACAAGGAGAGGAAGCAAGCTAGCTGAGCCCTTCTTCCTCCTTCCACCCAAGACAGCTCAAGGAGCATTGTAGCTACTTGTTCATATAGTAACCATGCGGAGACCCCGTAGAGTAGCAATAGGGGTGTTATCTCCCCGGAGAGCCCTGAAGCTGGGTAAGATTCGCCGGCGTGCATGTCTTCGCCTCATCCCGTTTCCAGGCACCGGTGATGTTTTATTGGCCCCCGCAATGATAAGCCACCCGTTGGCATATGTCGCTCCTACCACCCGACATTTGGCGCCCACCGTGGGGCCAGGTGCACCGTCGTCCGGAGACCTGTTCTGGACGGGAACCCTTTTCCTTCCTCGCGAGCGTAGCCAGCCCGGCTCGCCCGATGGCGCTTGCCGCGACGCGCTGCATGGCGTCACCAACATCTGCGCGGCGAGCGGCCTCACCGACCTCTTCAACAAGGCCCGCATCTCCGATGAGCTTGCCTCCGATGCGGGCACTGATCATCTCGCCAACCTCCTCGGCCAGCTCCACGTCTCCAGCGAGCCCGCTGCGGATTTGGAGTCGGTTGGCTCCACCGACCCGATGCCTGTCGACTCCGACACGGCATCCTACGATACCTTCCCCACCAACGTCACGGTCTACAACGACCCGCTCCCTCCAGCTAGTGATCACGATTCTGACACTACCGAGGTGATGGTTATCGGCCACGACGGCCCGACTGACGAGGGCGCCCGCGACGCCCCACGCGTGGCGGCCCACGACTTGTCCGCCGCCCTTCCGGCTGACGCCAACGACGAAGTTCTGGAGGCGTGCCGCCTCGCCCTCCTCGCGGAGGGCCGGCGGCTAGCCTCCGTAAGACGCCTCACCGAGGCCTACCAGCGCGAAGCTGACCATGCCGCCTTCGGCACGCCGGCTCCGGCTGGCCCAAGCCGGGCTGGTGCTGTCAGGCAATGCGGCGCCGTCATCGCCGACACGCTTGGAGTGGATCGCCCGGTCTACGCCACCCCGCTCGAGAACCTGTGCGCCGCCCAGGAGGCCGTAGACGAGCTGGACGGCTTGGAAGCCGAAGACCTCCCCCATATGACGCGGTGCATCCAGCAACTAATCGACGCGGCCGCTCGGCGGCACGAAGCCGACGCGTGCGCGGGGAGTCCTCCCCCGCGCCGCGACCACGGCGCGACTTCCCGATCGCCGACTACAAGCAACACCCGCGCGCGGCGCGAGAAAGAGCCGGCTTCCAGCCGAAGCCGGACCCAGATCTCCATCGAGCGAGATGCGGACGGCCGCCCCCGAGCCATGGAATGGCAGGGCACCCCGCCTCCGCCTCGAGCTCGCGGAGAGAGATACCCTACCCCGCCTCCAGTGGCGCACCCGACTCTCAGCGCCCGGCTTGGTCGCCGCGAGGGAGTCGGCGAAAATGACGCCCGCCACCGGATCGACCGCCTGGCCCGATCCCTGGCGCTGAAAGAAGAAGATGATGTCGGCCCGCCTTGTTTTGGCCCCCGCATCCGCGACGAGCCCTTCCCCAAAGGGTTCTCGCTCCCAAGAGACACGCCCAAGTACAACGGCTCGGTGAAGCCGGAAGACTGGCTGACCGACTACTCCACAGCCGTTAGCATCGCCAATGGCAACCGGCGCGTTACCATAAAGTACGTGCCCCTCATGCTGTAAGGCACGTCACGGACTTGGCTTAACAGCCTCAAGCCTCTCAGCATCAACAGCTGGGTTGATTTCACTGAAGCCTTCGTTCGCAACTTCACCAGCACCTACAAGCGGGCTCCCAAGCCCAGACAGCTCTCCTTGTGCGTACAGGGCCCAGCCGAGTCCACTCGCGACTACCTCACGCGTTGGGCCGAGCTCCGCAACTCCTGCGAGGGGGTGCACGAGGTGCAAGCCATCGAATACTTCACTGCCGGGTGCCGAGAGGGCACCCTCCTCAAGCACAAGCTTCTTTGCGATGAGCCGACTACCCTCAACGAGCTCCTGAACATCGCCGACAAGTACGCCACCGCCGACTCCTCGATGAAGACCGAGCTCCGGGTGGACGCGTCCGGAAAAGTGCTCAATCCGGCGCCCCAGGCGCCGGCTGGAGATGGCGGCCGACGCCAACACCAGAACGATCAGAAGCGCAAAGGCCCTGCGCCGCCTCCTGCTAGCCGGCAGGTGGCCACGGTCGAAGATGCGCTGCCTGAGGGGCGGCCCGCGCCCAAGAAGCCCAAGGGCGGCCGGCCGGCTTGGCAGCCGGCCTTCTCCTACGAGCAAACCCTTGATGCCCCGTGCAAGTTCCATAGTGGCGCGAAGCCGTCCAACCACACGACCCGCAAATGTAACTGGCTCGCCCGAATTTCCAAGGGCGAAGGGCTCACGCCGACTCCGCCTGCCAGCCCGCCGGCGCCGGCTCCGCCGCCCAAGGCCGCTCGGCCCGCGGTCGACGCCGTGCAGGACGAGTTCCCCGACGAGCAAGCATCTTATGTTGTCTTCACAAGCCAGCCCGAAGACCGGCGCAGCAAGCGCCGAGAGCAAGAAGAAGTCAATGTGGCCGCCGCCAGCCCGGCCGGCCACATGCACTGGTCAGAGAAATCCATCAGTTGGAGCCGGGCCGACCACCCAGAGGTGATGCCGTCTCCCGGCTCCTACGCTTTGGTCCTGGAGGCCACCCTTGCAACGGATACGCGTGCCGCACGCTTCTCCCGCGTGCTGATCGACGGTGGAAGCAGCATCAACATCCTGTACCGCGACACCATGGAGAAGCTGGGTGTCAAGGCAAAGCAGCTTGCGCCGACTCGAACGGTGTTCCACGGCATCGTACCCGGTTTGTCCTATGCCCCCATCGGCAGGATCAAGATCGATGTACTCTTTGGGGGCAAGGACCATTTCCGCCGGGAAGCAATCTGGTTCGAGGTGGTGGACCTGGAGAGCCCTTACCACGCCTTGCTTGGCCGACCCGCCTTGGCCAAGTTCATGGCGGTCCCCCACTACGCTTACCTCAAGATGAAGATACCAAGCTCCAAGGGTGTCATCACCATCGCTGGCGACTACAAGAAGTCCGCCGACTGCGCCGCGGCCAGCAGCCGGCTGGCCGAATCCCTCGTGATTGCCGCAGAAAAGAAGACGCTGGACAGGGTCGTGGCCCTGGCCAGCAAGTAGCTAAACCAGCCCGCCGACTCCAAGGAGTATGATGCCCAAGGATCGTTCCAGCCGGCCAAGGAGACCAAGAAGATACAGCTCGACCCCGAGCACCCCGAGAGGTTTGCCGTCATTGGGGCGAGCCTAGACAGCAAATAGGAAGGCGAGCTCGTCGATTTTCTCCATGAGAATCGGGATATCTTTGCATGGTCCCCCAAGGACATGCCGGGTGTTCCGAAGGATTTCGCCGAGCACAAATTACATGTGTGGGAGGATGCCAAACCAGTCAAGCAACCTCTCCGCCGACTGTCAGAGGAGAAGAGAAGGATCGTAGGGGAGGAGATAGGCCGGCTTCTCGCAGCCGGCTTCATCATGGAAGTTTTCTTCCCCGAGTGGCTCGCGAACCCGGTTCTCGTGCTGAAAAAGAATAACAAGTGGCGCATCTGCATAGATTACACAAGCCTCAACAAAGTCTTCCCAAAAGATCCCTTCGCTCTACCCAGAATTGATCAAGTGACAGACTCCACAGCCGGATGCGAGCTGTTGAGCTTTTTGGATGCCTATTCGGGATACCACCAGATAAAGCTGAACCCGGATGACCAACTGAAGACCGCCTTCATCACGCCGTTTGGAGCCTTCTGCTACCTGACTATGACGTTCGGCTTGAGGAATGCCGGCACCACTTTTCAGCGTTGCATGCAGAAGTGCCTCCTCACGCAGCTCGGCAAGAATGCCCACGTCTACGTGGATGATGTTGTGGTGAAGACGGAGAAGCATGGCACTCTGCTAGAAGACTTGAAGGAGACATTCGAGAACCTGTGCCGGTTCCGAATCAAGCTCAACCCTGAGAAATGCGTGTTCGGAGTGCCAGCCGGCTAGCTCCTAGGCTTTCTGGTCTCCGGACGCGGCATAGAGTGCAACCCTGTGAAGATCAAGACCATCGAGAGGATGGCGGTCCCAACCAAGCTTAGAGAGATTCAGAAGTTCACCGGGTGCCTGGCCTCTCTGAACCGCTTCATCAGCCGGCTTGGAGAGAAAGCTCTCCCTCTCTACCGCCTCATGAAGAAGAGCACCCACTTTGAGTGGAATGACCAGGCCGACCAAGCTTTCCACGAGCTGAAGAAAATGCTGTCCATGCCGCTTGTCTTGGCGGCACCGACTGAGAAAGAGCCCATGCTCCTTTATATTGCCGCCACTAGCCGGGTGGTCAGCACCGTCATTGTGGTCGAACGCCCCGAAGAAGGCCGAGCCCAGCCGGTCCAGAGGCCGGTTTATTACCTGAGCGAGGTGCTGTCCGCCTCGAAACAAAATTACCCGCACTACCAGAAGATGTCCTACGGCGTGTACTTCGCCGCCAAGAAGCTGAAGCCGTACTTTCAAGAAGATCCCATCACGGTCGTATGCACTGCCCCGCTGGCCGAGATCATAGGCAGCCGGGATGCATCCGGCCGGGTGGCTAAATGGGCCATCGAGCTAGCCCCTTACACGATCTTCTACCAACCCCGAACCGCCATCAAGTCGCAAGCACTGGCCGACTTCCTCGTCGACTGGGCCAAGACCCAGTACTTACCGCCAGCTCCCGACTCCACCCATTGGCGCATGCACTTTGACGGATCAAAGATGCGCACCGGCTTGGGAGCCGGCGTCGTCCTTACCTCTCCTAAGGGCGACAAGCTCAGATACACGCTGCAGATCCACTTCACCGCCTTCAACAACGTAGCCGAGTATGAGGCGCTCATACACGGGCTCCGGCTTGCCAAGGAACTCGGCATCCGCCGGATCCTGTGCTATGGCGACTCGGATTTGGTGGTGCAGCAATCCTCTGCCGACTGGGACGCCAAGGACGCAAACATGGTGAGCTACCGCTTCCTGGTGCAGCAACTCAGTGGATACTTCGATGGATGTGAATTCCTCCATGTACCGCGAGCCGACAACGAGCCAGCAGATGCCCTGGCCCGAATAGGCTCCACGCGGCAAGCAATACCAACCGGCGTCGCCCTACAGCGCCTCCTCAAGCCATCCATCAAGCCGTCTCCGGAGTCCGACTCCATCTTCGTGCCGCCTAACCCCGATGGGGCCGGGTCCGGCTCGAAGAATCAAGCAGCCGGCCCGGGGACTTCAATACTCGGCTCGGGGACTGTAGTACCCAGCTCGGGGACTGACGCACCCGGCCCGGGGACTGCGGTAGCCGGCCCGGGGACTACGGTAGCCGGCCCGGGGACTGCGGTAGCCGACCCGGGAACTTCTTCAGCACAGCAAGCGGCGGTCGACTCCAACACTTCATTACCCAGCCCGCCCACCTTAGTGGCTGTAGCCACTTTGGCGGCAGGGGAAGTCGCCGCTCCATCATGGGCCCAAACCATCCGCAACTTTCTGGTGAACCGCGATCTGCCGGCTGACGAAACCGAAGCGAGATAAGTCCAGCGCCGAGCCGGAGCATACACAATCGTCAACAGAGAGCTTGTCAAGCGCAGCGCCACCGGAGTCTTACAGCGATGCGTCGAGCAGGAGAAAGGCATTGCAATCCTCAGGGATATACACCAAGGAGAGTGCGGCGACCACGCCGCATCAAGATCACTTGTCGCCAAAGCCTTCCGCCACGGTTTCTTCTGGCCGACTGCTTTGGACGACGCCAAAGAGCTAGTCAAACACTGCAAAGGCTGCCAGCTTTTCAGCTCACAGCAACACATGCCGGCTTTGGCACTCAAGACAATTCCCATCACCTGGCCCTTTGCCGTCTGGGGATTGGATATGGTGGGCCCATTCAAGACGGCGCGCGGCGGCATGACACATTTGCTCGTCGCCGTCGACAAATTCACCAAGTGGATTGAGGCGAAGCCGATCAAGAAGCTGAATGGGCCGACTGCGGTGACTTTCATCGCAGATATAACAACCCGGTACGGCGTACCGCATAGCATCATCACCGACAACGGCACGAATTTCGCCAAAGGTGCCTTGGCACGGTTCTGCGCTGCACAAGGTATCCGGCTGGACCTTGCGTTAGTCGCCCACCCGCAGTCAAACGGCCAAGTGGAGCGAGCAAATGGCCTCATCCTGTCCGGCATCAAGCCCCGACTGGTAGTACCTCTGGAGCGTTCAGCCGGCTGTTGGCTCGATGAGCTGCCAGCTGTCCTATGGAGTCTGCGTACTACCCCAAACAGATCAACCGGCTTCACTCCTTTCTTCCTTGTATATGGTGCCAAGGCAGTCATCCCAACAGACATCGAGTTCGATGCGCCTCGGGTAACCATGTACACGGAAGCGGAAGCCAAAGAAGCAAGAGAAGACGGCGTCGACCTGCTGGAAGAAGGCCGGCTGTTAGCCCTCAGCCGGTCTGCCATCTACCAGTAGGGCTTGCGCCGCTACCACAGCCGGAGGGTCCGACCAAGATCCTTCCAGGAGGGCGACCTTGTGCTTCGGCTGATCCAGCGAACAGCCGGCCAGCACAAGCTCGCTGCCCCCTGGGAGGGCCCCTTCGTCATCAGCAGAGCTCTAGGCAACGATGCCTACTACCTCATCGATGCGCAGAAGCCGAAGGCACGCAAGAGAGACGATTCCGGCAAGGAGTCGGAGCGACCATGGAATGCAAACCTTCTCCGAAGTTTTACAGTTAAAACGTAGTATGTATTATTTCCACTTTTGTATTAAGTACGAAACAGTAGGCTCCCCGAGGAGGACTCGGGGACTGCCATCCTTTATTTTATGAATGAAAGCTATCATGTGTATGATATCACCTGTTCATTTATTTCATCCGGCACCGGGTTCGACGAGTCGGCCCGGGGACTAGCCGACTGGAGTTATATTAGGAGCCCTACCCGCAGTCAGACAAGTAACGTGCCGACACCCAGGTTTAGCTCTTGCCAAAATCACAGTTCGAAGAACCGACTGCCCGGCTGGCAAGAGTCATAAGCCGGAGAGGGTGCGCACACGAAAAACAGCTAGGGACTAACGAGCTTATATATAATAAAAGCCGGCTTGCCGCCTCCCGCCGACCGACTACCAGAGTAGCCGGCCGGCCGGCTTACATTCAGTCTGCTTCAAATCCAAGAAAGCTCGAGTACTTGCCTTCCCAAAGAGGGAAGGCGGCAAAGGAAAAAGCCTAAGGATAAAAAAGCGCACTTGAATGGAAGCCAGCACATGCATACATTAATATTTACACGAAGGACCTCCAGAGAGGTCGACATCCAACATTGTTCGATACACCCCCAGTGGGTGGAATTGCGGAAACTTAAAATTGTTCGAAAAAGCAAAAGCAGGAACAATAGGAACGGCAGATCAAGCCGGCGGGGCCGCTGGCGAGCCGGGCTGGGCGGTGGAGGCGGTCGTGCCGGCTGGAGGAGCGGCCGGCTGGCCAACTTCGGCCTGATCATCGCCTCCGGCAGAGGGCGCGCTCCCGCGTGGCTCGTTGTTGGAGGCACGGTCGGCTTGAGGGCGGTCGGCCGTCTCACCAGTCGGCTCGGCGTCTTCGCCGTCTTCCTCCTCGTCGTCCTCGCCCTCGTCGCTGGAGGCGATCTCCTCGGCCGAGTCCTCGCCTTCCGCCGGGTTCAGCCCGAACCACTCCACCGGCTGGGCGGCGCCATCATCATTGAGCTCCGGCGCGAAGACGCTGGGTCGGTGCACTCGGCGATCGTCGAGGCGCGCTGCGCGATCGCCGGCCGCACCTCCTCCAGCTCCGCGTCGGCCTCCAACCGCCAAGTCCGCAGCTGGTCTAGGCTTAGCCCTGGGTACCATGCGCGGACGAACTCCAGCGCACGCCCGGCTCCAAGACGGGCTGCGGACGCCTTCCAAGCCTCGAAGCGGCCGACTGCGACTTCCAGCCAGTCGGCGGTCCGGCTTGGGGTGCGGGGAATCACCTGGCCGGGCCAGAGCGCGGCCAACACCGTCGCCCCGACACGTTGGAGCCGGCGGAGCAGCCGATGGGCTAGCTACAGTCGCGATTGGATGGCGATGAGCTGCTCCGACAGCGTTCGATTCCCATCCGGCGGAATCACAACTCCGGCCTGACGGCGCGCCTCGCGATGAGCCTCGATGGCTTGGGCGGCGAGGACGGATTGACCGGGAAAGTATTCTGCGCAAGGTAGCAAGCACAAGTCAAAACAAAACCTCAGCCGGCCGGCAGATGGAGGAAGGGCAAGAAAGGCGGCTTACCGTCGATCAGATCCTCGATTCGGCCGAAGCCTTCTTCCAGCGCCTGGCGCGTCTCGGCCCAGCTCGCCTCCCTAGTCTCGAACTCCGCCTTCAGGGCAGCCTCGCCGTCCTGCGCCTTCTGCAGGGCCGCCTTGTGGCTTTCCTCCTGGTCGGCCAGTCTCTTGGCCAGGCGGTCGCGCTCCTGAACCAGGTCGGCGTACTCGGCATCCCTGGCACGAAGAGCGGCCTGCACTTCGCCGAGTTCCCTCCGCAAGTCGGCGTTGGCCTCTGCACGAGCAAAAGACAAAGAGAAAAAGTCAGCAAGGGAAAAGTCGTCAAGGAAGATCCGACCCGACTGCTCTGTAGTCGGCCCAAATCTCGGGGACTACACCCAGTGGGTGCGCTGTCGCGCCCCCACGAGAAACAGTTAAAAGCAACACACTTACGTCGGCTGCTGGCCAGGTCTTTGGTCCTTCGGCTCAGCTCCCGAGCCTGGGAGTTGAAGGCGGCGGCACGAGAGTTGTGATAGTCCTAAAAAGATCAGACAAAAAACAGTTAAGATAGTCGTCGAGTAAGACCCGACCCGACTGCGCTGCAGTCGGCCCGGATCTCGGGGACTACACCCAGTGGGTGCGCTAGCGCGCCCCCACGGAAAGAATCAGAGGAACAGCGTGGTCAACAAGTAAAAAACTTACCCGGATGGCGGACCGCGTCGACAGAAACTCCTGAGTAAATTGCCTCAGGAGGCCGGCCTGTGCGTGCAGCCGGCTCCGAATCCCTTGGGCCGCCACGTTCAGCTCGCTGCTTCCTCCGCTGGGAGTCCACCCGGACGTGGCGGAGCTGGCCGCCTCCAAGGCGCCTGCCGCCTGGTCGGCACCCGCGGCTCGGCGCGTGTTCGGCGGGGCCGTGCTCCCTCCGGCGCGCTGGCTCGCCGCCAGCTCAATTTCAAGACTGGCTCCGGCCTCGGGTGCGGCCCGGGCCGGCTCCTCCGGCGCCGCCGAAGACTTGCCGCCTTCGCCCGCTCCGGCTGGCGCTGCCGGCGGCGTCCTCTCCGCGAAGACCTCCAAGAGTTCATCCCTCTGCATCGGCGGCTGGTCGGGGTGATCTCCTCCGCCGTGGGCAGCGGGATGTCCGGGTCCAGGGTGTGGAGTGGGATGGCGAGCAGCGGAGGCCGGCTATGCGTGCCCTCTGCCTCCGTCTCCGCGGTCGCCCGCTCCGCCTCCGTCTCCGCGGCTGCCCGCTCCGACGGAGTCACGGCTGCCGCGTTCGCTCGCTCCGTCGCCGCCCGGGCGGCCTCCCGCTCCGCCGCCTCCATCTCTCGCCGCGCCTCGCGGGCGTTCCGCTCCGTGGCTTCTGCAAGATCGGCGCGGGGATCCATGCGGCGGGGCCCTGAAGATCCAGCACCCGACCCGACCATAGAGCCGCCTGGGCCTCACTCGAGGGAGAGCGGCGCCCTGCTCAAGAAATCAGAGAAAAGTTAGAACAAAGGAAGACAACGAAAAACAAGCACGTAAGCGGCCAGAGGGCTTACACGGAAACTGCTGGAGGTTTCTTCACCGCCTTCCGGAAGCGGGCCGCGTTCGCCGCCGCTTCGTCTCGCTTCGTGGCCGCGGCGGAGGCCCTCGTCTTCTTCGGCCGGCTTCCGAAGAGAGGAAGCGCGGCCCGGCGTTTCGCCTTTCCACCACCGGTAGCCGGCGCGGCGGACGAGCCCGCGCTGTGGCGGTCGGTTGCCGGCTGGTGGCGCGGGATTTCTTCGGCGTCGAAGTCATCCGGCCATTCGTCGAAACTGGCCGAGAGCCCCGTGCCTCCGGGCTCGACGACGTCCCCCGTGGCGGCATCCTCCATGGCGACTGCGGCCAAGTTCGGGTCATCGAGGTCGTCTACCGTGCGGTCCGGGGCATACTGGCGTTCAACTCCAGCCGCCCCGGCTGGCGGTGGGAGAAGAGGGTTCTGATAAAAGAGAAAAGAGAAGAGCCGCCTGGTCAGGAGCCGGTCGACTCAAGCCGGCTGATGACAGTAAGAAGGACTTACCACAGGCGAAGGATGGGCGCGGGAGTACGGCGCCTTGCCGAATTGCCAGTCGTCGGTGAGCTTCAGGTTGGCGATGTAGTTCACCATAAGTGCTACCTCGGCGTGGGGCATCTCCCATGTGCTCAGCCGGCAAGGGTCGAAGCGGCCGCTCATCTGGCACAGCATGTGGGGCCGGCTCTGAAGGGGAAGAATCCGGCACTCGACGAAGGCGGCCACCAGGTCGGCTCCGCGCAGGCCTTCCGACTGGATCATTACCCGAAGTCGGGCGATGGAGGCGTTCCCAGCCGGAGACAAGGACTTGGACCGGAAGCCCCAAGACGGCCGCCTCCCAGCCGGCGGGCCGGCTACGTAAGTCGGCAGATTGACGTAGTCGCCTTGCGGGGCGACGTTCTTGACGTAGAAGTAAGATTTCTGCCAGAGTTTGACAGATTGGATTAGAGGAATGTGCGGGAAGGGGTTGTTGTCGCTCGCCCTCTTCATCGCGATGAAGGCCCCGCAGGGAGCCGGCACGCCGGCGGAAACGGTGCCGAGCTTGTTCTGGAAGAGCTGCGCCCAGAGCTCCAGCGTCGGCAGCACCCCCAAGAAACCTTCGCAGAGAGAAACGAAGGCCGACAGCTGCATCACCGCGTTGGGCGTGAGGTGATGCGGCTGGAGATTGTAGAAGTCGAGGAAGGATCGCATGAAGCCGCTCGCCGGGAAGCCGAAGCCACGCAAGAAGTGCGTGCGGAAGACGACGGGCTCGCCTTCCTCTGGCGCCGGCGAGATCTCCGTCTCCGGGGCCAGGCGAACCTGCACGAGGTTGGCGGCGGGCAGGCGCCGGGTCTGGCGGAGAAATTCGATGTGGTCGTCGTGGACGTTAGACCCGTCCCACGAGCTTGACAACGCCATGGACATGGTGGCATGGGCGGGCTGCGGCGGGAGGCTGCGTCGGGCGCGAGGAAGAAGAAAGGGAAGAAGAAGTGCAAGGAGGGATGGGGAGCGGGGGAGCGAACGAGCCTTTGTCTCTCCCCCTCCCCCTCCTACTTGTAGGCTCGTGCGCCGAAGCCGAGGAGGCGCGGCGTGGGGGATCGTGGGGATCGATCGTGCCCATCTCCCCCACGCCCCGCGTTAATTGCGCGCCTTGATGACACGAAGAAACGGCCGCGGGGAGGCGAGCAGTCCCCTCGGGCCACAGAAGATCTGCGCCCGGGCCGAGGCCAAGGAGTGGCGGGCCCGGGCCTGCGGCGGCGTCCCGTCGCGCGCGTGCGACGGTAGGACTTCTCCGCCACGTGGCCCGTCGTGGGGCCCGCGGCCAGCCCGCGGGTCAACCACGGTCACATTAATAAACAAGAAAGTTCTCCGAAGTCGGCCTACGACGGCAAGGTCGGCTCCTCAGGGTGGGAAGCCGGCCAAGCTTCCCGTCCTTCTGTCCGCCGTGAAGCTCGCCCGGCTTCGGGGACTATTGTCGGGGTAAATATCCATGGGTAGCCCAGCCGGTTTCCCGTGGCCCATCAGAAAAAATTACAAGCCTGGCCGACTCTCAAGAAGACTCAAGACCTGGGCCGCCTCCCCCCTAGCCGACTACCTTCCTGGCCGGCTTCGAGGGCGGCCCGCCCTTCACCCTCATGAAGAAAGCTGTGGATGGCCGACTACGAGAAGCCGGCTATGGCAGGGCCGGCTACCAGAGGCCGGCTCCCATAAAGCAGTCAAAGCCATACCCGCAATGTACGCGTCCACCCTGCGATGATGAAGCGGGGCGTGGCTACAGTGGAGCCTGCCACCCCCAAAACCCGGAGCACGCCTGGTACAGCGTGCCGCGCGGGCAACCACGGCCCGCCCGGCGTGGCACTGTAGCCACGGCGGCTCTGACGCCGTCCACGACGGACCGCCAGCATGGCCCCCGAGGCGGTGGGCCCCTTCGGGTAGAGAGATGCCGAAGGCGGCTGCACCTCCTCTCAAGCCGGCAAGACAGAGGGCCGGCTTCCCATAGCCGGCCTGCCACCCTCCTCGAAGGAGACGCCCATTAAGGAGACAAGATGCGGCGGGGCTACAGTAATCACCCGCCAAGGTGGCGTTACTGTAGCCACGCTTACCCCGACCAAGCCTGCGTCAACAGCACGGAGTAACAGTAACCAGCCACCGAGCAGGCCCTGGCCGGTGGGGCCTGCCTGCCGACCCAGGAGCCGGCAGCCGGCGGGACCCACCAGCCGGCGGGCCCCAGAAACCGGCGCAGAAGCCGATGAACATAGTCACAAACAGCTGGGCCCCGCGCCCAGTCGGATTACCATTGTACCCCCGGGGGGTAGGCCTATATAAACCCCCCGGTGCCCCCATGCAAAGGGTTGGACTCTCAATCTAGACCTAGACACCATACAAGGAGAGGAAGCAAGCTAGCTGAGCCCTTCTTCCTCCTTCCACCCAAGACAGCTCAAGGAGCATTGTAGCTACTTGTTCATATAGTAACCATGCGGAGACCCCGCAGAGCAGCAGTAGGGGTGTTATCTCCCCGGAGAGCCCTGAAGCTGGGTAAGATTCACCGGCGTGCATGTCTTCGCCTCATCCCGTTTCCAGGCACCGGTGATGTTTTATTGGCCCCCGCAATGATAAGCCACCCATTGGCATATGTCGCTCCTACCACCCGACAGTAGCGGTGCTTAGGCGAAGCCCTGCGACAGTAGTACATCAAGATCGTCACCACGCCGTCGTGCTGACGGAACTCTTCCCCGACACTTTGCTGGATCGGAGTCCGGGGATCGTCATCGAGCTGAACGTGTGCTAGAACTCGGAGGTGCCGTAGTCTCGGTGCTTGATCGGTCAGGCCGTGGAGACGTACGACTACATCAACCAAACGCTTCCGTTGTCGATCTACAAGGGTACGTAGATCACACTCTCCCCTCTCGTTGCTATGCATCACCATGATCTTGCGTGTGCGTAGGAATTTTTTTGAAATTACTACGTTCCCCAACAGTGGCTGGCGTCTTGGCATGTGGCCACGTCAGAATTTTGCGCGTACCTGGACACCAGGGGCTTTTTTTTAATGAAGAGTGTTGTTTGGCCCGCACTCATAAAGACCGAACGCCTTAGGGAGTGTTCGGCGTCGCGGGTTTTGGCATTATATGCATCAGCTCCAAATCTTGTCTTTGGTCAAATGTTGGGTTGCCCGGCTCCTGAGTTTGGCTACCTTACGTTCCGCTCTATCGGCTAAGGTAGCACCAGGATTACTACTGCGATTGTGCCCCCGGTTCGGCCAGGGCGAGCACCTCAGTAGAGAAAGCCGAAAACTGACTGTCATGATGTAGCGTGAGACTGGTCAGCCACTCGATGACCCATCGGAATCTATCGGATTCCTCCGCTTTAGAGAAGGGCCGCTTCCCGGTCAGGCACATACGCGCCCCGAATTCGGACGAGCGCAGTTGCCACCAAGGAGCTACCTAAAGAGTATCATTTTTGAACTCCTATGGCTAAGTGAAAGTGTTAAAGCATTATAGTCCGGTTGCCTGGCCCGCTGCGCTATCACCTCCTTTGTAGGACCAAGACGTTGGGTTAAGTGTGAGAATGCGTTTTCTGCGAGCACCCCCGCACTATGTGCGTGGGGGCTGAAGCCAACGACTGCCATCTTTCAGATTATATATATATCTTAAAACGGCCGTTCTATAAGGTGTTTACAATACTTGAGGTACAAGTATAAAAAAGACCACTATAGTTTATCAAAATATTACTTTATAATTACATATGCTGTCATAACATAGCATCTTTCGAGCACTTCGTCTTTATTACACGAGCGCCATCAAGGACTTCCTGAAAATAGTGCTCGGAGGGTACTCGGCTTTTGTCCAAATCTCGGGACGCAACAACGGTCGTCTCCATCTCCGCCCAGTATGTCTTAACACGGGCAAGAGCCATCCATGCGCCCTCTATGCATGCTGACCTCTTCATTGCATTTATACACGGCACTGCGTCAAGGAATTGCTGCACCAAGTTGAAATAACTCTTCGGCTCCGATCTCCCCGGCCATAGATAACCCATGGCGTACTTCATGGCGAGTCCGGACAACCTATTCAGTTCGGCCCATTGAGCCAAACGATCGTCCACTGCTAGTGGACACTCTGGATTGTGAAACTGCGACCAGAAAAGCTTTTCCACTTCGCGATCCTTCTGATCTCGAAAGTGTTCGGTCGCATCAGCAGCACTCGCCGCCAAGTCCAGATAGGTATCCTCCACACTCCACATTCGGTCCAACGGAGCAAACTTCGGATCACAAAATTTCCTTCGCGGCATAAAGGGCTTTCCAGCCGCAATCTGTTCGGCCTGACGCAGCTCCTCCTTCGCAGCTCTCATCGCAGAGCACGCGTCCTTGGCATTGGCATCGGCCTTCTCTAAGTCCGTCTGTTTCGCCAGGTCTTCTTTTTCAAGAAATCTGCAACGGTCTGTAGCGCTTTTTAACTTTTCGGCCATCTCGGCCATCTCTTCCTTGCTTCGGCAATGGGCAGCCCGTTCGGCTCTCAGCTCTTCAAGGGCTTTCTTGGCGGCCGCATCACTTTCTCTGGCTTGTTTTTAGCTCGGGCAAGTTCTGCCCTAAGACTCTCCACGGCGGCTGCACCATCTGCGTCAAGCACACAAATTGTAAGACAAAGGCCTCAAACTGTTCTTACCTCATGCCGCCTGGGGAATTGCATACCTTGAGCCTCCTCAAGCCGCTTGTTGACAAGCGCGATGTCGGATTCTACCAAGTCTAGTTGCCGCTTTAGTCCGGTAAAATCGTCAGTTCGGCTCGATTCTGGACACCCTGCTGCCTGCATTCAAAGGCGATATCTTAGACCTGGGATTATGATCCTCCGCGCGCCGTCATTTCTTGACGACGCGCAGAGTCTCAGGGGCTACTATCTACACAGGGCGCATCTTATTCATGCGCAACTGCCAAAAGTGTACATTATCTAAATGTACCTCAAAACCCGTCAGTAAAATTTTGACGGCCTCATGTAGTCCGCTCTCTACGGATGAGATCCTTTCAATCACCATGCCCATCAATGCACGGTGCTCCTCTGAGATACAAGCTCGCCCCAGCAAAATCTTTAGCTCCTCCGACTGAGCACCAGACGGTGTTAGGCTCGTCCCATAGCCTCTTTTGAAGGCCGGATGCGGAGAACCTCGGGGGGCCACATAGCCATCTTCCGTCCCTGCCGGATTCGGAGAAACTCTCCGCGACGACACTTCAGGGTCGCCCACCTCGCTAGGCGGCACGGCAGGGGGAGGCGTCCCGCCCTCCATCATCTCCGGAAGAAGATCCCTCAAAGACAAGCTCTGCTGAGAAGGGCTGAGGTCTGAACTACAAGGTAAAGGTTTGGTTAATCTTCTCAGACATAAATCAAGGATTTCCCTCATCCCTCAAAAGGAAAATCTTTCTCTACTTACGGCTCGCTGGACGGCTGATCCCCTTGAGGGCGTAGTCCAGCCGAGGAACTCCCCGGCGTCGGACCCTCTGACGAGGATTTTCTCCCCCGCTTCGCGGCCATGGTTTCCGGGTCGTCAGAGGCGGCTCTCTTCTTCCCCTTAGGAGAGGAATCGTCGGTTCCTCCCTTCGGAGCAGCTTCCTTCGAGGAGGCCATAGCTTCCTTGTCCTCCCCCTCCGAAGGCATTATCTCCAGCATCCTGACTAGCACGGGATCCGGCCTGGTTTCAGGAAGGGGAGCCGGACACCTGATCATCTTTGCCTTCGCTATCCACTCCTGCTTAAAAGGACGGCTCTTTTAGGGGCAAGTTTATGACAATTATACGGATAGAAGGTCCAGGCACAAGGTTGCTTACTTGATTATCCAGGCGATTGTGGCTTAGGGCTGCGTCCTCGGTCGAATCCGGACACATCTCTTGTGATCCGAAGAACAGTTTATACATCTCCGCGGGCGTTGCGCCCATGAAGTTCTGGAGAGCTCGCGGTCCCTCTGGATTAAATTCCCACAGGCGAAGGGGGCGACGTTTGCCGGGCAATATTCGGCGAATCAGCATGACCTGCGTCACCTTGACCAGGCTGAGGTCTCCTTCCAAGAGATCTTTAATGCGGCCCTGTAACAAGGGCATGTCTTTGGGCAAACCCCAATCCAACCCTCTGTTGACCCATGACGCCAGACGTGGTGGGGGACCCGAGCGAAAGGCAGGAGGCGCCACCCATTTGGTGCTCCGGGGAGTGGTGATATAAAACCACTCTTGTTGCCACAAGCCTAGCTCCTCTTGAAAAGAGCCCTCGGGCCATGGAGCATCAGCATTCTTGCTTATAACAGCGCCTCCGCACTCTGCGTGCCGTCCCTCGATCATCTTCGGTTCCACTTTGAAGGTTTTGAGCCATAGTCCGAAGTGAGGGTTAACATGGAGGAACGCTTCGCACACAATGATAAACGAGGAGATATGGAGGATGGACTCCAGAGCTAAGTCGTGGAATTCCAACCCGTAATAAAACAGCAGCCCCCTCACAAAGGGATCCATTGGGAAGCCCAACCCCCGAAGGAAGTGAGACATGAACACCACGCTCTCACCGGGCTGGGGACTGGGGATGACCTGCCCTTGAGCAGGCAACCTATGCCAAATTTCGCCGGTCAGGAACTTAGCCTCTCTCCACTTTAGCACGTCCTCCTCCGTGACGGAGGAGGGCATCCATCGGCCTTGAAGGTCAGAAACGGACATTGTCGAAGGTCCGAGGCACCCGGAATCTGGAACCTAGGGTGCTGGAACTCGAGGCGACAGGCGAACTTGTTGGAGAAAAGATAAGGCGCTGGTCTCTTTATAAGAGGCTGAATACCAGGAGCCCTCCCCGTAACCGTTAGGGACTCACCTTTAATCGAGAAAACATGCTAACGGGCTCGATTGGGTTACCCACGTCCGTATTGATGAGAATCCCGTAATAGGTGGGTACACGATCTCTGCTTTGACAAGACGTGCCAAGGAAACCGCCTCGCAAAACACGCTGAGGTGAAAAAGTAAAAATGATTCGAGTACAGGACTTGGCGTAGTGTGATGGCGCACTGCGGAGTACGTCAGCAGATTGGATTTGTGTTAATATTATTCTCTCTGTGGCAATATGTGGAAAGTTATTTTGCAGAGCCGGACACTACTCTTGGTGGTAACAATCTTCTATGAAGGACTTGGAGGAGGAACCCGCCTTGCAATGCCGAAGACAATTTGCGCGCCGGACTCGTCGTCATTGAAGCCTGGTTCAGGGGCTACTGAGGGAGTCCTGGATTAGGGGGTGTTCGGGTAGCCGGACTCCAGGACTATGAAGACACAAGATTGAAGACTACGTCCCGTATCCGGATGGGACTTTCCTTGGCGTGGAAGGCAAGCTTGGCGATGCGGATATTCAAGATCTCATACCATTGTAACCGACTCTATGTAACCCTAACCCTACCCGGTGTCTATATAAATCGGAGGGTTTTAGTCCGTAGGACATCATCAACTCCATACACAACAATCATACCATAGGCTAGCTTCTAGGGTTTAGCCTCCTTGATCTCGTGGTAGATCTACTCTTGTACTACCCATATCATCAATATTAATCAAGCAGGACGTAGGGTTTTACCTCCATCAAGAGGGCCCGAACCTGGGTAAAACATCGTGTTCCCTGCCTCCTATTACCATCCGGCCTAGAGGCACAGTTCGGGCCCCCTACCCGAGATCTGCCGGTTTTGACACCGACAGTAACCATCTATAAAGCTTGGCTTGTCGCTAAGGGTTATCGACAAGTTCAAGGGGTTGACTATGATGAGACTTTCTCACCCTTAGCGAAGCTGAAGTCTGTCTGAATCATGTTAGCAATTGGCGCATTCTATGATTATGAAATATGGCAAATGGACGTCAAAACGGCATTCCTTAATGGTTTCCTTAAGGAAGAATTGTATATGATGCAGTTGGAAGGTTTTGTCGATCCTAAGAATGCTGACAAGGTGTGCAAGCTCCAACGCTCGATTTATGGGCTGGTGCAAGCATCTCGGAGTTGGAACATTCGTTTTGATGAGATGATCAAAGCGTTTGGGTTTACGTAGACTTATGGAGAAGCCTGCATTTACAAGAAAGTGAGTGGGAGCTCTGTAGCATTTCTCAAGAAAGAAAGTGATCAAAGCGTTTTGTTGATGAGAAATGATATAGAATTCTTGGAAAGCATAAAGGCCTACTTGAACAAGTGTTTTTCAATGAAGGACCTTGGAGAAGTTGCTTATATATTAGGCATCAAGATCTATAGAGATAGATCAAGACGCCTCATTGGTCTTTCACAGAGTACGTACCTTGACAAGATATTGAAGAAGTTCAAAATGGATCAGTCAAATAAAGGGTTCTTGCCTGTATTGCAAGGTACGAGATTGACCACGGCTCAATGCCTGACCACGATAGAAGATAGAGAAAAGATGAGTGTCGTCCCCTATGCCTCGACCATAGGGTCTATCATGTATGCTATCCAGTGTACCGGACCTGATGTAAACCTTGCCGTGAGTTTGGTAGGAAGGTACCAAAGTAATCCCGGCATGGAACACTGGACAGCGGTCAAGAATATCCTGAAGTACCTAAAAAGGACTAAGGATATGTTTCTCGTTTTTGGAGGTGACGAAGAGCTCGTCGTAAAGGGTTACGTCGATGCTGTTGGGGAACGTTGCAGAAAACAAAAAAAATTCCTACGTTTCACCAAGATCAATCTATGGAGTCAACTAGCAACGAGAGGAGAGTGCATCTACATACCCTTGTAGATCGCGAGCAGAAGCGTTCAAGAGAACGGGGATGATGGAGTCGTACTCGCCGTGATCCAAATCACCGATGACCAAGTGCCGAACGGACGGCACCTCCGCGTTCAACACACGTACGGAGCGGATGACGTCTCCTCCTTCTTGATCCAGCAAGGGGGGAGGAGAGGTTGATGAAGATCCAGCAGCACGACGGCGTGGTGATGGATGCAGCAATGATCGCAGCAGGGCTTCGCCGAGCTTCTGTGAGAGGGAGAGGTGTAGCAGGGGAGAAGGAGGCGCCAAGACTTGAGGTGCGGCTGCCCTCCCTCCCCCCCTTTATATAGCCCCCCTTGGGGGGGGGGCGCCGGCCCTGCAGATGGGATCTCCCAAGGGGGCGGCGGCCAAGGGGGTGGAGTGCCCCCCAAAGCAAGTGGAGGCGCCCCCACCCTAGGGTTTCCAACCCTAGGCGCAGGGGGGCCCAAAGGGGGGGGCGCACCAGCCCACTATGGTCTGGTTCCCCTCCCCACTTCAGCCCATGGGGCCGTCCGGGATGGGTGGCCCCACCCGATGGACCCCCGGGACCCATCCGGTGGTCCCGGTACAATACCGGTGAACCCGAATCTTTCCCGATGGCCGAAACTACACTTCCTATATATAATTCTTCACCCCCAGACCATTCCGGAACTCCTCGTGACGTTCAGGATCTCATCCGGGACTCCGAACAACTTTCGGATTAGTGCATACTCATATCTCTACAACCCTAGCGTCACCGAACCTTAAGTGTGTAGACCCTACGGGTTCGGGAGACACGTAGACATGACCCAGACATTGTGAGTATGTGCTCACTGACAGAACTATTTTCCTCCATCTTACAGCTAAAGAACTTGTCGGAGACTTCATATCTCTCGACCGGGGCATGAGCTTGGAAAACCATTTCAGCTCTTCGAACATCTCTTATGCTCCGTGTCGCTCAAAACGCTTTTGGAGCCCCGGTTCTAATCTGTAAAGCGTGCCGCACTAAACGAGGGAGTAATCATCAGCATGTGTCTGCCAAGCGTTCATAACGTCTTGGTTCTGTGGGACGGGTGCGTCACCTAGCGGTGCTTCTAGGACATAATCTTTCTTGGCAGCTATGAGGATGATCCTCAGGTTCCGGACCTAGTCCGTATAGTTGTTGCCATCGTCTTTCAGCTTGGTTTTCTCTAGGAACGCGTTTAAGTTGACGACAACGTTGGCCATTTGATCTACAAGACATATTGTAACGATTTTAGACTAAGTTCATGATAATTAAGTTCATCTAATCAAATTATTCAATGAACTCCCACTCAGATAGACATCCCTCCAGTCATCTAAGTATAACATGATCCGAGTTAACTAGGCCGTGTCCGATCATCACGTGAGACGGACTAGTCAACATCGGTGAACATCTTCATGTTGATCGTATCTTCTATACGACTCATGTTCGACCTTTCGGTCTTCTGTGTTCCGAGGCCATATCTGTACATGCTAGGCTCGTCAAGTCAACCTAAGTGTTTGCATGTGTAAATATGTCTTACACCCGTTGTATGTGAACGTTGGAATCTATCACACCCGATCATAACGTGGTGCTTCGAAACAACGAACTGTCGCAGCGGCGCACAGTTAGGGGGAACACTTTCTTGAAATTATTATGAGGGATCATCTTATTTACTACCGTCGTTCTAAGTAAACAAGATGCAAAAACATGATAAACATCACATGAAATCAAGTAATAGTGACATGGTATGGCCAATATCATATAGCTCCTTTGATCTCCATCTTGGGGCTCCATGATCATCTTGTCACCGGCATGACACCATGATCTCCATCATCATGATCTCCATCATCGTGTCTCCATGAATTTGCTCGCCAACTATTACTTCTACTACTATGGATAACATGTTTAGCAATAAAGTAAAGTAATTTACATGGCGTTTCTCAATGACACGCAGGTCATACAAAAAATAAAGACAACTCCTATGGCTCCTGCCGGTTGTCATACTCATTGACATGCAAGTCATGATTCCAATTACAAGAACATGATCTCATACATCACATATATATCATTCATCATTCATCACAACTTTGGCCATATCACATCACATGACACTTGCTGCAAAAACAAGTTAGACGTCCTCTAATTGTTGTTGCAAGTTTTACGTGGCTGCAATAGGGTTCTAGCAAGAACGTTTTCTTACCTACGTAAAAGCCACAATGTGATTTGTCAACTTCTATTTACCCTTCAAAAGGACCCTTTTCGTCGAATCCGCTCCAACTAAAGTGGGAGAGACAGACACCCGCTAGCCACCTTATGCAACTAGTGCATGTCAGTCGGTGGAACCTGTCTCACGTAAGCGTACGTGTAAGGTCGGTCCGGGCCGCTTCATCCCACAATACCGCTGAAGAAAAATAAGACTAGTAGCGGCAAGAAAGTTGACAACATCTACGCCCACAACAAATTGTGTTCTACTCGTGCAAAGAGAACTACGCATAGACCTAGCTCATGATGCCACTGTTGGGGAACGTTGCAGAAAACAAAAAAATTTCCTACGTTTCACCAAGATTCAATCTATGGACTCAACTAGCAATGAGAGGAGAGTGCATCTACATACCCTTGTAGATCGTGAGAGGAAGCGTTCAAGAGAATGGGGATGATGGAGTCATACTCGCCGTGATCCAAATCACCGATGACCAAGTGCCGAACGGACGGCACCTCCGCGTTCAACACATGTACGGAGCGGATGACGTCTCCTCCTTCTTGATCCAGCAAGGGGGAAGGAGAGGTTGATGAAGATCCAGCAGCACGACGGCGTGGTGGTGGATGCAACAATGATCGCAGCAGGGCTTCGTCGAGCTTCTGCGAGAGGGAGAGGTGTAGCAGGGGAGAGGGAGGCGCCAAGACTTGAGGTGCGGCTGCCCTCCCTCCCCCCCTTTATATAGGCCCCCTGGGGGGGCGCCGGCCCTAGAGATGGGATCTCCCAAGGGGGCGGCGGCCAAGGGGGGTGGAGTGCCCCCCAAGGCAAGTGGAGGCGCCCCCACCCTAGGGTTTCCAACCCTAGGCGCAGGGGGGCCCAAAGGGGGGGGGTGCACCAGCCCACTATGGGCTGGTTCCCCTCCCCACATCAGCCCATGGGGCCCTCCGGGATGGGTGGCCCCACCCGGTGGACCCCCGGGACCCATCCGGTGGTCCCGGTACAATACCGGTGAACCCGAATCTTTCCCGATGGCTGAAACTACACTTCCTATATATAACTCCGGACCATTCCGGAACTACTCGTGACGTCCAGGATCTCATCCGGGACTCCAAACAACTTTCAGATTACTGCATACTCATATCTCTACAACCCTAGCGTCACCGAACCTTAAGTGTGTAGACCCTACGGGTTCGGGAGACACGTAGACATGACCGAGACGGCTCTCCGGCCAATAAACAACAGCGGGATCGGGATACCCATGTTGGCTCCCACATGCTCCTCGATGATCTCATCGGATGAACCACGATGTCGAGGATTCAAGCAACCTCGTATACAATTCCCTTTGTCAATCGGTACGTTACTTGCCCGAGACTCGATCGTCGGTATCCCAATACCTTGTTCAGTCTCATTACCGGCAAGTCACTTTACTCGTACCGTAATGCATGATCCCATGATCAACCACTTGATCACATTGAGCTCATTATGATGATGTATTATCGAGTGGGCCCAGAGATACCTCTCCATCATACGGAGTGACAAATCCCAGTCTCGATTCGTGCCAACCCAACAGACACTTTCGGAAACACCTGTAATGTACCTTTATAGTCACCCAGTTACGTTGTTACGTTTGGCACACCCAAAGCACTCCTACGGTATCCGGGAGTTGCACAATCTCATGGTCTAAGGAAATGATACTTGACATTCAGAAAAGCTACAGCAAACGAACTACACGATCTTTGAGCTAAGCTTAGGATTGGGTCTTGTCCATCACATCATTCTCCTAATGATGTGATCCCGTTATCAATGACATCCCCATGCCCATAGCTAGGAAACCATGACTATCTGTTGATCAACGAGCTAGTCAACTAGAGGCTCACTAGGGACACATTGTGGTCAATGTATTCACACATGTATTACGATTTCCGGATAATACAATTATAGCATGAATAATAGACAATTATCATGAACAAGGAAATATAATAATCATTTTATTATTGCCTCTAGGGCATATTTCCAACAGATGCTAGCTTCGACACAGACCTGGATGACTCTAAGTCACAAACCGGATACGTGTATATTTTGAATGGTGGGGCAGTAAGCTGGTGCAGTTGCAAGCAAAGCGTTGTGGCGGGACCTACATGTGAAGCAGAGTACATGGCAGCCTCGGAGGTAGCACAAGAAGCAGTCTGGGTGAAGGAGTTCATTACCGACCTAGGAGTCATACCCAATGCGTCGGGCCCGATGACTCTCTTCTGTGACAACACTGGAGCTATTGCCCTTGCCAAGGAGCCCAGGTTTCACAGGAAGACCAGGCATATCAAGAGTCACTTCAACTCCATTCGTGAAAGTGTTCAAAATGGGGACATAGAGATTTGTAAAGTACATACGGACCTGAATGTGGCAGATCCGTTGACTAAACCTCTCCCTAGAGCAAAACATGATCAACACCAGAACTGCATGGGTGTTCGATTCATCACAATGTAACTAGAATATTGACTCTAGTGCAAGTGGGAGACTATTGGAAATATGCCCTAGAGGCAATAATAAAATGGTTATTATTATATTTCTTTGTTCATGATAACAGTCTATTGTTCATGCTATAATTGTGTTATCCGGAAATCGTAATACATGTGTGAATACATAGACCACAACACGTCCCTAGTGAGCCTCTAGTTGACTAGCTCATTGATCAAAAGATAGTCATGGTTTCCTGACTATGGACATTGGATGTCATTGATAATGGGACCACATCATTAGGAGAATGATGTGATGGACAAGACCTAATCCTAAGCATAGCTCAGAGATCGTGTAGTTCGTTTGCTGTAGCTTTTCCGAATGTCAAGTATCATTCCTTAGACCATGAGATTGTGCAACTCCCGGATACCGTAGGAGTGCTTTGGGTGTGCCAAACATCACAATGTAACTGCGTGACTATAAAGGTACAGTACAGGTATCTCCGAAAGTGTCTATTGGGTTGGCACGAATCGAGACTGGGATTTGTCACTCCGTATGACAGAGAGGTATCTCTGGGCCCACTCAGTAATGCATCATCATAATAAGCTCAATGTGATCATGTGGTTGATCACGGGATCATGCATTATGGTACGAGTAAAGTGACTTGTCGGTAACGAGATTGAACGAGGTATTGGGATACCGACGATTGAGTCTCGGGCAAGTAATGTACCGATTGACAAAGGGAATTGCATACAGATTGATTGAATCCTGGACATCGTGGTTCATCCGATGAGATCATCGTGGAGCATGTGGGAGCCAACATGGGTATCCAGATCCCACTGTTGGTTATTGACCGGAGAGGCATCTCGGTCATGTCTGCATGTCTCCCGAACCCGTAGGGTCTACACACTTAAGGTTCGGTGACGCTAGGGTTGTTGAGATATTAGCATACGGTAACCCAAAAGTTGTTCGGAGTCCGGGATGAGATCTCGGACGCCACGAGGAGTTCTGGAATGGTCCGGAGGTAAAGATTTATATATAGGAAGTCAAGTTTCGGCCATCGGAAAGGTTTCGGGGGTAATCGGTATTGTACCGGGACCATCGGAAGGGTCCCGGGGGTCCACCGGGTGGGGCCACCTATCCCGGAGGGCCCCTCGGGCTGAAGTGGGAGGGGAACCAGCCCCTAGTGGGCTGGTGCGCCCCCCCTTGGGCCTCCCCCTGCGCCTTGGGTTGGAAATCCTAGGGGTGGGAGTGCCACCCTTGCCTTGGGGGGCAAGGCACCCCCTTTGGCCGCCGCCCCCTTGGAGATCCATCTCCCTAGGGCCGGCGCCCCCCTAGGGCCCCTATATATAGTGGGGGAGGGAGGGCAGCCACACCCAAGCCCTGGCCTCTCCCTGTCCCTCCCGTGACACTCCTCCGTCTCCCTTGCGCTTGGCGAAGCCCTGCCGAGATCACCGTTGCTTCCACCACCACGCCGTCGTGCTGCTGGATCTTCATCAACCTCTCCTTCCCCTTGCTGGATCAAGTTGGAGGAGACGTATTCCCAACCATACGTGTGTTGAACGCGGAGGTGCCGTCCGTTCGGCACTTGGTCATCAGTGATTTGGATCACGTCAAGTACGACTCCATCAACCCCGTTCTCTTGAACGCTTCTGTGCGTGATCTACAAGGGTATGTAGATGCACTCCTCTCTCCCTCGTTGCTAGATGACTCCATAGATTGATCTTGGTGATGCGTAGAAAATTTTAAAATTCTTCTACGTTCCCCAACAGTGGTATCAGAGCTAGGTCTATGTGTAGTTACTATGCATGAGTAGAACACAAAGCAGTTGTGGGCGTCGATACTGTCAATTATCTTGCCGTTACTAGTCTTATCTTGATTCGGCGGCATTCTGGGATGAAGCGGCCCGGACCAACCTTACAAGTATGCTTACGTGAGACCGGTTCCACCGACTGACATGCACTAGTTGCATACGGTGGCTGCCGGGTGTCTGTCTCTCCCACTTTAGTCGGATCGGATTCGATGAATAGGGTCCTTATGAAGGGTAAATAGAAATTGGCAATTCACGTTGTGGTTTTGGCGTATGTAAGAAACGTTCTTGCTAGAAACCTATAGAAGCCACGTAAAAACTTGCAACAACAATTAGAGGACGTCTAACTTGTTTTTGCAGCAAGTGTTTTGTGATGTGATATGGCCAAAGGATGTGATGAATGATATATGTGATGTATGAGATGATCATGTTCTTGTAATAAGAATCATGACTTGCATGTCGATGAGTATGACAACCGGCAGGGGCCATAGGAGTTGTCTTTATTTATTTATGACCTGCGTGTCAACATAAACGTCATGTAATTACTTTACTTTATCGCTAAAGCGTTAGCCATAGTAGTAGAAGTAATAGATGACAAGACAACTTCAAGAAGACACGATGATGGAGATCATGATGATGGAGATCATGGTGTCATGCTGGTGACAACGAGGATCATGGAGCCCCGAAGATGGAGATCAAAAGGAGCAAATGATATTGGCCATATCATGTCACTATTTGATTGCATGTGATGTTTATCATGTTTTACATCTTATTTGCTTAGAACGACGGTAGCTTAAATAAGATGATCCCTCGTAATAATTTCAAGAAAGTGTTCCCCCTAACTGTGCACCGTTGCGAAGGTTCGTTGTTTCGAAGCACCACGTGATGATCGAGTATGATAGATTCTAACGTTCGAATACAACGGGTGTAAGCCAGATTTACACACGCAGTACACTTAGGTTGACTTGACGAGCCTAGCATGTACATACATGGCCTCGAAACGTGGAAGACCGAAAGGTCGAGCATGAGTCGTATAGAAGATACGATCAACATGAAGATGTTCACGGATGTTGGCTAGTCCGTCTCACGTGATGATCGGACACGGCCTAGTTAACTCGGATCATGTTTCACTTAGATGACTAGAGGGATGTCTATCTGAGTGGGAGTTCATTGAGTAATTTGATTAGATGAACTTAAGTATCATGAACTTAGTCTAAAATCTTTACAATATGTCTTGTAGATCAAATGGCCCACGTTGTCCTCAACTTCAATGCGTTCCTAGAGAAAACCAAGCTGAAAGATGATGGCAGCAACTATACGGACTGGGTCCGGAACCTGAGGATCATCCTCATAGCTGCCAAGAAAGATTATGTCCTAGAAGCACCGCTAGGTAACGCACCTGTCCCAGAGAACCAAGACGTTATGAACGCTTGGCAGTCACGTGCCGATGATTACTCCCTCGTTCAGTGCGGCATGCTTTACAGCTTAAAACCGGGGCTCCAAAAGCATTTTGAGAGATATGGAGCATATAAGATGTCGAAGAGCTGAAAATGGTTTTCCAAGCTCATGCCCGGGTCGAGAGATATGAAGTCTCCGACAAGTTCTTCAGCTGTAAGATGGAGGAAAATAGTTCTGTCAGTGAGCACATACTCAAAATGTCTGGGTTACATAACCGCTTGACTGAACTCATAGTTAATCTCCCGGATGACGCGGTCATTGACATAATCCTTCAGTCGCTCCCACCGAGCTATAAGAGCTTTGTGATGAAATTCAATATGCGGGGGATGGAAAAGACCATTCCTGAGGTATATTCAATGCTGAAATCAGCAGAGGTGGAAATCAAAAAGGAACATCAAGTGTTGATCGTGAATAAAACCACTAAGTTCAAGAAAGGCAAGGGTAAGAAGAACTTCAAGAAGGACGCAAGGGAGTTGCCGCGCCCGGTAAGCAAGCTGCCGGGAAGAAGCCAAAGAATGGACCCAAGCCTGAGACTGAGTGTTTTTATTGCAAGGGAAGTGGTCACTTGAAGCGGAACTGCCCCAAATACTTAGCGGATAAGAAGGCCGGCAACACTAAATGTATATTGATATACATGTAATTGATGTGTACCTTACCAGTACTCGTAGTAGCTCCTGGGTATTTGATACCGGTGCGGTTTCTCACATTTGTAACTCAAAGAAGTAGCTGCGGAATAAGCAGAGACTGGCGAAGGACGAGGTGACGATGCGCGTCGGGAATGGTTCCAAGGCCGATGTGATCGCCGTCGGCACGCTGCCTCTACATTTACCTACGGGATTAATTTTAAACCTCAATAATTGTTATTTAGTGCCAGCTTTGAGCATGAACATTGTATCAGGATCTTATTTAATTCGAGATGGCTACACATTTAAATCCAAGAATAATGGTTGTTCTATTTATATGAGAGATATGTTTTATGGTCATGCTCCAATGGTGAATGGTTTATTCTTAATGAATCTCGAGCGTAATGCTACACATATTCATAGTGTGAATACCAAAAGATGTAAAGTTGATAATGATATTCCCACATACTTGTCGCACTGCCGCCTTGGTCACATAGGTGTCAAACGCATGAAGAAGCTCCATGTAGATGGACTTTTGGAGTCTCTTGATTACGAATCATTTGACACGTGCGAACCATGCCTCATGGGTAAAATGACCAAGACTCCGTTCTCAGGAACAATGGAGCGAGCAACCAACTTATTGGAAATCATACATACTGATGTGTGCGGTCCAATGAGTGTTGAGGCTCACGGTGGCTATCGTTATGTTCTCACCCTCACTGATGACTTGAGTAGATATGGGTATGTCTACTTAATGAAACACAAGTCTGAGAACTTTGAAAAGTTGAAGGAATTTCAGAGTGAGGTTGAGAATCAACGTGACAGGAAAATCAAGTTCTTGCGATCAGATCGTGGGGGAGAATACTTGAGTCACGAATTTGGCAACACTTAAGAAAATGTGGAATAGTTTCACAACTCACGCCGCATGGAACACCTCAGTGTAATGGTGTGTCCGAACGTCGTAATCGCACTCTATTGGATATGGTGCGATCTATGATGTCTATTACCGATCTACCGCTGTCATTTTGGGGCTATACTTTAGAGACTGCCACATTCACTTTAAATAGGGCTCCGTTGAAATCCGTTGAGACGACACCGTATGAATTATGGTTTGGGAACAAACCTAAGTTGTCGTTTCTAAAAGTTTGGGGATGCGATGCTTATGTCAAGAAACTTCAACCTGAGAAGCTCGAACCCAAATCGGAAAAATGCGTCTTCATAGGATACCCTAAAGAAACTATTGGGTATACCTTCTACCTCAGATCCGAAGGCAAGATCTTTGTTGCCAAGAATGGGTCCTTTCTAGAGAAAGAGTTTCTCTCGAAAGAAATAAGTGGGAGGAAAGTAGAACTTGATGAGGTATTACCTCTTGAACCAGTAAGTGACACAGCTCAAGAAAATGTTCCTGAGGTGCCAGCACTGACTAGAGAGGAAGTTGATGATGATGATCAAGGAACTTCATATCAAGTTGCTACTGAACTTCGTAGGTCCACGAGGACACGTTCCGCACCAGAGTGGTACGGCAACCCTGTCTTGGAAATCATGTTGTTAGACAATGGTGAACCTTCGAACTATGAAGAAGCGATGGCGGGCCCGGATTCCGACAAATGGCTGGAAGCCATGAAATCCGAGATAGGATCCATGTATGAAAATGAAGTATGGACTTTGACTGACTTGCCCGATGATCGGCGAGCCATAGAAAATAAATGGATCTTTAAGAAGAAGACAGACGCGGATGGTAACGTAACCATCTATAAAGCTCGGCTTGTCGCTAAGGGTTATCGACAAGTTCAAGGGGTTGACTACGATGAGACTTTCTCACCCGTCGCGAAGCTGAAGTCTGTCCAAATCATGCAATTGCCGCATTCTATGATTATGAAATATGGCAAATGGACGTCAAAACGGCATTCCTTAATGGTTTCCTTAAGGAAGAATTGTATATGATGCAGCCGGAAGGTTTTGTCGATCCTAAGAATGTTGACAAGGTGTGCAAGCTCCAACGCTCGATTTATGGGCTGGTGCAAGCATCTCGGAGTTGGAACATTCGTTTTGATGAGATGATCAAAGCGTTTGGGTTTACGCAGACTTATGGAGAAGCCTGCATTTACAAGAAAGTGAGTGGGAGCTCTGTAGCATTTCTCATATTGTATGTGGATGACATACTGTTGATGGAAAATGATATAGAATTCTTGGAAAGCATAGAGGCCTACTTGAACAAGTGTTTTTCAATGAAGGACCTTGGAGAAGCTGCTTATATATTAGGCATCAAGATCTATAGAGATAGATCGAGACGCCTCATTGGTCTTTCACAAAGTACGTACCTTGACAAGATATTGAAGAAGTTCAAAATGGATCAGGCAAAGAAGGGGTTCTTGCCTGTATTGCAAGGTACGAGATTGAGCACGGCTCAATGCCTGACCACGGCAGAAGATAGTGAAAAGATGAGTGTCGTCCCCTATGCCTCGACCATAGGGTCTGTCATGTATGCTATGCTGTGTACCAGACCTGATGTAAACCTTGCCGTGAGTTTGGTAGGAAGGTACCAAAGTAATCCCGGCATGGAACACTAGACAGCGGTCAAGAATATCCTGAAGTACCTGAAAAGGACTAAGGATATGTTTCTCGTTTATGGAGGTGACGAAGAGTTCGTCGTAAAGGGTTACGTTGATGCTAGCTTCGACACAGACCTGGATGACTCTAAGTCACAAACTGGATACGTGTATATATTGAATGGTGGGGCAGTAAGCTGGTGCACTTGCAAGCAAAGCATTGTGGCGGGATCTACATGTGAAGCGGAGTACATGGCAGCCTCGGAGGCAGCACAAGAAGCAGTCTGGGTGAAGGAGTTCATTACCGACCTAGGAGTCATACCCAATGCGTCGGGCCCGATGACTCTCTTATGTGACAACACTGGAGCTATTGCCCTTGCCAAGGAGCCCAGGTTTCACAGGAAGACCAGGCATATCAAGCGTCACTTCAAATCCATTCATGAAAGTGTTCAAAATGGAGACATAGAGATTTGTAAAGTACATACGGACCTGAATGTGGCAGATCCGTTGACTAAACCTCTCCCTAGAGCAAAACATGATCAACACCAGAACTGCATGGGTGTTCGATTCATCACATTGTAACTAGAATATTGACTCTAGTGCAAGTGGGAGACTGTTGGAAATATGCCCTAGAGGCAATAATAAAATGGTTATTATTATATTTCTTTGTTCATGATAATAGTCTATTGTCATGCTATAATTGTGTTATCCTGAAATCGTAATACATGTGTGAATACATAGACCACAACACGTCCCTAGTGAGCCTCTAGTTGACTAGCTCGTTGATCAAAAGATAGTCATGGTTTCCTGACTATGGACATTGGATGTCATTGATAATGGGATCACATCATTAGGAGAATGATGTGATGGACAAGACCCAATCCTAAGCATAGCTCAAAGATCGTGTAGTTCGTTTGCTGTAGCTTTTTCAAATGTCAAGTATCATTCCTTAGACCATGAGATTGTGCAACTCCCGGATACCGTAGGAGTGCTTTGGGTGTGCCAAACGTCACAACGTAACTCGGTGACTCTAAAGGTACACTACAGGTATCTCCGAAAGTGTCTGTTGGGTTGGCACGAATCGAGACTGGGATTTGTCACTCTGTATGACGGAGAGGTATCTCTGGGCCCACTCGGTAATGCATCATCATAATGAGCTCAATGTGATCATGTGGTTGATCACGGGATCATGCATTACGGTATGAGTAAAGTGACTTGCCGGTAACGAGATTGAACGAGGTATTGGGATACCGACGATCGAGTCTCGGGCAAGTAACGTACCGATTGACAAAGGGAATTGCATACAGATTGATTGAATCCTCGACATCGTGGTTCATCTGATGAGATCATTGTGGAGCATGTGGGAGCCAACATGGGTATCCAGATCCCACTATTGGTTATTGATCGGAGAGGCGTCTCGGTCATGTCTGCATGTCTCCCGAACCCGTAGGGTCTACACACTTAAGGTTCGGTGACGCTAGGGTTGTTGAGATATTAGCATACGGTAACCCGAAAGTTGTTCGGAGTACGGGATGAGATCCCGGATGTCACCAGGAGTTCTGGAATGGTCCGGAGGCAAAGATTTATATATAGGAAGTCAAGTTTCGGCCATCGGGAAGGTTTCGGGGGTAATCGGTATTGTACCGGGACCACCGGAAGGGTCCCGGGGGTCCACCGGGTGGGCCACCTATCCCGGAGGGCCCCTCGGGCTGAAGTGGGAGGGGAACCAACCCCTAGTGGGCTGGTGCACCCCCCTTGGGCCTCCCCCTGCGCCTAGGGTTGGACACCCTAGGGGTGGGGGGCGCCACCCTTGCCTTGGGGGGCAAGGCACCCCCTTTGGCCGCCGCCCCCTTGGAGATCCATCTCCCTAGGGCCGGCGCCCCCCTAGGGCCCCTATATATTGTGGGGGGGAGGGAGGGCAGCCGCACCCAAGCCCTGGCCTCTCCCTCTCCCTCCCGTGACACTCCTCCGTCTCCCTTGCGCATGGCGAAGCCCTGCCGAGGTCACCGTTGCTTCCACCACCACGCCGTCATGCTGCTGGATCTTCATCAACCTCTCCTTCCCCTTGCTGGATCAAGTTGGAGGATACGTCTTCCCAACCGTACGTGTGTTGAACGAGGAGGTGCTGTCCGTTCGGCACTTGGTCATCGGTGATTTGGATCACGTCTAGTACGACTCCATCAACCCCGTTCTCTTGAACGCTTCCGCGCGTGATCTACAAGGGTATGTAGATGCACTCCTCTCTCCCTCGTTGCTAGATGACTCCATAGATTGATCTTGGTGATGCGTAGAAAATTTTAAAATTCTGCTACGTTCCCCAACATTATCTTGGGTTATATTTCACCTAAAGCCTTCCGTAAGGATTATTTTTTATTTGTGGTGCTTATCAATGATCCAAGTGTCCTCCTATTCTCGCGATGAAAGAAGTTTTCATCTCTTCATTGCTCTCAAAGAAACATTTTTTATTCCGTTAGTGGCAGAATGTCACCCCAGTTTTGAGATGTTTTCCATAAGTCCACTACAAGCTTATTCCTTCAGTTGTTGGTTTTCCAACAACTCCGTTCAACCTTTTCTTCGTAAGCATGCTCTTTCAATTTTATTTGCGAGAGTTTTCATTCTTCTTCTCCGTTCTTTTCTTTCCAACCATCTAGTTTTCCATTCATTTGTTCCGGAGGCATGGTGATGTTGCTCTCTTCGTCCTATCATCTTGTTTTGCCAAGATCATGCTCTTTCCTTTGTCTATCCATTCAACCGGAGTGTCGTGTCCTTCATTCAAGTTCTCTCAGCTTATCAAGTTTTGCCTCCCTTCTCAACCGGAGTGCTGTCTGAAATCATTCTTACCCATTGTGCCATTCTTTCAATAGTTCCGGAGGCAGTGTGTTGTTGATTTCATCAAGTATCATCCAATCTTCTCAAGTTCTTGTTAATTCCTTCCATTTTCAGTCAGAGTGCTGTCCAAATTATATCATCCTTATTCCTTCTCTATCTTGTTTTAACCGGAGTGTTGTGTCTATCATTTCTCTTCTAATCCGGAGTCTCATACAAGTGCTTTCATTTTTGCCAAGTTCATATTACTGCCCTCTTTTTCCAACCCGAGTGTTGTCGTAATTGATCCTTAACGTTCCTTGTGCATCTCATTTCTACCGAGGTGCTTGCGTCTACTTCTTGTCCATTGTAACCCTTTTCTTATGTCTTTCGACCCACAAGGTTCCCGTAATGTTCCTTGTTCCTCTTTTTCTAACGGAGTGTTTTCGACTTTGTTCATCTTCGTTGTATTCTTTCTTTTAAATTGTTTAACCTCTCAAGGTTCATTGGTTTCACTCTTTTGTCAAGAAGCAACTTAGTTTTACCTCTCCTCTTCCACTTCCTTTTCTCTCCGGTGCCATCCTAGATCTCGGAACGAGATCCTCTTGTAGTGGTGGAGCGTTGTGACACCCCGAGACCGACGCGCCAGGTGTCTTCCAATTATTCATTGTTGTTGCCTTGTCATTCGTTTGCATGTTGCATCTTGCCATGTCACCATCCGCATTGCGTCATCATGTTTTCAAAACTTGCATCCGTCCGGGTTTCCTCGTTCTCTCCGCTGTCCATTATGAGTCCAACCACACTCGCACGCACCCGTGCCATGTCCGAAATATTATTTTATAAGTGTCCGGAAAATGTTCTCGGAATGGGTTGAAAGTTGGCGTGCGGTCTTATTTTAGTGTAGGAAGGCCGTCTTCCAAGTTTCATCGCATTCGGAGTCCGTTTGACGCCCCAATGGATAACTATAGCGGCAATATAGCCGGTCTAACGTCGGACGTTTTCGGTCTCCGGAAACAGATGCCGGGCCCTCTCTCTCTCTCTCTCTCTTCTCTCTTCTTCCCTCGCTATCTCACCACAGGCCACCTAGTCCATCGTCCTACCCCTGTTCGCGTCCGGAGTCGTCCGATGCAATCGCACGGTCCGAAATGCTCTCTGCACAGTGCATCGAACCCCTCGCGCACGTCCGGAAGTTGTCCCGAACCCGACCCGGGAAGTCATCACCGTTGGGTCCGGATCATCCCCAAACATCTACAAAACATCACCGTTTTCTTATTTGGACTCCCTAGCTTATATTTCCCGACCGTTCGATTTTGATCGGAGGGACAAGATAGCCCCTAACCTAATCCTTTTGTCCCTATATATAGTCAACCCCTATCAAATCAAGCCAAACCCTATTTTCTAGGGATCCTCCTCCCCGCCGGCATGGTTTCCCTCGGGATCACTAGCGAACCAACCGCAAGCAGATCCCGCAAACCCCTTCCTTCCTCGTTTTTAGATCCAGCAAATCCACCTCAGCCTCGCTCCCAGCCTCCCGCAAGCAGAGCCCCGCTCCTCCCGTGCGCGTGCACCGGACCTCGACCCCGCGCCCTGGTCTGCTCCGTCGAGCCTCTCCACTGCTAGCACCCTACAGCACCTCCCAGAACGGCCCGCGCCCGTGCTCCTGTCGCCCCCTCGTCCAGGAGCTCAACGAGGAGAGGAGCTCCTCTTCGTCGCCCCAAGAAGCAGCCGCGCCCGAATGCTCCTCTCCACGCCGGCATCCCCGTCCCGTACCCTTCTCGACGCCTGCATCTCCTCCGACAGCGCTGCCGTGCCTGCATGCCTCTGGCGAAGCTCCGGAGCCGAGCCGGTGTTGTACTGCTCGGGGACCAACTCCCCTCGTCAGATCCGGTGGAGCCCCGACGCCGTCCGCCACCTGCAGGCCCATCTCGCCGAACCTCTCATCCACAGCGCCGCCGACTGTCCTCGTTCCCGAACAGCAAGAGGAGCCTTGCGCTCTTGCAGTGCCGGCCTTCCTCGACGCCACCGGAGAGATCCTCGCCGCCGCCTTCTCCGTCCGCCTTGCCCGCTCACCGAAGCTTGTGTGCCGCTCTGCGTCGTGCCGCTGTGCCTGCTAGCCCTTGTCGTGCTACTCTTCTTCGTCCGCTCGCCTCCGTTGACCCGTTCAAGCGCCAACGTGGCCAGCCTCCTGGGCCGCAAGCACACCCGAGGCCAGATCTGCTGCGTTTGGGCCTCCTCCTCTCCAGCTGGGCTTGGCCCATGGCTGAGCTCCCCACAGCTCCTCCTGTTCAGCCCAGCGATGCCGCAGTTTCGGCCCAGGACATATTTTTTCCCCTGAACGAATTTATCTATTATTCCAGAGAACACCAGTTTGTAGAAAAGCCCCCCTACTTCATGCATATCATATTGCACGAACCGTGCATCGGATTAGAACAAACTTTATATGTAAAATGCTTAGAAATTCATCTAGTTTCATAATATGTCATTTTCATCCATGTTTGAAATGCTTAAAATGATGTTTGATTAAATTTGGTCATATAGCATGCTAAAATGATTTAATTCATAACTAAATAACCGTAGCTCCAAACCTAACAAACTTTATATGTAAATGGGGTAGAAAAATGCCTAGTTCAATATGATGGCATCACTTTGCATGTTTAACAACTCAAAAATATGGTTTAGGACAGAACACTACCAAATCCATAAATTGCACATGAGGATTTTTCCGGACTTGTTGTTTGTTGTTCAGGCCTCATTTAAACTTGCCTAGACAGGTAGTTATCTTTTGCTTCACCTCTTGCCATGTTAATCAACATTTAATATTGCTGGGTACATAAACGAGATCGAACTAATAACTTGAATGTGGTGTTTCATCAATATGCAACTCGTTGCATATTGAGCTCCACTTAACTTGTAGTGTTGTTTGTGCACTTTGCCATGCCATGCTTCATTAAACCGGACATGCATCATACTTGGTTGTGCATCATGCCATGTTGATGTGATGGTTTTTACTATGTTGCTTGTTTCTTTCTGGGTTGCTTCTCTCATTAGCTTCGGTTCCGTTCCGGAGTTGTGAGGATTCGTTCGACTACGTCCGTTTGTCTTCTTCATGGACTCGTTCTTCTTCCTTGCGGGATCTCAGGCAAGATGACCATACCCTCGAAATCACTTCTATCTTTGCTCGCTCTATTGCTTTGCCGCGATACCTACCACTTGCTATATCATGCCTCCCATTTACCATGTCAGCCTCTAATCCACCTTTCCTAGCAAACTGTTGTTTGGCTATGTTACCGCTTTGCTCAGCCCCTCTTATAGCGTTGCTAGTTGCAGGTGAAGATGGAGTTTGTTCCATGTTGGAACATGGATTCTGTTGGGATATCACTATATATATTGTTTACTTTAATGCACCTATATACTTGGTAAAGGGTGGAAGGCTCGGCCTTATGCCTGGTGTTTTGTTCCACTCTTGCCACCCTAGTTTCCGTCATACCGGTGTTATGTTCCTTGATTTTGCGTTCCTTACGCGGTTGGGTGTTATGGGAACCCCTTGATAGTTCGCTTTGAATAAAACTCCTCCAGCAAGGCCCAACCTTGATTTTACATTTGCACTAACAACCTATCACCTTCCCTTGGGTTCTGCAGACTCAAGGGTCATCTTTATTTTAACCCCCCCGGGCCAGTGCTTCTCTAATTGTTGGTCCGAAACGAGTAGACTGCGGGGCCACCTCGGGGCAACTTGAGGTTTGGTTTTACTCATAGGATGTCTCATCCGGTGTGCCCTGAGAACGAGATATGTGCAGCTCCTATCGGGATATGTCGGCACATCGGGCGGCTTTGCTGGTCTTGTTTTACCATTGTTGAAATGTCTTGTAACCGGGATTCCGAGTCTGATCGGGTCTTCCTAGTAGAATTAATATCCTTCGTTGACCATGAGAGCTTGTGATGGTCTAAGTTGGGACACCCCTGCAGGGTTTTGAACTTTCGAAAGCCGTGCCCGCGGTTATGGGCAGATGGGAATTGTTAATATCCGGTTGTAGAGAACTAGACACTTAATTTAATTAAAATGCATCAACCGCGTGTGTAGCCGTGATGGTCTCTTTCCGGCGGAGTCCGGGAAGTGAACACAGTTCTTGTGTTATGCTTGAACGTAAGTAGTTTTAGGATCACTTCTTGATCACTTCTAGTTCACGACCGTGCTTTGCTTCTCTCCTCGCTCTCATTTGCGTAAGTTAGCCACCATATATGCTAGTGCTTGCTGCAGATCCACCTCACTACCTTTTCCTACCCATAAGCTTAAATAGTCTTGATCGCGAGGGTGTGAGATTGCTGAGTCCTCGTGACTCACAGATTACTTCAAACAGTTGCAGGTGCCGATGATAACCGGGCAGGTGACGCAACCGAGCTAAGGAGGAGCTCGATGAAGATCATGTTCGTTGTGTTGTTTCGTTTCTAGTTGATCAGTAGTGGCGCCCAGTTGGGGCGATCGGGGATCTAGCATTAGGGGTTGTCTTTCTTTATTTGGTTCCGTAGTCGGACCTTGATTGTATCTGGATGATGTAATGCTATATTTATGTATTGTGTGAAGTGGCGATTGTAAGCCAACTCTTTATCCCTTTCTTATTCAGTACATGGGATATGTAAAGATTACCCCTCTTGCGACATGCCTACTATGCGGTTATGCCTCTAATTCGTGCTCCGACACATGGGAGATATAGCCGCATCGTGTGTGTTACAAGTTGGTAATCAGAGCCTTCCCCGACTTAGGAGCCCCCTGCTTGATCGAATCGCTGACGTTGTTGAGTCTAGAAGAAAATGTTTTGAGTCTTAGGATTATATATATATATATATATATATATATATATATCGGAGAGTAGGATTCTTTTTACTCCTTAGTCCCTTCGTCGCTCTGGTGAGGCCTCCTGACGTAGAGTTTTGACTCCTCTCTCCTCAAATTTCACGATTTTTTTTTAGGATCACGTGGGTATCTTGGAATCGTTCCAATGGTTTTGTGACGAGAACATTAATGTTCTTGGTGCCTCCTGACATTTAGGGGTTGTGGCAGTGTCCCGGCGAGTTGAGCTCCGAGGTGTTGTCGTCACAATTTTATCGTTGCAGTTCTGGAATACCTGAGTTCGCCGACATCGAAAATATCTTTTATGCAGTTGTTGGTGAGATAACCTCGACACCACCTAGTACTGGGGCAGCAGTTCGGGAGTATTGCCATAACTCGTATAACGGATGCTTTTCGAAGGTTGAGGTAAATGATTTCCAAAGGTTTCTTGGTTATGTGTTGAAGGATGGATACAACTGGATGTAGGATTTGTTAGTTTGGATGAGATATTATGCTTACCCTGAATCCCCAACACCTGATTGCATAACCAGAAAGTTTCGGGAGTTTATAAGTGGGAATTCAAGTAGCTCCTAGGATATATTTCTGACAGATGCATGATATGAGATTGGGGTTCAACGTTTAGTGATCTGCCTATCCACGGTTGGTTTTACAGTGGTCTCATTGTGTCTTAAAGAGTCCTTGGCTATGCTGACTCAGGGACGCTTCGTATGTCATGTTCACTGCCTTGTACATGATGGTGTTGTACGATCGAGCCTGTGTGGGCCCCACCACGAAATCTTCGGACGAAATCTCTATCATATGTTTGTTCCGGCTTATTTTGCAAGCCAATCCTTGTTTTGTTTTGATTGTGGTATTCGAGTTGCTTCGAAGTCAAATGTGGATTCCATACCTTTCCAAAACGGTGTTGTCGGTGTCAAAACCGGCGGATCTCGGGTAGGGGGTCCCGAACTGTGCGTCTAGGTCGGATGGTAACAAGAGACAGGGGACACTTTGTTTTACCCAGGTTCGGGCCCTCTCGATGGAGGTAAAACCCTACTCCTGCTTGATTAATATTGATGATATGGGTAGTACAAGAGTAGATCTACCACGAGATCAAGGAGGCTAAATCGTAGATGCTAGCCTATGGTATGATTGTGTATGGAGTTGATTCTGTCCTACGGACTACAACCCTCCGGTTTATATAGACATCGGATAGGGTTAGGGTTACATAGAGTCGGTTACAATGGTAGGAGATCTTGAATATCCGCATCGCCAAGCTTGCCTTCCACGCCAAGGAAAGTCCCATCCGGACACGGGACGAAGTCTTCAATCTTGTATCTTCATAATCCAGGAGCCCGGCTACCCGAATACCCCCTAATCCAGGACTCCCTCAGTAGCCCCTGAACCATGCTTCAATGACGATGAGTCCGGCACGCAAATTGTCTTCAGCATTGCAAGGCGGGTTCCTCCTCCAAGTCCTTCATAGAAGATTTTAATCACCAAGAGTAGTGTCCTGCTCTATAAAATAAGTTTCCACGTATTGCCATAGAGAGAATAATATTAACACAAATCGTATTCTGCAGTGCACCATCATATTACAGCCAAGTCCTTTACTTGAATCGTTTTTATTTTTCCGCCTCAGCGTGTTTTGCGAGGCGGTTTCCTTGGCACGTCTTGTCAAAGCAGAGATCGTGTGCCCCCTTTTACGGGATTCTCATCAATACGGACGTGGGTAACCCAATCGTGCCCGTTAGCACTTTTTCTCGATTAAAGGCGAGTCTCAAACGGTTACGGGGAGGGCCCTTGGTATTCGACCTCTTATAAAGAGACCAAGGCCTTACTCCTTTTTCAATCTCAAACGAGTTCGCCCGCCGCCTCGAGTTCCAACACCCTAGGCTTCAGATTTTAGGCGCTTCGAACCTTCGACAATGTCCGGTTCTGACCTTCAAGGCCGATGGATGCCCTCCTCCGTCATGGAGGAGGACGTGCTAAAGTTGAGAGAGTCTAAGTTCTTGACCGCCGAAATTCCGCATAGGTTGCCTGTTCAAGGGCAAGCTATTCCCAGCCCCCAGCCCGGTGAGAGCGTAGTGTTCATGTCCCACTTCCTTCGGGGTTAGGCTTCCCGATGGATCCCTTCGTGAGGGGGCTGCTGTTTTATTACGGGCTGGAATTCCATGACTTAGCTCCGGAGTCCATCCTCCATATTTCTTCATTCATTGTTGTGTGCGAAGCGTTCCTCCATGTTACCCCTCACTTCGGGTTATGGCTCAAGACCTTTGGAGTGGAGCCAAAGATGATCGAGGGACGGCATGTAGAGTGCGGAGGAGCTGTCATAAGTAAGAATGCCGATGCTCCATGGCCTGAGGGCTTCTTTCAAGAGGAGCTTGGCTTGTGGCAACGAGAATCGTTTTATATCACCGCTCCCAGGAGCGCCAAGTGGGCGGAGCCTCCTGTCTTTCGCCCGGGTCCCCCACCACGGCTATCGTCATGGGTCAACAAAGGATTAGACTGGGGGTTACCCAAAGACGTGCCCCTGTTGCAGGGCCACATTAGGGATCTCTTAGAAGGAGACCTCAACCTGGTCAAGGTGACGCAGGTCATGCTGATTCGCCGAACATTGCCCGGCAAACATCGCCCCCTTCACCTGTGGGAGTTTAATCCGGAGGGACCGCGAGTTCTCCAGAACTTCATGGGTGCAACACCCGTGGAGATGTATAAACTGTTCGTCGGATCACAGGAGATGTGTCCGGATTTAACCGAGGACGCAGGCCTAAGCTGCAATCGCCCGGATACTCAAGTAAGCAATCTTGTGCCTGGACTTTCTATTCGTATAATAAACTTGCCCCTAAGAGAGCTGTCCTTTTAAACAGGAGTGGATAGCGAAGGCAAAGCTGATCAGGTGTCCGGCTCCCCTTCCTGAAACCAGGCCAGATCCCGTGCTAGTCAGGATGCTGGAAATAATGCCTTTGGAGGGGGAGGACAAGGAAGCTATGGCCTCCTCGAAGGAGGCTGCTTCGAAGGGAGGAACCGACAATTCCTCTCCTAAGGGGAAGAAAAGAGCTGCCTCTGACGATTCGAAAACCATGGTCTCGAAGCGGGGGGAAAATCCTCGTCAGAGGGTCCGGCGCTGGGGAGTCCCTCGGCCGCACTACACCCTCAAGGGGACCAGCCCTCCAGCGAGCCGTAAGTAGAGAGAGGTTTTCCTTTTGAGGGATGAGAGAAATCTTTGATTTATATCTGAGAAGATTAACCGAAATGTTACCTTGTAGCTCGGACCTCAGCCCTTCTCAGTAGAGCTCGTCTTCGGGGGATCTTCTTCCGGAGATGATGGAGAGCGGGACGCCTCCCCCTGCCGTGCCGCCTACTGAGGCGGGCGATCCTAAGGTGTCGTCACGGAGGGTTTCTCCGAATCCGGCAGGGACGGAAGGTGGCAGTGCGGCTCCCCGAAGTTCTCCGCGTCCGGCCTTCGAAGGAGGCCATAGGGCAAGTCTGGCACCGTCTGGTGCTCGGCTGGAGGAGCTAAAGATTCTGCTGGGGCGAGCTTCTATCTTAGAGGAGCACCGTGCATTGATTGGTATGGTGATTGAAAAGATTTCATCCGCAGAAAGCGGATTGCATGAGGCCGTTAAAACCTTACTGACGGGGTTTGAGGTACGTTAGATAATGTTCCCTTTGGTCCGTTGCGCATGAATAAGATGCGCCCTATGTATTTAGTAGCCCCTGAGACTCTGCGCGTCGTCAAGAAATGACGGTACGCGGAGGATCATAATCCCAGGTCTAAGATGTCGCCTTTGAATGTAGGTGGCAGGGAGTCCGGAATCGAGTCGAACTGAAGATTTTGCCGAACTAAAGCGGCAGCCGGACGTGGCAGATGCTGACATCACGCTTGTTAATAAGCGGCTTGATGAAGCTCAAGGTATGCAATTCTTCGGGCGGCATCAGGTAAGAAGAGTTTTATGCCAGTGTCTTACTATGTGCATGCTTGACGCAGATGGTGCGGCCGCCACGGAGAGTCTTAGGGCAGAACTTGCCCGAGCTAAAGAACAAGCCAGAGAAAGTGATGCGGTTACCAAGAAAGCCCTTGAAGAGCTGAGAACCGAACAGGCTGTTCATTGTCGTAGCAAAGAGGAGATGGCCGAGATGGCCAAAAAGTTAAAAAGCGCTACCGACCGTTGCAGATTTCTTGAAATAGAAGGCCAGGCAAAACAGACGGACTTGGAGAAGGCCGTCGCTGATGCCAAGGACGCTCGCTCTATGATGAGAGCTGCGAAGGAGGAGCTGCGTCAGGCCGAACAGATTGTGGCTGGAAAGCCCTTTATGCTGCGAAGGAAGGTTTGTGATCCGAAGTTTGCTCCGTTGGACCGGATGTGGAGTGTGGAGGACACCTATCTGGATTTGGCAGCGAGTGCTGCTGATGCGACCGAACACTTTTGAAATAAAAAAGATCATGAAGTGGAAAAGCTTTTCTGGTCGCAGTTTCACAATCCAGAGCGTCCACTGGCGGTGGATGATCGTTTGGCTCAATGGGCCGAACTGAATAGGTTGTCTGGACTCGCCATGAAGTATGTCGCGGGTCACCTGTGGCCGGGTAGTTCGGAGCCGAAGAGTTATTTTAGCTTGGTGCAGCAATTCCTTTACGCGGTGCCGCGTATAAATGCAATTAAGAGGTCAGCATGCATAGAGGGCGCTAGGATGGCTCTAGCCCGTGTTAAGACATACTGGGCGGCGATGGAGACCACCGTTGTTGCGTCCCGAGATTCGGACCAAAGCCGAGTGCCCTTCGAGCACTATTTTCAGGAAGTTCTTGAAGGCGCTCGTGTAATAGAGACGCAGTGCCCGAAAGATGCTATGTTATGATAGCATATGTAATTATAAAGTAATATTTTGATGGCCTTTTATACTTGTGCCTCCAAGTATTGTAAACACCTTCTATGCGTATATATATATATATATATATATATATATATGTATGTATGTATGTATAGAATCTGAAAGATGGCAGTCGTTGGCTTCAGCCCCCACGCACATAGTGCGGGGGTGCTCGCAGAAGACGCGTTTTCACACTTAACCCAACGTCGTGGTCCTACAAAGGAGGTGATAGCGCAGCGGGCCAGGCAACCGGACTATAATGCTATAACACTTTCACTTAGCCATAGGAGTTTGAAAATGAGACTCTTTAGGTAGCTCCTTGGTGGCAACTGCGCTCGTCCGATTTCGGGGCGCGTATGTGCCTGGCCGGGAAACGGCCCTTCGTTAAAGCGGAGGAATCCGATAGATTCCGATCGGTCATCGAGTGGCTGACCAGTCTCACGCTACATCATGACAGTCAGTTTTCGGCTTTCTCTACTAAGGTGCTCGCCCTGGCCGAACCGGGGGCACAATCGCAGTAGTTCTCCTGGTGCTACCTTAGCCGATAGAGCGGAACGTAAGGTAGCCGAACTTAGGAGCCGGGCAACCCAACATTTGACCAAAGACATGATTCGGTGCTGATGCATATAATGCCAAAACTCACGACGCCGAACACTCCCTAAGGTGTTCGGTCTTTATGAGTGCGGGCCAAACAACACTCTTTATTAAAAAAGCCCCTAGTGTCCGGGTACGTGCGAAAATTCTGACGTGGCCACATGCCAAGACGCCAGCCTCCTCCTTGGTTATACTGGAAAGAAAAAACCAGGGGAAGTGTAGCAACGAGAGACAGTAAAAAAGGTTTACGCAGGGTCTTAATCTAAAAAGAATCCTTTAGGACGGGTCCCTACTGCACGTCTGCGCCTGTGTCTCCATTGTGCCGTATCCTGGACGGGCGCCGCACGACGTTCTTCTGTAAAAGAGAGGAACTGAGTTGAAAATGGGTTGTGCGGAAAAAGTTTAAAAAATAAGCAAAGTATAAAGTAAGATATGGAAGTTTGAGCTTTATTGTCTCTTATTGTATATGCGTGGAGCCCCTTGTGCGGGGGTACATGGCTTCTAGGCCTGCATCAATGATGATTTTGTACCGAACTCGTCTATCCGCGTTTGCGGTCTTGAAATGACCTATTTTAAAGTTTTTTGGCCGGTGAGGCCATTTTTCTGTGGGGCTGTTAAAGCGGCCGCACTGTCCTCCGCTTAGGGAGGCGCACTTTAGTGCTTTCCCATCAAAGAAATGATGCCTCGTGGACCGGGCATCTTAAGCGTAAGAGATGCATAATGCGGTATTGCGTTAAATCGAGCGAAAGCTTTGCGTCCCAGAAGTGCTTGATAGTGACTTGAGAACGGGATGACGTGGAAGGTCAGCTTTTCGCGGCGGAGGTTATCAGCAGAGCCGAATGTGACTGTGAGCCAGAGAAAACCCGTACAATGGGTGTCCGGGCGCGGTATTACCCCTTGAAAGGAGGTTTTGCTGCGGCGGATTCTTGCTGGGTTTATCCCCATGTGTTGTATTGTATCCTGATATATCAGGTTTAGTCCGCTGCCGCCGTCCATAAGGACATTTGAAAACTTGAGTCCGCCAATTATTGGATCGAGTATCAAGGCAGTCCATCCTACGTTCTTGATATCCCTAGAATAATCTAGCTGATCAAAGGTGATCGGTTTTGACAACCAGTGGCGGGATCCTTTGGGGATGGGCCGTGTGGTGCGTACCTTTACGGGCACCGCATGTTTTGTTATGTGAAGTGAGTTCACTGTTTTTACTTCTTGCGGGAAGTTCTTTTGTTTCCTGGTGCTCTGCTATTGGGGTTCGTCCTCGTCTTCGCTTGGTGTGCCGAGCCCCTTGTGTTCGGCATTAAGTCTGCCGGATTGTTTGAAGACCCAACAGTCTTTGTGGGTATGGTTAGCGGGCTTCGTTGGAGTACTGTGTATCTGACATATCCTGTCCAGGATTTTATTTAGGTTGGATGGATCATCCCTGTTATCCTGGGGGGAGGGGGGGGGGCGATTTTTCCTGATTTTGTCGTGAGCCTTTAAATCCGGCGTTGACTGCCGTGCTCTTCGGACTTTTTTCCCTAGTCCGGCGACGGTCCTTGTTGCGTCGCGGTCTTCCGTTTCCATCCCTGGTTTCGGATGTACTTGGGTCGCTGGGGCTGCACCTTGCCAACCAGCTGTCCCCCCCTGCACAAAAGCGGGTCATGAGGCTTGTTAGTGCGGCCATTGTTCTTGGTTTTTCTTGGCCGAGGTGTCTGGTGAGCCATTCGTCTCGGACATTATGCCTGAAAGCTGCTAGGGCTTGGCGTCCGGACAGTCGACTATCTGATTCTTTTTAGTGAGGAATCTATTCCAGAACTGCCGAGCTGATTCTCCGGATTGTTGAGTTATGTGACTAAGATCATCTGCATCCGGAGGGCGGACATAGGTCCCTTGAAAGTTTGCTCGGAAAGCATCCTCGAGCTCTTCCCAGCTTCCAATTGTGTTTTCGGGAAGGCTTTTGAGCCAATGCCGGGCTGGGCCTTTAAGCTTAAGGGGTAGATATTTTATGGCGTGGAGATCATCTCCTCTAGCCATGTGTATGTGGAGGATGTAATCCTCGATCCAGACTCCTGGGTCTGTTGTTCCATCGTATGCCTCTATGTTGACGGGTTTGAATCCCTCTGGGAATTCATGGTCCAGGACCTCATCGGTGAAACATAGGGGGTGTGCGGCACCCCTGTATTTGGGTATGCCGGATTCTGATGATGGCTTCATAGCGTTTCTTACGAGAGCTTGCTTTCTTGTCCCATAAATGGACCTGACTGGGCCATGATGCGGATCCTTAAGTGGGTCACATGCCGATTTCGGTGCGGCGCCGCTTGTCGCTTTATGGGGTCGTCTATCCGACCGTGTGGCTTTTTCATCTATTGAATGTGAGGGCTCTTAGGCCTCTTCGTCGAATTCAGGTAGTAGCTTTCTTTTCGGATAGCTTCTAGTGCGGCGATTGTCGCCGTACTTATCTGTGGCATTGATTACCTTGCTCCATCTGATCTGGAGTGCGTCTTCTGCTGTTTTTAGCTTCCGCTTCTGCTTTTTTAGGCTTCGTGCAGTTGCAACGAGCCTCTCATGGAGATTCTGCTCCGTGAGTTTATTCGGCGTGAGGTCATCCAGAATGCCGTTTTCGCCTGAGGAGGGATGTTCGGTTTCTCTATCCGTGTTGCCCTGTTTGGACGGTTACTCTAAGGCCTGCCCATCGTCTACCGGCTCGTCCTGCTCTATGGCTGGGTTTTTGTCGAGGCAGGGCTTGGGTCGGCGTTTACGCCGACGCCTTGATTGCTTTTCGGGGGGTCGATCTCTCGTCCCCTCCCCTTTTTCCTCGTTGTCGCTTCCTTTAGGGGTGCCCACCATGTACACATCGTGAGATGGGGTGGCGTTCCAGCACCCTATAGGTGCTGGTTCCTGTTCGTCTCCTATATCGTCGTTCATGTCGTCGATGTCTTCGGAGCCGAAGTCAAGTATGTCGGTTAAATCGTCGACAGTGGCTACAAAGTGGGTGGTGGGTGGGTTTTGAATTTCCTCTCCGTCCGTATCCCACCCTTGCTGACCGTAGTTCGACCAATGCTCTCCTGATAAAGAGAGAGACTTGAGAGAATTCAGGATGTCGCCAAAAGGCGAATGCTGAAAGATGTCTGCGGCAGTGAACTCCATTACCGCCGCCCGATCAGATTCGATTGGGAGGGGCGTGGGGGGCTCGGAGTTTGGAGAGAAATCCGGCTCTTTGGAGTCACGGGCCATGCAGAGTGCGGGACCGGAGTTCGGCTCGATCGCCTTTGAGATCGCAGCCCCTGAGGCAGCATCCAACCGCTGATCCTCGATCGACACAGTAGGTTCCAAATTGATGGTCGAAACCGATGCGTGTGCGGCCTCCAAGGCGCTGTCCGGCGGCAGAGCTATATCATGCCCGTCGAGACAGCGCGGCACGCTTGGCTGTGGCTCGAATCCGTCGAAGATCAAGTCCCCGCGGATGTCAGCCGTGTAGTTTAGGCTTCCAAACCTGACCTGACGGCCAGGGGCGTAGCTTTCGATCTGCTCAAGGTGGCCAAGCGAATTGGCCCGCAGTGCGAAGCCGCCGAGGACGAAGATCTGTCCGGGGAGAAAAGTCTCACCCTGGACCGCATCGTTGTTGAGGATCGAAGGAGCCATCGGGCCTAAAGGCGACGACACAGAGGAACTCTCAATGAACGCACCAATGTCGGTGTCAAAACCGGCGGATCTCGGGTAGGGGGTCCCGAACTGTGCGTCTAGGTCGGATGGTAACAAGAGACAGGGGACACTTTGTTTTACCCAGGTTTGGGCCCTCTCGATGGAGGTAAAACCCTACTCCTGCTTGATTAATATTGATAATATGCGTAGTACAAGAGTAGATCTACCACGAGATCAAGGAGGCTAAATCCTAGAAGCTAGCCTATGGTATGATTGTGTATGGAGTTGATTGTGTCCTACGGACTACAACCCTCCGGTTTATATAGACACCAGATAGGGTTAGGGTTACATAGAGTCGGTTACAATGGTAGGAGATCTTGAATATCCGCATCGCCAAGCTTGCCTTCCACGCCAAGGAAAGTCCCATCCGGACACGGGACGAAGTCTTCAATCTTGTATCTTCATAATCCAGGAGTCCGACCGAAGGTATAGTACGGCTACCCGAACACCCCCTAATCCAGGGCTCCCTCAGGTGTTCTCATAGTTCTATGTGAATACTAATCCTTCATGACCATCGAGATTGTCTTGTCAATCCTTTTTCAACAGGTGTGCTTCTCTTCAAGTAGATCTGATCATTTCAACATCCGCAAGATCAATTATAAGTTCTTCTCAATGGTGCTCATTTTATCCGTCTCCATGTTGCCTTTGTTTTCCTGCCCTCCCACCCTTGTTTCTTCAAGGACTTGGATTTCTTTATCAAGTATCTATTTTATGGATGTGAAGTCTCTCCATTCTTTTCTGTCAACGTTCTTATCCGGCGATTCTCAGGAAGATACTAAGGAAGCTACGAGTTCATCATTCTTCTTCCTTTTCTTCTCCGGTGGTTCCAATTCAAGCTTTGTTGTTGATCATATCCTTTTCCTCGTTTCAAATGCTTTCTCATGCCGGTGCACCTCTTAATCATTCCCCGCTTGCTATTCAATTGTTCTGGAGTATTGAAAACATCTCAAAGATTCACGTTTCCATTCCTAATTCCATTCAAGTTATTTCGTGGTTGTCACCTTACTCAAGCCATTTATATCAACCGGCGCAATCTTCCTTTCAAGTAATCATTCAACGTTGTTTATTTTGAGTGGCCCCTAACCCACAGGTCTTTTTCCAGGGTCTTACCTGACTCTTCTAACCTTCCCAGAGTTACTCTCAAATTAATTTTCCAAGCTTGACGTAAGAATGAATTGTCATCAGTCATATGTATTTATCCAAGACCGGTCAATTTTTTTCATCGTTGGCTCAACCTCTTTGTTTTTGGATTCTCCCGGAGTGTCTCATCAATTGTCATGGTGGTTCTCATCATCATTCTCAACATTTGAAGACCGAAGAAGAGTTTCTCTTAAATCTTGCTCCATTCTCTTCAAGATTCACGGTTCAGGCTTAATGCCACCCTCTCATAATTATTTCTGATTGTGAGAATTCTCTTCACCCATCCGGAACAATTCAGGGGTCTTTTCAGTTTGATTCTCCAGAGCCCATCATCTTAGAATGATTCATTCCAGCTTGCAACTCTTGTTCTCCAAATCTTATCGGTGAATCGTTCAAATATTCTCTAATCAGTTCGTGATCTATTTGTTCTTATGTATCAAATTCCCTCAAGTATGTTCGTTCGTTTTCTAATTCTTCCCGGTGAATTGTGTCTTTGCTACTTTTTTTTTCAAATTCTTACAGTGGTTCGTTCAAGAGTTCTCTTCATTCGTTATCATATCCATTCATTCGTTCTTTCCAAGCCTACCGGTGGATCGTCGAAGACCTTCCTCAAGTTTGCGCTATATCTATCGTAATTCTTTTCCACGAAAATAAGTAGCATGCCAAATCTGTTGCTTGTTATCAATTTATATTGGTGAAGGATATGCATAATGTAATTCTTATTTTGTTTCATCCATGTGATCTAATTTCTTCTTTCCAGAGTGGTTCATCATATCACATTCTCGGTTCGAGATGCTTCATCTTTTCTTTTCCGGAGTACCAAGTTTTCCGCATTATCTCATCATGAAGCTCCATCTAACCATTGCAAGGCTTCTCCTAGAGTTCTTTTCAATTTTTCCATCACTTGATCATTCTTTTATTACCGGAGTTCTTCATGGAGGCTCTACATGATGGTTCATCAAAGATTTAATTCATTCTAAAAGTGTTCTTCAAGATTTTCCTTGGATGAGCTCAAGTATTCTTCATCTTGCATTCCGAAGTGCAATTCTTTCTACCTTATCATTTGAGGTGGTGTTATGTCATTGTTGATAATTTCCCTTCATGTTACATGATTCACAGGTTTTCAAGAGTGACATATTCAAATCCATCATTTTCTCTTCGCTCAAGTCATCTTTTCAACCAATCAATCTCTTCATTGGAGTTATCTTGGGTTATATTTCACCTAAAGCCTTCCGTAAGGATTGTTTCTATTTATGGTGCTTATCAATGATCCAAGTGTCCTCCTATTCTCGTGATGAAAGAAGTTTTCATCTCTTCGTTGCTCTCAAGCAAACATTTAATTCCGTTAGTGGCAGAATGCCAACCCAGTTTTGAGATGTTTTCCATAAGCCCACTACAAGCTTATTCGTTTAGTTGTTGGTTTTCCAGCAACTCCGTTCAACCTTTTCTTCGTAAGCATGCTCTTTCAATTTTAATTGCGAGAGTTGTCATTCTTCTTCTCCGTTCTTTTCTTTCCAACCATCTAGTTTTCCATTCATTTGTTCCGGAGGCATGGTGATGTTGCTCTCTTCGTCCTATCATGTTGTTTTGCCAAGATCATGCTCTTTCCTTTGTCTATCCATTCAACCGGAGTGTCGTGTCCTTCATTCAAGTTCTCTCAGCTTATCAAGTTTTGTCTCCCTTCTCAACCGGAGTGCTGTCTGAAATCATTCTTACCCATTGTGCCATTCTTTCAATAGTTCCGGAGGCAGTGTGTTGTTGATTTCATCAAGTATCATCCAATCTTCTCAAGTTCTTGTTAATTCCTTCCATTTTCAGTCGGAGTGCTGTCCAAATTATATCATCCTTATTCCTTCTCTATCTTGTTTTAACCGGAGTGTTGTGTCTATCATTTCTCTTCTAATCCAGAGTCTCATTCAAGTGCTTTCATTTTTGCCAAGTTCATATTACTGCCCTCTTTTTCCAACCTGAGTGTTGTCGTAATTGATCCTTAACGTTCCTTGTGCATCTCGTTTCTACCGAGGTGCTTGCGTCTACTTCTTGTCCATTGTAACCCTTTTCTTATGTCTTTCGACCCACAAGGTTCCCGTAATGTTCCTTGTTCCTCTTTTTCTAACGGAGTGTTTTCGACTTTGTTCATCTTCGTTGTATTCTTTCTTTTACATTGTTTAACCTCTCAAGGTTCATTGGTTTCACTCTTTTGTCAAGAAACAACTTAGTTTTACCTCTCCTCTTCCTCTTCTTTTTCTCTCTGGTGCCATCCTAGATCTCGGGACGAGATCCTCTCATAGTGGTGGAGTGTTGTGACGCCCTGAGACCGACGCACCAGGTGTCTTCCAGTTATTCGTTGTTGTTGCATTGTCATTCGTTTGCATGTTGCATCTTGCCATGTCACCATCCGCATTGCATCATCATGTTTTTAAAACTTGCATCCGTCCGGGTTTCCTCGTTCTCTCCGCTGTCCATTATGTGTCCAACCACACTCGCACGCGCCCGCGGCATGTCCGAAATATTATTTTATAAGTGGCCGGAAAATGTTCTCAGAATGGGTTGAAAGTTGGCGTGCGGTCTTATTTTAGTCTAGGTAGGCCGCCTTCCAAGTTTCATCGCATTCGGAGTACGTTTGACGCCCCAACGGATAACTATAGGCGGCAATATAGCCGGTCTAACGTCGGACGTTTTCAGTCTACGGAAACAGACGCCGGGCCCTCTCTCTCTCTCTCTCTCTCTTCTTCCCTCGCAGTCTCACCACAGCCCACCTAGTCGATCCTCCTACCCCTCTTCGTGTCCGGAGTCGCCCGATGCGATCGCACGGTCCAAAACCCTCTCTGCACAGTGCATCGAACCCCTCGCGCGCCTGAAGTTGTCCCGAACCCGACCCGGGGAGTCATCACCGTTGGGTCCGGATCATCCCCAAACATCTACAAAACATCACCGTTTTCTTATTTGGACTCCCTAGTTTATTTTTCCCGACCGTCCGATTTTGATCGGAGGGACGAGATAGCCCCTAACCTAATCTTTTTGTCCCTATATATAGTCAACCCCTACTAAATCAAGCCAAACCCTATTTTCTAGGGATCCTCCTCCCCGCCGCCACTCTCTCTGGTTTCCCTCGGGATCACCAGTGAACCAACCGCAAGCAGATCCCACAAACCCCTTCCTTCCTCGTTTTCAGATCCAGCAAATCCACCGCAGCCTCGCTCCCAGCCTCCCGCAAGCAGAGCCCCGCTCCTCCCGTGCGCGTGCACCGGACCTCGACCCCGCGCCCTGGTTTGCTCCGTCGAGCCTACCCACTGCTAGCACCCTACAACACCTCCCAGAACGGCCCGCGCCCGTGCTCCTGTCGCCCCCTCATCTAGGAGCTCCACAGGGAGAGGAGCTCCTCTTTGTTGCCCCAAGAAGCAGCCGCGCCCGAGTGCTCCTCTCCACGCTGGCATCCCCGTCCCGTACCCTCCTCGACGCCTGCATCTCCTCCGATAGCGCTGCCGTGCCTGCATGCCTCTGGCGAAGCTCCGGAGCCGAGCCGACATTGTACTACTCGGGGACCGGCTCCCCTCGTCAGATCCGATGGAGCCCCGACGCCGTCCGCCACCAGCAGGCCCATCTCGCCGAACCTCTCATCCACAGCGCCGCCGACTGCCCTCGTTCCCCATGTCCGAATTCGGCCGTCGTCGACCGAGTCTCTGCTCCATCCCGCGACCCTGAGCTCGCCCATTCTTTTCCTCTGCTCGGTTCCTCTGCTCGAGCGACAGGACGAGCACCCTCCTGGCCGCGTACGTCCCTGTTGACCCGAGCCTCCTCATGCTGGACCTCCTCTGGAGCCACGGCGCCTCCCTGTTGCCCGAACTTGCCTCGCTGCTCCGGCAACATGCAAGCCAGCCACGCGCCACCGCCCGAGTGCCCGCAGCCGCCTTCGTTCCCGAATAGCAAGAGGACCCTTGCGCTCTTGCAGTGCCGACCTTCCTCGATCCGCTGGAGAGATCCTTGCCGCTGCCTTCTCCCTCCACCTTGCGGTATCCAATACCTAGTTCAATCTCGTTACCGGCAAGTCTAACACCCATGGAGCTTTGGTGCTGATCATGTTTTGCCCGTGGAAGAGGCTTAGTCAACGGGTCTGCTACATTCAGCTCCGTATGTATCTTGCAAATCTCTATGTCTCCCACCTGGACCAGATCCCGGATGGAATTGAAGCGTCTCTTGATGTGTTTGGTTCTCTTGTGAAATCTGGATTCCTTTGCCAAGGCAATTGCACCAGTATTGTCACAAAATATTTTCATTGGACCCGATGCACTAGGTATGACACCTAGATCGGATATGAACTCCTTCATCCAGACTCCTTCATTTGCTGCTTCCGAAGCAGCTATGTACTCCACTTCACATGTAGATCCCGCCACGACGCTTTGTTTAGAACTGCACCAACTGACAGCTCCACCGTTTAATGTAAACACGTATCCGGTTTAAGATCTAGAATCGTCCGGATCAGTGTCAAAGCTTGCATCAACGTAACCATTTACAATGAGCTCTTTGTCACCTCCATATACGAGAAACATATCCTTAGTCCTTTTCAGGTATTTCAGGATGTTCTTGACCGCTGTCCAGTGATCCACTCCTGGATTACTTTGGTACCTCCCTGCTAGACTTATAACAAGGCACACATCAGGTCTGGTACACAGCATTGCATACATGATAGAGCCTATGGCTGAAGCATAGGGAACATCTTTCATTTTCTCTCTATCTTCTGCAGTGGTCGGGCATTGAGTCTGACTCCATTTCATACCTTGTAACATAGGCAAGAACCCTTTCTTTGCTTGATCCATTTTGAACTTCTTCAAAATTTTGTCAAGGTATGTGCTTTGTGAAAGTCCAATTAAGCGTCTTGATCTATCTCTATAGATTTTTATGCCTAATATGTAAGCAGCTTCACCGAGGTCTTTGATTGAAAAACTCTTATTCAAGTATCCCTTTATGCTATCCAGAAATTCTATATCATTTCCAATCAGTAATATGTCATCCACATATAATATCAGAAATGCTACAGAGCTCCCACTCACTTTCTTGTAAATACAGGCTTCTCCGAAAGTCTGTATAAAACCAAATGCTTTGATCACACTATCAAAGCGTTTATTCCAACTCCGAGAGGCTTGCACCAGTCCATAAATGGATCGCTGGAGCTTGCACACTTTGTTAGCTCCCTTTGGATCGACAAAACCTTCCGGTTGCATCATATACAACTCTTCTTCAAGAAATCCATTCAGCAATGCAGTTTTTACATCCATCTGCCAAATTTCATAATCATAAAATGCGGCAATTGCTAACATGATTCGGACAGACTTAAGCATCGCTATGGGTGAGAAGGTCTCATCGTAGTCAACCCCTTGAACTTGTCGAAAACCTTTTGCGACAAGTCGAGCTTTGTAGACAGTAATATTACCGTCAGCGTCAGTCTTCTTCTTGAAGATCCATTTATTCTCAATTTCTTGCCGACCATCGGGCAAGTCAACCAAAGTCCATACTTTGTTCTCATACATGGATCCCATCTTAGATTTCATGGCTTCAAGCCATTTTGCGGAATCTAGGCTCACCATTGCTTCTTCATAGTTCGTAGGTTCATCATAATCTAGCAGCATGATTTCCAGAACAGGATTACCGTACCACTTTGGCGCAGTTCTCACTCTGGTTGATCTACGAGGTTCAGTAGTATCTTGTCTTGAAGTTTCATGATCATTATCATTAGCTTCCTGACTAATTGGTGTAGGTGCCGCAGAAACAGATTTCTGTGATGTACTACTTTGCAATAAGGGAGCAGGTACAGTTACCTCATCAAGTTCTACTTTCCTCCCACTCACATCTTTCGAGAGAAACTCCTTCTCCAGAAAGTTTCCGAATTTAGCAACAAAAGTCTTGCCTTCGGATCTGTGATAGAAGGTGTATCCAATAGTTTCCTTTGGATATCCTATGAAGACACATTTCTCCGATTTGGGTTCGAGCTTTTATAAGGTTGAAGCTTTTTCACATAAGCATCGCAACTACAAACTTTCAGAAACGACAACTTTGGTTTCCTGCCAAACCATAGTTCATAAGGCGTCGTCTCAACGGATTTTGATGGTTCCCTATTTAACGTGAATGCGGCCGTCTCTAATGCATAACCCCAAAACGATAGCGGTAAATCAGTAAGAGACATCATAGATCGCACCATATCTAGTAAAGTACGATTACGACGTTCGGACACACCATTATGCTGTGGTGTTCCAGGTGGTGTGAGTTGCGAAACTATTCCGCATTGTTTCAAATGTACACCAAACTCATAACTCAGATATTCTCCTCCACGATCAGATCATAGAAACTTTATTTTCTTGTTACGATGATTTTCAACTTCACTTTGAAATTCTTTGAACTTTTCAAATGTTTCAGACTTATGTTTCATTAAGTAGATATACCCGTATCTGCTTAAGTCATCTGTGAAGGTGAGAAAATAACGACATCCACCACGAGCCTCAATATTCATCGGACCACATACATCTGTATGTATGATTTCCAACAAATCTGTTGCTCTCTCCATAGTACCGGAGAACGATGTTTTAGCCATCTTGCCCATGAGGCACGGTTCGCAAGTACCAAGTGATTCATAATCAAGTGGCTCCAAAAGTCCATCAGTATGGAGTTTCTACATGCGCTTTACACCGATATGACCTAAACGGAAGTGCCACAAATAAGTTGCACCATCATTATCAACTCTGCATCTTTTGGTTTCAACATTATGAATATGTGTATCACTACTATCGAGATTCAATAAGAACAGACCACTCTTCAAGGGTGCATAACCATAAAAGATATTACTCATATAAATAGAACAACCATTATTCTCTGATTTAAATGAATAACCGTCTCGCATTAAACAAGATCCAGATATAATGTTCATGCTCAACGCTGGCACCAAATAATAGTTATTTAGGTCTAATACTAATCCCGAAGGTAGATGTAGAGGTAGCGTGCCGACCGCGATCACATGGACTTTGGAACCGTTTCCCACGCGCATCGTCACCTCGTCCTTAGCTAATCTTCGCTTAATCCATAGACCCTGTTTCGAGTTGCAAATATTAGCAACAGAACCAGTATCAAATACCTAGGTGCTACTGCGAGCATTAGTAAGGTACACATCAATAACATGTATATCACATATACCTTTGTTCACCTTGCCATCCTTATTATCCGCCAAATGCTTGGGGCAGTTCCGCTTCCAGTGACCAGTCTGCTTGCAGTAGAAGCACTCAGTTTCAGGCTTAGGTCCAGACTTGGGTTTCTTCTCTTGAGCAGCAACTTGCTTGTTGTTCTTCTTGAAGTTCCCCTTTTTCTTCCCTTTGCCCTTTTTCTTTAATCTAGTGGTCTTGTTGACCATCAATACTTGATGCTCCTTTTTGATTTCTACCTCCGCAGCTTTCAGCATTGCGAAGAGCTCGGGAATAGTCTTATTCATCCCTTGCTTATTATAGTTCATCACGAAGCTCTTGTAGCTTGGTGGCAGTGATTGGAGAATTCTGTCAATGACGCAATCATCTGGAAGATTAACTCCCATATGAATCAAGTGATTATTATACCCAGACATTTTGAGTATATGCTCAGTGACAGAACTGTGCTCCTCCATTTTGCAGCTATAGAACATATTGGAGACTTCATATCTTTCAATCCGGGCATTTGCTTGAAATATTAACTTAAACTCCTGGAACATCTCATATGCTCCATGACATTCAAAACATCGTTGAAGTCCCGATTCTAAGCCGTAAAGCATGGCACACTGAACTATCGAGTAGTCATCAGCTTTGCTCTGCCAGACGTTCATAACATCTGGTGTTGCTCCAGCAGCAGGCGTGGCACCTAGCGGTGCTTCCAGGACGTAATTCTTCTGTGCAGCAATGAGGATAATCCTCAAGTTACGGACCCAGCCCGTGTAATTGCTACCATCATCTTTCAACTTTGCTTTCTCAAGGAACGCATTAAAATTCAACGGAACAACAGCACAGGCCATCTATCTACAATCAAACATACATAAGCAAGATACTGTCAGGTACTAAGTTCATGATAAATTTAAGTTCAATTAATCATATTACTTAAGAACTCCCACTTAGATAGACATCCCTCTAATCTTCTAAGTGATCACGTGATCCAAATCAACTAAACCATGTCCGATCATCACGTGAGATGGAGTAGTTTCATTGGTGAACATCACTATGTTGATCATATCTACTATATGATTCACGCTCGACCTTTCGGTCTCCGTGTTCCGAGGCCATATCTGCATATGCTTGGCTCGTCAAGTATAACCTGAGTATTCCGCGTGTGCAACTATTTTGCACCCGTTGTATTTGAACGTAGAGCCTATCACACCCGATCATCACGTGGTGTCTCAGCACGAAGAACTTTCGCAACGGTGCATACTCACGGAGAACACTTCTCGATAATTTAGTGAGAGATCATCTTATAATGCTACCGTCAATCAAAGCAAGATAAGATGCATAAAAGATAAACATCACATGCAATCAATATAAGTGATATGATATGGCCATCATCATCTTTGTGCCTGTGATCTCCATGTCCGAAGCACCGTCATGATCACCATCGTCACCGGCGCGACACCTTGATCTCCATCGTAGCATTGTTGTCGTCTCGCCAATCTTATGCTTTCATGACTATCGCTACCGCTTAGTGATAAAGTAAAGCATTACAGCGCGATTGCATTGCATACAATAAAGCGACAACCATATGGCTCCTGCCAGTTGCCGATAACTCGGTTACAAAACATGATCATCTCATACAATAAAAATCATGTCTTGACCATATCACATCACAACATGCCCTACAAAAACAAGTTAGACGTCCTCTGCTTTGTTGTTGCAAGTTTTACGTGGCTGCTACGGGCTTAAGCAAGAACCAATCTTACCTACGCATCAAAAGCACAACGATAGTTTGTCAAGTTGGTGCTGTTTTAACCTTCGCAAGGACCGGGCGTAGCCACACTCGGTTCAACTAAAGTTGGAGAAACTGTCACCCGCAAGCCACCTATGTGCAAAGCACGTTGGGAGAACCGGTCTCGCGTAAGCGTACGCGTAATGTCAGTCCGGGCTGCTTCGTCCAACAATACCGCCGAACCAAAGTATGACATGCTGGTAAGCAGTATGACTTATATCGCCCACAACTCACTTGTGTTCTACTCGTGCATATAACATCAACACACAAAACCTAGGCTCGGATGCCACTGTTGGGGAACGTAGTAATTTCAAAAAAATTCCTACGCACACGCAAGATCATGGTGATGCATAGCAATGAGAGGGGAGAGTGTGATCTACGTACCCTTGTAGATCGACAACGGAAGTGTTTGGTTGATGTAGTCGTACGTCTCCACGGCCCGACCGATCAAGCACCGAAACTACGGCACCTCCGAGTTCTAGCACACGTTCAGCTCGATGACGATCCTCGGACTCCGATCCAGCAAAGTGTCGGGGAAGAGTTCCGTCAGCACGACGGCGTGGTGATGATCTTGATGTACTACTGTTGCAGGGCTTCGCCTAAGCACCGCTACAATATTATCGAGGACTATGGTGGCAGGGGGCACCGCACACGGCTAAGAATATGATCACGTGGATTAACTTGTGTGTCTCTAGGGTGCCCCTTCCTCCGTATATAAAGGATCAAGGGGGGGGGGGTGCGGCCGGCCTAGGAGAGGCGCGCCAGGAGGAGTCCTACTCCCTCTGGGAGTAGGATCCCCCCCAATCCTAGTTGGAATAGGATTCGCGGAGGGGGAAAAGAGAGAGGGGGGGGGCGGCCCCCTCTCCTTGTCCTATTCGGACCAAGGGAGGGGAGGGGCGCGCGGCCCATCTTAGGCTGCCCATTCTCTTTTCCACTAAGGCCCACTAAGGCCCATATAGCTCCCGGGGGTTTCCGGTAACCTCCCGGTACTCCGGTAAAATCCCGATTTCACCCGGAACACTTCCGATATCCAAACATAGACTTCCAATATATCAATCTTTATGTCTCGACCATTTCGAGACTCCTCGTCATGTCCGTGATCACATCCGGGACTCCGAACAACCTTCGGTACATCAAAACGTATAAACTCATAATATAACTGTCATCGAAACCTTAAACGTGCGGACCCTACGGGTTCGAGAACAATGTAGACATGACCGAGACATGTCTCCGGTCAATAACCAATAGCGGGACCTGGATGCCCATATTGGCTCCTACATATTCTACGAAGACCTTTATCGGTCAGACCGCATAACAACATACGTTGTTCCCTTTGTCATCGGTATGTTACTTCCCTGAGATTCGATCGTCAGTATCCAATACCTAGTTCAATCTCGTTACCGGCAAGTCTCTTTACTCGTTCCGTAATACATCATCTCACAACTAACTCATTAGTTGCATTGCTTGCAAGGCTTAAGTGATGTGCATTACCGAGAGGGCCCAGAGATACCTCTCCGACGATTGGAGTGACAAATCCTAATCTCAAAATACGTCAACCCAACATGTACCTTTGGAGACACCTGTAGAGCACCTTTATAATCACTCAGTTACGTTGTGAGGTTTGGTAGCACACAAAGTGTTCCTCCGGCACACGGGAGTTACATAATCTCATAGTTATAGGAACATGTATAAGTCATGAAGAAAGCAATAGCAACATACTAAACGATCGGGTGCTAAGCTAATGGAATGGATCATGTCAATCAGATCATTCAACTAATGATGTGATCCCGTTAATCAAATAACAACTCTTTGTCAATGGTTAGGAAACATAACCATCTTTGATTAATGAGCTAGTCAAGTAGAGGCATACTAGTGACACTCTGTTTGTCTATGTATTCACACATGTATTATGTTTCCGGTTAATACAATTCTAGCATGAATAATAAACTTTTATCATGATATAAGAAAATAAATAATAACTTTATTATTGCCTCTAGGGCATATTTCCTTCAATCGCATGAACCGTGCATCGGATTAGAACAAACTTTATATGTAAAATGCATAGAAATTCGTCTAGATTCATAATATGTCATTTTCATCCATGTTTGAAATGCTTAAAATGATTTTTGATTAAATTTTCTCATATAGCATGCTAAAATGATTTAATTCATAACTAAATAACCGTAGCTCCAAACCTAACAAACTTTATATGTAAATGGGGTAGAAAAATGCCTAGTTCAACATGGTGGCATCACTTTGCATGTTTAACAACTCTAAAATATGGTTTATGGCAGAACAGTACCAAATCCATAAACTGCACATGAGGATTTTTTCGGACTTGTTGTTTGTTGTTCCGGCCTCATTTAAACTTGCCTAGATAGGTAGTTATCTTTTGCTTCACCTCTTGCCATGTTAATCAACATTTAATATTGTTGGGTACATAAACAAGATTGAACTAAATAACTTGAATATGGTGTTTTGTCAATATGCAACTTGTTGCATAGTGAGCTCCACTTAACTTGTAGTGTTGTTTGTGCACTTTGCCATGCCATGCTTCATTAAACCGGACATGCATCATACTTGGTTGTGCATCATGCCATGTTGATGTGATGGTTGTTTACTATGTTGCTTGTTTCTTTCCGGGTTGCTTCTCTCGTTAGCTTCGGTTCCGTTCTGGAGTTGTGAGGATCCGTTCGACTACATCCGTTTGTCTTCTTCATGGACTCGTTCTTCTTCCTTGCGGGATCTCAGGCAAGATGGCCATACCCTCGAAATCACTTCTATCTTTGCTTGCTAGTTGCTCGCTCTATTGCTTTGCTGCGATACCTGCCACTTGCTATATCAAGCCTCCCATTTGCCATGTCAGCCTCTAACCCACCTTTCCTAGCAAACCGTTGTTTGGCTATGTTACCGCTTTGCTCAGCCCCTCTTATAGCGTTGCTAGTTGCAGGTGAAGATGGAGTTTGTTCCATGTTGGAACATGGATTTTGTCGGGATATCACTATATATATTGTTTAATTTAATGCACCTATATACTTGGTAAAGGGTGGAAGGCTCGGCCTTATGCCTGGTGTTTTGTTCCACTCTTGCCGCCCTAGTTTCCGTCATACCGGTGCTATGTTCCTTGATTTTGCGTTCCTTACACGGTTGGGTGTTATGGGAACCCCTTGACAGTTCGCTTTGAATAAAACTCCTCCAGCAAGGCCCAACCTTGGTTTTACATTTGCACTAACAACCTATCACCTTCCCTTGGGTTCTGCAGACTCAAGGGTCATCTTTATTTTAACCCCCCGGGCCAGTGCTTCTCTAATTGTTGGTCCGAAATGAGTAGACTGCGGGGCCACCTCGGGGCAACTTGAGGTTTGGTTTTACTCATAGGATGTCTCATCCGGTGTGCCTTGAGAACGAGATATGTGCAGCTCCTATCAGGATATGTCGGCACATCGGGCGGCTTTGCTGGTCTTGTTTTACCATTGTCGAAATGTCTTGTAACCGGGATTCCGAGTCTGATCGGGTCTTCCTAGGAGAAGGAATATCCTTCGTTGACCATGAAAGCTTGTGATGGGCTAAGTTGGGACACCCCTGCAGGGTTTTGAACTTTCGAAAGCCGTGCCGGAGGTAATGGGCAGATGGGAATTTGTTAATGTCCGGTTGTAGAGAACTAGACACTTAATTTAATTAAACTGCATCAACCGTGTGTGTAGCCGTGATGGTCTCTTTCCGGCGGAGTCCGGGAAGTGAACACGGTTCTTGTGTTATGCTTGAACGTAAGTAGTTTCAGGATCACTTCTTGATCACTTCTAGTTCACGACCGTGCTTTGCTTCTCTTCTCGCGCTCATTTGCGTAAGTTAACCACCATATATGCTAGTGCTTGCTGCAGATCCACCTCACTACATTTTCCTACCCATAAGCTTAAATAGTCTTGATCGCGAGGGTGTGAGATTGCCGAGTCCCCGTGACTCACAGATTACTTCAAACAGTTGCAGGTACCGATGATAACCAAGCTCAAGGAGGAGCTCGATGAAGATCATGTTCGTTGTGTTGTTTCATTTCTAGTTGATCAGTAGTGGCGCCCAGTCGGGGCGATCGGGGATCTAGCATTAGGGGTTGTCTTTCATTATTTGGTTCCGTAGTCGGACCTTGATTGTATCTGGATGATGTAATGCTATATGTATGTATTGTGTGAAGTGGCGATTGTAAGCCAACTCTTTATCCCTTTCTTATTCAGTACATGGGATGTGTAAAGATTACCCCTCTTGCGACATGCCTACTATGCGGTTATGCCTCTAATTCGTGCTCCGACACATGGGAGATATAGCCACATCGTGGGTGTTACAAGTTGGAAATCAGAGCCTTCCCCGACTTAGGAGCCCCCTGCTTGATCGAATCACTGACGTTGTTGAGTCTAGAAGAAAATGTTTTGAGCCTTAGGATTATATATATATATTGGAGAGTAGGATTCTTTTTACTCCTTAGTCCCTTCATCGCTCTGGTGAGGCCTCCTGACGTAGAGTTTTGACTCCTCTCTCCTCAAATTTCACGAATTTTTTTAGGATCACGCGGGTATCTTGGAATCGTTCCGATGGTTTTGTGACGAAAACATAATGTTCTTGGTGCCTCCTGACAATTAGGGGTTGTGGCAGTGTCCCGGCGAGTAGAGCTCCGAGGTGTTGTCGTCACAATTTTATCATTGCAGTTCTGGAATACCTGAGTTCGCCGACATCGAAAATATCTTTTATGCAGTTATTGGTGAGATAACCTCGACGCCACCCAGTACTGGGGCGGGAGTTCGGGAGTATTGCCATAACTCGTATAACGGATGCTTTTTGAAGGTTGAGGTAAATGATTTCCGAAGGTTTCTTGGTTATGTGTTGAAGGATGGATACAGCTGGATGTAGGATTTGTTAGTTTGGGTGAGATATTATGCTTCCCCTGTATCCCCAACACCTGATTGCATACCCAAAAAGTTTCGGGAGTTTATAAGTGGGAATTCAAGTAGCTCCTAGGATATCTTTCTGACAGATGCATGGTATGAGATTGGGGGTTCGACGTCTAGTGGTCCGCCTATCCACGGTTGGTTTTACAGTGGTCTCGTTGTGTCTTAAAGAGTCCTTGGCTATGCTGACTCGGGGACGCTTCATATGTCATGTTCACTGCCTTGTACATGATGGCGTTGTACGATCGAGCCCGTGTGGGCCCCACCACGAAATCTTCGGACGAAATCTCTATCATATGTATGTTCCGGCATATTTTGCAAGCCAATCCTTGTTTTGTTTTGATTGTGGTATTCGAGTTGTTTCGAAGTCAAATGTGGATTCCATACCTCTCCAAAACGGTGTTCTCATATTTCTATGTGAATACTAATCCTTCATGACCATCGAGGTTGTCTTGTCAATCCTTTTTCAACCGGTGTGTTTCTCTTCAAGTGGATCCCATCATTTCAACATCCGCAAGATCAATTATCAGTTCTTCTCAACGGTGCTCATTTTATCCGTCTCCAAGTTGCCTTTATTTTCCTGCCCTCCCACCCTTGTTTCTTCAAGGACTCGGATTTCTTTATCAAGTATCTATTTTATGGATGTGAAGTCTCTCCATTCTTTTCCGTCAATGTTCTTATCCGGTGATTCTCAGGAAGATGCTAAGGAAGCTACGAGTTCGTCATTCTTCTTCCTTTTCATCTCCGGTGGTTTCAATTCAAGCTTTGGTGTTGATCATATCCTTTTCCTCATTTCAAATGCTTTCTCATGCCGGTGCACCTCTTAATCATTCCCCGCTTGCTATTCAATTGTTCTGGAGTGCTGAAAATATCTCAAAGATTCACGTTTCCATTCCTAATTCCATTCAAGTTATTTCGTGGTTGTCACCTTACTCAAGCCATTTAAATCAACCGACGCCAATCTTCCTTTCAAGTAATCGTTCAACGTTGTTTCTTTTGAGTGGCCCCTAACCCATAGGTCTTTTTCCAGGATCTTACCTGACTCTTCTAACCTTCCCGGAGTTACTCTCAAATTAATTTTCCAAGCTTGACGTAAGAATGAATTATCATCTGTCATATGTATTTATCAAAGATCAGTCATTTTTTTTCATCGTTGGCTCAACCTCTTCATTTTTGGATTCTCTCGGAGTGTCTCATCAATTGTCATGGCGGTTCTCATCATCATTCTCAACATTTGAAGACCGAAGAAGAGTTTCTCTTAAATCTTGCTCCATCCTCTTCAAGATTCATGGTTCAAGCTTAATGCCATCCTCTCATAATTATTTCCGATTGTGAGAATTCTCTTCACCCATCCGGAACAATTCAGGGGTCTTTTCAGTTTGATTCTCCGGAGCCCATCATCTTAGAATTATTCATTCCAGCTTGCAACTTTTGTCCTCCAAATCTTACCGGTGAATCATTCAAATATTCTCTAATCAGTTCGTGATCTATTTGTTCTCATTTATCAAATTCCCTCAAGTATCTTCGTTCGTTTTCTAATTCTTCCCGGTGAATTGTGTCTTTGCTAATTTTTTTTTCAAATTCTTACGGTGGTTCGTTCAAGAGTTCTCTTCAATCGTTCTTTCCAAGCCTACGGGTTGATCGTTGAAGACCTTCCTCAAGTTTGCGCTATATCTATCGTAATCCTTTTCTACGAAAATAAGTAGCATGCCAAATCTGTTGCTTGTCATCAATTTATATTGGTGAAGGATACGCATAACATAATTCTTATTTTGTTTCATCCATGTGATCTAATTTCTTCTTTCCGGAGTGGTTCATCATATCACATTCTCGGTCCGAGACGCTTCATATTTTGTTTTCCGGAGTACCAAGTTTTCCGCATTATCTCGTCATGAAGCCTGCCACCTTTCACCACTAGATAGCCATTCCACACTGGAAAAATAGCAGAGCTTCACCGCGGCAGCCCCTCCAACAGTAGCTGGGCGTTTCCGGCCGCCATTTCCGGCCGTGGAGGGGCAGTTTAGCGATGGGTACATGCCCACCGGGCGCAAGGTGTTCGGTGATTTTCCTGCCTCTGCGATGGACTCGGATGACGAGGAAGCACTCTTCGTGCTGCTGGAGGAGGAAGCCGAAGCCGATGTCCAGGAAGAAGAGCATCTCATGGTGCTCGCCGCCCTCGACCGGGTGCTGGCGAGCAATGAAAAGCCGCGGGGAGGTGGCTCGGCCCCGGGGCGGGTGATGAAGGAAATATGCCCTAGAGGCAATAATAAAGTTATTATTTATTTCCTTATATCATGATAAATGTTTATTATTCATGCTAGAATTGTATTAACCGGAAACATAATACATGTGTGAATACATAGACAAACAATATCTCACTAGTATGCCTCTACTTGACTAGCTCATTGAATCAAAGATGGTTAAGTTTCCTAGCCATAGACATGAGTTGTCATTTGATTAACGCGATCACATCATTAGAGAATGATGTGATTGACTTGACCCATTCCGTTAGCATAGCACTTGATCGTTTAGTTTGTTGCTATTGCTTTCTTCATGGCTTATACATGTTCCTATGACTATGAGATTATGCAACTCCCATTTACCGGAGGAAGACTTTGTGTGCTACCAAACGTCACAACGTAACTGGGTGATTATAAAGGTGCTCTACAGGTGTCTCCGAAGGTACTTGTTGGGTTCGCGTATTTCGAGATTAGGATTTGTCACTCCGATTGTCGGAGAGGTATCTCTGGGCCCTCTCGGTAATGCACATCACTTAAGCCTTGCAAGCATTGCAACTAATGAGTTAGTTGCAGGATGATGTATTACGGAACGATTAAAGAGACTTGCCGGGAACGAGATTGAACTACGTATTGAGATACCGACGATCGAATCTCGGGCAAGTAACATACCGATGGCAAAGGGAACAACGTATGTTGTTATGCGGTCTGACCGACAAAGATCTTCGTAGAATATGTGGGAGCCAATATGAGCATCCAGGTTCCACTATTGGTTATTGACCGGAGACGTGTTTGGTCATGTCTTCATTGTTCTCGAACCCGTAGGGTACGCATGTTTAAGGTTTCGATGATAGTTATATTATGAGTTTATGAGTTTTGATGTACCAAAGGAGTTTGGAGTCCCGGATGAGATCGGAGACATGACGAGGAGTCTCGAAATGGTCGAGACGTAAAGATCGATATATTGGACGACTATATTCGCACATCGTAAAGGTTCCGAGTGATTCGGGTATTTTTCGGAGTACCGGAGAGTTACGGGAATACGTATTGGGCCTTATTGGGCCATACGCGAAAGAAGGAAGAGGGCCTCAAGGGTGGCCGCACCCCTCCCCTTGGTCTGGTCCGAATTGGACTAGGGAAGGGAGGCGCCCCCTTCCTTCCTTCTCCTTTTCCCTTCCCTTTCTTTCTCTCCTACTCCTACTACTTGGAAGGGATCCTAGTTCTACTAGGAAAGGGGGAATCCTACTCCCGGTGAGAGTAGGACTCCCCTAGGGCGCGCCATAGAGAGGGCCGGCCCCTCCCCTCCTCCACTCCTTTATATACGTGGCCAGGGGGCACCCCATAGAGAGAACAATTGATCATTGATCTCTTAGCCGTGTGCGGTGCCCCCTTCCACCATAATCCTCGATAATATTGTAGCGGTGCTTAGGCGAAGCCCTGCGACGGTAGAACATCAAGATCTTCACCACGCCGTCGTGCTGACGGAACTCTTCCCCGACATTCTGCTGGATCGGAGTCCGGGGATCGTCATCGAGCTGAACGTGTGCTTGAACTCGGAGGTGCCGTAGTTTCGGTGCTTGATCGGTCGGGCCGTGAAGACGTACGACTACATGAACCGTGTTGTGCTAACGCTTCCGCTTTCGGTCTACGAGCGTACGTAGACAACACTCTCCTCTCTCATTGCTATGCATCACCATGATCTTGCGTGTGCGTAGGAATTTTTTTGAAATTACTACGTTCCCCTACAGTGGCATCCGAGCCTAGGTTTTATGTGTTGATGTTATGCACGAGTAGAACACATGTGAGTTGTGGGCGATATAAGTCATACTGCTTACCAGCATGTCATACTTTGGTTCGGCGGTATTGTTGGATGAAGCGGCCCGGACCGTCATTACGCGTACGCTTACGCGAGACTGGTTCTACCGACGTGCTTTGCACACAGGTGGCTGGCGGGTGTCAGTTTCTCCATCTTTAGTTGAACCGAGTGTGGCTACGCCCGGTCCTTGCGAAGGTTAAAACAGCACCAACTTGACAAACTATCGTTGTGGTTTTGATGCGTAGGTAAGAACGGTTCTTGCTAAGCCCGTAGCAGCCACGTAAAACTTGCAACAACAAAGTAGAGGATGTCTAACTTGTTTTTGCAGGGCATGTTGTGATGTGATATGGTCAAGACATGATGCTAAATTTTATTGTACGAGATGATCATGTTTTGTAACCGAGTTATCGGCAACTAGCAGGAGCCATATGGTTGTCTCTTTATTGTATGCAATGCAATCGTGCTGTAATGCTTTACTTTATCACTAAGCGGTAGCGATAGTCGTGGAAGCATAAGATTGGTGAGGCGACAACGATGCTATGATGGAGACCAAGGTGTCACGCCGGTGATGATGGTGATCATGACGGTACTTCGGAGATGGAGATCACAAGTACAAGATGATGATGGCCATATCATATCACTTATATTGATTGCATGTGGTGTTTATCTTTTATGCATCTTATCTTGCTTTGATTGACGGTAGCATTATAAGATGATCCCTCACTAAATTATTAAAGTATAAGTGTTCTCCCTGAGTATGCACCGTTGCGAAAGTTCTTCATGCTGAGACACCATGTGATGAACCGGTGTGATAGGCTCTACGTTCAAATACAACGGGTGCAAAACAGTTGCACTCGCAGAATACTCAGGTTAAACTTGACGAGCCTAGCATATAACAGATACGGCATCGGAACACGGAAACCGAAAGGTCGAGCGTGAATCATATAGTAGATATGATCACCATTGAAACTACTCCATCTCACGTGATGATCGGACATGGTTTAGTTGATTTGGATCACGTGATCACTTAGATGATTAGAGGGATGTCTATCTAAGTGGGAGTTCTTAAGTAATATGATTAATTGAACTTTAATTTATCATGAACTTAGTCTTGGTAGTATTAGCATATCTATGTTGTAGATCAATAGCTCGCGTTTAGCTCCCCTGTTTTATTTTTGATATGTTCCTAGAGAAAACTAAGTTGAAAGATGTTAGTAGCAATGATGCGGATTGGATCTGTGATCTGAGGTTTATCCTCATTGCTGCATAGAAGAATAATGTCTTTGATGCACCGCTAGGTGACAAACCTATTGTAGGAGCAGATGCAGATGTTATAAACATTTGGCTAACTCAATATGATGACTACTTGATAGTTTAGTGCACCATGCTTAAACGGCTTAGAATCGAGACTTCAAAGACGTTTTGAACGTCATGGACCATACGAGATGTTCCAGGAGTTGAAGTTAATATTTCAAGAAAATACCCGAGTTGAGAGATATGAGGTCTCCAACAAGTTCTATAGCTAAAAGATGGAGGAGAATAGCTCAAGCAGTGAGCATGTGCTCAGATTGTCTGGGTACTACAATCGCTTGAATCAAGTGGGGGTTAATCTTCCAGATAAAATAGTGATTGACATAATTCTCTAGTCACCATCACCAAGTTAGTAGAACTTCGTGATGAACTATGATATGCAAGGGATGACGGAAACGATTCCCAAGCTCTTCGTAACGCTGAAATCGACGAAGGTAGAAATCAAGAAAAATATCAAGTGTTGATGGTAGACAAGACCACTAGTTTCAAGAAAAAGGCAAAGGGAAGAAAGGGAACTTCAAGAAGAACGGCAAGCAAGTTGCTGCTCAAGTGAAGAAGCCCAAGTCTGGTCCTAAGCCTGAGACTAAGTGCTCCTACTTCAAAGGTACTGGTCACTGGAAGCGGAACTGCCCCAAGTATTTGGCGGATAAGAAGGACGGCAAAGTGAACAAAGGTATATTTGATATACAGATTATTGATGTGTATTTTACTAGTGTTCGTAGCAACCCCTCGGTATTTGATACTGGTTCAGTTGCTAAGAGTAGTAACTCGAAACGGGAGTTGCAGAATGAACATAGACTAGTTAAGGGTGAAGTGACGATGTATGTTGGAAGTGGTTCCAAGATTGATATGATCATCATCGCATACTCCCTATACTTTTGGGATTAGTGTTGAACCTAAATAAGTGCTATTTGGTGTTTGCGTTGAGCATGAATATGATTTGATCATGTTTATTGCAATACGGTTATTCATTTAAGTAAGAGAATAAATTGTTGTTCTGTTTACATGAATAAAACCTTATATGGTTACACACCCAATGAAAATGGTTCGTTGGATCTCGATCGTAGTGATACACATATTCATAATATTGAAACCAAAAGATGCAAAGTTAATAATGATGGTGCAATTTATTTGTGGCACTACCGTTTAGGTCATATTGGTGTAAAGCGCATGAGGAAAATCCATACTGATGGGCTTTTGGGATCACTTGATTATGAATCAGTTGATGCTTGCGAACCATGCCTCATGGGCAAGATGACTAAGACTCTGTTTTCCGGAATAATGGAGCAAGCAACAGATTTGTTGGAAATCATACATACTGATGTATGTGGTCCGATGAATATTGAGGCTTGCGGCAGGTATCATTATTTTCTGATCTTCACAGATGATTTGAGCAGATATGAGTATATCTACTTGATGAAACACAAGTCTGAAACATTTGAAAATTTTGAAGAATTTCAGAGTGAAGTGGAGAATCATCGTAACAAAAATAAAAGTTTCTACGATATGATCGCAGAAGTAAAATATTTGAGTTACGAGTTTGGCCTTCAGTTAAAAACAATGTGAAATAGTTTCACTACTCACGCCACCTGGAACACCACAGCATAATGGTGTGTCCGAACGTCATAACCATACTTTATTAGATATGGTGCGATCTATGATGTCTCTTACCGATCTACCACTATCGTTTTGGGGTTATGCATTAGAGACGGCTGCATTCACATTAAATAGGGCACCATCTAAATCCGTTGAGGCGACACCGTATGAACTATGGTTTGGCAAGAAACCTAAGCTGTCGTTTCTTAAAGTTTGAGGTTGCAATGCTTATGTGAAAAAGTTTCAACCTGATAAGCTCAAACCCAAATCGGAGAAGTGCATCTTCATAGGATACCCAAAAGAATATGTTGGGTACACCTTCTATCACAGATCCGAAGGCAAGATATTCATTGCTGAGAATGGATCCTTTCTAGAGAAGGAGTTTCTCTCGAAAGAAGTGAGTGGGAGGAAGGTAGAACTAGACAAGGTAACTATACCTGCTCCCTTATTGGAAAGTAGTACATCACAGAAACCGGATTCTGTGACACCTATACCAATTAGTGATGAAGCTAATGATAATGATCATGAAACTTTAGATCAAGTTACTACCGAACCTCGTAGATCAACCAGAGTAAGATCCGTACCACAGTGGTACGGTAATCCTGTTCTGGAAGTCATGCTAGTAGATCATGATGAACCTACGAACTATGAGGAAGCGATGATGAGCCTAGATTCCACGAAATGGCTTGAGGCCATGAAATCTGAGATGAGATCCATGTATGAGAACAAAGTATGGACTTTGATTGACTTACCCAATGATCGGTGAGCCATTGAGATTAAATGGATCTTCAAGAGGAAGACGGACGCTGATAGTAGTGTTACTATCTACAAAGCTAGAATTGTCGCAAAAAGGTTTTTGACAAGTTCAAGGTGTTGACTACGATAAGAGTTTCTCACTCGTATCTATGCTTAAGTCTGTCCGAATCATGTTAGCAATTGCCGCATTTTATGAAATCTGGCAAATGGATAAACAAAACTGCATTCCTTAATGGATTTATTAAAGAAGAGTTGTATATGATGCAACCAGAAGGTTTTGTCAATCCTAAAGGTACTAACAAAATATGCAAGCTCCAGCGATCCATCTATGGACTGGTGCAAGCATCTCGGAGTTGGAATATACGCTTTGATAAGTTGATCAAAGCATATAGTTTTATACAGACTTGCGGTGAAGCCTGTATTTACAAGAAAGTGAGTGAGAGCACTACAACATTTCTGATAAGTATATGTGAAAGACATATTGCTGATCGGAGATAATGTAGAATTATTCTGCAAAGCATAAAGGAATGTCTGAAAGGAGTTTTTCAAAGAAAGACCTCGGTGAAGCTGCTTACATATTGAGCATCAAGATCTATAGAGATAGATCAAGATGCTTGATAATTTTTTCAATGAGTACATACCTTGACAAGATTTTGAAGTAGTTCAAAATGGAATAGTCAAAGAAGGAGTTCTTGCCTGTGTTACAAGGTGTGAAGTTGAGTAAGACTCAAAACCCGACCACGGCAGAAGATAGAGAGAGAATGAAAGTCATTCCCTATGCCTTAGCCATAGGTTCTATAAAGTATGTCATGCTATGTACCAGACCTATTGTATACCCTGCCCTGAGTTTGGCAAGGGAGTACAATAGTGATCTAGGAGTAGATCACTGGACATTGGTCAAAATTATCCTTAGTGGAATAAGGATGTGTTTCTCGATTATGGAGGTGACAAAATGTTCGTCGTAAAGGGTTACGTCGATGCAAGTTTTGACACTGATCCAGATGACTCTAAGTCTCAATCTGGATACATATTTAAAGTGGGAGCAATTAGCTAGAGTAGCTCCGTGCATAGCATTGTTGACATAGAAATTTGCAAAATACATACATATCTGAATATAGCAGACCCGTTGACTAAACTTCCCTCACAAGCTAAACATGATCACACCTTAGTACTCTTTGGGTATTAATCACATAGCGATGTGAACTAGATTATTGACTTTAGTAAACCCTTTGGGTGTTGGTCACATGACAATGTGAACTATGGGTGTTAATCACATGGTAATGTGAACTATTGATGTTAAATCACATAGCGATGTGAACTAGATTATTGACTCTAGTGCAAGTGGGAGACTGAAGGAAATATGCCCTAGAGGCAATAATAAAGTTATTATTTATTTCCTTATATCATGATAAATGTTTATTATTCATGCTAGAATTGTATTAACCGGAAACATAATACATGTGTGAATACATAGACAAACAATATCTCACTAGTATGCCTCTACTTGACTAGCTCGTTGAATCAAAGATGGTTAAGTTTCCTAGCCATAGACATGAGTTTTCATTTGATTAACGCGATCACATCATTAGAGAATGATGTGATTGACTTGACCCATTCCGTTAGCATAGCACTTGATCCTTTAGTTTGTTGCTATTGCTTTCATCATGACTTATATATGTTCCTATGACTATGAGATTATGCAACTCCCATTTATCGGAGGAACACTTTGTGTGCTACCAAACGTCACAACGTAACTGGGTGATTATAAAGGTGATCTACAGGTGTCTCCGAAGGTACTTGTTGGGTTGGCGTATTTCGAGATTAGGATTTGTCACTCCGATTGTCGGAGAGGTATCTCTGGGACATCTCGGTAATGCACATCACTTAAGCCTTGCAAGCATTGCAGCTAATGAGTTACTTGCAGGATGATGTATTACAGAACGAGTAAAGAGACTTGCCGGTAACGAGATTGAACTAGGTATTGAGATACCGACGATCGAATCTCGGGCAAGTAACATACCGATTTCAAAGGGAACAACGTATGTTGTTATGCGGTCTGACCAATGAAGATCTTTGTAGAATATGTGGGAGCCAATATGAGCATCCAGGTTCCGCTATTGGTTATTGACCAGAGACGTGTCTCGGTCATGTCTACATTGTTCTCGAACCCGTAGGGTCCGCACGCTTAAGGTTTCGATGACAGTTATATTATGAGTTTATGAGTTTTGATGTACCGAAGGAGTTCGAAGTCCCGGATCAGATCGGGGACATGACGAGGAGTCTCGAAATGGTCGAGACGTAAAGATCGATATATTGGACGACTATATTCGGACATCGGAAAGGTTCCGAGTGATTCGAGTATTTTTCGGAGTACCGAGGAGTTACGGGAATACGTATTGGGCCTTATTGGGCCATACGGGAAAGAAGGAAAAGGGCCTCAAGGGTGGCCGCACCCCTCCCCTTGGTCTGGTCCGAATTGGACTAGGGAAGGGGGGCGCCCCCTTCCTTCCTTCTCCTTTTCCCTTCCCTTTCCTTCTCTCCTACCCCTACTACTTGGAAGGGATCCTAGTTCTACTAGGAAAGGGGGAATCCTACTCCCGGTGGGAGTAGGACTCCCCTAGGGCGCGCCATATAGAGGGCCGGCCCCTCCCCTCCTCCACTCCTTTATATACGTGGCCAGGGGGCACCCCATAGAGAGAACAATTGATCATTGATCTCTTAGCCGTGTGCGGTGCCCCCTTCCACCATAATCCTCGATAATATTGTAGCGGTGCTTAGGCGAAGCCCTGCGACGGTAGAACATCAAGATCGTCACCACGCCGTCGTGCTGACGGAACTCTTCCCCGACATTCTGCTGGATCGGAGTCCGGGGATCATCATCGAGCTGAATGTGTGCTAGAACTCGGAGGTGCCGTAGTTTTGGTGCTTGATCGGTCGGGCCATGAAGACGTACGACTACATCAACCGCGTTGTGCTAACGCTTCCGCTTTCGGTCTACGAGGGTACGTAGACAACACTCTCCTCTCTCGTTGCTATGCATCACCATGATCTTGCGTGTGCGTAGGAATTTTTTTGAAATTACTACGTTCCCCTACAGGTGAAAGCAAAGAACTGGCATCGTCTCGAAGGCTACTGCATGCTCTACTCCGACTACTTCGCCGATGCTCCACTTCATGGCGAGAAAACATTTCGGCGCCGTTATCGGATGAGCCGAAAGCTCTTCCTCAGGATTGTGAATTCCATCTGGGAGTTCGACAACTACTTCAAGTGCAAGATGGATTGCACCGGCGCCCTTGGATTCACCTCCATCCAGAAGTGCACGACAGCGATGAGGATGCTTGCATACGGAGTTCCCAGTGATTCACTCGACGACTATGGGCGTATGGCCGAGTCCACCAGCATAGAGTGTTTCTACACGTTCTATCGGGCAGTGGTGGCAGTGTTTGGACCGCAATACTTGAGAACACCCAATGCGGAAGACACTGCTCGGATCCTAGCACAGAATGCAGCAAGAGGATTTCCTAGGATGCTTGGAAGCATCGACTGCATGCATTGGAAATGGAAGAATTGCCCATTTGCTTGGCAGGGGATGTACAAAGGCGCCAAAGGCAGTTGCAGTTTGGTACTTGAGGCGGTGGCCACACAGGACCTCTGGATTTGGCACTCCTTCTTTGGTATGCCAGGAACTCACAATGACATCAACGTGCTGCAGTGCGCTCCCGTCTTTGCCAAGCTTGTTGAAGGTCATTCTCCTCCGGTGAACTTCGAGATCAATGGGCGGCACTACAACAAGGGGTACTATCTAGCTGATGGCATCTATCCGAGATGGTCGACATTTGTGAAGACGATCTCAAACCCTGTGCCAGGAGGCAAGAACGTCTGGTTTGCGAAGGTTGAGGAGGCTTGCAGGAAGGATGTCGATCGGGCATTTTGTGTGCTCCAATCTCGATTTGCTGTTGTCCGGTACCCCGCTCAGACCTGGTCGAAAGATCAAATGTGGGAGATTATGACTTGCTGTGTCATCTTGCACAACATGATCATCGAGACGAGCAAGAAAACCCACTGTTTGACACTGAACCATACTACAGGCAGGGTCCTCTAGCCGAAGTTGATCACCAGCTACCGGCAACCTGGACTGCCTATCTCAGCATGCGTCAGGAGATTCGAGACCCACAGGTGCATCATCAACTGCAGCAAGATCTGATAGAGTATCTATGGAGGCTCAAGGGCGACGCCGGGCGCGACGTGTGATGAAATATGAGTTTTTATTTGTTGAACTATATAATTTGTATTGAACTATTTGTTGTTGTACTATTTTGTTGAAGTATTTGATATTTCTGTGATGAAATATGTGATAAAAAAATTTATGTGCATAATTGAATGCCGAACAACAGCGAACCACACCGAATATGGGCCTATTGTCGCCCATATGGGCCCTTTATTCGCAAAAATGGGGCTGAAAAGTGGCCAATGTAGGTGCCTGGGGCGACGACTGGGCGCGAAACCGCCCCCAACGCCGATTGTATCGCCGTCCCGCCCCCAGGGGGCGATTTTTATGCGTCCTGGGGGGGGGGGGATGGGGGGGGGGGGGGTGGGGGGGGGGGGGGAGGGGGGCGAACGGCTGGAGATGCTCTAAGACCTTGTTGAACCTCTTTATTTATCTATAAATGTGGCCGTATGCATCGTTTTGATGCAGAGGTCGAGGAGTCCCCCGTTTTTGAAAAAAACGACCACATCTATCGTGAGATGAGTTAAAACTTCAGCAAATAGCAGTATTATTGCAAGTTATTTACTAAAATGATTGATCGGTGTCAAATTTTTATATTATGGAGATGATAATTATACACTGAATTTCTATATTTTAATTGTTCCAATCTGAATATTTAGCTTCATTTTTGTTACCAGATGTTTTGTTTCTTTATTTGGAAACTCGTAAAACCATGAAACATTAGTTTTCACTTTGAGATTTTTGAAAAAACATGTGCATAGCTAGAAATTTAGTTGCCCCTTTTGTGATCATTTCTGCAGCCTAAGCTTCATGGCGAAAATGAAAGCTAGACTAGTTGAGTTCTTAGTGGAGAAATCTTCTGTAAATGCACTTGCATTGAGCCTGCATGCTAAGTTACAAGATGCTAAGTTCTTTCAAAGTGAGATTTACTTGGCATAGCACACACTCCTACTTCCTTCGGTTTAATGGTCGCATTTCTTGTCGATCTAAAGGAATCTGGTGGCTCTGTTGTTTTCTTCGTCCTTGGAATGGACCCTCTGCTCCACATTTGTGCTGCTCTGTTCCTGGGTTCTAGTGACAGAGCAAGCTAAGTTGCTTCACTCATGGTCAGGATTTCTATACAGAGCAAACCTGGTTTACTTTACCTGAGTTGTGTTGGGGTTTGTAACACTGACTGAGAGTCATTTCGCATTTTGCCCAAACTTGTGGTCAGGTTTGCTTCACTTATGTTCAGGATTTCTGTATATGCAAAACAACATAGTGAGGACTCATATGAGACTGTACGTCTATTCTGGTGTGCGCCACTTGTCTTCTTCAGTTACGGCAGATGGAATCATCTCATTTGGACCCTGTTTGACGTTTCGTCTGATATTGATGGAATGGTGTCACATGAGGATTTTCTCACCGTGATGGCGGGAACTACTTCGAGTCCTACGACTGCTCCAAGGCCATCTCCGACCTTTTTTAAGTCTCCCCGGAGGATCTGGTTTCATTAAAAAGGAAGAGAGAGTTGTCAAGTTAATATACGAAACCCCCGGCTAAAACCATCATAAAAGCCCACACATGGCAACATTGTCCGTCCTGGCTACCCACACGAAGACACACACGCCACTGAGAAGAAAAAACACTGTCGAGGTTGACACCAAGCTTCATCGTCATTACTCCTCCACGAGCCAACGACTCCAACATCACCATCAACTTCATCAACGAAGCCTTCGTCGCAGCAGACGCCAAGACCCATACCGGCACATGCCAAACAGACGACCACCCGCGTTGGTGTCTAGCCAGCTCCGACCTGAGCGATGAACCTAGCAGCAGAAAGAGCGTTGAGCCTGCGCCGAGCCGGACGCCGCAGCCAAACCGCACAATACTTACATAATATTCATGCATACATCTTTCGTTGGTATTCACGTCGCATACTTACACAATATTCATACAAATAAGAGTATATTTGTTGACAAAGCTCACTAGTGGGGTATAATTTACATCGAGCCCGGCTAGTAGGTACGACATCATGTAATTCTTATGGACGTTGTAGATGAGATAGTTTGCAATACAATGATGATGTATTGATGGGTGCTAGTGCACGTATATATAATACAGGGAAGGCCTCTACCTCAACTATACAAGATTAGGAGGTGGGCCACAACTCCAATACACGTGCAGTATAAAATATATACTCAACACCCCCCGCAGTCGAAGCGTCGCCGGAGACACAGAGACTGGACCGAAACTCCTCGAAGACGGGAGTAGGTAATCCCTTAGTCATCACATCAGCAAACTGTTGAGTCGTCGGCACGTGAAGGACCCGAACACGGCCAAGTGCAACCTGCTCGCGCACGAAGTGAATATCGTGCTCAATATGCTTCGCCCGTCGATGGTGCACCGGGTTGGCGGAGAGGTAGACCGCGCTGACGTTATCGCAGTAGACAAGAGTGGCCTTGTGAACATCACAAAGCAACTCCTGGAGCAGCTGACGTATCCAAGAGCATTCGGCCACGGCATTAGCCACAGCGCGATACTCTGCCTCGGCGCTGGAGCGGGAGACCGTGGGCTGCCGCTTCGATGACCAAGAGATCAACGAGGGCCCAAGGTAGACGCAGTAGCCTGACGTAGAGCGTCGAGTGTTGGGGCAGCCAGCCCAGTCGGCATCCGAGTAGGCGACAAGGTCGGTGGAGGCGGAGGCCGTCAGGGTGAGTCCCAAAGACATGGTGCCGCATATATAACGGAGAATACGCTTCACCAAGGTCCAGTGAGAGTCACGGGGAGCGTGCATATGGAGGCACACCTGCTGGACAGCGTACTGCAGGTCGGGTCGGGTCAGCGTCAAGTACTATAAAGCACCAACAATGGAGCGATAGAACGCTGCATCGGACGCAAGAGACCTTCGCCTTCGTGTCGACGGGAGTGGGCGCCGGCTTGCAGTTAAGCATACCGGCACGCTCCAGGAGCTCGTGGGCGTACTTCTGCTGATGCAGAAAGAAGCCGTCAGGTCGTCGGACCACCTCGATGCCGAGGAAGTAGTGCAGGGGCCCCAAGTCCTTGAGGGCGAACTCATCACGAAGACGAGCAGTCAACCGCTGAAGGAGGTCGGGGGCGGACGCCGTGAGGATGATGTCGTCGACGTAGAGCAGCAGATATGCAGTGTCAGCTCCCTGATGATACACGAAGAGTGAGGCATCGGAGCGAGTGGACCGAAATCTCAGAGACTGCAGAAAGGCTGCGATACGCTGGTACCAAGCCCGAGGCGCCTGCTTCAACCCGTAAAGAGAACAGGAGAGTAAGCACACAAAGTCGGGGTGCTCGGCGTCGACGAAACCAGTGGGCTGCTCACAGAAGACCTGCTCGGCGAGATGGCCATGCAAAAAGGCATTGGAGACATCCAACTGGTGCACAGGCCAGGCACGCAAGACCGCCAGCTGAAGCACGGCGCGGATCGTGCCCGGTTTCACAACCGGGGCGAAGGTGTCGGTGAAGTCCACGCCCGCGCGCTGCCGAAAACCACGAACCACCCACTGAGCCTTGTAGCGCTCGAGAGAACCGTCCGGGCGAGTCTTGTGGCGAAACACCCACTTGCCAGATATGATGTTGGCACGAGGGGGTCGCGGAACAAGCTGCCACGTGCGGTTGCGCTGTAGGGCGTCGAACTCCTCCTGCATCGCAGCTAGCCAATGGGGATCCCGAAGGGCAGCGCGAGCGGAGGTGGGAACGGGTGATGGCGTTGACGTCGAGGCGGCGCACACATACTCGTCGGCGGAGTAGCGGGTGCTCGGCCGAAGCACGCCTGCTCGGGCACGGGTAGTCACGGCAAGCGGCGGGGCAGCAGGGCCGGCGACGGGGGCCATGGCGGCGGCAGGGACCGCGGCCACGACAGGGGCGCCGGCAGCAACAGGTGCGCCCGGGGCGGCAGGAGTCGCGGCGGCGGGGGCGGGGCCCGTGGCGGAGGGAGCCCCGGCGGCGGCGGGGCCGGCCGCGGCTGTCACAGCATGGGCCGAGCCGACAATGGAAGAGGCGACGGGCGAGGTGGACGTCGAGCCCGTCGCAGGGGAGGCACCGCCAGCCGGGGTGGCGGGCGGGGTACCCACCGGCTCAACCTCGTATGAGGGATACGGGGACCCGGGGGCCTAGTCAGACTCGACCTCGGGGGAGGGAGTCGAGAAACCGGGTGGTGGCGGCGGAAGGCGCCGTGCCGGGGGGGGGCGCTGGGGTTGGCCGCCGCGCATCGCTCCAGGAAGGGGACGCGGGGGCCGGCGCCGAAGGAGCCGAAGCCGGAGGAACCTGAAAAAAAGGAAACACCGTCTCGACAAAGTACACGTGTCTCGAGGTGTACACACGATGAGTGACAGGATCATAGCACCGGTAACCTTTGGTGTTAGGAGGGTAGCCAAGGAAGATGCATGGGACGGAACGTGGTGCGAGTTTGTGTGGCGTGGTGGACGCGGTGCTAGGATAACAGAGACACCCAAAGATGCGGAGACCGTCATAGGATGGTGGTGTACCGAAGAGAAGGTGGTGAGGAGCGTAGTTCCACCGAGGACGACACGGACGAATGTTAACTAAAAGAGTGGCGGTGGCGAGAGCGTCAGGCCAAAACCGAGCGGGCACGTTGGAGTGAAAGAGTAACGTGCAAACGCAGTCATTAAGAGTGCGGAGAATACGCTCGGCACGACCGTTCTGCTGTGAAGTGTAAGGGCAAGTTAGACGAAAGATGGTGCCGTGAGAGGCGAGAAGTGTGCGAAGAGCGACGTTGTCAAACTCTTTTCCGTTATCAGTTTGGACTGCAAGTATGGGGCGACCGAACTGGGTGGTGACATAGGAATAAAAGGTGGTGAGGGTGGCTAAAGCGTCGGATTTACGACGAAGAGGAAAAGTCCACACATAGTGAGAATAATCATCTAAAATCACCAAGTAGTATAGATAGCCCGTGTTACTCGCAACGGGAGACGTCCAAACATCACTATGAAGCAACTGAAACGGAAAAGTGGAAACTGAAGTAGACGCACTAAAGGGAAGACGCATGTGCTTGCCGAAACGACAGGCCTCACAAGTGTGCTCGTCGAGCTTATTACATGAGAAAGAAAAACTCCTAACAATCTGACGCAAAGTGGCGGGGTTGGGTGGCCCAAGCGAGCATGCCAGAGGTCAACACCGGCGGCGAGAGCAACGGGTGTGGAAGTGGAGGCGCTGCCATGGACGGGATAAAGCTCATCAGGGCTATCACATCGGTGAAGCACCATCCGGGTACGGGCGTCCTTCACAGAAAACCCGACACCGTCGAATTCAACAGTAAGAGGATTCTCACGAGTAAGACGACGAACGGAGACTAAGCTAGTGACTAAGTCAGGTGAAACAAGAACATTAGACATAGTGATAGGTGTGGAATTAGAAGGAAAACTAGTGCTACCGACATGTGTGATAGGTAAAGAAGAACCGTTGCCAACGGTGATACGAGTGGGAGTGTTAACTGGAGTGGAAGAGGATAGGTTACCGGGATGAGCTGTCATGTGCGCAGTAGCACCCGAGTCCATGTACCAGTCGCCTCCACCTCCGTAGTGACTCGGCGACGGCGCCGAGTGTAGGGCGGCCGGGACGACGGGGACCCACGGTGCAGGAACCGGCGGCAACGACTGGCCTCCATAGGGTGGCGCCTGAGCGGGCGCGCAGTAGCCACCGAGAGGTGGCGGAGCGAGCGAAGCACCGTAGGACTGGTAGGTGGTGCCGAGGAACGCCTGGTGGCCCGCGGGATGAGGACCAAGGAGACCCGGTGCGGGGGGCGCGGGGAAGTAGACGGCGGGGGGCACGTGGGGGGGGCGCGCCGGAAGGCGCCGGCGGCGGGGCAACGCCGAACTGGCCGCGCCATAGGGTGGACACCGACTGCTGCTGCTGATAGCCGGCACCACCGGCAGGCAGAGGAGGCAGCGCGGGGTACCCGTCAATCAGAGGAGGCAGCGCCGCGTGCACGTTGTAGTCCAAGGAGCTAGCATCCATGTGCGTATACATGCTGCAATCCGGGGAGCCATCTATACCCGTATACATGCTGCATGCATGGCCGTATGCGTGTTGTAGGCCGGGGCGCCGGCCTGCATATCCGTGTCTGGAGCGAAACGCAGCGAAGCGAGCGGCTGGAGCGAAGCGGGCGGCTTGGAGCGATGCATGCGGCGCGCAGGCGATGGAGCGATGCGGGCGGGCGGCAGCGAAGCGAGGGAAGGAGAGAGAGCAGCAGCGGCCGGCGCGGTTGACGCGCGGCGGCGGCGGCGCGTGGAGAGGCGCGGCGGCGGCGGCGCGCACGACAGGAGGCGCGGGCGGCGGCGGCGGCGGCGCGAGGAGAGGCGCGGCGGCGGCGGAGCGGAAGCGAGAAAGTAACCTAAAAAACTGATACCATGTAGATGAGATAGTTTGCAATACAATGATGATGTATTGATGGGGTGCTAGTGCACGTATATATAATACAGGGAAGGCCTCTACCTCAACTATACAAGATTAGGAGGTGGGCCACAACTCTAATACACGTGCAATACAAAATATATACTCAACAGACGTGCTTGCCAATGGAAGAGAGCTCATCTTCAAGAGCTTTCATATTGGAGAAATACTCCATGGCTTTCATGTTTCCTTCATGAATGTTGGCAACCCTTAGCTTGTTACTGATGACTTGTGCTCAAAATTAACCTGAGAACATATTCTCAATCTTGTGGCACGCTCGTCATTCACACCACCTGTGTCAAGACGTCTTTTAAAAACAAATTGAGGATATCTCCTAGGATGTATTAGTCCTAAGCCAACCACATAGGCTGGATTGGAGATTCACTCTTTTCCTCGTTGGTTGTTTTCTCGATAATCTTGCGTGGTGTCGGGGGGGATCCATCAAAATAACTAGTGAGTTGCGCACCACGAACTGTGGGCCAGACTTGTGCTCCCACATAACGTAGTGTTCCCTTGTGAGTTTTCTGATATTTATTGGCTGTGGGAATCAGGAATGGAGGAAAAAGATGATGCCATTGATATGAATCTAGGAAAGGGTAGCTATTTATTCAATCATGATACCGATAGGTCAAAGCATATTGAGCCTCGTAGGTCCAGATGGTCTTATATTGACCGAGCCATACAATAGAGATTACAACGGCTGGGTAAAAGGCACAAGTTGCATAAAAGAAATAGAGATAAACTACAAATCCAAACCTTTGTATGATTACCTCGGTTTACATGATTGTAAGAACCTACACTATAAAATGATGAAAGGGGATCTCTCCACCTATATTTAACTCCATGTCTGCTGATCCAACAATCTAACTCCAAAAGTTTTGGTTTCAATGCCTCTCCATTGGACACAAATCATGGACTTTGGTATTGGAATTTTCTTCCAAAGATAGTAAGTGTTTCTATGTTACTCTATTTGCATAAAAATTAATCACCCTTAGTACTCACACAGTTGTAGACATGGTGTATATTAGAAAGAAATCTGGATGCACGTAAACAACGACAAGATAATCTAATGGATTTCGTACCATCACCATTAAACGATAGAAGAATACAAGAAACTATTTGTAATGTACACAAGGTGGGTCATCTTCAATCATATCATTTTTGAATCACAAAATATCAGAGAGCAATGGTATCCTGTGAATTTCCATGGAGCTTGAATTGTTGGTTTGTTGTACTGACATCATAAAAATCACGCACATGAATAATTTTGTTACGAGGTACAATCATATGTTATCTCAAACCCTATTAATTGGATTTAAGTGACGCATTGTGGAAAGTTCTTACGAAAACTAAAAGAATGCATATGAAAGGAGTCAATGTGCCAGATGATAAACGGAGATGAAATTAAGGAATTAAAGTGGCACACGACAAAAAGGAAATGGAAGTAGTCAATGCAAAATGGGATAAAGAGAGATGCAATGAGTCAGCACACTACACGACAAATGGAGATGAAAGGATTTAATGCGACACATGACAAAAGGAGATGAAATGAGTCAACACGCTATGCGACAAATATATATCTTGAGAACCAAGATGTTCAGATTTGGTGGTTAGATTGGCACTTAACGATCTATATTTAGGGAGATCTACGGCACCACTTAAGTTCATTGTTACAAAGAAAGTCCAGAATGATACAATGATCTACAAGAATTACTACTAAACGTGCTGCTTGGTGAATTTGCTACTAGGTTGTTCTCCGCCATGTACTTTCTAAAGGGGGCAATAGACCAGAGTTTTATGAGTTGATATTTTTTGAACAATCTCCTAGGGGGGAGGGGGGAGAGGATCCCTACCTGAATATATTACTCAAAGGTTCCCAGGGGCAGGTTGCGGGTTACATTAGAGATTATAGCGAGAGGAGAGGTATAGGGCCAAGACACGGCAGCCTCCCTGCTAATGTGGTCCTTAAATCTGAAGGCCCAAAGCATAAAATCTGAGATAATTTTCCGAATAGTAACTAGGGGGGAGTGCATCTTGTTATGGAAAACATGAGCGTTCCTGGAGTCCCAGAGCTCCCAGAGGATGGCGAGGACGACGGTAGGCCAAATGTTGATGTTGAGGCCAACCGGCGTAGGAGTATCCCAGATGAGGTGGATGTAGTGAGGGGCCTGGAGTCCCAAGAGGGACCAAACCTGAGCCACGCATGGGCGGACGAGGTGAGGTGCGTTGTGTCCTTAAAGGATAAGTCACAGTGAGGGCAAAACGACACCGACGTGATGGTCTTGCGATGTAAGTTCGCCATCATGCTTAGCCTGTCACGATAGAGGATCTAGCTGAAGATCTTAACCTTGATAGGTGCCTTGGAGCCCCAAATGTGCCTTGCGTTGAGATCAAGCTCATGGTCAGAGGAGAGTAATGAGTAGGCGCACCTCTAGGTGAACTAGGAGTCCTGGGTGAGGAATCTGTCACCGGGCGCATTGCTTGTGGTAACATCCTGCAACAAGATAAAACAGACGCAAGCTCGGTAGAAGCCACATTGGTTAGGATGTTCTGTAGAGTAGCGAGTAATACATTATGCATGACATGAGCTACCAAGATAGAGGATGAAGTGGAGTGAGAGAAGAAGTGGGGATAGTTTTCTGCGAGCAGAGTCGGCAGAAGCCAAGCGTCGAGCCAAAAGAAGGTGTAAGTGCCATTGTTAGTAAGGACGAAGGAAATTTTACGAAGGTGACAGAGCTATTGGTTAACAATTCTCAGAGGAAATGGGGGTTTGGGGGCTTATATGTGAAGTTGAGAGAGTAGTGTTGGAAGAACCAGTTCACCCAAGGCAGGTCGAGTTTTTGGAGAAGTTTGAAAGTGAATTTCATGAGGAGGCAGTTGTTTTGGAGATCCAAAATTTTCATACCAAGCTCGCCAGCCGTCTTGGGAGTGCACACATTTTTCTAGGCGATAAGGCATTTACCCCGGAGCAATTTTCGTCAGCCACCCAGAAGAAGGATCTACAGATAGCGTCTAACCTTTTGATAATCTTCTTGGGTAGTCTAAAGATAGACATAAAGTGAGTAGCGAGGGCGTCTAGAGTGGAGAAAATGAGGGTAAGTCTGGCTCCTCAGGCGAGAAGTTTTGCCGCCCACACAGAGAGGTATTTTAGAAAGCGCTGAATGATGGGTTCAAAAGTTGAGGACGGAAGGCGCGTGTGAGAGAGGGGGAGACCTAGATAAATCTGGGGGAAGGAGGACATGTAACAACCGAAGGTTTGGGCGATGTTAAGGCTAGCTGTGGGGTCCGTGTTGATGGGCACGAAGGTAGTTTTCTGGAAGTTGATAGAGAGGCCAGTAGTGAGGGCGAACTTGTCAAAGATGTCTTTGAGTGTGGTTGCGGCGTGGCTAGAGGCATGGGTAATGATTAGGGTGTTGTCAGCATAATGGAGCACAACTGGAGGTCTGCCAGTGTAAATCAGGTGGCAGAGCTGGTCGGGCTAGAAAGCCTGAATGGTTAAGCATTGAAGCAAGTGTGCGACGATGATAAAGAGGTAGGGTGAAAGAGGGTCACCCTGCCGTAGACAATTCTCATAGTTGACCTAATGACCCGAAGTCCCATTTAGCAGCACCACCGTCTTGCTAGAGACAAGAAGAGTTTGGGTCCAGCTTATGATGGTAGGCGGGAATCCTCTAGAGAGGAGAATGAGGAGGAGCGATTCCCAACAAATAGAGTCAAACACTTTGTGGAAGTCAAGTTTGAAAACCATACTGGGTGCCTTCCGAATGTGGCAGGCGCTGAGGATGTCGTCCGCGTAGATGAAGTTCTCAACAATTCATCTTGCGGAGATGAAGCCAGTTTGGTCTCCATGGACCAGAAGAGGAATTAGGGGTTTTTATCTTGTTGGTAATAATGACCTCAGCGATCACCTTGGGGGTGCAGTTCTGCAAGGATATAGGTCGCAAGTCATTAGGGAGCAAAAGCATGTGTGCTCTGTTGAAGCGTTTTACATCTGCACGGAGGTTTGTTAAGTCCTCGAAGAAAGGAAGGATTGTATATTTAATGTTGTGCCCAAACTTGTGGAAGAACCCTGGCCCAAGCCTGTTAGGAGCAGGACTAGCATTGACGTTCTAGAGGAAGGCATCTTAAATTTCTTGAGTGGAGAAGGGGGGGTCCAGGTGGAGAAGTTGAGGGAGTTGCGCCGGGTAAAGGTCTTGGAGTGGGAAGAGACAAGTCGAGGTTGTTGGAGTTGTTGAGGAACGTAGTAATTTCAAAAACTTTCCTACGCACACGCAAGATCATGGTGATGCATAGCAATGAGAGGGGAGAGTGTTGTCTACGTACCCTCGTAGACCGGAAGCGAAAGCATAACGCGGTTGATGTAGTCGTACGTTTTCACGATCCGACCGATCAAGTACCGAAAGCATGGCACCTCCGAGTTCTGCACACGTTCAACTCGATGACGTCCCTTGAACTCCGATCCAGCCGAGCTTTGAGGGAGAGTTCCGTCAGCACGACGGCGTGGTGACGATGATGATGTTCTACCGACGCAGGGCTTCGCCTAAGCACCGCTACGATATGACCGAGGTGGATTATGGTGGAGGGGGGCACCGCACACGGCTAAGAGATCAAGAGATCAATTGTTGTCTCTTTGGGGTGCCCCTGGAGGAGGGGGAGGGCCGGCCCTCTCTATGGCGTGCCCTAGGGGAGTCCTACTCCTACCGGGAGTAGGATTCCCCCTTTCCTAGTAGAACTAGGAGCCCTTCCAAGTAGTAGGAGTAGGAGGGAAGGAAAGGGAAGAGAAAAGGAGAAGGAAGGAAGAGGGTGTTGGGGAACGTAGTAATTTCAAAATTTTCCTACGCACATGCAAGATCATGGTGATGCACAGCAATGAGAGGGGAGAGTGTTGTCTACGTACCCACGCAGACCGACCGCGGAAGCGTTGACACAACGTAGAGGAAGTAGTCGTACATCTTCCCGATCCGACCGATCCAAGCACCGTTACCCCGGCACCTCCGAGTTCTTAGCACACGTACAACTCGATGACGCTCCCCGGGCTCTGATCCAGCAAAGCTTCGGGGATGAGTTCCGTCAGCACAACGGCATGGTGACGATGATGATGTTCTACCGACGCAGGGCTTCGCCTAAGCACTACAATGATATGATCGAGGTGGAATATGGTGGCAGGGGGCACCGCACACGGCTAAGGAACGATCACGTGGATCAACTTCTGTGTCTAGAGGTGCCCCCCTGCCCCCGTATATAAAGGAGCAAGGGGATGAGGTGGACGGCCAGGGTGTGGCGCGCCAAGGGGAGTCCTACTCCCAGCGGGAGTAGGACTCCTAGTTGGACTAGGAGAGAGAGAGGGGGAAATAGGAGGAAGAGAGGAAGGAAAGGGGGGAGGGGGCGCCGCCTCCCTTCCCTTGTCCTATTCGGACTAGGAAGGGGAGGGGCGCGCGGCCACCTCTTGCCTCCTCTCCTCTTCTCCCTTAAGGCCCATGTAGGCTCAACAACCCTCGGGGGGGGGGGGGGGTTCCGTAACCTCCCGGTACTCCGATAAAATGCCGATTTCACCCGGAACAATTCCGATGTCCAAATATAGGCTTCCAATATATTAATCTTTATGTCTCGACCATTTCGAGATTCCTCGTCATGTCCGTGATCACATCTGGGACTCCGAACTAACTTCGGTACATCAAAATGCATAAACTCATAATAACTGTCATCGTAATGTTAAGCGTGCGGACCCTATGGTTCGAGAACAATGTAGACATGACTGAGACAAATCTCCGGCCAATAACCAATAGCGGGACCTGGATGCCCATATTGGCTCCTATATATTCTACGAAGATCTTTATCGGTCAGACCGCATAACAACATACGTTGTTCCCTTTGTCATCGGTATGTTACTTGCCCGAGATTCGATCGTCGGTATCCAATACCTAGTTCAATCTCATTACCGGCAAGTCTCTTTACTCGTTCTGTAATACATCATTCCGCAACTAACTCATTAGTTGCAATGTTTGCAAGGCTTATGTGATGTGCATTACCGAGAGGGCCCAGAGATACCTCTCCGACAATCGGAGTAACAAATCCTAATCTCGAAATACGCCAACCCAACATCTACCTTTGGAGACACCTGTAGAGCTCCTTTATAATCACCCAGTTACATTGTGACGTTTGGTAGCACACAAAGTGTTCCTCCGGTAAACGGGAGTTTCATAATCTCATAGTCATAGGAACATGTATAAGTCATGAAGAAAGAAATAGCAATATACTAAACGATCGGGTGCTAAGCTAATGGAATGGGTCATGTCAATCAGATCATTCTACTAATGATGTGACCTTGTTAATCAAATAACAATACTTTGTTCATGGTTAGGAAACATAACCATCTTTGATTAACTAGCTAGTCAAGTAGAGGCATACTAGTGACACTAAGTTTGTCTATGTATTCACACATGTATTTTGTTTCCGGTTAATATAATTCTAGCATGAATAATAAACATTTATCATGATATAAGGAAATAAATAATAACTTTATTATTGCCTCTAGGGCATATTTCCTTCAGTCCCCCACTTGCACTAGAGTCAATAATCTAGATTACACAGTAATGATTCTAACACTCATGGAGCCTTGGTGCTGATCATGTTTTGCTCGTGGAAGAGGCTTAGTCAACGGGTCTGCAACATTCAGATCCGTATGTATCTTGCAAATCCCTATGTCTCCCACCTGGACTAGATGCCGGATGGAATTGAAGCGTCTCTTGATGTGCTTGGTTCTCTTGTGAAATCTGGATTCCTTTGCCAAGGCAATTGCACCAGTATTGTCACAAAAGATTTTCATTGGACCCAATGCACTAGGTATGACACCTAGATCGGATATGAACTCCTTCATCCAGACCCCTTCATTCGCTGCTTCCGAAGCAGCTATGTACTCCACTTCACATGTAGATCCCGCTACGACGCTTTGTTTAGAACTGCACCAACTTACAGCTCCACCGTTTAATGTAAACATGTATCCGGTTTGCGATTTAGAATCGTCCGGATCAGTGTCAAAGCTTGCATCAACGTAACCTTTTACGGTGAGCTCTTTGTCACCTCCATATACGAGAAACATATCCTTAGTCCTTTTCAGGTATTTCAGGATGTTTGTCCAGTGATCCACTCCTGGATTACTTTGGTACCTCCCTGCTAAGCTTATAGCAAGGCACACATCAGGTCTGGTACACAGCATTGCATACATGATAGAGCCTATGGCTGAAGCATAGGGAACATCTTTCATTTTCTCTCTATCTTCTACAGTGGTCGGGCATTGAGTCTGACTCAACTTCACACCTTGTAACACAGGCAAGAACCCTTTCTTTGCTTGATCCATTTTGAACTTCTTCAAAATCTTGTCAAGGTATGTGCTTTGTGAAAGTCCAATTAAGCGTCTTGATCTATCTCTATAGATCTTTATGCCTAATATGTAAGCAGCTTCACCGAGGTCTTTCATTGAAAAACTCTTATTCAAGTATCCCTTTATGCTATCCAGAAATTCTATATCATTTCCAATCAGTAATATGTCATCCACATATAATATCAGAAATGCTACAGAGCTCCCACTCACTTTCTTGTAAATACAGGCTTCTCCGAAAGTCTGCATAAAACCAAATGCTTTGATCACACTATCAAAACGTTTATTCCAACTCCGAGAGGCTTGCACCAGTCCATAAGTAGATCGCTGGAGCTTGCACACTTTGTTAGCTCCCTTTGGATCGACAAAACCTTCTGGTTGCATCATATACAACTCTTCTTCCAGAAATCCATTCAGGAATGCAGTTTTGACATCCATCTGCCAAATTTCATAATCATAAAATGCGGCAATTGCTAACATGATTCTAACAGACTTAAGCATCGCTTACGGGTGAAAAGGTCTCATCGTAGTCAACCCCTTGAACTTGTCGAAAACCTTTTGCGACAAGTCGAGCTTTGTAGACAGTAACATTACCGTCAGCGTCAGTCTTCTTCTTGAAGATCCATTTATTCTCAATTGCTTGCCGATCATCGGGCAAGTCAACCAAAGTCCATACTTTGTTCTCATGCATGGATCCCATCTCAGATTTCATGGCTTCAAGCCATTTTGCGGAATCTGGGATCACCATCGCTTCTTCATAGTTCATAGGTTCATCATGATCTAGTAGCATGACTTCCAGAACTGGATTACCGTACCACTCTGGCGGATCTCACTCTGGTTGACCTATGAGGTTCAGTAGTATCTTGTTCTGAAGTTTCATGATCATTATCATTAACTTCCTCACTTTTTGGTGTAGGTGTCGCAGAAACAGTTTTCTGTGATGTACTACTTTCCAACAAGGGAGCAGGTACAGTTACCTCGTCAAGTTCTACTTTCCTCCCACTCACTTCTTTCGAGAGAAACTCCTTCTCAAGAAAGTTTCCGAATTTAGCAACAAAAGTCTTGCCTTCGGTTTTGTGATAGAAGGTGTATCCAATAGTTTCCTTTGGATATCCTATGAGGACACATTTCTCCGATTTGGGTTCGAGCTTATCAGGTTGAAGTTTTTTCACATAAGCATCGCAACCCCAAACTTTAAGAAACGACAACTTTGGTTTCTTGCCAAACCATAGTTCATAAGGCGTCGTCTCAACGGATTTTGATGGTGCCTTATTTAACGTGAATGCGGCCGTCTCTAGAGCGTATCCCCAAAACGATAGCGGTAAATTAGTAAGAGACATCATAGATCGCACCATATCTAGTAAAGTACGATTACGACGTTTGGACACACCATTACGCTGTGGTGTTCCGGGTGGCGTGAGTTGTGAAACTATTCCACATTTTTTCAAATGTACACCAAACTCGTAAATCAAATATTCTCCTCCAGGATCAGATCATAGAAACTTTATTTTCTTGTTACGATGATTTTCAGCTTCACTCTGAAATTCTTTGAACTTTTCAAACGCTTCAGACTTATGTTTCATTAAGTAGATATACCCATATCTGCTTAAGTCATCTGTGAAGGTGAGAAAATAACGATATCCGCCACGAGCCTCAATATTCATTGGACCACATACATCTGTATGTATGATTTCCAACAAATTTGTTGCTCTCTCCATAGTAGCGGAGAACAGTGTTTTAGTCATCTTGCCCATGAGGCACGCTTCGCAAGTACCAAGTGATTCATAATCAAGTGGTTCCAAAAGTCCGTCAGTATGGAGTTTCTTCATGCGCTTTACACCAATATGACCTAAATGGCAGTGCCACAAATAAGTTGCACTATCATTATTAACTTTGCATCTTTTGGTTTCAGTATTATGATTATGTGTATCACTACGATCGAGATCCAATGAACTATTTTCATTGGGTGTGTAACCATATAAGGTTTTATTCATGTAAACAGAACAACAATTTATTCTCTTACTTAAATGAATAATGAAGGAAATATGCCCTAGAGGCAATAATAAAGTTATTATTTATTTCCTTAAAATCATGATAAGTGTTTATTATTCATGCTAGAATTGTATTAACCGGAAACATAATACATGTGTGAATACATAGACAAAACAGAGTGTCACTAGTATGCCTCTACTAGACTAGCTCGTTAATCAAAGATGGTTATGTTTCCTAACCATGAACAAAGAGTTGTTATTTGATTAACAAGGTCACATCATTAGTTGAATTATCTGATTGACATGACCCATTCCATTAGCTTAGCACCGATCCAGAGTGAGATCCGCGCCAGAGTGGTACGGTAATCCAGTTCTGGAAGTCATGCTACTAGATCATGATGAACCTACAAACTATGAAGAAGCGATGGTGAGCCCAGATTCCGCAAAATGACTTGAAGCCATGAAATCTGAGATGGGATCCATGTATGAGAACAAAGTATGGACTTTGGTTGACTTGCCCGATGATCGGCAAGCAATTGAGAATAAATGGATCTTCAAGAAGAAGACTGACGCTGACGGTAATATTACTGTCTACAAAGCTCGACTTGTCGCAAAAGGTTTTCGACAAGTTCAAGGGGTTGACTACGATGAGACTGAAGGAAATATGCCCTGGAGGCAATAATAAAGTTATTATTTATTTCCTGATATCATGATAAATGTTTATTATTCATGCTAGAATTGTATTAACCGGAAACATAATACATGTGTGAATACATAGACAAACAGAGTGTCACTACTATGCCTCTACTAGACTAGCTCGTTAATCAAAGATGGTTATGTTTCCTAACCATGAACAAAGAGTTGTTATTTGATTAACAAGGTCACATCATTAGTTGAATTATCTGATTGACATGACCCATTCCATTAGCTTAGCACCGATCGTTTAGTATGTTGCTATTGCTTTCTTCATGACTTATACATGTTCCTATAACTATGAGATTATGCAGCTCCCGTTTACCGGAGGAACACTTTGGGTACTACCAAACGTCACAACGTAACTGGGTGATTATAAAGGAGTACTACAGGTGTCTCCAATGGTGGATGTTGGGTTGGCGTATTTCGAGATTAGGGTTTGTCACTCCGATTGTCAGAGAGGTATCTCTGGGCACTCTCGGTAATACACATCACATAAGCCTTGCAAGCACTGCAACTAATATGTTAGTTGTTAGATGATGTATTACGGAATGAGTAAAGAGACTTGCCAGTAACGAGATTGAACTAGGTATTGGATACCGACGATCGAATCTCGGGCAAGTAACATACCGATGACAAAGGGAACAACGTATGTTGTTATGCGGTCTGACCAATAAAGATCTTCGTAGAATATGTAGGAGCCAATATGGGCATCCAGGTCCCGCTATTGGTTATTGACCGGAGACGTGTCTCGGTCATGTCTGCATTGTTCTCGAACCGTAGGGTCCGCACGCTTAACGTTACGATGACAGTAATTATGAGTTTATGCATTTTGATGTACCGAAGTTAGTTCGGAGTCCCAGATGTGATCACGGACATGACGAGGAGTCTCGAAATGGTCGAGACATAAAGATTGATATATTGGAAGCCTATATTTGGACATCGGAATTGTTCCGGGTGAAATCGGCATTTTACCGGAGTACCGGGGGGGGTTACCGGAACCCCCCGGGGGGTTATTGGGCCAACATGGGCCTTAAGGGAGAAGAGGAGAGGAGGCAAGAGGTGGCCGCGCGCCCCTCCCCTTCCTAGTCCGAATAGGACAAGGGAAGGGGGCCGGCGCCCCCCCTTTCCTTCCTCTCTTCCTCCTATTCTCCCCCTTCTCTCCTAGTCCAACTAGGAGTGCTACTCCCGGTGGGAGTAGGACTCCCCTTGGCGCGCCACACCTTGGCCGGCCGCCTCCTCCCCTTGCTCCTTTATATACGGGGGCAGGGGGCACCCCATAGACACACAAGTTGATCCTTGAGATCGTTCCTTAGCCGTGTGCGGTGCCCCCTGCCACCAAATTCCACCTCGATCATACCGTTGTAGTGCTTAGGCGAAGCCCTGCGTCGGTAGTACATCAAGATTGTCACCACGCCGTCGTGCTGACGGAACTCCTCCCCGATGCTTTGCTGGATCGGAGCCCGGGGATCATCATCGAGCTGTACGTGTGCTAAGAACTCGGAGGTGCCGGAGTAACGGTGCTTGGATCGGTCGGATCGGGAAGAAGACGTACGACTACTTCCTCTACGTTATGTGATCGCTTCCGCAGTCGGTCTGCGTTGGTACGTAGACAACACTCTTCCCTCTTGTTGCTATGCATCACCATGATCTTGTGTGTGCGTAGGAAAATTTTGAAATTACTACGTTCCCCAACAGTGGCATCCGAGCCTAGGTTTTATGGTTTGATGTTATTTGCACGAGTAGAACACAAGTGAGTTGTGGGCGATACAAGTCATACTGCCTACCAGCATGTCATACTTTGGTTCGGCGGTATTGTTGGACGAGACGATCCGGACCAACCTTACGCATACTCTTACGCGAGACCCGTTCCCTCGACGTGCTTTGCACATAGATGGCTTGCGGAAGACTGTCTCTCCAACTTTAGTTGAACCAAGTGTGGCTACGCCCGGTCCTTGAGAAGGTTAAAACGGAGTCTATTTGACGAACTATCGTTGTGGTTTTGATGCGTAGGTGAGATGAGTTCTTACTTAAGCCCGTAGCAGCCACGTAAAACTTGCAACAACAAAGTAGAGGGCGTCTAACTTGTTTTTGCAGGGCATTTTGTGATGTGATATGGTCAAGGCATGATGCTGATTTTATTGTATGAGATGATCATGTTTTGTAACCGAGTTATCGGCAACTGGCAGGAGCCATATGGTTGTCGCTTTATTGTATGCAATGCAATCGTGATGTAATGCTTTACTTTATTACTAAGCGGTAGTGATAGTCGTGGAAGCATAATATTGGCGAGACGACAACGATGCTACGATGGAGATCAAGGTGTCGCGCCGGTGACAATGGTGATCATGACGGTGCTTCGGAGATGGAGATCACAAGCACAAGATGATGGCCATATCATATCACTTATATTGATTGCATGTGATGTTTATCTTTTATGCATGTTATCTTGCTTTGATTGACGGTAGCATTATAAGATGATCTCTCACTAAATTATCAAGAAGTGTTCTCCCTGAGTATGCACCGTTGCCAAAGTTCGTTGTGCCCAGACACCACATGATGATCGGGTGTGATAAGCTCTACGTCCAAATACAACGGGTGCAAAACAGTTGCACACGCAGAATACGAAGGTTATACTTGACGAGCCAAGCATATACAGATATGGCCTCGGAACACGGAGACCGAAAGGTCGAGCGTGAATCATATAGTAGATATGATCAACATAACGATGTTCACCATTGAAAACTACTCCATCTCACGTGATGATCGGTTATGGTTTAGTTGATTTGGATCACGTGATCACTTAGAGGATTAGAGGGATGTCTATCTAAGTGGGAGTTCTTAAGTAATTTGATTAACTGAACTTAAACTTATCATGAACTTAGTACCTGATAGTATCTTGCTTGTTTATGTTGATTGTAGATAGATGGTTCGTGCTGTTGTTCCGTTGAATTTTAATGCGTTCCTTGAGAAAGCTAAGTTGAAAGATGATGGTAGCAATTACACGGACTGGGTCCGTAACTTGAGGATTATCCTCATTGCTGCACAGAAGAATTACGTCCTGGAAGCACCGCTGGGTGCCAGGCCTGCTGCTGGAACAACGCCAGATGTTATGAACGTTTGGCAGAGCAAAGCTGATGACTACTCGATAGTTCAGTGTGCCATGCTTTACGGCTTAGAATCGGGACATCAACGACGTTTTGAACGTCATGGAGCATATGAGATGTTCCAGGAGTTGAAGTTGATATTTCAAGCAAATGCCCGAATTGAGAGATATGAAGTCTCCAATAAGTTCGATAGCTGCAAGATGGAGGAGAACAGTTCTGTCAGTGAGCATATACTCAAAATGTCTGGGTATAATAATCACTTGATTCAGATGGGAGTTAATCTTCCAGATGATTGCGTCATTGACAGAATTCTCCAATCACTGCCACCAAGCTACAAGGGCTTCGTGATGAACTATAATATGCAAGGGATGAACAAGACTATTCCCGAGCTCTTCGCAATGCTGAAAGCTGCGGAGGTAGAAATCAAGAAGGAGCATCAAGTGTTGATGGTTAACAAGACCACTAGTTTCAAGAAAAAGGGCAAAGGGAAGAAGAAGGGGAACTTCAAGAAGAACAGCAAGCAAGTTGCTGCTCAGGAGAAGAAACCCAAGTCTGGACCTAAGCCTGAAACTGAGTGCTTCTACTGCAAGCAGACTGGTCATTGTAAGCGGAACTACCCCAAGTATTTGGCGGATAAGAAGGATGGCAAGGTGAACAAAGGTATATGTGATATACATGCTATTGATGTGTACCTTACTAGAGCTCGCAGTAGCACCTGGGTATTTGATACTGGTTCTGTTGCTAATATTTGCAACTCGAAACAGGGACTACAGAATAAGCGGATGCTAGCAAAGGACGAGGTGACGATGCGCGTGGGAAACGGTTCCAAAGTCGATGTGATCGCGGTCGACACGCTACCTCTACATCTACCTTCGGGATTAATATTAGACCTAAATAATTGTTATTTGGTGCCAGCGTTGAGCATGAACATTATATCTGGATCTTGTTTAAATGCGAGACGGTTATTCATTTAAATCAGAGAATAATGGTTGTTCTATTTATATGAGTAATATCTTTTATGGTCATGCACCTTTGAAGAGTGGTCTATTCTTGTTGAATCTCGATAGTAGTAATACACATATTCATAATGTAGAAGCCAAAAGATTCAGAGTTGATAATGATAGTGCAACTTATTTGTGGCACTGCCGTTTAGGTCATATCGGTGTAAAGCGCATGAAGAAACTCCATACTGATGGGCTTTTGGAACCACTTGATTATGAATCACTTGGTACTTGCGAACCGTGCCTCATAGGCAAGATGACTAAAACACCGTTCTCCGGTACTATGGAGAGAGCAATAGATTTATTGGAAATCATACATACCGATGTATGTGGTCCGATGAATATTGAGGCTCGTGGCGGATATCGTTATTTTCTCACCTTCACAGATGATTTGAGCAGATATGGGTATATCTACTTAATGACACATAAGTCTGAAACATTTCAAAAGTTCAAGGAATTTCAGAGTGAAGTTGAAAATCGTCGTAACAAGAAAATAAAGTTTCTACGATCTGATCGTGGAGGAGAATATTTGAGTTACGAGTTTGGTGTACATTTGAAAAATTGTGGAATAGTTTCGCAACTCACGCCACCCAGAACACCACAGCGTAATGGTGTGTCCGAACATCGTAATCGTACTTTACTAGATATGGTGCGATCTATGATGTCTCTTACTGATTTACCGCTATCGTTTTGGGGTTATGCTTTAGAGACAGCCGCATTCACGTTAAATAGGGCACCATCAAAATCCGTTGAGACAACGCCTTATGAACTATGGTTTGGCAAGAAACCAAAGTTGTCGTTTCTTAAAGTTTGGGGCTGCGATGCTTATGTGAAAAAGCTTCAACCTGATAAGCTCGAACCCAAATCGGAGAAATGTGTCTTCATAGGATATCCAAAGGAAACTATTGGATACACCTTCTATCACAGATCCGAAGGCAAGACTTTTGTTGCTAAATTCGGAAACTTTCTAGAGAAGGAGTTTCTCTCGAAAGAAGTGAGTGGGAGGAAAGTAGAACTTGACGAGGTAACTGTACCTACTCCCTTATTGGAAAATAGTACATCACAGAAAACTGTTTCTGCGACACCTATACCAATTAGTGAGGAAGCTAATGATGATGATCATGAAACTTCAGGACAAGATACTACTGAACCACGTAGAACAACCAGAGTAAGATCCGCACCAGAGTGGTACGGTAATCCAATTCTGGAAGTCATGCTACTAGATCATGATGAACCTACGAACTATGAAGAAGCGATGGTGAGCCCAGATTCCGCAAAGTGGCTTGAGGCCATGAAATCTCAGATGGGATCCATGTATGAGAACAAAGTATGGACTTTGGTTGACTTGCCCGATGATCGGCAAGCAATTGAGAATAAATGGATCTTCAAGAAAAAGACTGACGCTGACGGTAATGTTACTATCTATAAAACTCGACTTGTCGCAAAAGGTTTTCGACAAGTTTAAGGGGTTGACTACGATGAGACCTTCTCACCCGTAGCGATGCTTAAGTCCGTCAGAATCATGTTAGCAATTGCCGCATTTTATGATTATGAAATATGGCAGATGGATGTCAAAACTGCATTCCTGAATGGATTTCTGGAAGAAGAGTTGTATATGATGCAACCAGAAGGTTTTGTCGATCCAAAGGGAGCTAACAAAGTATGCAAACTCCAGCGATCCATTTATGGACTGGTGCAAGCATCTCAGAGTTGGAATAAACGCTTTGATAGTGTGATCAAAGCATTTGGCTTTATACAGACTTTTGGAGAAGCCTGTATTTACAAGAAAGTGAGTGGTAGCTCTGTAGCATTTCTGATATTATATGTGGATGACATATTGCTGATTGGAGATGATGTAGAATTTCTGGATAGCATAAAGGGATACTTGAATAAAAGTTTTTCGATGAAAGACCTCGGGGAAGCTGCTTACATATTAGGCATAAAGATCTATAGAGATAGATCAAGACGCTTAATTGGACTTTCACAAAGCACATACCTTGACAAAATTTTGAAGAAATTCAAAATGGATCAAGCAAAGAAAGGGTTCTTGCCTGTGTTACAAGGTGTGAAGTTGAGTCAGACTCAATGCCCGACCACTTCAGAAGATAGAGAGAAAATGAAAGATGTTCCCTATGCTTCAGCCATAGGCTCTATCATGTATGCAATGCTGTGTACCAGACCTGATGTGTGCCTTGCTATAAGTTTAGCAGGGAGGTACCAAAGTAATCCAGGAGTGGATCACTGGACAGCGGTCAAGAACATCCTGAAATACCTGAAAAGGACTAAGGATATGTTTCTCGTATATGGAGGTGACAAAGAGCTCACCGTAAAAGGTTACGTTGATGCAAGCTTTGACACTGATCCGAACGATTCTAAATCGCAAACCGGATACGTGTTTACTTTAAACGGTGGAGTTGTCAGTTGGTGCAGTTCTAAACAAAGCGTCGTAGCGGGATCTACATGTGAAGCGGAGTACATAGCTGCTTCGGAAGCAGCGAACGAAGGAGTCTGGATGAAGGAGTTCATATCCGATCTAGGTGTCATACCTAGTGCATCGGGTCCAATGAAAATCTTTTGTGACAATACTGGTGCAATTGCCTTGGCAAAGGAATCCAGATTTCACAAAAGGACCAAACACATCAAGAGACGCTTCAACTCCATCCGGGATTTAGTCCAGGTGGGAGACATAGAGATTTGCAAGATACATACGGATCTGAATGTTGCAGACCCGTTGACTAAGCCTCTTCCACGAGCAAAACATGATCAACACCAAAGCTCCATGGGTGTTAGAATCATTACTGTGTAATCTAGATTATTGACTCTAGTGCAAGTGGGAGACTGAAGGAAATATGCCCTAGAGGCAATAATAAAGTTATTATTTATTTCCTTAAAATCATGATAAGTGTTTATTATTCATGCTAGAATTGCATTAACCGGAAACATAATACATGTGTGAATACATAGACAAAACAGAGTGTCACTAGTATGCCTCTACTAGACTAGCTCGTTAATCAAAGATGGTTATGTTTCCTAACCATGAACAAAGAGTTGTTATTTGATTAACAAGGTCACATCATTAGTTGAATTATCTGATTGACATGACCCATTCCATTAGCTTAGCACCGATCCAGAGTGAGATCCGCGCCAGAGTGGTACGGTAATCCAGTTCTGGAAGTCATGCTACTAGATCATGATGAACCTACAAACTATGAAGAAGCGATGGTGAGCCCAGATTCCGCAAAATGGCTTGAAGCCATGAAATCTGAGATGGGATCCATGTATGAGAACAAAGTATGGACTTTGGTTGACTTGCCCGATGATCGGCAAGCAATTGAGAATAAATGGATCTTCAAGAAGAAGACTGACGCTGACGGTAATATTACTGTCTACAAAGCTCGACTTGTCGCAAAAGGTTTTCGACAAGTTCAAGGGGTTGACTACGATGAGACTGAAGGAAATATGCCCTGGAGGCAATAATAAAGTTATTATTTATTTCCTGATATCATGATAAATGTTTATTATTCATGCTAGAATTGTATTAACCGGAAACATAATACATGTGTGAATACATAGACAAACAGAGTGTCACTACTATGCCTCTACTAGACTAGCTCGTTAATCAAAGATGGTTATGTTTCCTAACCATGAACAAAGAGTTGTTATTTGATTAACAAGGTCACATCATTAGTTGAATTATCTGATTGACATGACCCATTCCATTAGCTTAGCACCGATCGTTTAGTATGTTGCTATTGCTTTCTTCATGACTTATACATGTTCCTATACCTATGAGATTATGCAGCTCCCGTTTACCGGAGGAACACTTTGGGTACTACCAAACGTCACAACGTAACTGGGTGATTATAAAGGAGTACTACAGGTGTCTCCAATGGTGGATGTTGGGTTGGCGTATTTCGAGATTAGGGTTTGTCACTCCGATTGTCAGAGAGGTATCTCTGGGCACTCTCGGTAATACACATCACATAAGCCTTGCAAGCACTGCAACTAATATGTTAGTTGTTAGATGATGTATTACGGAATGAGTAAAGAGACTTGCCAGTAACGAGATTGAACTAGGTATTGGATACCGACGATCGAATCTCGGGCAAGTAACATACCGATGACAAAGGGAACAACGTATGTTGTTATGCGGTCTGACCAATAAAGATCTTCGTAGAATATGTAGGAGCCAATATGGGCATCCAGGTCCCGCTATTGGTTATTGACCGGAGACGTGTCTCGGTCATGTCTGCATTGTTCTCGAACCGTAGGGTCCGCACGCTTAACGTTACGATGACAGTAATTATGAGTTTATGCATTTTGATGTACCGAAGTTAGTTCGGAGTCCCAGATGTGATCACGGACATGACGAGGAGTCTCGAAATGGTCGAGACATAAAGATTGATATATTGGAAGCCTATATTTGGACATCGGAATTGTTCCGGGTGAAATCGGCATTTTACCGGAGTACCGGGGGGGTTACCGGAACCCCCCGGGGGGTTATTGGGCCAACATGGGCCTTAAGGGAGAAGAGGAGAGGAGGCAAGAGGTGGCCGCGCGCCCCTCCCCTTCCTAGTCCGAATAGGACAAGGGAAGGGGGCCGGCGCCCCCCCTTTCCTTCCTCTCTTCCTCCTATTCTCCCCCTTCTCTCCTAGTCCAACTAGGAGTGCTACTCCCGGTGGGAGTAGGACTCCCCTTGGCGCGCCACACCTTGGCCGGCCGCCTCCTCCCCTTGCTCCTTTATATACGGGGGCAGGGGGCACCCCATAGACACACAAGTTGATCCTTGAGATCGTTCCTTAGCCGTGTGCGGTGCCCCCTGCCACCAAATTCCACCTCGATCATACCGTTGTAGTGCTTAGGCGAAGCCCTGCGTCGGTAGTACATCAAGATTGTCACCACGCCGTCGTGCTGACGGAACTCCTCCCCGATGCTTTGCTGGATCGGAGCCCGGGGATCATCATCGAGCTGTACGTGTGCTAAGAACTCGGAGGTGCCGGAGTAACGGTGCTTGGATCGGTCGGATCGGGAAGAAGACGTACGACTACTTCCTCTACGTTATGTGATCGCTTCCGCAGTCGGTCTGCGTTGGTACGTAGACAACACTCTTCCCTCTTGTTGCTATGCATCACCATGATCTTGTGTGTGCGTAGGAAAATTTTGAAATTACTACGTTCCCCAACAGTGGCATCCGAGCCTAGGTTTTATGGTTTGATGTTATTTGCACGAGTAGAACACAAGTGAGTTGTGGGCGATACAAGTCATACTGCCTACCAGCATGTCATACTTTGGTTCGGCGGTATTGTTGGACGAGACGATCCGGACCAACCTTACGCATACTCTTACGCGAGACCCGTTCCCTCGACGTGCTTTGCACATAGATGGCTTGCGGAAGACTGTCTCTCCAACTTTAGTTGAACCAAGTGTGGCTACGCCCGGTCCTTGAGAAGGTTAAAACGGAGTCTATTTGACGAACTATCGTTGTGGTTTTGATGCGTAGGTGAGATGAGTTCTTACTTAAGCCCGTAGCAGCCACGTAAAACTTGCAACAACAAAGTAGAGGGCGTCTAACTTGTTTTTGCAGGGCATTTTGTGATGTGATATGGTCAAGGCATGATGCTGATTTTATTGTATGAGATGATCATGTTTTGTAACCGAGTTATCGGCAACTGGCAGGAGCCATATGGTTGTCGCTTTATTGTATGCAATGCAATCGTGATGTAATGCTTTACTTTATTACTAAGCGGTAGTGATAGTCGTGGAAGCATAATATTGGCGAGACGACAACGATGCTACGATGGAGATCAAGGTGTCGCGCCGGTGACAATGGTGATCATGACGGTGCTTCGGAGATGGAGATCACAAGCACAAGATGATGGCCATATCATATCACTTATATTGATTGCATGTGATGTTTATCTTTTATGCATGTTATCTTGCTTTGATTGACGGTAGCATTATAAGATGATCTCTCACTAAATTATCAAGAAGTGTTCTCCCTGAGTATGCACCGTTGCCAAAGTTCGTTGTGCCCAGACACCACATGATGATCGGGTGTGATAAGCTCTACGTCCAAATACAACGGGTGCAAAACAGTTGCACACGCAGAATACTAAGGTTATACTTGACGAGCCAAGCATATACAGATATGTCCTCGGAACACGGAGACCGAAAGGTCGAGCGTGAATCATATAGTAGATATGATCAACATAACGATGTTCACCATTGAAAACTACTCCATCTCACGTGATGATCGGTTATGGTTTAGTTGATTTGGATCACGTGATCACTTAGAGGATTAGAGGGATGTCTATCTAAGTGGGAGTTCTTAAGTAATTTGATTAACTGAACTTAAACTTATCATGAACTTAGTACCTGATAGTATCTTGCTTGTTTATGTTGATTGTAGATAGATGGTTCGTGCTGTTGTTCCGTTGAATTTTAATGCGTTCCTTGAGAAAGCTAAGTTGAAAGATGATGGTAGCAATTACACGGACTGGGTCCGTAACTTGAGGATTATCCTCATTGCTGCACAGAAGAATTACGTCCTGGAAGCACCGCTGGGTGCCAGGCCTGCTGCTGGAACAACGCCAGATGTTATGAACGTTTGGCAGAGCAAAGCTGATGACTACTCGATAGTTCAGTGTGCCATGCTTTACGGCTTAGAATCGGGACATCAACGACGTTTTGAACGTCATGGAGCATATGAGATGTTCCAGGAGTTGAAGTTGATATTTCAAGCAAATGCCCGAATTGAGAGATATGAAGTCTCCAATAAGTTCGATAGCTGCAAGATGGAGGAGAACAGTTCTGTCAGTGAGCATATACTCAAAATGTCTGGGTATAATAATCACTTGATTCAGATGGGAGTTAATCTTCCAGATGATTGCGTCATTGACAGAATTCTCCAATCACTGCCACCAAGCTACAAGGGCTTCGTGATGAACTATAATATGCAAGGGATGAACAAGACTATTCCCGAGCTCTTCGCAATGCTGAAAGCTGCGGAGGTAGAAATCAAGAATGAGCATCAAGTGTTGATGGTTAACAAGACCACTAGTTTCAAGAAAAAGGGCAAAGGGAAGAAGAAGGGGAACTTCAAGAAGAACAGCAAGCAAGTTGCTGCTCAGGAGAAGAAACCCAAGTCTGGACCTAAGCCTGAAACTGAGTGCTTCTACTGCAAGCAGACTGGTCATTGGAAGCGGAACTACCCCAAGTATTTGGCGGATAAGAAGGATGGCAAGGTGAACAAAGGTATATGTGATATACATGCTATTGATGTGTACCTTACTAGAGCTCGCAGTAGCACCTGGGTATTTGATACTGGTTCTGTTGCTAATATTTGCAACTCGAAACAGGGACTACAGAATAAGCGGATGCTAGCAAAGGACGAGGTGACGATGCGCGTGGGAAACGGTTCCAAAGTCGATGTGATCGCGGTCGACACGCTACCTCTACATCTACCTTCGGGATTAATATTAGACCTAAATAATTGTTATTTGGTGCCAGCGTTGAGCATGAACATTATATCTGGATCTTGTTTAAATGCGAGACGGTTATTCATTTAAATCAGAGAATAATGGTTGTTCTATTTATATGAGTAATATCTTTTATGGTCATGCACCTTTGAAGAGTGGTCTATTCTTGTTGAATCTCGATAGTAGTAATACACATATTCATAATGTAGAAGCCAAAAGATTCAGAGTTGATAATGATAGTGCAACTTATTTGTGGCACTGCCGTTTAGGTCATATCGGTGTAAAGCGCATGAAGAAACTCCATACTGATGGGCTTTTGGAACCACTTGATTATGAATCACTTGGTACTTGCGAACCGTGCCTCATGGGCAAGATGACTAAAACACCGTTCTCCGGTACTATGGAGAGAGCAATAGATTTATTGGAAATCATACATACCGATGTATGTGGTCCGATGAATATTGAGGCTCGTGGCGGATATCGTTATTTTCTCACCTTCACAGATGATTTGAGCAGATATGGGTATATCTACTTAATGACACATAAGTCTGAAACATTTCAAAAGTTCAAGGAATTTCAGAGTGAAGTTGAAAATCGTCGTAACAAGAAAATAAAGTTTCTACGATCTGATCGTGGAGGAGAATATTTGAGTTACGAGTTTGGTGTACATTTGAAAAATTGTGGAATAGTTTCGCAACTCACGCCACCCAGAACACCACAGCGTAATGGTGTGTCCGAACATCGTAATCGTACTTTACTAGATATGGTGCGATCTATGATGTCTCTTACTGATTTACCGCTATCGTTTTGGGGTTATGCTTTAGAGACAGCCGCATTCACGTTAAATAGGGCACCATCAAAATCCGTTGAGACAACGCCTTATGAACTATGGTTTGGCAAGAAACCAAAGTTGTCGTTTCTTAAAGTTTGGGGCTGCGATGCTTATGTGAAAAAGCTTCAACCTGATAAGCTCGAACCCAAATCGGAGAAATGTGTCTTCATAGGATATCCAAAGGAAACTATTGGATACACCTTCTATCACAGATCCGAAGGCAAGACTTTTGTTGCTAAATTTGGAAACTTTCTAGAGAAGGAGTTTCTCTCGAAAGAAGTGAGTGGGAGGAAAGTAGAACTTGACGAGGTAACTGTACCTACTCCCTTATTGGAAAATAGTACATCACAGAAAACTGTTTCTGCGACACCTATACCAATTAGTGAGGAAGCTAATGATGATGATCATGAAACTTCAGGACAAGATACTACTGAACCACGTAGAACAACCAGAGTAAGATCCGCACCAGAGTGGTACGGTAATCCAATTCTGGAAGTCATGCTACTAGATCATGATGAACCTACGAACTATGAAGAAGCGATGGTGAGCCCAGATTCCGCAAAGTGGCTTGAGGCCATGAAATCTCAGATGGGATCCATGTATGAGAACAAAGTATGGACTTTGGTTGACTTGCCCGATGATCGGCAAGCAATTGAGAATAAATGGATCTTCAAGAAAAAGACTGACGCTGACGGTAATGTTACTATCTATAAAGCTCGACTTGTCGCAAAAGGTTTTCGACAAGTTTAAGGGGTTGACTATGATGAGACCTTCTCACCCGTAGCGATGCTTAAGTCCGTCAGAATCATGTTAGCAATTGCCGCATTTTATGATTATGAAATATGGCAGATGGATGTCAAAACTGCATTCCTGAATGGATTTCTGGAAGAAGAGTTGTATATGATGCAACCAGAAGGTTTTGTCCATCCAAAGGGAGCTAACAAAGTATGCAAACTCCAGCGATCCATTTATGGACTGGTGCAAGCATCTCAGAGTTGGAATAAACGCTTTGATAGTGTGATCAAAGCATTTGGCTCTATACAGACTTTTGGAGAAGCCTGTATTTACAAGAAAGTGAGTGGTAGCTCTGTAGCATTTCTGATATTATATGTGGATGACATATTGCTGATTGGAAATGATGTAGAATTTCTGGATAGCATAAAGGGATACTTGAATAAAAGTTTTTCGATGAAAGACCTCGGGGAAGCTGCTTACATATTAGGCATAAAGATCTATAGAGATAGATCAAGACGCTTAATTGGACTTTCACAAAGCACATACCTTGACAAAATTTTGAAGAAATTCAAAATGGATCAAGCAAAGAAAGGGTTCTTGCCTGTGTTACAAGGTGTGAAGTTGAGTCAGACTCAATGCCCGACCACTTCAGAAGATAGAGAGAAAATGAAAGATGTTCCCTATGCTTCAGCCATAGGCTCTATCATGTATGCAATGCTGTGTACCAGACCTGATGTGTGCCTTGCTATAAGTTTAGCAGGGAGGTACCAAAGTAATCCAGGAGTGGATCACTGGACAGCGGTCAAGAACATCCTGAAATACCTGAAAAGGACTAAGGATATGTTTCTCGTATATGGAGGTGACAAAGAGCTCACCGTAAAAGGTTACGTTGATGCAAGCTTTGACACTGATCCGGACGATTCTAAATCGCAAACCGGATACGTGTTTACTTTAAACGGTGGAGTTGTCAGTTGGTGCAGTTCTAAACAAAGCGTCGTAGCGGGATCTACATGTGAAGCGGAGTACATAGCTGCTTCGGAAGCAGCGAACGAAGGAGTCTGGATGAAGGAGTTCATATCCGATCTAGGTGTCATACCTAGTGCATCGGGTCCAATGAAAATCTTTTGTGACAATACTGGTGCAATTGCCTTGGCAAAGGAATCCAGATTTCACAAAAGGACCAAACACATCAAGAGACGCTTCAACTCCATCCGGGATTTAGTCCAGGTGGGAGACATAGAGATTTGCAAGATACATACGGATCTGAATGTTGCAGACCCGTTGACTAAGCCTCTTCCACGAGCAAAACATGATCAACACCAAAGCTCCATGGGTGTTAGAATCATTACTGTGTAATCTAGATTATTGACTCTAGTGCAAGTGGGAGACTGAAGGAAATATGCCCTAGAGGCAATAATAAAGTTATTATTTATTTCCTTAAAATCATGATAAGTGTTTATTATTCATGCTAGAATTGTATTAACCGGAAACATAATACATGTGTGAATACATAGACAAAACAGAGTGTCACTAGTATGCCTCTACTAGACTAGCTCGTTAATCAAAGATGGTTATGTTTCCTAACCATGAACAAAGAGTTGTTATTTGATTAACGAGGTCACATCATTAGTTGAATGATCTGATTGACATGACCCATTCCATTAGCTTAGCACCCAATCGTTTAGTATGTTGCTATTGCTTTCTTCATGACTTATACATGTTCCTATAACTATGAGATTATGCAACTCCCGTTTACCGAGGAACACGTTGGGTACTACCAAACGTCACAACGTAACTGGGTGATTATAAAGGAGTACTACAGGTGTCTCCAATGGTGGATGTTGGGTTGGCGTATTTCGAGATTAGGGTTTGTCACTCCGATTGTCAGAGAGGTATCTCTGGGCCCTCTCGGTAATACACATCACATCAGCCTTGCAAGCACTGCAACTAATATGTTAGTTGTTAGATGATGTATTACGGAACGAGTAAAGAGACTTGCCAGTAACGAGATTGAACTAGGTATTGGATACCGACGATCGAATCTCGGGCAAGTAACATACCGATGACAAAGGGAACAACGTATGTTGTTATGCGGTCTGACCGATAAAGATCTTCGTAGAATATGTAGGAGCCAATATGGGCATCTAGGTCCCGCTATTGGTTATTGACCGGAGACGTGTCTCGGTCATGTCTGCATTGTTCTCGAACCGTAGGGTCCGCACGCTTAACGTTACGATGACAGTAATTATGAGTTTATGCATTTTGATGTACCGAAGTTAGTTCGGAGTCCCGGATGTGATCACGGACATGACGAGGAGTCTCGAAATGGTCGAGACATAAAGATTGATATATTGGAAGCCTATATTTGGACATCGGAATTGTTCCGGGTGAAATCGGCATTTTACCGGAGTACCGGGGGGGGGGGGGGGGTTACCGGAACCCCCCGGTGGGTTATTGGGCCAACATGGGCCTTAAGGGAGAAGAGCAGAGGAGGCAAGAGGTGGCCGCGCGCCCCTCCCCTTCCTAGTCCGAATAGGACAAGGGAAGGGGGCCGGCGCCCCCCCTTTCCTTCCTCTCTTCCTCCTATTCTCCCCCTTCTCTCCTAGTCCAACTAGGAGTCCTACTCCCGGTGGGAGTAGGACTCCCCTTGGCGCGCCACACCTTGGCCGGCCGCCTCCTCCCCTTGCTCCTTTATATACGGGGGCAGGGGGCACCCCATAGACACACAAGTTGATCCTTGAGATTGTTCCTTAGCCGTGTGCGGTGCCCCCTGCCACCAAATTCCACCTCGATCATACCGTTGTAGTGCTTAGGCGAAGCCCTGCGTCGGTAGTACATCAAGATCGTCACCACGCCGTCGTGCTGACGAAACTCCTCCCCGAAGCTTTGTTGGATCGGAGCCCGGGGATCGTCATCGAGCTGTACGTGTGCTAAGAACTCGGAGGTGCCGGAGTAACGGTGCTTGGATCGGTCGGATCGGGAAGAAGACGTACGACTACTTCCTCTACGTTGTGTGATCGCTTCCACAGTCGGTCTGCGTTGGTACGTAGACAACACTCTTCCCTCTCGTTGCTATGCATCACCATGATCTTGTGTGTGCGTAGGAAATTTTTGAAATTACTACGTTCCCCAGCAAATAACCGTATTACAATAAACATGATCAAATCATATTCATGCTCAACGTAAACACCAAATAACACTTATTTAGGTTCAACACTAATCCCGAATTTATAGGGAGTGTGCGATGATGATCATATCAATCTTGGAACCACTTCCAACACACATCGTCACTTCACCCTTAACTAGTCTCTGTTTATTCTGCAACTCCCGTTTCAAGTTACTAATCTTAGCAACTGAACTAGTATCAAATACTGAGGGGTTGCTATAAACACTAGTAAAGTACACATCAATAACATGTATATCAAATATACTTATGTTCACCTTGCCATCCTTCTTATCTGCCAATCACTTGGGGTAGTTCCGCTTCCAGTGACCAGTCCCTTTGCACTAGAAGCACTCAGTCTCCGGCTTAGGTCCAGACTTGGGCTTCTTCACTTGAGTAGCAACTTGCTTGCTGTTCTTTTTGAAGTTCCCCTTCTTCCCTCTGCCCTTTTCTTGAAACTAGTGGTCTTGTCTACCATCAACACTTGATGTTTTTCTTGATTTCTACCTTCATCGATTTCATCATCATGAAAAGCTCGGGAGTCGTTTTCGTCATCCCTTGCATACTATAGTTCATCACGAAGTTCTACTAACTTGGTCATGGTGACTAGAGATTTCTGTCAATCACTATCTTATCTGGAAGATTAACTCCCACTTGATTCAAGCGATTGTAGTACCCAGACAATCTGAGCACATGCTCACTAGTTGAGCAATTCTCCTCCATCTTTTAGCTATAGAACTTGTTGGGGACTTCATATCTCTCAACTCGGGTATTTGCTTGAAATATTAACTTCAACTCCTGGAACATCTCATATGGTCCATGACGTTCAAAACGTCTTTGAAGTCCCGATTCTAAGCCATTAAGCATGGTGCACTAAACTATCAAGTAGTCATCATATTGAGCTAGCCAAACGTTCATAACGTCTGCATCTGCTCCTGCAATAGGTCTGTCACCTAGCGGTGCATCAAGGACATAATTTTTCTGTGCAGCAATGAGGATAAACCTCATATCATGGATCCAATCCGCATCATTGCTACTAACATCTTTCAACATAGTTTTTCTCTAGGAACATATCAAAATAAACACAGGGAAGCAACAACGCGAGCTATTGATCTACAACATGATTTGCAAAATACTACCAGGACGAAGTTCATGATAAATTTAAGTTCAATTAATCATATTACTTAAGAAATCCCACTTAGATAGACATCCCTCTAATCCTCTAAGTGATCACGTGATCCAAATCAACTAAACCATGTCCGATCATCACGTGAGATGGAGTAGTTTCAATGGTGAACATCACTATGTTGATCATATCTACTATATGATTCACGCTCGACCTTTCGGTCTCCGTGTTCCGAGGCCATATTTGTATATGCTTGGCTCGTCAAGTATAACCTGAGTATTCCGCGTGTGCAACTGTTTTGCACCCGTTGTATTTGAACGAAGAGCCTATCACACCCGATCATCACGTGGTTTCTCAGCACGAAGAACTTTCGCAACGGTGCATACTCAGGGAGAACACTTCTTGATAATTAGTGAGAGATCATCTTATAATGCTACCATCAATCAAAGCAAGATAAGATGCATAAAAGATAGACATGACATGCAATCAATATAAGTGATATGATATGGCCATCATCATCTTGTGCCTGTGATATCCATCTCCGAAGCACCGTCATGATCACCATCGTCACCGGCGCGACACCTTGATCTCCATCGTAGCATCGTTGTCGTCTCGCCAATCTTATGCTTTCACGACTATCGCTACCGCTTAGTGATAAAGTAAAGCATTACATCGCGATTGCATTGCATACAATAAAGCGACAACCATATGGCTCCTGCCAGTTGCCGATAACTCGGTTACAAAACATGATCATCTCATACAATAAAATTCATCATCATGCCTTGACCATATCACATCACAACATGCCCTGCAAAAACAAGTTAGACGTCCTCTACTTTGTTGTTGCAAGTTTTACGTAGCTGCTACGGGCTTAAGCAAGAACGAATCTCACCTACGCATCAAAACCACAACGATAGTTTGTCAAATAGACTCTGTTTTAACCTTCGCAAGGACCGGGCGTAGCCACACTCGGTTCTACTAAAGTTGGAGAGACAGTCGCCCGCAAGCCACCTATGTGCAAAGCACGTCGGGGGAACCGGTCTCGCGTAAGCGTACGCGTAATGTTGGTCCGGGTCGTCTCGTCCAACAATACCGCCGAACCAAAGTATGACATGCTGGTAGGCAGTATGACTTATATCGCCCACAACTCGCTTGTGTTCTACTCGTGCATATAAGATCAAACCATAAAACCTAGGCTCTGATACCACTGTTGGGGAACGCAGTAATTTCAAAATTTTCCTACGCACACGCAAGATCATGGTGATGCATAGCAACGAGAGGGGAGAGTGTTGTCTGCGTAAGCACTACAACGATATGATCAAGGTGGAATATGGTGGCAGGGGGCACCACACACGGCTAAGGAACGATCACGTGGATCAACTTCTGTGTCTAGAGGTGCCCCCCTGCCCCCGTATATAAAGGAGCAAGGGGAGGAGGTGGCCGGCCAGGGTGTGGCGCGCCAAGGGGAGTCCTACTCCCACCGAGAGTAGGACTCCTAGTTGGACTAGGAGAGAGAGAGGGGAAATAGGAGGAAGAGAGGAAGGAAAGGGGGGGGCGCCGCCCCCCTTCCCTTGTCCTATTCGGACTAGGAAGAGGAGGGGCGCGCGGCCACCTCTTGCCTCCACTCCTCTTCTCCCTTAAGGCCCATGTAGGCCCAACAACCCTCGGGGGGGGGGGGGGTCCGGTAACCTCCCGGTACTCCGGTAAAATGCCGATTTCACCCGGAACAATTCCGATGTCCAAATATTGGCTTCCAATATATTAATCTTTATGTCTCGACCATTTCGAGACTCCTCTTCATGTCCGTGATCACATCCGGGACTCCGTACTAACTTCGGTACATCAAAATGCATAAACTCATAATAACTGTCATCGTAACGTTAAGCGTGCGCACCCTACGGTTCGAGAACAATGTAGACATGACTGAGACAAATCGCCGGCCAATAACCAATAGCGGGACCTGGATACCCATATTGGATCCTACATATTCTACGAAGATCTTTATCGATCAGACCGCATAACAACATACGTTGTTCCCTTTGTCATCGGTATGTTACTTGCCCGAGATTCGGTCGTCGGTATCCAATACCTAGTTCAATCTCGTTACCGGCAAGTCTCTTTACTCGTTCTGTAATACATCATTCCGCAACTAACTCATTAGTTGCAATGCTTGCAAGGCTTATGTGATGTGCATTACCGAGAGGGCCCAGAGATACCTCTCCGACAATCGGAGTGACAAATCCTAATCTCGAAATATGCCAACCCAACATCTACCTTTGGAGACACCTGGAGAGCTCTTTATAATCACCCAGTTACGTTGTGCCGTTTGGTAGCACACAAAGTGTTCCTCCGGTAAACGGGAGTTGCATAATCTCATAGTCATAGGAACATGTATAAGTGATGAAGAAAGCAATAGCAACATACTAAATGATCGGATGCTAAGCTAATCGAATGGGTCATGTCAATCAGATCATTCTACTAATGATGTGACCTTGTTAATCAAATAACAACACTTTGTTCATGGTAAGGAAACATAACCATCTTTGATTAACTAGCTAGTCAAGTAGAGGCATACTAGTGACACTAAGTTTGTCTATCTATTCACACATGTATTATGTTTCCGGTTAATACAATTCTAGCATGAATAATAAACATTTATCATGATATAAGGAAGTAAATAATAACTTTATTATTGCCTCTAGGGCATATTTCCTTCAGGGGGCACCCCCTCCCTAGTCCAATTCGGACCAGCCCATGGGGAGGGCTGCGGCCACCCTTTGAGGCCCTTCTCTCCTTTCCCGTATGGCCCATTAAGGCCCAATACGAATTCCCCGGTACTCCCGAAAATACCCGAATCACTCGGAACCTTTCCGATGTCCGAATATAGTCGTCCAATATATCGATCTTTACGTCTCGACCATTTCGATACTCCTCGTCATGTCCCAGGTCTCATCCGGGACTTCGAACTCCTTCGATACATCAAAACACATAAATTCATAATATAACCGTCATCGAACTTTAAGCGTGCGGACCCTACAGGTTCGAGAACTATGTAGACATGACCGAGACACGTCTTCGGTCAATAACCAATAGCGGCTCCTACATATTCTACAAAGATCCTTATCGGTCAAACCGCATAACACCATACGTTGTTCCCTTTGTCATCGGTATGTTACTTGCCCGAGATTCGATCGTCCGTATATCAATACCTAGTTCAATCTCGTTACCGGCAAGTCTCTTTACTCGTTCCGTAATACATCATCCTGCAACTAACTCATTAGTTGCAATGCTTGCAAGGCTTATAGTGATGTGCATTACCGAGTGGGCCCAGAGATACCTCTCCGACAATCGAAGTGACAAATCCTAATCTCGAAATACGCCAACCCAACAAGTACCTTCGGAGACACCTGTAGAGCACCTTTATAATCACCCAGTTACCTTGTGACATTTGGTAGCACACAAAGTGTTCCTCCGGTAAACGGGAGTTGCATAATCTCATAGTCATAGGAACATATATAAGTCATGAAGAAAGCAATAGCAATAAACTAAACGATCAAGTGCTATGCTAACGGAATGGGTCAAGTCAATCACATCATTCTCCTAATGATGTGATCCCATTAATCAAATGACAACTCTTTGTCTATGGCTAGGAAACATAACCATCTTTGATCAATGAGCTAGTCAAGTAGAGGCATACTAGTGACACTCTGTTTGTCTATGTATTCACACATGTATCATGTTTCCGGTTAATACAATTCTAGCATGAATAATAAAAATTTATCATGATATAAGGAAATAAATAATAACTTTATTATTTCCTCTAGGGCATATTTCCTTCAGTCTCCCACTTGCACTAGAGTCAATAATCTAGTTCACATCGCCATGTGATTTAACACCAATAGTTCACATCACCATGTGATTGACACCCATAGTTCACATCGTCATGTGACCAACACCCAAAGGGTTTACTAGAGTCAATAATCTAGTTCACATCGCTATGTAATTAACACCCAAAGAGTACTTAGGTGTGATCATGTTTTGCTTGTGAGAGAAGTTTAGTCAACGGGTCTGCCACATTCAGATCCGTAAGTATTTTGCAAATTTCTATGGCAACAATGCTCTGCACGGAGCTATTCTAGCTAATTGCTCCCACTTTCAATATGTATCTAGATTGAGATTTAGAGTCATCTGGACCAGTGTCAAAATTTGCATCGACGTAACCCTTTACGACGAACCTTTTTGTCACCTCCATAATCGAGAAACATATCCTTATTCCATTAAGGATAATTTGACCGTTGTCCAGTGATCTACTCCTAGATCACTATTGTACTCCCTTGCCAAAAACAGTGTAGGGTATACAATAGATCTGGTACACAGCATGGCATATTTTATAGAACCTATGGCCAAGGCATAGGGAATGACTTTCATTCTCTCTCTATCTTCTACCGTGGTTGGGTTTTGAGTCTTACTCAACTTCACACCTTGTAACACATGCAAGAACTCTTTCTTTGACTGTTCCATTTTGAACTACTTCAAAATCTTGTCAAGGTATGTACTCATTGAAAAACTTATCAAGCGTCTTGATCTATCTCTATAGATCTTGATGCTCAATATGTAAGCAGCTTCACCGAGGTCTTTCTTTGAAAAACTCCTTTCAAACACTCCTTTATGCTTTGCAGAATAATTCTACATTATCTCTGATAAACAATATGTCATTCACATATACTTATCAGAAATGTTGTAGTGCTCCCACTCACTTTCTTGTAAATACAAGCTTCACTGCAAGTCTGTATAAAACTATATGCTTTGATCAACTTATCAAAGCGTATATTCCAACTCCGAGATGCTTGCACCAGTCCATAGATGGATCGCTGGAGCTTGCATATTTTGTTAGCACCTTTAGGATTGACAAAACTTTCTTGTTGCATCATATACAACTCTTCTTTAATAAATCCATTAAGGAATGCAGTTTTGTTTATCCACTTGCCAGATTTCATAAAATTCGGCAATTGCTAACATGATTCGGACAGACTTAAGCATAGATACGAGTGAGAAACTCTCATCGTAGTCAACACCTTGAACTTGTCGAAAACCTTTTTGTGACAATTCTAGCTTTTGTAGATAGTGACACTACTATCAGCGTCCGTCTTCCTCTTGAAGATCTATTTAATATCAATGGCTTGCCGATCAATGGGTAAGTCAATCAAAGTCCATACTTTGTTCTCATACATGGATCTCATCTCGTATTTCATGGCCTCAAGCCATTTCGTGGAATCTGGGCTCATCATCGCTTGCTCATAGTTCGTAGGCTCGTCATGGTCAAGTAACATGACCCCCAGAACAGGATTACCGTACCACTCTAGTGCGGATCTCACTCTGGTTTACCTACAAGGTTCGGTAGTAACTTGATCTGAAGTTACATGATCATCATCATTAGCTTCCTCACTAATTGGTGTAGTAGTCATAGGAACAGATTTCTATGATGAACTACTTTCCAATAAGGGAGCAGGTACAGTTACCTCATCAAGTTCTACTTTCCTCCCACTCACTTCTTTCGAGAGAAACTCCTTCTCCAGAAAGGATCCATTCTCAGCAACGAATATCTTGCCTTCAGATCTGTGATAGAAGGTGTACCCAACATTTTCTTTTGGGTATCCTATGAAGACGCACTTCTCCGATTTTTGGGTTTGAGCTTATCAGGTTGAAACTTTTTCACATAAGCATTGCAACCTCAAACTTTAAGAAACGACAGCTTAGGTTTCTTACCAAACCATAGTTCATACGGTGTCGTCTCAATGAATTTAGTGGTGCCCTATTTAACGTGAATGTAGTTGTCTCCAATGCATAACCCCAAAACGATAGCGGTAAATCAGTAAGAGACGTCATAGATCGGACCATATGTAATAAAGCACGGTTACGACGTTCAGACACACCATTACACTGTGGTGTTCCACGTGGCGTAAGTAGTGAAACTATTTCACATTGTTTTAACTGAAGGCCAAACTCATAACTCAAATATTTTACTTCTACGATCATATCGTAGAAACTTTTATTTTGTTACGATGATTCTGCACTTCACTCTGAAATTCTTTGAACTTTTCAAATGTTTCAGACTTGTGTTCATCAAGTAGATATACTCATATCTGCTCAAATCATCTGTGAAGATCAGAAAATAATGATACCTGCCGCGAGCTTCAATATTCATTGGACCACATACATCAGTATGCATGATTTCCAATAAATCTGTTGCCTGCTGCATTGTTCCGGAGAATGGAGTCTTAGTCATCTTGCCCATGATGCATGGTTCGCAAGCATCGACTGATTCATAATCAAGTGATTCCAAAAGCCCATCGGCATGGAGTTTCTTCATGCGCTTTACACCAATATGACCTAAACGGCAGTGCCACAAATAAGTTGCACTATCATTATTAACTTTTCATCTTTTGGTTTCAATATTATGAATATGTGTATCACTACGATCAAGATCCAACGAACCATTTTCATTGGGTGTGTAACCATATATGTAAACAGAACAACAATTTATTCTCTTACTTAAATGAATAACCGTACTGCAATAAACATGATCAAATCATATTCATGCTCAATGCAAACACCAAATAACACTTATTTAGGTTCAACACTAATCTCGAAAGTATAGGGAGTGTGCGTTGATGATCATATCAATCTAGGAACCACTTCCAACACACATCGTCACTTCACCCTTAACTAGTCTCTGTTCATTCTGCAACTCCCGTTTCGAGTTACTACTCTTAGCAACTGAACCGGTATCAAATACTGGGGGGTTGCTACGAACACTAGTAAAATACACATCAATAATCTGTATATCAAATATACTTTGTTCACTTTGCCATCCTTCTTATCCGCCAAATACTTGGGGCAGTTCCGCTTTGAGTGACCAGTCCCTTTGCAGTAGAAGCACTTAGTCTCAGGCTTAGGACCAGACTTGGGCTTCTTCACTTGAGCAGCAACTTGCTTGCCGTTCTTCTTGAAGTTCCCCTTCTTCCCTTTGCCCTTTTCTTGAAACTAGTGGTCTTGTCTACCATCAACACTTGATATTTTTCTTGTTTTCTACCTTCGTTGATTTCAGCATTACGAAGAGGTTGGGAATCGTTTCCGTTATTCCTTGCATATCATAGTTCATCACGAAGTTCTACTAACTTGGTGATGGTGACTAGAGAATTCTTTCAATCACTATCTTATGTGGAAGATTAACTCCCACTTGATTCAAGCGATGGTAGTACCCAGACAATCTGAGCACATGCTCACTGCTTGAGCTATTCTCCTCCATCTTTTAGCTATAGAACTTGTTGGAGACTTCATATCTCTCAACTCGGGTATTTGCTTGAAATATTAACTTCAACTCCTGGAACATCTCATATGGTCCATGACGTTCAAAACGTCTTTGAAGTCCCGATTCTAAGCCGTTTAAGCATGGTGCACTAAACTATCAAGTAGTCATCATATTGAGCTAGCCAAACGTTCATAACGTCTGCATCTGCTCCTGCAATAGGTCTGTCACCTAGCGGTGCATTAAGGACATAATTCTTCTGTGCAGCAATGAGGATAATCCTCAGATCACGGATCCAATCCGCATCATTGCTACTAACATCTTTCAACTTAATTTTCTCTAGGAACATATCAAAAATAAAACAGGGGAGCTAACCGCGAGCTATTGATCTACAACATAGATATGCTAATACTACCAGGACTAAGTTCATGATAAATTAAAGTTCAATTAATCATATTGCTTAAGAACTCCCACTTAGACAGACATCCCTCTAATCTTCTAAGTGATCACGTGATCCATATCAACTAAAACATGTCCGATCATCACGTGAGATGGATTAGTTTCAATGGTGAACATCATTATGTTGATCATATCTACTATATGATTCACGCTCGACCTTTCGGTCTCCGTGTTCCGAGGCCATATCTTTTATATGCTAGGCTCGTCAAGTTTAACCTGAGTATTCCACGTGTGCAACTGTTTTGCACCCATTGTATTTGAACGTAGAGCCCATCACACTCGATCATCACGTGGTGTCTCAGCACGAAGAACTTTCGCAACGGTGCATACTCAGGGAGAACACTTGTACCTTGATAATTAGTGAGAGATCATCTTATAAAGCTACCGTCGAACTAAACAAAATAAGATGTATAAACGATAAACATCACATGCGATCAAAATATGTGACATGATATGGCCATCATCATCTTGTGCCTTTGATCTCCATCTACAAAGCATCGTCATGATCTCCATCGTCACCGGCATGACACCATGATCTCCATCATCTTGATCTATATCAATGTGTCGTCACATGGTTGTCTCGCCAACAATTGCTCTTGCAACTATTGCAAAGCAATTATTTGGCGCTTGCATCTTATGCAATAGAGAGATAACCATAAGGCTTTTGCCAGTTGCCGATAACTTCAACAAAACATGATCATCTTATACAACAACTTATATCTCATCATGTCTTGACCATATCACATCACAACATGCCCTGCAAAAACAAGTTAGACGTCCTCTACTTTGTTGTTGCAAGTTTTACGTGGCTGCTACGGGCTGAGCAAGAACCGTTCTTACCTACGCATCAAAACCACAACGATAGTTTGTCAAGTTGGTGCTGTCTTAACCTTCGCAAGGACCGGGCGTAGCCACACTCGGTTCAACTAAAGTTGGAGAAACTGACACCTGCTAGCCACCTGTGTGCAAAGCACGTCGGTAGAACCAGTCTCGCGTAAGCGTACGCGTAATGTTAGTCCGGGCCGCTTCATCCAACAATACCGCCGAACCAAAGTGTGACACGCTGGTAAGCAATATGACTTATATCGCCCACAACTCACTTGTGTTCTACTCGTGCATATGACATCTACGCATAAAACCTGGCTCGGATGCCACTGTTGGGGAACGTAGTAATTTAAAAAAAAGTCCTACGCACACGCAAGATCATCGTGATGCATAGCAACGAGAGGGGAGAGTGTTGTCTACGTACCCTCGTAGACCGGAAGCGGAAGCATAACGTGGTTGATGTAGTCGTACGTTTTCATGATCCGACCGATCAAGTACCGAAAGCATGGCACCTCCGAGTTCTGCACACGTTCAACTCGATGACGTCCCTTGAACTCCGATCCAGCCGAGCTTTAAGGGAGAGTTCCGTCAGCACGACGGCGTGGTGACGATGATGATGTTCTACCGACGCAGGGCTTCGCCTAAGCACCGCTACGATATGACCGAGGTGGATTATGGTGGAGGGGGGCACCGCACACGGCTAAGAGATCAAGAGATCAATTGTTGTCTCTTTGGGGTGCCCCTGCCCCCGTATATAAAGGAGTGGAGGAGGGGGAGGGCCGGCCCTCTCTATGGCGCGCCCTAGGGGAGTCCTACTCCTACCGGGAGTAGGATTCCCCCTTTCCTAGTAGAACTAGGAGCCCTTCCAAGTAGTAGGAGTAGGAGGGAAGGAAAGGGAAGGGAAAAGGAGAAGGAAGGAAGGGGGCGCCCCCCTCCCTAGTCCAATTCGGACCAGCCCATGGGAAGGGGTGCGGCCACCCTTTGAGGCCTTTCTCTCCTTTCCCGTATGGCCCATTAAGGCCCAATACGAATTCCCGTAACTCCCCGGTACTCCCGAAAATACCTGAATCAATCGGAACCTTTCCGATGCCCGAATATAGTCGTCCAATATATCGATCTTTATGTCTCGACCATTTCGAGACCCCTCGTCATGTCCCCGATCTCATCCGGGACTCCGAAATCTTTCGGTACATCAAAACACATAAACTCATAATATAACCATCATCAAACTTTAAGCGTGCGGACCCTATGGGTTCGAGAACTATGTAGACATGATCGAGACAGGTCTCTGGTCAATAACCAATAGCGGAACCTGGATGCTCATATTGGCTCCTACATATTCTATGAAGATCTTTATCGGTCAAACCGCATAACAACATACGTTGTTCCCTTTGTCATCGGTATGTTACTTGCCCGAGATTCGATCGTCGGTATCTCAATACCTAGTTCAATCTCGTTACCGGCAAGTCTCTTTACTCGTTCTGCAATACATCATCCCGCAACTAACTCATTAGTTGCAATGCTTGCAAGGTTTATAGTGATGTGCATTACCGAGTGGGCCCAGATATACCTCTCCGACAATCGGAGTGACAAATCCTAATCTCGAAATACGCCAACCAACAAGTACCTTCGGAGACACCTGTAGAGCACCTTTATAATAACCCAGTTATGTTGTGACGTTTGGTAGCACACAAAGTGTTCCTCCGGTAAACGGGAGTTGCATAATCTCATAGTCATAGGAACATATATAAGTCATGAAGAAAGCAATAGCAATAAACTAAACGATCAAGTGCTATGCTAACGGAATGGGTCAAGTCAATCACATCATTCTCCTAATGATGTGATCCCGTTAATCAAATGACAACTCTTTGTCTATGGCTAGGAAACATAACCATCTTTGGTCAACGAGCTAGTCAAGTAGAGGCATACTAGTGACACTCTGTTTGTCTATGTATTCACACATGTATCATGTTTCCGGTTAATAAAATTCTAGCATGAATAATAAACATTTATCATGATATAAGGAAATAAATAATAACTTTATTATTGCCTCTAGGGCATATTTCCTTCAGGAGTGCCAAGAAGGCAGCGAAATAAATTATGGAGGATGACGACCTTGGTGTCATGGGCAAAAAAATTGACCCCATTGTCCTCAAGGATGGCGATGTTGTCTTTGCGGAACCTCTGGGAGGCAGAGGCCTCTAAGAATTTGGAGTTGTCATCCCCATCGATGATGACTTTCACTTTCCTCCTTTTTTCTAGAAGAGAAACTTCTGGCAGATAGCACATTAAGGGCAGTTATAATGACCAGTCTAAGAGAGGACTCGGGTCGGGAGTGGGAGCCTTCTTCAAGCCTGTCGATCCTAGCGATGATAAGCTTGCAGTCAATTTCTTGCTGGTCAACTGGTTTGATAGTTATGGCACTGGAAAGGGATAGGTCCAAAGAAATTGAAGGGTGGTTAGCGGGCTAAGCCTCAGATACGATACGCTTGCATGCCAGGTGAAGGGCCCAGAAAGAGTCCAAACAAAACAGGCATGAACGGGGGATATGTGAAGATACGTTGACGATGAGAGAAAGTTGGTCGGAAGAGAAACGTGTCAGGAAAGACATAGTTGATATTGAGAAGCGGTCTTCTCAAGCAAGGTTAAAGAAGGCTCTGTCAAGGCATTCTAGAGATGGAGTTAGATGATTGTTAGACCTAGTAAAGGTTCTATCCAGAAGCGGGTGCTCAATGAGCTGCAGGTCTGAGATGGCCGTGTTAAACATGTTAGCCTCACAACTGTGGAAGTTCTTGTTATTTTTCTTGCAAGCGAAACGGATTAGGTTGAAATCACCGATAAGAAGCCACGGGGTTGAGTTTGTGGGGGCGATGTCTCTGAGCTCTTGGAGGAAGTCCATTTTGAGAGGTCGTTGGGATGGGGCATAAATGTTGGAGATTGTGAGGTTGGTGCCAGAGACCGGGCAAGAGAGGCTGAGAGACGTAGAAAATCTGCCGTGAGAGTGGTTTAGGAGGGTTAGATTGTGAAGGGGTTAATCACAGAAAAAAATACCTCCATCAAAACCGATAGCGGTAAGGGAGACAACTTGGTCTAGCATTCGAGGTAGGAATGAGTTTAACTTAGGGACAAGGACGAAGTCTAGCTTTGTTTCTTGCAGAAGCGCACCATAAGGTTTAATGGCGATGATTTCAGAGAAAATGTCCTTGCACTTATCAACATCACCGAGGCCGCAAACATTCCAAGAGAGGATAGTGAAACGAGACTGATTCATAACATAAACTTCCTTTCACCACCAGCTCGAGAGCTTAACAGCAAGGAAATACAAGGGAAAGAGGGGCACATCGAGCAACTATCCCATCGATGGCCAGGAGCAGGCTAGACCTATGGAGACTACGAAGCAGATGAAAAAATCACGTGGCTACCTGCACAAAGATACAAAAGCACCCAACACCTGGGTGAGCTCTCCTGGCTGAACATTCATGGCTGATCATGGTGAAGGCAAAGCATCGGTAGCGCGAACAACGTCCGCCTTGTCACTGTCGTTGCCGCAAACCAGAGCGATATGGGCAGTTTTTCTGCTACGTCGTCTGCGCCTGATGCTTCGCTATCAGAGGTGCAAAGAGAGGAGCCCTGCCGCTGCCAGGTCGTTTTAGGCTGCTTGAATGGGGTCTTCCGGTCGGCAATGCGCGCGCTGTGATGCAGCTTGGCCGCGGAGACCACCAGCTGGGAGTGAACGTCCCGCTTGTGGATGACGTTGTTGTGGATGGTGAGGTCCGAGATAGCAGCAGATGACGAAGAGGCATCCGTGGGTGCCGCTTTTATGGTGGTGCACGTCACAATGACAGAGCAACATGTGCCGCTGGCCACTCCTAGAACGGCAACAGGCACCGACACATGAGCCACCGGAGCCTTGAGAACGCGTTGGGGCAGAGAAGGCGCGTCAAGGTCGTGGACCGTCATTGTTTTAGAAAAACACATGGAGGGGATACTATCCCATGAGTTTCCATGATTATACTCGTTTCTTGGATGCATCGAGATTGTGGATTGTCAAAATCCTGAATTCTCATGTGAGTTATGAGATTCTATTGATTGTGATATGGCTGCAAAATATTTTTCTATAAGAATAAAGAAATAATCAAATGCATACAAATCTACATGATATTTTTTTACAAAAAGGGAGTCTATGCACCACACGAAAAATGGAGAAGCGGTGTAAAAAAAAGAAAATTTCCATTTCCATTGGGTGGGTTATCACCTTCTCCAAAAAAAATCATAGAAAGAGAAAACCATTACATCAATGCCTCCTGTTGGCCTCCATTTTAAGTAATGAGCTTAAGTGGTGCCTCTAGGTCTTTCTATATAGATATCATTGGTTGCCAATCTGGCCCTCCAAATCCAAACTTTTTTGATTCTCACGACATATATTTGTCGCATAGTGCATTATCTCCTTTCATCTTCATTTGTCATGTGTCGGGTTGAATCATTTCATTTCCATTTTACACGTGATGTGCTAAATCCTTTCATCTCTCTTTGTCGAGTGGCGCTTTGACTCCTTTCTTCCCCTCTCTCATGTGGCACATTGTGTTCTTTCATATCCAACAGTCGTGTGGCACATTGACTCCTTTCATCTCCATTGGCCAGGTTTTTAAAAGCATTTTTCCACAATGATAGTAAGCGCTACCACATCACTTAAATCACATTAATAGGATTTGTTAGATCATATGTTAGCATTTCTTAATATAATTATTCATGTGGATGAATAATGCGAGCTCCAGGGAAGTTCATAGGATATCATTGCTCTCTAATATTTTGCAAAAAAGAACAAAAAAACGGCAGCCATCGCATGCCTACTTCTTCAAGAATGTGTTTTAGTGGTTGGGAGTTCCACTCGTCTAAATCACACCATAGGATTTTGGTCCAACACTTCAAATTTAAATTTTTTTCATTGCTTCTCTATTTATGTGTGATGTGCTCAGAATCAGTAAGCATTCTCATGTTTCCTTTTGTGCTTGCTTCAAACTGATTGCCATAACGTTTGATTGGATCCTGGACTCCGTCGACTCTGGGTTTTGAAAATATTTGAGGTGTATTTTTGTTGGACATGCTCATATAGATGTCATCTATTGCACCTAGAAATTTTCATGTAATGCATGTTTATATATATGCGTACACAAAAGGACCAACATCTACATTTAGAAAGAGCAAACAGCACATGCATACAAATCCACATACACGGTAAAGTATATTTTAAGGGAAGTTTAAACATATGTAAAATACATCAATTAATTACACAAGTCAAACTATTTCAGAATTTATTAAAACTTTTAAATAGGATTTTTTTTATTATTTTAAAATATCATGGCTCACTGGGCCGGACCACCAAATCGCCTAACTCATTCAACGGATTTACCTGTTCAAAAAATAAAAACACAACGCCATTTTTTGCACTTTTAAAAACAACTCATAAACGAAAGAAATGTGTACTAAAAGTTCAAGTGCTCCGCCAGGAAAAGTTCAAATAATTCTGGTGAGAGAGGTTCACCGTGTATTTAAAATATATAAAAAATGTGTTGTCTTGTGTTTTAAAATAATTCTCTTAAGCCAGAGAGAAGTTAAAAGTGATAACAACCGGAAGTTCACGTACTACATGGTGTGTATTTCATATAAGAAAAAATACAAAAAAAGTGAAATAGGGTGGAGTTCAAACAGACATGCCTTAGAAGTTCAACTACTTTACGTAGTGCAAAAAACAGCATGTCAAAAACTGAGTGAAGTTTAAATAGACATGCCCAAGAAGTTCAACTACTTCACGCAGTGCGTTTCCATTCACAATGAAGGCATAAATCTTGATCTCGTCATTTCTCTAATTTACCTCAAAAAGACAGGAATATCATTTGTATAAGTTCAAGTCCTCGGTTGGAGAAAATTAAAAAAATATTGTGAGAGAGGTTTGTACAAAAAGAATATCATTTGTGTAACACTGACGAAATGTATGAGAAAATTACAAACGAAAATACGTCACAGAAGTTCAACGTGAAAACAGCAGGAAATTCGACTACTATAGTGAATGAATATGAGATGAAAAACTTTTAAAACCGTCGCGAGTATGAAAAAATGATCAACACAGGAAAGTTGCATGTTTACATCAGCTTTCTACCGGTATATTACTTGCTCAATTGCGGTCAGTGTTCCGGTGAGTGGATGGAGAGCTACGGGCAAAAAAAGCATGTGAAAAACAGAGTGAAGTTCAAGTAGACATGCCGAGAAGTTCAGGTTCTTCACACGGCGCATTTTCGAAGAATCTGTTTCGCGATAAAGGCAGAATGACTGATCTTGCCATTTTCGAAATTACTTGAAAACGGCGAGCAATCACAGAAAACCACCAAAATGAAAAAGTTTCACATTTTCCTTAGCTTTTCAACATTATATTATTTGCACCATTCCAATAAAGTTTGTAGAAATTACGGAAAAAATATGTTTTAGCCATTTTCAAAATTAAACTAAAACAGTAAGAGGAGTCATCCCGCGCCCACTGCATGGCGTCCTTGTCGGAGATGCCAGGCCGGGCTATCTACTCGTACTCCGCGGGGAGGCGGGCTCCGGTTTGGGTGCGACGAGGACGAGGCGGCCAGAGGCGGGGGTGGAGTCGCCGATGCGGATGCCGGAGCTGCGGGTGTGTCGGCTCACAGACGTGTCCTGGGGCTCCGGCTTGACGGGGCGGAGGCAGGGAGAGCCGGTCGACCGACCTGGCGAGGAGGAGGACGCCCCGGGGTCCATGCGCCTCGGCGTCCACGAGCTCTCACGGCGGCGAGAGAAGGACGGGGGAGGGGTACTCCAGCCTCGGCGTGTTGCCGCCCTTGATATACTCGAGGACGGCCTGCAGCGTGCGGCTGGGCACGCCCCACCATCGGCGCCGCCGCTCGGAGTTGAGCCTGCCGGAGGGAACAACACTGTTGGTGGCCTCGAGCTGCTCGGCGTGGCGGCGGCGGAAGTATGGCTCCCAGAGCGGGCTGTCGGGGACGTAGCGTGGCCCCTCCCTCGCCGCCCGCGGCAGGGAGGCGCGGATTCGCGCGATCGGCGCACGCCGCGCCGCCCCGGTCGGCGGTGGTGGCACCGGGACCCCGCCGGCGCTGATTCTCCACGCCCCGGGTACCCGCATGTCCGGCGGGACCAGATACTCGGCCTCAAAAAGGAGCCCAGTTTCGTCCTCATGAATGTGGCGGCGGCCGAAGCCGTTCGCAGCCGCGCCGTCGCTTGGGAAGTGTTCGGCCATTCTTTGAGCTGGAGATGGCGAGAGGAGAGGGAGGAAGGGGGAGGAAGGTGGCGTCGGTCGTGGAGACTCTGTGCGTGCCACCGGCGCGCTGGGTCGACTTTATATAGGCGGAAGCGCCGTGCGTACGCGTGGCCGCCGCGTTACGAGTGGCATGCGAGGGGACGCGTGTTGTCTCGTTTTCACTGCGCCGCCCGTGAGGCATCAATGGCGGAGGCTGACCGGCGCGGCAGCTTTGGCATTGATTCGCCACGGGAAACGAGGTGATGAGGACGACGAAGCGGCGAGAAGCGAGACGAGTCGCTGGCAAGGAGGGCCCGCGGCTCTTTCGCGCCAAAAACGATTCGCCCGGCGTCCCCGAGCTTCCCCCAGCACGCCGGGGTCGGGTTGGGTCCGCCGGCGCTAATTTCGGCCTGAGTCGGTGAAAATTGAGCCCTTGGGGACGCAACTGGGCCGATTTTTTGGCGCCGGCGCCCGAAAAGTCGCCTGGTGGGCTTTGTTGGGGCGCGGCGAAGATGCTCTAACATTTGTGTCCAACATTAAACATTTGGTGAGAAAAGAACAAAAGCAAAAAACAGCAACACCACCCGTGGTTTTCCTCACCTCTCATGGAAGGGACCATGGGCCGCGGCACAAGCAGACACGCACATTGACATCGCCAGATCAAATGGCGTAGCTGCAGAAATTAAGGAGTAGAAGCAGCGCATGCACACACGCACGGGGAGAGCGCCTTTGACCTCTGGAGTCTGGACCGCGAGACTTCCACTCCTTCCCTTGACCCCTCTTCCCCTATAAATAGACGCCCTTCCCCCAGCCCTTCCCACCACTCCTCTGAATACGGATTGTTTTTAGACGAGGAGCAAAGCATTGTGTCCTGAGACGAGGAAGCGAATAGAGGTTTTGGCTGTGCGGTTTGTGCTGATTTGTTTTTTAATCAGTATTTTTCTTGATGGCGTTTGCTTTTCCAGGTGGGAAGAAGTTCGGAGAACATGGCCACGATGGGTGGGGACCGAAGGCAGATGATGGAGGATGCGGCGGAGGTCAAGTTTCCCGAAGGGTTACGCGTCCTCGTCGTGGACGACGACCGCGTCTGCCTCATGGTACTTGAAGCCCTGTTGCGCCGCTGTAAATACCAACGTGAGTCTCTTGATCCCTCCACTTCGCCATAGTCCATTAGAATCGGGGCCTTGTGATCTATTTGTTTCTCTGCGAATAATGCTTGCCGCTATGCAGCAACGACGGTGATGGATGGAAAGACGGCGCTCAGGATGCTCATGGCGGGGAAGCAGCAGTTCGACCTGGTCATCACTGACGTGCGCATGCCGGACATGGACGGCTTCAAGCTCCTTGAGCTCATCCGCCTCGAGATGGATCTGCCCGTCATCAGTACTCTCACTGCTCTCAATCCAAAGTCCAATTTTTGAGTTTTCTATCCATGAGGACTGACAATTGTTTTTAAGAACGTACTTTTACTCCTCAATCTTGTTGATACCTTGAGAGGATATTAATTTCTTTGGGCAGCGTGTGAGATCCTATATATTTAGGATGATTTTATGAAATCACATACACATGCACAAAACCCGCACTCTATTTCTAACCTGGAAGAGTTCTAAAGAACGGGATCCCCACTGAGTTCGAACCAACGGGGTCCCATCTAACCGTTCATTTGTCCGATCAGACGGCGAGTAGGGTAGGAGAGCGGAGGTGGAGCGACACATGAGTTAGTAGGGGACGTAGTGTCGGTTTCTAGCCCAAACCAATGGAATCCTATCTAACCATCCGTCTGATCGGATGGCGACTGGGGTAGGAGAGCGGAGGTGGAGCGACACATGAGTTAGTAGGGGACGCATTGTCGGTTTCTAGCCCAAAATAATGAGATCCTATCTAACCATCCATCCATCAGATCGGATGGATGATGGGGATGGGGAACAAACATGGATAGCACGTGATTATGAGATTCCAATTGTTGTTTTTAATAATTGGGCTGATAGTGTTTAGTAGGCTAGAGACATGGTCACTCCAATGGCTAATTTGGCCTAGTGAGAGTCTCTGTCACTCCAATGTAAAATAGATTCCACATTCACGCGTTCGATGGGCGTATTTATGGACTATCTAGAATTTAATTTTATAAATGAGTAGTTTGGCTTAGTGAGACTCTCTATCACTCCTATGTAATGTAGACCCCACTATCCACATGTTCGATGGTTTTATTTATGGACAACTAGAATTTAATTTTATATCATCTCAATTAATTGTACAATCCTATCAATAAGAATGAAAACTTTAATCTATTCATAGTTCATGAAATGACCAAGTTATATATATATTTGTTTTCAAAGCTAATACTAAAATTCGCGTTCTAACAATCACACACTGTATACGATTGCGCCACACCTGTTTGCTCGGGTTGCATGAATACTACAATTGAGAAATACCTATGTTGTATTGATATTTTTCTTGCGAATTGTATTGATATTATTAAGATTACTACTCATCTACATTATCCTTAAAGTTGTTGCTCCTTATGACAATTTACACTCAAGAATAGCATGTAAAGTAGGAGTGCCCCTTTTAAGTACATACATCGAGTAGGTTAACCATGGGTAATACCTACAATACTGCATATTTGTTGACTTTGAATAAGCACACTAATTTGTAGTCAAATTACTTTCACAGAAAGTGCAGCCACAAATACTTATTTTCCTGAATCTCTACTATTATTGCACAAAAATCGTCCGAGATAATTCTTGCCCAATCTCTGCCTCGCCCACAGCTGCATGCAATTAATTAGTTATATAGTTAATTACATATGTCAATTATCCAGACATTAATTTGTGGAAAGTATCATCGAGCATTGCACGAGAGGACAACATTAATTATGGAGAGTATCATTCTTTGGACGAGAGTATCACGTTAATTATGAAAAGTATCATCGAGCACTGGACGGTAGGACCACATTAAGCATGGAAATTATCATGTAGAATATGTATATCCCCGTGGCAAGCACAAACAATTAGCTAGCCGTAATTAAAAAGCTATTGACAATGGTGGTTAACGTTTACAAACTAATATGAGTGTGATCACTTAAAAGGCTTAGAGCGTTACATGGGCCGATAGATGTTACCTAGTATGCTAGAGAAACTTGGCTGACTGCCAATAATAATACTTGATCTTCAGGTTCACCAATAGTTAGACATGATGATGTGATTTCCCTGCGTGGAACATGGTGTGATATGGCTTAGGCATTGTGTTACCGTTATTGTTTTAACCTTTGTTTCCGTATCTTCCTATTGAATGTGTGTAATTTTTCCCATTTAGTTTGCATTGAAGAAGAATTATAAAACTGAACATTGAAATGCTTTTCTGTCTATAGGCACTTTGACCAAAACATATGTCCACTTCATAGATTTTTCTGAATTTCTGAATTCTAAATCTAAGTCATTGGTCCTATGGCATGCAGTGCTATCCGTTGATTGCGACAAGAAGGTTGTGATGAAGGGGATAGATCATGGCGCGTCTGACTTTATGGTGAAGCCAGTGCGTATCCATGAGCTCAAAAACATATGGCAACATGTTCAAAGGTGGAGAAATCCCAAAGCAATAAGCCACATCAGCGATCATGACAATGATGTCCAGAGAGCTCAACCAGCGGCTACTGACAAGAGTAAGTACTCGGGGAATAAGAGAAATGTTGGAGATGATTCTAGCGAGAACAATGAGGGCACGCATATATCCGCCATCCATAGAAAGCCCAAGATGACATGGACAATTGCGCTGCATAACAAGTTTCTAGAAGCTATCAACCAGATCGGCCTTGATAGTAAGAATTCACATCTTGTGCCTCATTCATCGACAATGCTGGTGGCTGCTTGATATTTTCATTATAATTTTTATTACATAATTGTAGGGGCTGTTCCAAAAAAGATATTGGAGCTGATGAATGTGGATCACCTCAGTAGGGAGAATATTGCGAGTCATCTACAGGTTTATTTGCAACCTTTGTGCTTAATTTCTATATTTTTGTTACTATTATTCGTAGTCTAACATTTTTTCATATATAAGTGAAAGCTTTTATTTTCTAGGGAACATATCAGTCAAATCTCTAGTAATGCAAATACCATGAAGTGTAATTTTAATTAAATGTGTCCCTTAAAATGCGAGGCTTATCTCATATAATGCATGCCCCACATTTTAGGAGTTTTTTTCCCATGCAACATCTTCAGTTCTTATTGTACTCACATGTTTACGTTATTTTTTTCGATGATCATCCATCTTATACCTTGTTATTTTGTCTATCTTTTTATTTCAGAAGTATAGATTGCACTTAAAAAGAGTCAAGTCAAATCCCTCTAGTGATGCATATGAAAGATGGAACTCATGGTACAACATGAACAACAAGGGCAATTTCATGCATAATCACGAACATGGAAGATGGAGTGTGTCCTCTGGCGACACTGCCTCTTGGAGTACAAACAAGTATGGTTCAACGGGTCACTTGGCTCTGCCGATGAACATCCAAAGCAACTTCTACACGGGGTCATACCTCCATGATCGTAGAATGCCAAAGTATTTTGGGAAACTACCATCGGATGCGAGAAGATTCACAGGTTCTGCTGACCCTCCCGTCAGCCTATACGACAACATACCCAATGAGATAATTTCAGATGAATTTCCATCATTCAATTATAGTAATTCCCGTGCTAACATCATGCGTGGCAAGATAATGGAGATAAGCAAAGGCAAACCCCCTTCCAATCTTCAAAGTTCATTTGCAAACACAACAGTTGGTGGCGGGAGGTCTCTTGTCGCATCAGAGGCGAACTTCCCACATAGCAACCAACTAGAGAGCTATGCAATGTCATCTGGCCGGCTGCCTCTGCAAAATGAAAAGGCACCATTCATAAGCAACACCACATCAATGGGAGGCTTCACTGAGCAGATGGCACCATTCAACATGGCAAGCAACATAAGCTCAGTAGGAACGATGTTGAATGGTAGCTCTGCACTTGATGCAAGTAGAACTTCAACTAATGATACTCATCTGGTCAACAGTGAAAGAACTACTTCGATGCTTCACACCCTTCAGACAGATGATTTTGTCTCATTGACTCAGCTACATGATGGAGCTAGCATTGTTCCTATGCAAGAAGGCACACTTAATCAGCAACCTCTTAATGATCATCTGAATGAAATCAGTGCCTTCTCAATGGATGATATATTTTCCAACATGCACGTGGAAGTAAGAACTTTTGTCATTTGTACGAATATGTGTGCTCCATATGAATTGTTGAGTTGGACATGTGTACTTAAATAACACTTTTTCTCTCAATGTAGGATTTCACTGGAGATGATGCTATCGTGGAAGAAGCATGATAGTTCTATAATTTTGGCCGCCCAATGTGTCAGATGGTTGATCAAGAGTATCATGCTCGAGGGGCCTCTTTAAGGCAATAGAGTGCTTTGACAAGTTTGCAAACATAGTGATATGTGTAGCCATTTTCATATACCAGTGGTTCTTTGAGATACACTTTATCTTGCATAACATTGAGAATTGACATGTTCCGCACAACAAGCATACACACCACCCTTTGGAGACTGTTGTGCCTAATACAAGTCTTATGGTGGAAGCTTTTATAATAGGGTTAGCATCCTGATAATCAAAACATTAATGTTTCTTGAAGCCTATGGTAACAAGGCACACTTTATAGCTGGGATAAACTTGTTTCTGGCCCATCATGTTTTTACCTCGAGGTGGAGTACTAAGTGGCATGTGTTACTCTTCATTAGAGCCGTATATTCTTCATCCATAGCTTTTCTTCATTTTTTCACTTGAAGCCACAACTAAAGACAACTAAAGATGGACCTCATTTAGTATCATCTATAGAGCGAAGAATTGCATGATGTGCTCAACGGAGACATTGGTGGTGGTGGTGGTGGCGGTGGGAGGGGGGGGGGGGGGGTGATCTTGAGAATCCAAGCGTTGTGCTTTAGGGCCTCCCTCACCTTCCAATTCTTTCTCTTAGAAGCTTCATAGATGAGCGGGGCAATGCCTTTAGGCTTTCGCCCAAGAAGCCAAGGAGAGTCCCAAAAGTGGGTCCTCACACCGTTACTAACGGTGATGGTGGTGGAAGCATAGAAAAAGTTGAGGTCCTCCCCATTGCATGGGTTTCCTATTCCCATCCACATCTTGGTGGGATCCTTCCATTCATACCACGACCATCGCAACCAAAGAGCCCTCGCAAACTTGTCTGTGTTGAGGACCCCAAGACCTCCGTACTCAAGTGGCTGGCAAACATACTCCCAATTCCCATTGCATTTGGCCCCAGTTGTCTTGTCCAAACCGGACCAAAGGAAAGCTCTGTCGAGCGTGTTGACGTTGTGAAGTATGTGGTGGGATGACCAACGGGGTGGTGGGGTAGACCATCCAATGGTGGTGATGTTTTGGCCATCATACTTTGATAACTTGCTTGCAACTTTGTCCACGAGAAATTGGAGATCCATCAACTTTAGCTTCCAAACGAAGAGATTTTTTTGGTAAGCTGGAATTGGAATTCGTCATGGAAAAGTTGGGCCGAACAATTTCACCATATATCTCTGTCCCTTCTCGCGCGACAGACATTGCAAAATTCTTTTTCGGCAACTTGTCGTCGATTGTTCCCACCACCCACCATGCTACTTTTGCCTTCCGACTCGCCCCGTCGCCCGTTCCCCTTCCCGATGGCACCCATCACCGCCACCGTCCCCGCCGCGCTTAGTTTCTACCCCACCTAGAGGCCACGATGGCCGCGCCTAAGATCTTACTAACGAGGATGGCCTCGACCTGCGCCCTGGAGACTGCGCACATGACGCACATCTTCAAGATTGACGGGTACAACCTGAACAGGGGCTTTGGCGTCGGCAAGTCCATTGAGTCCGCTACCTTCGTCGGCGGCGGCTACGACTGGTGCGTCCGCTTCTACCTGGACGATCATACGGAGGATAACAAACACTGTGTGGCCGTCGGCATCATGCTCAAGACCGAAGTCACAGAGGTGAGGGTACTCTACGATATGTGGTGGGTCAACCGACAAGGCGACAGGGTCTCAACCACCATGGTTTTCTTTTTCATCGGAAAAAGACAAATCACTTTGCAACTTATCTTCTTCAATGCTAACCCATGAGGTCTGCGCTTTTCTTAGTCACATTGCAAAGTGGGTACATAACTCTGATTGAATTAGAAGAGTCGGATATGAATCAAATCAAGATCACAAGAAGAGGGGGGGATGACTTTACTGAATATGTGGAGTTGCGCCGCCGCCACCCACATCCGAGTTCCCACCTCGCTGCTCCTATAGAATGGCCGCCTCATTTTGCACCACTCTATGCGTTCCTTTCCGCCGAAAGAAAGGGGATAACCGAAGCAGACCTAACGGAGAATGCCGTTAGCTGACAGAACTGAAAACTGACGAAACTGAAAACGGCACCTAACACTGAACACAAAAATGTTAATTGAATTTGACACCTACGACTTCAGACACTAGACTGACAGATGAATAAGACCAAAGTCAAAAGAATGGCTAAATAAGGATACAACCAAAGAAGTAAAACAATACCGATGGAAAAGTCAAATCTCACAAACTTTGATCAAGTTTGTGGAGAAAAATATTTACATCTAGAATGCCAAACATATATCATTAGAATTATCATAAGACGTAGTTTCATAATTCATATATTTGGTATTGTGGACATAAATAGTTTTCTTCATAAACTTGGTCAAAGTTTGAGTTTTCAAAAAATCTATATGCACTACATTATGGAACGGAGTGAGTACTAGTGACAGGAGATAATCCCATTTCTTTTCAGAAAAAATAGAAAGATGATGGATGCTAGTGGCAGAAATGTGGTTACTGCTTTAAAACTTCTTACTGAAGACCCACACCAAACAACTCCGAACAATAATGAAAAAATGCAAAACACTGAAAACCCGTCAAAAAAACTTCCATCAAACACAATGATCTGAGGAGTTGGATCTTACCGACATAACTGAATTTGACAGTATACTGAATACTGAATTTCAAATAATTGAAAAGTTACTCCCAGCATTGAAAAAATGGTCGATCCAAAAAAATATCCAAAATACTGATAAAAACTAAACGCAAAGCCTACATGTTAAAGCTGAACACTAACCAAATAGACTAGCATTTAAAAGGTTTTCATGCCCCATATTAAATTGTTCTTGACAGTGCCATACATAACCAAACAAAAGATACCTATAAAAGAGAGAAGACACATAGTTCGTCCATCCCGCGGAGCGACATAGACAGATGACATCAGTAAGATAGATAACAACGACAAAAACTAGAGCATTAACACTGATGGTAATCTTAAATCAGGCTGACAACCATCATTTCTAGATTGTCCAATGCACTATTCCTAACGGTGATTAGCACCACTCGGCCAATCTATATTAGTTCGTTCTCCTCCGTGAATTCCTCCCAGGCATCCTTGCTGAATGCCATACGACCATCGGGAAAAAAGGAAGTGAGGAAATAAATATGAAGGCTAAAGAAGTGAAATGTGAAAATATAGATAGACTAATAACTGAATGAATGCTAAACTAGCAAACTAACCTACCACTGAAGAAATGAGTACCAGGAGAAAGCTACAGATTACTCACAAAAAAGAGAGGAGAAAGCTACAAATGACTGAAACCTGAATAAGACTGAAAATGTCACTGAACCTAATCATGAAATACATAAATCAATAACCGGAGAAAACTTAAGGACATATATATTGAAGAAACCTGGTAGACTGAGGAATGACACTAAAAAAATGCCTACCACCAAAACAAACTGAGAAATAAATTTCTAAACTGAAGGAAACTCTGAAAAACTGAAAGAAACCTACAATGAAGATGATTGAAACTGAAAACTAAAAACTGAAACACTGACCAGTCATCTTTAATTTCCATAATAAATCACTGAAAAAATTATCATGGACAAACGGAAAAATTGAAGAGTAATCACTGGAATCATGGAGGCTGATAATAGAGAATACATGGATGCTGATGACTGAAAACACTACTAAATAATAATCAATGTCTGAAGCCTGATGACAACTAGCACACAAACAAAATTTGAGAAACTAATGGATGAATGACAAGTGAACTAAAGGAAATGACAGAAAAAACAAATCAATGATAATGGATCTAATGACTGAAGAGAAAATAAACATAGATGAATGGAAAGGAGTAAGAATCACTAGAATAGAAACCAATAAATTCTAAACTGACAAAAATCAACATGGACTAAAGCTACATTATGAAGACAAAACTGAGGAAGACACACAAATAAGAAAAACCGATGCCTTAAAAGACTGAATCAACTACAAGACTGAAACTAGAATTGAGATACTGAAGAATAAACATTACAAAATTAAAATACATAGAAAAACTCCTCCTAGAGAATATGCATTTGCATTTCAGTTATTTTATTTCATGTATTATTTAGAGCTCTCGCCCCGCCCCTCCTGTCCCGCCTAGCACCGCGTAGCTTCCCAGCCTCGCCTCCACCTCCCTCCCCCAGTCCTCTAGCCCTGCCATGGCGTCCCCCAACGCCGACTGAGGGAGTCCTGGATTAGGGGTATCCGGACAGCCGGATTATATCCTTTAGCCGGACTGTTGGACTATGAAGATACAAGATTGAAGACTTCGTCCCATATCCGGATGGGACTCTCCTTGGCGTGGAAGGCAAGCTTGGCAATACGGATATGTAGATCTCCTTCCTTGTAACCGACTCTGTGTAACCCTAGCCCCCTCCGGTGTCTATATAAACCGGAGGGTTTTAGTCCGTAGGACAACAAACAATCATACCATAGGCTAGCTTCTAGGGTTTAGCCTCTCTGATCTCGTGGTAGATCAACTCTTGTAATACTCATATCATCAAGAACAATCAAGCAGGACGTAGGGTATTACCTCCATCAAGAGGGCCCGAACCTGGGTAAAACATCGTGTCCGCTGCCTCCTGTTACCATCCGCCTAGACGCATAGTTCGGGACCCCCTACCCGAGATCCGCCGGTTTTGACACCGACATTGGTGCTTTCATTGAGAGTTCCTCTGTGTCGTCAGCGTTAGGCTTGATGGCTCCTTCGATCATCGATAGCGATGTAGTCTAGGGTGAGACTTTTCTCCCCGGACAGATCTTTGTATTCGGCGGCTTCGCACCGCGGGCCAACTCGCTTGGCCATCTGGAGCAGATCGAAAGTTACGCCCCTGGCCGCCAGGTCAGGTTTGGAAGCTTAAACTACATGGCCGACATCCGCGAAGACTTGATCTTCGACGGATTCGAGCCCCTGCTGAGTGCGTCGCACGGTCGCGATGAGCATGATTTAGCTCTACCATCGGAAAGTGTTCAGGAGACCGCACCGGCAACCGCTTCGACCCTCAATTCGGAGCCAATTGCGCCATCCATGGACAGGTGGATAGACCCTGCCACGGAGGTCGTATTCTCAGCGGCGATCGAGCCGAGTATCGACCTTACCCTTCACGGGAGCCGTGACGCCGAACTGCCGGATTCTTCCCCAGCCACGGACTCCAAACCGCGTGCGCCCGTGCCTATCGAATCCGACTAGGCGCCGATCATGGAGTTCACCTCCGCGGATATCTTTCAGCACTCGCCCTTCGGCGACATACTGAACTCATTAAGGTCTCTCTCCTTGTCAGGAGAGTCCTGGCCGAACTATGTCCGGCAGGATTGGGATGCGGATGACGAAGAAATTCGCCGCCCACCCACCACCCACTTAGTAGCCATTGTCGACGATTTGACCGACACGCCCGACTTCGACTCCGAAGACATCGACGGTATGGACGACAATGCGGGAAACGAACAGGAACCACTGCCCACAGGGCACTGGACAACCACCTCATCATATGATATATACATGGTGGACACACCCAAAGAAGGCAATGGCGACGGGACAACGGAGGATGACCCCTCCAAGAAGCAACCCAAGCGCCGACGTCAGCGGTGCCGCTCTAAGTCTCGCCAAAGCAAAAGCGGTGATACCGGCACAAGAGATAATAGCACTCCGGGCAGTGCCGAAGATGACAACAATCCCCTCCAGAAAGATTTAGAGCAGGAGGATGGATAAGCCAGCCCTTCCGAGAGAGCGGCAGATGGAGAGGTGGAGGATGATAATTACATGCGTCCCTCCGAAGACAAGGAAAGCCTCGACGATGACGAATTTGTCGTGCCTGAGGATCCCGTCGAGCACGAGCGCTTCAAGCGCCGGCTTATAGCCACGGTAAATAGCCTTAAGAAAAAGCAACAACAGCTTCAAGCTGATTAAGATTTGCTAGCTGGCAGATGGACTGAAGTCCTTACGGCCGAGGAATATGAACTCGAACGCCCCTCCAAGAGTTACCCAAAGCGCAGGTTGCTACCCCGACTAGAGGAGGAAGCATTAAAACCTACATCTCCAGCATATGACGCGGCTGATCGGTCACCTCGTGGCCGCGACAGAGAGGCATTTCAGCCAAAAGCTCAACCCGCACCCCGACGCCACTCAAATGAAAATGTCAAGGCACGGGGAAACACGCTAGACCTGCGAGATGTATTGGAGTACAAGGAAAAACACGCAAGATCGATCTACGGATCACAGGGGCGCTCCACTACGTGAGACGATAACTGTCACGCCGGATACAGTAAAAGTAAATCCTGCCGGGCCGAACACAGCGGACAAGACTCATTTGAGCTGCGTCGTGACATAGCCCAATACAGAGGCGCCGCACACCCCCTATGCTTCAGAGACGAAGTAATGGATCACCAAATCCCAGAGGGTTTCAAACCCATAAATATCGAATCATACGACAGCACAACAGATCATGCGGTATGGATCGAGGACTTCCTCCTGCACATCCACATGGCCCACGGTAACGATCTACACGCCATCAAATACCTCCCAGTCAAGCTCAAAGGACCAGCTCGGCATTGGCTCAACAGCCTGCCAGCAGAATCCATTGGTTGTTGGGAAGATCTGGAAGCCGCATTCCTCGACAACTTCCAGGGCACTTATGTGCGACCACGAGATGCTGATGACTTGAGCCACATAATTCAGCAGCCAGAGGAATCGGCCAGGAAATTTTGGACACGGATCCTGACAAAGAAAAATCAAATCGTCGACTGTCCGGATGCAGAGGCGCTAGCAGCTTTTAAGCACAACATCCGCAACGAGTGGCTCGCCCGGCACCTTGGCCAGGAAAAGCCGAAATCTATGGCAGCCCTCACGACACTCATGACCCGCTTTTGCGCGGGAGAGGACAGCTGGCTGGCTCGCAGCAATAATATATCAAAGAACCATGGTACTTTGGATACCAAGGATGGCAGTGGCAGGTCACGTCGCAACAAACACAAGCGCCACATCAACAGCGACAATACTGAGGATACAACAGTCAATGCCGGATTCAGAGCCTCTAAACACGGTCAGCAGAAAAAAGGCATTCAAAAGAAGCACCCTGGGCCCATCTAGTTTGGACCGTATACTCGATCGCTCGTGTCAAATACACGGCACCCCCGACAAGCCAGCCAACCACACCAACAGGGAATGTTAGGTGTTCAAGCAGGCCGGCAAGTTAAATGCTGAAAACAAAGATAAGGGGTCACATCGCGATGGCGAGGAGGAGCTCTGGCCGCCGAACACCGGAGGACAGAAGGGGTCCCCCCCACAAGTGTGGACGGTGAACATGATATACGCAACCCACATCCCCAAGAGGGAGCGGAAGCGTGCGTTAAGGGACGTATATGCATTGGAGCTAGTCGCCCCAAAGTTCAACCCATGGTCCTCCTGTCCGATCACCTTCGATCGCAGGGACCATCCCACTAGTATCCGTCATGGCGGATTTGCCGCACTGGTCCTAGACCCAATCATCGACGGATTTCACCTCACTCGAGTCCTTGTGGACGGCGCCAGCAGCCTAAACCTGCTTTATCAGGACACAATGCGCAAAATGGGTATAGACCCCTCAAGGATCAAACCCAAAAAAATGACCTTTAAAGGCGTCATACCAGGTGTAGAGGCCCGTTGCACAGGCCCAGTCACGCTGGAAGTGCTCTTCGGATCCCCGGATAACTTCCGAAGCGAGGAGTTAATCTTCGATATAGTCCCGTTCTGCAGTGGCTATCATGCATTGCTCGGGTGAACCGCATTTGCGAGATTCAATGCGGTACCGCATTATGCTTACCTCAAGCTCAAGATGCTAGGACCTCGGGGGGTCATCACAGTCAATGGAAACACAGAGCGCTCTCTCCGCACAGAGGAGCACACTACGGCCCTCGCAGCAGAAGCACAAAGCAGCCTCTTCAGGCAATCCACCAGTTCGGTGATTAAACACCCGGACACCGTCAAGCGCGCCCAGAGTAATCTGCAACAAGACCGCCTGGCACGTTCCGAGCTCGCAGCCAAACGGCGAAATCCGTGCCACGCGTACATAATTACGCATTAGAAATACCATGGGCATAAGTGGGGGGGGGGGGCACGAGTACGGCACGCCCCAAAACGCGGCTCAACCGCACTGGGGGCTTCCCGCTTTGTTATTCTTTTCTCTCTTTCTGGACTTGACTCTCTGGAAACCTCGTCCGGCAGTACGATTGCCGGACACACGATACAACAACCAAGGAGGCAGAAAGCTACGTCGCACCATGGAACTCCCAGGTGGTCTCTGAGAACGAGTGAAATACTTGCTTTAAATACCATCCCTCAGCTTGCCCTTGGAGGGGACATGTCAAATAATCCTACGTTTTGCTTATCGCACTACTTGTATCATTCTGCTTCGACGCACCTTTCTCAATAAACAATTCATAGCACTAGACTATTACCGCATTCTCTATTCTTATATATATATATATATATATATATATATATATATATATATATATATATATATATATATATATATATATATATATATATGTTCATTCATGACATTCAGCACCCGTACACTCTGGTACAGCCAATACGCCAGGGGCTTAAGCGTACCCCATAATACGGCGTGAGAAGTCCGAACACTTTTGATAGTGCGGCACCCTGAACTTATAGCATTATATGCATCAAGTCCGAATCATGTCTTGGGTCAATAGTTGGGTTTGCCCGGCTCCCATGTTTTGGTACCTTACGTTCTGCTCTATCGGCTAAGGTAGCACTCGGAGAACTACTGCGATTGTGCCCCGGTTCATCTGGGCAAGCACCTTAGTAGAGAAAGCTAAAACTGACTGTGATGATAAGGCGAGAGCTGGTCGCTGTTCGAGAGGTCTCGAGTCCCTAAAGACTTATGCCGCTTAGAGCGAGGAGTCAGCTTTGTCCGGCTTAAGGCGTGTATAGCGCCCTAAATTCAGCCTTCCGAATACTAGGGGCTTCGCCAAAATTTAAAATTGTATACTTTTATGGCTAAGTGAGAGTGATAAAGCATTATAGTCCGATTGCCTTGTTCGTTGTGCTGAGCACCTCCCTCGAAAGACCCAACAATGGGAAAAAGAGTGCTCAGATTTATCCTGAACACCCCAGCACTCGTGGCATGGGTGCAGAAGCCGCCGACTGGCCATCTGTCAGATTTAATAAACAGCCGCATAGAAGGTAATATTTTAAATTCAAACAAGCGTTGCATAGCGCATATGAACAAGTTTTCATAATACAGGATCACACGAGCAAGTTCATTAAAAAATTACATCCTTCGCACACTCGTCCGCCACAAGACGGGCACCCTTCAGGACACCCTCATAATACATTTCAGGGTGGTGATGCTCCTTGCCCTGCGGCGGCCCCTCCTTCACCAGCTTCTCGGCGTCCATCTTGTCCTAGTGCACCTTCGCACGGGCAAAAGCCCAGCGTGCACCTTCGATACAGATGGACCACTTTATGACTTCCAGCCGTGGGCAGGCATCCACAAGCCGCCTCACCAGACCGAAGTAGCTGTTGGGAAGGGAGTCGGCAGGCCACATCCGGACTATAAGGCCCCTCATGGCTTGTTCGGCCGCCATGTGCAGCTCGACCAGTTGCTTCAGCTGGTCGCTCACAGGCATCGGGTGTTCGGTCCCAATATACTGAGACCAGAACAACTTCTCCGTCGAGCTTCCCTCCTCGGCCTGGTAATACTTCGCGGCATCCGTCACGCTGCGGGGTAAATCTGCGAATCCTCCTGGAGAGCTCCGGACTCGGGTAAGTAACAAGTAATTTACTTTCACATGCTTGCTTTGCATATTGAAGGCCTTACCCGCCGCTATCTTCCTCATCGCCACAATTTCCTGGAGGGCCTTTTGGGCTTCAGCCTTGGCAAGCTTTGTGCTCTCGAGGGCTGCGGCACGCTCGGACTCTCGCATCTTCGAGTCAAGCTCCAAAGCCTCGTACTTCTTCACGAGAGCCTGGAGCTCTTGCTGCACCTCGCCCACCCGTGCCTCTTGTTTTTCCCGCTCGGTGTGCTCCTTGGCCGCTTTGTTTTCGGCCTCGGGCAGCGCTTGCTTCAGGGTCGCCACTTCGGTCGTGGCCCCTGGCACATCCATAGACAAGGCATTACTTACCTTTGTTCTCCTCGAGCTGCCTCTTGGCAAGACCGAGCTCTTTTTCGGACCGCTCGAGATTCTGGCTCAGTGCAGTGACCTCCGTAGTCAGTGCGGCAGAGGTCAGCAGCGAAGCCTGCATACGCATATAGACATACTTATATTAGACTCCTGCAGATATTATTTGATCCTCTATTCGGCTTTTCTTTGTGAACACCAAACAGAGCATTAGGGGCTACTGTCTATGTGGTAATATTTTCCTATATTTTAAATACTTACCTCAAAGCCTGTTAGAAGGCTGGCACAGGCTTCAGTCAGTCCGCTCTTAGCGGACTGAACCTTCTTGATCACCGCACACATAATAGTGCAGTGCTCTTCGTGAATGGAATCTCCGCGAAGCGCTCCCAGCAGGTTGTCCGGTGTCTCTGGATGGACAGAGGTCACCGGCATGGGCGGTTTGTGAAGGAAATATGCCCTAGAGGCAATAATAAAGTTATTATTTATTTCCTTATATCATGATAAATGTTTATTATTCATGCTAGAATTGTATTAACCGGAAACATAATACATGTGTGAATACATAGACCAACAGAGTGTCACTAGTATGCCTCTACTTGACTAGCTCGTTAATCAAAGATGGTTATGTTTCCTAACCATGAACAAAGAGTTGTTATTTGATTAACGAGGTCACATCATTAGTTGAATGATCTGATTGACATGACCCATTCCATTAGCTTAGCACCCGATCGTTTAGTATGTTGCTATTGCTTTCTTCATGACTTATACATGTTCCTATAACTATGAGATTATGCAACTCCCGTTTACCGGAGGAACACTTTGGGTACTACCAAACGTCACAACGTAACTGGGTGATTATAAAGGAGTGCTACAGGTGTCTCCAATGGTAAATGTTGGGTTGGCGTATTTCGAGATTAGGGTTTGTCACTCCGATTGTCGGAGAGGTATCTCTGGGCCCTCTCGGTAATACACATCACATAAGCCTTGCAAGCATAATAACTAAGATGTTAGTTATGAGATGATGTATTACGGAACGAGTAAAGAGACTTGCCAGTAACGAGATTGAACTAGGTATTGGATACCGACGATCGAATCTCGGGCAAGTAACATACCAATGACAAAGGGAACAACGTATGTTGTTATGCGGTCTGACCGATAAAGATCTTCGTAGAATATGTAGGAGCCAATATGGGCATCCAGGTCCCGCTATTGGTTATTGACCGGAGACGTGTCTCGGTCATGTCTACATTGTTCTCGAACCGTAGGGTCCGCACGCTTAACGTTACGATGACAGTTATTATGAGTTTATGCATTTTTGATGTACGGAAGGTTGTTCGGAGTCCCGGATGTGATCACGGACATGACGAGGAGTCTCGAAATGGTCGAGACGTAAAGATTGATATATTGGAAGCCTATGTTTGGACATCGGAAGTGTTCCGGGTGAAATCGGGATTTTACCGGATTACCGGGAGGGTTACCGGAACCCCCCGGGAGCCAAATGGGCCAACATGGGCCTTAGTGGAAAGGTGAGAGGGCAGCCCACATAGGGCTGCGCCTCCCCCCTCTCCCTAGTCCTATTAGGACTAGGAGAGGGGCCGGCCACCTCTCTCTCTCTCCCCTTTAAAGGATTCCTAGTTGGACTAGGATTGGAGGGGGGAGTCCTACTCCCGGTAGGAGTAGGACTCCTCCTGCGCCTCCCTCTCTTTGGCCGGCCAGCCTCCCTCCCTCCATCCTTTATATACGGGGGCAGGGGACACCCCAAGACACACAAGTTGATCCTTGAGATCGTTCCTTAGCCGTGTGCGGTGCCCCCTGCCACCAAATTCCACCTCGATCATATTGTTGCAGTGCTTAGGCGAAGCCCTGCGTTGGTAGTACATCAAGATCGTCACCACGCCGTCGTGCTGACGGAACTCTTCCTCGACGCTTTGCTGGATCGGAGCCCGAGGAACGTCATCGAGCTGAACGTGTGCTAAGAACTCGGAGGTGCCGGAGTAACGGTGCTTGGATCGGTCGGATCGGGAAGAAGACGTACGACTACTTCCACTACGTTGTGTCAACGCTTCCGTTGTGATCTACAAGGGTACGTAGATCAGACTCCCCCCCTCGTTGCTATGCATCACCATGATCTTGCGTGTGCGTAGGAAATTTTTTGAAATTACTGCGTTCCCCAACAGTGGCATCCGAGCCTAGGTTTTATGGTTTGATGTTATTTGCACGAGTAGAACACAAGTGAGTTGTGGGCGATACAAGTCATACTGCCTACCAGCATGTCATACTTTGGTTCAGCGGTATTGTTGGACGAGACGATCCGGACCAACCTTACGCGTACTCTTACGCGAGACCGGTTACCTCGACGTGCTTTGCACATAGATGGCTTGCGGAAGACTGTCTCTCCAACTTTAGTTGAACCAAGTGTGGCTACGCCCGGTCCTTGAGAAGGTTAAAACGAAGTCTATTTGACGAACTATCGTTGTGGTTTTGATGCGTAGGTGAGATAAGTTCTTACTTAAGCCCGTAGCAGCCACGTAAAACTTGCAACAACAAAGTAGAGGACGTCTAACTTTTTTTTGCAGGGCATGTTGTGATGTGATATGGTCAAGGCATGATGCTGATTTTATTGTATGAGATGATCATGTTTTGTAATCGAGTTATCGGCAACTGGCAGGAGCCATATGGTTGTCGCTTTATTGTATGCAATGCAATCGCGATGTAATGCTTTACTTTATTACTATGCGGTAGTGATAGTCGTGGAAGCATAAGATTGGCGAGACGACAACGATGCTACGATGGAGATCAAGGTGTCGCGCCGGTGATGATGGTGATCATGACGGTGCTTCGGAGATGGAGATCACAAAGCACAAGATGATGATGGCCATATCATATCACTTATATTGATTGCATGTGATGTTTATCCTTTTATGCATCTTATCTTGCTTTGATTGACGGTAGCATTATAAGATGATCTCTCACTAAATTATCAAGAAGTGTTCTCCCTGAGTATGCACCGTTGCAAAAGTTCTTCGTGCTGAGACACCACGTGATGATCGGGTGTGATAGGCTCTACGTTCAAATACAACGGGTGCAAAACAGTTGCACACGCGGAATACTCAGGTTATACTTGACGAGCCAAGCATATACAGATATGGCCTCGGAACACAGAGACCGAAAGGTCGAGCGTGAATCATATAGTAGATATGATCAACATATTGATGTTCACCATTGAAAACTACTCCATCTCACGTGATGATCGGTTATGGTTTAGTTGATTTGGATCACGTGATCACTTAGAGGATTAGAGGGATGTCGATCTAAGTGGGAGTTCTTAAGTAATATGATTAAATTGAACTTAAATTTATCATGAACTTAGTCCTGGTAGTATTTTGCAAATTATGTTGTAGATCAATAGCTCGCGTTGTTGCTTCCCTGTGTTTATTTTGATATGTTCCTAGAGAAAATTGTGTTGAAAGATGTTAGTAGCAATGATGCGGATTGGATCCGTGATCTGAGGTTTATCCTCATTGCTGCACAGAAGAATTATGTCCTTGATGCACCGCTAGGTGACAGACCTATTGCAGGAGCAGATGCAGACGTTATGAACGTTTGGCTAGCTCAATATGATGACTACTTGATAGTTTAGTGCACCATGCTTAATGGCTTAGAATCGGGACTTCAAAAGACGTTTTGAACGTCATGGACCAGATGAGATGTTCCAGGAGTTGAAGTTGATATTTCAATCAAATACCCGAGTTGAGAGATATGAAGTCTCCAACAAGTTCTATAGCTAAAAGATGGAGGAGAATCGCTCAACTAGTGAGCATGTGCTCAGATTGTCTGGGTACTACAATCGCTTGAATCAAGTGGGAGTTAATCTTCCAGATAAGATAGTGATTGACAGAATTCTCTAGTCACCATGACCAAGTTAGTAGAACTTCGTGATGAACTATAGTATGCAAGGGATGACGAAAACGACTCCCAAGCTTTTCATGATGATGAAATTGATGAAGGTAGAAATCAAGAAAAACATCAAGTGTTGATGGTAGACAAGATCACTAGTTTCAAGAAAAGGGCAAAGGGAAGAAGGGGAACTTCAAGAAGAACGGCAAGCAAGTTGCTGCTCAAGTGAAGAACCCCAAGTCTGATCCTAAGCCTGAGACTAAGTGCTTCTACTGCAAAGGGACTGGTCACTGGAAGCGGAACTACCCCAAGTGATTGGCGGATAAGAAGGATGGCAAAGTGAACATAAGTATATTTGATATACATGTTATTGATGTGTACTTTACTAGTGTTTATAGAAAACCCTCAATATTTGATACTAGTTCAGTTGCTAAGATTAGTAACTCGAAACGGGAGTTGCAGAATAAACAGAGACTAGTTAAGGGTGAAGTGACGATGTGTGTTGGAAGTAGTTCCAAGATTGATATGATCATCATCGCACACTCCCCTATACTTTCGGGATTAGTGTTGAACCTAAATAAGTGTTATTTGGTGTTTGTGTTGAGCATGAATATGATTTGATCATGTTTATTGTAATACGGTTATTCATTTAAGTAAAAGAATAAATTGTTGTTCTGTTTACATGAATAAAACCTTATATGGTTACACACCCAATGAAAATAGTTCATTGGATCTCGATCTTAATAATACACATATTCATAATATTGAAACCAAAAGATGCAAAGTTAATAATGATAGTGCAACTTATTTGTGGCACTGCTGTTTAGGTCATATTGGTATAAAGCGCATGAAGAAACTCCATGCTGATGGGCTTTCGGAATCACTTGATTATGAATCACTTGATGCTTGCGAACCATGCCTTTTGGGCAAGATGACTAAAAACACCGTTCTCCGGAACAATGGAGCGAGAAAAGATTTATTGGAAATCATACATACTGATGTATGTGGTCCGATGAATATTGAGGCTCGCGACAGGTATCATTATTTTCTGATCTTCACAAATGATTTGAGCAGATATGAGTATATCTACTTGATGAAACATAAGTCTGAAACATTTGAAAAGTTCAAAGAATTTCAGAGTGAAGTAAAAAAACATCGTGACAAGAAAATAAAGTTTCTACGATCTGATCGCGGAGACAAATATTTGAGTTACAAGTTTGGTCTTCAGTTAAAACAATGTGAAATAGTTTCACTACTCACGCCACCTGGAACACCACATCATAATGGTGTGTCCGAACATCATAACCGTACTTTATTGGATATAGTGCAATCTATGATGTCTCTTACCGATTTACCACTATTGTTTTTGGGGTCATGCATTAGAGACAGCTGCATTCACGTTAAAAAGGGGCACCATATATATCCGTTGAGACGACGCCTTATGAACTATGGTTTGGCAAGAAACCAAAGTTGTCGTTTCTTAAAGTTTGGGGTTGCGATGCTTATATGAAAAAGTTTCATCCTGATAAGCTAAAAACTCAAATCGGAGAAGTGCATCTTCATAGGATATCCAAAGGAAACTATTGGATACACCTTCTATCACAGATCCGAAGGCAAGACTTTTATTGCTAAATTCGGAAACTTTCTGGAGAAGGAGTTTCTCTCGAAAGAAGTGAGTGGGAGGAAAGTAGAACTTGACGAGGTAACTGTACCTGCTCCCTTATTGGAAAGTAGTACATCACAGAAAAATGTTTCTGTGACACCTACACCAGTTAGTGAGGAAGCTAATGATGATGATCATGAAACTTCAGAACAAGACACTACTGAACCTCGTAGATCAACCAGAGTAAGATCCGCGCCAGAGTGGTACGGTAATCCTGTTCTGGAAGTCATGCTGCTAGATCATGATGATCCTACGAACTATGAAGAAGCGATGGTGAGCCCAGATTCCGCAAAGTGGCTTGAAGCCATGAAATCTGAGATATGATCCATGTATGAGAACAAAGTAGGGACTTTAGTTGACTTGCCCGATGATCGGCAAGCCATAGAAAATAAATGGATCTTCAAGAGGAAGACGGACGCTGATAGTAGTGTTACTATCTACAAAGCTAGAATTGTCGCAAAAGGTTTTCGACAAGTTCAAGGTGTTGACTACGATGAGATTTTCTCACTCGTATCTATGCTTAAGTCTGTCCGAATCATGTTAGCAATTGCCGCATTTTATGAAATCTGGCAAATGGATAAACAAAACTGCATTCCTTAATGGATTTGCTAAAGAAGAGTTGTATACGATGCAACTAGAAGGTTTTGTCGATCCTAAAGGTGTTAACTAAATATGCAAGCTCCAGCGATCTATCTGTGGACTGGTGCAAACATCTCGGAGTTGGAATATACACTTTGATGAGTTGATCAAAGCATATAGTTTTATACAGACTTGCGGTGAAGCCTGTATTTACGAGAAAGTGAGTGGGAGCACTACAGCATTTCTGATAAGTATATGTGAATGACATATTGTTGATCGGAAATAATGTAGAATTATTCTGTAAAGCATAAAAGGAGTATTTGAAAGGAGTTTTTCAAAGAAAGACTTCGGTAAAGCTGCTTACATATTGAGCTTCAAGATCTATAGAGATAGATCAAGACGCTTGATAAGTTTTTCAATAAGTACATACCTTGACAAGATTTTGAAGTAGTTCAAAACGGAACAGTCAAAGAAAAAGTTTCTTGCCTGTGTTACAAGGTGTGAAGTTGAGTAAAGACTCAAAGCCCGACCACGGCAGAAGATAGAAAGAGAATGAAAGTCATTCCCTATGCCTCATTCATAGGTTCTATAAAGTATGCCATGCTGTGTACCAGATCTATTGTATACCCTGCACTGATTTGGCAAGGGAGTACAATAGTGATCTAGGAGTAGATCACTGGACAGCGGTCAGAATTATCCTTAGTGAAATAAGGATGTGTTTCGCGATTATGGACGTGACAAAAAAGGTTCGTCGTAAAGGGTTACGTCGATGCAAGTTTTTGACACTGATCCAGATGATTCTAAGTCTCAATCTGGATACATATTGAAAGTGGGAGCAATTAGCTAGAGTAGCTCCGTGTAGAGCATTGTAGACATAGAACTTGCAAAATACTTACGGATCTGAATGTGACAGACCCGTTGACTAAAATTATCTCACAAGCAAAACATGATCACACCTTAGTACTCTTTGGGTGTTCATCACATAGATATGTTGATTGTTGATCACATGACGATGTGAACTATGGGTGTTAATCACATAGTGATGTGAACCATTGCTGCTAAATCACATGGCGATGTGAACTAGATTACTGACTCTAGTGCAAGTGGGAGACTGAAGGAAATATGCCCTAGAGGCAATAATAAAGTTATTATTTATTTCCTTATATCATGATAAATGTTTATTATTCATGCTAGAATTGTATTAACCGGAAACATAATACATGTGTGAATACATAGACCAACAGAGTGTCACTAGTATGCCTCTACTTGACTAGCTCGTTAATCAAAGATGGTTATGTTTCCTAACCATGAACAAAGAGTTGTTATTTGATTAACGAGGTCACATCATTAGTTGAATGATCTGATTGACATGACCCATTCCATTAGCTTAGCACCCAATCGTTTAGTATGTTGCTATTGCTTTCCTCATGACTTATACATGTTCCTATAACTATGAGATTATGCAACTCCCGTTTACCGGAGGAACACTTTGGGTACTACCAAACGTCACAACATAACTGGGTGATTATAAAGGAGTGCTACAGGTGTCTCCAATGGTAAATGTTGGGTTGGCGTATTTCGAGATTAGGGTTTGTCACTCCGATTGTCGGAGAGGTATCTCTGGGCCCTCTCGGTAATACACATCACATAAGCCTTGCAAGCATAATAACTAAGATGTTAGTTATGAGATGATGTATTACGGAACGAGTAAAGAGACTTGCCAGTAACGAGATTGAACTAGGTATTGGATACCGACGATCGAATCTCGGGCAAGTAACATACCGATGACAAAGGGAACAACGTATGTTGTTATGCGGTCTGACCGATAAAGATCTTCGTAGAATATGTAGGAGCCAATATGGGCATCCAGGTCCCGCTATTGGTTATTGACCGGAGACGTGTCTCGGTCATGTCTACATTGTTCTCGAACCGTAGGGTCCGCACGCTTAACGTTACGATGACAGTTATTATGAGTTTATGCATTTTGATGTACCGAAGGTTGTTCGGAGTCCCGGATGTGATCACGGACATGACGAGGAGTCTCGAAATGGTCGAGACGTAAAGATTGATATATTGGAAGCCTATGTTTGGACATCGGAAGTGTTCCGGGTGAAATCGGGATTTTACCGGATTACCGGGAGGGTTACCGGAACCCCCCGGGAGCCAAATGGGCCAACATGGGCCTTAGTGGAAAGGTGAGAGGGAAGCCCACATAGGGCTGCGCCTCCCCCCCTCTCCCTAGTCCTATTAGGACTAGGAGAGGGGCCGGCCACCTCTCTCTCTCTCCCCTTTAAAGGATTCCTAGTTGGACTAGGATTGGAGGGGGGAGTCCTACTCCCGGTAGGAGTAGGACTCCTCCTGCGCCTCCCTCTCTTTGGCCGGCCAGCCTCCCTCCCTCCATCCGTTATATACGGGGGCAGGGGACACCCCAAGACACACAAGTTGATCCTTGAGATCGTTCCTTAGCCGTGTGCGGTGCCCCCTGCCACCAAATTCCACCTCGGTCATATTGTTGCAGTGCTTAGGCGAAGCCCTGCATCGGTAGTACATCAAGATCGTCACCACGCCGTCGTGCTGACGGAACTCTTCCTCGACGCTTTGCTGGATCGGAGCCCGAGGAACGTCATCGAGCTGAACGTGTGCTAAGAACTCGGAGGTGCCGGAGTAACGGTGCTTGGATCGGTCGGATCGGGAAGAAGACGTACGACTACTTCCACTACATTGTGTCAACGCTTCCGTTGTGATCTACAAGGGTACGTAGATCAGACTCTCCCCCTCGTTGCTATGCATCACCATGATCTTGCGTGTGCGTAGGAAAATTTTTGAAATTACTGCGTTCCCCAACAGTTTGCCCCTCTTGGAAGGGGGCCGCCTGCCAGAGTCCGGAACCACTGGAGGTTCCGGTGCGGCGTTCGGCTGGGGGCCGAACTTGGAGCCCTTGGGAGTCTTGCTCCCTTCGCGCCTGGAGTCCGGAAGGTCTCCTTGAGGCGCCTTCGGGACTGTTTCGCCCCGGCTCGGTGCCCCTTGAGACAGTACCTCGACATCGTCCGTAGGGCGAGGAGAGGAGGCGGTTGGAAGTGTATCACTATTCATATCCGACGAGTCCAAGGAACCGTCCGACGAGGATACGTCGATACGGGCTCAGGGTGGACTGCATAATCATATTAGACGTTAGGAGAAGCAGTGCAACAAAAGTATGCTATGACTTACTCTGGTATCCAAATACTTACGACTTCGCTAGGGGCTTGGCCTTGAGTAACCACTCGTCTTCACCATCGGCGGCGGTGGTGGAACAGTCCGGAAGGAGAGTCCTTCGCTTCTTGGACTCTTCGGCCTCCCCGGTTGGGGCGGCCTTCCTTTTCTTGTCTCCCCCGGCTGGAGGGGGAGAATCTTCGTCTTCCTCCTCCTCGTTTTCACGGCAAGAGTGCGTCTCGGAGTTATCGGACGATGAGTCCAATACCACCCTGCGCCGGGAACTCTTTCGGGTTCCCGTGGCCTTCTTCTTGGTCTTCTCCGGCATTTCATAAGGAGCAAGAGTCCGCATCTCCGTCAGGAGAGCGTCTGCAGGGTCTTCGGACAAAGGGGTCGGGCAGTTAATCTGCTCCGATGTCTCCACCCAGTCCTGTCAAAGGCATTGGTGCTCAGACCCCGCATGTGGTTAAGCTATGGGAAATAAATACCCTATCAGATGTACAGAACTTACCGAATTCGCAGGGCGCTTGGCACTTAGCCCGCGGTCCTCGGTAAGAGAAGGGGGGACCTCGGCGCCCTTGAACAGCACCTTCCAGACGTCCTTATGCGTCATGTCGAAGAGCTCGCGTAGAGTCTGGTGCTGGGCCAGTTCGAACTCCCATAAGTTGAAAGCCCGTTGTTGACACGGGAGGATCCGGCGGAAGAGCATGACCTGGACTATGTTGACAAGCTTAAGTTTCTTGCTTATCATGTTCCGGGTACACTTCTGGAGTCCGTCTAGCTCCACCAATGAGCCCCAGGACAGGCCCTTCTCCTTCTAGGAAGTGAGCCACGTGGGGATTCCAGATCGAAACTCGGGGGGCAGCCACCCAGTTGGTGTCGCGCGGCTCGGTGATGTAGAACCACCCCGATTGCCACCCCTTTATGGTCTCCAGGAAGGAGTCCTCGAGCCATGTAACGTTGGGCATTTTGCCCACCATGGCTCCGCCGCATTCCGCTTGTTGGCCGCCTACTACCTTCGGCTTGATATTGAAGGTCTTCAGCCACAGGCCGAGGTGGGGCCGGATGCGGAGGAAAGCCTCGCACACGACGATGAACGCCGAGATGTTGAGGATGAAATTCGGGGCCAGATCATGAAAGTCCAGCCCATAATAGAACATAAGGCCGCGGACGAATGGATGGAGGGGAAACAACAGTCCGCGGACGAAGTGGGGGAGGAAAACCACCCTTTCGTAAGGTTCCGGGGTAGGGACGATCTGCCCCACGGCTGGCAGCCGGTGCGCGATATCCACGACTAAGTATCCGGCCCCACGTAGTTTTTTTATGTGTCCCTCCGTGACAGAGGAGACCATCCACTTGCCTCCCGCTCCGGACATGCTTTGAGAGAGTTGAGGAGAAGGATGTGGACTTGGGCGCTGGAGCTCGAGTGCGCGAGAATGGATGAGCAAAGAGGGAGAAGGCGTGGGTAGAAAAATGTGAAACCTTATCCCTTTATAAGGGCAGACGAGACTATGCGCCCCACCAGCCTGGTAAAACTCGCTTATCCCCCAAGCGCCGTGATTGATAGCGCGGTTGGGTTACCCACGTCCGTATTGATGGGAATCCTGTAATAAGGGGACACGATCTCTGCTTCGACAAGACGTGCCAAGGAAACCGCCTCGCGAAACACGCTGAGATAGGTTATGAAAAAGAATTCGAATAAAGACCTGGTTGTGGTGTGATGCCACGCTACGGGGTACGTCAGCAGATTAGATTTGTGTAAATATTATTCTCTCTACGGTGGTATGTGGAACTTGTTTTGCAGAGCCGAACACGATCCTCGTGTTCAAAATCTTCTATTAAGTATTCGGAGGAGGAACCCGCCTTGCAATGCCGAAGACAATCTGTGCGCCGGACTGATCGCCATTGAAGCTTGGTTCAGGGGCTACTGAGGGAGTCTTGGGTTAGGGGGTACTAGTCGTCAACCCGTGCACCTGCACGGGCTAGTAATTAAAATATTAGTTACAACAAATATGTGATAAATTGATATGTTAAACAATAATGTTTAATAATATTTCTTCATTGCTCTAACTATTTTATAATTATATTGTTTGCATCTAATTGTATTACAATAACATAAATATTGTCATTGTGTGATGGCAAACCACCACAAATTTATAGACGATATGTGAAAATATAGATGTGCTACTTTATGAAGGTTATATAAGGGTATTTGTGTTATATATGTTTGTGGAAAACACGGTTACGAACAAAAATGTTGTTGCATATATTCGCGACCTATAAGTTTCTAAAAGGTATAAATTTCAAGTTCCCTATTGTGCCTATATCTTCCTTACTAACCCTACTAAAAAGGGCATACATCTTCCTTTTTGCAAAGGAGGCATCATCTAACTGTAAAGAGTCTGTTGTTATACATATATAAAAATGATATTGTCGTAAATTATTCAGATTAGAAGTTCTTGTCTTCACCAGCAGATTCTTAAACAATTTCTTTTTTATCAACATGGAAGGACATTCTTATATTTTCTATGCATATTAATGTCTATCTCATAGAGAATCATGTGTTTATATGAGACATTTGTGGCGCATGATACATCCAGATTATTTTTTATTATTGCAGCAATTTATAAGTGTTTAAACATGGTTTAATAGCTAGTTTTCTCTTTGTTATAAGGACAAAAAAAAAGACATGCACAGACGTATTATATATACAAATACTTATTAGCAATCTGCAAATCTGAAGTACCATGTGAATCCATGTAAGTCACGAATCACATGCATATTAGGCAAAGTAGTACATTCATAAAAAATGTATAATACTAATCGATGGTCCAGATCATTAAACACTTATGCATCATGTCAGCGCTACCTTGCACATGGCGAGTAGGATGCAGCTGAATCGATCTGGTCCGCTCCTCCTGAGATCTAACATGCATACTTTTACTTTCAAAACTATAAGAAGACACACACATAATTCTGCCTTGCATTTTCAAAAGGCAGTTGAAGTTTTTTGCTCCATTTATTATTTTCTCAAGATTATCTTACACTGAACTTTAGGTTTGAGTAAAATGGCATGCCACAAATAGCGATCAATAGATAGGTCATGAAGAAGCTAAACATGTAGCCTGCAGTTGCATTAGATGGCATTTAAAAGGTGTTTGATACATTGCCATAAGTACATCATCATACCAAGCTAAGTAATCTCTCGTTATTATAAGGACTAAAGAATATGATCATCAGAATATATGATTGCCATTCAAATTTCCCATCTATTTCTCCACACTTATAGTAGTGGTTTGTCTAATGTCCATCCTAGTAGGATATCATTTAGAGCAAGTATTCATGTTTAGCGTATGCCTTTGTGAAAATCCTACCACCAAGTCCATACCGACATAAAATAAGTACTTTGTAATCTAAAAAATAGAGACGATAAGGAAAGATTAGCCTTATTCGGTAGCAACAAATGAATAAGTTTCCACAGCTTTGCTCGTATGGATACAGCACGACAATAGTAAATAGATAGTGGTGTGAAGCATTAGATTTACAAAAGTGACCGAAGCAAGCGACTCAGATAGAAGAGGGAAAGATGATTCTTCTAGAACCAGCGACCTGTCGAAGTATACTGTAGGGTGAATGTTTGTGTTCATCAAAAGAAAAGCTTGATAAATAATGATAAAATATTTCAAAATAAACATGAAGAGGAAAAATTAGAAGTAGTCAGTTAAAAATTAATGAATTATTTGTAGTTTTTTAGTTAGTAATAAAGCTCTAACAAACACAATATATTATATGGGGAAAGAAGTGTGTACTACAATGAAAAGACACTCGTGAAAAGCATTCAGGATCATATACATCTTCCGGTACAGGACAACATGGAGTCAATGTGATAACAGAGAACAGTACAATAGTAAATATAGATTAGAAGCGTCATAGTGTGTCTCCAAGTAGATGAAGAGAAATACAGAAACACACATAAGCGTCCTGCATCTGCACCAGCTGGTGCTCTATAACCGTTTCCTCCATTTCTTCCACCATGCGCTCGACCCTGGCCAACGTCCGACCACTGCTTCCCGACAACCATGTGCACTTGCAAGTTGCAACGCCGACCTCTATTCCATATTCCAAAACATGCTCTACTTGCCGCAGTCCATGTACTTATGCTGTCTATAAATTCTTAGATTTACCTGGTGTATTATTCCATGATTATTCATTTCTTGCTTCTCATACTCTCACGTAAAGTTCTATATACGGTCATTGCAATTTTCACCGGCTGAAATATCAGAGAGATAATTTGAAATAAAGTCGTTCCTACCAACATTTTACTGTAGAGTTCAACTATGCAAACTAGTTGGTCAGATGCAGTTTGTAAGAGAAGATGGTGCGGTGTGGTGGACGGTATGTTTGTTATGTTCAAACGCGAAATTGTTGCTGACGACAACATGCCTGTGTGTCCAGAGAAGAGGCTTGAGCTGGGTACCTTTGATGGGATGTCGCTGGCATCTCAAGCAAAATTCTGGAGAAGTTGTTACCGCAAGGTCCTGCAAGAAAGAATTTGTTGAAAGAGTTCCTACATGGAGACATATAGATTCGGAGAAGTGATCGGTTCATTAATTGAAAAAAGAAAAAAGTAGGTGTGATATTATTTTTGTTACCCCAATCGCATCTCACATTACATTTCTTTCTCCATCTACCTACTCCAACTTCAAGATAGGTCCGACATCACCACGGACTTCTGGATGGAAAAGAATCGCATTGGTTACTATCAACTGAGATGAATTATAAGAATGCTAGGATTGAACCTTTGACATCAGAAGAAGAATAAATCTGAGTTTGCTATGGTACCTGATGAGCAGAGAAATTTCTTCAAGATTTAAGCACATAGGCAGGAATAGGAAGAACATTCACTGCTCCATGCTTAATCGCACAACATTAATCCCCATCAACCGAATTGATCTGAGCATATCACAAAAAATTGCAGTTTGAATCTTGCATTTGTTGCTGGAACATCATCATGTACTCATGTATGCCAAAGAATCGTACTGGTTAGTATACACATGGATCAATCATAAGTGCTGCTAGGATTGAACGTTCGACATGAGAAGAAGAAGTAATCTGAGGTTGCTAAGATATTTGAAGACCTCAACGGAATTGATCTGAGCATACTACAACAAAAAAATATTGTTTGAATCTTGCAATTGTTGCTGGAACATCATCATGTACTCATGTATGTAAAAGAACTGTACTGATTAGTATACACATAGATCAATCATCAGAATGCTGCTAGGATTGAACGTTCAACATGAGAAGAAGAAATAATCTATACTTGGAGGGCAGACAAATTGTGCCAGATTTTGGCATATAACACGGGAATAGGAAGAACATCCAGCGCTCCATGCATAATCCACCACATCAATATCCTTTGACAGAATTGATCTGAGCATGCATATTGCAAAGGAAAAAAAATTTGAATCTAGTTGATCGATCTGAGCATGTGCATCTGTCTATGCCTGAATCATCACCATTTGAATGTCAGATAGAAGAAGCAGAATCGTTCCGTGTGAATAGATGTTGATCAATCTTCCAATTCCTACGCAATCGCTCCATAGGAAGAGATGATCTGTTATGAGGGGTAGGTGTTGGTACGACACTTGAAGAGCAGACAAATTCTGCCAGATTTTGGCATATAACACGGGAATAGGAAGAACTTCCAGCGCCATATATGCAACATCGGCTCGAGATAATCCATGAAGAGAGAGAAGACAGGATGAAGGAGCAGGAAAGCCGGTCGTGTTGGCTTGTGGTGGCAGCAATGCAAGACCAAGAATCACGGCAGCGGAAGGATGAACGCGAGAGGACGGTGGCGGCGACTTCAGTAGATCGGAGGTGGCCGGTGGGAGGGCGTGAGGGTGAGATTGTGTACGGAGGGGGAGATAAGATGACCACGTCAGATTGAGCGACAGGGAGCTACCTAAGTTTTTTTTTACGTGAGATTTTGTTTTTTTTTCTTGGACGTATTAACGTGGGACTCTTTCTGAAATCTTGATCATTACAATTTGTTCACTTTTTCTAGAACAATATAGGATTCAATCTTAGCTGAGAGAGGGAGAGGCCACCTAATGTCTTCTCTTGAAATTCACATGGGATAGAGATATCATGATGTTTTTTTTGTGAAATATATATATGAATATGGACATGTTTTGAGATGGGCAAGGTTTGGTATTTGTTACGTGCCGCTTTGATCTTTTTTTTCACTGGCGGTCATTTTTGGGCTAATCTACACCACAATAACTCAGCCCCACCAGATAAACAGCTCTAATTTTGTGGTGATTTTTGGGCTAATCTACACCGTAATAACTCGGCCCCATCAGATAAACGGCTCTAATTTTCTAATTAATGTGGAAATTTCTTGGGAGTCGGAAATTAGTATAGGTATAGATAGATATAGATAGATAGACAGATCCGGACAGCCGGATTATAATCTTTAGCCGGACTGTTGGACTATGAAGATACAAGATTGAAGACTTCATCCTGTGTCTGGATGGGACTCTCCTTGGCGTGGAAGGCAAGCTTGGCAATACCGATATGTAGATCTCCTTTTTTGTAACCGACTCTGTGTAACCCTAGCCCCCTCCGGTGTCTATATAAACCGGAGGGTTTTAGTCCGTAGGACAACAAACAATCATACCATAGGCTAGCTTCTATGGTTTAGCCCCTCTAATCTCGTGGTAGATCAACTCTTGTAATACTCATATCATCAAGAACAATCAAGCAGGACGTAGGGTATTACCTCCATCAAGAGGACCCGAACCTGGGTAGAACATTGTGTCCCCTGCCTCCTGTTACCATCCGTCTAGACGCACATTTCGGGACCCCCTACCTGAGATCCGCCGGTTTCGACACCGACACCGACCCTACTAACCACGACGTGACCCTCTCCGACGAGCGTGTGTCCTCTGGCGACCGCTGGCTTGACTCGGGGAGCGAGTCCTCCGCACGCTCCTACTGCGAGGTCGCGAGCCGCTCCACGGCTCCTCCTGCGTCGCCGGCGCCCCCGGCACCCCCTGCCCCTAGACACGCGGCGGCGCCACTCCGGCAGCTTGCCAGGACCCGGCTCGGCCCCGCTCCGAGGTGCACCACGTCTCCAGCGCCAGGGCGGTCGATGCAGACGGGTTCCGGCAGCCAAGGCGCAGGAACCGCCGCCGCCGCTCACGCCAGGTTGACGTGCCCAACTCTGCCCCGCGCTGCCCGCGTAGCCCTTCCCGTGAAGAGGTGGCCGGACTCTGTTTCTGGTTCCTGGACCCCAGTCACCGCATGCGGGACTGCACCAACGATATCAGATGCCGTCGCTGCCTGACTTCCAACCATGACTCCCGCTCCTGCGACGCCCACAACCAAGAGGCGGAAAGTCACCCCCGCCCCCCATGGCAGCTCCCGGTGGACCGACGCACCACCTCCTCGCCCCCAGGCCACCCTCCTGCCGCCACCTCCCCAAGCTGCTCCGGCCGCGCCGCTGCCCGACGCTCACCCACTCGAGCCGGAGCGTGTCATCGTGTCGCATACCGTGGAGATGGAGGAGGCGGAACGGGTCTTGGCTCGTGCGCTGGTGGCTTCCATCACTGGCAACCGACCGCAGGTCTCTGCCGACGAGGTCGCCGCGGCACTCTACGACTCTTTTGGTCTGGTCGACGGGGACTTCACCATGCACGCGCATCAGCCGGAGGATTTCCTGATCCCCTTCGGCTCACAAGCTGTCCATGGATCACCTAGCCGGCGAGCACTTCATCTGCTCGCCCCGTTTCTCCCTCTCGATGCGCCCATGAAGCAAGCTTGCCCGCGCAGGCTCCTGCAAGTTTGACTACCGCGTCGAGCTCGAACTCTGTGGTATTTCCGCCCAAGCCTGGCACCTCTCCACCGCCGAGCACATCCTCCGGAGGAGCTGCTGGATCGAGCGCCTCCACCACCAGACCCGCTCCTGTGCCGACCTCGCCATGTTCCGCCTATCCGGACGCACGCACGACCCGGTGGGCATTCGTCGTGCCGCCTTCTTGAAAGGTTGTCGAGCAAATCCCTGCGCGCTCTAGCTCCGACGTGCCGTCCATCAGAATGCTCACATTCCCTATCTCCATCGACATCGTCTGTGCCGAGATGCTCAGAGCCACGACTCCTTGCGCACCGGCGGGAACGGGCCCAGACCGGGATAGAGGCACCGGCAATGGCAACGACGATGGGCCAGGCCATGGCCTTGGTCGCGCTCATCGTCGCGGCCGCAAGCGCAGACGCATGGAGATCCAGCCCACCGGCCGTGCTGATGGCATGGCGGTGGACTGCCTCGGTTGGTGCGCTGGAGACCAAACCTCTCATACGGACGGTGTGGCCATGGCGATGGGTAGGCCTGCCCCAACCGATGCGGCAACGCGTACCACCTAGCCTCAAAAACGCATGCTGCCGTGGCCTAGTCAGCATGGAGCCCCACACCGTCATCATCATGCTAGAAAAGGAAAGGGTAAAAGGAAATCTAGGCATGCTTTGCCCGTGGGCCAGGGCTGCAGGGCTGATGGCGCCCCCGTGGACAAGTAGCCAGGCTCGTCAGGGACAGCTGGCGACTCGACGGTGGCTTATGCGGCTCTGGACCCCCCAGAATTTCAAATCCGGTGGCCTCCCAGCTCGAGGACGACCCCGCGGGGCCACCAACTACCGCTCCTTCAATGCCCCAAAGGAAGGAAATTCTCCAATGGATTGTGAACAACTTGTACTTCCCTGATGGGTATGCAACTAATATCATGAGGGGAGTGAATATGGCTACAAAGCGAATAGGAGGCCTCAAGAGTCATGACTACCATGTATGGCTTGAGTGGATAATGCCTGCGATGATTCGAGGGTATGTCAGAGAGGATATTTGGCGAGTGCTGGTGGAGTTGAGCTACTTCTTCCGTCAGCTTTGGGCCAAAGAACTAGATTATGAAGTGGTTGCAAAGTTGGAGGAACAAGCACCTCAGTTGCTATGCAAGTTAGAGATGATATTTCCGCCAGGTTTCTTTAATCCGATGCAACATATGATCTTACATCTCGCGTATGAGGCTAGAATGGGAGGACCTGTGCAGTTCCGATGGCAGTATGCACCTGAACGGGAGTTCAAGCATCTTCATGGGAAATGTAAGAATAAAGCCTGCATTGAAGCCTCCATAGCCGAGGCATACCTGAACGAGGAGGTGGCCACGGCCATGACAAAGTACTATCATGACAATATTCAGACTAGGTTAAATCCAGCTCCTCGTTACAATGAAGAACCCACCAGTAATGTTTCCGACCTTAGCCTCTTCGAAGGCCAAGGTAGCAAAGCAAGTGGACCGAAGCCCAAGAACTTTTCACCTACTGAGTGGTCGACTATTATGATCTATGTCTTGACCAACATGAAAGAAGTGCAACCGTACATAAAGTAAGTGTAGAACACCTTTATTGACAACTACTCACTAGTCTTGAGTTCTAACTCGAATTCTTCCCATTGCTAGGGAATTCTAGAACAAATTTTGGAAGCTACCATGGCCCCTTAGCGACGAAGAATCAGCAGACCTTCTTGAAGATACCAATGCTGATGGCGGTTTCATTTCTTGGTTCTCAAGAAAAGTAACTTTTCTAACTTTATGTTACTTCAAGTTGTGATCTTACTTGCCGGTAATGCTTCCACGAATTAGCCAGACAATCTCCTATTAATCTTGTGGGCATATCAGGAGGTTGATATGGACGCCAAAGTGAGAGAAGTAGCCAAATGTTTTGAATACGAGGCCAAGTCATTTAAGGCTTACGACATGAATGGGTATCTCTTCCACACTGATAAACACACGCGTGAGAGGCCCAACCGAAGGTCAATAAATAGTGCGGTCTATTGTCTAGGGACAGATGGACATCACTACTATGGAACCATCGAAGAAATTTATGAGCTACAGTATTGTGGTTTATAAGGAGTGACGAAGCCCATCGTATTTAGATGCAGCTGGCTCAATCCTGAGAAAGTGGGACGAACCCCTAGTATTGGCTTTGTCGAAGTTGAACGAGCATCGAAATATGCATGACATGATGTCTATATTATGGCTCAACAGGCTACACCCGTGTTTTTTCTCCTATACGCGTGCACATCTATGGAATATATCGATCTCTTGAAGTGGGATGTCGTGTACAAGGTACCCCCGCATATCAAGGTACCTACCCAAACAAGGATGATTACCATATAAACCCTAACACATACAAAGGAGAGTTCTTTCAAGAAGCAGACACTGACGAAGACGAAGATCATGCAGAGGAAGATGATGGCGTGCATCACGAACATGATGCTATAGAACATGAGGCCATGGATGACATGGAAGTAGATAATGAAGAGGACGAATACGAGGATGTTTTTGACCCTCGAGATTTGGCATTACTTATGTGATGGCACATGGGGCTAGATGAGGATGAGGGCCCCCCTGAAGATTTCGAGGATGAGTGTATGAATGGGCATGATAGCGATGATGAAAGCCCTGATCCAAATGTTGCACCTAATATTGAACCTTATTTCTAACAACTCCATGTAATCATGTGAGAACTCTATGTATGTGTGTCACAACTCTATGTATTTGTGTGTGTAACAACTCTATGTATTCGTGTGTGCAATAACTCTATGTATTCGTGTGTGCAACAATTTTATGTATTTGTGTGTGTAACAACTGTATGTATTATTGTGACAATTCCATTTATTCTTCATATGTGATATATTTATTCTATTTACATCAAGTTGTATCATCTGTACTAACTGGTTTGTTCTTCTTCGTATCAGGTGATTGAAACATGACAGGTAGCAACAAGATTTCAAAGGAAAGTTTGAAAAAAGTGAATGATCTGTACAATGATCAACTTGCTCGGCCGGTGAAAGCGGTGGCCGCTCCTTCATCAGTTGCCACAACCGCCAAGAAGGCCAAAGGATTGGTGGGTCTAGACACCCGTCCGACAAAACATGCGAAACAAGGTCGAGTACCACGCGGGGGAGGAGTAGGAGGCGGATGAGGTGGAGGCGGATGAGGAGGGGGAGTAGGTGAGGCAGGAGGAGGAGGCGGACGAGGAGGGGGAGTAGGTGAGGCAGGAGGAGGAGGTGGACGAGGAGGGGGAGTAGGTGAGGCAGGAGGAGGAGGCAGACGAGGAGGCAGACGAGGAGGGGGAGTAGGTGAGGCAGGAGGAGGAGGCGGACGAGGAGGGGGACTAGGTGAGGCAGGAGGAGGAGGCGGACGAGGAGGGGGACGAGAGAGACGAGGAGAGGGGGTAGGAGGGGGGGGGTAGGGGACGAGGAGGGGGAGTAGGTGAGGCAGGAGGAGGAGGAGGACGAGGAGTATGTAAAGGAGCTCGGAGTAGAGTACCTCTTTCTTCTCCTCGACCCTCTGATGCAGTGCTTCACCGTGCTCAGGAGGAGGAAACAGAGGATGGGGATGAGGTGTGTGAGGAGGAGGACGAGGAGCATTTTGCGGAGGAGGTGGTGGAGGATGAGGAGGAGGAAGTTGTGGAGGACGCCGCCGCCGAGAGGAGGCTGGTTGTTCGTTAGGTTTCTGAGGGTGGGGATGGACCCTCACGGGTGACAGAGCACCACGAGGTGAGCGGTTCGCAGCGGTTCGAGTATCAGCACTACTTCCCGAGGGAAAGTGTGGCTGTGTGGTCCTTCAAAGCTTCCAAGACATCCATATGTGCATAGAGACGTGTTGGTTAAACCAATGGGAGAGAAGTAAGTGGTTATCTCGACTCATCCCATATAAATTGTACCTTTTGTCATTTCCTCACATATAATATGACTTCACTCTTCGTAACGCAGAAGCTTAGTAAAAGGTGGTGAGAGGCGTCTGCCACGGTCACCGAGTGGCATCATTGGGGGTCTTTGTAGGTTAAATTATCCTAGACTCGTCACTTTGTCGAACGGTATCATTGAGCTAGCTTGGTTATGGGATCACTACAAACTTGCACCGGATTTCCTGGATATGCGTCGGGGGGTTTATGATAACAGAGCCATGCGAGTGATAAACGATTTCTGGGTAAGTCCTTTCAAACACCTAAGTGTCAATACCAAAAGGTTTAAATTTGCCATAGTCATGATTTAACCCATCTCACATGTATGCATGTTTGTAGGATTTCTATACATGCGTTGAGGGTCAGAAGGATCGTGCAAATGTGGTGGTTGAGAATATTGCCAAGAAACTAGTCCACGACATGCACTATGAGGAGCGCGTCCGGTTAGTGGTCAAGTATCACGCGGACTATCTCAACCATAGGATTTCCAAACAGGGGGCTCGAGGGATGCATCTTTCATGGGACAATTACTTCAAGGCAAGTGACGATGGATGCTTGATATTCCCTACATTGCCGCAAAATTAGAATCCTTACTAAGATGTATTTGTTTAATTTATAGGTGATTCCTCGGTGGTGCGCTGACAAACGTCCGTGCTGGGAGAAGATCGTCGAACGGTGGACAGAACTAGTGTGGCAGGATGAACACAAAGCAATATCTGAACGGCGTAAGTTGATGGGGGTTGAGGACACCGTCGAGGCAACCTCACCATCCCAGGTGTCGTCTCAAAACAAGTAGGCAACCACATCCTTTTCTTTTCATCATGTTCTCTTTCATTTGTGAGCATTCCCTTGATTGTTTGGATCGCTTTCTTTTGCAGAAAGAAGACACTGGCAAGGATATCACTTACTTCGAGGCATGGACCATCAAACGTACCAAAGACGACAAGGACCAGGACCCTCTCCACCCGGAGAGGGACTGGATCAGCTCTAAAGCCCGGTCAGATGGAGAGAACTACACCAAAAAAATTGAAGGAGACGTACGGGCCTGGCGCTGATCCTCACATGCTACCGTTTGACCCTCTTGTGGCCATTGTCGCAGCAGGCAGTAGACCGAATGGCCGGATGGCGGTTCACCTCGATTCTTTCATAACCTCCTCCCTTTCGAGAGTCAACACGCTCCGTGCTATGAGTACTGGCTCTACTCCTACCGTAGAGCATCACGTACCACATTCCGTGAGCATTATTGAGGATATTCAGGTCAGTGCTTGTTCATTGATCCTTCATGGTCCTGCATATTTGCATTTCAACATGAATGACATTTGCATTGCCATGTTGTAGACTTGACTGATTGACACTGAGAAAGAACGAGATGAAAACCAGGCCAAGATGAAGGCACAAGATGATCTAGTGAAGTCTTTACAACATATGTTGGCCAATCTTTATTCCATGCAAGGCCAACCAGTGCCAAAGATGCCACCGACGCGAGAGTGGAACATTGTGAGTTTGGTTCAAACTATTTCTATCACCATTTTTGGCATTACCATATGCATTCATCTCAATATTGGATCAATCCATCACAGCTCAACCCATCACAAGGGTCGAACAATGTTCCGGTAGTTCCACCTCAAGTTGGTCGAGTTGGGGCAGCAAACGGAATGATGCCTTTTAATGTTGATGTTATCACTCCGGTTGATGGAGTTGGGGCAGCAAACGGAATGATGCCTTCTAATGTTGATGTTATCACTTTGATCTCCAAAATTGCGTGAACTTCATGTTATGTTATGTTTGAAACTATTCCTTGTATGTTGAGAACTCTGGCCTCTTGAGACTTGTAAACTTGTGGTAGTCGAGTGTCTTTATTACTATTTCACCTTTTATGCACTATTGCTTTTATGTGGAATGTTTTTCAGAATCATTGCTTCTTTTGTTCAATGATGCCTATATGTGACATGTTCTATGTGTGATGAACTATATGATGCTGCTTGATACGTCTCCAACGTACCTATAATTTTTTATTGCTCCATGCTATATTATCTACTGTTTTGGACTATATTGGGCTTTATTTTCCACTTTTATATTATTTTTGGGACTAATCTATTAACTGGAGGCCCAGCCCAGAATTGTTGTTTTTTGCCTATTTTAGTGTTTCGAAGAAACGGAATATCAAACAGAGTCCAAATGGAATAAACCTTTCTGGAACGTGATTTTCTTCCCGAATATGACCCAGGAGACTTGGACCCTACGCCAAGGAAGCTTCGAGGTGGGCACGAGGTAGGGGGCGCGCCCTATACCCCCAGGCACGCCCCCACCCTCGTGGGGCCACCGAAGCTCCACCGACGTACTTCTTCCTCTTATATATACCTACATACCCCCAAACGAACAGAAACGGAGCCAAAAACCTAATTCCACCGCCGCAACTTTCTGTATCCACGAGATCCCATCTTGGGGCTTGTTCCGGAGCTCCGCCGGAGAGGGCCGTCATCACGGAGGGCTTCTACATCACCATAGCCTCTACGATGAAGTGTGAGTAGTTTACCTCAGACCTTTGGGTCCATAGTTATTAGCTATATGGCTTCTTCTCTCTTTTTGGATCTCAATACAAAGTTCTCCCCCTCTCCTGTGGAGATCTATTCGATGTAATCTTCTTCTTTTTTGCGTTGTGTTTGTTGAGACCGATGAATTGTGGGTTTATGATCACGTCTATCTATGAATAATATTTGAATCTTCTCTGAATTCTTTTATGTATGATTGGTTATCTTTGCAAGCCTCTTCGAATTATCAGTTTGGTTTGGCCTACTAGATTGTTTTTTCTTGCCATGGGAGAAGTGCTTAGCTTTGGGTTCGATCTTGCGGTGTCCTTTCCCAGTGAAAGAAGGGGCAGCAAGGCACGTATTGCATCATTGCCATCGAGGATAACAAGATGGCGTTTATTTCATATTGCATGAATTTATCTCTCTACATCATGTCATCTTGCTTAAAGCGTTACTCTGTTTTTAACTTAATACTCTACATGCATGCTGGATAGCGGTCGATGAGTAGAGCAATAGTAGTAGATGCAGAATCGTTTCGGCCTACTTGTCACGGACGTGATGCCTATATACATGATCATGCCTAGATATTCTCATAATTATGCTCAATTCTGTCAATTGCTCAACAGTAATTTCTTCACCCTCCCTAGAATACTTATGCTCTTGAGAGACGCCACTAGTGAAACCTATGGCCCCGGGTCTATTCTCATCATATCAATCTCCATCACTTTAATCTTGCTTTGCTTTTTACTTTTCCTTTTACTTTTCACTTTGCATCTCTATACCAAAAATACCAAAAATATTATATCTATCAGATCTCACTCTCGTTAGTGACCGTGAAGGGATTGACAACCCCTAATCACGTTGGTTGCGAGTAGCTATCATTTTGTGCAGGTACGAGGGACTTGAGCGTGGCCTCGTACTGGATTGATATCTTGGTTCTCAAAAACTGAGAGAAATACTTATGCTACTCTGCTGCATCATCCTTTCCTCTTCGGGGAAATCTAACGCAAGCTCAAGAGGTAGCAAGAAGAATTTCTGGCGCCGTTGCCGGGGAGTCTACGCAAAAAGTCAACATACCAAGTACCCATCACAATCCCTATCTCTCGCATTACATTAGTTGTCATTTGCCTCTCGTTTTCCTCTCGCCCACTTGACCCTTGCCGTTTTATTCGCCCTCTCTTTCTCAATCTCCTTCTCCTTCTCTTTCTCCATTTGCCTTTTTTTCGCTTGCCTTTTTGTTTGCCCGTGTGTTGGATTGCTTGTTTGTCGCGATGGCTCAAGATACTACCAAATTTTGTGACTTCACCAATACCAATAATAATGATTTCCTTAGCACTCTGATTGCTCCTCTTGCCAATACTGAATCTTGTGAAATCAATACTGCTTTGTTGAATCTTGTTATGAAAGATCAATTCGCCAGCCTTCCTAGTGAAGATGCCGCTACTCATCTGAATAGCTTCGTTGATTTATGTGATATGCAAAAGAAAAAAGATGTCGATAATGATGTCGTTAAATTGAAGCTATTTCCTTATTCGCTTAGAAATCATGCTAAAGCTTGGTTTTCGTCTTTGCCTAAAAATAGTATTGATTCTTGGAACAAGTGCAAAGATGCTTTTATCTCTAAGTATTTCCCTCCCGCTAAGATAATCTCTCTTAGAAACGATATTATGAACTTTAAGCAACTTGATCATGAACATGTTGCACAAGCTTGGGAGAGAATGAAATTAATGATACGTAATTGCCCTACTCATGGTTTGAATTTGTGGATGATTATACAAAAAAATTATGCCGGATTGAATTTTTCTTCTAGAAATCTTTTAGATTCGGCCGCGGGAGGCACTTTTATGGAAATCACTTTAGGAGATGCTACTAAACTCCTAGATAATATTATGGTTAATTATTCTCAATGGCATACTGAAAGATCTTCTAATAAAAAAGTGCATGCGATAGAAGAAATCAATGTTTTGAGTGGAAAGATGGATGAACTTATGAAATTATTTGCTACTAAGAGTGTTTCTTCGGATCCTAATGATATGCCTTTGTCTACTTTGATTGGGAATAACAATAAATCTATGGATTTGAATTTTTTTGGTAGGAATAATTTTGGTAACAACGCTTATAGAGGGAATTTTAATCCTAGGCCATATCCTAGTAATCCTTCTAATAATTATGGGAATTCCTACAAAAACTCTTATGGAAATTATAATAAGATGCCCTCTAAATTTGAGAATAGTGTTAAAGAATTTACGAATTCACAAAAGAATTTTAATGCTTTGCTTGAAGAGAAATTTCTTAAAGTTGATGATTTGGCTAGGAACGTTGATAGAATTTCTCTTGAGGTTGATTCTTTAAAGCTTAGATCTATTCCTCCTAAGCATGATATCTATTAGTCTCTCAAAGCCATGAGAATTTCCATTGATGAGTGCAAGGAAAGAACCGCTAGGATGCGTGCTTCCAAAGATGCCTTTATTAAAGGGTGTTCTTCCAATTCCTATGAAAATCAATATGAAGATCTAAAAGTTATTGATGTGTCTCCTATTAAATCTTTGTTTTGCAATATGAATCTTGATGAAACTGAATATGATTTTCCTTTACCTAGAAGGCATTCTAAAAATTTGGAGTATTTAGATCTTTATGATGAAATTGATGAAAGTGGGATTGAAAGAAATAAAAATCTAGATGTTGCTAAACCCACTATATTGGATTTCAAGGAATTTAATTATGAAAGTAGCTCTTTAATTGATTGTATTTCCTTGTTGCAATCCGTGCTAAATTCTCCACATGCTTATAGTCAAAAGAAAGCCTTCACTGAACATATTGTTGATGCCTTGATGCAATCTTATGAAGAAAAACTTGAGTTGAAAGTTTCTATCCCTAGAAAACTCTATGATGAGTGGGAACCAACTATTAAAATTAAAATTAAAGATCATGAGTTTTATGCTTTGTGTGATTTGGGTGCTAGTGTCTCCACTATCCCCAAAACTTTGTGTGATTTGCTAGATTTCCGTGATTTTGATGATTGCTCTCTAAACTTGCATCTTGCGGATTCTACTATTAAGAAACCTATGGGAAGGATTAATAATGTTCTTATTGTTGCAAATAGGAATTATGTGCCCGTAGATTTCATTATTCTTGATATAGATTGCAATCCTTCTTGCCCTATTATTCTTGGTAGACCTTTCCTTAGAACGGTTGGTGCGATTATTGATATGAAGGAAGGGAATATTAGATTTCAATTTCCATTAAAAAGGTCATGTGTAGGATCGAAAGTATGTGAAGAGGGGGGGGGGTGATTAGACTACTTGACCAAATAAAAACTTAGCCTTTTCCCAATTTTAGTTCTTGGCAGATTTTAGCTATCTTAGGGCAAGTCAAGCAATCATCACACAATTCAAGCAAGCATGCAAAGAGTTTATTAGCAGCGGAAAGTAAAGCATGCAACTTGCAAGAATGTAAAGGTAAGGGTTTGGAGGATTCAAACGCAATTGGAGACACGGATGTTTTCCCGTGGTTCGGATAGGTGGTGCTATCCTACATCCACGTTGATGGAGACTTCAACCCATGGAGGGTAAAGGTTGCACGAGTCCACGGAGGGCTCCACCCACGAAGGGTCCACGAAGAAGCAACCTTGTCTATTCCACCATGGCCATCGCCCACGAAGGACTTGCCTCACTAGCGGTAGATCTTCACGAAGTAGGCAATCTCCTTGCCCTTACAAACTCCTTGGTTCACCTCCACAATCTTGTCGGAGGCTCCCAAGTGACACCTAGCCAATCTAGGAGACACCACTCTCCAAGAAGTAACAAATGGTGTGTTGATGATGAAATCCTTGCTCTTGTGCTTCAAATGATAGTCTCCCCAACACTCAACTCTCTCTCATAGGATTTGGATCTGGTGGAAAGAAGATTTGAGTGGAAAGCAACTTGGGGAAGGCTAGAGATCAAGATTCATATGGTAGGAATGGAATATCTTGGTCTCAACACATGAGTAGGTGGTTCTTTCTCAGAACATAAGAGTAGGAATGGTGTATGTGTTCTGATGGCTCTCTCTTCGAATGAAGAGGTGGTGGAGGGGTATATATAGCCTCCACACAAAATCCAACCGTTACACACAATCTACCAATCTCGGTGGGACCGAATCAGAAAACTCAGTCTGACCGAAATAGTAAACCTAGTGACCATTAGGAATTTCGGTGGGACTGAGATGCAACTCGGTAGGACCGATTCGGTTAGGGTTTGGGCATAACGTAATCTCGGTAAGACCGATCGCACAAACTCGGTGAGACCGAGTTCGGCAATTAGCTAACCAGAGAGTTGGTCAGGCAAACTTGGTGGGACCGACTTGCTCTTTCGGTGAGACCGAAATGTTACAAGAAGGAAACATAGAGTTTACCTTGCATTCTCGGTGGGACCGATTCGCTCTTTCGGTGAGACCGAAAAGTTACGAAAGGGAAACAGAGAGTTTGCAAGCCCATCTCGGTGAGACCGAGAACCTTATCGGTAGGACCGAATTGCTAGGGTATGGCAGTGGCAAATGACAAGTGAAACTCGGTGGCGCCGGATTGACAGAATCGGTATGACCGAGTTTGGCTTAGGGTTTAGGTCATTTGTGGATATGGAAAAGTGGTTGAGGATTCTGGAGCATATCACTAAGCACATAGAGCAAGAGGCTCATTAAGCAACACCTCATCCCTCCTTAATAGTATTGGCTTTTCCTAAAGACTCATTGTGATCTTGGATCACTAAAATATAAAATGAGGAGTCTTGAACTTTTGAGCTTGAGCCAATTCTTTGTCCTTAGCATTTTGAGGGTTCCACTTTCACATCCATGCCATGCCAATCATTGAGCTTTCCTGAAATAATCATCTTGAAATAGCATTAGCTCAATGAGCTATATGTTGTTATGAATTACCAAAACCACCTAGGGATAGTTGCACTTTCAATCTCCCCCTTTTTGGTAATTGATGACAACATATAGATCAAAGCTTCGACAAATGATAATAAGCATGAAATATATCGTCGCTTTGAGAAGTATGTGACAAATAAGAGCTCCCCCTAAATTTGTGCATATTTAAAATTTGCTTTGGGCTGCAAATGCACATGGAGTTAGAATCATGGGTTACTCTTCCATGTCACATACATCTTGGTGGAGCTCTCAAAGATGATAAGCTTGAAATACATGCACTCATCAGCAAGAATAGTGAATGATCACAAACGATAGATAGAATGATAATATTTAAGCAAGCATTAAGCAAACATTAAGTGTAGCTTATGATCAAACACTTGATTATCGATGTCTCACGAACATAAGGGCATAGTATCTCACACACAAGCAAACAAAGTTCGAAAAAACCACCAAATAAAACAAGAGAGAAAAGCAACACACTCTCTCTCGAAGCCTATGATCTATACATCTTCTCCCCCTTTGGCAACAAGTTACCAAAAAGTTCCTAGAAAATGCATAGTGCTAAGTTGACGCTCAGGCTTGATCTTCAGGTGGTGGTGGAGTCCGGAGCACGCCAAGGACGAAGCCTTCAGTAGAAGTGGTCGGAGTCGAGGCTGAAGTGGATGCTGGAGCTGGTGGAACGGAGGCTGTAGCTGGTGCAGACGTTGTAGCTCTAGTGTCAGCAACTGGCAGTGCAGACGACCTCGGACCTCGTGGCACCCTGGCAAAAGCATCAGTTGTGGTCCTGCCTCTCCTTTCATTCATGTCCTCCTGAAGCTGCTCCACGGCGGTCTGTATTTCTGTCACCTTGATGTCCATGTCATAGAACCTCTATTCCATGATCCTCTCTAGGCTCGCCTGGTTATGAGTCAGGGTGGCAAGTCCTTGCTCAATACGCAGGATGGACGCTATCAGGTAACCGAGCTGCTCTTGTTTGGTCTTCAAGAAGTAATCAGATGCCTCTGCTTGAGTAGGCATCCTGGCAGCTTTTTCCTTCCTCGCCTTCTCCTTCTGAGCTTGTGCATGGGCAGAAGAGGGTTCATTCTCAGTCATAACCACTAGGTTATCCTCAAAATCTGGGCGGATGGGCAGGTGTTCCTTATCCAATAAATACACGCCCGTGCCCATCTTGGAGTTGATGAGCTCCTGAATCTGTGGGGCATACCCACAACTCCTCTTCTGGTCTGCAGCTGTCCTCTTAATTGTTTCCACAATGAGACTCATGACCTTGAATTTCTGAGGCACGTCAAATACATGAAGCAAGTTGATCGCGTGACCTCTGATCATCTTGTGATCTCCAGATTTGGGCAGAAGGGTGTGCCTAAGGATCCAGTTGATCACAGGCAATCCTGAGAGCAGATAGTGCACAGAGCCAAACTTGAACGTGTCAAGCGCTTCATTCGGGATCTCCATGTACATGTTGGACATGGAGTTGTGATCCATCTTTTTCTTGGCATAGATGTCCAAGTCATCAGCTTGCTCCTCTGGGGCATTGATCAACTTCGCCCATTCTTCCATAGTGGATTGGTACCTTGTACCCTCAGACATCCATGTGATCCTGCCATACGGATAAAAGTGTGCTATGGAGTAGAATTGCATAATCAGCTCCTCGTTCCACTTTGTGAGCTTTTGCCCAACAAAGTCTGCAACTCCACATGCACTAAAGCTGTCAAATACACCGGGGTAGTGCTCTTCATTGTCCTTGATGTAGGTCCAGTCGACCCATGTCATGTCACAAACGATTGGCTTCTTGTCAAGCAAAACAGTCTCATAGAAATCTTGTTGTTCCTTGGTGTGAAATCTGTAATCCATGGCAGCCCTTATCCTGGAAGCATACGGGTCTGCTTCTCTCCATTTCCTCAGCCCTGAATCTCTCCTGAGCTTCATATCCTCAGCCACAGGATGAGCATCGTTGTGGTCTGGGATCTTGGGCTTGAGCTTCCTAAGGACACTCTCTTCCTCTTCTTCGATTGCTTCAGGCATTGGGGCCTTGTTCTTTTCTGCAGCTGGGATGCTTCGTGTGTTTCTCTTTGGTGCACTCTTAGGCTTAGATGCAGCCTTAGGTGCATCCTTGGGCTTGGATGCAGCTGTTCCTGACCTTATAGCATCTCCCATGAATTTGGCTGCCTTGGGTGCTGGTGCAGCAACCTCTTCTTCTTCTTCCTCCTCATCGACCATGATGGAGGCCTTCCCAAGCACTCTGGCTATAGTCTTTTTCACCCTCTCTTTCCTTTTCTTGCCCTCAGCAGCAATGGGCTCAGTGGGAGCAGGCTTCATAGTTGAAGCCCTAGCCTTTGACATGGGCTGCCTGCCTGCTAGCCTATTGATCTTCAGCCCTGGCTTGGTTCCTTGAGCTGGTTCAGCTCTCTTTGATGTGGCCTCTTCCTCTGCCACATAGTCTTCATCCTCATAATCAGACGTTCTATTCTTCCTTTGACGTGTGGCAGCCTTGGGCAGATTGCTGGGGGTGCTCCTACTGCCATCATCAGAAGAGCTTGAGGGGCTAGTGCCCTCACTCATCACAACTTGCTGCTCAGACACATTCTGGCTGTCACTTTGATCAGACATGTTGCAAACTGACTGCTGACCCTGTGAATAGATTATGGATAAGATAGAGTGGATGAGCATCACAAAAAGCAGAGATTTTTGCAAAAGATTAATTCAAAAACTTAGTTTTAGTTTTCCACAGAAAGCATCTCGGATCTACCAATTTTCAAACTCGGTGACACCGAAGCAGTTTTGGCACCAGAACTTGTGAACTCGGTCAGACCGAGTCACAGTTCGGTGGCACCGAGACTGCTAGGGTTTCACAGAATTCCAAAATCGGTCGCACCGATAAGTTATGCTCGGTCAGACCGAGTTTCACTTGTGCAATGGCAAAAGCCAGATCAGTGGGACCGAGTTTTTCAACTCGGTGGGTCCGAGATGGTTTCGGCGCAAACCTAACCCTAAAATTTTCGAATTAAACCTATTCTACGAGATCATTGACTGGATAGGAGTGTTTCAATCGTGGCAAGAATCATAATGATCACAATGTGCTAGGAATCGGAGTGGAGAATAGCACAAAGATCGAGTCCATACCCTAGTTCGGCGGAGACTCGCTACGGCGGCAACGGCGGGGCACAAATCCGTTGACGGCGGCAGAGACCAGCGACTGGAGGCTGCTGGCGGCGAGGAGACGATCCGGAGACCACGAAGGCAGAGCAGGCTATCGCGTGGGCGAAGAGGTTTCGGAGAAATTTCCAAAATTTTGCCCGTCACTATATATAGCCCGACCCTGTCGGTGTGACCGAGTGGAACAACTCGGTGGCACCGAGATGCAAAACTGTGTGCAGTTATTGCAACTCGGTGTGACCGAAAAGTTCAAATCGGTTGCACCAAGATCGAAAACCTAGATCAACTTAATGAACTCGGTAGGACCGAAAATGGAGTATCGGTCAGACCGAGATTCATAAAGAGGTTTTGGAAGTTTAAGTCTATGACGAATCGGGGACTCCGAGCGCTCCTCACACAGAGTGGTTCGAATCTGACTTGATCAAGTTTTGTGATGCAGCATGAATAGAGTTTGAGACGAGAAAAGCATAGATAGCTAGAGGAGGTTCTTAGGCATTGTTGTCCATCCACTTGGCAAAAGAAGAAAGCCAAACAATCAAAACAACAAGTGGATGTCCTTGAATGAGTAAAATATGCAACCAACATGCTCACACAATAAGATGGCAAATGAAATATGTGACAAAGCATGCACAACCAATTCTAGCATCTATCAAGCAATTTGCGATGACTAGGTCATCTATATATGAGTATATTGACTTAGGAGTCAAGTGAGAACACTTGATCATAGGTCATACTCATCGTTTAAGCTTAAGTGGGGTTACCACTTTTACATAAAGCATTGTTGTATTCACATCTTTAGAGTTGCTTTAGCTCAAGTCTTAGAGTAAAGCTCCCCCTAGATGTGATATCCCCCCTATGAGGGATGAACTAACCTTGGGTTTTGTCGATGATGACTTCATGTAGATGTTAAAGATGTGGATGCTCAATGTTGATGTAGATCACTTGGAGCTATCCATTTGAGTGAATTGCACTTTCAATACCTACATGGGTTAGTCCCACAAGGAACAAACAAGGATATCCATAGACATAGAGTGATGCACACACAAGATGATGTCCATAAAAACTTTAGATTACCTTGTCCCTTGTCTTACCAACAAGAGGGTTTGTGACTCCTTGAACTAGTGCAAGATGTGGAAGTTGATTGCACTTGTTCTTGCCAAAATGATAAGAGTGAAGTATGTTGGCGGAGTCACCCTCAAGAACTCTCTAGTTCTTCTTCTTTTGGATCCACACCATCTTGATGGGAATCCATGGAGTTGTAGTCATACTTGATGTAGTGGAACTTGAAGTAGTCTTGGGAATCCACTTGACTATGGTCTTGGGAGCTTGTTCAAATGCATCAATCTCCTCTTGAAGCTTGTCCTTGCCTTTTTGCTTGTAGTCTTGTGGTGGAAGATCATCTTGAGCTTGTGTCCCCTTGAAAGAAGTGTCATACTTCTCTTGTTGAGGAACAAACTTTGTCTTGGGGTATTGATCTTCTTCCCATTCAACTCCATTGGCATTGAACTTTCGTTCAAAAACAGCACCTTGATTCTTCCGGTGCATTCCTTGCTTGCGCACAATTTCCTCGATTTGCTTACTTCCGGCAAGGCTCTTATAAACACCTTTCTCTATAATTCCCTTCAATAACCTATTTTCTTGCTCAAGTGTAACTTGGCTAAGAGAATCATTAGTGGAATCAAGAGAACTACTAGAAGCAACAGTATTGGATTTAGCATGATCATTGTTACTACTAGAGGAAGAATCTTTCTTATTCTTGTTACTAGTCTTGACTTGAGGCATGTAAGTGGATAATAGTAAACGCTTGGCAATGTAAGAAGAACTATTCTTGCGGAGATCATCATTTATTGCTTTTAAGAACTCATGCTCTTGCTCAAGATTGAGCTTTTCAAAGCGTAATTTCTCATGAGCTCTTAAAAGTTCTCGATGATCTTCGAAGATAGTTTCATGAGCTAACTTAAGAGTGTTTAGTTCTTTAGTTAGAGCCTCAATCTTCTCCTTATCATTGTCATTCGTTTCAGCATGATTAATGGATGTTTCATCATAGTACTCATCAGTAGAGTTGTCAATAAGCAAATCATCATCACCTAACAAGTCATCTTCATCACTATTAAAATCAACGTACTCGGGGTGTGTTACCTTAGGACCTTTGGCCATGAAGCATCTTCCAATTCCTTCATTTGGGGAGTCAAATATGTCATAGGAGTTGGTTGACACAAGTGCTAGACCGGCAACACCTTCATATTGAGTATCTTCGGAGTCGGAGTGATAACTTCTCTCGGAGTGGCTGTCGGAGTCGGAGCCGGATACCCATTCACCAACATGAGCTTGATGTCTTCGTTTTGTATAGCTCCTTGATGATTTTTCCTTCCTTTCCGAGTCCTTTCTTCTCCGTGAGTATCTTCGTTCATAACGATCATCTCTACTCCTTCTCTCTCTTGGTGGAGATTCTTTGCTTCTTCTTTTTGGAGAATCTTCTCTTCTCTTGTATGGAGCCGTACACTCATTGGAATAGTATTCGGGTCTTCCACAATTATAGCAGTTTCGCTCTCGACTAGAAGATCTTTTGTCATTGTAGGACCTTGACTTGAAGCTTCTATCTTTGCTTCTACTCTTGTAGAACTTGTTGAAGTTCTTCACCATTAAGCTCAATTCTTCATTGAAGTTTTGTTTCTCACTTGATGATGTGGGGGCTTCACATGACGCTTTGTAGGCACCACTTGATTTATTGTAAAGTTCCTCTTTATCCTTGAGTGACATCTCATGAGCAACAATCCTTCCAATTACTTCCGTTGGCTTGAGATCTTTGTAGTTGGGCATCATTTGGATTAATGTGCACACGGTATCATATTTCCCATCCAAGGCTCTTAGGATCTTCTTGATGATGAATCTATCGGTCATCTCTTCACTTCCTAAGCCGGCAATCTCATTTGTGATGAGAGCAAGCCTAGAGTACATTTCAGCGACACCTTCACCATCCTTCATCTTGAACTTGTCAAGTTGACTTTGGAGCACATCCAACTTGGAGTCCTTGACGGAGTCGGTACCTTCGTGCATATCAATCAAAGTATCCCAAATTTCCTTTGCATTCTCAAGGCGGGTGATTTTGTTGAATTCTTCGGGGCACAATCCGTTGAAGAGAATATCACAAGCTTGAGCATCGTATTGCAACATCTTCAACTCATCCGCGGTAGCTTCACGGTTTGGTTCCCTCCCATCGAAGAACTCACCTTGCAAGCCGACACAAACAATAGCCCATACGGCGGGGTTATGTCCAAGAATATGCATTTTCATTTTATGCTTCCAACTAGCAAAATTAGTGCCATCAAAGTAAGGACCTCTACGGTGATAATTTCCCTCGCTAGACGCCATACTCTCCTAGGTTGTGAAACCAAGGCTATGACCACCAAAAGCTATGAAGATCAAGCCAAATGGAGACCAATGCTCTGATACCACTTGTAGGATCGAAAATATGTCTAGAGGGGGGGGGGGTGATTAGACTACTTGACCAAATAAAAACTTAGCCTTTTCCCAATTTTAGTTCTTGGCAGATTTTAGCTATCTTAGAGAAAGTCAAGCAATCATCACACAATTCAAGCAAGCATGCAAAGAGTTTATTGGCAGCGGAAAGTAAAGCATGCAACTTGCAAGAATGTAAAGGTAAGGGTTTGGAGGATTCAAACGCAATTGGAGACACGGATGTTTTCCCGTGGTTCGGATAGGTGGTGCTATCCTACATCCACGTTGATGGAGACTTCAACCCACGAAGGGTAACAGTTGCGCGAGTCCACGGAGGGCTCCACCCACGAAGGGTCCACGAAGAAGCAACCTTGTCTATTCCACCATGGCCATCGCCCACGAAGGACTTGCCTCACTAGCGGTAGATCTTCACGAAGTAGGCGATCTCCTTCCTTGCCCTTACAAACTCCTTGGTTCAACTCCACAATCTTGTCGGAGGCTCCCAAGTGACACCTAGCCAATCTAGGAGACACCACTCTCCAAGAAGTAACAAATGGTGTGTTGATGATGAACTCCTTGCTCTTGTGCTTCAAATGATAGTCTCCCCAACACTCAACTCTCTCTCATAGGATTTGGATCTGGTGGAAAGAAGATTTGAGTGGAAAGCAACTTGGGGAAGGCTAGAGATCAAGATTCATATGGTAGGAATGGAATATCTTGGTCTCAACACATGAGTAGGTGGTTCTTTCTCAGAACATAAGAGTAGGAATGGTGTATGTGTTCTGATGGCTCTCTCTTCAAATGAAGAGGTGGTGGAGGGGTATATATAGCCTCCACACAAAATCCAACCGTTACACACAATCTACCAATCTTGGTGGGACCGAATCAGAAAACTCGGTCTGACCGAAATAGTAATCCTAGTGACCGTTAGGAATTTCGGTGGGACTAAGATGCAACTCGGTAGGACCGATTCGGTTAGGGTTTGGGCATAACGTAATCTCGGTGAGACCGATCACACAAACTCGGTGAGACCGAGGTCGGCAATTAGCTAACCAGAGAGTTGGTTAGGCAAACTCGGTGGGACCGACTTGCTCTTTCGGTGAGACCGAAACGTTACAAGAAGGAAACATAGAGTTTACCTTGCATTCTCGGTGGGACCGATTCGCTCTTTCGGTGAGACCGAAAAGTTATGAAAGGGAAACAGAGAGTTTGCAAGCCCATCTCGGTGAGACCGAGAACCTTATCGGTAGGACCGAATTGCTAGGGTTTGGCAGTGGCAAATGACAAGTGAAACTCAGTGGCGCCGGATTGACAGAATCGGTATGACCGAGTTTGGCTTAGGGTTTAGGTCATTTGTGGATATGGAAAAGTGGTTGAGGATTTTGGAGCATATCACTAAGCACATAGAGCAAGAGGCTCATTAAGCAACACCTCATCCCTCCTTAATAGTATTGGCTTTTCCTAAAGACTCAATGTCATCTTGGATCACTAAAATATAAAATGAGGAGTCTTGAACTTTTGAGCTTGAGCCAATTCTTTGTCCTTAGCATTTTGAGGGTTCCACTTTCACATCCATGCCATGCCAATCATTGAGCTTTCCTGGAATAATCATCTTGAAATAGCATTAGCTCAATGAGCTATATGTTGTTATGAATTACCAAAACCACCTAGGGATAGTTGCACTTTCATCATGGAACACTTTCCAAGAAAGAAAATAAAAATTGCCATATGAAACTACATGAGAGCCACTTTTGGATTGCCTACCAAAGATGGCAATACCTAGATCTATCCTCGCTTTTATGCCTAGCTAGGGGCGTTAAACGATAGCGCTTGTTGGGAGGTGATACGTCTCCAAGGTATCTATAATTTTTGATTGCTCCATGCTATATTATCTACTGTTTTGGACTATATTGGGCTTTATTTTCCACTTTTATATTATTTTTGGGACTAACCTATTAACCGGAGGCCCAGCCCACAATTGCTGTTTTTTGCCTATTTCAGTGTTTTGGAGAAACAGAATATCAAACGGAGTCCAAACGGAAAAAACCTTTGGGAACATGATTTTCTCACCGAACGTGATCCAGGAGACTTGGACCCTACTCGAAGGAGTAAAAGAGGAGGTCACGAGGGTGGGGGCGCCCTCCCCCCTAGGGCGTGCCCCCTACCTCGTGGGCCCCTCGGTGCTCCACCGACGTACTTCTTCCTCCTATATATACATACATACCCCCAAACGATCAGATACGGAGCCAAAAACCTAATTCCACCGCCGCAACTTTCTGTATCCACGAGATCCCATCTTGGGGCCTGTTCCAGAGCTTCGCCGAAGAGGGCCGACATCACGGAGGGCTTCTACATCATCATAGCATCTCCGATGAAGTGTGAGTAGTTTACCTCAGACCTTCGGGTCCATAGTTACACTACTAGGAAAAGGCATGCTAGTGGCGCACCGAATTTGCCTTCTAATGGCGCACTACCGGTGCGCCACTGGCATCATGCCATTAGAATTAAATTCTTGGTGCGCCATTAGTATCTGGTGTTCTAATGGCGCACCACGTAGTGCGCCATTAGTATAGCCTGCAGTGCGCCATTAGAATGCCTCCCAGGGGGCCATATGTACCCATGTGCTTTGGCATTCTAATGGCGCACCAGCAGTTAATGCGCCATTAGTGTGATGATCACAGTGCGCCATTAGTGTCTTGTGTGGTGCGCCATTAGTATGAATATTAGGTTTTTTTTGCTTTTCTGATTTTTGCACTGGTTACAAAATATATTATTGGACAAGATATAGACAGCAGCACATAGCAACATCAGATTCATCGAATACACTAGAAGATTAGTCGCCGAATACAATTCATCATATTAGTCTCCGAATTCAAAAGAACGAACAAAGATAAAACATTACAAGTATCAAGACCGCGAGTATCGAGTTTGCCTTCACATTACAAGTCGATACCGATCATCTAAACTACCATCACATAGAAGAGAGCTGTGGTTATCACGATGAGCATCATCGCGATAGAACTGGTCTTCATCCGGTTCCTCTAACGCTCCCTCCTCTCTCCCGCTAGATAGCGGGCGTATCTACATTCGACCTCCGCCCTAGTGGTGTAACCTTTGTAACTGTTACCACTGAAACGGTGAACCTGTCTCCAACACTCCTCCCAGTCGTCGTAGACTCCGGGAACCTTACCCTTGTACACGACATACGACGGCATCTCTATGCACAAGCCAAACAACAGACAATACATAAGCAATATGTAAGTATGCAACAAAAGGATCGGAAGAGAAAAGCAAGACATTAATAGCACGATTCATGGTCCTACTAATAAATAGCATCGATTACATCTAAGTTGAACGACTGTCCAAACCAAAGAGACATACGAATTCATTAAAGTATAATTACAACATGAGCCCATCAATGTTTCATAACTACACATCACTACTTTCGACTCGACTCATCAGACAGGAACGTGGATGAAGCCGCCGTCTGTCGTGATGGTCATGAAATCGCGGTCGTTGTCACCCTGCATTTGTAGCATTTCATCTATCCCACTGTTGGACGGTTGATATCTGAGGAAGAACTGCCCCGAGGTATGAAGGACATCTTGATGGATGATGTCCGCAAACTCCGACTGGATGCGAAAGAATTCTTGTCTGAGGTCCGCGTCCTGGACTGCCGACAAGCTCGCGGCCCAATATTTGAGATTATCTGGTAGCAGAAGTTGATGATGGTCCCTTATGATCGCCCGCATGTGATGGAGGGCGTAGTAGGCATCCTTCTGACCGCCCGGCGGCTGCTTGTGTTGGGGAACGTAGTAATTTCAAAAAAATTCCTACGCACACGCAAGATCATGTTGATGCACAGCAACGAGAGGGGAGAGTGTTGTCTACGTACCGACTGCGGAAGCATTGACACAACGTAGAGGAAGTAGTCGTACGTCTTCCCGATCCGACCAATCCAAGCACCGTTACTTCGGTACCTGCTAGTTCTTAGCACACGTACAGCTCGATGACGATCCCCCGGCTCCGATCTAGCAAAGCGTCGGGGAGGAGTTCCGTCAGCACGACGGCGTGGTGACGATCTTGATGTTCTACCGTCGCAGGGCTTCGCCTAAGCACCGCTACAATGTGATCGAGGTGGAATATGGTGGCAGGGGGCGCCGCACACGGCTAAGGAAGGATCTCAATGATCAACTTGTGTGTTCTAGGGTGCCCCCTGCCTCCGTATATAAAGGAGCCAAGGGGGAGGGGGCGGCCGGCCATGGAGGGCGCGCCAAGGGAGTCCTACTCCCTCTGGGAGTAGGATTCCCCCCCCCCCAATCCTAGTTGGAATAGGATTCCTTGAGGGGGGGAAAGAGAGAGAGGGGGACGACCACCTCTCCTAGTCCTAATAGGACTAGGGGAGGGGGGAGGCGCGTGGCCCACCTTGGGCTGCCCCTTTCTCCTTTCCACTAAAGCCCACTAAGGCCCATATAGCTCCCGGGGGGTTCCGGTAACCTCCCGGTACTCCGGTAAAATCCCGATTTCACCCGGAACACTTCCGATATCCAAACATAGGCTTCCAATATATCAATCTTTATGTCTCGACCATTCCGAGACTCCTCGTCATGTCCGTGATCACATCCGGGACTCCGAACTATCTTCGGTACATCAAAATGCATAAACTCATAATAACTGTCATCGTAACGTTAAGCATGCGGACCCTATGGTTTGAGAATAATGCAGACATGACTGAGACACATCTCTGGTCAATAACCAATAGCTGGACCTGGATGCCCATATTGGCTCCTACATATTCTACGAAGATCTTTATCGGTGAGACCGTATAACAACATACGTTGTTCCCTTTGTCATCGGTATGTTACTTGCCCGAGATTCGATCGTCGGTATCCAATACCTAGTTCAATCTCGTTACCGGCAAGTCTCTTTACTCGTTCCGTAATACATCATCTCTTAACTAACTTATTGGCTGCAATGCTTGCAAGGCTTATGTGATGTGCACTACCGAGAGGGCCCAGAGATACCTTTCCGACAATCGGAGTGACAAATCCTAATCTCGAAATACGCCAACCCAACATCTACCTTTGGAGACACCTTTAGAGCTCCTTTATAATCACCCAGTTACGTTGTGACGTTTGGTAGCACACAAAGTGTTCCTCCGGTAAACGGGAGTTGCATAATCTCATAGTCATAGGAACATGTATAAGTCATGAAGAAAGCAATAGCAACATACTAAACGATCGGCTGCTAAGCTAATGGAATGGGTCATGTCAATCAGATCATTCAACTAATGATGTGACCTCGTTAATCAAATAACAACACTTTGTTCATGGTTAGGAAACATAACCATCTTTGATTAACGAGCTTGTCAAGTAGAGGCATACTAGTGACACTAAGTTTGTCTATGTATTCACACATGTATTATGTTTCCGGTTAATACAATTCTAGCATGAATAATAAACATTTATCATGATATAAGGAAATAAATAATAACTTTATTATTGCCTCTAGGGCATATTTCCTTCAGCTTGACGCAGCAGAACTTCGTATTGTGTGAGAACATGTGCTTGCCGTACTTACGAAATTCCCTGGTGAAGGTGCCTCCAGATTTGGCGTAGGCGGGGAGAGCATCATCAAGAACTTTCTTGACATTTGTGTAGTCTATCTTGGAGTTACGGTTCGGGTCTAAATACGTGGCCATGGAATATTTCGGGCTTAAGAGCATGAGTGTGCAATGTGTGTCGCTGCACAGAACACGGAATGTTAGAAAAAAAAGAACGATCGAAATCTAAGAAATCATATGTTACGGGGCGGTTAAGGGATGACTTACTCAGGAAAGTAAGCCACAAGGAAGTTATCCTTATCTGGGTTTGCCAGAATGACGCCTTCGAGGTGTGAACTCGCAACTTGGCGGTCCCCAGCGCTGCTCAAGTGCTTGGCACGCATGTAGAAGGGGTCGACTATCACGATGTCCGGGGTCTTGTCTCTAATGATCCGCATCTCCATACTCGGCGAAAACAACCGAACGAAGGTGTATTGCAGCGGATGAAGGTTAAACATAGCAAAGATGTCATCAAACCGCAGGACGGTCATACCCCCGATGTCGCCATCCACAAAGCCCTTGCCCTCTGGCACCTTGGCCATGAAAACCGGGTATGCCACATCCTTCTCTCTAAGACGCCGCTTCTCCAAAGAAAGAACACTATCGTGCAGACTCCGCATAGCACCGGTTGCAGCATTCAGCATATTTGGCGGTAGCATCGCCCTACCCGCCACATGCACCCACCTCGAGATATCCTTATGTGAAGGTGGCCCGTCCTGAGCACGGATCGAACTCGGTGCCGGCTGGCTCGCACGGGCGCCCTTGTTAGTCTTTCGTTTCCGTCCCTTCTTCTTAATCTCCTGTAATGGGACCGACTTCTGCTCACGGACCGCCTTCTTGAGCGTGTTGGGGCTGATAATATTTCGCACCTCAGCTATCTGAGGCTCGGTGAAGGCGGGAGCTGGAGACATGTCCTGAGAACTGAACGCCAAACGACGCCTGTTGAAATTGGATTTCTCCGCCGTACCAGCTAGATCGCGGTCGTCTTGGTTGATTTCTTGAGAAAGAGGCCCGCAGAACTCGTCAGCGTACCCATGTTCGGCAAAGTACTTATCAACTTTGGTAAATGTACCGTCGTCGTTGTCATCGCCGTACGGATCCTGTGCCATAGGGCTGTCCGGATCCTGTGCCATAGGGATGTCCGGCAGGTCCGGTAGCGTTGCGGCGTTCTTGCCATGGCTTGGCGCCGACACGACTGGCGGTCTTGTCTGTGGGGTGGTGTCCCCCGCCCCCAAACGAATCTGGCTCTTCAGCCAAAGCAGGGGCCAGTTTACGCAGGCGCTGAGGGTCATCTCATCTTCTTCGTCGGCCCTAGCGGGTCGAATCGGAGGTAACAGCTCGTCGTAGCCTGGCAGCACCCGAACCACTTCAACCCTATACATTGTGGGTGGCATCGGATTACCGTGGAACATGGGGTTGCCCGGTTGAACGATTCTGCCCGTGGCGACATCGACCAACTCGGCGCCCACGAAGTGTAGAAGAGTGCAAGGAACGTCGGTGGTGCCCTGTGAAAACATGTACAGGGCGTCAGGGATGCCCAATCAAAGGCAAGGAGATGAAGTCATCGGCCGAGAGGCTTAGTTACCGTGATGCCATTGAGCTCGGCTAATGTCGAGGCACCGCCAACGGCGGGCGTGCAACTAACGGAGGGGGCACTTGTTGGCGAGGTGCCGGCCGGCGTACACCCGGGTGCATTAAGCTCCAATGCCCGTGCCGGCGGCGGAGACACGAATACCGCCTCCGCCGGAGACACCAATGGCGCCGCCGCTGGAGACACTAATGGCGCCGCCTGCGCGTTGTGCGAGTTGCTGGCTGTGAAGCTGGGAACCGGGGGAGGCCCCTGTTGGCCGCCCAAAATCCACGTCGTCAGCCCATGAATCAACGTAGGCACCATGGCGTTGAGCGTCGTTCCAAGTTGTTGTTGCACTTGCTCTTGGACAAGCTCCGGAATCCGCGCCACTTGTGCCTTGAGTTCTTCAACCTCGCGCGTCTGGCTTTCCGAGCTGGTCTTTTTCTCCTTCCGCACACCAGCGGTATAGTATGACCCCCATTTTGTGGACAAGCCTTTGCCGGCCACACGACCAGCTGACGTCGGCTTAGTGAGCTTATCCTTGTTTTTCATTACGTTCAACGCCCTATTTAAAGGGGTGTCAAAAGGGGAGCTCTTAGACGACCCCGCGCTACTGCTTTCAGTGTCCTGCGAAAGGAACGTGAACCATTTAGAAATATTGGGGATTAATTAGAGTGCAACCATATGGAGCTAATTACGTGGGGGTGTATTCCTTACCAGAAGAAGCTCAAGCGCCCTGGTCTTCGGATCCGTGGTAAACTCCTTTGTTATCGGGTCCTCCTTGTACCGGGCCCTGACATAGTTCCTGGTCTGCTTGTCACCGCTGTATTTCTCGAAGCAGGGCGGTAGGCCTTGCTCGGCACGCTCCGCGTCCTCCTTGTCCCATATAGGCTCCGCCACTCTGTAACCGCCGGGACCGAGTTTGTGTTCCCCTAAGTTCAACTCCAACATTTCTTTCCCCCACTTACTTGATTCGGAGGTTGCACTGCTCTCGCACTTGAGCTTGAACTCCTTGTACTCATCTTCGCTCATCAAAGGATATTTTGCCTTGATATTCTCATAACTATCACCTTTATCAATCATTCTGTCACATCCCTAGTTTGGTATGGTCCTTGGCTTGCTTGTGCATCATGTTTAATTTTTCAAATAAAATTGAAATGGGGAAGTTGCAAACCCTAGCACCAAAGCAATTCAAATAGGTTCAAATTAAAAGTGGAATTTCAATGAACCCAAAATGCTTTTAAAAAATGTTCATGGTCTTTGGAAAATGTTGGGAACAACAACCAGAGGTGATGCACATTTTTCCTTCCCATTTTGGATTTTTGAATCAATGCTTAAATATTTGAATTGGAGCTGTTTAAATTATATAAATATTTTTAATAGCTCCAAAAATGTTGGGAATTGGTGAGGGCCTCTAGAATATTATATCTAGATGCCACATTTTTTTCAGCATTTATGTAAATGTTTTAACATTTCTTTAAATTATAAAACCAATGTCAGAAATAGAAAAGAAAAACAGGAACAAAAAAAGGGCTTACCTGCCTTACCTGGCGGCCCAGCTCCTGTGCCGGCCCAACACTGTTGGCCCAGGCCAGGTCATCGCCAACCTCCTGCCAGGAGGACGGCGCGCGTGTGCTCGCCGCGCGCGAGCACGCACCGGCCACCTCCTGCTTCCTCGATCGTCGCTGGAGGCCGCTGCGAGCGCCACGCACCACCCCGACTCCTTCACTCTCTCCCCGTGCCCTCCCCTTTCCTCTGTCTCTCTCACTCGCCCTCCCCCTCACACGGCCGAGCGCTGCTGTCGCCGCCGTTTGCCATTGCCGCGGCCACTGCCTCTCCCTCGTCCCTTGCTACTGTCCAGGAGCACCGCCGCCCTCGACTACGCCTCCTCGTCGAGCTGGACGACGCCAGGAGCACTGCAGCATCGCCACCGCCATCATCCCCTTTGTCAGAGCCGCGGATCGCCGCCGCTAAATTCGCCGCCGACTGGTCCTCCCCGAGCCCGCTGACCATCCCGTCGCCTCCACTGTGAGCTTCCGCGCCAAACCCCTCTCCCCCTCTTCGCGTTTGCACTGCCTAGGCCTCAGTTCCACCTTGGCCGAGAGCTCCGCTCCGCCGTCCATGTCGCCGCCGTGGCCACAGCTGCCATAGCTCGCAACCGAGCTCATCGCCGTGCTCAGTGCCCTCCTGCGCGTCGTTTGCACCCAATCGCAGCCCCCCTAGTGCCCTGTAGCGCTGAACCCGCTGTTCCCGTAGCTCTGGTCGCCGTGGATGACCTCGCCGCGGTCGTCTCCGGCCACCCCACGGCCTCCCGCGTGTCCCACTGGATGTGCGTGAGCCTGGGCGTCGCGTAGGTGGCCTCCGCCGCCTAAATGGTCGCCGGAGGGCGAATTCCGAGGCCCTCCGCCGCGTCTGGCTCGCCGGCGTCAAGCCGCCGGTGGTTTTGACCCCCACGGCCCCGTTGACCTCTCCCTCTCTCTCAGTGACATGTGGGCCCGGCCCTGTTAAGTTTTAATTAGGATTAGTTTAACGACTAATTAATCCCTGTTTAACTAATCCCTGACGCTGACAGTGGGCCCTGGCATCCTAATCCTTTAATTAGATTAGTTTAATAACCCCTCTCAACTAACTAAGTCACTGACGTGTGGACCCCACACGTCAGGTTTGACTCGGACAACTCCGTTGACCGCTGACGCAACGCTGACGTCATGCTGATGCAATATCTGTTTTTCTGGATTTTAAATAATTCAGAGAAATTCCAGAAAATAGTTAAAACTTCAAAAATTCATAGTAATTCAACCGTAACTCCAAATCAAATAAATTATATATGAAAAATTATCAGAAAAATGCAAGGAATCCATTTATGCCAGTTTCATGCATGAAAAACGAACTTATACCTACTGTATAAGTGAAAACGTAATAATGGCATGTTATATATCTAAATTAGGGTTTGCATATGAACCCTTGGTTCATATGGACTTCAACCAAATTGATGCTAGATGCATTAGGGCAAATCATAGCATTTTTGAATGTCATCTTCATGCATCATATTGTTGCATATGGTTGTTTATTGATTGCCGGCACCGTTCCCTCTCGATAGGTTCTACTCCGGAAGGTGTCCCGAGTACCTGTCTGAGGAGCAGTGCTTCTTCGTGGATCTATCAGGCAAGCAAACCCCCTTGAGCATCCCGATAAAGTCCCACTCTCTTGCTCCTGCTCTTTTTACTGCATTAGGACAACAACGATTCAAACTGCTACTTTCTGCTGCGGTAGCTGAACCCATTCCTCTGCATGACCTGTCATTGCCACAGTAAATAGTTGAAACCCACTAGCATGAGTAGGAGTTGCTTGAGCCTTGATGTGCCTGCTCATCCATGCTTGTTTTCTTTATGCCAGCTATGCTTAGAGTTGTGTCAGGTCTGATTCATCGGGAATGAATCGAAGTGGTGAACATGTCCTACCGGTAAAGGCTAAGTGTGTGAACACGTTTTGTTAAAGGTAGCGATGAGAGGCCATGTAGGATTACATGGTGGGTTGTCTCATTGGAACCGTCCTTAAGCACTGAGTTCTGTGTATGTTATCCAAGTCCAGTTACTACCACACATTGGGTTCCGGTTATCCGGCCCCTCTCGACTTATTAACCCACTTGATCTCTGTCCAGGAGTTGCAACTAGTTTCTGGCGTTTGTAGGTAGTGCTACTTGTCTACCAGGTGGTGTCCGACGGGACGGGCTTGGGACAGACTAGGCACTGTGGCACGGTGTACCAAGTGGCACCCGGGTGGTGGGCTTGGGAACCCTGCACACATCGTTTGGGGCCGTGAGCGACACCCCGGCCGGATCTCCTTGCGGATGGAACCCGAATAGGCGATAAACCTGGACGAGAGACTTGTGTGGTTAGTCAGGTCGTGGCCGACACCCTCGCCTGGCTTCCGCTTGAAGGTTGCCGAGGTACATGACGTGTACGGGGCTATAAGTGGCGAGAGCGTGTGTGAAGAAGTACACCCCTGCAGGGTTAATATTATCTATTCGAATAGCCGTTTTCCTCGGATATGGAAACTTGGAGGACTTATATAGTACATAGACAATTTGAAGTGGATACTCTAAAAAACGCAAGATAAGCGTGGGTGCTATGGATGGCTTTCTCGTAGGGAGACGGGAACGGATCCATAGTGGAGTATTGATATGGTGAAGTTGTGGACTCGTGTGCGTCTTCTCACCTCAAAGAAGTTTCTGTTACCCGTAGTATAGATTAGCTATTGAGTCAAAGCTGGCTTGCTGCTGTTAAACTCCACCACCCCCTTTGTTGATAATGATGCATATGTAGATAGTTCTGAAGTAAGACTTGCTGAGTACCTTTGTACTCACGTTTGCTTATTTATGTTTTGCTGTTGGTTACACTAGTGGCTTCGACGAGTAGCTTGTATCCCAGCTACGATCTTGTACCCTTGGGAGGGTCATGTTAGTCAGGCTTCTTAGTCTTTTTCTTTTGTATTTGTCTGTACTCAGACATGTAATGCTTCCGCTTGTTGCTTGTATGGTCTGAATGATGGGTCATGTGACCCCTGTTTGTATTTATGCTATGTGGCTCTTCTGGGCCCTTATCTATATGAGTTTGAGTTATGTTGTGATGCCATGATGTACCGCACATACATGCATGTTATGCGTACGTGTAACGTGTATTGCTATGTGTGGGATCTGACAATCTAGTTGTTTATCCTTCGCAGCCTTTCTTATGGGGAAATGTAGTCTAGTGTTCCTCGAGCCATAGTAGTCCGCTACAGCCCGGTTCACCAGAGTCCTGCTAGCCCAGTACTACTGTTCAGGACACTTGACTGGCCGGCATGTGTTTCACTTCGTCCCTTTGTCTGTCCCTTCGGGGAAATGTCACATGGTGATCTCCGGAGTCCTGCCTAGCCTGCTACAGCCCGGGATCCCCGGAGTCCTGTTAGCCCAGTGCTACAGCCCGGAATCACTCGTTGATGACCGACATGTTCGATGCGATTCATGTATGCCTGTCTCCATAGGTCCGTGCCGCTTTGGGTTCACGACTAGCCATGTCGGCCCGGGTTCTTTGTCATATGGAGGCTAGCGACACTATCATATACGTGAGCCATAATGCTCAAACGGTCCCGGGCCAGGTAAGGTGGCACCCGTGGGGATACCGTGCGTGAGGCCGCAAAGTGATATGAAGTGTTACATGCTAGATCGGTGTGACTTGGGATCGGGGTCCCGACACATTCTCTTCACTGCGCTTTTCCAAGTAGACAAGGCCGTGCTCATCTTCGTGAGGGCGGCACTGTTCACTTTATTCCCTGAGAGGCATGTGTTTTCAAATTCGGCGGGGAACTTGTATTGTTTGTGCAGCTTCGTGAAGAGGAGGTTGCGCAAATTCCCATTGGAGTCCACTTGAGTGAATTCCTCCTTGAGGGTGCGGAGCGCATTCGGGAGCCGGTCCTTCCTTTGCTTCTTCGGTTGGCTGGCATCTGTGTGTGCGCCGCCATCATCTGTGGTGGCATCCCAGCGGCACCATCAGGGGTGTCATCCCCGACGCCACTAGGTGTTGTGTAGTCAGGATCGGTGTCTTCTGCGGCGTCCTCATAGCGGCGAGGTTCTTCCTCCCTCTCCTAGGACAGCTCCTAGAATTGCTTGTCGCCTGAACCGCCGGCCTCATCGTTGTGGGCCATGTTTCGCTCTAAATAGGAAAAAAGTTTGGTCAAAAAGTTGGTTATTGTCAAGGAACAAGATCATGGTCTCATCATTTAGGGTTTGTCGACACCGAGGCAGTCTAGGAAAAAATAAATCCGCAAGTCAATATATCAGGACCCATCACATCTTCATAGACTCGATGGGGCCTCAAATGCCCTTCCTCATCTACAACTAGTTGTCCACCTCAATCGATGGGTTTTCTCACATTTTTCTAATTCAAACTAGATTTCGATGGCTGTTAGGTTATTCGGAAGCAGTAGCAACTTGTAGAGGGTGCAAACTAGCCAACATTGGGAAGTTCCAGTCTGCTAGTAGAGGGAAAAACATGAGGAGAAGCTTGTAGGTTTGCTTGCTCCAGTGGGACGGGATGGAGGATATAGCTGTAGCACCCCTATATCGTACATAGATTTATTTTTTGCCCTGTTGCTCTTACTAGTTTTAGCTTATCAAAGTGGATGTGTGTATCACATGTTTCTGAAACTAGATTTGTATTGCTGGTAGGTTAGTTTGTGTATGTGATCTAAAATAAATACAAAAATTATTTTTTGCCCTGCTTCTCTTACTAGTTTTAGCTTATCATAGTGGATGTATGTATCATATTCTTCTGGTGCATGAGAGAGTGAGGGGTAACCCACAAGCTAGACAAGTGAAGGTGGTGGAGTGGTGCTGCATGCCCATCCATCCATCTATCCATCCATCTGCATCATCTCTTTTGACTTGACCACATTGGCTCATAGCTAATCTAGCCAAGCTACCTAGATCCACCTGCTTGCTTGCTGCACATTGTGTGGAGGGAGCAGATCTCGCCACTGCTGAAGTGTAAAGCTAGATAGTGTGTGTGTGAGAGTCCACTTAGCTGAAAATGTTGGGAGACATGATATATCTATTCAGTCACCATCACACACACTTAGATTAACATTCAACACCTGAACTAGAGTTAACAAATTGGGCATATTCTAGGTCAAACTATAACTATTGATTAATTTTTGTTTCGGTTGAGAATCGGGCACCTTCTAGGTCAAGAAAATTGGGCATGACCTTTGCTAATTTTCTTGACCTAGGAGTGCCCCATTCTCAACTGAAACGGAAATTAATCAACATTTCAGGAGAAAGGGGTCATTTCAGAAGATCACAAGTAGCAGCAGCATCACAAGTTGACAAAATCACAAGTAGCAGCAGCATCACAAGTAGTGCAGCAGCAGCAGCAACATCACAAGTAGTACATCAGCAGCAGTGAATAAAAATTTTATATGAAGTTTCTGAAATTTATGGAAGTTTCTAGTACACTAAAGGAGAGAAAGGAGAGGAAGTGCCCTAGCAATCTATGAAAGTGTCCAGTACACTAAACTCCAACTCCGGTACCAGAGGAAATGGGCAGTAGATGGGCAGCACTAGACCACCTACAACAGATGCAACAAATTACTCCAGTTAAGTTAAATTACTCCAACTCCTATTTGCAAGATCACAAGTACAACAAGCAGTACTCTACTTCTATTTGCAACATCACCAACTGCTCTGGGTACAAGAACAAGCAGTACTAACCAGCCGCTCCTTGGAGTGCAGATGCAGCTCCAGCTCCTTGACGTGCAGATGAGCAAATAGTGAGCAAGGACTGAAAGTCAAACACGTACAAAGATAACTAGTACATGGACTAGTAAACAAGTTGAACACACAATTATACTAGCAGATTACTCAATCTCAAAGCAAGATTTCGATGACAGTTATTTCTCATAGCATAAAGATGGAGTAGAAGCAGTAGAGAGCGGCAGCAAGAAGGATTTAGAGAAGTGGAGTAGCAGCACTAGGGGCGAGGGGAGAGGAGCAGTAAGGACGAGGAAAGGAGGTGGCGATAGCAGCATGTAGAGCAGCAGAGCAGCGCGGCGGCGCAGGCGTGCAACCATGACAGAGCAGCGGCAGCAGGGTCACGCGGGCGGGGTCAGGGCTCAGCCGGCGGTAGGCCGAGCGCGATGCGCGGGGCGAGAGCAGAGGCGGGGGCCGGTGCAGGCGGGGCGAGGGCGGGCAGCAGCAGGGCAGGTGCTCATCCAGTGCAGAAATCAGGGGGGATTTTGAGCGGGCATAGGATGCAATAGGGAAGGAGGGAGGGGGGAGGAGGAAGGAGGGGTGGTGGCTACCTGCCTATGGACCGGTCGCCAACGTAGCTTCGGTGACGGTGTTCCTGGGCGGGGGCGGCTGCTCCGGGGAAAGGGAGGGAGGCGCTGCGGTGCCGGAGTCAGGGCCGCGGAAGCTGGGCGCGTGTGGCTGCCCAGCTCGAGGATGCAGAGCGACGGCGGTGGAGCCCAAGGAGGCAGGGCGGCGACGGTGGAGCGGGCGGTGGAAGCAGGGGGTGCGCGTGAGGGTGTGGCGAGGGGGGAAGTGGATCTGGCGAGGGGGGAAGTGGATCTGGCGAGTGGGGAAGTGGACCTGGCAAGGGGGGGGCATTACTAATGGCGCACCCCTTAGAATGTTTTTTTGATAGCAATGGCGCACCCCCGAGCGGTGCGGCATAAGTAATCTTTTTTTTTTGCAATGGAATGGCGCACCAGCCAGCGGTGTGCCATAAGTAATTTTTTATTATTTTTTGTTGCATCTAATAATTTTTTAGAAAATGCATATGAATATGAAACAGTAATAAATTTTTATAAAAACAGTAATAATTTTTTAAAAAATATCATCAAAGTTGTTATTTGAAAATATCATCAAATTTGTTATTTGAAAATATAATCAAATTTGTTTTTTTGGATTTTTAGTTGCATTCATTTGTGACGGTGGAGTGGGGGAGGGTGCGGGTGGGATCGAGATGGAGGGGGATCGAGATCGAGATGGAGGGGGAATCGAGATCGATATGGAGGGGGGATCGAGATCAAGTGTCCTCATGAATTCATAAAGTGCCCATGAAATTTAAAAATATTCATGATATCAAAAAGTGCCCATGAAATACAATCGAGAAATGAAGACTACGATTTAAATACAATCGATCTTAGCTAGCTATCTGTTCACAATCTTCTTGCCCTTCTTTTTCGCAAATGGAGTTCTTCTGCGGAACGGACGTCCTTTAGGTAGGGTGGTCCTGCTTCTTCTTGTGGTGTGTGCTGCTACTTCATCGTCGTCGTCATGTTCGATCTTCGGGTCGCCGTACTTGTCGAAGTCTTGCTCATTGGCTACTCCATCCATTCCGATGATCTTCCTTTTGCCTCTCCTCATGACAACACGACTTGGCTTTGACGGGTCGGTAATGAAGAAGCATTGGTCCACTTGGGAAGCCAGTACCCATGGCTCATTTTTCGCGGTGATGTTTGCGCCCGCTGTCTTAGATTTGGCTTCGGGTATAACCATGGTGGTGAAATACCGGTATTCTTTTAGAACGCTCTTGGCCCATCTGACACGGAACATCGGGACCTTCTCTCCAGCGTAGCTCAGCTCCCAGATTTCCTCGATCCTTCCGTAGTATTTGTCCTTTTCGTTACTGGTGTAGGATTCCATCGTTACCCCGGAGTTCTGATAACCATCGCTCTTCATGTCCTTGTTCTCGGTGTAGAATGTGTAGCCGTTGATATCGTACGCCTCATAGGTCATCAGGTTGTGCTCGGCGCCCTGTGACAAGGCGAATATGAGTTGTTCTTCCGCGGAAGAATCCTCATGTAAAGGGTACGACAGAAGCTTCTGCTTGAACCAACGCGTGAAACATGAGTTGTGCTCTTTGAGTATATCTCCGTCCGTCCTCTGTTGGCCTTGGTCATCGTACGTCTTCTCAATAAAGGTTTTGTGCTCTACCACCCAATGATCGACCACGTCTATGTGTTGTAGCGCGACTAGGTTTGTGTCGGGTGGTAGGAGCGACATATGCCAACGGGTGGCTTATCATTACGGGGGCCAATAGAACGTCGCCGGTGCCTGGAAGCGGGATGAGGCGAAGACATGCACGCCGGCGAATCTTACCCAGCTTCAGGGCTCTCCGGGGAGATAACACCCCTACTGCTGCTCTGCGGGGTCTCCGCATGGTTACTATGTGGACAAGTAGCTACAATGCTCCTTGAGCTGTTTTGGGTGGAAGGAGGAAGAAGGGCTCGGCTCAGCCTGCTCCCTCTCCTTGTATGTGTCTAGGTCTAGAATGAGAGTTCAACCCTTTGCATGGGTGCACCGGGGGGGTTTATATAGGCCTACCCCCGGGGGGTACAATGGTAATCCGACTGGGCGCGGGGCCCAGCTGTCTGTGACTATGCTCGCCGGCTTCTCCGCTGGCCTTTGGGGCCCGCCGGCTGGTGGGTCCCGCCGACTGCCGGCTCCTGGGTCGACAGGCCGGCCCCACTGGCCAGGGCCGGGTCGGCAGCTGGTTACTGTTACTTCGTGTCCTTGACGCAGGCTTGGTCGGGGTAAGCGTGGCTACAGTAACACCGCCCTGGCGGGCGATTACTGTAGCCCCGCCGCATCTAGTCTTCTTAATGGGCATCTCCTTCGAGGAGGGCGGCAGGCCGGCTACGTGAAGCCGGCCCTCTGTCTTGCCGGCTTGAGAGGGGGTGCGCCGCCTTCGGCATCTCTCTGCCCGAAGGGGCCCACCGCCTCGGGGGCCACGCTGGTGACCCGTAGTGGACGGCGCCAGAGCCGCCGTGGCTACAGTGTCGCGCCGGGCGGGACGCAGCTGCCCGCACGACATGCTGTACCAGGCGTGCTCCGGGTTTTGGGGGTGGCAGGCTCGACTGTAGCCACGCCCCGCTTCATCATTGCGGAGTGGACGCGTACATCGCGGGTACGGCGTTGACTGATTTATGGAAGCCGGCTTAGCAGTAGCCGGCCTCGCAGTACCCGGCCCTGCCGTAGGCGGCCCTCCGCAGTAGCCGGCCCTCCGCAGCCTTCTTCAGGAGGGTGAAAAGGCGGGCCGCCCCCGAAGCCGGCCAGGAAGGTAGCCGGCTGGGGGGAGGCGACCCAAGTCTTGAGTCTTCTTATGAGCCGGATGGGCTCGTGATTTTTTCTGAGGCGCCAGGGGAAGCCGGCTGGGCTACCCATGGCTATTTACCCCGACAGTAGTCCCCGAAGGCGGGCGAGCTTCACGGCGGACGGAAAGACGGGAAGCTTGGCCGGCTTCATACCCTGAGGGGCTGACCTCGTCGTTGCAGCCGACTCCGGAGCATTTTTGTTCATCAGGGTGGCAGTGGTTGACCCGCGGGTCGGCCGCGGGCCCCACGTCGAACCACGTGGCGGGGAAGTCCTGCCGTCGCACGCGCGCGACGGGACGCCGCCGCAGGCCCGGGCCCGCCACTCCCTGGCCTCGGCCCGGGCGCAGATCTTCTGTGGCCCGAGGGGACTGCTCGCCTCCCCGCGGCCATTACTTCGTGTCATCAAGGCGCGCAATTAACGCGGGCGTGGGGGAGATGGGCACGATCGATCCCCACGATCCCCCACGCCGCGCCTCCTCGGCTCTGGCGCACGCGCCTACAAGTAGGGGGGGGGGAGGGGGAGAGGCACAGGCCCGTTCGCTCCCCCGCTCCCCGTCCCTCCTGCTCCTCTTCTTCTTCTTCTCCTCCTTCTTCTTCGCGCCCGACGCAGTTTGGCGCCGCAGCTCACCCACGCCGCCATGTCTCTGGCTCTGTCGAGCTCGTGGGACGGGTCCAATGTCCACGAGGACCATATCGAATTCCTCCGCCAGATCCGGCGCCTGCCCGCCGCCAACCTCGTGCAGGTGCGCCTGGCGCCCACGAAGGAGGTCTCGCCGGCGCCGGAGGAAGGCGCGCGCGTCGTCTTCCGCACGCACTTCCTCCGTGGCTTCGGCTTCCCGGCAAGCAGCTTCATGCGCTCTTTCCTCGAATTATACAACCTCCAACCACACCACGTCGCGCCCAACTCAGTGCTGCAGCTGTCGGCCTTCGTCTCGCTCTGCGAGGGATTCTTGGGGGTGCTGCCGACGCTGGAGCTCTGGGCGGAGCTGTTCCAGAACAAGCTCGGCACCGTCTCTGCTGGCGTGCCGGCTCCCTGCGGCGCCTTCATCGCGATGAAGAGGGCAAGCGACGACAACCCCTTCCCCCACATTCCTCTGATCCAATCTGCCAAGCTTTGGCAGAAATCCTACTTCTACGTCAAGAACGTCGCCCCGCACGGCGATTACGTCAATCTGCCGGCTTACGTATCCGGCCCGCCGGCTGGGAGGCGGCGGTCGTGGGGCTACATGTCGAAGTCCTTGTCTCCGACTGGGAATGCCTCCATCGCCCGGCTTCGGGTGATGATCCAGTCGGAAGGCCTGCGCGCATCCGACCTGGTAGCCGCCTTCGTCGAGCGCCGGATTCTGCCCCTCCAAAGCCGGCCGCACATGATGTGCCAGATGAGTGGCCGGTTCGACCCTTGCCGGCTGAGCACATGGGAGATGCCCCATGCTGAAGTGGCTCTGATGGTGAACTACATCGCCAATCTGAAGCTCACCGACGAGTGGCAATTCGGCAAGGTGCCGTACTCCCGCGCCCATCCTCCGCCTGCGGTAAGTCTTTCTTCTCGTCGTCTGCCGGCTTGAGCCCGCCGGCTTCTGACCAGGCGGCTCTTCTCTTTTTTCTCTTCATCAGAATCCTCTCCTCCCGCCGCCAGCCGGGGCGGCTGGAATCGATCGCGAGTATGCCCCGGACCGCACGGTGGACGACCTCGACGACCCGGACCTTTCCACAGTCGCCATGGAGGACGCCGCCACGGGGGGCGCCGCCGAGTTCAGCGGCACAGGGCTCTCAGCCAGTTTCGACGACTGGCCGGATGATTTCGAAGCCGAAGAAATCCCGCGCTATCAGCCGGCAATCGACCGCCGCGGCACGGGCTCATCTGCCGGGCCGACTGCCGGTGGTGGAAAGGGGAAACGCCGGGCCGCGTTCCCGCTCTTCGGAAGCCGGCCGAAGAAGCCAAAGGCCTCCGCCGCGGCCACGAAGCGCGAGGAGGCGGCGGAGAAGGCGGCCCGCTTCCGGAAGGCGGTGAAGAAGCCCCCCTCGGTTTCCGCGTAAGCCTAGAAGCCGCCTACGTGCTTTGTTATTCTGAAGTCTTCCTTTTCTTGAATGCTTTTCGGATTTTCTGAGCAGGGCGCCGCTCTCCCTCGAGCGAGGCCCAGCCTGCTCCGTGGTCGGGCCGAGTGCCGGATCCTCAGGGTCCCGCCGAGTGGACCCCCGCGCCGAACTTGATGCAGCCACGGAGCGCAACGCTCGCGAGGCGCGTCGAGAGAGGGAGGCGGCCGAGCGGGAGGCGACGGAGCGGGAGGCCGCCCAGACGGAGCCGGGGCGAGCGAGCGCGGCGACCGAGACTCCGTCGGAGCGGGCGGCCGCGGAGACGGAGGCGGAAGGCGCGCGTAGCCAGCCTCCGCTACTCGCCATCCCCCTCCAAGCTTTGGATCCAGACATCCCTCTGCCCACGGCGGAGGAGATTATCCCCGAGCAGCCGCCGGTGCAAAGGGACGAAGTCTTCGAGATTTCCGTCGAGAGGACGTCGCCGGCAGCGCCAGCCGGAGCAGGCGAAGGCGGCCAATCGTCGGCGGTGCCGGAGGAGCCGGCCCGGGCCGCGCCCGAGGCCGGAGCCGGCCTTGAGATCGAGCTGGCGGCGGGCCGGGATGCCGGAGGGGGCACGGCCCCGCCGGACACGCGCCTAGCCACGGGGGCTAAGCAGACGGCAGACGCCTTGGAGGCGGCCAGCTCCGCCATGTCCGGATGGACTCCTAGCGGAGGGAGCGGCGAACTGAACATCGTGGCTCAAGAGGTTCGGAGCCGGCTGCAGGCACAGGCCGGCCTCCTGAGGCAATTTACTCAGGAGTTTCTGTCGACGCGGTCTGCAATCCAAGTAAGTCTTCACTCATTGACCATTCTGGTCCTTTGAATTTTTTCCGTGGGGGCGCGCTAGCGCACCCACTGGGTGTAGTCCCCGAGATCCGGGCCGACTGCAGCGCAGTCGGGTCGGATCTTACTCGACGACTATCTTTGACTGTTTTTTCTGATCTCTTAGGATTATCATAATTCTCGTGCTGCCGCCTTCAACTCCCAGGCTCGGGAGCTGAGCCGGAGGACCGAAGACCTCGCCAGCAGCTGGCATAAGTGTTTTGTCCTTATTTGTTTCTCGTGGGGGCGCGACAGCGCACCCACTGGGTGTAGTCCCCGAGATCCGGGCCGACTCCAGCGCAGTCGGGTCGGATCTTCCTCGACGACTTTTCCTTTGCTGACTTTTTCTCTTAATCTTTTGCTCGTGCAGAGGCCAACGCCGACTTGCGGAGGGAACTCGGCGAGGTGCAGGCCGCTCTTTGCGCCAAGGACGCCGAGTATGCTGACTTGGTTCAAGAGCGCGACCGCCTGGCGAAGAAACTGGCCGACCAAGAGGAGAGCCACAAGGCGGCCCTGCAAAAGGCGCAGGACGGCGAGGCTGCCCTGAAGGCGGACTTCGATGCCAGGGAGGCGAGCTGGGGCGAGACGCGCCAGGCGCTGGAAGAAGGCTTCGGCCGGATTGAGGATCTCATCGATGGTAGGCTGTCTTGCTTGCTCTTCTTCCATCTGCCGGCCGCCTACGGCTTTGTTTTGACTTGTGTTTGCTGTCTTGCGCAGAGTACTTTCCCGGTCAATCCGTCCTCGCCGCCCAAGCCATCGAAGCCTACCGCGAGGAGCACCGTCAGGCCGGGGTTGTGATTCTGCCGGACGCGAATCGGACGTTGTCGGAGCAGCTCATCGCCGTCCAGGCGCGGCTGCAGCCGGCCCACCGGCTGCTCCGCCGGCTCCAACGTGCCGGGGCGACGATGCTGGCCGCGCTCTGGCCCGGCCAGACAATTCCCCGCACCCCAAGCCGGACGGTCGACTGGCTCGAAGTCGCAGTCGGCCGCTTCGAGGCCTGGAAGGCGTCCGCGGCCCGTCTTGGAGCCGGGCGCGCGCTGGACTTCGTCCGCGCGTGGTACCCAGGGCTAAGCCTGGACCAGCTGCGGACGTGGCGGTCGGAAGCCGACGCGGAGCTAGAGGAGGTGCGGCCGGCGATCGCGCAACGCGCCTCGACGATCGCCGAGTGCACCGACACCAGCGTCTTCGCACCGGAGCTCAACGATGATGGCGCCGCCCAGCCGGAGGAATGGTTCGGGCTGAACCCGGTGGACAGCGAGGACTCGGCCGAAGAGATCGCCTTCAGCGATGAGGGCGAGGACGACGAGGAGGAGGAGGGCGGAGACGCCGAGCCGACTGGTGAGACGGCCGACCGTCCCCCAGCCGACCGTGCCTCCAGCAACGAGCCACGCGGGAGCGCGCCCTCTGCCAGAGACGATGATCAGGCCGAGGTTGGCCAGCCGGCCGCTCCTCCAGCCGGCGCGACTGCTCCTACCGTCTAGCCCGGCTCGTCTGCGGCCCCGCCGGCTTGATCTGCCGTTCCTTTTGTCCCTGTTTTACTTTTTCGGACAATTTTAAGTTTCTGCAATTCCACCCACTGGGGGTGTATCGAACAATGTTGGATGTCGACCTCTCTGGAGGCCTTTTGTGTAAATATTAATATATGCATGTGTTGGCGTTCATTCAAGTGTACTTTTTTGTCCTTAGGCTCTTTCCTTTGCCGCCTTCCCTCTTTGGGAAGGCAAGTACTTGAACTTTCTTGGATTTGAAGCAGACTGAATGTAAGCCGGCCGGCCGGCTACTCTGGTAGTCGGTCGGCGGGAGGCAGTCAGCCGGCTTTTGTTATATATGCGAGCCTGTTTAGTCCCTAGCTGTTTTTCATGTGCGCGCCCTTTCCGGCTTGTGACTCTTGCCAGCCGGGCAGTCGGTTCTTCGAGCTGCGATTTTGGCAAGAGCCAAGCCTGGGTGTCGGCACATTACTTATCTGACTGCGGGTAGGGCTCGTAATATAACTCTAGTCGGCTAGTCCCCGGGCTGACTCATCGGACCCGGTACCGGACAAAATAAATGAATAGGTGATATCATACGCATGATAACTTTCATTCATAAAATAAAGGATGGCAGTCCCCGAGTCTTTCTCGGGGAGCCTACTGTTTCGTACTTAATACAGAAGTGGGCATAACACATACTGCGTTTTAACTGTAAAACTTCCGAAGGAGATTTGCGTTCCATGGTCGCTCCGACTCCTTGCCGGAGTCATCTCTCTTGCGTGCCTTCGGCTTCTGCGCGTCGATGAGGTAGTAGGCGTCGTTGCCCAAGGCTCTACTAATGATGAAGGGGCCTTCCCAGGGGGCTGCGAGCTTGTGCTGGCCGGCTGTTCACTGGATCAGCCGGAGCACAAGGTCGCCCTCCTGGAAGGATCTTGGTCAGACCCTCCGGCTGTGGTAGCGGCGCAAACCCTGCTGGTTGATGGCAGACCGGCTGAGGGCTAACAGCTGGGCCTCTTCCAGCAGGTCGACGCCGTCTTCTCTTGCTTCTTTGGCTTCCGCTTCCGTGTACATGGTTACCCGAGACGAGTCGAACTCGATATCTGTTGGGATGACCGCCTCGGCACCATATACAAGGAAGAAGGGAGTGAAGCCGGTTGATCTATTGGGAGTAGTGCGCAGACTCCATAGGACAGCCGGCAGCTCATCGAGCCAGCAGCCGGCTGAACGCTCTAGGGGTACGACCAGTCGAGGCTTGATGCCGGACAAAATGAGGCCATTTGCTCGCTCCACTTGGCCGTTTGACTGCGGGTGTGCGACTGACGCAAGGTCCAGCCGGATAGCTTGCGCAGCGCAGAACCGTGCCAAGGCACCTTTGGCAAAGTTCGTGCCATTGTCGGTGATGATGCTGTGCGGTACACCGTACCGGGTTGTTATATCTGCAATGAAAGTCACTGCAGTCGGCCCATTCAGCTTCTTGATCGGCCTCGCCTCGATCCACTTGGTGAACTTGTCGACAACGTCGAGCAAATGTGTCATGCCGCCGCGCGCCGTCTTGAATGGGCCCACCATATCCAATCCCTAGACGGCGAAGGGCCAGGTGATGGGAATGGTCTTGAGTGCTGAGGCCGGCATGTGTTGCTGCGAGCTAAAAAGCTGGCAGCCTTTGCAGTGTTTGACTAGCTCTTTGGCGTCGTCCAAAGCAGTCGGCCAGAAGAAACCGTGGCGGAAGGCTTTGGCGACAAGTGATCTTGATGCGGCGTGGTGGCCGCACTCTCCTTGGTGTATATCCCTGAGGGTCGCGATGCCTTTCTCCTGCTCGACGCATCGCTGCAAGACTCCGGTGGCGCTGCGCTTGACAAGCTCTCTGTTGACGGTTGTGTATGCTCCAGCCCGGCGCTGAACTTGTCTTGCTTCGTTTTTGTCAGCCGGCAGGTCATGGTTCACCAAAAAGTTGCGGATGGTTTGGGCCCATCATGGGGCGGCGACTTCCTCTGCTACCAAAGTGGCCACAGCCACCAGGGTGGGCGGGCTGGGTAATGCAATGCTGGAGTCGGCCGCCGCTTGCTGTGCTGAAGAAGTCCCCGGGCCGGCTACCGCAGTCCCCGGGCCGGCGACCGCAGTCCCCGGGCCGGGTGCGGCAGTCCCCGAGCCGGGTACTGCAGTCCCCGGGCCAAATATTGAAGTCCCCGGGCCGGCTGCTTGATTCTTCGAGCCGGACCCGGCCTCCTCGGGGTTAGGCGGCACGAAGATGGAGTGGGATTCCGGAGACGGCTTGATTGATGGCTTGAGGAGGCGCTGTAGGGCGACGCCGGCTGGTATTGCTTGCCGCGTGGAGCCTATTCGGGCCAGAGCATCTGCTGGCTCGTTGTCGGCTCGCGGTACATGAAGCAATTCACACCCGTCAAAGTATCCGCTGATTTGCTGCACTAGGAAGCGGTAGCTTGCCATGTTCGCGTCCTTGGCGTCCCAGTGGCCAGAAGACTGCTGCACCACCAAATCCGAGTCGCCATAGCACAGGATCCGGCGAATGCCAAGTTCCTTGGCAAGCCGGAGCCCGTGTATGAGCGCTTCGTACTCGGCTACGTTGTTGGAGGCGGCGAAGTGGATCTGCAGCGTGTATCTGAGCTTGTCGCCCTTTGGAGAGGTAAGGACGACGCCGGCTCCCAGGCCGGTGCGCATCTTTGATCCGTCAAAGTGCATGCGCCAATGGGTGGAGTCGGGCGCTGGCGGTAAGTACTGGGTCTCGGCCCAGTCGACGAGGAAGTCGGCCAGCGCTTGCATCTTGATGGCGTTGCGGGGTTGGTAGAAGATCGTGTAGGGGGGCAGCTCGATGGCCCATTTAGCCACCCGGCCGGATGCATCCCGGCTGCCTATGATCTCGGCTAGCGAGGCAGTGCATACGACCGTGATGGGATGCTCTTGAAAGTATGGCTTCAGCTTCTTGGCAGCGAAGTACACGCCATAGCACATCTTCTGATAGTGCGGGTAATTTTGCTTTGAGGCGGATAGCACCTCGCTCAGGTAATAACCCGGCCTCTGGACCGGCTGGGCTCGGCCTTCTTCGGGGCGTTCGACCACAATGACGGTGCTGACTACCCGGCTAGTGGCGGCAATATATAGGAGCATGGGCTCCTTCTCAGTCGGTGCCGCCAAGACAGGCGACGTGGACAACATCTTCTTCAGCTCGTGGAAAGCTTGGTCGGCCTGGTCATTCCACTCAAAGTGAGTGCTCTTCTTCATGAGGCAGTAGAGGGGGAGAGCTTTTTCTCCAAGCCGGCTGATGAAGCGGTTCAGAGAGGCCAGGCACCCGGTGAACTTCTGAATCTCTCTGAGCTTGGTTGGGACCGCCATCCTCTCGATGGCCTTGATCTTCACAGGGTTGCACTCTATGCCACGTTCGGAGACCAGAAAGCCTAGGAGCTGGCCGGCTGGCACTCCGAACACGCATTTCTCCGGGTTGAGCTTGATCCGGAACCGACGCAGGTTCTCGAATGTCTCCTTCAAGTCTTCCAGCAGAGTGCCACGCTTCTCCGTCTTCACCACTACATCATCCACGTAAACGTGGGCGTTCTTGCCGAGCTGCGTGAGGAGGCACTTCTGCATGCAACGCTGAAAAGTGGCGCCGGCATTCCTCAAGCCGAACGTCATAGTCAGGTAGCAGAAGGCTCCAAACGGCGTGATTAAGGCGGTCTTCAGTTGGTCATCCGGGTTCAGCTTGATCTGGTGGTATCCCGAGTAGGCATCCAAAAAGCTCAACAGCTCGCATCCGGCTGTGGAGTCTATCACTTGATCAATCCTGGGCAAAGCGAAGGGATCTTTTGGGCAGGCTTTGTTGAGGCTTGTGTAATCTATACACATGCGCCACTTGTTATTCTTTTTCAGCACGAGAACCGGGTTCGCGAGCCACTCGGGGAAGAAAACTTCCATGATGAAGCCGGCTGGAAGAAGCTGGGCTATCTCCTCCCCTACGATCCTTCTCTTCTCTTCTGACAGTCGGCGGAGGGGCTGCTTGACTGGTTTAGCATCCCCCCGCACGTGCAATTTGTGCTCGGCGAAATCCTTCGGAACACCCGGCATGTCCTTGGGGGACCATGCAAAGATATCCCGATTCTCACGGAGGAAATCGACGAGCTCGCCTTCCTATTTGCTATCCAGGCTCGCCCCACTGACGGCAAACCTCTCGGGGTGCTCGGGGTCGAGCTGTATCTTCTTGGTCTCCTTGGCCGGCTGGAAAGATCCTTGGGCATCATACTCCTTGGAGTCGGCAGGTTGGTTTAGCTGCTTGCTGGCCAGGGCCACGACCCGGTCCAGCGTCTTCTTCTCTGCAGCGATCACGAGGGATTCGGCCAGCCGGCTGCTGGCCGCGGCGCAGTCGGCGGACTTCTTGTAGTCGCCGGCGATGGTGATGACACCCTTGGAGGTCGGTATCTTCATCTTGAGGTAAGCATAGTGGGGGACCGCCATAAACTTGGCCAAGGCGGGTCGGCCAAGAAAGGCATGGTAAGGGCTCTCCAGGTCCACCACCTCGAACCAGATTGCTTCCCGGCGGAAATGGTCCTTGCCCCCAAAGAGTACATCGATCTTGATCTTGCCGATGGGGGCACAGGACAAACCGGGTATGATGCCGTGGAACACCGTTCGAGTCGGCGCAAGCTGCTTTGCCTTGACGCCCAGCTTCTCCATGGTGTCGCGGTACAGGATGTTGATGCTGCTGCCGCCGTCGATCAGCACGCGGGAGAAGCGTGCGGCACGCGTATCCGTCGCAAGGGTGGCCTCCAGGACCATTGCGTAGGAGCCGGGGGACGGCATCACCTCTGGGTGGTCGGCCCGGCTCCAACTGATGGGTTTCTCCGACCAGTGCATGTGGCCGGCTGGGCTGGTGGCGGCCACATTGACTTCTTGTTGCTCTCGGCGCTTGCTGCGCCGGTCTTCGGGCTGGCTCGTGAAGACAACATAAGATGCTTGCTCATCGGGGAACTCGTCCTGCACGGCGTCGACCGCGGGCCGGGCGGCTTTGGGCGGTGGGCCGGCAGGCGGAGTCGGCGTGAGCCCTTCGCCCTTCGAGATTCGGGCGAGCCAGTTGCATTTGCGGGTCGTGTGGTTGGACGGCTTCGCGCCGCTGTGGAACTTGCACGGGGCATCAAGGGTTTGCTCGTAGGAGAAGGCCGGCTGCCAAGCCGGCTGGCCGCCCTTGGGCTTCTTGGGCGCGGGCCGCCCTTCAGGCGGCGCGTCTTCGACCGTGGCCACCTGCCGGCTGGCGGGAGGCGGCGCAGGGCCCTTGCGTTTTTGATCATTCTGGTGTTGGCGTCGGCCGCCGTCTCCAGCCGGCGCTTGGGGCGCCGGATTGAGCACTTTTCCGGATGCGTCCACCCGGAGCTCGGTCTTCATTGAGGAGTCGGTGGTGGCGTACTTGTCGGCGATGTTCAGGAGCTCGTCGAGGGTAGTCGGCTCATCGCAGAGAAGCTTGTGCTCGAGGAGGGTGCCCTCTCGGCACCCGGCAGTGAAGTATTCGATGGCTTGCACCTCGTGCACCCCCTCGCAGGAATTGCGGAGCTCGGCCCAACGCGTGAGGTAGTTGCGAGTGGACTCGGCTGGGCCCTGTACGCACAGGGAGAGCTGTCTGGGCTTGGGAGCCCGCTTGTAGGTGCTGGTGAAGTTGCGAACGAAGGCCTCAATGAAATCCACCCAGCTGTTGATGCTGAGGGGCTTGAAGCTGTTAAGCCAAATCCGTGTCGTGCCTTGCAGCATGAGGGGCACGTACTTCACGGCAACGCGCCGGTTGCCATTGGCGATGCAGATGGCTGTGGAGTAGTCGGTCAGCCAATCTTCCGGCTTCACCGAGCCGTTGTACTTGGGTGTGTCTCTTGGGAGCGAGAACCCTTTGGGGAAGGGCTCGTCGCGGATGCGGGGGCCAAAGCAAGGCGGGCCAACATCGTCTTCTTCTTCTAGCGCCAGGGATAGGGCCAGGCGGTCGATCCGGTGGCGGGCGTCGTTTTCGCCGATTCCCTCGCGGCGGCCAAGCCGGCCGCTGAGAGTCGGGTGAGCCACTAGAGGCGGGGTAGGATATCTCTCTCCGCGAGCTCGAGGCGGAGGCGGGGTGCCCCGCCATTCCATGGCTCGGGGGTGGCCGTCCGCGTCTCGTTCGATGGAGATTTGGGTCCGGCTTCGGCTGGAAGCCGGCTCTTTCTCGCGCCGCGCACGGGTGTTGCTGGTAGTCGGCGACCGGGAAGTCGCGCCGTGTTCGCGGCGCAGGGGAGGGCTCCCCGCGCAGGCGTCGGCTTCGTGCCGTCGTGCGGCCGCATCGATTAGTTGCTGGATGCGCCGCATCATGTGGGGGAGGTCATCGGCCTCCAAGCCGTCCAGCTCGTCTACGGCCGCCTGGGCGGCGCGCAGGTTCTCGAGCGGGGTGGCGTAGACCGGGCGATCCACTCCAAGCGCGTCCGCGATGACGGCGCCGCGTTGCCTGACAACGCCAGCCCGGCTAGGGCCAGCCGGATCCGGCGTGCCGAAGGCGGCGCGGTCAGCTTCGCGCTGGTAGGCCCCGGTGAGGCGTCTTACGGAGGCCAGCCGCCGGCCCTCCGCGAGGAGGGCGAGGCGGCGTGCCTCCAGAACTTCGTCGCTGGCGTCGGCCGGAAGGGGGGCGGACAAGTCTTGGGCAGCCGTGCGTGGGGTGTCGCGGGCGCCCTCGTCAGTCGGGCCGTCGAGGCCGATAACCATCACCTCGGGGGCGTCAGAATCGCGATCGCCAGCCGGAGGGAGCGGGTCGTTGTAGACCGTGACGTTGGTGGGGAAGGTATCGTAGGATGCCGCGTCGGAGTCGACGGGCATCGGGTCGGTGGAGCCAACCGACTCCAAATCCGCAGCGGGCTCGCTGGAGACGTGGAGCTGGCCGAGGAGGTTGGCGAGGTGATCTGTGCCCGCATCGGAGGCAAGCTCGTCGGAGATGCGGGCCTTGTCGAAGAGGTTGGCGAGGCCGCTAGCCACGCAGACGTTGGCGACGCCATGCAGCGCGTCGCGGCAAGCGCCATCGGGCGAGCCAGGCTGGCTACGCTCGCGAGGAAGGAAAAGGGTTCCCGTCCAGAGCAGGTCTCCGGACGACGGTGCACCTGGCCCCATGGTGGGCGCCAAATGTCGGGTGGTAGGAGCGACATATGCCAACGGGTGGCTTATCATTACGGGGGCCAATAGAACGTCGCCGGTGCCTGGAAGCGGGATGAGGCGAAGACATGCACGCCGGCGAATCTTACCCAGCTTCAGGGCTCTCCGGGGAGATAACACCCCTACTGCTGCTCTGCGGGGTCTCCACATGGTTACTATGTGGACAAGTAGCTACAATGCTCCTTGAGCTGTTTTGGGTGGAAGGAGGAAGAAGGGCTCGGCTCAGCCTGCTCCCTCTCCTTGTATGTGTCTAGGTCTAGAATGAGAGTTCAACCCTTTGCATGGGTGCACCGGGGGGTTTATATAGGCCTACCCCCGGGGGGTACAATGGTAATCCGACTGGGCGCGGGGCCCAGCTGTCTGTGACTATGCTCACCGGCTTCTCCGCCGGCCTTTGGGGTCGGCCGGCTGGTGGGTCCCGCCGACTGCCGGCTCCTGGGTCGACAGGCCGGCCCCACTGGCCAGGGCCGGGTCGGCAGCTGGTTACTGTTACTTCGTGTCCTTGACGCAGGCTTGGTCGGGGTAAGCGTGGCTACAGTAACGCCGCCCTGGCGGGCGATTACTGTAGCCCCGCCGCATCTTGTCTCCTTAATGGGCGTCTCCTTTGAGGAGGGCGGCAGGCCGGCTACGTGAAGCCGGCCCTCTGTCTTGCCGGCTTGAGAGGGGGTGCGGCCGCCTTCGGCATCTCTCTGCCCGAAGGGGCCCACCGCCTCGGGGGCCACGCTGGTGACCCGTAGTGGACGGCGCCAGAGCCACCGTGGCTACAGTGCCGCGCCGGGCGGGCCGCAGCTGCCCGCACGACACGTTGTACCAGGCGTGCTCCGGGTTTTGGGGGTGGCAGGCTCGACTGTAGCCACGCCCCGCTTCATCATTGCGGAGTGGACGCGTACATCGCGGGTACGGCGTTGACTGATTTATGGGAGCCGGCTTAGCAGTAGCCGGCCTCGCAGTAGCCGGCCCTCCGCAGTAGCCGGCCTTGCCGTAGCCGGCCCTCTGCAGCCTTCTTCAGGAGGGTGAAAAGGCGGGCCGCCCCCGAAGCCGGCCAGGAAGGTAGCCGGCTGTGGGGAGGCGACCCAAGTCTTGAGTCTTCTTATGAGCCGGATGGGCTCATGATTTTTTCTGAGGGGCCAGGGGAAGCCGGCTGGGCTACCCATGGCTATTTACCCCGACAGTTTGCTCTTTCAAAGTCGGCGAGTCGACCCTCGAAGTCGGCATGCATTTCACAGCGACCCTCACGGTGACCCCATCCAGCGAGCCTGCCGAGGTGCCTGTTGACGGCCAGACCAACGGGGTTCTCAATGCCTAGATAATTCGTGCAGTAGGAGATGCACTCTTCGGTCAGAAAGCCCCTGGCTATACTTCCCTCTAGACGTGACAAGTTGCGAACGTATCCTTTGATGACACCATTCATCCTTTCGAATGGCATCATGTTGTGCAGGAACATCGGCCCGAGTTGGATGATATCCTCCATGATATGGACCAGTAGATGCACCATAACATCGAAGAATGCGGGCGGGAAGTACATCTCAAGCTCACATAGTATCACCACGATCTTTTCCTGTAGCCTTCTGAGTTGCCTCATGCCAATCGACTTCCGAGAGATGATGTCGAAAAAGTTGCATAGGACAAATAGCATTTCACGGACGTGCGCGTCCATGATCCCACAGATTGCAACTGGAAGTATCTGCGTCATCAGCACGTGACAGTCGTGAGACTTCATCCCGCTGAACTTCTGCTTCGCTGGGTCTAGGTATCTGCTTATCTTCCCCGCGTAACCGTAAGGAAGTTTTACTCCTAGGAGGCAGGTGAAAAACTGCTCGATCTCCTCCTGACTTAGAGTGAAGCACGCGGGAGGGTAGTCATTTCCGGTCTTCTTAGCCTTTGCGACGACTTTCTGTGTCCTACTTCGCCTCATCATCATCATCATCATCATCATCATCATCATTAGCGTGAAGCTCTAGCCTGATGCCCATAGATTTCAAGTCTACCCTTGCTTTTGGACAAGTTCAAGGGGTTGACTATGATGAGGCCTTCTCACCCGTAGGAATGCTTAAGTCTGTCCGAATCATGTTAGCAATTGCCGCATTTTATGATTATGAAATTTGGCAGATGGATGTCAAAACTGCATTCCTGAATGGATTTCTGGAAGAAGAGTTGTATATGATGCAACCGGAAGGTTTTGTCGATCCAAAGGGAGCTAACAAAGTATGCAAGCTCCAGGGATCCATTTATGGACTGGTGCAAGCCTCTCGGAGTTGGAATAAACGCTTTGATAGTGTGATCAAACCATTTGGTTTTATACAGACTTTCGGTGAAGCCTGTATTTACAAGAAAGTGAGTGGGAGCTCTGTAGCATTTCTGATATTATATGTGGATGACATATTACTGATTGGAAATGATATAGAATTTCTGGATAGAATAAAGGGATACTTGAATAAGAGTTTTTCAATGAAAGACCTCGGTGAAGCTTCTTACATATTAGGCATAAGGATCTATAGAGATAGATCAAGATGCTTAGTTGGACTTTCACAAAGCACATACCTTGACAAGATTTTTAAGAAGTTCAAAATGGATCAAGCAAAGAAAGGGTTCTTGCCTGTGTTACAAGGTGTGAAGTTGAGTCAGACTCAATGCCCGACCACTGCAGAAGATAGAGAGAAAATGAAAGATGTTCCCTATGCTTCAGCCATAGGCTCTATCATGTATGCAATGCTGTGTACCAGACCTGATGTATGCCTTGCTATAAGCTTAGCAGGGAGGTACCAAAGTAATCCAGGAGTGGATCACTGGACAGCGGTCAAGAACATCCTGAAATACCTGAAAAGGACTAAGGATACGTTTCTCGTATATGGAGGTGACAAAGAGCTCACCGTAAGAGGTTACGTTGATGCAAGCTTTGACACAGATCCGGATGATTCTAAATCGCAAACCGGATACGTGTTTACATTAAACGGTGGAGCTATCAGTTGGTGCAGTTCTAAACAAAGTGTCGTAGCGAGATCTACATGTGAAGCGGAATACATAGCTGCTTCGGAAGCAGCGAACGAAGGAGTCTGGATGAAGGAGTTCATATCCGATCTAGGTGTCATACCTAGTGCATCGGGTCCAATGAAAATCTTTTATGACAATACTGGTGCAATTGCCTTCGCAAAGGAATCCAGATTTCACAAGAGGACCAAGCACATCAAGAGACGCTTCAATTCCATCCGGGATCTAGTCCAGGTGGGAGACATAGAGATTTGCAAGATACATACGGATCTGAATGTTGCAGACCCGTTGACTAAGCCTCTTCCACGAGCAAAACATGATCAGCACCAAGGCTCCATGGGTGTTAGAATCATTACTGTGTAATCTAGATTATTGACTCTAGTGCAAGTGGGAGACTGAAGGAAATATGCCCTAGAGGCAATAATAAAGTAATTATTTATTTCCTTATATCATGATAAATGTTTATTATTCATGCTAGAATTGTATTAAGTGGAAACATAATACATGTGTGAATACATAGACAAACTTAGTGTCACTAGTATGCCTCTACTTGACTAGCTCGTTAATCAAAGATAGTTATGTTTCCTAACCATGAACAAAGTGTTGTTATTTGATTAACGAGGTCACATCATTAGTTGAATGATCTGATTGACATGACCCATTCCATTAGCTTAGCACCCGATCGTTTAGTATGTTGCTATTGCTTTCTTCATGACTTATACATGTTCCTATGACTATGAGATTATGCAACTCCCGTTTACCGGAGGAACACTTTGTGTGCTACCAAACGTCACAACGTAACTGGGTGATTATAAAGGAGCTCTACAGGTGTCTCCAAAGGTAGATGTTGGGTTGGCGTATTTCGAGATTAGGATTTGTCACTCCGAATGCCGGAGAGGTATCTCTGGGCCCTCTCGGTAATGCACATCACATAAGCCTTGCAAGCATTGCAGCCAATGAGTTAGTTGCGAGATGATGTATTACGGAACGAGTAAAGAGACTTGCCGGTAACGAGATTTAACTACGTATTGGATACCGACGATCGAATCTCGGGCAAGTAACATACCGATGACAAAGGGAACAACGTTTGTTGTTATGCGGTCTGACCGATAAAGATCTTTGTAGAATATGTGGGAGCCAATATGGGCATCCAGGTCCCGATATTGGTTATTGATCGGAGATGTGTCTCAGTCATGTCTGCATTATTCTCGAACCGTAGGGTCCGCACGCTTAACGTTACGATGACAGTTATTATTAGTTTATGCATTTTGATGTACCGAAGTTAGTTCGGAGTCCCGGATATGATGACGGACATGACGAGGAGTCTCGAAATGGTCGAGACATAAAGATTGATATATTGGAAGCCTATGTTTGGATATCGGAAGTGTTCCGGGTGAAATCGGGATTTTACCGGAGTACCGGGAGGTTACCGGAACCCCCCCCCCTGGGAGCTATATGGGCCTTAGTGGGCTTTAGTGGAAAGGAGAAAGGGGCAGACCAAGGTGGGCCGCGCGCCTCCCCCCTCCCCTAGTCCTATTAGGACTAGGAGAGGTGGCCAGCCCCCTCTCTCTCTTTCCCCCCTCAAGGAATCCTATTCCAACTAGGATTGGGGGAGGGGGGAATCCTACTCCCAGAGGGAGTAGGACTCCCTTGGCGCGCCCTCCATGGCCGGCCACCCCTCCCCCTTGGCTCCTTTATATACGGAGGCAGGGGGCACACTAGAACACACAAGTTGATCATTGAGATCGTTCCTTAGCCATGTGCGGTGCCCCCTACCACCATATTCCACCTCGATCATATTGTAGCGGTGCCTAGGCGAAGCCCTGCGATGGTAGAACATCAAGATTGTCACCACGCCGTCGTGCTGAAGGAACTCCTCCCCGACGCTTTGCTGGATCGGAGCCCGGAGATCGTCATCGAGCTGTACGTGTGCTAAGAATTCGGAGGTACCGAAGTAACGGTGCTTGGATCGGTCGGATCGGGAAGACGTACGACTACTTCCTCTATGTTGTGTCAACGCTTCCGCAGTCGGTCTGCGTGGGTACGTAGACAACACTCTCCCCCTCATTGCTATGCATCACCATGATCTTGCGTGTGCGTAGGAATTTTTTTGAAATTACTACGTTTCCCAACAATAGTTGTTCATGCACACATGGTATTTCACGTGCGGTAAATCCAGAGGACACACGATTTTCTTCGCCTCCTCGAAACTGGTCAAGCACTTGTTCCCCTTGGGAAGACGTTCGTGCCAGAATGACATGTTCTCGTCGAAGCATGCGTCGGTCATTTTGTGTTTTACCTTCATCTCCAGAGCCATGAGCGTTACTTTCAGGCGGGTATCCTTGGGCCTGCATCCTTCATACAATGGAGTAACCGCGTCTATCTCCAGTTGATCCAGCCTGGCTTTCTCTCAGGCGGCAGCTCTTGCGTTATCCGTCTGCTTGAGAAGCAGCTCTTGAATATGAGGGTCCTGCACCCAGCCTCCATCGTCGTCTGCTCCGGCATCTTCATCTTCATGATCATGCCCTTTGTCTTGATCTTCCTCATCATCGTGTACGACATCTTCTACATTATGACTGTGTACAGCATCACCGTCGTGATCAAGTCCTGGAGATTCTTCGTCTTCTCGCCCGCCCTCGCCGCGGTGGTACTTGTCTTGTTGCCCTTCCTCATTTCTTGCCCAGCCCCCATGGACGACTTCATAGTCATCTTCATCACCTTGCCACTGATAGCCATCCATGAAACCACGCAAGAGCAGGTGGTCCCGCACCTGCCCGGAATCTGGGTCCGCAATAAGGCTCTCCAGCTTGCATCTTCGACACGGCCATCTTATCTCCGTCTCGTTCTTTTGAAGCATCTCGGCCTTTGTGGAGCTCAAAAACCTATTCACGATGCCTTCAGTCATCGTGCGGAGCATGGTCGCCTGCGGGGTAGAGCAAAACGATATTTTAGAACCAAGAAAAAATTTGGCATGACCTTCCCTAAAAATAGGACCAAAAAGAATGCATGGTGCCAAAATTCTCGCCGAAACAGAAATGAATCAAAACATTCCGGCAAAATATTGGCAACTATCGCATTTCAAATACTGGTACCTTCAAACACAAACATATATGCAACAACATAAACACATGCAACACCACAAACATACATAGATCTAGCTAGGCCACAAAAAGTGCATGTGCACGTTGTCGGAGCGAGCTAGGGAGAAAAAAAGTAGATCTACATCATGAAGATAGCTTTCCCCTTACTTACCTATCAAAAAAAAGGTAATTTCGCCACTTAATTTTGATGAATCTATGGTGGAAATGAGGTGAGGAGGAGGAGGCAGCCAAAAGCTTGGAGAAGGAGGTGGAGGGAATGAAGTGGGGAAAGTGTGTGGGTAGGTGTGGGGCTGTCCAAAATATCTTGTTGGGGTCCCAGGTTACTAATGGCGCACCACTAGCAAATGCGCCATTAGTAACCCTGGTTATATATATATATATATATATATATATATATATATATATATATATATACTAATGGCGCACTGTGAAACGATGCGGCATTAGTAGTTTTGCAAAAAAAAGAATAATTTTTTTTACAGTAATGGCGCACTGTTTGCCTGATGCGCCATTACTAGTTAGAACCAGTAATGGCACACTTTGACCTGATGCGCCATTAGTTTGTATGGAAAATGGAAAAAAAATTAATACTAGTGGCGCACCCTGTTTCTGGTGCGCCATTAGTGTCTTCCACACTAATGGCGCATCACCAACCGGTGCGCCATTAGTATATAGTAGTGGCACACCGCTTCCATGGTGCGCCATTAGTATCAATCCTATCTATATATAGCCCTTTTCCTAGTAGTGTTAGTAGCCAGATGGCTTCTTCTCTCTCTTTGAAACTCAATACAAAGTTCTCCCCCTCCCTTGTGGAGATCTATTCGATGTAATCTTCTTTTTGCGGTGTGTTTGTTGAGACCGATGAATTGTGGGTTTATGATCAAGTCTATCTATGGATAATATTTGAATCTTCTATGAATCCTTTTATGTATGATTGGTTATCTTTGCAAGTCTCTTCGAATTATCCGTTTGGGTTGGCCAACTAGATTGGTAGTTCTTGCCATGGGAGAAGTGCTTAGCTTTGGGTTCGATCTTGCGGTGTCCTTTCCCAGTGACAGAAGGGGCAGCAAGGCACGTATTGCATCGTTGCCATCGAGGATAACAAGATGGAGTTTATTTTATATTGCATGAATTTATCTCTCTACATCATGTCATCTTGCTTAAGGCGTTACTCTATTTTTAACTTAATACTCTAGATGCATGCTGGATAGCGGTCGATGAGTGGAGTAATAGTAGTAGACGCAGAATAGTTTCGGTCTACTTGTCACGGACATGATGCCTATATACATTATCATGCCTAGATATTCTCATAACTATGCTCAATTCTGTCCATTGCTCAACAGTAATTTGTTCACCCACCGTAGAATACTTATGCTATTGAGAGAAGCCACTAGTGAAACCTATGGCCCCGGGGTCTATTCTCATCATATCAATCTCCATCACTTTGATCTTGCTTTGCTTTTTACTTTGCTTTTACTTTACACTTTGCATCTTTATACCAAAAATACCAAAAATATTATATCTATCAGATCTCACTCTCGTAAGTGACCGTGAAGGGATTGACAACCACTAATCGCGTTGGTTGCGAGTAGCTATCGTTTTGTGCAGGTACGAGGGACTTGAGCATGGCCTCCTACTGGATTGATACCTTGGTTCTCAAAACTAAGGGAAATACTTATGCTACTCTACTGCATCATCCCTTCCTCTTCGGGGAAAACCAACGCAAGCTCAAGATGTAGCAAGAATGATTTCTGGCGCCGTTGCCGGGGAGGTTCGCGCAAGTCAAGATTTGACTCCCGACAACGAGCCATTTCTGGCACCGTTGCCGGGGAGTCTATGCAAAAAGTCAACATACCAAGTACCCATCACAATCCGTATCTCTCGCATTACATTATTTGCCATTTACCTCTCGTTTTCCTCTCCCCCCACTTCTCCCTTGCCATTTTATTCGCCCTCTCTCTCCCTATCCTCCCTCTCTATTTGCATCTTTTTGCCCGCTTGCTTCCTGTTTGCTCGTGTGCTAGTTTGATTGTCGTCATGGCTAGTCGCATATCTTCTCCGTTGTATCCTGAGAGTGAAGTTTTAAATTTTAAACAAAGGGAGAGAGAAAATCTAAAAGATGCTTGGTATAGAATTTGCAATGCTCAAAATAGATCTACCAGGAAGCAATCTACCTTAGTTCTTCTCCGCAATTTTTATGTAGGTATTAATCCTTGGTATAGATATATCCTTGATACCATTACCGGAGGGAACTTCCAGGGTAGCCATACTTTTGATTCTTATAATGCTATGTTAGATTTATTTGGCTCACCACCTCTTTTGGTTAATGGAACCATGTTAACTTTGGAGCATGTTATGCAAAGACTTGAAATTATTGGAAATAAAGTAGCTACTATTGAATTAATCGAAAATCTAGATAAAAATATCCACAATCAAATTACTCAATATGGATCTAAGGTAGGAATGACTTTGAAAAATATTAAGGAAAAGGAACCCATAGTTAATGAGAACATAAACTTAGATTCTACTAGAATTGATAAACTTGAGGGTATCATTACAAACTTGGGAACCCATTTTTCTTCCGTAAAGAATACTCCAAGTCCTCCTACTAAAATTGCCAAGCTCTTATGTATGTTCCTAAAAATAAGGGTGAATCATCTAGTAAGGAAACTGCGGATCTTAAATCTATAAGTATTCACCCCCAATCTTTTTGCTATCATTAAGGAACCAATTGCTACAAATGAATTTTTCGATCTTGTGCCTAAAAGTTTGATAATCACTAGAAAGAAAGAAATTCCTAAGGGAAATAGATGCCTCATCGAAGAATTGCCTCCTAAAGATGGCAATACCTAGATCTATCCTCGCTTTTATGTCCAGCAACTTATTTTAGAATTTTTCGGGTTCCATATCTTGCACTAGCTACAGATTACTACAGACTGTTCTGTTTTTGACAGATTCTGTTTTTCGTGTGTTGTTTGCTTATTTTGATGAATCTATGGCTAGTAAAATAGTTTATAATCCATAGAGAAGTTGGAATACAGTAGGTTTAACACCAATATAAATAAATGATGATTTCATTACAGTACCTTTAAGAGGTCTTTTGTTTTCTTTCACTAACGGAGCTCACGAGTTTTCAACTTTAAGTTTTGTGTTGTGAAGATTTCAAGTTTTGGGTGAACTTTTGATGGATTATGGAACAAGGAGTTGCAAGAGCCTAAGCTTGGGGATGCCCATGGCACCCCCAAGATAATCCAAGGACACCAAAAATTCAAAGCTTGGGGATGCCCCGGAAGGCATCCCCTCTTTCGTCCACTTCCATCGGTAATTTACTTGGAGCTATATTTTTATTCACCAACATGATATGTGTTTTGCTTGGAGCGCCTTGTATTATTTGTGTCTTTGTGCCTTAGTATGCCACAATCATCCTTGCTGTACACACCTTTTGAGAGAGCCATACATGAATTAGAATATGATAGAATACTCTATGTGCTTCACTTATATCTTTTGAGCTATGTAGTTTTGCTCTATGTGCTTCACTTATATCTTTTGAGAGTTATAATTTTGCTCTATGTCATCTTTTAGAGCATGGTGGTGGATTTTTTTAAAGAAACTATTGATTTCTCATGCTTCACTTAAATCATTTTTAGAGCCTCTTAATAGCATGGTAATTTGCTTAATAATATGCTTGGTATTCAAGATTTGTGAAACTTCCTTTTGAGTATGTTGAATACTAAGAAAAGTTGGATGCTTGATAATTGTTTTGAGATATGGAGGTGATAATATCAAAGTCATGCTAGTTGAGTAGTTGTGAATTTAAAGAATACTTGTGTTAAAGTTTGTGATTCCCGTAGCATGCACGTATGGTGAACCGTTATGTGATGAAGTCGGAGCATGATTTATTTATTGATTGTCTTCCTTCTGAGTGGCGGTCGGGGACGAGCGATGGTCTTTTCCTACCAATTTATCCCCGTAGGATCATGCGCGTAATACTTTGCTTTGATAACTTCTAGATTTTTGCAATAAGTATATGAGTTCTTTATGACTAATGTTGAGTCCATGGATTATACGCACTCTCACCTTTCCACCTTTGCTAGCCTCTCTAATACCGCGCACTTTTTGCCGGTATCATACACCTACCATATACCTTCCTCAAAACAGCCACCATACCTACCTATTATGGCATTTCCATAGACATTCCGAGATATATTGCCATGCAACTTTCCACCGTTCCGTTTATTATGACACACTCCATCATTGTCATATTGCATATCCCGGTACACCGCCGGAGGCATTCACATAGAGTCATATTTTGTTCTAAGTATCGAGTTGTAATTGTTGAGTTGTAATTAAAATAAAAGTGTGATGATCATCATTATTAGAGCATTGTCCCAGTGAGGAAAGAATGATGGAGACTATGATTCCATAAAAAGAGGCCAAAGAAGCCCAAATAAAAGAGGCCATAAAAAGGGAGAGAAAAGGGCCAAATAAAGAAATAATGAGAGAAAAAGAGAGAAGGGACAATGTTACTATCCTTTTACCACACTTGTGCTTCAAAGTAGCACCATGATCTTCATAGTAGAGAGTCTCTCATGTTATCACTTTCATATACTAGTGGGAATCTTTTATTATAGAACTTGGCTTGTATATTCCAATGATGGGCTTCCTCAGATTGCCCTAGGTCTTCATGAGCAAGCAAGTTGGATGCACACCCACTTAGTTTCTTTTTGAGCTTTCATATACTTATAGCTCTAGTGCATCCGTTGGATGGCAATCCCTACTCACTCACATTGATATCTATTGATGGGCATCTCCATAGCCCGTTGATACGCCTAGTTGATGTGAGACTGTCTTCTCCTTTTTGTCTTCTCCACAACCACCACTCTATTCCACCTATAGTGCTATATCCATGGCTCACGCTCATGTATTGCGTGACGATTGAAAAAGTTAGAGTATGAAACAATTGCTTGGCTTGTCATCGGGGTTGTGCATGATTTAAATATTTTGTGTGGTGAAGATAGAGCATAGCCAGAATATATGATTTTGTAGGGATAACTTTCTTTGGCCATGTTATTTTGAGAAGACATAATTGCTTTGTTAGTATGCTTGAAGTATTATTATTTTTATGTCAATATAAACTTTTGTCTTGAATCTTTCGAATATGAATATTCCTACCACAATTAAGAAGATTTGCATTGAAATGATGCCAAGTAGCACTCCGCATCAAAAATTCTCTTTTTATCATTTACCTGCTCAAGGACGAGTAGGAATTAAGCTTGGGGATGCCTGATACGTCTCCAACGTATCTATAATTTTTGATTGCTCCATGCTATATTATCTACTGTTTTGGACTATATTGGGCTTTATTTTCCACTTTTATATTATTTTTGGGACTAACCTATTAACCGGAGGCCCAGCCCAAAATTGCTGTTTTTGCCTATTTCAGTGTTTCGGAGAAACAGAATATCAAACGGAGTCCAAACGGAATAAAACCTTCGGGAACATGATTTTCTCACCGAACGTGATCTAGGAGATTTGGACCCTACTCCAAGGAGTCAAAGAGGAGGTCACAAGGGAGGGGGGCGCCCCCCCCCTAGGGCGCGCCCCCTACCTCGTGGGCCCCTCGGTGCTCCACCGACGTACTTCTTCCTCCTATATATACATATGTACCCCCAAACGATCACATACGGAGCCAAAAACCTAATTCCACCGCCGCAACTTCCTGTATCCACGAGATCCCATCTTGGGGCCTGTTCCGGAGCTCCGCCGAAGAGGGCCGTCATCACGGAGGGCTTCTACATCATCATAACCTCTCCGATGAAGTGTGAGTAGTTTACCTTAGACCTCCGGGTCCATAGTTAGTAGCTAGATGGCTTCTTCTCTCTCTTTGAATCTCAATACAAAGTTCTCCCCCTCTCTTGTGGAGATCGATTCGATGTAATCTTCTTTTTGCGGTGTGTTTGTTGAGACCGATGAATTGTGGGTTTATGATCAAGTCTATCTATGGATAATATTTGAATCTTCTCTGAATCCTTTTATGTATGATTTGTTATCTTTGCAAGTCTCTTCGAATTATCCGTTTGGTTTGGCCAACTAGATTGGTAGTTCTTGCCATGGGAGAAGTGCTTAACTTTGGGTTCGATCTTGCGGTGCCCTTTCCCAGTGACAGAAGGGGTAGCAAGGCACGTATTGCATCGTTGCCATCGAGGATAACAAGATGGGGTTTATTTCATATTGCATGAATTTATCTCTCTACATCATGTCATCTTGCTTAAGGCGTTACTTTGTTTTTAACTTAATACTCTAGATGCATGCTGGATAGCGGTCGATGAGTGGAGTAATATGTCAGGACCCCGATTCCAAGTCACATTGATCTAGCCGGTAACACCTCATATCACATTGCGGCCTCACGCACGGTATCCCACGGGTGTCGCCTTACCATGGCCCGGGACCGCTTGCGCCTGTTGGCTCACGTATATGATAGTGTCGCTAGCATCCATATGACATAAGAACCCGGGCCGACATGGCTAGTCGTGAACCCAAAGTGGCACCGACCTATGGAGACAGGCATACGTGAATCACATCGAACATGTCGGTCATCAACGAGTGATTCCGGGCTGTAGCACTAGGCTAACAGGACTCCGGGGATCCCGGGCTGTAGCAGGCTAGGGAGGACTCCGGAAGTCACCGTGTGACATTTCCCCGAAGGGACAGACATAGGGACGAAGTGAAACACATGCCGGCCAGTCAAGTGTCCTGAACAGTAGTGCTGGGCTAGCAGGACTCCGGTGAACCGGGCTGTAGCGGACTACTATGGCTCGAGGAACACTAGACTACATTTCCCCATAAGAAAGGCTGCGAAGGATAAACAACTAGATTGTCGGATCCCACTCATACCAAGCATTTCAATCATACACACAATATGCCCGATATGAGTACATACAACATGGCATCACAACAAAACTCTACAACTCAAGTACTTTATTTAAAGGCTCTAGGGAGCCATACATAACATGTTCATACAGATAGGGGTCACATGACCCGACACTCAAGTCATACAATCATACAAGCACATGCGAAAGCAACTAGTCTGAGTACAGACTCTAGAAAGAAAGAAGGCTTCTCGAAGCCTGTCTATCTACATAGGGCCCTCCATGGCCGGGATCACCACCTGGGTGCCTAGTCACTCGTCGACGTCAAGGTCTACATAAAACCCATCGGAGGGGGCAGTGTTGTCGTCTGAAAACAATAAATAAGCAAACTTGAGTACAAAGGTACTCAGCAAGTCTTACATCAGAACCTACTATACATGCTTATTCTCAAGAAGGTGGTGGGGTTATGCAGCAAGCCAGCTTTGACTCTTGGCTAAGCTATCCTACGGACCCTCTCTAGTAAAATAGTTTCGCACACGGGTCCACTACTCACCAACACAATACTCCACCGGGGATCCTCCCTCGTCATCCAGCGAGAGGGCCATCCTCGGTACTCACACTTATCTTGAGTCTTTTAGTAGTATCCATTAACTTGTCTATGAACTATATAGGCAATCAAGTAGTCCTTCACCGCGGATGCGGCTATTCGAATAGTTTTATACCCTGCAGGGGTGTACTTCATCATACACGCTTTCACTGCTTACCGCCGTCTACACGACATGTACTCGGCAACCTTGAAGCGGAAGCCCAGCGAGGGTGTCGGCCACGGCCTACCTAAACACCTAAGTCCCTAGTCCAGGTTTATCGCCTATCCAGGTTCCATCCGCAGGGAGTTCGGCCGAGGTTTCCACATACGGCCCCGAACGATGTGAATAGGGTTCCCGAGACACCAAACGGGTGTCTCGGTACACCCGGCCATGATGTATCTACTGCAACATAGCCCACCCCTAGGATCAGCGCTACGCACGGCCGCCAACACATATCCTACAAACACCAGAAACTAATTGCAACTCCTGGACAGAGTACTAGGGTGGCTAAGAAGCCGAGAGGGTCAATTAAGGATCCCAATGCACTGTAGTAGCTGAATCTTAAATCACACATACAGATCTCAGTTCTTAGGGATGGCCTCAATGAAACAACCCACCATGTACTCCTACATGGCCTCTCATCGATACATTTACCAAAACATGTTCAACACATCCCACATATTACCGACATAAGCATTTCACTCTAGCCCATCACCCAGATGAACCAGACCTGACACAACTCTAAGCATAGTAGGCATAGCAAGGTAGGAATAACAAAAGATGGCTCAATCAACTCCTACACATGCTAGTGGGTTTCATCTAGTTACTGTGGCAATGATAGGTCATGCAGAGGAAAAGGGTTCAACTACCGTAGCACACAGCAGTTTGAATCGTGTTGTCTTAATGCAGTAAACAAGAGCAGGAGCGAGAACATGGGTTGTATCAAAATGATCAATGGTTGCTTGCCCGATGAAGTGGTAGTGGGATACTGCCCTTCAGTTGGATACTCGTGAATATCCTTGGAGGCAGAACGGGGAGTGGTGCGTTAGGTTCCTGGGACTGCGCTGATCACGGTGGTGTGTCTGGCTTCAAGCCACGGTGGCCCTGGCCACGACAGCGACGAGGCACGGCGCCGGCGAGCTTCGGCCGCGGTGGAAATCGGAGCTACAGGGCGCAAACGAGAAAGGGGAAGGGGGGATCAAAGGAAGGGCTCACGGGGAGTGCAGCGGTGGTCTCAGTGGGCTCGGGGACGGGCTGGAGAATAGGTGAGGTTGCCGGTGATCTCGGATGCCCGAGGTTGAAGACGAGGGCAAAGGCGGCACTGCAGGGCTTCCGGTGAAGCATGGCTCGGTGGGGAGGACGAGGGAGCCGAGCCGAAGCTTATGGACTCGTCGGAGGGGTGAGGGGAGGTCTCTGGCGGCGGCTACAGCTGTCTGCGGCGAGGGGAGCGCTCGGCCATCGCGGGAGAGAAAGAGGGGGACGAGGGGGAGAGTGAGAGAGGACGAGAGGGAGACGAGGGGGGTCGCGTGGCACTTCAGGGCGTCTCCCAGCATCGGCAGAAGCAGGAGGTGGCCGGCGCGTCGCCGGCGCGCGGCGAGCACGCGCCCCCTGCCTCCTGGCGCGAGGTAGGGGGTGACTGGCGCTGGCCAGTCGGCTGGGCCGAGCCAGGTAAGGCCCAAGTGGGCTTCTGTTCCCTTTTTTTGATTTTGTTTTCTTTTTCTATTTTTCTGTAGCTTTAGGGCTTTATTTAAAATACCTAGGCACTTTCTAAAATCCTGAAAATAATTGTGGGCTCTGTTGGAAATATTCCTAACAGCAAACATATATTTCCAGAATTATTTGAGCATTTGAATTATTTTATAGCATTTAAATGCCCAAATTCAAATATTTACGTTTTAAATCAATGACCTTCTGTTGACCTAGAAAAATGTGCACCTATTTTCCCAGAGGTTCTAACCCAAGGCAAAGAGGGTGAACACTTTAGAAGGGCATTTCAGGTTCATTGGAATTATTTTTAGTAAACCCTAGTTGATTTCAGGGGGGTGTTAGGGGTTCTGCCTTCCCCATTTCAAGTTTCTGATGAAAGTAAACATGATGCACACTCAAATGCATGGACTAGCTAGGGTGTGACAACTCACCCCCACTCAAAAGAATCTCGTCCCGAGATTTAGGATCCTCTGGAAAGAAGGTGGGGTACTCTAGTCGAAGACGATCCTCCCTTTCCCAAGTGGCTTCTTCCTCGGAATGGTGTGACCATTGAACCTTGAGAAACTTGATATTATGATGTCGAGTGGTACGCTCGGCTTGATCCAGGATACGAATGGGATATTCCCGATAAGAGAGGTTATCTTGTAAATCAAGCGTTTCGTGGTCCACTCCACGGATAGGATCCGCGAAGCAACGCCTGAGTTGCGAAACGTGGAAGACATCGTGAACTCTGGAAAGACGCGGAGGTAGTTCCAATTGGTAGGCAACTTCTCCTCGTTTGGCAAGAATGCAGAAGGGTCCAATGTAATGAGGAGCCAATTTGCCTTTGATACCGAAACGATGGGTTCCCTTTAACGGAGTAACCCGAAGGTAAGCCTTCTCGTCAACTTCATAAGTCATAGGCGTATGTTTGCGATCATATTGACTCTTTTGGCGAGATTGGGCTGTTTTCAATTTCTCACGAATAACGCGAACCTGCTCTTCTGCTTCCTGAATCATATCCGGGCCAAAGAGTTGTCTTTCCCCGGTTTCTGACCAGTTAAGAGGCGTTCGACATTTTCATCCATAAAGGACTTCGAAAGGAGCTTTGCCCAAACTAGCTTGATAACTATTGTTATAAGCAAACTCCGCGAATGGAAGGCATTTCTCCCAACTCATTCCGAACGAGATAACAGAAGCTCGGAGCATATCTTCCAGAATTTGATTAACTCGCTCCACTTGACCACTTGATTGAGGATGGAAGGCGGTGCTAAAGGAGAGATGAGTTCCCATAGCATTTTGGAAACTTTCCCAAAATCGAGAGGTGAAGAGACTCCCACGGTCTGAGTTAATTTCCAATGGAACACCATGAAGAGACACTATTCGGGAGATGTATAAGTCAGCTAGCTGGCTAGCGGTGATACTCTCACGAACAGGTAGAAAGTGGGCTACTTTGGAAAGACGGTCGATCACGACGAAGATGGCATTATTCCCTCTCTTGGTCCTGGGAAACCCAGCGATGAAATCCATACTGATTTTATCCCATTTCCATTCAGGAATAGCCAAAGGTTGAAGGGTTCCAGCAGGCCGTTGATGCTCTGCTTTAACACGACGACAAACGTCGCAATTAGCAATGTATTGAGCAATTTCTCTCTTCATCCTAGTCCACCAAAACCTCTGGCGTAGGTCTTGATACATTTTAGTACTACCGGGATGAATGGTGAGAGGGGATTCATGAGCTTCCTTAAGGATCCGCTGGCGCAGATGTTGTTTCTTGGGAACCACCAGACGGTTCTCAAAGAAGATAGCACCTCGCTCATCCATGGAGAAACATTTAGCAACTCCGCTAGAAATGTTTTCCTTAATCCGGGATATGCCCTTGTCATACCGTTGGGCGGTTATGATTTGATCCATAAGGGTAGGTTTCGCCACCAGGGTGGATAGGAATCCTCGAGGAATAATGTGAAGATTTAGCTTACGAAATTCCTCATGGAGAAGTGGTTGACTTTGTTGTAACATCAGGTTGTTACAATAGGACTTACGACTTAGCGCATCAGCCATGACATTGGCTTTGCCCGGGGTGTAAGTTATTCCTAAGTCGTAATCCGAGATCAACTCGACCCAACGTCTTTGCCTGAGATTCAAATCTGGTTGGGTGAAGATATATTTCAAGCTTTGGTGATCGGTGAAGATCTCGCAACGATTACCGAGAAGGTAATGTCGCCAAGTTTTAAGTGCATGGACTACAGCTGCAAGCTCTAGATCATGTGTAGGATAATTCTCCTCATGTGGGTGTAATTGCCGTGAAGCATAGGCAACTACCTGACGATCTTGCATGAGTATGCAACCTAGTCCTTGTCGCGAGGCGTCGCAATAGATAATAAAGTCCTTGGAGAAGTTTGGTGGTACTAGTATGGGGGCAGATGTCAGGCGTCTTTTCAGTTCCTGAAAACTGACCTCGCACTGTGGAGTCCACTCGAACTTTTTATCTTTCTTGAGGAGTTCAGTTAGAGGTTTAGCATCCTTAGAGAAATTTTTGACGAAGCGGCGACAATAGCTCGCTAGGCCAAGGAAACTCCGAACTTGCTTGACCGTTTCAGGTGGAGTCCAATCAAGGACGGCTTGAACTCGCTCAGGATTGACAGCAATACCCTTGCCAGAGATTACATGGCCTAGATAGGTCACTTCTGGCAACCAAAATTCACATTTGGAGAATTTGGCATAAAGGCGATGCTCTCGAAGTTTCATCAATACCAGCCTTAGATGTTCGGCATGTTCCTCTTCATTCTTGGAGTAGATGAGTATGTCATCGAGGTATACTACGACGAATTTGACCAAGTACTGCATGAAAACCGAGTTCATTAACCGGGAGAAGGTGGCCAGGGCATTGGTTAAGCCGAAGGACATAACGGTGTACTCGTATTGGCCATAACGAGTAAGAAAGGCCGTTTTGGGAATGTCCCCGTTTCTGATCTTGATTTGATGGTAACCCAACCTCAAATCCATCTTGGAGAAGACTGAGGATCCAGCGAGCTGATCATACAGATCATTGATCCTGGGAAGCGGGTATTTGTTCTTGATGGTGACCAAGTTGACGGGTCGGTAATCCACGACCATTCGATCTATTCCATCCTTCTTCTTGACGAAGAGGACGGGGGAAGCCCAAGGAGAGGAACTAGGATGGATGAACCCCTTGTTCAAGGACTCGTCGAGTTGGTTCTTAAGCTCGGCTAGTTCTAAGGGTGCCATCTTGTAGGGTCTTCTAGAAATTGGAACGGTTCCTGGAACAAGGTCTATCACAAACTCGACATCCCTGTCAGGTGGAACACCTGGCAGTTCTTCTGGAAACACATCCGGAAAGTCTCGGACTATCGAAACATCCTCAAGGTCTGGAAGAGGGTTGGCATTTAGGGCGTAAAGCTGGCGCTTGGCCACTCGAGTTAAGACATTGACTGTCTTGCCCGAGGGGTGAGTAAGTTGAACGGTTCTAGTGGCACAGTCAATCTTAGCATAATGAGATGACATCCAGTCCATACCCAAGATGATGTTTATGTCAGAGGACTTGAGAGCTATTAAAGATGCAAGGAAGACAAGTCTATCAACAAGAATTTCGTTCCCATGGCTTACCCTAGATGTCTGCCATCTAGAGCCAGGGGTTTGAATTTCCATGGTAGAGGGCATGTCACAGAATGTCGTGTTATGCAATCGAGCATAATTCTCAGATATGAATGAATGGGATGCTCCAGTATCGAAAAGAACAGATGCCGGATGGCAGTTAACAAGGAGCGTACCAAGGACGACGTTAGGATCCTCATGAGCCTCCTCGGCTGAAACATAATTGACATGGCCACGTGCAGTGGTGGCTGGCTTGGCGTAGAACGTCTTTCCCGCGGGCTTACCACGGCCAATGGACTTTCCAGTTTGATTGGGGTTGTTGTTCTGGGGACACTCCCGGCTATAGTGACCCGGCTCCCCACACTTGAAGCATGTTACCACATTGGGGCGTGGAGCAGCGTTAGCAGCGGGGCCACCATAGGGCTTGGGCGGTGTGAATTGCTGGTTGGGACGAGGCGCCTCAAAGGATGGCCTCGGGATGAATCTGGGTGGCAGTGCCGTGCTTGGGATCCACACCCGGCGCTTCTGAGCTCCAGAGCCGGATGAAGAGCCAAAATCATGGGAGTGCTTGCGTGAAGCATCATAATCAGTCTGGCATGTCTCAGCACTGATGGCTTTATTGACCAACTTCTGAAAAGATGTGCACTCGTGCAGATGGAGATCGCAGCGAAGCTCAGGGCTAAGTCCCTTGCGGAACCTTGCCTGCTTCTTGGCGTCAGTAGAAACCTCTTCAGGGGCATAACGCACCAGATTCCCAAATTCACGACTGTAAGCATCCACAGTCAGTCTTCCTTGGGTGAAGTTGCAGAACTCCTCCCTCTTGCGATCCATGAGACCTTCCGGAATGTGATGCTCACGGAAAGCGTCACTGAATTCAGCCCAAGTAGTGATTTGACCGACCGGGCGCATAGCTTCGAAGTTTTCCCACCAATGGCTAGCAGGGCCTTCGAGATGATAGGCAGCATAGGTAACCTTGTCGGCTTCGGCTACGTTGGCAGAACGTAGCTTGTGGGTGATGCTGCGAAGCCAGTCATCCGCATCAAGGGGCTCGACGGAATGGTTAAACTTTGGTGGGTACAGCTTGATAAAGTCATTGATTGACACCAAGTCATTTCGTGGGTGGCGTGCAGTGTTCTGCTCAATCCGCTCCAGCAGGCGGTTGGTCTCACGCTTGTTTCTTTCCGCCTCCAGCATCACTTCGGCCAGATAAGGCGGGTGAAGCAGATTTTCACCTCTAGCTGCATTGGCTTCCCCCTGCTCCGGGACAGCAGGGTTGCCACGGGTGTTGACCATCCTAGGAGAAAACAAGACAACGGTTTAGACAAGGATGGCTCAAACTTGGCAAGGAAGTGCAGAATGTAATGGATAACACGGAATGTAGAGACGTTCATCTGTATGTCATGGTAATATAAAACTGCCATATATATACCAACGGTCATACACATCATACATAGTTTAGTACAAGCCCAGGCTACAGTACAACTATGATGAAAGACATTACATCTCATCGGAGGCATTCCAAGTGCCTATACATTATTTGTCCACACCTCCGGAATTGATTACACGCAAAGTCATATTCCACAAGTCACGCAGGACAGTGGAGATACAACTACTACAATACTAGTGGTACTACTACTAACTCAGACAGCTCTGTAGTAGTCCTCATAGAAGTCACCTCCATAGCCTGGAAGTTCAACGTGATCATCCGGAAACAGACGGTCCTGAGGAGCCTGTGGACCATAGGGGCTAGGATGAGGTCTTGGACCAACAAACGGTGGCCTGCGGGGACCACGGGGTGGGGGTGATGCCTCCCACATCGCGCCAATCCACCATGTCTGGCAGAGCTGATCTCACAGGATATAGGTCCCTTGTATCCATACATCCAGCTTGCACCGCAGGTGCAAACCAAGTCAATGTGGCCCAATGATCAGCACGAGTATTAAAAAGCTCCAGCCTCAAGGCCCGATTCTCTCGGTCCTTATCTTCGAGCATCTCAGCAGTGGTACAAGTTAATGAGTCCTCCTGAGTGGAGTCAGCATAGATAGCCTGAAGATACCCTTGCGCTCCCGGAAGTGAAGCTGGCATATAACGGAAGTCAATGTTCGGAAGCAGGCAAGTCCGGCCTCGCAAGATGGTCATCATGGAGTAGGCAGCATCCTGCACAGCCATCTCAATGGTAACCCCGAGTACATAGGAACAGTGAAGGGGCTCGGTAGATCCAGGATAGGAAGGAAATATCCTGATGGTGCAGAAATACTGGCTTTGATTAAAGTCGCGGAACTGCTCTTCGACAGTGTATTCGGGATACCAACGGTATCCTGTCTCGATCATGACCCGGACTAACATAGCAGTATGACCGGGCACGTCGAGGCACCTGGTCAGGCGAACCACTTGGTTTTGAGGACGGTTGGCCATCTGAAAGCACAACCACAAGACAAAGACATCAGAATTCCTAGGGAAAATTGGAAAGCATAACGGCTGTAAATGCTCAGAAAAAGATTTGAGACATCCACAACAGTTCACAATACCGCTCAACAGTATCATATCAAGGTTCTGATTCAAATAGCAACATACTAAAAATAGTAGAAACTGGACTGGGACTCGTAGCAATAATCCTATAAGCTACTACGGATTAGTAACACGTGAACCTGATAGAAGAAGAGAGCCTAGTCCTTAACCCACGTTGAATGAGAAGAGAATGACTCAGATCAGAGGCATAGGGTAAAGGAGTTAAAGAACCTTACGTTCCCCTTCCACAATCAATTCCCCTACATATAGCTAAAGCATTTCTAGACTCGACATCAACCAGTTTGGCTCAACGAACCTACAGGCAGTCCGGCTCTGCTGCCAACGCTGTCAGGACCCCGATTCCAAGTCACATCGATCTAGCCGGTAACACCTCATATCAGATTGCGGCCTCACCCACGGTATCCCACGGGTGTCGCCTTACCATGGCCCGGGACCGTTTGCGCCTATTGGCTCACGTATATGATAGTGTCGCTAGCATCCATATGAGAAAGAACCCGGGCCGACATGGCTAGTCGTGAACCCAAAGCGGCATAGACCTATGGAGACAGGCATACGTGAATCACATCGAACATGTCGGTCATCAACGAGTGATTTCGGGCTGTACCACTAGGCTAACAGGACTCCGGGGATCCCGGGCTGTAGCAGGCTAGGCAGGACTCCGGAAGACACCGTGTGACATTTCCCCGAAGGGACAGACATAGGGACGAAGTGAAACACATGCCGGCCAGTCAAGTGTCCTGAATAGTAGTGCTGGGCTAGCAGGACTCCGGTGAACTGGGCTGTAGCGGACTACTATGGCTCGAGGAACACTAGACTACATTTCCCCATAAGAAAGGCTGCGAAGGATAAACAACTAGATTGTCGGATCCCACTCATACCAAGCATTTCAATCATACACACAATATGCCCGATATGAGTACATACAACATGGCATCACAACAAAACTCTACAACTCAAGTACTTTATTTAAAGGCTCCAGGGAGCCATACATAACATGTTCATACAGATAGGGGTCACATGACCCGACACTCAAGTCATACAATCATACAAGCACATGCGGAAGCAACTAGTCTGAGTACAGACTCTAGAAAGAAAGAAGGCTTCTCGAAGCCTGTCTATCTACAGAGGGCCCTCCATGGCCGGGATCACCACCTGGGTGGCTAGTCACTCGTCGACGTCAAGGTCTACATAAAACCCATCGGAGGGGGCAGTGTTGTCGTCTGAAAACAATAAATAAGCAAACATGAGTACAAAGGTACTCAGCAAGTATAACATCAGAACCTACTATACATTCTTATTCTCAAGAAGGTGGTGGGGTTATGCGGCAAGCCAGCTTTGACTCTCAGCTAAGCTATCCTACGGAACCTCTCTAGTAAAATAGTTTCGCACACGAGTCCACTACTCACCAACACAATACTCCACCGGGGATCCTCCCTCGTCATCCTGCGAGAGGGCCATCCTCGGTACTCACACTTATCTTGAGTCTTTTAATAGTATCCATTAACTTGTCTATGAACTATATAGGCAATCAAGTAGTCCTTCACCGCGGACGCGGCTATTCGAATAGTTTTATACCCTGCAGGGGTGTACTTCATCATACACGCTTTCACCGCTTACCGCCGTCTACACGACATGTACTCGGCAACCTTGAAGCGGAAGCCCAGCGAGGGTGTCGGCCACGGCCTACCTAAACACCTAAGTCCCTAGTCCAGGTTTATCGCCTATCCAGGTTCCATCCGCAGGGAGTCCGGCCGAGGTTTCCACATACGGCCCCGAACGATGTGAACAGGGTTCCCGAGACACCAAACGGGTGACTCGGTACACCTGGCCACGGTGTATCTACCGCAACATAGCCCACCCCTAGGGTCAGCGCTACGCACGGCCGCCAACACATATCCTACAAACACCAGAAACTAATTGCAACTCCTGGACAGAGTACTAGGGTGGCTAAGAAGCCGAGAGGGTCAATTAAGGATCCCAATGCACGGTAGTAGCTGAATCTTAAATCACACATACAGATCTCAGTTCTTAGGGACGTCCTCAATGAAACAACCCACCGTGTACTCCTACATGGCCTCTCATCGATACCTTTACCAAAACATGTTCAACACATCCCACATATTACCGACATAAGCATTTCACTCTAGCCCATCACCCAGATGAACCAGACCTGACACAACTCTAAGCATAGCAGGCATAGCAAGGTAGGAATCACAAAACATGGCTCAATCAACTCCTACACATCCTAGTGGGTTTCATCTAGTTACTGTGGCAATGACAGGTCATGCAGAGGATAAGGGTTCAACTACCGTAGCACACAGCAGTTTGAATCGTGTTGTCTTAATGTAGTAAACAAGAGCAGGAGCGAGAACATGGGTTGTATCGGAATGATCAATGGTTGCTTGCCTGATGGAGTGGTAGTGGGATACTGCCCTTCAGTTGGATACTCGTGAATATCCTCGGAGGCAGAACGGGGAGTGGTGCGTTAGGTTCCTGGGACTGCGCTGATCACGGTGGTGTGTCTGGCTTCAAGCCACGGTGGCCCTGGCCACGACGGCGACGAGGCACGGTGCCGGCGAGCTTCGGCCATGGTGGAAATCGGAGCTACAGGGCGCAAACGAGCAAGGGGAAGGTGAGGATCGAAGGAGGGGCTCGCGGGGAGTGCAGCGGTGGTCTCAGCGGGCTCGGGGATGGGCTGGAGAAGAGGTGAGGTCGCCGGCGTTCTCGGATGCCCGAGGTTGAAGACGAGGGCGAAGGCGGCGTTGCAGGGCTTCCGGCGAAGCGTGGCTCGGTGGGGAGGACGAGGGAGCCGAGGCGAAGCTTATGGACTCGTCGAAGGGGTGAGGGGAGGTCTCTGGCGGCGGCTACGGCGATCGGCGGCGAGGGGCGCGCTCGGCCATCGCGGGAGAGAAAGAGGGGGGCGAGGGGGGGAGTGAGAGAGGACGCGAGGGAGACGAGGGGGGTCGCGTGGCACTTCAGGGCGTCTCCCGGCGTCGGCAGAAGCAGGAGGTGGCCGGCGCGTGGCCGGCGCGCGGCGAGCACGCGCCCCCTGCCTCCTGGCGCGAGGTAGGGGGTGACTGGCGCTGGCCAGTCGGCTGGGCCGAGCCAGGTAAGGCCCAAGTGGGCTTCTGTTCCCTTTTTTTGATTTTGTTTTCTTTTTCTCTTTTTTTGTAGCTTTATGGCTTTATTTAAAATACCTAGGCACTTTCTAAAATCCTGAAAATAATTGTGGGCTCTGTTGGAAATATTCCTAACAGCAAACATTTATTTCCTAAATTATTTGAGCATTTGAATTATTTTATAGCATTTAAATGCCCGAATTCAAATATTTATGATTTAAATCAGTGACCTTCTGTTGACCTAGAAAAATGTGCACCTATTTTCCCAGAGGTTCTAACCCAAGGCAAAGAGGGTGAACATTTTGGAAGGGCATTTCAGGTTCATTGGAATTATTTTTAGTAAACCCTAGTTGATTTCAGGGGGGTGTTGGGGGTTCTCTCTTCCCCATTTCAAGTTTCTGATGAAAGTAAACATGATGCACACTCAAATGCATGGACTAGCTAGGGTGTGACATAATAGTAGTAGATGCAGAATCGTTTCAGTCTAGTTGTCATGGACGTGATGCCTATATACATTATCATGCCTAGATATTCTCATAACTATGCTCAATTATGTCAATTGCTCAACAGTAATTTGTTCACCCACCATAGAATACTTATGCTCTTGAGAGAAGCCACTAGTGAAACCTATGGCCCCGGGGTCTATTCTCATCATATCAATCTCCATCACTTTAATCTTGCTTTGCTTTTTACTTTGCTTTTACTTTACACTTTGCATCTTTATACCAAAAATACCAAAAATATTATATCTATCAGATCTCACTCTCGTAAGTGACCGTGAAGGGATTGACAACCCCTAATCGCGTTGGTTGCGAGTAGCTATCGTTTTGTGTAGGTACGAGGGACTTGAGCATGGCCCTCTACTGGATTGATACCTTGGTTCTCAAAACTAAGGGAAATACTTACGCTACTCTGCTGCATCATCCCTTCCTCTTCGGGGAAAACCAACGCAAGCTCAAGATGTAGCAAGAAGGATTTCTGGCGCCGTTGCCGGGGAGGTTCGCGCAAGTCAAGATTTGACTCCCGACAACGAGCCATTTCTAGCGCCGTTGCCGGGGAGTCTATGCAAAAAGTCAACATACCAAGTACCCATCACAATCCCTATCTCTCGCATTACATTATTTGCCATTTGCCTCTCGTTTTCCTCTACCCCCACTTCTCCCTTGCCGTTTTATTCGCCCTCTCTCTCTATCCTCCCTCTCTATTTGCATATTTTTGCCCGCTTGCTTCCTGTTTGCTCGTGTGCTAGTTTGCTTGTTGTCATGGCTAGTCTCATATCTTCTCCGTTGTCTCCCGAGAGTGAAGTTTAAAATTTTAACAAAGGGAGAGAGAAAATCTAAAAGATGCTTGGTATAGAATTTGCAATGCTCAAAATAGATCTACCAGGAAGCAATCTACCTTAGTTCTTCTCCGCAATTTTTATGTAGGTGTTAATCCTTGGTATAGATATATCCTCGATACCATTACCGGAGGGAACTTCTTGGGTAGCCATACTTTTGATTCTTATAATGCTATGTTAGATTTATCAGATCTCTATACCAAAAATACTAAAAAATATTATATCTATCAGATCTCACTCTCGTAAGTGACCGTGAAGGGATTGACAACCCCTAATCACGTTGGTTGCGAGTAGCTATCGTTTTGTGCAGGTACGAGGGACTTGAGTGTGGCCTCCTACTGGATTGATATCTTGGTTCTCAAAACTGAGGGAAATACTTACGCTACTCTGCTGCATCATCCCTTCCTCTTCGGGGAAAACCAACGCAAGCTCAAGACGTAGCAGGAGGCAACCCAATTTTATTTTTAGTTTTTTGTGTTTTTCTTCTGTTAGGGAATAAATAACCCATCTACCTTCTGTTTGGATGTGGTTTTGTGTTTTAATTAGTGTTTGTGCCAAGTTAGACCTATTGGATCTTTTGGATGATAGTTATTTGATCTTGCTGTAATTTCCAGAAACTTTGTGTTTAGTGGCCGAATTGTTAAAAATCACCAGAACGTTATAAAATACTGATTCCATTTGCTTCTGATCAATAAACAAATTTTCTAGGTCGTCCAATTTTGGTAGATTTTGTGGAGTTCCAGAAGTTTGCGTTAGTTACAGATTACTACAGACTGTTCTGTTTTTGACAGATTCTGTTTTTCGTGTGTTGTTTGCTTATTTTGATGAATCTATGGTTTGTAAAATAGTTTATAATCCATAGAGAAGTTGGAATACAGTAGGTTTAACACCAATATAAATAAAGAATGAGTTCATTACAGTACCTTGAAGTGGTCTTTTGTTTTCTTTCTCTAACGGAGCTCACGAGATTTCTATTGAGTTTTCTGTTGTGAAGTTTTCAAGTTTTGGTTGAATTCTTGTGATGGATTATGGAACAAGGAGTGGCAATAGACTAAGCTTGGGGATGCCCATGGCACCCCCAAGATAATCCAAGGACACCAAAAAGTCAAAGCTTGGGGATGCCCCGGAAGGCATCCCCTCTTTCGTCCACTTCCATCGGTAATTTACTTGGAGCTATATTTTTATTCACCAACATGATGTGTTTTGCTTGGAACGTCTTGTATTATTTGTGTCTTTGCTTGTTAGTGTGCCACAATCATCTTTTCTATACACACCTTTTGAGAGAGCCATACATGAATTAGAATTTGATAGAATACTCTATGTGCTTCACTTATATCTTTTTGAGCTAAGTAGTTTTGCTCTATGTACTTCACTTATATCTTTTGAGCACTATAATTTTGCTCTATGTGCTTCACTTAGATATTTTAGAGCATGGTGGTGGATTTGTTTTAAAGAAACTATTGATCTCTCATGCTTCACTTAAATTATTTTGAGAGTCTTAATAGCATGGTGATTTGCTTAATAATAACATGCTTGGTATTCAAGATTTGTGAAACTTTCTTTTGAGTGTGTTGAATACAAAGAAAAGTTGGATGCTTGATAATTGTTTTGAGATATGGAGGTAGTAATATCAAAGTCATGCTAGTAGACTAATTGTGAATTTGAGAAGTGCTTGAGCTAAAAGTTTGCAAGTCCCGTAGCATGCACGTATGGTAAATGTTATGCAACAAATTTGAAACATGAGGTGTTATTTGATTGTCCTCCTTATTAGTGGTGGTCGGGGATGAGCGATGGTCTTTTCCTACCAATCTATCCCCCTAGGAGCATGCGCGTAATACTTTGGTTTTTGATGGCTTGTAGATTTTTGCAATAAGTATATGAGTTCTTTATGATTAATGTTGAGTCCATGGATTATACGCACTCTAACCCTTCCATCATTGCTAGCCTCTACGGTACCGTGCATTGCCCTTTGTCACATCGAGAGTTGGTGCAAACTTCGCCGGTGCATACAAACCCCGTGATATGATACGCTCTTTCACACATAAACCTCCTTATATCTTCCTCAAAACAGCCACCATACCTACTATGGCATTTCCATAGTCATTCGGAGATATATTGCCATGCAACTTTCCACCATCCAGTTTATCATGACACATTCATCATTGTCATATTGCTTAGCATGATCATGTAGTTGACATAGTATTTGTGGCAAAGCCACCGTTCATATTTTTTTCATACTTGTCACTCTTTTTTTTGCGGGGGTCATACTTGTCACTCTTGATTCATTGCATATCCCGGTACACCACTGGAAGCATCCATATAGGGTCATACTTTGTTCTAGTATCGAGTTGTAATCATTGAGTTATAAATAAATAGAAGTGTGATGATCACCATTCAATAGAGCATTGTCCCAAAAAAAAGTGAAAAGCCAAAGAAAAAAAGAAGGCCCAAAAAAGAGAAAATAAATAAAAAGGGACAATGCTACTATCCTTTTTTCCACACTTGTGCTTCAAAGTAGCACCATGTTCCTCATATAGATAGTCTCTTGAGTTATCACTTTCATATACTAGTGGGAATTTTCATTATCGAACTTGGCTTGTATATTCCAACAATGGGCCTCCTCAAGTGCCCTAGGTCTTCGTGAGCAAGCAAGTTGGATGCACAGCCACATAGTTTCTTTTGTTGAGCTTTCATACATTTATAGCTCTAGTGCATCCATTGCATGTCAATCCCTACTCCTTGCATTAACATCAATCGATGGGCATCTCCATAGCCCATTGATTAGCCTCGTTGATGTGAGACTTTCTCCTTTTTGTCTTCTCCACATAACTCCCATCATTATATTCTATTCCACCCATAGTGCTATATCCATGGCTCACACTCATGTATTGCGTGAAAGTTTATGAATTTGAAATTATTAAGGTATGAAACAATTGCTTGGCTTGTCATCGGGGTTGTGCATGATGAGAGCATTCTTATGTGACGAAAATGGAGCATGACTAAACTATATGATTTTGTAGGGATGAACTTTCTTTGGCCATGTTACTTTAAGAAAACATAATTGCTTTGTTGGTTTGCTTGAAGTATTATTATTCTCTATGTCAATATGAATTTTTGTCTTGAATCTTCTTAATCTGAATATTCATACCACAATTAAGAAGATTTGCATTGAAATTATGCCAAGTAGCACTCCGCATCAAAAATTCTCTTTTTATCATTTACCTACTCAAGGACGAGCAGGAATTAAGCTTGGGGATGCCTGATACGTCTCCAACGTATCTATAATTTTTAATTGCTCCATGCTATATTATCTACTGTTTTGGACTATATTGGGCTTTATTTTCCACTTTTATATTATTTTTGGGACTAAACTATTAACCGGAGGCCCAGCCCAGAATTGCTGTTTTTTGCCTATTTCAGTGTTTCAAAGAAACGGAATATCAAACGGAGTCCAAACGGAATAAACCTTTCTGGAACGTGATTTTCTTCCTGAATATGACCCGGGAGACTTGGACCCTACGCCAAGGAAGCTTTGAGGTGGGCACGAGGTAGGGGGGCGCGCCCTATACCCCCATGCGTGCCCCCCACCCTTGTGGGGCCACCGAAGCTCCACCGACGTACTTCTTCCTCTTATATATACCTACGTACCCCCAAACAAACAGAGACGGAGCCAAAAACCTAATTCCACTGCTGCAACTTTCTGTATCCACGAGATCCCATCTTGGGGCCTGTTCCGGAGCTCCGCCAGAGAGGGCCGTCATCACGAAGGGCTTCTACATCACCATAGCCTCTGCGATGAAGTGTGAGTAGTTTACCTCAGACCTTCGGGTCCATAGTTATTAGCTAGATGGCTTCTTCTCTCTTTTTGGATCACAATACAAAGTCCTCCCCCTCTCTTGTGGAGATCTATTCGATGTAATCTTCTTCTTTTTTGCGGTGTGTTTGTTGAGACCGATGAATTGTGGGTTTATGATCAAGTCTATCTATGAATAATATTTGAATCTTCTCTAAATTCTTTTATGTAGGATTGGTTATCTTTGCAAGTCTCTTCAAATTATCAGTTTGGTTTGTCCTACTAGATTGGTTTTTCTTGCCATGGGAAAAGTGCTTAGCTTTGGGTTCAATCTTCCGGTGTCCTTTCCCAGTGACAGAAGGGGCAGCAAGGCACATATTGCATCGTTGCCATCGAGGATAACAAGATGGGGTTTATTTCATATTGCATGAATTTATCTCTCTACATCATGTCATCTTGCTTAAAGCGTTACTCTGTTTTTAAATTAATACTCCAGATGCATGCTGGATAGCGATCGATGAGTGGAGTAATAGTAGTAGATGCAGAATCGTTTCGGTCTACTTGTCACGGACGTGATTCCTATATACATGATCATGCCTAGATATTCTCATAATTATGCTCAATTCTGTCAATTGCTCAACAGTAATTTGTTCACCCTCCGTAGAATACTTATGCTCTTGAGAGAAGCCACTAGTGAAACTTATGTCCCCTGGGTCTATTCTCATCATATCAATCTCCATCACTTTAATCTTGTTTTGCTTTCTACTTTGCCTTTTACTTTTCACTTTGCATCTCTATACCAAAAATACCAAAAATATTATATCTATCAGATCTCACTCTCGTAAGTGACGGTGAAGGGATTGACAACCCCTAATCGCATTGGTTACGACTAGCTATCGTTTTGTGCAGGTACGAGGGACTTGAGCGTGGCCTCCTACTGGATTGATACCTTGGTTCTCAAAAACTGAGGGAAATACTTACGCTACTCTGTTGCATCATCCTTTCCTCTTCGGGGAAATCCAACGCAAGCTCAAGAGGTAGCACTGTTGTATATGTTTCGCTGCAGGAAAGAAACAGAAACAGCAAAAAAAGGCTCATGGGCACACCATCACCGAGGGTGGCTCTCGGTAATGACTGTGAAATTGGACCAGAATGCACCCTTTGCCGAGAGGCCTCTCGGTTAACGTGTACCAACCAGTAGAACCTGACACCTTTACCGAGAGGGCTCTCGGTAAAGGGAAAAGGATTGCCAAGGGTGGCTCTCGGCAAAGTTGGCCCTCGGCCTGCTCTCATGGTCCCACATGTCAGGAGGTGACACGTGTCAGCCTCCTACTAGTTCCCTTTGCTGAGAGTTGCTCTCGGCAAACTTGGCCCTCGGCCTGTTGTCATGGGCCCACATGTCAGGAGGTGACATGTGTCAGCCTCCTACTGGTTCCCTTTGCCGAGAGTGGCTCTCGGCAAAGTTGGCCCTAGGCCTGTTGTCGTGGTCCCACATGTCAGGAGGCGACACATGTCAGCCTCCTACTGGTTATCTTTGCCGGGAGTGGCTCTCGGCAAAGTTGGCCCTCGGCCTGTTGTCGTGGGCCCACATGTCAAGAGGCGACACGTGTCAGCCTCGTACTGGTTCTCTTTGCCGAGAGTGGCTCTCGGCTTGTTGTCGTCGGCCCACATGTCAGGAGGCGACACGTGCCAGCCTCCTAATGGGTCTTTTTGCCAAGTGTTGCTCTCTGTAAAGTCGGCCCTTGGCCTGTTGTCGTGGGCCCACATGTCAGGAGGCGACACGTGTCAGCCTCCTAGTATTTCTTTTTGCCGAAAGTGGCTCTCGGCAAAGTTTACATGGTCCCACATGTCTGGAGCAAACGGACTTATCCGTTAGCTGCTTTATTTTGCCGAGACCGGCTATTTACCTTCGGCAAAGGGTTTGCCGAGTGCCCGTGTTCTGGTTCTCGGCAAATTCCTGTTTGCCGAAGAGGTGTACGCCGGGTGGCTTTTGCCGAAGGTGACACTCGGCAAAGGCGTTGCCGGCGGTTTTTGGGCCTTTGCCGAGTGTCCGTGGCACTCGGCGTATAGGGCGATCCCAGTAGTGTTTCTGGGCGCTACAGAGGGAGCTGATGTATCTTTTATTGTCAAGCATGAGGTTTTCGCTCATAAGATCATTCTCGCAATGTGTTCAGCGGTCTTCTGGGCGGAGTTTTACGGTCCAATGAGGGACGAACAAAGGTGCAGTGTAACTGTTGAAGACATGCAGCCCGATGCTTTCAGAGGACTGCTTCATTTCATCTACAAGGATTCGTTGCCTCGGATGGGTGACCTGAATAATGATGAGTATGAAGAAATTCTTAGGCATTTGCTTGGTGCTGCAGATAGGTATGCCATGGAAAGGATGAAATTGATGTGAGAGAGCAAGCTGTGCGAGGTTCTAAGTGCCGAGACTGTGGGTACCACGCTAGCTCTAGCCCACCAATGCCATTGCAGCCAGCTCAAAGATGCTTGCATTGAGTTTATTATGAACTCTTCGAATAGAATGGTTGATGTGGTGGTGGCAAGTAAAGGCTATGAGACCCTGAAAAGGGAATGCCCTACTGTCATTGCGGATATATGGGAGAAAACAGCTAAGAGACGCAGACTTTAATATGCTGATCGTGGATTAACTTGAGCGTAGTTACTTAAATTGAAAACTTAGCAACCTGAGATTAGTTTGTCTATTTCTTAAGTTCTTAGATATTATTTGGAGAAGGATAAGTTTCGTAAAATGTTTACGATATGTACTGCTCTGTTATATGAACCTATGCTATAACATTAACATTCTCTAATATGTTTTGCTCTGTTGGCTAGCAGTACATTTACTGTTTCTGTTTTTTTTCCTTCTATGTGCACATTTCATTTCCCAAAGCAGTGAGTAACTATCTTCCATGACCACATCTATCGTGAGATGAGTTAAAACTTCAGCAAATAGCAGTATTATTGCAAGTTATTTACTAAAATGATTGATCGGTGTCGAATTTGTATATTATGGAGATGATAATTATACACTGAATTTCTATATTTTAATTATTCCAATCTGTATATTTAGCTTCATTTTTGTTACCAGATGTTTTGTTTCTTAATTTGGAAATCCGTAAAACCATGAAACATTAGTTTTCACTTTGAGATTTTTTTTAGATTTTTGAAAAAAACATGTGCATAGCTAGAAAATTAGTTGCCCCTTTTGTGATCATTTCCCTGCTGCAGCCTAAGCTTCATGGCGAAAATGAAAGCTAGACTAGTTGAGTTCTTAGTGGAGAAATCTTCTGTAAATGCACTTGCATTGAGCCTGCATGCTAAGTTACAAGATGCTTAGTTCTTTCAAAGTGAGATTTACTTGGCATAGCACACACTCCTACTTCCTTCAGTTTAATGGTCGCATTTCTTGTCGATCTAAAGGAATCTGGGGGCTCTGTTGTTTTCTTCGTCCTTGGAATGGACCCTCTGCTCCACATTTGTGTTGCTCTGTTCCTGGGTTCTAGTGACAGAGCAAGCTAAGTTGCTTCACTCATGGCCAGGAACTCAGGATTTCTATACAGAGCAAACCTGGTTTACTTTACCTGAGTTGTGTTGGGGTTTGTAACACTGACTGAGAGTCATTTCGCATTTTGCCCAAACTTGTGGTCAGGTTTGCTTCACTTATGTTCAGGATTTCTGTATATGCAAACAACATAGTGAGGACTCATATGAGACTGTACGTCTATTCTGGTGTGCGCCACTGGTCTTCTTCAGTTACGGCAGATGGAATCATCTCGTTTGGACCATGTTTGACATTTCGGATGGAATGGTGTCACATGAGGATTTTCTCACCGTGATGGCGGGAACTACTTCGAGTCCTACGACTGCTCCAAGGCCATCTCCGACCTTTTTTTTATGTCGCCCCGGACGATCTGGTTTCATTAAAAAGGAGGAGAGAGTTGTCAAGTTAATATACGAAAAACCCGGCTAAAACCATCATAAAAGCCCACACATGGCAACATTGTCCGTCCTGGCTACCCACACGAAGACACACACGCCACTGAGAAGAAAAAACACTGTCGAGGTTGACACCAAGCTTCATCATCATCACTCCTCCATGAGCCAATGACTCCACCATCACCATCAACTTCATCAACGAAGCCTTCGTTGCAGCAGACGCCAAGACCCATAGCGGCACATGCCAAACAGACGACCACCCGCGTTGGTGTCTAGCCAGCTCCGACCTGAGCGATGAACCTAGCAGCAGAAAGAGCGTTGAGCCTGCGCCGAGCCGGACGCCGCAGCCAAACCGCACAATACTTACATAATATTCATGGATACATCTTTCGTTGGTATTCATGTCGCATACTTACACAATATTCATACAAATAAGAGTATATTTGTTGACAAAGCTCACTAGTGGGGTATAGTTTACATCGAGCCCGGCTAGTAGGTACGACATCATGTAATTCTTATGGACGTGCTTGCCAATGGAAGAGAGCTCATCTTCAAGAGCTTTCATATTGGAGAAATACTCCATGGCTTTCATGTTTCCCTCATGAATGTTGGCAACCCTTATCTTGTTACTGATGACTTGTGCTCAAAATTGACCTCAGAACATATTCTCAAGCATGGTCCAGACTTGTGGCACGTTCGTCGAGGATATCTCCTAGGATGTATTAGTCCTAAGCCAACCACATAGGCTGGATTGGAGATTCACTCTTTTCCTGATTGGTTGTTTTCTCGATAATCTTGCGTGGTGTCGGGGGAGATCCATCAAAATAACTAGTGAGTTGTGCACCACGAACTATGGGCCAGACTTGTGCTCCCACGTAACGTAGTGTTCCCTTGTGACTTTTCTGATATTTATTGGCTGTGGGAATCAGGAACTAAGGAAAAAGATGATGCCATTGATATAAATGTAGGAAAGGGTAGCTATTTATTCAATCATGATACCGATAGGTCAAAGCATATTGAGCCTCGTAGGTCCGTATGGTCTTATATTGATCGAGCCATACAATAGAGATTACAACGGCTGGGTAAAAGGCACAAGTTGCATAAAAGAAATAGAGATAAACTACAAATCCAAACCTTTATATGATTAGCTTGGTTCACATGATTGTAAGAACCTACACTATAAAATGATGAAAGGGGATCTCTCCACCTAAATTTAACTCCATGTCTGCTGATCCAACAATCTAACTCCAAAAGTTTTGGTTTCAATGCCTCTCCATTGGACACAAATCATCAACTTTGGTATAGGAATTTTCTTCCGAAGATAGTAAGTGTTTCTATGTTACTTTATTTGCATAAAAATTAATCACCCTTAGTACTCACACAGTTGTAGACATGGTGTATATTAGAAAGAAATCTGGATGCACCTAAACAACAACAAGATAATCTAATGGATTTCATACCATCACCATTAAATGATAGAAGAATACAAGAAACTATTTGTGATGTACACAAGGTGGGTCATCTTCAATCATATCGTTTTTTGAATCACAAAATATTAGAGAGCAATGGGAACCTGTGAATTTCCATGGAGCTTGAATTGTTGGTTTGTTGTACTGACATCATAAAAATCACGCACATGAATAATTTTGTTACGAGATACAATCATATGTTATCTCAAATCCTATTAATTGGATTTAAGTGACGCATTGTGGAAAGTTCTTATGAAAACTAAAAGAATGCATATGAAAGGAGTCAATGTGCCAGATGACAAACGGAGATGAAATTAAGGAATTAAAGTGGCACACGACAAAAAGGAAATGGAAGTAGTCAATGCAACATGGGATAAAGAGAGATGCGATGAGTCAGCACACTACACGACAAATGGAGATGAAAGGATTTAATGCGACACATGACAAAAGGAGATGAAATGAGTCAACACGCTATGCGACAAATATATATCTTGAGAACCAAGACGTTCAGATTTGGTGGTTAGATTGGCACTTAATGATCTATATTTAGGGAGATCTACGGCACCACTTAAGTTCATTGTTACAAAGAAAGTCCGGAATGATACAATGATCTACAAGAATTACTACTAAACGTGCTGCTTGGTGAATTTGCTACTAGGTTGTTCTCCGCCATGTACTTTCTAAAGGGGGCAATAGACCAGAGTTTTATGAGTTGATCTTTTTTTGAACAATCTCCTAGGGGGGAGGGGGGAGGATCCCTACCTGAATATATTACTCAAAGATTCCCAAGGGCAGGTTGCAGGTTACATTAGAGATTATAGCAAGAGGAGAGGTATAGGGCCAAGACATGGCAGCCTCCCTGCTAATGTGGTCCTTAAATCTGAAGGCCCAAAGCATAAAATCTGAGATAATCTTCCGAATAGTATCTAGGGGGGAGTGCGTCTTGTTACGGAAAACATGAGCGTTCCTGGAGTCCCAGAGCTCCCAGAGGATGGCGAGGACGACGGTAGGCCAAGTGTTGATGTTGAGGCCAACCGGCGTATGAGTATCCCAGATGAGGTGGATGTAGTGAGGGGCCTGGAGTCCCAAGAGGGACCAGACCTGAGCCACGCATGGGCAGAGGAGGCGAGGTGCGTCGTGTCCTTAAAATATAAGTCACAGTAAGGGCAAGACGACACCGACGTGATGGTCTTGCGATGTAAGTTCGCCATCATGCTTAGCCTGTCACGATAGAGGATCTAGCTGAAGATCTTAACCTTGATAGGTGCTTTGGAGCCCCAAATGTGCCTTGCATTGAGATCAAGCCCATGGTCAGAGGAGAGGAATGAGTAGGCGCACCTCTAGGTGAACCAGGAGTCCTGAGTAAGGAATCTGTCACCGGGCGCATTGCTTGTGGCAATATCCTGCAACAAGAAAAAACAGACCCAAGCTCGGTAGAAGCCACATTGGTTAGGATGTTCTGTAGATTAGCGAGTAAGACATTATGCATGACATGAGCTACCAAGATAGAGGATGAAGTGGAGTGAGAGAAGAAGTGGGGATAGTCTTCTGCGAGCGGAGTCGGCAGAAGCCAAGCATCGAGCCAAAAGAAGGTGTAAGTGACATTGTTAGTAAGGACGAAGGAAATTTTACGAAGGTGACAGAGCTGTTGGTTAACAATTCTCAAAGGTAATGGTGGTTTGGGGGTTTATATGTGAAGTTGAGAGAGTAGTGTTGGAAGAACCGGTTCACCCAAGGCAGGTCAAGTTTTTGGAGAAGTTTGAACGTGAATTTCATGAGGAGGCAGTTGTTTTAGAAAGCCAAAATTTTCATACCAATCTCGCCTGCCGTTTTGGTAGTGCACACATTTTTCCAGGCGATAAGGCATTTAACCCGGAGCAATTTTCGTCAGCCACCCAGAAGAAGGATCTATAGATAGCGTCTAACCTTTTGATAATCTTCTTGGGTAGTCTAAAGATAGACATAAAGTGAGTAGCGAGGGCGTCTAGAGTGGAGAAAATGAGGGTAAGTCTGGCTCCTTAGGTGAGAAGTTTTGCCGCCCACACAGAGAGGTATTTTAGAAAGCGATGAATGATGGGTTCAAAAGCTGAGGACGGAAGGCGCGTGTGAGAGAGGGGGAGACCTAGATAAATCTGGGGGAAGGAGGACATGTCACAACCGAAGGTTTGGGCGATGTTAAGGCTAGTTGCGGGGTCCGTGTTGATGGGCACGAAGGTAGTTTTCTGGAAGTTGATAGAGAGGCCAGTAGCGAGGGCGAACTTGTCAAAGATGTCTTTGAGCATGGTCGCGGCGGGGCTAGAGGCATGGGCAATGATTAGGGTGTTGTCAGCATACTGGAGCACAATCGGAGGTCTGCCAATGTAGATCGGGGGGCAGAGCTGGTCGGGCAAGAAAACCTGAATGATTAAGCATTGAAGCAAGTGTGCGGCGATGATAAAGAGGTAGGGTGAAAGCGGGTCACCCTGCCATAGACAATTCTCATAGTTGACCTAATGACCCGAAGTCCCATTTAGCAGCACCGCCGTCTTGCTAGAGACAAGCAGAGTTCGGGTCCAGCTTATGATGGTAGGTGGGAATCCTCTAGAGAGGAGAATGAGGAGGAGCGATTCCCAACAAATAGAGTCAAACACTTTGTGGAAGTCAAGTTTGAAAACCATATTGGGTACCTTCCGAATGTGGCAGGCGCTGAGGATGTCGGCCGCGTAGATGAAGTTCTCAACAAGGCATCTGCCGGAGATGAAGCCAGTTTGGTCTCCATGGACAAGAAGAGGAATTGGGGGTTTTATCTTGTTGGTAATAATGACCTCAGTGATCACCTTGGGGGTGCAGTTCTGCAAGGATATAGGTCGGAAGTCATTAGGGAGCAAAAGCATATGTGCTCTATTGAAGCGTTTTACATCTGCACGGATGTTTGTCAAGTCCTCGAAGAAGGGAAGGATCGTATGTTTAATGTTGTGCCCAAACTTGTGGTAGAACCCTGGCCCAAGCCTGTTAGGACCAGGACTAGCATTGACGTTCTAGAGGAAGGCATCTTAGATTTCTTGAGTGGAGAAGGGGGAGTCCAGGTGGAGAAGCTGAGGGAGTTGCGCCGGGTAAAGGTCCTGGAGTGGGAAGAGACATGTCGAGGTTGTTGGAGTGCCAAGAAGGTAGCGAAATAAATTGTGGAGGATGACGACCTTGGTGTCATGGGCAAAAATTGACCCCATTGTCCTCAAGGATGGCGATCTTGTCTTTGCGGAACCTCTGGGAGGTAGAGGCATGTAAGAATTTGGAGTTGACATCCCCATCGATGATGACTTTCACGTTCCTCCTTTGTTTCTAGAAGAGAACCTTCTGGCGAATAGCACATTAAGGGCAGCTATAATGATCAGTCTAAGAGAGGACTCGGGTCGGGAGTGGGAGCCTTCTTCAAGCCTGTCGATCCAATCGATGATAAGCTTGTAGTCAATTTCTTGTTGGTCAACTGGTTTGATAGTTTTGGACCAAGTTTTGAGGTTCGCTTTAGTATATTTTATGGCACTGGAAAGGGCTAGGCCCAAAGAAATTGAAGGGTGGTTTGCGGGCCAAGCCTCAAATATGATATGCTTGCATGCCAGGTGAAGGGCCCAGAAAGAGTCCAAACAAAACAGGCGGGAACGGGGGATATGTGAAGATATGTTGACGATGAGAGAAACTTGGTCGGAAGAGAAACGTGTCAGGGAAGATAGAGTTGATATTGAGAAGCGGTCTTCTCAAGCAAGGTTAAAGAAGGCTCTGTCAAGGCATTCTAGAGTTGGAGTTAGACAATTGTTAGACCTAGTAAAGGTATCCAGAAGCGGGAGCTCAATGAGCTGCAGGTCTGAGATGGCCGTGTTAAACATGTTAGCCTCACAGCTGTGGAAGTTTTTGTTATTTTTCTTGCAAGCGAAACAGATTAGGTTGAAATCACTGATAAGAAGCCACGGTGTAGAGTTTGTGGGGGCGATGTCTCTGAGCTCTTGGAGGAAGTCCATTTTGAGTGGTCGTTGGGATGGGGCATAAATGTTGGAGATTGTGAGGTTGGTGCCAAAGACCGGGCAAGAGAGGCTGAGAGACGTAGAAAACCTGCCGTGAGAGTGGTTTAGGAGGGTTAGATCGTGAGGGGGTTAATCACAGAAAAAATACCTCCATCAAAACCGATAGCGGGATGGGAGACAACTCGGGGTAGGAATGAGTTCAACTCAGGGACAAGGACGAAGTCTAGCTTTGTTTCTTGTAGAAGCGCAACATAGCTTTTAATCGCGATGATTTCAGAGAAGATGTCCTTGCACTTATCAACATCACCGAGGCCACGAATGTTCCAAGAGAGGATAGTGAACGAGACTGATTCATAACATAAACATACTTTCACCACCAGCCCGAGAGCATAATAGCAAGGAAATACAAGGGAAAGAGGGGGCACATCGAGGAAGTATCCCATCGATGGCCAGGAGAAGGCTAGACCTATGGAGACTACGAAGCAGATGAAAAAAGCGCGCGGCTACCCGCACAAAGATACAAAAGCACCCAACACCCGAGTGAGCTCTCCTAGCTGAACATTCATGGTTGATCATGGTGAAGGCAAAGCATCGGTAGCGCGAACAATGTCCACCTCGTCACTGTGGTTGCTACAAACCAGAGCGATATGGGAAAGTTTTTCTGCTACGTCGTCTGCGCTTGATGCCTTGCTATCAGAGGTGCAAAGAGAGGAGCCCTGCCGCTGCCAGGTCATTTGCGGCTGCATGAACGGGGTCTTCCGGCCGGCAATGCGCGCACTGTGATGTAGCTTGGCCGCGGAGACCATCCGCTGGGAGTGAACGTCCCGCTTGTGGATGACGTTGTTGTGGACGGTGAGGTCTGAGATAGGAGGAGATGCCGAAGAGGCAGCTATGGGTGCCACTTTTATGGTAGTTGATTCGTCTTCAATGTATCTATAATTTTTTATTTCTTCATGCTATATTACCTACTGTTTTGGATTATATTGGGCTTTATTTTCCATTTTTATATTATTTTTGGGACTAACCTAGTAACCGGAGGCCCAGCCCAGAATTGCTGTTTTTGCCTATTTTAGTGTTTCGGAGAAACAGAATATCAAACGGAGTCCAAACGGAATGAAACCTTCGGGAACACGATTTTCTCATCCGATAAGACCCAGGAGACTTGGACCCTCCGTCAAGAAAGCCACGAGGCGGTCACGAGGGTGGAGGGCACCCCCCCCCTAGGGGGTGCCCCCTGCCTCGTGGGCCCCTCGAAGCTCCACCGACATACTTCTTCCTCCTATATATACCTACGTACCCCCAAACGATCAGATACGGAGCCAAAAACCTAATTCCACCGCCGCAACTTTCTGTATCCATGAGATCCCATCTTGGGGCATGTTCCGGAGCTCCGCCGGAGGGGGCATCGATCACGGAGGGTTTATGATCCAGTCTATCTATGAATAATATTTGAATCTTCTCTGAATTCTTTTATGTATGATTGGTTATCTTTGCAAGTCTCTTCGAATTATCAGTTTGGTTTGGCCTACTAGATTGGTTGTTCTTGCCATGGGAGAAGTGCTTAGCTTTGGGTTCGATCTTGCGGTGTCCTTTCCCAGTGACAGAAGGGGCAGCAAGGCACGTATTGTATCGTTGCCATCGAGGATAACAAGATGGGGTTTTTATCATATTGCATAAAACTATCCCTCTACATCATGTCATCTTGCTTAAGGTGTTACTCTGTTTTTAACTTAATACTCTAGATGTATGCTGGATAACGGTCGATGAGTGGAGTAATAGTAGTAGATGCAGGCAGGAGTCGGTCTACTTGTCTCGGATGTGATGCCTATATACATGATCATACCTAGATATTCTCATAACTATGTTCAATTCTGTCAATTGCTCAACAGTAATTTGTTCACCCACCGTAGAATACTTATGCTCTTGAGAGAAGCCACTAGTGAAACCTATGGCCCCCGGGTCTCTTTCTCATCATATCAATCTCCATCACTTTATTATTGCTTTGCTTTTTACTTTGCCTTTTACTTTTCACTTTGCATCTCTATACCAAAAATACCAAAAATATTATTTATCATCTCTATCAGATCTCACTTTCGTAAGTGACCGTGAAGGGATTGACAACTCCTAAGCGCGTTGGTTGCGTTGAGCTATTGTTTTTGTGTAGGTATGAGGGACTCGCGCGTAGCCTCCTACTGGATTGATACCTTGGTTCTCAAAAACTGAGGGAAATACTTACGCTACTTTGCTGCATCATCCTTTCCTCTTCGGGGAAATCCAACGCAGTGCTCAAGAGGTAGCAAGGTGACGAGGAGCGCACACTGGGGGACGCCATACATCGTACCATTCTATGGAGAAAGGATTGCATTATCTTTCCAAGGCCACTGACTCCTCCTCCAAGTCCATCGCGTCAGCCGGCTCCTCCTCTCCAAGTCCACCGCATCAGCCGACACCACAGCCCCATGATACGTCTCCAACATATCTATAATTTACGAAGTATTCATGCTATTATATTATCTGTTTTGGATGTTTATGGGCTTTACTAAAAACTTTTATATTATTTTTGGGACTAACCTATTAACCCAGAGCCCAGTGCCAGTTTTTGTTTTTTCCCTTGTTTCAGTGTGCAGAAAAGGAATATCAAACGGAGTCCAAACGGAATGAAACCTTTGGGAGAGTTATTTTTGGAATGGAAGCAATCCAGAAGACTTGGGGTGTACGTAAGGGAATCAACGAGGAAGGCACAAGGCAGGGGGCGCGCCCACCCCCCCCCCCCCCCCTGGGCGCACCCTCCACCATCATGGGCCCCTCGTGGCTCCCCTGACGTATTTCTTCCTCCTATATATACCAATATACCCTAAAACCATCGGGGAACAGAATAGATCGGGAGTTCCGCCGCCAGAAGCCTCCGTAGCCACCGAAAACCAATCTAGACCTATTCTGACACCCTGTCGGAGGGGGAGTCCCTCTCCGGTGGCCATCTTCATCATCACGGCGCTCTCCATGACGAGGACGGAGGAGTTCTCCCTCAGGGCTGAGGGTATGTACCAGTAGCTATGTGTTTGATCTCTCTCTCTCTGTCTCTCTCGTGTTCTTGAGGCGATACGATCTTGATGTATCGCGAGCTTTGCTATTATAGTTGGATCTTATGATGTTTCTCCCCCTCTACTCTCTTGTAATGAATTGAGTTTTCCCTTTGAAGTTATCTTATCGGATTGAGTCTTTAAGGATTTGAGAGCACTTGATGTATGTCTTGCGTGGGATACCCGTGGTGACAATGGGGTATTCTATTGATCCACTTGATGTATGTTTTGAAGGAAATATGCCCTAGAGGCAATAATAAAGTTATTATTTATTTCCTTATATCATGATAAATGTTTATTATTCATGCTAGAATTGTATTAACCGGAAACATAATACATGTGTGAATATATAGACCAACAGAGTGTCACTAGTATGCCTCTACTTGACTAGCTCGTTAATCAAAGATGGTTATGTTTCCTAACCATGAACAAAGAGTTGTTATTTGATTAACGAGGTCACATCATTAGTTGAATGATCTGATTGACATGACCCATTCCATTAGCTTAGCACCCGATCGTTTAGTATGTTGCTATTGCTTTCTTCATGACTTATACATGTTCCTATAACTATGAGATTATGCAACTCCCGTTTACCAGAGGAACACTTTGGGTACTACCAAACGTCACAACGTAACTGGGTGATTATAAAGGAGTACTACAGGTGTCTCCAATGGTAGATGTTGGGTTGGCGTATTTCGAGATTAGGGTTTGTCACTCCGATTGTCGGAGAGGTATCTCTGGGCCCTCTCGGTAATGCACATCACATAAGCCTTGCAAGCACTGCAACTAATATGTTAGTTGTGAGATGATGTATTACGGAACGAGTAAAGAGACTTGCCGGTAACGAGATTGAACTAGGTATTGGATACCGACGATCGAATCTCGGACAAGTAACATACCGATGACAAAGGGAACAACGTATGTTGTTATGCGGTCTGACCGATAAAGATCTTCGTAGAATATGTAGGAGCCAATATGGGCATCCAGGTCCCGCTATTGGTTATTGACCGGAGACGTGTCTCGGTCATGTCTACATTGTTCTCGAACCGTAGGGTCCGCACGCTTAACGTTACGATGACAGTTATTATGAGTTTATGCATTTTGATGTACCGAAGGTTGTTCGGAGTCCCGGATGTGATCACAGACATGACGAGGAGTCTCGAAATGGTCGAGACGTAAAGATTGATATATTGGAAGCCTATGTTTGGACACCGGAAGTGTTCCGGGTGAAATCGGGATTTTACCGGAATACCGGGAGGGTTACCGGAACCCCCCGGGAGGCAAATGGGCCTATTGGGCCTTAGTGGAAAAGTGAAAAGGGGCAGCCCACAAGGGCTGCGCGCCTCCCCCCCTTCCCTAGTCCTATTAGGACTAGGAGAAGGGGCCGGCCCCCCTCTCTTCTCCCTTCTCCTTGAAGAGTCCTATTAGGAATAGGATTGGGGGGGGAGTCCTACTCCCGGTAGGAGTGGGACTCCCCTGCGCCTCTCTCCCTTGGCCGGCCGAACCCCTCCCCCTGCTCCTTTATATACGGTGGCAGGGGGCACCCCATAGACACACAAGTTGATCATTGTTGATCGTTCCTTAGCCGTGTGCGGTGCCCCCTGCCACCAAATTCCACCTCGGTCATATCGTTGTAGAGCTTAGGCGAAGCCCTGCGTCGGTAGTGCATCAAGATCGTCACCACGCCGTTGTGCTGACGGAACTCTTCCTCGACGCTTTGCTAGATCGGAGCTCGAGGATCGTCATCGAGCTGAACGTGTGCTAAGAACTCGGAGGTGCCGGAGTAACGGTGCTTGGATCGGTCGGATCGGGAAGAAGACATACGACTACTTCCTCTACGTTGTGAGATCGCTTCCGCAGTCGGTCTGCGTTGGTACGTAGACAATACTCTCCCCCTCGTTGCTGTGCATCACCATGATCTTGCGTGTGCGTAGGAAAATTTTCGAAATTACTGCGTTCCCCAACAGTGGCATCCGAGCCTAGGTTTTATGGTTTGATGTTATTTGCACGAGTAGAACACAAGTGAGTTGTGGGCGATACAAGTCATACTGCCTACCAGCATGTCATACTTTGGTTCGGCGGTATTGTTGGGTGAGACGATCCGGACCAACCTTACGCGTACTCTTACGCGAGACCGGTTCCCTCGACGTGCTTTGCACATAGATGGCTTGCGGAAGACTGTCTCTCCAACTTTAGTTGAACCAAGTGTGACTACGCCCGGTCCTTGAGAAGGTTAAAACGGAGTCTATTTGACGAACTATCGTTGTGGTTTTGATGCGTAGGTGAGATGAGTTCTTACTTAAGCCCGTAGCAGCCACGTAAAACTTGCAACAACAAAGTAGAGGACGTCTACCTTGTTTTTGCAGGGCATGTTGTGATGTGATATGGTCAAGGCATGATGCTGATTTTATTGTATGAGATGATCATGTTTTGTAACCGAGTTATCGGCAACTGGCAGGAGCCATATGGTTGTCGCTTTATTGTATGCAATGCAATCGCGATGTAATGCTTTACTTTATTACTAAGCGGTAGTGATAGTCGTGGAAGCATAAGATTGGCGAGACGACAACGATGCTACGATGGAGATCAAGGTGGCGCGCCGGTGACGATGGTGATCATGATGGTGCTTCGGAGATGGAGATCACAAGCACAAGATGATGATGGCCATATCATATCACTTATATTGATTGCATGTGATGTTTATCCTTTTATGCATCTTATCTTGCTTTGATTGACGGTAGCATTATAAGATGATCTCTCACTAAATTATCAAGAAGTGTTCTCCCTGAGTATGCACCGTTTCCAAAGTTCGTCGTGCCCAGACACCACGTGATGATCGGGTGTGATAAGCTCTACGTCCATCTACAATGGGTGCAAGCCAGTTTTGCACACGCAGAATACTCGGGTTTAACTTGACGAGCCTAGCATATGCAGATATGGCCTCGGAACACAGAGACCGAAAGGTCGAGCGTGAATCATATAGTAGATATGATCAACATGACGATGTTCACCATTGAAAACTACTCCATCTCACGTGATGATCGGTTATGGTTTAGTTGATTTGGATCACGTGATCACTTAGAGGATTAGAGAGATGTCTATCTAAGTGGGAGTTCCTAAGTAATTTGATTAACTGAACTTAAACTTGTCATGAACTTAGTACCTGATAGTATCTTGCTTGTTTATGTTGATTGTAGATAGATGGCTCGTGCTGTTGTTCCGTTGAATTTTAATGCGTTCCTTGAGAAAGCAAAGTTGAAAGATGATGGTAGCAATTACACGGACTGGGTCCGTAACCTGAGGATTATCCTCATTGCTGCACAGAAGAATTACGTCCTGGAAGCACCGCTGGGTGCCAGGCCTGCTGCTGGAGCAACGCCAGATGTTATGAACGTCTGGCAGAGCAAAGCTGATGACTACTCGATAGTTCAGTGTGCCATGCTTTACGGCTTAGAATCGGGACTTCAACGACGTTTTGAACGTCATGGAGCATATGAGATGTTCCAGGAGTTGAAGTTAATATTTCAAGCAAATGCCCGAATTGAGAGATATGAAGTCTCCAATAAGTTCTATAGCTGCAAGATGGAGGAGAACAGTTCTGTCAGTGAGCATATACTCAAAATGTCTGGGTATAATAATCACTTGATTCAGATGGGAGTTAATCTTCCAGATGATTGCGTCATTGACAGAATTCTCCAATCATTGCCACCAAGCTACAAGAGCTTCGTGATGAACTATAATATGCAAGGGATGAACAAGACTATTCCCGAGCTCTTCGCAATGCTGAAAGCTGCGGAGGTAGAAATCAAGAAGGAGCATCAAGTGTTGATGGTTAACAAAACCACTAGTTTCAAGAAAAAGGGCAAAGGGAAGAAGAAGGGGAACTTCAAGAAGAACAGCAAGCAAGTTGCTGCTCAAGAGAAGAAACCCAAGTCTGGACCTAAGCCTGAAACTGAGTGCTTCTACTGCAAGCAGACTGGTCACTGGAAGCAGAACTGCCCCAAGTATTTGGCGGATAAGAAGGATGGCAAGGTGAACAAAGGTATATGTGATATACATGTTATTGATGTGTACCTTACTAGAGCTCGCAGTAGCACCTGGGTATTTGATACTGGTTCTGTTGCTAATATTTGCAACTCGAAACAGGGACTACGGAATAAGCGGACGCTAGCAAAGGACGAGGTGACGATGCGCGTGGGAAACGGTTCCAAAGTCGATGTGATCGCGGTCGGCACGCTACCTCTACATCTACCTTCGGGATTAATATTAGACCTAAATAATTGTTATTTGGTGCCAGCGTTGAGCATGAACATTATATCTGGATCTTGTTTGATGCGAGACGGTTATTCATTTAAATCAGAGAATAATGGTTGTTCTATTTATATGAGTAATATCTTTTATGGTCATCCACCCTTGAAGAGTGGTCTATTCTTATTAAATCTCGATAGTAGTGATACACATATTCATAATGTAGAAGCCAAAAGATGCAGAGTTGATAATGATAGTGCAACTTATTTGTGGCACTGCCGTTTAGGTCATATCGGTGTAAAGCGCATGAAGAAACTCCATACTGATGGGCTTTTGGAACCACTTGATTATGAATCACTTGGTACTTGCGAACCGTGCCTCATAGGCAAGATGACTAAAACACCGTTCTCCGGTACTATGGAGAGAGCAACAAACTTATTGGAAATCATACATACCGATGTATGTGGTCCGATGAATATTGAGGCTCGTGGCGGATATCGTTATTTTCTCACCTTCACAGATGATTTAAGCAGATATGGGTATATCTACTTAATGAAACATAAGTCTGAAACATTTGAAAAGTTCAAGGAATTTCAGAGTGAAGTTGAAAATCATCGTAACAAGAAAATAAAGTTTCTACGATCTGATCGTGGAGGAGAATATTTGAGTTACGAGTTTGGTGTACATTTGAAAAATTGTGGAATAGTTTCGCAACTCACGCCACCCGGAACACCTCAGCGTAATGGTGTGTCCGAACGTCGTAATCGTACTTTACTAGATATGGTGCGATCTATGATGTCTCTTACTGATTTACCGCTATCGTTTTGGGGTTATGCTTTAGAGACGGCCGCATTCACGTTAAATAGGACACCATCAAAATCCGTTGAGACGACGCCTTATGAACTATGGTTTGGCAAGAAACCAAAGTTGTCGTTTCTTAAAGTTTGGGGCTGCGATGCTTATGTGAAAAAGCTTCAACCTGATAAGCTCGAACCCAAAGCGGAGAAATGTGTCTTCATAGGATACGCAAAGGAAACTGTTGGGTATACCTTCTATCACAGATCCGAAGGCAAGACATTCGTTGCTAAGAATGGATCATTTCTAGAGAAGGAGTTTCTCTCGAAAGAAGTGAGTGGGAGGAAAGTAGAACTTGACGAGGTAACTGTACCTGCTCCCTTATTGGAAAATAGTACATCACAGAAAACTGTTTCTGCGACACCTATACCAATTAGTGAGGAAGCTAATGATGATGATCATGAAACTTCAGGGCAAGATGCTACTGAACCACGTAGATCAACCAGAGTGAGATCCGCACCAGAGTGGTACGGTAATCCAGTTCTGGAAGTCATGCTACTAGATCATGATGAACCTACGAACTATGAAGAAGCGATGGTGAGCCCAGATTCCGCAAAGTGGCTTGAGGCCATGAAATCTGAGATGGGATCCATGTATGAGAACAAAGTATGGACTTTGGTTGACTTGCCCGATGATCGGCAAGCAATTGAGAATAAATGGATCTTCAAGAAAAAGACTGACGCTGACGGTAATGTTACTGTCTATAAAGCTCGACTTGTCGCAAAAGGTTTTCGAGAAGTTCAAGGGGTTGACTACGATGAGACCGTCTCACCCGTAGCGATGCTTAAGTCCGTCAGAATATTGTTAGCAATTGCTGCGTTTTATGATTATGAAATATGGCAAATGGATGTCAAAACTGCATTCCTGAATGGATTTCTGGAAGAAGAGTTGTATATGATGCAACCAGAAGGTTTTGTCGATCCGAAAGGAGCTAACAAAGTGTGCAAACTCCAGCGATCCATTTATGGACTAGTGCAAGCATCTCAGAGTTGGAATAAACGCTTTGATAGTGTGATCAAAGCATTTGGCTTTATACAGACTTTTGGAGAAGCCTGTATGTACAAGAAAGTGAGTGGGAGCTCTGTAGCATTTCTGATATTATATGTGGATGACATATTGCTGATTGGAAATGATATAGAATTTCTAGATAGCATAAAGGGATACTTGAATAAAAGTTTTTCGATGAAAGACCTCGGGGAAGCTGCTTACATATTAGGCATAAAGATCTATAGAGATAGATCAAGACGCTTAATTGGACTTTCACAAAGCACATACCTTGACAAGATTTTGAAGAAGTTCAAAATGGATCAAGCAAAGAAAGGGTTCTTGCCTGTGTTACAAGGTGTGAAGTTGAGTCAGACTCAATGCCCGACCACTGCAGAAGATAGAGAGAAAATGAAAGATGTTCCCTATGCTTCAGCCATAGGCTCTATCATGTATGCAATGTTCTGTACCAGACCTGATGTGTGCCTTGCTATAAGTTTAGCAGGGAGGTACCAAAGTAATCCAGGAGTGGATCACTGGACAGCGGTCAAGAACATCCTGAAATACCTGAAAAGGACTAAGGATATGTTTCTCGTATATGGAGGTGACAAAGAGCTCACCGTAAGAGGTTACGTTGATGCAAGCTTTGACACTGATCCGGACGATTCTAAATCGCAAACCGGATACGTGTTTACTTTAAACGGTGGAGCTGTCAGTTGGTGCAGTTCTAAACAAAGCGTCGTAGCGGGATCTACATGTGAAGCGGAGTACATAGCTGCTTCGGAAGCAGCAAACGAAGGAGTCTGGATGAAGGAGTTCATATCCGATCTAGGTGTCATACCTAGTACATCGGGTCCAATGAAAATCTTTTGTGACAATACTGGTGCAATTGCCTTGGCAAAGGAATCCAGATTTCACAAAAGAACCAAGCACATCAAAAGACGCTTCAACTCCATCCGGGATTTAGTCCAGGTGGGAGACATAGAGATTTGCAAGATACATACGGATCTGAATGTTGCAGACCCGTTGACTAAGCCTCTTCCACGAGCAAAACATGATCAGCACCAAGGCTCCATGGGTGTTATAATCATTACTGTGTAATCTAGATTATTGACTCTAGTGCAAGTGGGAGACTGAAGGAAATATGCCCTAGAGGCAATAATAAAGTTATTATTTATTTCCTTATATCATGATAAATGTTTATTATTCATGCTAGAATTGTATTAACCGGAAACATAATACATGTGTGAATATATAGACCAACAGAGTGTCACTAGTATGCCTCTACTTGACTAGCTCGTTAATCAAAGATGGTTATGTTTCCTAACCATGAACAAAGAGTTGTTATTTGATTAACGAGGTCACATCATTAGTTGAATGATATGATTGACATGACCCATTCCATTAGCTTAGCACCCGATCGTTTAGTATGTTGCTATTGCTTTCTTCATGACTTATACATGTTCCTATAACTATGGGATTATGCAACTCCCGTTTACCAGAGGAACACTTTGGGTACTACCAAATTTCACAACGTAACTGGGTGATTATAAAGGAGTACTACAGGTGTCTCCAATGGTAGATGTTGGGTTGGCGTATTTCGAGATTAGGGTTTGTCACTCCGATTGTCGGAGAGGTATCTCTGGGCCCTCTCGGTAATGCACATCACATAAGCCTTGCAAGCACTGCAACTAATATGTTAGTTGTGAGATGATGTATTACGGAACGAGTAAAGAGACTTGCCGGTAATGAGATTGAACTAGGTATTGGATACCGACGATCGAATCTCGGACAAGTAACATACCGATGACAAAGGGAACAACGTATGTTGTTATGCAGTCTGACCGATAAAGATCTTCGTAGAATATGTAGGAGCCAATATGGGCATCTAGGTCCCGCTATTGGTTATTGACCGGAGACGTGTCTCGGTCATGTCTACATTGTTCTCAAACCGTAGGGTCCGCACGCTTAACGTTACGATGACAGTTATTATGAGTTTATGCATTTTGATGTACCGAAGGTTGTTCGGAGTCCCGGATGTGATCACGGACATGACGAGGAGTCTCGAAATGGTCGAGACGTAAAGATTGATATATTGGAAGCCTATGTTTGGACACCGGAAGTGTTCCGGGTGAAATCGGGATTTTACCGGAATACCGGGAGGGTTACCGGAACCCCCCGGGAGGCAAATGGGCCTATTGGGCCTTAGTGGAAAAGTGAAAAGGGGCAGCCCACAAGGGCTGCGCGCCTCCCCCCCTTCCCTAGTCCTATTAGGACTAGGAGAAGGGGCCGGCCCCCCTCTCTTCTCCCTTCTCCTTGAAGAGTCCTATTAGGAATAGGATTGGGGGGGGGAGTCCTACTCCCGGTAGGAGTGGGACTCCCCCTGCGCCTCTCTCCCTTGGCCGGCCGAACCCCTCCCCCTGCTCCTTTATATACGGGGGCAGGGGGCACCCATAGACACACAAGTTGATCATTGTTGATCGTTCCTTAGCCGTGTGTGGTGCCCCCTGCCACCAAATTCCACCTCGGTCATATCGTTGTAGAGCTTAGGCGAAGCCCTGCGTCGGTAGTGCATCAAGATCGTCACCACGCCGTTGTGCTGACGGAACTCTTCCTCGACGCTTTGCTGGATCGGAGCCCGAGGATCGTCATCGAGCTGAACGTGTGCTAAGAACTCGGAGGTGCCGGAGTAACGGTGCTTGGATCGGTCGGATCGGGAAGAAGACGTACGACTACTTCCTCTACGTTGTGAGATCGCTTCCGCAGTCGGTCTGCGTTTGTACGTAGACAATACTCTCCCCCTCGTTGCTGTGCATCACCATGATCTTGCGTGTGCGTAGGAAAATTTTCGAAATTACTGCGTTCCCCAACATGTTTTGGTGATCAACTTGCGGGTTCCGCCCATGAACCTATGCATAGGGGTTGGCACACGTTTTTGTCTTGACTCTTCGGTAGAAACTTTGGGGCACTCTTTGAAGTACTTTATGGTGGTTTGAATAGATGAATCTGAGATTGTGTGATGCATATCGTATAATCATACCCACAGATACTTAAGGTGACATTGGAGTATCTAGGTAACATTAGGGTTTTGGTTGATTTGTGTCTTAAGGTGTTATTCTAGTACGAACTCTAGGATAGACTGAACGGAAAGAATAGCTTCGTGTTATTTTACTATGGACTCTTGAATAGATCGATCAGAAAGGATGACTTTGAGGTGGTTTCGTACCCTACCATAATCTCTTCGTTTGTTCTCTGCTATTAGTGACTTTGTAGTGACTCTTTGTTGCATGTTGAGGGATATTTATATGATCCAATTATGTTATTATTGTTGAGGGAACTTGCACTTGTGAAAGTATGAACCCTAGGTGTTGTTTCAACGCATTGCAATACCGTTTACGTTCACTTTTCTCATTAGTTACCTTGCTGTTTTTATATTTTTCAGATTACAAAAACCTATATCTACCATCCATATTGCACTCATATCACCATCTCTTCGCCGAACTAGTGCACCTATACAATTTACCATTGTATTGGGTGTGTTGGGGACACAAGAGACTCTTTGTTATTTGGTTGCAGGGTTGCTTGAGAGAGACCATCTTCATCCTACGCCTCCCACGGATTGATAAACCTTAGGTCATCCACTTGAGGGAAATTTGCTATTGTCCTACAAACCTCTGCACTTGGAGGCCCAACAACGTCTACAAGAAGAAGGTTGTGTAGTAGACATCAAGCTCTTTTCTGGCGCCGTTGCCGGGGAGGTTAGCACTTGAAGGTATATCTTTAGATCTTGCAATCGAATCTTTTTGTTTCTTGTTTTATCACTAGTTTAGTTTATAAAAGAACACTACAAAAAATGGAATTGAGTTTGCCTCATACGCTTCATCTTTTTAATATCTTTCGTGAGTATGATGGAAAGGAAAAATTGTGCCAAAGTGTTAGAAGAAGAATGCATTAAAAAGTTTGGCACTAAATCTTTGAATGATGAGCATGATTGCAATGTTGTTAGTATGAATTCCTTGAATATCCATGATGCTAATGATATGGAAAGCCACAAGCTTGGGGAAGCTATGTTTGATGAAGATGATGTTTTTGTCCCCCAAGTTTTGATGAGCAAATTTATTATGATGAAAGTATGCCTCCTATTTATGATGATTATATTGATGAAAGTGGATTTGGAGAGGTCATGACTTTATTTAGTGATGAATCCACTATTTCGGAAGAGGTTCCAATTGATTATGAGAACAAAGTTGCTATCTATGGTGATTATTGTGATGACATGTATGCTATAAAGAATAATGATAACCATGAAAATTGTCATCATGATTTTAGTTTTCAATTGGATTATGCCTCACATGATAGTTATTTTGTTGAGTTTTCTCCCACTATTATGAATGAGAAGAATTTTGCTTATGTGGAGAGTAGTAAATTTTCTATGCTCGTAGATCATGAAAAGAATGCTTTATGTGCTGGTTATATTGTTGAATTCATTCATGATGCTACTGAAAATTATTATGAGAGAGGAACATATGCTTGTAGGAATTGCAATAATATCAAGTTTCCTCTATATGTGCTTAAAGTTTTGAAGTTATGCTTGTTTTGCCTTCCTATGCTAGTTGATTATTATTCCTATAAGTTGTTTGCTCACAAAATTCCTATGCATAGGAAGTGGGTTAGACTTAAATGTGCTATTCATATTCTTCATGATGCTCTCTTTATGTTTCAATTCTTATCTTTTATGTGAGCATCATTGAAATCATGATGCCTACCTAGGGGCGTTAAACAATAGCGCTTGTTGGGAGGCAACCCAATTTTATTTTTGTTCCTTGATTTGTTCTCCTGTTTAGAAATAAATAATTTATCTATCCTCTGTTATGATTGAGTTTTTATGTTTTAATTAGTGTTTGTGCCAAGTAGAACCGTTGGGAAGACTTGGGGAAAGTCTTGTTAATCATGCTGTAAAAACAGAAATTTTAGCGCTCACGAGAATTGCTGCCATTTTTTTATTAGAGAGTGATATTTAGTTAATTCTTTTTGAATATGATTAATAAATAAATTACTCACTTCCAGAAATTTATTTTAGAATTTTTGGGGTTCCAGAAGTTTGCGTTAGTTACAGATTACTACAGACTGTTCTGTGTTTGACAGATTCTGTTTTCCGTGTGTTGTTTGCTTATTTTAATGAATCTATGGCTAGTAAAAGAGTTTATAAACCATATAAAAGTTGGAATAAAGTAGGTTTAACACCAATATAAATAAATAATGAGTTCATTACAGTACCTTGAAGTGGTGTTTTGTTTTCTTTCGCTAACGGAGCTTACGAGTTTTCTGTTAAGTTTTGTGTTGTGAAGCTTTCAAGTTTTGGGTAAAGATTCGATGGACTATGGAATAAGGAGTGGAAATAGACTAAGCTTGGGGATTGCCAAGGCACCCCAAGGTAATATTCAAGGACAACCAAAAGCCTAAGCTTGGGGATGCCCCGGAAGGCATCCCCTCTTTTGTCTTCGTTCATCGGTAACTTTACTTGGAGCTATATTTTTATTCACCACATGATGTGTGTTTTGCTTGGAGAGTCAACTTATTTTGTTAGGATTTGCTTTCTGTTATTTAGAACAATGTTTGCATCTTTTATTTCAATAAAAGTGGCATTGATAGCCTTTACTATGCCTATTTTACAAGTCCACATGTTGCTGTTTGAAAACAGAAAGTTTACCGCTGTTGCAAAAATTCCCTAGAAAAGTCAGAATGTGATAAAATGTTGAAAACTTTTGCATAATAATATGTGATAAATTTACTATGGTGGTAATTTTCTTTCATAATTTTTGGAGGTAGGGAAGTATGGATCTTGCTGCACTCTTTACAGACTGTCCTGTTTAGGCAGATTGTTGTTCTGTTTGCATTGTTTGCATATGTTTGCTTCTTTAATGATTCTATTTGAGGATAGGAGTATTAAATATGCAGAGTAATTTAGTATGAAATGTTGAATAATAATTTTAGTGATTTTCTACAGTGGAGTATGATAAGGTTTTTGCATTGGTTTATACTAACTTATCTCACGAGTCCTTGTTGAGTTTTGTGTGGATGAAGCTTTTGAGATTTAGGGAGACCATGATATGGGAGGAATTAAGGAGACACAAAAGCTCAAGCTTGGGGATGCCCAAGGCATCCCAAGATAATATTTCAAGAAGTCTCAAGCATGTAAGCTTGGGGATGCCCCGGTTGGCATCCCACCTTTCTTCTTCAACAACTATCGGTTAGTTTCGGTTGAACCTAAGTTTTTGCTTCTTCACATGATGTTTGCCATTCTTAGAATATCATTTTACTTTTTTTGATTGTTGTTTGAATAAAATATCAAGATATGAAATTCTTAAATGAGAGAGAGTCTTCACATAGCTACATAATTATTTAACTACTCATTGATCTTCACTTATATCTTTTTGGAGTAGTTTGTCATTTACTCGTGTGCCTCACTTATATCCTATGAGTAAATGGTTGAATGATTTGAATGTCATAAATCTGAAATTATATATGTTTCATATGCTTATCCCATGGGTAGTAATGACTTTACATATAAGAAGTAGAGGTAGTAAATTTATTGAAGGTTAGCAAACATTGTATTGGTCACTTGAACAATTCATGAAAGAATATTGAAGGAAGAGATATTTCACATATAAATATACTATCTTGGACATCTTTTGTAATTGTGAGCACTCGTTAAAATATGACATGCTAAAAGGTTGATGTTGGACAAGGAAGACAACGTAATGGGTTATGTTTTCTTATATTCGAAATAAAGTATATTGTCATGGATCGCCCAACACGTTGAGCTTGCCTTTCCCCCTCATGCTACCCAAATTCTTTGCACCAAGTAGAAATACTACTTGTGCTTCCAAACATCCCTTAAACCAGTATTGCCATGAGAGTCCATCATACCTACCTATGGATTGAGTAAGATCCTTCAAGTAAGTTGTCATCGGTGCATGCAATAAAAATTGCTGTCTAAATATGTATGATCTTTTAGTGTGGAGAAAATAAGCTTTATACGATCTTGTGATATGGAAGCAATAAAAGCGACGGACTGCATAATAAAGGTCCCTATCACAAGTGGCAATATAAAGTGACGTTCCCTCGCATTAAGATTTTGTGCATCCAACTATAAAAGCGCATGGCAACCTCTGCTTCCCTCTGCGAAGGGCCTATCTTTTATTATTGTCTTTTACCATATGCAAGAGTCATGGTGATCTTCATCCTTCCTTTTTTCATTTTATCCTTTGGCAAGCACCTCGTGTTGGAAAGATTCTGATATATATATATATCCAATTGGATGTAAGGCATCATGAACTATTATTGTTGACATTACCCTTGAGGTAAAAGGTTGGGAGGCGAATCTATAAGCCCCTATCTTTCTCTGTGTCTACTTAAAACTTTGAACCCATAAATATCGTGTGAGTGTTAGAAATTGTGAAAGACTAAATGATAGTTGAGTATGTGGAGTTTGCTAAATCAAAGCTCTGACATGGACTCTTCCTGAAAATAAGATGAATTGTAATTGTTTGATGACTAATAACACGGTTTGTTAGTTTTCAAGAAAGTTTATGATCTATACTTCAACGTGTAAATAGCTTGTTACTTGATCATGAGAAGCTTTATCAAATGAGCTATTGTTATGATATATAATGATGCTAGAAAAGGTGATTGACATTATCATTGATCAAACTTGTGCACCTACTAGCATTCACACTTCATAAATTATTTCTTTTATCATTTACCTACTCGAGGATGAGCAGGAATTAAGCATGGGGATGTTGATACGTCTCCAACGTATCTATAATTTATGAAGTATTCATGCTATTATATTATCTGTTTTGGATGTTTATGGGCTTTACTAAACACTTTTATATTATTTTTGGGACTAACCTATTAACCCAGAGCCCAGTGCCAGTTTCTGTTTTTCCCTTGTTTCAGTGTTTTGCAGAAAAGGAATATCAAACGGAGTCCAAACGGCATGAAACCTTCGGGAGAGTTATTTTTGGAACCGGAGCAATGCAGAAGACTTGGGGTGTACGTAAGGGAAGCAACGAGGAAAGCAGGGGCGCGCCCACCCCCCCTGGGCGCGCCCTCCACCCTCATGGGCCCCTCGTGGCTCCCCTGACGTATTTCTTCCTCCTATATATACCAATATACCCTAAAACCATCGGGGAACAGAATAGATCAGGAGTTCCGCCGCCAAAAGCCTCCGTAGCCACCGAAAACCAATCTAGACCCGTTCTGACACCCTGCCGGAGGGGGAATCCCTCTCCGGTGGCCATCTTCATCATCCCGGCGCTCTCCATGACGAGGACGGAGTAGTTCTCCCTCGGGGCTGAGGGTATGTACCAGTAGCTATGTGTTTGATCTCTCTCTCTCTCTCTTTCTCTCTCTCTCTCTCTCTCTCTCTCGTGTTCTTGAGGCGATACGATCTTGATGTATCGCGAGCTTTGCTATTATAGTTGGATCTTATGATGTTTCTCCCCCTCTACTCTCTTGTAATGAATTGAGTTTTCCCTTTGAAGTTATCTTATCGGATCGAGTCTTTAAGGATTTGAGAGCACTTGATGTGTGTCTTGCGTGGGATACCCGTGGTGACAATGGGGTATTCTATTGATCCACTTGATATATGTTTTGGTGATCAACTTGCGGGTTCCACCCATGAACCTATGCATTGGGGTTGGCACACATTTTCGTCTTGACTCTTTGGTAGAAATTGTGGGGCACTCTTTGAAGTACTTTGTGTTGGTTTGAATAGATGAATCTGAGATTGTGTGATGCATATCGTATAATCATATCCACAGATACTTGAGGTGACTTTGGAGTATCTAGGTGACATTAGGGTTTTGGTTGATTTGTGTCTTAAGGTGTTATTCTAGTACAAACTCTAGGATTGATTGAACGGAAAGAATAGCTTCGTGTTATTTTACTACGGGCTCTTGAATAGATTGATCAGAAAGGATAACTTTGAGGTGGTTTCGTACCCTACCATAATCTCTTCGTTTGTTCTCCGCTATATGATCCAATTATGTTATTATTGTTGAGGGAACTTGCACTTGTGAAAGTATGAACCCTAGGTGTTGTTTCAACGCATTGCAATACCGTTTACGTTCACTTTTCTCATTAGTTACCTTGCTGTTTTTATATTTTTCAGATTACAAAAACCTATATCTACCATCCATATTGCACTCATATCACCATCTCTTCGCCGAACTAGTGCACCTATACAATTTACCATTGTATTGGGTGTGTTGGGGACACAAGAGACTCTTTGTTATTTGGTTGCAGGGTTGCTTGAGAGAGACCATCTTCATCCTACGCCTCCCACGGATTGATAAACCTTAGGTCATCCACTTGAGGGAAATTTGCTATTGTCCTACAAACCTCTGCACTTGGAGGCCCAACAACGTCTACAAGAAGAAGGTTGTGTAGTAGACATCAAGCTCTTTTCTGGCGCCGTTGCCGGGGAGGTTAGCACTTGAAGGTATATCTTTAGATCTTGCAATCGAATCTTTTTGTTTCTTGTTTTATCACTAGTTTAGTTTATAAAAGAACACTACAAAAAATGGAATTGAGTTTGCCTCATACGCTTCATCTTTTTAATATCTTTCGTGAGTATGATGGAAAGGAAAAATTGTGCCAAAGTGTTAGAAGAAGAATGCATTAAAAAGTTTGGCACTAAATCTTTGAATGATGAGCATGATTGCAATGTTGTTAGTATGAATTCCTTGAATATCCATGATGCTAATGATATGGAAAGCCACAAGCTTGGGGAAGCTATGTTTGATGAAGATGATGTTTTTGTCCCCCAAGTTTTGATGAGCAAATTTATTATGATGAAAGTATGCCTCCTATTTATGATGATTATATTGATGAAAGTGGATTTGGAGAGGTCATGACTTTATTTAGTGATGAATCCACTATTTCGGAAGAGGTTCCAATTGATTATGAGAACAAAGTTGCTATCTATGGTGATTATTGTGATGACATGTATGCTATAAAGAATAATGATAACCATGAAAATTGTCATCATGATTTTAGTTTTCAATTGGATTATGCCTCACATGATAGTTATTTTGTTGAGTTTTCTCCCACTATTATGAATGAGAAGAATTTTGCTTATGTGGAGAGTAGTAAATTTTCTATGCTCGTAGATCATGAAAAGAATGCTTTATGTGCTGGTTATATTGTTGAATTCATTCATGATGCTACTGAAAATTATTATGAGAGAGGAACATATGCTTGTAGGAATTGCAATAATATCAAGTTTCCTCTATATGTGCTTAAAGTTTTGAAGTTATGCTTGTTTTGCCTTCCTATGCTAGTTGATTATTATTCCTATAAGTTGTTTGCTCACAAAATTCCTATGCATAGGAAGTGGGTTAGACTTAAATGTGCTATTCATATTCTTCATGATGCTCTCTTTATGTTTCAATTCTTATCTTTTATGTGAGCATCATTGAAATCATGATGCCTACCTAGGGGCGTTAAACAATAGCGCTTGTTGGGAGGCAACCCAATTTTATTTTTGTTCCTTGATTTGTTCTCCTGTTTAGAAATAAATAATTTATCTATCCTCTGTTATGATTGAGTTTTTATGTTTTAATTAGTGTTTGTGCCAAGTAGAACCGTTGGGAAGACTTGGGGAAAGTCTTGTTAATCATGCTGTAAAAACAGAAATTTTAGCGCTCACGAGAATTGCTGCCATTTTTTTATTAGAGAGTGATATTTAGTTAATTCTTTTTGAATATGATTAATAAATAAATTACTCACTTCCAGAAATTTATTTTAGAATTTTTGGGGTTCCAGAAGTTTGCGTTAGTTACAGATTACTACAGACTGTTCTGTGTTTGACAGATTCTGTTTTCCGTGTGTTGTTTGCTTATTTTAATGAATCTATGGCTAGTAAAAGAGTTTATAAACCATATAAAAGTTGGAATAAAGTAGGTTTAACACCAATATAAATAAATAATGAGTTCATTACAGTACCTTGAAGTGGTGTTTTGTTTTCTTTCGCTAACGGAGCTTACGAGTTTTCTGTTAAGTTTTGTGTTGTGAAGCTTTCAAGTTTTGGGTAAAGATTCGATGGACTATGGAATAAGGAGTGGAAATAGACTAAGCTTGGGGATTGCCAAGGCACCCCAAGGTAATATTCAAGGACAACCAAAAGCCTAAGCTTGGGGATGCCCCGGAAGGCATCCCCTCTTTTGTCTTCGTTCATCGGTAACTTTACTTGGAGCTATATTTTTATTCACCACATGATGTGTGTTTTGCTTGGAGAGTCAACTTATTTTGTTAGGATTTGCTTTCTGTTATTTAGAACAATGTTTGCATCTTTTATTTCAATAAAAGTGGCATTGATAGCCTTTACTATGCCTATTTTACAAGTCCACATGTTGCTGTTTGAAAACAGAAAGTTTACCGCTGTTGCAAAAATTCCCTAGAAAAGTCAGAATGTGATAAAATGTTGAAAACTTTTGCATAATAATATGTGATAAATTTACTATGGTGGTAATTTTCTTTCATAATTTTTGGAGGTAGGGAAGTATGGATCTTGCTGCACTCTTTACAGACTGTCCTGTTTAGGCAGATTGTTGTTCTGTTTGCATTGTTTGCATATGTTTGCTTCTTTAATGATTCTATTTGAGGATAGGAGTATTAAATATGCAGAGTAATTTAGTATGAAATGTTGAATAATAATTTTAGTGATTTTCTACAGTGGAGTATGATAAGGTTTTTGCATTGGTTTATACTAACTTATCTCACGAGTCCTTGTTGAGTTTTGTGTGGATGAAGCTTTTGAGATTTAGGGAGACCATGATATGGGAGGAATTAAGGAGACACAAAAGCTCAAGCTTGGGGATGCCCAAGGCATCCCAAGATAATATTTCAAGAAGTCTCAAGCATGTAAGCTTGGGGATGCCCCGGTTGGCATCCCACCTTTCTTCTTCAACAACTATCGGTTAGTTTCGGTTGAACCTAAGTTTTTGCTTCTTCACATGATGTTTGCCATTCTTAGAATATCATTTTACTTTTTTTGATTGTTGTTTGAATAAAATATCAAGATATGAAATTCTTAAATGAGAGAGAGTCTTCACATAGCTACATAATTATTTAACTACTCATTGATCTTCACTTATATCTTTTTGGAGTAGTTTGTCATTTACTCGTGTGCCTCACTTATATCCTATGAGTAAATGGTTGAATGATTTGAATGTCATAAATCTGAAATTATATATGTTTCATATGCTTATCCCATGGGTAGTAATGACTTTACATATAAGAAGTAGAGGTAGTAAATTTATTGAAGGTTAGCAAACATTGTATTGGTCACTTGAACAATTCATGAAAGAATATTGAAGGAAGAGATATTTCACATATAAATATACTATCTTGGACATCTTTTGTAATTGTGAGCACTCGTTAAAATATGACATGCTAAAAGGTTGATGTTGGACAAGGAAGACAACGTAATGGGTTATGTTTTCTTATATTCGAAATAAAGTATATTGTCATGGATCGCCCAACACGTTGAGCTTGCCTTTCCCCCTCATGCTACCCAAATTCTTTGCACCAAGTAGAAATACTACTTGTGCTTCCAAACATCCCTTAAACCAGTATTGCCATGAGAGTCCATCATACCTACCTATGGATTGAGTAAGATCCTTCAAGTAAGTTGTCATCGGTGCATGCAATAAAAATTGCTGTCTAAATATGTATGATCTTTTAGTGTGGAGAAAATAAGCTTTATACGATCTTGTGATATGGAAGCAATAAAAGCGACGGACTGCATAATAAAGGTCCCTATCACAAGTGGCAATATAAAGTGACGTTCCCTCGCATTAAGATTTTGTGCATCCAACTATAAAAGCGCATGGCAACCTCTGCTTCCCTCTGCGAAGGGCCTATCTTTTATTATTGTCTTTTACCATATGCAAGAGTCATGGTGATCTTCATCCTTCCTTTTTTCATTTTATCCTTTGGCAAGCACCTCGTGTTGGAAAGATTCTGATATATATATATATCCAATTGGATGTAAGGCATCATGAACTATTATTGTTGACATTACCCTTGAGGTAAAAGGTTGGGAGGCGAATATATAAGCCCCTATCTTTCTCTGTGTCTACTTAAAACTTTGAACCCATAAATATCGTGTGAGTGTTAGAAATTGTGAAAGACTAAATGATAGTTGAGTATGTGGAGTTTGCTAAATCAAAGCTCTGACATGGACTCTTCCTGAAAATAAGATGAATTGTAATTGTTTGATGACTAATAACACGGTTTGTTAGTTTTCAAGAAAGTTTATGATCTATACTTCAACGTGTAAATAGCTTGTTACTTGATCATGAGAAGCTTTATCAAATGAGCTATTGTTATGATATATAATGATGCTAGAAAAGGTGATTGACATTATCATTGATCAAACTTGTGCACCTACTAGCATTCACACTTCATAAATTATTTCTTTTATCATTTACCTACTCGAGGATGAGCAGGAATTAAGCATGGGGATGTTGATACGTCTCCAACGTATCTATAATTTATGAAGTATTCATGCTATTATATTATCTGTTTTGGATGTTTATGGGCTTTACTAAACACTTTTATATTATTTTTGGGACTAACCTATTAACCCAGAGCCCAGTGCCAGTTTCTGTTTTTCCCTTGTTTCAGTGTTTTGCAGAAAAGGAATATCAAACGGAGTCCAAACGGCATGAAACCTTCGGGAGAGTTATTTTTGGAACCGGAGCAATGCAGAAGACTTGGGGTGTACGTAAGGGAAGCAACGAGGAAAGCAGGGGCGCGCCCACCCCCCCTGGGCGCGCCCTCCACCCTCATGGGCCCCTCGTGGCTCCCCTGACGTATTTCTTCCTCCTATATATACCAATATACCCTAAAACCATCGGGGAACAGAATAGATCAGGAGTTCCGCCGCCAAAAGCCTCCGTAGCCACCGAAAACCAATCTAGACCCGTTCTGACACCCTGCCGGAGGGGGAATCCCTCTCCGGTGGCCATCTTCATCATCCCGGCGCTCTCCATGACGAGGACGGAGTAGTTCTCCCTCGGGGCTGAGGGTATGTACCAGTAGCTATGTGTTTGATCTCTCTCTCTCTCTCTTTCTCTCTCTCTCTCTCTCTCTCTCTCGTGTTCTTGAGGCGATACGATCTTGATGTATCGCGAGCTTTGCTATTATAGTTGGATCTTATGATGTTTCTCCCCCTCTACTCTCTTGTAATGAATTGAGTTTTCCCTTTGAAGTTATCTTATCGGATCGAGTCTTTAAGGATTTGAGAGCACTTGATGTGTGTCTTGCGTGGGATACCCGTGGTGACAATGGGGTATTCTATTGATCCACTTGATATATGTTTTGGTGATCAACTTGCGGGTTCCACCCATGAACCTATGCATTGGGGTTGGCACACATTTTCGTCTTGACTCTTTGGTAGAAATTGTGGGGCACTCTTTGAAGTACTTTGTGTTGGTTTGAATAGATGAATCTGAGATTGTGTGATGCATATCGTATAATCATATCCACAGATACTTGAGGTGACTTTGGAGTATCTAGGTGACATTAGGGTTTTGGTTGATTTGTGTCTTAAGGTGTTATTCTAGTACAAACTCTAGGATAGATTGAACGGAAAGAATAGCTTCGTGTTATTTTACTACGGGCTCTTGAATAGATTGATCAGAAAGGATAACTTTGAGGTGGTTTCGTACCCTACCATAATCTCTTCGTTTGTTCTCCGCTATATGATCCAATTATGTTATTATTGTTGAGGGAACTTGCACTAGTGAAAGTATGAACCCTAGGCCTTGTTTCAACGCATTGCAATACCGTTTATGCTCACTTTTCTCATTAGTTACCTTGCTGTTTTTATATTTTCAGATTACAAAAACCTATATCTACCATCCATATTGCACTTGTATCACCATCTCTTCGCCGAACTAGTGCACCTATACAATTTACCATTGTATTGGGTGTGTTGGGGACACAAGAGACTCTTTGTTATGTGTTTGCAGGGTTGCTTGAGAGAGACCATCTTCATCCTACGCCTCCCACGGATTGATAAACTTTAGGTCATCCACTTGAGGGAAATTTGCTATTGTCCTACAAACCTCTGCACTTGGAGGCCCAACAACGTTTACAAGAAGAAGGTTGTGTAGTAGACATCACCCCAACCCGAGATGGAGCGTGGTGCTAGTCCACCATCGCGTCAGCCTTCTCCACCCTAGCTGCCCGAGGCTGCCCATCAACGCAAGTCCTCCATACTGATCTCAGGTGTGTCAGCCTTCTCCAAAGCGAAAGAGAGCACCAAGCAAGAAACCCTCTCCTCCTGCCAAAAGGAAGTTGGCTTACGACAGGAGTGACGAGGAAAACAAGGCCATAGTGGATGCCGAAGTGAAGGCCTTTTTTGCTAAGAGGCCGCCCCCGCCACCAAAGGAGAAAATACCCGAGGAAGTCGTACAGCACTTTCTGGATATGGCTCAACCGGTTGTGAAGAGAACGGACTCAGACTATGAGCGCTCTGTTAATTAAGAAGTGATATCGTGCACAAAAGGAAAAAGAGTCGAGCTCGAGCCAAAGCAGGTAGTAAAAAATGCGGGAAAATTGTTCCCCAACTGGGAGAACAGGCAGTGCAATTGATCGCCCCGCTCATTGTACAATCACATGTGAGTACTGTCGATCATCTGGTAATAACCGACGAACATAGAATGCAGGCTAAAGAGGCCGGTGTCACTGTTGAACAACTCCTAGGCATCGAGTTTCTCCTCGAGTTTACAGAGGAGGAACTATCATGGAAATATGTCTCCGGCCAACCTCTGGTCAAGCCTGAAGAGATCCCGCTTCTATCAATGAGAATGCACAGATTGCATGATTGGTACCTGAGATAAGTAAAGAACGGGCAAGAGGCCCTCATGGTGAAAGTCAAGGCAGAGCATTACTTCCATGAAAAAGATTTTAGAGTTGAGTTTCAAGAAATGTTTCAGTTATTCAATCAAGACGCACTCGACAAATCTCTCCTCAATTGCTATTGTATGTAAGTGATTTCTTTCTGTAATTTAAATATCTAGTTGTGCTCATTCATTACCTATAATTATCCTTACTATATTCTTTTCTGTGGTATTATGCAGAATGAAGATTTATGAAATGAAAAGAGATGGACACGATGGCATTGGGTTCATTGACCCCAATACCTTTAATGAAGAGACATGGTCACGTCATAAAAAGAGACAAAGTGAAGCTTGCTAGAGTTTTTTAAGCGACTAAATACCCAACCAGAAATACTATTTCCTTACAATTTCGGGTGAGTGTTACTGTCTTGTACTACAAATTCTGTTTTGCTTACTAGATGTTAATAAGTGTAGTTGATGAGTTATACACATGTCCGCTTAATTATACAAACGTGTGCGCATGCAGTTTTCACTGGATCCTGCTAATCATTGAAGTTGACTTGGGAAAAGTTTAAGTATTGGACTCACTACTTAAAGAAACTAAAGAATACTCAATCATGAAAGGGATGATCGACATGTAATTTCAATCATTATCGCACTATGTCGGCCTCTTTAGTTCATTTCCTGATATCAACTAATTAATAACTCCTTTATTCATTTTTTTTTTGCCCGTGGGCAGGGTTTGGCAAAAGTTCATCAAACAGGTTCAATGGAAACAAGAGCTAACATGGGTGCGACCCAAGGTAATTAATTAGTACTAGCTACGACTGCGCATCTCTTTAATTCTAGTTCCAATATCATTATCATTCTTGATTAATTATTATCTGATTGAATTCTATTCTCGTAAAGTGCATGAGGCAGATGTCAGGGAATAATTTATGTGCATACTATGTTTGTGCGAACATCCGCATTATGATGTCTGAAAGACCAAATCTGCAAGACAACTTTGGGTACGTTTGCCAGAACACTATTCACAATTTTTATATTATTATCTAATATACATACACACAACTAATATATTTATATGATCTCTCTTTAAAGATGTCGGAAATGCGGGATGAGCTCCTACCAAAGGATCGCATACGAGCACTTCAAGAGGAACTGGCGGGATTTTTGCTTGACCAGGTCAGAGATCCCGAAAGAGAATACCATTACATCTAATGCCTTCATGTAATGATCTGTAAATTGTAGGAGAAATTGTATATATAGTTCCTCCGTCCGGTAAAGAGTGTACGTTTAGCTTCAAAATTTGTCCACAAAAGAGTGTACTTTTATCTTCCCAATGCACTTTAAAGTAGAAAAAAATAATTCTCTCTTGTCACACGGTAATCAAGACCAATAACAAGTTGTACATGGTCTTCTTAATTTGTACATGCACTTAGCTCATTGGGGTTGCTTAATTAAAGAAGAGAGTGATGATGGCTTGCATTTTTCCAATGCATTTTTCACTTTACTCCATAATTTGTCCTAAAATCTCTAGATGTACACTCTTCGTCGGATGGAGGGAGTATGTGTGTATGAATGGTCGTATGAGAAATTCGATGATATATATATATGATCGATTCTACGAGAAATTCTATTTATACATGCATAACGTGTACAGTATGTAGCAGCGTAAAATATGTTTGAAATGAAAAAGAAATAAATGGAAAACAAAAAATTAAAAGAAAAAATAAACCATAAACCCCTTAACCTTTTAGTCCCGGTTGGCGCCACCAACCGGGACTAAATGACCCCCAGCCCCCGGCGCGGGCTCGTGCCATGTGGTGGGCCTTTGGTCCTGGGTCATGACGAATCGGGACTAAGGGGGAGGGCTTTAGTCCCCACCCTTTAGTCCCGGTTGATGAACCGGAATTAAAGGCCCTTATGAACCAGGACTAATGGCCAATTCTACACTAGTAAAGCTTTCTCCTAGTAATGTAGGTGGCTTCAGATATACTAATGTATTACTTTGTATGATCTTTATAAATAATTAATAAAATGGTTGCATGCATCGCTCAGATGCAGAGGCCGGGATCCTCCTTTTCTTAAAAAAAAGAAGAGATTATACAGGATCAGGCCCCTCAGTGGTGGACGCAATAGCCCTAATTATGTGTGTAGGTGTTCTTGCATATAGTTCTGTATAGGGATTACAGGTATATATATGTGGTTGAGTGAGAGAGTCAGAAGATCACCCAACTATATGGAATGCGCCAATGCCATTTTCGCTATCAGCAAAAAAGAATTTCTAAACTTTTAGAATTGACACGCTATTTCCATTTAATTTTTATTTTCTTTTTATAAAAGATATAAGTTTTGGGTAAGTTGGAACTGGAATCCGTCAGGGAGCAGGTGTCACAATTCAGCTTGTATGGAGTCCATCGTGGTGAGTTTGTGGTATTGGAATCCATCATGGAATAGTAGGGCCGAACAATTGTGTTTCACCTATATATCGCTGTCCCTTCTCGGGCGGCAGTCTCCCAATCGTAAAATTCTGTTCGCCAAGTTGTCGTCAATTGTTCGCACCACCCGCCGTTGTCCTTACTGCTGCCTCTCGAATCGCTCCGTCGCCGTTGTCTCTTCCCGGGTCTCCCGTAGTCCCGCGCTTAGTATATCTGCCTCACCTAGACAGCAGCAATGGCCGCGTCCCAGAGCTCAGCAACGAGGACGGCCTCTACCTGCGCCCCGGAGACTGCGCATGGGACGCACCTATTCAAGATCCAAGGGTACAGCCTGTACAGAGGCTTCGACGTCGGCAAGGTCATCCAGTCCGCTACCTTTGCTGTCGGCGGCTACGACTGGTGCGTCCACTTGTACCCTGACGGTGAAACGGAAGACCATAAAGACTGGTTGGCTGTCGACCTCGTGCTCCAGACTGATAACACTGAGGTGAGGGCGCTCTTCCATATTTGGCCGGTCGACCAGGCCACACAGCCTCCCGCGCCCGGGCCAAATCCTTACCAGACAGAACCGTTGGTGTTTGATAGTCGTGGCAATGCAGGCCACTGCTGGGGCAATCCATATTTCTTGAAGAAGTGTGAACTTGGAAGGTATATTATGGACGACATTCTTCTCATCGAGTGCAGTCTTACAGTGATCAAGTTCAAGGAGGCACAGGTGGTGGATGCCAAGATTAACGCCGAGGTCCAAGTGCCACCGTCCGATGTGGTGGATAACCTCGGTACATTGCTGGAGGCTACAGAGGGAGCAGATGTGTCTTTCAAGGTCAAACATGCGGTTTTCCCAGCTCATAAGATCATCCTCGCAATGCGCCATGCGATCGCCGGTCTTTAGAGTGGAGTTCTACGGGCCACCCAAAGACGAACAAAGGCACAGCATAACCGTTGAAGATATGCAACCCACAACTTTCAGAGGACTGCTTCACTTCATTTACAAAGATACGTTGCCTCCGCTGGATGACCTCAACTCTGATGAGTATCAAGAATTGCTTAGGCATTTACTTGTTGCTGCAGATATGTATGGTATGGAAAGGATGAAGTTAATGTGTGAGAGAAAACTTTGCGAGGTTCTTTCTACTGGGACTGTGGCAACCACCTTAGCTCTAGCTGACCAGCATCATTGCAGCAAGCTCAAAGATGCTTGCATTGAATATATCATCTCTTCGAACAGAAAGGTTGATGTGATGGCAAGTAAAAGGACTTGTCCTACAATCATTGTTGATATATGGGAGAAAGCAGCTAACACCACAAATTTTAGTATGCTGACTGTGGATTAAATTTAGCATAGTTACTTCAGTTGAGACCTTTGCAAACCTTAGATTAGTTTGTTTTTTCTTAAATTCTCGGAGATCTTCTCGACAAGGGTTAGTTTTGCAAAATGTATGTCTCCCCTGTGATAATTTGTCAACCTGTACATGAACCTATATATGCTGGATCAGTATCATTCTTAAATATGTTTTGATATGTATACTAGTACATTTACTGTTTCTGTTTTACTCTTTAGGTTCTCTTTTAATTTCTTGATTGAAGCAGTGAGTGATTAACTACCATGACTACATCGATGGTGTAATGTGACGAAGCTTTAGCAAATATCAGTATTATGGAAAGTTATTGATCAGTTCTGAAGTTCTCGTGATGCCAATTATACACTGTATAATATGTATATTAAAATACCAATGTCTTAGTTGTTCACATCAGTGTTTCAATCTTAAATTTTAGTTTGCATTTTGTTACCAAATGTTCTATTTCTTTTAGAGTTTGGTAAAACTCTGAAACCATAGTTTCCCCTTCGAGAAATTTGAGATTTTGAAACAAAACCTGTGCAGATTCCAAAAGCACTACTTTGTCTCGTTAGCCTCCTTGTCCTGTGTTTTTTATTTGCCTAGTACAACTCTACACTGTTGAACCAAAGAACTTGCATTGACACTATTTCGACTTCACATGGTGCTTTCCCTGTGATATTTTCTGCAGCCTACCTCCACTCTTCAATGGTGAATAAAAGCTAAGGGCCTCTTTGATTCAAAAGATTTTCTTATGATTTTTGGAGGATTGGAAACCTCAAGATTTTTATTCCTATGGTGGCCATTTGATTCGTAGGATTGAATCCTAATATGAATTTTTACTAATATAAGGAATCATTTGTACTACACATTTCATAAGAAATCTGGCATCCACCACAACCACTTGGGAAAAAAATTCCTGTGATGCTATCAAACAAACTCAATTCCTGTAGGATTTGAATGGGCATGCCATTCTATTCATGAGTTTTTTTCTCTGTTCTTGCATTTTGACAATCCTGCAAAACAAAGAGGCCCTCCTCCTGATGGGTTCTTAGTGGAGAGATTTCTATAGATATATTGGCCTTGAACTTGCAAGCTAACAAGATGCCTAGTTCATTCGAAGGGAGATTTACTTGGTTTTATGGTTCCATTTCTTGTCATTCTATGCTATCTGGGGGCACTGTTTTTGGCCCTCAACTCTTTATTTATTTTTGGCTTAGTTGTTGAAATATCTCACATGATTATCTCTCCTGGCGCATGATGTATTCTGTTAGGGATAGTTGTTGCTTAGAGATAGGATTGTAACCATTTAAATTCATCTCTATCTCTTGTACTCCAAGTTATATATGCGCCACCATGGGATAAGCCCCATTCAATCAATAAATACCCACACGGCCCTCTCAGGAGGGTAGAACGCTTCCCATAATTTTTACATGGTAATCAGAGCTGCCTCTTTCAGTACGTTCTGATATAATTAATCATTTGCACTGCACATTTCATAGGAAAACTGGCATCCGCACTTGAAAAAAAATCCTTTTGTTTTTCCTATGATACTATCAAACAAACTTAATTCCTGTAGGATTTGAATGGGCTTGACATTCTATTCATGATTTTTGTTTTCTGTTCTTGCGTTTTGACAATCCTGCAAAACAAAGAGGCCTTCCTTCTGATGGGTTCTTAGTGGAGAGATTTCTATAAATATATTGGCCTTGAACTTGCAAGCTAACAAGATGCTTAGTTCGTTCGAAGGGAGATTTACTTGGCCTAGTCTCTATTTCTAATGGACGAGTTGGTGAATAGTCTTCGCGGTTTATTTTCGCTGATTTTTTCGTCTCTCCTCCCACCACCCCCTCCCACCCTGGTTCATCGGTTTATTTTTCTCTCCACTCTTTATTACAACCAAAACTTTTCTAACGTATAACAAATCACAGATCTAACTTTCTTAAATTATGCAAATCAATCGATTTCTTTTATTGGTTCAATTTGTCTTAGCAAACAAATAACAAATTTTCAGGAAACAAATAATACATTTTAATCTAACTTTCCTAACTTATCTAAATCAATCGATTTCTCTTATTAGTGAAATTTGTTTTAGGAAACAAATAATAGACACGTCACAACTTTCCTCCCAATAAATAGTCTCTTAACATTTGCAAACTTTCTTAATCAGACACGTCACAAACGGGCAGGTACTGATATCGCGTTACCAAACAATAGAATGAGTGATGTGGTGGCAAGCAAGGGGTATGAGCCCCTCAAACGGACATGCCCTACTATTGTTGTTGATATATGGGAGAAAGCAGCTAAGACTCGCAAAATTTAGTAGTCTGACCATAGATGAATTTTGTGAAATGTGTTGAAACTTTAGCAAATAGCAGTACATGTCAAGTTATTCTGAAAAATGATTGATTGGTGCCAACTATTTATGCTATGGAGATGCTAGGTAATTATACAAAACTTGTGCAGATTCAAATACCAGTTTTGTTTAGTCAGTCAGCCTCACTGTTCTTTGTTTTTCCTTATCAAGTAGGACAATTATACTTTGTTAAACCAAACAACGTAGAGAGACACTATTTCACTTGCTAAGTTGTTCGAGAGCTAGCACTTCACTTATTGCCCTCCAGTGTTCTTTTCTGCAGCTAACCTTCAAGTTTCAGTGACAGAAAATAAAGCAAAAAACAGTAATGTGTTCTTAGTGCAGAAATTTTCTATGAATTTATTGGCCTTGAGTCTGCAAGCTAACAAGATGCTTGGTTGAGGAAGATTTACTTGGCACAGCAATGTAGTGCTACTCCATCGGTTCATGGTTGCACTTTTTGTCGATTCCGTTTTCTAAAAAATGGCAGCTATGTTACTTCACTCCAAACATGGGTCACCTTACCTAAATTATGTATGAATTTGTAACACTGATAGTCATATATATCACCCCACTTCAGAGCCTCATGGTCAGGTTGTAGAACGGCATACGCATTTGGTTCAAATATCTCTCGCCGTCTCACGTGTTTGTCAGCTGAGCTACGAATGGTGAACCTTCTAGCTAGTTCTGTAGAAACATATTTTTTAAGTGTGGCCTACAAAAAGAAAGGCAAATACGAACAAAAACCGCAATGGTAGTTGTGTTTACAATTGTCACTATGTTTTCTCTTTCCTGTGCCACTTGTTCGTAAATTATGACATCCATGGTATACTCTCACACCAACAAATGAGTAAGTGTCCCTGATTATTTCCGTAGAGAGGCTAACATACATGTTCATCATTTTTTCTAATAATACCATGGTCTACGCCCACTTCCCTCCCACCTCCCCCCCCCCCCCCCCCCCCCCCCCACATCCCTCTATTTTTACTTGTTGCCACTTGGTTCCTCCTTGGCCTACTAGTTACATCACCATTAGTTCTGCTTACCAATTAGCATGCCATACTCAAGGTTCATCCTGGACAATGTTACCCCCCCCCCCCCCCCCCCCCCTCCTCTAAAAAACGCATACACATGCGACATCCTTCTAAGGTAGGACGGCCCAAGCTATTTTGTGTGCCTTGTGACACCTTGTACTCTAGCCTCTACTATAATGCCACAGTCATCTTCTCCCAGCCCCGGGCTCACCACCGTTCCCCAATTCTCGATGGACATGTGGAAGAATAACAGAAGTTAGAGAAGATAAACGTGGTTAGATGTTCGAATCTAGCCATGTTAAAATAAATAAAGTAGATGCAAAGAAAATCAATTGTGTTCCAGTCAAAATTGGTAGACGTGAGTGCAAAGAAAAAAAAAACTCCCACATCGTCAAATCCTAGCCACTCGAATCACCTCGATGACGCTGTCATTCCCATCTGGTGCCACCTTTCCCCACCTTTGAGTCATCCCGCTACCATCCGTGTTTCCCTTTCCCTTCCAGTCAGATTGTGTTGTTGCCATTCTCCTCGCCCGCTACTCCAACCGAGAGGTGGCCGCGCTACGAGACAGACGATGCAAACCTCGACCTGCACCCATAGATTGCGGATGGCACACGCTTGTTCATAAGGTCATGTTGATTGTGTACTGGTTGCAATATTTTTGCTGTCATCATTGTCAAGAAAGATCTAAAGATAAACCAACCCTCTCATCTTGCTATGTTAGAGGAAGAACAAAGAGAAATGTCTAGGAGGAAAAATGTGGCAGCCCAGTGATAGAATGAATTCTTTAAATTCATAAATAAACCATATTTGAAATCCCAATGCAAATATTTACTCTTATGATACAAATTTATCTATTGGATTCGCTTTAGACTATGTTTGGTTGTATGATTTGGATGGCACAATATTGCATTGGGTTGAATACCAATTCTCCAAGCAAACTGAAATCGGTCTGAGTACGAATGTTGTTGTTTGGTTGTTCATTGAATTGGCTCATGGAATCTCATAGTTAGGCTGCAATTCCAAAGCTGCAGTCTGTGACCATACTTGCATGTTTATATAGTAGTCAGACATATTCGAATGATTCTAGAAATGAACCACGACAACAAAAATGTTCACACAATGGCTGCAATAATTCTTTTCTTGGACAATATAGCAGCAAGCACATCGGCAACCATCATTAGAAGCACTAGCAGCAGAAGCCAGAAGATTCCTCTCTGAATAAAATTCATCAGCAACAACATTCAGCGTTCTTACAGATTCAGTGGGATTCAGTGTCAGCAAAATTCAGTAGCAGCAGCAGCAGCACCCAATTCCCACCGGGAGCTCCTCTTCTTCTCTAGGACATAGAAAAATCCATCACAGTAGCTATCAAGGACAGCAATACCATTCATCCATCCCTTTCTCTCACGGACAGAAAAATCTACCATCACAGTAGCCATGGCCCTGGGTGGCGACCTGCAGGGGTGCAGGCCACCGGAATCGAGCGTTGCGCAGGAGGGAGTGCGAGGGAGGCAGAGGCCGGCCGCCGTCGATTGGGCCTTCGAGTTCGAGGCGTGTGCTCGAAGAGGCGCGTCGAGGATCTGTTCGTGGCTGCCGACAGTAATGCAGATCTCGGAGCCGCGGATCCAGAGGAGTGAGGTGTCGCGCGCATGGAGGAGTATAGTCGCCCTCATCAATCCGGTGGACGCACAATGCTGCTCGAAGCCTATGGTTGCGCGCCTGGGCGACCGCCGTGGTCGAGCTCCTGGGCGCCGCCGCTCTTGTCCTCCCGATGCCCTGCCTCTCCCCTTCTTTCCGAGACCCGGTGAAGCGATTTCAGACAATGCGGAGGTGTGCGGCTCGGTATCGAGGGAGGGAGTGCCGGAATTGAGTCAATTTTTTCCCATCTTTTTTTTACATCTCAACAAAAAGTTCATTCCGTCATTTTTTTCATCTCAAAAAAAGTTTTTTTTCCCTTGGTCAATAGCTTCACCGTTCAAACGGTTGTATTGGGGACTGGCGGATACCAATTCACAATTCCAAAGCCGGAATACATTCATCCAAACACAATTAATATTTATTTTTATTCCATTTGCAACCCCGACAGACATGTATAGACTACGGGAATATAGCCGTTGTTGAATAGAGATGTTGGAGATTACTCGGTGAGATATAAACATTGGAGAATAGAGTGCTGAGATATAGCCGTTGCTGAATAGAGACGTTGGAGATTAGTCGGTGAGAAATAAACGTTGAAGAATAGATGCTAAGAATATAGCCGTTGTTGAATAGAGACGTTGGAGATTAGTCGGCGAGATATAAACGTTGGAGCATAGAGTGCTAAGAATATAGCCGTTGTTGAATAGAGATGTTGGAGATTACTCGGTGAGATATAAACATTGGAGAATAGAGTGCTGAGATATAGCCGTTGCTGAATAGAGACGTTGGAGATTAGTCGGTGAGAAATAAACGTTGAAGAATAGATGCTAAGAATATAGCCGTTGTTGAATAGAGACGTTGGAGATTAGTCGGCGAGATATAAACGTTGGAGCATAGAGTGCTAAGAATATAGCCGTTGTTGAATACAGACGTTGAAGATTAGTCGGTGGGATATAAATGTTGAAGAATAGAGTACTAAGAATATAGCCGTTGTTGAATAAAGACGTTGGAGATTAGTCGGCTAAATATAAACGTTGGAGGATAGAGTGCTAAGATATAAACATTTGAATAAAGAGACGTTAGATAATAACAGCTAGAAAAGTAGACGTTGCAATATAGACATTCAAAATTAGATTTGTTGTGCATTAAGTGGCGATTTAATGGCCCGATTCCGCTCCCACTATATATAGATCTTCACATAGTCGAATGAAGTATGAACTGTGTCCAGATCAAAAATAAGAAGCTTGAGAACATCCCAAATCATCAAATCCTTGTCGTCCTGCCTTACTGTGCTACGACCTCCTACCCTCACCTCTCCGCCCTTTCCCACCTCCCCAATCACCTAGCCGCCATTTCACCTTCTCCATTGCTCCCGGTTAGTTTTTGCACTCACAGACCATCATGGCCATGCCCCAGAACACATCGGTGCTGACGGCATCAACCTGCGTCCCAGAGACTGTGCATGGTACACACTCATTCAAAATCGACAGGTATGGCCTTTATCAGGGCTTGGGCGTCGGCAACTGCATCCAGTCCGCTAACTTCACCGTTGGCGGCCATGAATGGTGCATCCGCGTCTACCCCGACGGCTACAACGAGGCTAACAAACACTATGTGTCAGTTTTTCTTGAGCTCAAGACCAAGAACATTGAGGTGAGGGCGATGTACAATCTGATGCTGGTCAATCAAGCCATACAGTCGCCGATGTTGCCTTCCAACTTCGCAAACTTCAGCGACGGGCCTCCTGTGGTGTTCGACACTCGCAATGACAAACTCGAGGCATGGGGTTTTGTCGCATTCAAGAAGAAATGCGAGATCGAAGGCTCATCATACATTTTGGACGACTCAATCACCGTCGCATGCAACCTTACTATTATCACATTAAAGGATGCCAAGGAGGTGGATGCTGGGTTGATCGGTGACATCCAAGTGCCACCATCCGAATTGGTTGCTAACCTTAGTAAATTGTTGGGCTCTACAAAGGGAGCTGACGTGTGTTTCAAGGTCCAAAATGAGGTATTCCATGCTCACGAGATCATCCTGGCGATGCGGTCGTCGGTCTTCTGGGCGGAGTTCTACGGGCCGATGAGGTTCAAGCATGGGAACATCAAAAACATTGAAGATATGCAACCCGGTGTCTTTAGAGGACTACTCCACTTCATCTACACAGACTCGCTGCCTCCGATGAAGGACCTCAGTGCTGGTGGGTACGAAGAAATGCTTAGGCATTTACTCGTGGCTGCAGATAAGTATGCTATGAAAAGGATGAAGTCAATATGCGAGAGAAAACTTTGCCAGAGGTTTGATCAAGAGACTGTGGCGACAACATTAGCTCTGGCCGTCCAGTACAATTGCAGCATGCTCAAAGATGCTTGCATTAAATTTATCAACTCCTTGAGTAATGTGGATGGTGTGGTTGCGAGTAAAGGGTATCAACACCTGAAAAGAGCATGCCCTACTATATTTGTCGATATGTGGGAGAAGGCAACCAAGGCTCGAAAAGTTTAGATGTTCACTCTAGATAAATTCTTTGAGTAGTTACTTCACTTGATGCCATAGCAACCTGAGATCATTATTTTGTCTATTTGTTTAGGAAAATTGTAAGTTCTACATATGCTATACCAACAGTATCCAATAATATGTTTTTGTTTATTGATGAGCATCACATTTACTAGTGCTCATTTGATTTCTCAAAGTAGTGAGTCTTGGCTACCAGGACCACATCTATTGTGGATTGCGGTGCATCATTAGAAAACAAAAACTGCAAGAAAATCATTGGTCAGTCTAAAAATTGTATATTGTAAAGTAAAATACACCACAAATCCTAAAACAGTTCGAGGGGTGTCAAATAAGTGCTAATATAATGAAAATGCACATTTGGGCCCTAAAAGTTTGCTAAGTGTGCCACCCGCGGTCCTAGGTGAGTTTTTTCACAACCCCCCCCCCCCCCCCAAAAGGTCATATGTTCTAATTTTTACCCTCCAAACGTACGTGGATGTTGTCTAGCCATCAATCTGACTTTTCACAACCCCCCCCCCCCAAAAGGTCATATGTTCTAATTTTTACCCTCCAAACGTACGTGGATGTTGTCTAGCCATCAATCTGACCAAGCCATCCATCCCATTCCCCTTATTCTCTCGTAGGATCCAATCATTGCCATCCCGCATCTGCGTTGCCACTAATCGTGCTCTGCCATAACCACCTTCATCTCGCTCTTCTACTTGGTTCGCCGCTGCTACTGCCAGCTCCACCATGTGTGGCAGTGAACCACGGTGCAGAAGGGGTCGGGGCCTCTCTCCTGATGGCCCGCCTACCGATGCGAGGATGTTGGGCGCCGGCACTGGACCAAATGAAGATGGGTCCTACCACCGCGGCCTTGCCGTGGCAAATATATTTGTTTTGACTATCAAAATTACTTTTTTATGACAATGGCAACTCTATTTATTTGACAATGGAAAATTTCCTTTTTAATGGTGTATTGTTTTCGTTATCTCATCATGGCAAATTGACATCTTAGACTATCGACCATTCTATTTTTGGACCATGGCAAAAGTTATTTTAGCTTTTGCCATGTCACTCAATATAGTTTTGACCATATTAGTAATACAATTCTTGCCATGCACAAAAACATTTTATATAAGGCAAAGTTGTTAAAACATTTCCCATGGCAAATTCACTTTATGGCCATTGGCAAATTTCTTTTTTTAGACAATGTCAAACTTGACCATGGCAAATTTATTGTTTGGACCATGGAAAAATTATTGTTTGGACCATGGCAAATTCATTGCTTGGACCATGCAAATTTGTTTTGTTTTGGCAATGGCAAATTTCTTTCTGAACACCCAAAAACACTTTTATCTTATACAATATCATATATTTTTATATGGATTTGTGTAACATGGCAAATTTGTTTGTCAAAGCATGTTAAATTTGTTGGGGAACGTAGTAGTTTCAAAAATTTCCTACGCACATGCAAGATCATGTGATGCATAGCAACGAAAGGAGAGAGTGTTGTCTGCGTACCCTCGTAGACCGAAAGCGTTAGCACAACACGGTTGATGTAGTCGTACGTCTTCACAATCCGACCGATCCAAGTACCAAACGCATGGCACCTCCGAGTTCAGCACACGTTTAACTCGATGACGTCCCGCGAACTCCGATCCAGCAGAGCTTCACGGGAGAGTTCCGTCACCACGACGACGTGGTGACGATGATGATGTTGCTACCGACGCAGGGCTTCGCCTTAGCACAGCTACGATATGATCGAGGTGGAATATGGTGGAGGGGGGCACCGCACACGGCTGGGAGAGATCAACTGATCAACTTGTGTGTCTAGCGGTGCCCCCCTGTCCCTGTATATAAAGGAGCAAGGGAGGAGGCCGGCCGGCCCTCGATGGGCGCGCCAGGAGGAGGAGTCCTCCTCCTAGTAGGAGTAGGACTCTGTTGGGGAACGCAGTAATTTCAAAAAATTTCCTACGCACACGCAAGATCATGGTGATGCATAGCAACGAGAGGGGAGAGTGTTGTCTACGTACCCTTCGTAGACTGCAACGGAAGCGTTGACGCAACGTAGAGGAATTAGTCGTACGTCTTCCTGATCCGACCGATCCAAGCACCGTTACTCCGGCACCTCCGAGTTCTTAGCACACGTACAGCTCGATGACGCTCCCCGGGCTCCGATCCAGCAAAACTTTGGGGATGAGTTCCGTCAGCACAACGGCGTGGTGACGATGATGATGTTCTACCGACGCAGGGCTTCGCCTAAGCACTACAACGATATGATCGAGGTGGAATATGGTGGCAGGGGGCACCGCACACGGCTAAGGAACGATCACGTGGATCAACTTGTGTCCTAGGGTGCCCCCTGCCCCCGTATATAAAGGAGCAAGGGGAGGAGGCGGCCGGCCAGGTGTGGCGCGCCAAGAGGGAGTCCTACTCCCACCGGGAGTAGGACTCCTAGTTGGACAAGGAGAGAGAGGGGGGAAAGAGGAGGAAGAGAGGAAGGAAAGGGGGGGCGCCGCCCCCCTTCCCTTGTCCTATTCGGACTAGGAAGGGGAGGGGCGCGCGGCCACCTCCTGCCTCCTTCTCTCTTCTCCCTCAAGGCCCATGTAGGCCCAATAAACCCCCGGGGGGGGGGGGGGTTCCGGTAACCCCCCGGTACTCCGGAAAAATGCCGATTTCACCCGGAACGATTCCGATGTCCAAATATAGGCTTCCAACATATCGATCTTTATGTCTCGACCATTTCGAGACTCCTCGTCATGTCCGTGATCACATCCGGGACTCCGAACTAACTTCAGTACATCAAAATGCATAAACTCATAATAACTGTCATCGTAACGTTAAGCGTGCGGACCCTACGGTTCGAGAACAATGTAGACATGACTGAGAGAGATCTCCGGTCAATAACCAATAGCGGACCTGGATGCCCATATTGGCTCCTACTTATTCTACGAAGATCTTTATCGGTCAGACCGCATAACAACATACGTTGTTCCCTTTGTCATCGGTATGTTACTTGCCCGAGATTCGATCGTCGGTATCCAATACCTAGTTCAATCTCGTTACTGGCAAGTCTCTTTTCTCGTTCCGTAATACATCATCCCGCAACTAACTCATTAGTTGCAATGCTTGCAAGGCTTATGTGATGTGCATTACCGAGAGGGCCCAGAGATACCTCTCCGACAATCGGAGTGACAAATCCTAATCTCGAAATATGCCAACCCAACATCTACCTTTGGAGACACCTGTAGAGCTCCTTTATAATCACCCAGTTACGTTGTGACATTTGGTAGCACACAAAGTGTTCCTCCGGTAAACGGGAGTTGCATAATCTCATAGTCATAGGAACATGTATAAGTCATGAAGAAAGCAATAGCAACATACTAAACGATCGGGTGCTAAGCTAATGGAATGGGTCATGTCAATCAGATCATTCAACTAATGATGTGACCTCGTTAATCAAATAACAACACTTTGTTCATGGTTAGGAAACATAACCATCTTTGATTAACGAGCTAGTCAAGTAGAGGCATACTAGTGACACTAAGTTTGTCTATGTATTCACAAATGTATTATGTTTCCGGTTAATACAATTCTAGCATGAATAATAAACATTTATCATGATATAAGGAAATTATTAATTACTTTATTATTGCCTCTAGGGCATATTTCCTTCAGTCTCCCACTTGCACTAGAGTCAATAATCTAGATTACACAGTAATGATTCTAACACCCATGGAGCCTTGGTGCTGATCATGTTTTGCTCGTGGAAGAGGCTTAATCAACGGGTCTGCAACATTCAGATCCGTATGTATCTTGCAAATCTCTATGTCTCCCACCTGGACTAGATCCCGGATGGAATTGAAGCATCTCTTGATGTGCTTGGTTCTCTTGTGAAATCTGGATTCCTTTGCCAAGGCAATTGCACCAGTATTGTCACAAAAGATTTTCATTGGACCCGATGCACTAGGTATGACACCTTGATCGGATATGAACTCCTTCATCCAGACTCCTTCGTTCGCTGCTTCCGAAGCAGCTATGTATTCCGCTTCACATGTCGATCCTGTTGGGGAACGCAGTAATTTCGAAAAATTTCCTACGCACACGCAAGATCATGGTGATGCACAGCAACGAGAGGGGAGAGTGTTGTCTATGTACCAACGCAGACCGACTGCGGAAGCGATCACACAACGTAGAGGAAGTAGTCATACGTCTTCTTCCCGATCCGACCGATCCAAGCACCGTTACTCCGGCACCTCCGAGTTCTTAGCACACGTTCAGCTCGATGACGTTCCTCGGGCTTCGATCCAGCAAAGTGTCGAGGAAGAGTTCCGTCAGCACGACGGCGTGATGACGATCTTGATGTACTACCGACGCAGGGCTTCGCCTAAGCACTGTAACGGTATGATCGAGGTGGAATTTGGTGGCAGGGGGCACCGCACACGGCTAAGGAACGATCTCAAGGATCAACTTGTGTGTCTTGGGGTGCCCCCTGCCCCCGTATATAAAGGTTGGAGGAGGGGGAGCCGGCCGGCCAGGGAGAGGGAGGCGCAGGGGAGTCCTACTCCCACCGGGAGTAGGACTCCTCCCTCCAATCCTAATCCTATTAGGACTCCCAGGGAAGAAAGGAGAAAGAGGGGGGGCCGGCCCCTTCTCCTAGTCCTACTAGGACTTGGGGAAAGGGGGGGGCGCCGGCCAGCTTGGGCTTGTCCCTTTTCTCTTTTTCCACTAAGGCCCAATAGGCCCATTAGTCTCCCGGGGGGTTCCGGTAACCCTCCCGGTATTCTGGTAAAATCCCGATTTCACCCGGAACACTTCCTATGTCCAAACATAGGCTTCCAATATATCAATCTTTACGTCTCGACCATTTCGAGACTCCTCGCCATGTCCGTGATCTCATCCGGGACTCCGAACAACCTTCGGTACATCAAAATGCATAAACTCATAATAACTGTCATCGTAACGTTAAGCGTGCGGACCCTACGGTTCGAGAACAATGTAGACATGACCGAGACACGTCTCCGGTCAATAACTAATAGCGGGACCTGGATGCCCATATTGGCTCCTACATATTCTACGAAGATCTTTATCGGTCAGACCGCATAACAACATACGTTGTTCCCTTTGTCATCGGTATGTTACTTGCCCGAGATTCGATCGTCGGTATCCAATACCTAGTTCAATCTCGTTACTGGCAAGTCTCTTTACTCGTTCCGTAATACATCATCTCACAACTAACATATTAGTTGCAGTGCTTGCAAGGCTTATGTGATGTGCATTACCGAGAGGGCCCAGAGATACCTCTCCGACAATCGGAGTGACAAACCCTAATCTCGAAATACGCCAACCCAACATCTACCATTGGAGACACCTGTAGTACTCCTTTATAATCACCCAGTTACGTTGTGACGTTTGGTAGTACCCAAAGTGTTCCTCCGGTAAACGGGAGTTGCATAATCTCATAGTTATAGGAACATGTATAAGTCATGAAGAAAGCAATAGCAACATACTAAACGATCGGGTGCTAAGCTAATGGAATGGGTCATGTCAATCAGATCATTCAACTAATGATGTGACCTCGTTAATCAAATAACAACTCTTTGTTCATGGTTAGGAAACATAACCATCTTTGATTAACGAGCTAGTCTAGTAGAGGCATACTAGTGACACTCTGTTGGTCTATGTATTCACACATGTATTATGTTTCCGGTTAATACAATTCTAGCATGAATAATAAACATTTATCATGATATAAGGAAATAAATAATAACTTTATTATTGCCTCTAGGGCATATTTCCTTCAGTCTCCCACTTGCACTAGAGTCAATAATCTAGATTACACTGTAATGATTCTAACACCCATGGAGCCTTGGTGCTGATCATGTTTTGCTCGTGGAAGAGGCTTAGTCAACGGGTCTGCAACATTCAGATCCGTATGTATCTTGCAAATCTCTATGTCTCCCACCTGGACTAAATCCCGGATGGAGTTGAAGCGTCTCTTGATGTGTTTGGTTCTTTTGTGAAATCTGGATTCCTTTGCCAAGGCAATTGCACCAGTATTGTCACAGAAGATTTTCATTGGACCCGATGCACTAGGTATGACACCTAGATCGGATATGAACTCCTTCATCCAGACTCCTTCGTTCGCTGCTTCCGAAGCAGCTATGTACTCCGCTTCACATGTAGATTCTGCTACGACGCTTTGTTTAGAACTGCACCAACTGACAGCTCCACCGTTTAAAGTAAACACGTATCCGGTTTGCGATTTAGAATCGTCCGGATCAGTGTCAAAGCTTGCATCAACGTAACCTCTTACGGTGAGCTCTTTGTCACCTCCATATACGAGAAACATATCCTTTGTCCTTTTCAGGTATTTTAGGATGTTCTTGACCGCTATCCAGTGATCCATTCCTGGATTACTTTGGTACCTCCCTGCTAAACTTATAGCAAGGCACACATCAGGTCTGGTACACAGCATTGCATACATGATAGAGCCTATGGCTGAAGCATAGGGAACATCTTTCATTTTCTCTCTATCTTCTGCAATGGTCGGGCATTGAGTCTTACTCAACTTCATACCTTGTAACACAGGCAAGAACCCCTTCTTTGCTTGATCCATTTTGAACTTCTTCAAAATCTTGTCAAGGTATGTGCTTTGTGAAAGTCCAATTAAGCGTTTTGATCTATCTCTATAGATCTTTATGCCTAATATGTAAGCAGCTTCCCCGAGGTCTTTCATCGAAAAACTTTTATTCAAGTATCCCTTTATGCTATCCAGAAATTCTATATCATTTCCAATCAGCAATATGTCATCCACATATAATATTAGAAATGCTACAGAGCTCCCACTCACTTTCTTGTAAATACAGGCTTCTCCAAAAGTCTGTATAAAGCCAAATGCTTTGATCACACTATCAAAGCGTTTATTCCAACTCCGAGATGCTTGCACCAGTCCATAAATGGATCGCTGGAGTTTGCATACTTTGTTAGCTCCCTTTGGATCGACAAAACCTTCTGGTTGTATCATATACAATTCTTCTTCCAGAAATCCATTCAGAAATGCAGTTTTGACATCCATCTGCCATATTTCACAATCATAAAATGCGGCAATCGCTAACATAATTCTGACGGACTTAAGCATCGCTACGGGTGAGAAGGTCTCATCGTAGTCAACTCCTTGAACTTGTCGAAAACCTTTCGCGACAAGTCGAGCTTTATAGACAGTAATATTACCGTCAGCGTCAGTCTTCTTCTTGAAGATCCATTTATTCTCAATTGCTTGCCGATCATCGGGCAAGTCAACCAAAGTCCATACTTTGTTTTCATACATGGATCCCATCTCAGATTTCATGGCCTCAAGCCACTTTGCGGAATCTGGGCTCACCATCGCTTCTTCATAGTTCATAGGTTCATCATGATCTAGCATCATGACTTCCAGAACTGGATTACCGTACCACTCTGGTGCGGATCTCACTCTGGTTGATCTACGTGGTTCAGTAGTATCTTGTTCTGAAGCTTCATGATCATCATCATTAGCTTCCTCACTGATTGGTATAGGTGTCGCAGAAACAGTTTTCTGTGATGTACTATTTTCCAATAAGGGAGCAGGTACAGTTACCTCGTCAAGTTCTACTTTCCTCCCACTCACTTCTTTCGAGAGAAACTCCTTCTCTAGAAAGTTTCCGAATTTAGCAACAAAAGTCTTGCCTTCGGATCTGTGATAGAAGGTGTATCCAATAGTTTCCTTTGGATATCCTATGAAGACACACTTCTCCGATTTGGGTTCGGGCTTATCAGGTTGAAGTTTTTTCACATAAGCATCGCAGCCCCAAACTTTAAGAAACGAGAACTTTGGTTTCTTGCCAAACCATAGTTCATAAGGTGTCGTCTCAACGGATTTTGATGGTGCCCTGTTTAACGTGAATGCGGCCGTCTCTAAAGCATAACCCCAAAACGATAGCGGTAAATCAGTAAGAGACATCATAGATCGCACCATATCTAGTAAAGTACGATTACGACGTTCGGACACACCGTTACGCTGTGGTGTTCCGGGTGGCGTGAGCTGCGAAACTATTCCACAATTTTTCAAATGTACACCAAACTCGTAACTCAAATATTCTCCTCCACGATCAGATCGTAGAAACTTTATTTTCTTGTTACGATGATTTTCAACTTCACTCTGAAATTCTTTGAACTTTTCAAATGTTTCAGGCTTATGTTTCATTAAGTAGATATACCCATATCTGCTTAAATCATCTGTGAAGGTGAGAAAATAACGATATCCGCCACGAGCCTCAATATTCATCGGACCACATACATCGATATGTATGATTTCCAATAAATCTGTTGCTCTCTCCATAGTACCGGAGAACGGTGTTTTAGTCATCTTGCCTATGAGGCACGGTTCGCAAGTACCAAGTGATTCATAATCAAGTGGTTCCAAAAGCCCATCAGTATGGAGTTTCTTCATGCGTTTTATACCGATATGACCTAAACGGTAGTGCCACAAATAAGTTGCACTATCATTATTAACTTTGCATCTTTTGGCTTCTATATTATGAATATGTGTATCACTATCTTCGAGATTCAACAAGAATAGACCACTCTTCAAAGGTGCATGACCATAAAAGATATTATTCATATAAATAGAACAACCATTATTCTCCGATTTAAATGAATAACCGTCTCGCATTAAACAAGATCCAGATATAATGTTCATGCTCAACGCTGGCACCAAATAACAATTATTTAGGTCTAATATTAATCCCGAAGGTAGATGTATAGGTAGCGTGCCGACCGCGATCACATCGACTTTGGAACCGTTTCCCACGCGCATCGTCACCTCGTCCTTTGCTAGCGTCCGCTTATTCCGTAGTCCCTGTTTCGAGTTGCAAATATTAGCAACAGAACCAGTATCAAATACCCAGGTGCTACTGCGAGCTCTAGTAAGGTACACATCAATAACATGTATATCACATATACCTTTGCTCACTTTGCCATCGTTCTTATCCGCCAAATACTTGGGGCAGTTCCGCTTTCAGTGACCAGTCTGCTTGCAGTAGAAGCACTCAGTTTCAGGCTTAGGTCCAGACTTGGGTTTCTTCTCCTGAGCAGCAACTTGCTTGCTGTTCTTCTTGAAGTTTCCCTTCTTCTTCCCTTTGCCCTTTTCCTTGAAACTAGTGGTTTTGCTAACCATCAACACTTGATGCTCCTTCTTGATTTCTACCTCCGCAGCTTTCAGCATTGCGAAGAGCTCGGGAATAGTCTTGTTCATCCCTTGCATATTATAGTTCATCACGAAGCTCTTGTAGCTTGGTGGCAGTGATTGGAGAATTCTGTCAATGACGCAGTCATCTGGAAGATTAACTCCCATCTGAATCAAGTGATTATTATACCCAGACATCTTGAGTATATGCTCACTGACAGAACTGTTCTCCTCAATCTTACAGCTATAGAACTTATTGGAGACTTCATATCTCTCAATTCGGGCATTTGCTTGAAATATTAACTTCAACTCCTGGAACATCTCATATGCACCATGACGTTCAAAACGTCGTTGAAGTCCCGATTCTAAGCCGTAAAGCATGGCACACTGAACTATCGAGTAGTCATCAGCTTTGCTCTGCCAGACGTTCATAACATCTGGCGTTGCTCCAGCAGCAGGCCTGTCACCCAGCGGTGCTTCCAGGACGTAATTCTTCTGTGCAGCAATGAGGATAATCCTCAGGTTACGGACCCAGTCCGTGTAATTGCTACCATCATCTTTCAACTTTGCTTTCTCAAGGAACGCATTAAAATTCAACGGAACAATAGCACGAGCCATCTATCTACAATCAACATAAACAAGCAAGATACTATCAGGTACTAAGTTCATGATAAGTTTAAGTTCAGTTTAATCAAATTACTTAGGAACTCCCACTTAGATAGACATCCCTCTAATCTTCTAAGTGATCACGTGATCCAAATCAACTAAACCATAACCGATCATCACGTGAGATGGAGTAGTTTTCAATGGTGAACATCGTTATGTTGATCATATCTACTATATGATTCACGCTCGACCTTTCGGTCTCCGTGTTCCGAGGCCATATCTGTATATGCTTGGCTCGTCAAGTATAACCTGAGTATTCTGCGTGTGCAATTGTTTTGCACCCGTTGTATTTGGACGTAGAGCTTATCACACCCGATCGTCACGTGGTGTCCGGGCACGACGAACTTTGGCAACGGTGCATACTCAGGGAGAACACTTCTTGATAATTTTAGTGAGAGATCATCTTATAATGCTACCGTCAATCAAAGCAAGATAAGATGCATAAAAAGGGATAAACATCACATGCAATCAATATAAGTGATATGATATGGCCATCATCATCTTGTGCTTGTGATCTCCATCTCCGAAGCACCGTCATGATCACCATCGTCACCGGCGCGACACCTCGATCTCCATCGTAGCATCGTTGTCGTCTCGCCAATCTTATGCTTTCCACGACTATCACTACCGTTTAGTAAGAAAGTAAAGCATTACATCGCGATTGCATTGCATACAATAAAGCGACAACCATATGGCTCCTGCCAGTTGCCGATAACTCGGTTACAAAACATGATCATCTCATACAATAAAATCAGCATCATGCCTTGACCATATCACATCACAACATACCCTGCAAAAACAAGTTAGACGTCCTCTACTTTGTTGTTGCAAGTTTTACGTGGCTGCTACGGGCTTTAAGTAAGAACTCATCTCACCTACGCATCAAAACCACAACGATAGTTCGTCAAATAGACTCCGTTTTAACCTTCTCAAGGACCGGGCGTAGTCACACTTGGTTCAACTAAAGTTGGAGAGACAGTCTTCCGCAAGCCATCTGTGTGCAAAGCACGTCGAGGGAACCGGTCTCGCGTAAGAGTACGCGTAAGGTTGGTCCGGATCGTCTCACCCAACAATACCGCCGAACCAAAGTATGACATGCTGGTAGGCAGTATGACTTGTATCGCCCACAACTCACTTGTGTTCTACTCGTGCAAATAACATCAAACAATAAAACCTAGGCTCGGATGCCACTGTTGGGGAACGCAGTAATTTCAAAAATTTTCCTACGCACACGCAAGATCATGGTGATGCACAACAACGAGAGGGGAGAGTGTTGTCTACGTACCAACGCAGACCGACTGCGGAAGCGATCACACAACATAGAGGAAGTAGTCGTACGTCTTCTTCCCGATCCGACTGATCCAAGCACCGTTACTCCGGCACCTCCGAGTTCTTAGCACACGTTCAACTCGATGACGTTCCTCGGGCTCCGATCCAGCAAAGCGTCGAGGAAGAGTTCCGTCAGCACGACGGCGTGATGACGATCTTGATGTACAACCGACGCAGGGCTTCGCCTAAGCACTGTAACGGTATGATCGAGGTGGAATTTGGTGGCAGGGGGCACCGCACACGGCTAAGGAACGATCTCAAGGATCAACTTGTGTGTCTTGGGGTGCCCCCTGCCCCCATATATAAAGGTTGGAGGAGGGGGAGCCGGCCGGCCAGGGAGAGGGAGGCGCAGGGGAGTCCTACTCCCACCGGGAGTAGGACTCCTCCCTCCAATCCTAATCCTATTAGGACTCCCGGGGAAGAAAGGAGAAAGAGGGGGGCCGGCCCCTTCTCCTAGTCCTACTAGGACTTGGGGAAAGGGGGGGCGCCGGCCAGCTTGGGCTTGTCCCTTTTCTCTTTTTCCACTAAGGCCCAATAGGCCCATTAGTCTCCCGGGGGGTTCCGGTAACCCTCCCGGTATTCCAGTAAAATCCCGATTTCACCCGGAACACTTCCTATGTCCAAACATAGGCTTCCAATATATCAATCTTTACGTCTCGACCATTTCGAGACTCCTCGTCATGTCCGTGATCTCATCCGGGACTCCGAACAACCTTCGGTACATCAAAATGCATAAACTCATAATAACTGTCATCGTAACGTTAAGCGTGCGGACCCTACGGTTCGAGAACAATGTAGACATGACCGAGACACGTCTCCGGTCAATAACCAATAGCGGGACCTGGATGCCCATATTGGCTCCTACATATTCTACGAAGATCTTTATCGGTCAGACCGCATAACAACATACGTTGTTCCCTTTGTCATCGGTATGTTACTTGCCCGAGATTCGATCGTCGGTATCCAATACCTAGTTCAATCTCATTACTGGCAAGTCTCTTTACTCGTTCCGTAATACATCATCTCACAACTAACATATTAGTTGCAGTGCTTGCAAGGCTTATGTGATGTGCATTACCGAGAGGGCCCAGAGATACCTCTCCGACAATCGGAGTGACAAACCCTAATCTCGAAATACGCCAACCCAACATCTACCATTGGAGACACCTGTAGTACTCCTTTATAATCACCCAGTTACGTTGTGACGTTTGGTAGTACCCAAAGTGTTCCTCCGGTAAACGGGAGTTGCATAATCTCATAGTTATAGGAACATGTATAAGTCATGAAGAAAGCAATAGCAACATACTAAACGATCGGGTGCTAAGCTAATGGAATGGGTCATGTCAATCAGATCATTCAACTAATGATGTGACCTCGTTAATCAAATAACAACTCTTTGTTCATGGTTAGGAAACATAACCATCTTTGATTAACGAGCTAGTCTAGTAGAGGCATACTAGTGACACTCTGTTTGTCTATGTATTCACACATGTATTATGTTTCCGGTTAATACAATTCTAGCATGAATAATAAACATTTATCATGATATAAGGAAATAAATAATAACTTTATTATTGCCTCTAGGGCATATTTCCTTCAGATCCCACTACGACGCTTTGTTTAGAATTGCACCAACTGACAGCTCCACTGTTTAATGTAAACACGTATCCGGTTTGCGATTTAGAATCGTCCGGATCAGTGTCAAAGCTTCCATCAACGTAACCTTTTATGGTGAGCTCTTTGTCACCTCCATATACGAGAAACATATCCTTAGTCCTTTTCAGGTATTTCAGGATGTTCTTGACCGTTGTCCAGTGATCCACTCCTGGATTACTTTGGTACCTACCTGCTAAGCTTATAGCAAGGCACACATCAGGTCTGGTACACAGCATTGCATACGTGATAGAGCCTATGGCTGAAGCATAGGGAACATCTTTCATTTTCTCTCTATCTTCTGCAGTGGTCGGGCATTGAGTCTGACTCAACTTCACTCCTTGTAACACAGGCAAGAACCCTTTCTTCGCCTGATCCATTTTGAACTTTTTCAAAATCTTGTCAAGGTATGTGCTTTGTGAAAGTCCAATTAAGCGTTTTGATCTATCTCTATAGATCTTTATGCCTAATATGTAAGTAGATTCACCGAAGTCTTTCATTGAAAAACTCTTATTCAAGTATCCCTTTATGCTATCCATAAGTTCTATATCATTTCCGATCAGTAATATGTCATCCACATATAATATCAGAAATGCTACAGAGCTCCCACTCACTTTCTTGTAAATACAGGCTTCTCCGAAAGTCTGTATAAAACCAAATGCTTTGATCACACTATCAAAGCGTTTATTCCAACTCCGAGAGGCTTGCACCAGTCCATAAATAGATCGCTGGAGCTTGCACACTTTGTTAGCTCCCTTTGGATCAACAAAACCTTCCGGTTGCATCATATACAACTCTTCTTCCAGAAATCCATTCAGGAATGCAGTTTTGACATCCATCTACCAAATTTCATAATCATAAAATGTGGCAATTGCTAACATGATTCTGACAGACTTAAGCATCGCTACGGGTGAGAAGGTCTCTGTTGGAGAACGCAGTAATTTCAAAAAAATTCCTACGCATTCGCAAGATCATGGTGATGCATAGCAACGAGGGGGAGAGTCTGATCTACGTACCCTTGTAGATCGCAACGAAAGCGTTGACACAACGTAGAGGAAGTAGTCGTACGTCTTCTTCCCGATCCGACCAATCCAAGCACCATTACTCCGGCACCTCCGAGTTCTTAGCACACGTACAGCTCGATGACAATCCCCGGGCTCCGATCCAGCAAAGCTTCGGGGAGGAGTTTCGTCAGCACGACAGTGTGGTGACGATCTTGATGTACTACCGACGCAGGGCTTCGCCTAAGCACTACAACGGTATGATCGAGGTGGAATTTGGTGGCAGGGGGCACCGCACACGGCTAAGGAACGATCTCAAGGATCAACTTGTGTGTCTATGGGGTGCCCCCTGCCTCAGTATATAAAGGATGGAGGAGGGGGAGGCCGGCCAAGGCTATTGGTGCGGCCAGGATGGGAGTCCTACTAGGACTCCAAGTCCTAGTAGGAGTCCATCAAGAGGGGAGGAAGGGAGAAGGAAGTGGAGGAGAAGGAGAGGTGGCCGGCCCCCTTTTCCCTAGTCCAATTCGGACCAAAGGGGAGGGGGGCGCAGCAGCCTTTTTCCTCTTCCCACTAAAGCCCATCAAGGCCCATTACTTCTCCCGTAACTACCCGGTACTCCGAAAAATACCCGAATCACTCGGAACCTTTCCGATGTCCGAATATAGTCGTCCAATATATCGATCTTTACATCTTGACCATTTCGAGACTCCTCGTCATGTCCCCGATCTCATCCGGGACTCCGAACTCCTTCAGTACATCAAAACTCATAAACTCATAATATAACTGTCATCGAAACCTTAAGCGTGCGGACCCTACGGTTCGAGAACAATGTAGACATGACCGACACACGTCTCCGGTCAATAACCAATAGCGGGACCTGGATGCCCATATTGGCTACTACATATTCTACGAAGATCTTTATCAGTCAGACCGCATAACAACATACGTTGTTCCCTTTGTCATCGGTATGTTACTTGCCCGAGATTCGATCGTCGGTATCCAATACCTAGTTCAATCTCGTTACCGGCAAGTCTCTTTACTCGTTCCGTAATACATCATCTCACAACTAACATATTAGTTGCAGTGCTTGCAAGGCTTTATGTGATGAGCATTACCGAGAGGGCCCAGAGATACCTCTCCGACAATCGGAGTGACAAATCCTATTCTCGAAATATGCCAACCCAACATCTACCTTTGGAGACACCTGTAGTACTCCTTTATAATCACCCAGTTACGTTGTGACGTTTGGTAGCACCCAAAGTGTTCCTCCGGTAAACGGGAGTTGCATAATCTCATAGTCATAGGAACATGTATAAGTCATGAAGAATAGCAACAGCAACATACTAAACGATCGGGTGCTAAGCTAATGGAATGGGTCATGTCAATCAGATCATTCAACTAATGATGTGACCTCGCTAATCAAATAACAACTCTTTTGTCCATGGTTAGGAAACATAACCATCTTTGATTAACGAGCTAGTCAAGTAGAGGCATACTAGTGACACTCTGTTTGTCTATGTATTCACACATGTATTATGTTTCCGGTTAATATAATTCTAGCATGAATAATAAACATTTATCATGATATAAGGAAATAAATAATAACTTTATTATTGCCTCTAGGGCATATTTCCTTCAGTCTCCCACTTGCACTAGAGTCAATAATCTAGTTCACATCGCCATGTGATTTAACAGCAATAGTTCACATCACCATATGATTAACACCCATAGTTCACATCGTCATGTGACCAACACTCAAAGGGTTTACTAGAATCAGTAATCTAGTTCACATATCTATGTGATTAACACCCAAAGAGTACTAAGGTGTGATCATGTTTTGCTTGTGAGATAATTTTAGTCAATGGGTCTGTCACATTCAGATCCGTAAGTATTTTGCAAGTTCTATGTCTACAATGCTATACATGGAGCTACTCTAGCTAATTGCTCCCACTTTCAATATGTATCTAGATTGAGACTTTAGATTCATCTGGATCAGTGTCAAAAACTTGCATCGACGTAACCCTTTACGACGAACCTTTTTGTCACGTCCATAATCGAGAAACATATCCTTATTTCACTAAGGATAATTCTGACCGCTGTCCAGTGATCTACTCCTAGATCACTATTGTACTCCCTTGCCAAATCAATGCAGGGTATACAATAGATCTGGTATACAGCATGACATACTTTATAGAACCTATGGCCAAGGCATAGGGAATGACTTTCATTCTCTTTCTATCTTCTGCCGTGGTCGGGCTTTGAGTCTTACTCAACTTCACACCTTGTAATACAGGCAAGAACTCTTTCTTTGACTGCTCCATTTTGAACTACTTCAAAATCTTGTCGAGGTATGTACTCATTGAAAAAACTTATCAAGCGTCTTGATCTATCTCTATAGATCTTGAAGCTCAATATGTAAGCAGCTTCACCGAAGTCTTTCTTTGAAAAACTCCTTTCAAACACTCCTTTATGCTTTACAGAATAATTCTACATTATTTCCGTTCAACAATGTGTCATTCACATATACTTTATCAGAAATGTTGTAGTGCTCCCACTCACTTTCTTGTAAATACAGGCTTCACCGCAAGTCTGTATAAAACTATATGCTTTGATCAACTTATCAAAGCGTATATTCCAACTCCGAGATGCTTGCACCAGTCCATAGATGAATCGCTGGAGCTTGCATATTTTGTTAGCACCTTTAGGATTGACAAAACCTACTGGTTGCATGATATACAACTCTTCTTTAAGAAATCCATTAAGGAATGCAGTTTTGTTTATCCATTTGCCAGATTTCTTAAAATGCGGCAATTGCTAACATGATTCGGACAGACTTTAGCATAGATACGGGTGAGAAACTCTCATCGTAGTCAACACTTTGAACTTGTCGAAAACCTTTTGCGACAATTCTAGCTTTGTAGATAGTAACACTACTATCAACGTCCGTCTTCCTCTTGAAGATCCATTTATTTTCTATGGCTTGCCGATCATTGGGCAAATCCATCAAAGTCCATACTTTGTTCTCATACATGGATCATATCTCAGATTTCATGGCCTCAAACCATTTCGCGGAATTTGGGCTCATCATCGCTTCCTCATAGTTCGTAGGTTCGTCATGGTCAAGTAACATGACCTCCAGAACAGGATTACCGTACCACTCTGGTGCGGATTTCACTCTGGTTTACCTACGAGATTCGGTAGTAACTCGATCCGAAGTTTCATGATCATTATCATTAGCTTCCTCACTAATTGGTGTAGGAGTCACAAGAACAGATTTCTGTGATGAACTACTTTCCAATAAAGGAGAAGGTACAATTACCTTATCAAGTTCTACTTTCCTCCCACTCACTTCTTTCGAGAGAAACTCCTTCTCTAGAAAGTATCCATTATAAGCAACAAATGTCTTGCCTTAGGATCTGTGATAGAAGGTGTACCCAACAGTCTCCTTTTGGGTATCCTATGAAGACATATTTCTCCGATTTGGTTTTGAGCTTATCAGGATGAAACTTTTTCACATAAGCATCACAACCCCAAACTTTAAGAAACGACTACTTTGGTTTCTTGCTAAACCACAGTTCAGATTGTGTCGTCTCAACGGACTTAGATGGTGCCCTTTTTTAACGTGAATGCAACTGTCTCTAATGCATAACCCCAAAACGATAGTGGTAGATCGGTAAGAGACATCATAGATTTGCACTATATCTAATAAAGTACGGCTATGACGTTCGGACACACCATTATGCTGTGGTGTTCCGGGTGGCACGAATTTGTGAAACTATTCCACATTGTTTTAATTGAAGACCAAACTCGTAACTCAAATACTCTTCTCTACGATCAGATCATAGAAACTTTATTTTCTTGTTACGATGATTTTTCACTTCACTCTGAAATTCTTTGAACCTTTCAAATGTTTCAGACTTATGTTTCATCAAGTAGATATACTCATATCTGCTCAAATCATCTGTGAAGATCAGAAAATAATGATACCTGTCGCGAGCCTCAATATTCATCGGACCACATACATCAGTATGTATGATTTCCAACAAATCTGTTGCTCGCTCCATTGTTCCGAAGAACAGAGTCATAGTCATCTTGCCCATGAGACATGGTTCGCAAGCATCAACTGATTTATAATCAAGTGATTCCAAAAGCCCATCAGCATGGAGTTTCTTCATGCGCTTTACACCAATATGACCTAAACGGCAGTGCTACAAATAAGTTGCATTATCATTATTAACTTTGCATCTTTTGGTTTCAATATTATGAATATGTGTATCACTAAGATCGAGATCCAATGAACTATTTTCATTGGGTGTGTAACCATATAAGGTTTTATTCATGTAAACAGAACAACAATTTATTCTTTTACTTAAATGAATAACCGTATTACAATAAACATGATCAAATCATATTCATGCTCAACGCAAACACCAAATAACACTTATTTAGGTTCAACACTAATCCCGAAAGTATAGGGAGTGTGCGATGATGATCATATCAATCTTGGAACCACTTCCAACACACATCGTCACTTCACCTTTAACTAGTCTTTGTTCATTCTGCAACTCCCGTTTCGAGTTACTACTCTTAGCAACTGAACTAGCATCAAATACTGAGGGGTTGCTATAAACACTAGTAAAGTACACATCAATAGCATGTATATCAAATATAGTTATGTTCACTTTGCCATCCTACTTATCCGCCAATCACTTGGGGTAGTTCCGCTTCCAGTGACCAGTCCCTTTGCAGTAGAAGCACTTAGTCTTAGGCTTAGGATCAGACTTGGGCTTCTTCAGTTGAGCAACAACTTGCTTTCCGTTCTTCTTGAAGTTCCCCTTCTTCCCTTTGCCCTTTTCTTGAAACTAGTGGTCTTGTCAACCATCAAAACTTGATGTTTTTCTTGATTTCTACCTTCGTTGATTTCAGCATCACGAAGAGCTTGGGAGTTGTTTCCGTTATCCCTTGCATATTATAGTTCATCACGAAGTTCTACTAACTTGGTGATGGTGACCAGAGAATTCTGTCAATCACTATCTTATCTGGAAGATTAACTCCCACTTGATTCAAGCGATTGTAGTACCCAGACAATCTGAGCACATGCTCACTAGTTGAGTGATTCTCCTCCATCTTTTAGCTATAGAACTTGTTGGAGACTTCATATCTCTCAACTCGGGTATTTGCTTGAAATATTAACTTCAACTCCTGGAACATCTCATATGGTCCATGACGTTCAAAACGTCTTTGAAGTCCCGATTCTAAGCCATTAAGCAAGGTGCACTAAACTATCAAGTAGTCATCATATTGAGCTAGCAATGAGGATAAACCTCAGATCACGGATCCAATCCGCATCATTGCTACTAACATCTTTCAACTCAATTTTCTCTAGGAACATATCAAAAATAAACACAGGGAAGCAACAACGCGAGCTATTGATCTACAATATAATTTGCAAAATAGTACCAGGACTAAGTTCATGATAAATTTAAGTTCAATTTAATCATATTACTTAAGAACTCCCACTTAGATGGACATCCCTCTAATCCTCTAAGTGATCATGTGATCCAAATCAACTAAACCATGTCCGATCATCACGTGAGATGGAGTAGTTTCATTGGTGAACATCACTATGTTGATCATATCTACTATATGATTCACGCTCGACCTTTCGGTCTCCGTGTTCCGAGGCCATATCTGTATATGCTTGGCTCGTCAAGTATAACCTGAGTATTCCGCGTGTGCAACTGTTTTGCACCCGTTGTATTTGAACGTAGAGCCTATCACACCCGATCATCACGTGGTGTCTCAGCACGAAGAACTTTCGCAACGGTGCATACTCAGGGAGAACACTTCTTGATAATTAGTGAGAGATCATCTTAAAATGCTACCGTCAAACTAAGCAAAATAAGATGTATAAAAGATAAACATCATATGCAATCAAAATATGTGACATGATATGGCCATCATCATCTTGCTTCTTTGATCTCCATCTCTAAAGTACTGTCATGATCTATATCGTTACCAGCATGACACCATGATCTCCATCATCTTGATCTATATCAATGTGTCGTCACGTGGTCGTCTCGCCAACACTTGCTCTTGCAACTATTGCTATCGCATAGCGATAAAGTAAAGCAATTATTGGGCGCTTGCATCTTATGCAATAGACAGACAACCATAAGGCTTTTGCCAGTTGCCGATAAGTTAAACAAAACATGATCATCTTATATAACAACTTATAACTCATCACGTTTTGACCATATGACATCACAACATGCCGTGCAAAAACAAGTTAGACGTCCTCTACTTTGTTGTTGCAAATTTTACGTGGCTGCTACGGGCTTAAGCAAGAACCAATCTCACGTACGCATCAAAACCATAACAATAGTTTGTCAAATAGACTCCGTTTTAACCTTCGCAAGGACCGGGCGTAGCCACACTTGGTTCAACTAAAGTTGGAGAAATAGTCACCCGCAAGTCACCTATGTGCAAAGCACGTCGGGGAAACCGGTCTCGCGTAAGCGTACGCGTAATGTCGGTCCGGGCCGCTTCATCCAACAATACCGCCGAACCAAAGTATGACATGCTGGTAGGCAGTATGACTTATATCGCCCACAACTTACTTGTGTTCTACTCGTGCATATAACATCAAACCATAAAACCTAGGCTCGGATGCCACTGTTGGAGAACGCAGTAATTTCAAAAAATTTCCTACGCACACGCAAGATAATGGTGATGCATAGCAACGAGGGGGAGAGTCTGATCTACGTACCCTTGTAGATCGCAACGGAAGCGTTGACACAACGTAGAGGAAGTAGTCGTACGTCTTCTTCCCGATCCGACCGATCCAAGCACCGTTACTCCGGCACCTCCGAGTTCTTATCACACGTACAGCTCGATGACAATCCCCGGGCTCCGATCCAGCAAAGCTTCGGGGAGGAGTTTCGTCAGCACGACGGTGTGGTGACGATCTTGATGTACTACCGACGCAGGGCTTCGCCTAAGCACTACAACGGTATGATCGAGGTGGAATTTGGTGGCAGGGGGCACCGCACACGGCTAAGGAACGATCTCAAGGATCAACTTGTGTTCTAGGGGTGCCCCCTGCCTCAGTATATAAAGGATGGAGGAGGGGGAGGCCGGCCAAGGCTATTGGTGCGGCCAGGATGGGAGTCCTACTAGGACTCCAAGTCCTAGTAGGAGTCCATCAAGAGGGGAGGAAGGGAGAAGGAAGTGGAGGAGAAGGAGAGGTGGCCGGCCCCCTTTTCCCTAGTCCAATTCGGACGAAAGGGGAGGGGGGCGCAGCAGCCTTTTTCCTCTTCCCACTAAAGCCCATCAAGGCCCATTACTTCTCCCGTAACTACCCGGTACTCCGAAAAATACCCGAATCACTCGGAACCTTTTCGATGTCCGAATATAGTCGTCCAATATATCGATCTTTACGTCTCGACCATTTCGAGACTCCTCGTCATGTCCCCGATCTCATCCGGGACTCCGAACTCCTTCAGTACATCAAAACTCATAAACTCATAATATAACTGTCATCGAAACCTTAAGCGCGCGGACCCTACGGTTCGAGAACAATGTAGACATGACCGAGACACGTCTCCGGTCAATAACCAATAGCGGGACCTGGATGCCCATATTGGCTCCTACATATTCTACGAAGATCTTTATCAGTCAGACCGCATAACAACATACGTTGTTCCCTTTGTCATCCGTATGTTACTTGCCCGAGATTCGATCGTCGGTATCCAATACCTAGTTCAATCTCGTTACCGGCAAGTCTCTTTACTCGTTCCGTAATACATCATCTCACAACTAACATATTAGTTGCAGTGCTTGCAAGGCTTTATGTGATGAGCATTACCGAGAGGGCCCAGAGATACCTCTCCGACAATCGGAGTGACAAATCCTATTCTCGAAATACGCCAACCCAACATCTACCTTTGGAGACACCTGTAGTACTCCTTTATAATCACCCAGCTACGTTGTGACGTTTGGTAGCACCCAAAGTGTTCCTCCGGTAAATGGGAGTTGCATAATCTCATAGTCATAGGAACATGTATAAGTCATGAAGAATAGCAACAGCAACATACTAAACGATCGGGTGCTAAGCTAATGGAATGGGTCATGTCAATCAGATCATTCAACTAATGATGTGACCTCGCTAATCAAATAACAACTCTTTTGTCCATGGTTAGGAAACATAACCATCTTTGATTAACGAGCTAGTCAAGTAGAGGCATAGTAGTGACACTCTGTTTGTCTATGTATTCACACATGTATTATGTTTCCGGTTAATACAATTCTGGCATGAATAATAAACATTTATCATGATATCAGGAAATAAATAATAACTTTATTATTGCCTCCAGGGCATATTTCCTTCAGTCTCATCGTAGTCAACCCCTTGAACTTGTCGAAAACCTTTTGCGACAAGTCGAGCTTTGTAGACAGTAATATTACCGTCCGCGTCAGTCTTCTTCTTGAAGATCCATTTATTCTCAATTGCTTGCCGATCATCGGGCAAGTCAACCAAAGTCCATACTTTGTTCTCATACATGGATCCCATCTCAGATTTCATGGCTTCAAGCCATTTTGCGGAATCTGGGCTCACCATCGCTTCTTCATAGTTTGTAGGTTCATCATGATCTAGTAGCATGACTTCCAGAACTGGATTACCGTACCACTCTGGCGCGGATCTCACTCTGGTTGATCTACGAGGTTCAGTAGTATCTTGTTCCGAAGTTTCATGATCATTATCATTAACTTCCTCTCTTATTGGTGTAGGTGTCGTAGAAACAGTTTTCTGTGATGTACTACTTTCCAACAAGGGAGCAGGTATAGTTACCTCGTCAAGTTCTACATTCCTCCCACTTACTTCTTTCGAGAGAAACTCCTTCTCCACAAAGTTTCCGAATTTAGCAACAAAAGTCTTGCCTTCGGATTTGTGATAGAAGATGTATCCAATCGTTTCCTTTGTTTATCCTATGAAGACACATTTCTCCGATTTGGGTTCGAGCTTTTTCACATAAGCATCGCATTCCCAAACTTTCAGAAACGACAACTTTGGTTTCTTGCCAAACCATAGTTCATAAGGCGTCGTCTCAACGGATTTTGATGGTGCCCTATTTAACGTAAATGCGGCCGTCTCTAGAGCGTATCCCCAAAACGATAGTGGTAAATCAGTAAGAGACATCATAGATCGCACCATATCTAGTAAAGTACGATTACGACGTTCGGACACACCATTACGCTGTGGTGTTCCGGGTGGCGTGAGTTGCGGAACTATTCCATAATTTTTTAAATGTACACCAAACTCGTAAGTCAAATATTCTCCTCCACGATCAGATCGTAGAAACTTTATTTTCTTGTTACGATGATTTTCAACTTCACTCTGAAATTCTTTGAACTTTTCAAATGTTTCAGGCTTATGTTTCATTAAGTAGATATACCCATATCTGCTTAAATCATCTGTGAAGGTGAGAAAATAACGATATCCGCCACGAGCCTCAACATTCATCGGACCACATACATCGGTATGTATGATTTCCAATAAATCTGTTGCTCTCTCCATAGTACCGGAGAACGGTGTTTTAGTCATCTTGCCCATGAGGCACGGTTCGCAAGTACCAAGTGATTCATAATCAAGTGGTTCCAAAATTCCATCAGTATGGAGTTTCTTCATGCGCTTTATACCGATATGACCTAAACGGCAGTGCCACAAATAAGTTGCACTATCATTATCAACTCTGCATCTTTTGGCTTCTACATTATGAATATGTGTATCACTACTATCGAGATTCAACAAGAATAGACCACTCTTCAAGGGTGCAAGACCATAAAAGATATTACTCATATAAATAGAACAACCATTATTCTCTGATTTAAATGAATAACCGTCTCGCATTAAACAAGATCCAGATATAATGTTCATGCTCAACGCTGGCACCAAATAACAATTATTTAGGTCTAATACTAATCCCGAAGGTAGATGTAGAGGTAGCGTGCCGACTGCGATCACATCGACTTTGGAACCGTTTCCCACGCGCATCGTCACCTCGTCCTTAGCCAATCTTCGCTTAATCCGTAGTCCCTATTTCGAGTTGCAAATATTAGAAACAGAACCAGTATCAAATACCCAGGTGCTACTGCGAGCATTAGTAAGGTACACATCAATAACATGTATATCACATATACCTTTGTTCACCTTGCCATCCTTCTTATCCGCCAAATACTTGGGGCAGTTCCGCTTCCAGTGACCAGTCTGCTTGCAGTAGAAGCACTCATTTTCAGGCTTAGGTCCAGACTTGGGTTTCTTCTCTTGAGCAGCAACTTGCTTGCCGTTCTTCTTGAAGTTCCCCTTCTTCTTCCCTTTGCCCTTTTTCTTGAAACTAGTGGTCTTATTGACCATCAATACTTGATGCTCCTTTTTGATTTCTACCTCAAGGTAGTCAGAATCCCAACTCGACTGCTAGAATCCTACTATGAATCCGGATCAGGTAGAATCCATGTTGAGTCACGATCCAAATAATAGAATCCTGTACAAAACTGTACAATCCCGACTATGCTATGGACTATATCCGATTCTACTAATTTATCTAAGCCGTTTCTTTAGTTGTAAAAGAATAGTATGCCATCATGCAAACCCCTTTTCATATACCTCATGGACCATTATTCCCCTCCCAAGCCCAAACGCCCAGTCGCCGACACCTTTGATCTAGCTCTCAGAAACCCTAAATCAAAATGGAGGATCAAGCTTGTCGACAGATGGAATTGGCGTGAAAAGGAGGATGCTTCAAGATTGATCGGAGAAGGAGAGCAAGACCCTTCAAGGATTAGCACTGCAGGTCAGATAGACAAGTGATATACTATTCACGCACTCTAAAAAGAACCTAAGTAATTTCATGCATTGAAGGATTAAATGTTCTATATATTTCCCTCTCGTATGTTCCATACATGCTAGCTAGATGGTAGGTTAGCCATAAAAAGAAATGGAATACAACTAGCATTGATGTGTACGTTCTTTGCTCCATATTTAGTGTCAAAACTCTATAGAACCCATATAAATTTCTTGTGTGCATACAAAATATTTTATTTGAGTAAATCTAATAGAATCCTCGATTCCACGACTCGATCTTACGACTCGATTCTGTCTGAGGAAAATCGATCCAACTCCGAATCCCGACTCTGACTACCTTGTTCTACCTCCGCAGCTTTCAGCATTGCGAAGAGCTCGGGAATAGTCTTGTTCATCCCTTGCATATTATAGTTCATCACGAAGTTCTTGTAGCTTGGTGGCAGTGATTGGAGAATTCTGTCAATGACGCAATCATCTGGAAGATTAACTCCCATCTGAATCAAGTGATTATTATACCCAGACATTTTGAGTATATGCTCACTGACAGAATTGTTCTCCTCCACCTTGCAGCTATAGAACTTATTGGAGACTTCATATCTCTCAATCCGGGCATTTACTTGAAATATTAACTTCAACTCCTAGAACATCTCATATGCTCCATGACGTTCAAAACGTCGTTGAAGTCCCGATTCTAAGCCGTAAAGCATGGCACACTGAACTATCGAGTAGTCATCAGCTTTGCTCTGCCAGACGTTCATAACATCTGGTGTTGCTCCAGCAGCAGGCCTGGCACCCAGCGGTGCTTCCAGGACGTAATTCTTCTGTGCAGCAATGAGGATAATCCTCAAGTTACGGACCCAGTCCGTGTAATTGCTACCATCATCTTTCAACTTTGCTTTCTCAAGGAACGCATTAAAATTCAATGGAACAACAGCACGAGCCATCTATCTACAATCAAACATAAACAAGCAAGATACTATCAGGTACCAAGTTCATGATAAGTTTAAGTTCAATTAATCAAATTACTTAAGAACACCCACTTAGATAGACATCCCTCTAATCCTCTAAGTGATCACGTGATCCAAATCAACTAAACCATGTTCGATCATCACGTGAGATGGAGTAGTTTCATTGGTGAACATCACTATGTTGATCATATCTACTATATGATTCACGCTCGACCTTTCGGTCTCCGTGTTCCGAGGCCATATCTGTATATGCTTGGCTCGTCAAGTATAACCTGGGTATTCCGCGTGTGCAACTGTTTTGCACCTGTTGTATTTGAACGTAGAGCCTATCACACCCGATCATCACATGGTGTCTCAGCACGAAGAACTTTCGCAACGGTGCATACTCTAGGAGAACACTTCTTGATAATTTAGTGAGAGATCATCTTATAATGCTACCGTCAATCAAAGCAAGATAAGATGCATAAAAGATAAACATCACATGCAATCAATATAAGTGATATGATATGGCCATCATCATCTTGTCCCTGTGATCTCCATCTCCGAAGCACCGTCATGATCACCATCGTCACCGGCGTGACACCTTGATCTCCATCGTAGCATCGTTGTCGTCTCGCCAATCTTATGCTTCCACGACTATCGCTACCGCTTAGTGATAAACTAAAGCATTACATCGCGATTGCATTGCATACAATAAAGCGACAACCATATGGCTCCTGCCAGTTGCCGATAACTCGGTTACAAAGCATGATCATCTCATACAATAAAATTTAGCATCATGTCTTGGCCATATCACATCACAACATGCCCTGCAAAAACAATTTAGACGTCCTCTACTTTGTTGTTGCAAGTTTTATGTGGCTGCTACGGGCTTAAGTAAGAACCAATCTTACCTACGCATCAAAACCACAACGATAGTTTGTCAATTTGACTCCGTTTTAACCTTCGCAAGGACAGGGCGTAGCCACACTTGGTTCAACTAAAGTTGGAGAAATAGTCACCCGCAAGCCACCTTTGTGCAAAGCACGTCGGGAGAACCGGTCTCGCGTAAGCGTACGCGTAATGTCGGTCCGGGCCGCTTCATCCAACAATACCGCCGAACCAAAGTATGACATGCTGGTAGGCAGTATGACTTATATCGCCCACAACTCACTTGTGTTCTACTCGTGCATATAACATCAAACCATAAAATCTAGGCTCTGATACCACTGTTGGGGAACGCAGTAATTTCAAAAAATTCCCTACGCACACGCAAGATCATGGTGATGCATAGCAACGCGAGGGGAGAGTGTTGTCTACGTACCCTTCGTAGACTGTAACGGAAGCGTTGATGCAACGTAGAGGAAGTAGTCGTACGTCTTCCCGATCCGACCGATCCAAGCACCGTTACTCCGGAAACTCCGAGTTCTTAGCACACGTACAGCTCGATGACGCTCCCCGGGCTCCGATCCAGCAAAGCTTTGGGGATGAGTTCCGTCAGCACAACGGCGTGGTGACGATGATGATGTTCTACCGACGCAGGGCTTCGCCTAAGCACTACAGCAATATGATCGAGGTGGAATATGGTGGCAAGGGGCACCGCACACGGCTATGGAGTGATCACGTGGATCAACTTGTGTCCTAGGGTGCCCCCCTGCCCCCGTATATAAAGGAGCAAGGGGAGGAGGCGGCCGGCCAGGTGTGGCGCGCCAAGAGGGAGTCCTACTCCCACCGGGAGCAGGACTCCTAGTTGGACAAGGAGAGACAGGGGGAAAGAGGAGGAAGACAGGAAGGAAAGGGGGGGGCGCTGCCCCCCTTCCCTTGTCCTATTCGGACTAGGAAGGGGAAGGGCGCGCGGCCACCTCCTGCCTCCTTCTCTCTTCTCCCTCAAGGCCCATGTAGGCCAAAAAACCCTCGGGGGGGTTCCGGTAACCCCCACCGGTACTCCGGATTGCCGATTTCACCCGGAACGATTCCGATGTCCAAATATAGGCTTCCAATATATCGATCTTTATGTCTCGACCATTTCGAGACTCCTCGTCATGTCCGTGATCAGATCCGGGACTCCGAACTAACTTCGGATCATCAAAATGCATAAACTCATAATAACTGTCATCGTAACGTTAAGCGTGCGGACCCTACGGTTCGAGAACAATGTAGACATGACTGAGACAAATCTCCGGTCAATAACCAATAGAGGGACTTGGATGCCCATATTTGCTCCTACTTATTCTACGAAGATCTTTATCGGTCAGACCGCATAACAACATACGTTGTTCCCTTTGTCATCGGTATGTTACTTGCCCGAGATTCGATCGCCGGTATCCAATACCTAGTTCAATCTCGTTACTGGCAAGTCTCTTTACTCGTTCCGTAATACATCATCCCGCAACTAACTCATTAGTTGCAATGCTTGCAAGGCTTATGTGATGTGCATTACCGAGAGGGCCCAGAGATACCTCTTCGACAATCAGAGTGACAAATCCTAATCTCGAAATACGCCAACCCAACATCTACCTTTGGAGACACCTGTAGAGCTCTTTTATAATCACCCAGTTACGTTGTGACGTTTGGTAGCACACAAAGTGTTCCTCCGGTAAACGGGAGTTGCATAATCTCATAGTCATAGGAACATGTATAAGTCATGAAGAAAGCAATAGCAACATACTAAACGATCGGGTGCTAAGCTAATGGAATGGGTCATGTCAATCAGATCATTCAACTAATGATGTGACCTTGTTAATCAAATAACAACACTTTGTTCATGGTTAAGAAACATAGTCATCTTTGATTAACGAGCTAGTCAAGTAGAGGCATACTAGTGACACTAAGTTTGTCTATGTATTCACACATGTATTATGTTTCCGGTTAATACAATTCTAGCATGAATAATAAACACTTATCATGATATAAGGAAATAAATAATAACTTTATTATTGCCTCTAGGGCATATTTCCATCAAACTCCCCTTTCCTACTCCTACTAGGAGGAGGAAAGGAAGGAGAGGGAGGAAAAGGAGGAAAGGGGGGCCGGCCCCCTAGTCCAATTCGGTTTGGGCTAGGGGGGCCGCACACCCTGCCTCCTCTCTTCCACCACTTGGCCCATGAGGCCCATTACTTCTTCCTCGTATTCCCGTAAATCCCCGGTACCCCCAAAAATACCCGAGTCACTCAGAACCTTTCCGATGTCCGAATATAGTCGTTCAATATATTGATCTTTACGTCTTGACCATTTCAAGACTCCTCGTCATGTCCCCGATATCATCTGAGACTCCGAACTACTTTTGGTACATCAATCACATAAACTCATAATACAATCGTCACCGAAACTTTAAGCGTGAGGACCCTACGGGTTCGAGAACTATGTAGACATGACCGAGACATGTCTCCGGCCAATAACCAATAGCGGAACCTGGATGCTCATATTGGCTCCCACATATTCTACGAAGATCTTTATCGGTCAGACCGCATAACAACATACATTGTTCCCTTTGTCATCGGTATGTTACTTGCCCGAGATTCGATCGTCGGCATCTCAATACCTAGTTCAATCTCGTTACCGGCAAGTCTCTTTACTCGTTCTGTAATACATCATCCCGCAACTAACTCATTAGTTGCAATGCTTGCAAGGCTTAAGTGATGTGCATTACCAAGAGGGCCCAGAGATACCGCTCCGACAATCAGAGTGACAAATCCTAATCTCGAAATACGCCAACCCAATAAGTACCTTTGGAGACACCTGTAGAGCACCTTTATAATCACCCGGTTATGCTATGACGTTTGGTAGCACACAAAGTGTTCCTCCGGTAAACGGGAGTTGCATAATCTCATAGTCATAGGAACATGCATAAGTCATGAAGAAAGCAATAGCAACAAACTAAACGGTCAAGTGCTATGCTAACGGAATGGGTCAAGTCAATCACATCATTTTCCTAATGATGTGATCCCGTTAATCAAATGACAACTCATGTCTATGGTTAGGAAACATAACCATCTTTGATCAACGAGCTAGTCAAGTAGAGGCATACTAGTGACACTCTGTTTGTCTATGTATTCACACATGTATTATGTTTCCGGTTAATACAATTCTAGCATGAATAATAAACATTTATCATGATATAAGGAAATAAATAATAACTTTATTATTGCTTCTAGGGCATATTTCCTTCACTCTCCCACTTGCACTAGAGTCAATAATCTAGTTCACATCGCCATGTGATTTAATACCAATAGTTCACATCACCATGTGATTAACACCCATAGTTCACATCGTCATGTGACCAACACCCAAAGGGTTTACTAGAGTCAATAATCTAGTTCACATCGCTATGTGATTAATACCCAAAGAGTTTAAGGTGTGATCATGTTTTGCTTGTGAGAGAATTTTAGTCAACGGGTCTGCTACATTCAGATCCGTAAGTATTTTACAAATTTCTATGTCAACAATGCTCTGCACAGAGCTACTCTAGCTAATTGCTCCCACTTTCAATATATATCTAGATTGAGATTTAGAGTCATCCGGATCAGTGTCAAAATTTGCATCGACGTAACCCTTTATGACGATCCTTTTGTCACTTCCATAATCGAGAAACATATCCTTATTCCACTAAGGATAATTTTGACCAATGTCCAGTGATCTACTCCTAGATCACTATTGTACTCATTTGCCAAACTCAGGGCAGGGTATACAATAGGTCTGGTACACAGCAAGGCATACTTTATAGAACCTATGGCTGACGCATAGGGAATGACTTTCATTCTCTTTCTATCTTCTACCGTGGTCGGGCTTTGAGTCTTATTCAATTTCACACCTTGTAATAGAGGCAAGAACTCTTTCTTTGACTGTTCCATTTTGAACTACTTCAAAATCTTCTCAAGGTATGTACTCATTGAAAAAACTTATCAAGCGTATTGATCTATCTCTATAGATCTTGATGCTCAATATGTAAGCAGCTTCACCGAGGTCTTTCTTTGAAAAACTCCTTTCAAACACTCCTTTATGCTTTGCAGAATAATTCTACATTATTTTTGATCAACAATATGTCATTTAAATATACTTATCAGAAATGTTGTAGTGCTCCCACTCACTTTCTTGTAAATACAGGCTTCACCGCAAGTCTGTATAAAACTATATGCTTTGATCAACTTATCAAAGCGTATATTCCAACTCCGAGATGCTTGCACCAGTCCATAGATGGATCGCTGGAGCTTGCATATTTTGTTAGCACCTTTAGGACTGACAAAACTTTCTTTTTGCATCATATACAACTCTTCTTTAATAAATCCATTAAGGAATGTAGTTTTGTTTATCCATTTGCCAGATTTCATAAAATGTCGCAATTGCTAACATGATTCAGACAGACTTAAGCATAGATACGAGTGAGAAACTCTCATCGTAGTCAACACCTTGAACTTGTCAAAAACCTTTTGCGATAATTCTAGCTTTGTAGATAGTAACACTACTATCAGCGTCCGTCTTCCTCTTGAAGATTCATTTAATCTCAATGGCTCGCCGATCTTTGGGCAAGTCAATCAAAGTCCATACTTTGTTCTTATACATGGGTCTCATCTCAGATTTCATGGCCTCAAGCCATTTCGCGGAATCTGGGCTCATCATCGCTTCCTCATAGTTCATAGGTTTGTCATGGTCAAGTAACATGACCTCCAGAACAGGATTACCGTACCACTCTCGTGCGGATCTCACTCTAGTTTACCTACGAGGTTCGGCAGTAGCTTGATCTGAAGTTATATGATCATCATCATTAGTTTCCTCAATAATTGGTATAGGAGTCACAGGAACAGATTCCTGTGATGAACTACTTTCCAATAAGGGAGCAGGTACAGTTACCTCATCAAGTTCTACTTTCCTCCCACTCACTTCTTTCGAGAGAAACTCCTTCTCTAGAAAGGATCCATTCTCAGCAACGAATATCTTGCCTTCGGATCTGTGATAGAAGGTGTACACAACAGTTTCTTTTGGGTATCCTATGAAGATTTACTTCTCCGATTTGGGCTCGAGCTTATCATGTTGAAACTTTTTCACATAAGCATCGCAATCCCAAACTTTAAGAAACGACGGCTTAGGTTTCTCGCCAAACCACAGTTCATACGGTGTTATCTCCACGGATTTAGATGGTGCCCTTTTAACGTGAATGTAGCTGTCTCTAATGCATAACCCCAAAACGATAGTGGTAGATCGGTAAGAGACATCATAGATCGCACTATATCTAATAAAGTACGGTTATGACGTTCGGACACACCATTACACTGTGGTGTTCCAAGTGGCGTGAGTAGTGAAACTATTTCACATTGTTTTAACTGAAGGCCAAACTCGTAACTCAAATATTTTACTTCTGCGATCATATCATAGAAACTTTTATTTTTGTTAAGATGATTCTCCACTTCACTCTGTAGTTCTTTGAACTTTTCAAATGTTTCAGACTTATGTTTCATCAAGTAGACTAGCAAGATGCCCGTGCATTGCATGGAACACTAAGATGCTTTTTTTTACAAAACAACTGTTGTGATTGATCCACGCAGGAGTAATCTCATGTGTAAAAACTAATGACATCTCGAGAAAGAGGAGAGATAAGGTGAGGAGGAGTGGGGCGTGGTGGTGATTGGTGGTCGAACTGAGTGGAGGCATGGGGATGGACGATGATAGCAGCGGCCACCATGCCATATTGTTTCAGAGGCTTCCTTTTCTAATTGCTCAACAATGAGGTCGTGGGAGATAAGGATGAACGAGGGAAGGCCTTATCTGCAAATATGGAGAGAGGTGCGAGTATCTTTTTGTAAAATTACCATAGTTTGCTTTCTATCCGTCAGATATAGATCGGACGGTCTATATTGCAAGATGGCAGGCACACCATCATCACCAACTCGGTCTTTTATAAGAGTAGAGATATACCCATTGTTGGGGAACGTAGTAATTTCAAAAAAATTCCTAAGCACACGCAAGATCATGGTGATGCATAGCAACAAGGGGAGAGTGTGATCTACGTACCCTTGTAGATCGACAACGGAAGCGTTTGGTTGATGTAGTCGTACGTCTTCACAGCCCGACCGATCAAGCACCGAAACTACGGCACCTCCGAGTTTTAGCACACATTCAGCTCGATGACGATCCCTGGACTCCGATCCAGCAAAGTGACGGGGAAGATTTCCGTCAGCACGACGACGTGGTGACGATCTTGATGTACTACTGTCGCAGGGCTTCGCCTAAGCACCGCTACAATATTTTCGAGGACTATGGTGGCAGGGGGCGCTGCACACGGCTAAGAATAAGATCACGTGGATCAACTTGTGTGTGTCTGGGGTTCCCCTTCCTCCGTATATAAAGGATCAAGGGGGGGTGCGGCCTGCCTAGGAGAGGCGCGCCAAGAGGAGTCCTACTCCCTCTGGGAGTAGGATTCCCCCCCCCCCCCAATCCTAGTTGGAATAGGATTCGCGGAGGGAGGAAAAGAGAGAGGGGGGCCGGCCCCCTATCCTTGTCCTATTCGGACCAAGGGAGGGGAGGGGCGCGCGGCCCATCTTGGGCTGCCCCTTCTCTTTTCCACTAAGGCCCACTAAGGCCCATATAGCTCCCGGGGGGTTCCGGTAACCTCCCGGTACTCCGGTAAAATCCTGATTTCACCCGGAACACTTCCGATATCCAAACATAGGCTTCCAATATATCAATCTTTATGTCTCGACCATTTCGAGACTCCTCTTCATGTCCGTGATCACATCCGGGACTCCGAACAACCTTCGGTACATCAAAACGTATAAACTCATAATATAACTGTCATCGAAACCTTAAGCGTGCGGACCCTACGGGTTCGAGAACAATGTAGACATGACCGAGACACGTCTCCGGTCAATAACCAATAGCGGGACCTGGATGCCCATATTGGCTCCTACATATTCTACGAAGATCTTTATCGGTCAGACCGCATAACAACATACATTGTTCCCTTTGTCATCGGTATGTTACTTGCCCGAGATTCGATCGTCGGTATCCAATACCTAGTTCAATCTCGTTACCGGCAAGTCTCTTTACTCGTTCCGTAATACATCATCTCGCAACTAACTCATTAGTTGCATTGCTTGCAAGGCTTAAGTGATGTGCATTACCGAGAGGGCCCAGAGATACCTCTCCGATGATCGGAGTGACAAATCCTAATCTCGAAATACGTCAACCCAACATGTACCTTTAGAGACACCTGTAGAGCACCTTTATAATCACCCAGTTACGTTGTGATGTTTGGTAGCACACAAAATGTTCCTCCGGCACACGGGAGTTACATAATCTCATGGTCATAGGAACATGTATAAGTGATGAAGAAAGCAATAGCAACATACTAAACGATCGGGTGATAAGCTAATGGAATGGGTCATCTCAATCAGATCATTCAACTAATGATGTGATCCCGTTAATCAAATAACAACTCTTTGTCCATGGTTAGGAAACATAACCATCTTTGATTAACGAGCTAGTCAAGTAGAGGCATACTAGTGACACTCTGTTTGTCTATGTATTCACACATGTATTATGTTTCCGGTTAATACAATTCTAGCATGAATAATAAACATTTATCATGAAATAAGGAAATAAATAATAACTTTATTATTGCCTCTAGGGCATATTTCCTTCAGTCTCCCACTTGCACTAGAGTCAATAATCTAGTTCACATCGTCATGTGATTTAACAGCAATAGTTCACATCACCATGTGATTAACACCCATAGTTCACATCGCCATGTGACCAACACCCAAAGGGTTTACTGGGTTCAGTAATCTAGTTCACATCGCTATGTGATTAACACCCAAAGAGTACTAAGGTGTGATCATGTTTTGCTTATGAGAGAATCTTAGTCAACGGGTCTTTCACATTCAGATCCATTATGTATTTTGCAATTTTCTATGTCTACAATGCTCTGCACGGAGCTACTCTAGCTAATTGCTCCCACTTTCAATATGTATCTAGACCGAGACTTAGAGTCATCCAAATCAGTGTCAAAACTTGCATCGATGTAACCCTTTACGGCGAACCTTTTTGTCACCTCCATAATCGAGAAACATATCCTTATTCCACTAAGGATAATTTTGACCGCTGTCCAGTGATCTACTCCTAGATCATTATTGTACTCCCTTGCCAAAATCAGTGTAGGGTATATAATAGATCTGGTACATAGCATGGCATACTTTAAAGAATCTATGGCTGAGGCATAGGGAATGACTTTCATTCTCTTTCTATCTTCTGCCGTGGTCGGGCTTTGAGTGTTACTCAATTTCACACCTTGTTACACAGGCAAGAACTCTTTCTTTGACTGTTCCATTTTGAACTACTTCAAAATCTTGTCAAGGTATGTACTCATTGAAAAAACTTATCAAGCGTTTTGATCTATCTCTATAGATCTTGATGCTCAATACGTACGCAGCTTCACCGAGGTCCTTCTTCGAAAAAACTCCTTTCAAATACTCCTTTATGCTTTGCAGAATAATTCTACATTATTTCCGGTCAACAATATGTCATTCACATATACTTATCAGAAATGTTGTAGTGCTCTCACTCACTTTCTTGTAAATACAGGCTTCACCGCAAGTCTGTATAAAACTATATGCTTTGATCAACTTATCAAAGCGTGTATTCCAACTCCGAGATGCTTGCACTAGTCCATAGATGGATCGCTGGAGCTTGCATATTTTGTTAGCACCTTTAGGATTGACAAAACCTTCTGGTTGCATCATATACAACTCTTCTTTAATAAATCCATTAAGGAATGCAGTTTTGTTTATCCATTTGCCAGATTTCATAAAATGCGGCAATTGCTAACATGATTCGGATAGACTTAAGCATCGCTACGGGTGAGAAGGTCTCATCGTAGTCAACCCCTTGAACTTGTCGAAAACCTTTTGTGACAAGTCGAGCTTTGTAGACAGTAATATTACCGTCAGCGTCAGTCTTCTTCTTGAAGATCCATTTATTTCTCTGGCTTGCCGATCATCGAGCAAATCCATCAAAGTCCATACTTTGTTCTCATACATGGATCATATCTCCGATTTCATGGCCTCAAACCATTGTGCGGAATTTGGGCTCATCATCGCTTCCTCATAGTTCGCAAGTTCGTCATGGTCAAGTAACATGACTTCCAGAACAGTATTACCATACCACTCTGGTGCGGATCTCACTCTGGTTTACCTACGAGATTCGGTAGTAACTTGATCTGAAGTTACATGATCATCATCATTAGCTTCCTCACTAATTGGTGTAGGTGTCGCAGAAACAGTTTTCTGTGATGTACTACTTTCCAATAAGGGAGCAGGTACAGTTACCTCATCAAGTTCTACTTTCCTCCCACTCACATCTTTCGCGAGAAACTCCTTCTCTAGAAAGGATCCATTCTTAGCAACGAATGTCTTGCCTTCGGATCTGTGATAGAAGGTGTACCCAACAGTCTTCTTTGGGTATCCTATGAAGACATATTTCTCCGATTTGGGTTTGAGCTTATCAGGATGAAACCTTTTCACATAAGCATCACAACCCAAAACTTTAAGAAATGACAACTTTGGTTTCTTGCCAAACCATAATTCAGATTGTGTCGTCTCAACGGATTTAGATGGTGCCCTTTTTAACGTGAATGCAGCTGTCTCTAATGCATAACCCCAAAACGATAGTGGTAGATCGGTAAGGGACATCATAGATCGCACTATATCTAATAAAGTACGGTTATGACGTTCGGACACACCATTACACTATGGTGTTCCAGGTGGCATGAGTAGTGAAACTATTTCACATTGTTTTAATTGAAGGCCAAACTCGTAACTCAAATATTTTACCTCTGCGATCATATCGTAGAAACTTTTATTTTCTTGTCACGATGATTTTCCACTTCACTCTGAAATTCTTTGAACTGTTCAAATGTTTCAGACTTATGTCTCATCAAGTAGATATCCCCATATCTGCTCAAATCATCTGTGAAGGTCAGAAAATAATGATACCTGCTGCAAGCATTAATATTCATCAGACCACATACATCAGTATGTATGATTTTCAACAAATCTGTTACTTGCTTCATTGTTCCGGAGAACGGCGTTTTAGTCATCTTGCCCATAAGGCATGGTTCGCAAGCATCAAGTGATTCATAATCAAGTGATTCCAAAAGCCCATCAGCATGGAGTTTCTTCATGCGCTTTACACCAATATGACTTAAACGGCAGTGCCACAAATAAGTTGCACTATCATTATTAACTTTGCATCTTTTCGTTTCAATATTATGAATATGTGTATCACTACGATCGAGATCCAACGAACTTGTTTCATTGGGTGTATGACCATCGAAGGTTTTATTCATGTAAACAGAACAACAAATGTTCTCTGACTTTAATGAATAACCGTATTGCAATAAACATGATTAAATCATATTCATGCTCAACGCAAAAACCAAATAACACTTATTTAGGTTCAACACTAATCCCGAAAGTATAGGGGAGTGTGCGATGATGATCATATCAATCTTGGGACTACTTCCAACATACATCGTCACTTCACCCTTAACTAGTCTCTGTTCATTCTGCAACTCCCGTTTCGAGTTACTACTCTTAGCAACTGAACCAGTATCAAATACTGAGGGGTTGCTATAAACACTAGTAAAGTACACATCAATAACATGTATATCAAATATACTTAGGTTCACTTTGCCATCCTTCTTATCCGCCAATCACTTGGGGCAGTTCCGCTTCAAGTGACCAGTCCCTTTCCTGTAGAAGCACTTAGTCTCAGGCTTAGGACGAGAGTTGGGCTTCTTCACTTGAGCAGCAACTTGCTTGCTGTTTTTCTTGAAGTTCCCCTTTTTTCCTTTGCCCTTTTATTGAAACTAGTGGTCTTGTCTACCATCAACACTTGATGTTTTTCTTGATTTCTACCTTCGTCGATTTTAGCATCACGAAGAGCTTGGGAATCGTTTCCGTTATCCCTTGCATATTATAGTTCATCATGAAGTTCTACTAACTTGGTGATGGTGACTAGAGAATTCTGTCAATCACTATCTTATCTGGAAGATTAACTCCCACTTGATTCAAGCGATTGTAGTACCCAGACAATCTGAGCACATGCTCACTAGTTGAGCGATTCTCCTCCATATTTTTAGCTATAGAACTTGTTGGAGACTTCATATCTCACAACTCGGGTATTTGCTTGAAATATTAACTTCAACTCCTGGAACATCTCATATGGTCCATGACGTTCAAAACGTCTTTGAAGTCCCGATTCTAAGCCGTTAAGCATGGTGCACTTAAACTATCAAGTAGTCATCCTATTGAGCTTAGCCAAACGTTCATAACATCTGCATCCGCTCCTGCAATAGGTCTGTCACCTAGCGGTGCATCAAGGACATAATTCTTCTGTGCAGCAATGAGGATAAACCTCAGATCACGGATCCAATCCGCATCATTGCTACTAATATCTTTCAACACAATTTTCTCTAGGAACATATCAAAATAAACACAAGGAAGCAACAACGCGAGCTATTGATCTACAACATAATTTGCAAAATACTACCAGGACTAAGTTCATGATAAATTTAAGTTCAATTAATCATATTACTTAAGAACTCCCACTTAGATAGACATCCCTCTAATCCTCTAAGTGATCACGTGATCCAAATCAACTAAACCATGTCCGATCATCACGTGAGATTGAGTAGTTTCATTGGTGAACATCACTATGTTGATCATATCTACTATATGATTCATGCTCGACCTTTCGGTCTCCGTGTTCCGAGGCCATATCTGTATATGCTTGGCTCGTCAAGTATAACCTGAGTATTCCGCGTGTGCAACTGTTTTGCACCCGTTGTATTTGAACGTAGAACCTATCACACCCAATCATCACGTGGTGTCTCAGCACGAAGAACTTTTGCAACGGTGCATACTCAGGGAGAACACTTCTTGATAATTAGTGAGAGATCATCTTAAAATGCTACCGTGAAACTAAGCAAAATAAGATGTATAAAAGATAAACATCATATGCAATCATAATATGTGACATGATATGGCCATCATCATCTTGTGCCTTTGATCTCCATCTCCAAAGCATCGTTATGATCTCCATCGTCACCGGCATGACACCATGATCTCCATCATCTTGATCTATATCAATGTGTCATCACATGGTCGTCTCGCCAACAATTGCTCTTGCAACTATTGCTACCGCATAGCGATAAAGTAAAGCAATTATTTGGCGCTTGCATCTTATGCAATCGACAGACAACCATAAGGCTTTTGCCAGTTGCCAATAACTTCAACAAAATATGATCATCTCATACAGCAACTTATATCTCATCATGTCTTGACCATATCACATTCAGAACATGCCCTGCAAAAACAAGTTAGACGTCCTCTACTTTGTTGTTGCAAGTTTTACGTGGCTGCTACTGGGCTTAGCAAGAACCGTTCTTACCTACGCATCAAAACCACAACGATAGTTTGTCAAGTTGGTGCTGTTTTAACCTTCGCAAGGACCGGGCGTAGCCACACTCGATTCAACTAAAGTTGGAGAAACTGACACCCGCCAGCCACCTGTGTGCAAAGCACGGCGGTAGAACCAGTCTCGCGTAATGTCGGTCCGAGCCGCTTCATCCAACAATACCACCGAACCAAAGTATGACATGCTGGTAAGCAGTATGACTTATATCGCCCACAACTCACTTGTGTTCTACTCGTGTATATAACATCAAACCATAAAACCTAGGCTCGGATGCCACTGTTGGGGAATGTAGTAATTTCAAAAAAAATCATACGCACACGCAAGATCATGGTGATGCATAGCAACGAGGGGAGAGTGTGATCTATGTACCCTTGTAGATCGACAACGGAAGCGTTTGGTTGATGTAGTCGTATGTCTTCACGGCCCGACCGATCAAGCACCGAAACTACGGCACCTCCGAGTTTTAGCACACGTTCAGCTCGATGACGATCCCCGGACTCCGATCCAGCAAAGTGTCGGGGAAGAGTTCCGTTAGCACGACGGCGTGGTGACGATCTTGATGTACTACTGTCTCAGGGTGTAACACCCTCGATGCGACTATATCTCCCACGTGTCGAGGCACGACTTAGAGGCATAATCGCATTGAAGTCATAAGTCGCAAGTGAGGCAATCTTCACACAACCCATGTACATAATAATATAAAGGGGAATAATAATAATAGTTGGCTTACACTCGCCACGTCACATCAAGGTACATAAATAGCATCCATCATACAAGCACTCATGGCCCGACTACGGCGCCAAAATAGAAAAGACCCCCAACAAGCGACAAATCCCTGAATCGAACCCCGAGCGGGCACCACTACTGATCATCAGGAAAAGAAACATAGTATCGCTGAGAGTCCTCGTCGTACTCCCACTTCAGCTCGAACGCGCCATCCGGTGGGGTATCATCGGTCCCTGCATCTGGTGTAATAGTAATCTGTGAGCCACAAGGACTCAGCAATCTCGCACCCTCGCGATCAAGACTATTTAAGCTTAATAGGAAAGGAAGGGTTAATGTGAGTGGAGCTGCAGCAAGCGACTAGCATATATGGTGGCTAACTTATTCGCAAAAGAGAGCGAGAAGAGAAGGCAAGGCACGAGCGGAAAACTAAATAGAGCGGACTACGCAAACATAACTCCAACGCCGTGTCCACTTCCCGGACTCCGCCGAGAAGAGGCCATCACGGCAACACACGCAGTTGATTCATTTTAATTAATCAAGTTCAACTTATCTACAACCGGACATTAACAAATTCCCATCTGCCCATAACCGCGGGCACGGCTTTCGAAAGATCAATCCCTGCAGGGGGGTCCCAACTTAGCCCATAACAAGCTCTCACGGTCAACGAAGGAATAGACCTCCACCCAGGACCCACCGATCAGACTCGGTATCCCGGTACAACAAGATGATTCGACAGGTCAAAACTAGTCCAGCAACACCGCCCGAATGCGCCGACAAATCCCGATAGGAGCTGCACATATCTCGTTCTCAGGGCACACTCAGATGAGACATCCTACGAGTAAAACCAACCCTCAAGTTGCCCCGAGGTGGCCCCACAGTCTACTCGGTCGGACCAACACTCAGAGGAGCACTGGCCCGTGGGGGGGCTAAAATAAAGATGACCCTCGGGCTCCGGAAACCCAAGGGAAAGAAAAGGGTAGGTGGCAAATGGTAAAACCAATGTTGGGCATTGCTGGAAAAGCTTTAATCAAGGCGAACTATCAAGGGGTTCCCATTATAGCCCAACCGCGTAAGGGACGCAACAATCCGGGAACATAACACCGATATGACGGAAACTAGGGCGGCAAGAGTGGAACAAAACACTAGGAGAGAGGCCGAGCCTTCCACCCTTTACCAAGTATATAGATGAGTAAAGATAACATAGCAATATAATGATATCCCAACAAGTAAATAAAGGTTCCAACAAGGAACGGCTCCAATCTTCACCTGCAACTAACAACGCTATAAGAAGGGCTGAGCAAAGCGGTAACATAGCCAATCAATGGTTTGCTAGGACAAAGGTGGGTTAGAGGCTCAATCATGGCAATAGGGAGGCTGACAAGCAAGTGGTAGGCATCGTAGCATTGGCAAAGCAAAAGAGCGAGCAAACTAGCATAGCAAAGATAGTAGTGATTTCAAGGGTGTGATCATCTTGCCTGCACAGTTGTCAGAATTGACTGGATCCTCAAAAGCAAACTCAACGGGCTCCTCGTTAGCGAACTCGTCTCCCGGCTCTACCCAACAACACAAACAAGCAACAAGGATACAATCAACCACGTGCAAGGGCAAGCAATAAGATGCAAAGATGATATGCTATGCGGGATGCGATGCGGGATGCAAGAATGCAACATGTAACAGGAAATACATGAACCTGGCCTCAACTTGGAAATCCAAGTGTGCCACTGGATAGAGGGGAAGAAATCCCCTGAAAACGATATAAAGATCATGGCAATCGGAGCTACGGTTTAGAAATGGCAAGCGATTTACTAAACGAACCGATCTGCGATTTACAGCAACATGCCTCCTAAATGCAACAAAATGAACATGCTACAGCCACCCAACATGAAAAAAAATTACATGGCAGTGATGTACTCATCAAGCTTAAGAAATCATCATGACTGAGGCATAGGCAAATTCATCCATTAAGGGCTTCAAACAAGCATGGCAAAACTGAATAAGCAAAACAGATTTCAGACTTAGCGAAATTAACGCTAGTCTGAAATTTCAGACCACGATGCTCTCTTCGGAGCAGCAAAACAACATGAAGGAAAACCTGAACATGGCAAAAGGGTTCACAAAATACTCTACCGAGCACACGAACATCGATGAAACACAATCAGTTTTCAGACTTGGTGAAAACTGGGACATGCTGAAATAATAACTCACGGAGGCATATAAACGAGCTCGATGCTCCCACTACGGTGCAGCTCATGGCAAGGCAAGCATATATCCATTAAGAAGGCACAAAATTCTAGCTAGACATGGCAAGAACAATGGCATAGCATGCATGGATCACTAGCAATCACTCCGGCAAAATCGCAAAAGAGTTAACGATCTGCCCAAAACAGCAACTATCCAAAAGTTGAGCTCGATTGAGTCAACCTAGAGTGCTCCAACATAACAAGTAAAGACATGGATGGATTAAGCACAACAAGCATAACAAATCACTCTTACTGATCATCCTCAAAAGAGGCACGGATCACTAGGAAACAAGCCGGACATATAGCATCGTGAACTAAAACGGCTCAGACTTAGTCACTAAGTCCCTGAAATCTGTAATCTCAGGTAGCCCTCTTCGCAAGCTTGCACAAGACAACACACACATCCTAAAAATACATGGAAGGCACCTCCGGAAAGAAGACAACATGCTTAACAATTCATCCCAAAGGGGCACAGGCATATCATGCACGGATTAAATATGGCAAAAATGACAAAAGTGCATGTTGGATTAACGGATCTGCAGTTTAACTCAACATGCCTCCTTCCAACAGCATTTTGGGCAACAACATGACCTCAAATGCAAATGATGCAATGGAATGAAATGATGTACTCGTCGAGAAGAAGAATTTGACATATCATACGCCCAAAACGGAGCTACGGATGAGGAGATATGACAGTTCAAAGTAGCAAGAAAAAAATTAACGGGGAGAGCAAAAGTCAACCCCTAGGGTTTGATTTGGATCCGGATCTCAGATCCGGCCGGTTACTGTAGCTGGGCATGCGCGACGAGGATGGCCGGCCGGAGCTGGGCTCGCCGGAGACGGAGTGGAGGCGGGACTCCGCGGTGGCGAGGTCCGGGCGGCGGGGCGAGGCCGCGGCGGCGGTGGTGCCGACCGGCGACGAGGACGGCGGGGAGCGGCGCGGGGAACCCGGCGGGGAGCTCCGGCGAGGAGCTCCGGCGAGCTCGCGGCCAGAGCTGATGGCAGGCGGCGGAGGCGGCGATCGGGCGCGAGGGAGGCGGCGGCGGCCTGCGGGCGAGGAGGCGGCGGAGGGAGTGGGCCTCGGGGGGCCCGGATGGGCTTTCCGGGCCGGCGGCGGGGACGGCGGCCGGGTGCCACGTGGCAGCTTGCCACTGGCGCGGGCCGGGCGGCGGCGATGTGTCCGGCGCCGGGCGGATGTGTCCGGCGCGCGGAGGGGAAAATTTAGGGTTTCGGAGGGGGAGAGATCCGAATTTCGGGGGGGGGCTATTTATAGACCTAGAGGGAGCTAGGAGAGTCCAAATGAGGTGCGGTTTTCGCCCACATGATCGTGATCGAACGACCGAGACGATGGAGCTGAGTTTGGTGGGTTTTGGGCCAAATTGGAGGGGTGTTGGGCTGCACACACATGAGGCCTTTTCGGTCCCTCGGTTAACCGTTGGAGTATCAAACGAAGTCCAAATGACCCGAAACTTGACAGGCGGTCTACCGGTAGTAAACCAAGGCCGCATGGCAAGTCTCGGCCCAATCCGGAAATGTTTAATCCCCACACACGAAAGAAAGCTAGAAATGGCCACCGGAGGAGAACGAAGCGCCGGAATGCAAAACGGACAACGGGGAAAATGCTCGGATGCATGAGATGAACATGTATGCGAATGCAATGCACGTGATGACATGATATGAGATGCATGAAAACGAAAACAACACACGGAGGCAAAGACCCGAACCCGAGAATTAAATATAACTTAATGCCGGAAACGGCAAGAGTCGGAGTACAATTGGGGAAGGTTACATGTGGGGCGTTTCAACACTCCACCACTACGAAAAGATCTCGTCCCGAGATCTAGGACTGAAAGAACTCCGGGTACTCAGAACGGAGGTGATCCTCGCGTTCCCAGGTAGCTTCACGGTCGGAATGGTGTGACCACTTAACTTTGAGAAACTTGATTGACTTGTTGCGAGTTTTGCGTTCAGTCTCTTCAAGGATTGCAACTGGGTGCTCACGGTAGGAGAGATCTTCTTGGAGCTCAATGTCCTCGAAGTTGACGGTGCGCTCAGGCGTCTTGAAGCACTTACGGAGTTGCGAGACGTGGAACACATCATGAACATTGGCAAAGGTTGCAGGAAGCTCGAGTTGATAGGCGAGGTCGCCTCTCTTGCTGACGATCTTGAAAGGCCCGACGTATCTTGGGGCAAGCTTCCCTTTGATACCGAAGCGACGAGTCCCTTTCATAGGAGAGACGTGGAGGTAGACATGATCTCCGATCTCGAAAGCCAAATCACGGTGCTTGCTGTCGTAGAAGCTCTTCTGACGAGACTGGGCTGCTTTGAGGTTATCACGAATGACCCTGCACATTTCTTCTGCTTCTATGATCAGGTCATTACCCAGCAGCTGATGTTCACCGGTTTCAGACCAGTTGAGAGGTGTACGGCACTTCCTACCATACAAAATTTCAAACGGGGCCTTGCCGGAACTTGCTTGGAAACTGTTGTTGTACGAGAATTCAGCATAAGGAAGGCAATCCTCCCACTTCATGCCGAAGGAGATAACACAAGCTCTGGGCATATCTTGAAGAATCTGGTTGACACGCTCGACTTGACCGCTTGTTTGAGGATGGAAAGCAGTGCTGAAGCGAATGCTGGTGCCCATGGCCTTCTGAAAAGAATCCCAGAACTTGGAGGTAAAGATGCTGCCACGGTCTGAAGATATCACTTGAGGAATACCGTGCAGAGAGACAATGCGAGAGGTGTAGAGCTCCGCCAATTGAGCTGCAGTGATTGACTCTTTGATAGGCAGGAAATGAGCCAGTTTGGTCAGCTTGTCGATGACAACGAATATAGCATCATTTCCACGCTTGGACTTAGGAAACCCAGTCACGAAGTCCATTTCAATGTGGTCAAACTTCCATTCTGGAATGGCGAGAGGTTGGAGGAGACCTGCTGGCCTTTGGTGTTCTGCTTTCACTCTTCTGCAGACATCACATTCATTCACGAATTGAGCGATCTCGCGCTTCATTCGAGTCCACCAATAAGTTTGCTTCAGGTCTTGATACATCTTCGTGCTCCCAGGGTGGATGGAGAGGAGAGAGTTATGAGCCTCATTCATGATCACTTTACGAAGTTCACCTTTGGGCACAACAATTCGATCCTCGAAGAAGAGAGTGTGCTTGTCATCAAGTCGGTAGCACTTGTACTTGGACTGACTCTTTGCAATACCAATCTTCACCTTTTTCACCATAGCATCAAGAAGCTGGGCTTGGCGAATCTGGTCTTCCAAGGTAGGAGAAACTTGAAGGTTGGCAAGGAAACCTTGAGGAACAACTTGCAGATTAAGTTTGCGGAAAGCTTCACACAGCTCGGGTTGATAAGGCTTGAGAATCAGACTGTTGCAATATGCTTTTCTGCTCAAAGCGTCAGCAATCACATTAGCCTTGCCTGGAGTATACTCGATACTCGGATTGTACTCTTGAATCATTTCGACCCATCGAGTCTGCCTGAGGTTGAGATTAGGCTGAGTGAAGATGTACTTGAGACTCTTGTGATCAGTGAAAATGTCCACTTTCCTTCCCAAGAGAAGATGTCTCCAAGTCAACAATGCGTGCACAACTGCCGCCAACTCCAGATCATGAGTGGGGTAGTTCTTCTCATTTGGCTTCAACTGGCGAGAGGTATAAGCAACAACTTTCTTCTCTTGCATCAGTACTGCACCGAGACCTTGGAGAGAGGCATCACAAAAGACCTCGTACGGCTTGGCTTCATCAGGCGGAGTTAGAACTGGAGCAGTGATCAATTTCTCTTTCAAGGCGTTGAAAGCAACATCACACTCCGGAGACCAAACGTACTTGACGTGCTTCTGAAGAAGATTTGAGAGAGGCTTCGCGATCTTGGAGAAGTTTTCAACGAATCTTCGGCAATAACTTGCAAGACCGAGGAAGCTACGGAGTTGCTTCACATTCTGAGGAGGTTCCCAATTAACAATTGCAGACACCTTCTCAGGATCCACGGAAATGCCCTTGGCAGAGATAATATGACCAAGATAAAGAACTTCATCGAGCCAAAACTCACACTTGGAGAACTTGGCATAGAATTGATGTTCCCTTAGCTTGTCAAGAACCAAACGCAAGTGTTTGGCATGATCTTCCTTGTTCTTCGAGAAAACCAGGATATCATCGAGATAGACCAAAACAAAGTCGTTGGTGTAGGGGTTGAAGATGAAGTTCATCATGCGAGAGAACGTCGGAGGAGCATTAGCGAGGCCAAAAACATAACAGTGTATTCATATGACCCATAGCTTGTTCTGAACGCCGTCTTTGGAATATCTTGTTCACGAATGCGAATTTGATGATAACCCATACGGAGATCAAGCTTGGAGAATACTTGGGCACCCTTGAGTTGTTCGAATAGCTCATTAATGTTGGGAAGTGGATATTTGTTCTTGATGGTCTTCTTGTTCAATGGACGATAATCAACACAAAGTCGGTCCGTTCCATCCTTCTTCTTCACAAAAAGAACACCACAACCCCACGGAGAAGTACTAGGCCGAATAAGACCCATCCTTTCTTGCACATCGAGCTGTTTCTTCAACTCCTTCAACTCTTCGGGGCCGAGCTTGTAAGGCCGTTTGCACACCGGTTCCGTACCAGGCTCAAGTTCAATAACGAATTCAACAGGCCGGTTTGGAGGCATGCCTGGGAGTTCTTCAGGGAAGACATCTTGATACTCACAAACAACCGGAATCTGCGAAATAGCATCCAATTCACCATTTTCATTGAGAGAGAATAACTGGATGGTATTATCCCGAGCAGCAAAAACAATGACATCTTCAGAGGAATGAGTCAGTTGAATCTGCCTGGCTGCACAATCGAGGTGAGCTTTGTGTTTAGAGAGCCAGTCCATCCCAAGAATGAGGTCGATATCAGAATTACCAAGAACCACCGGAGAAGAGAGAAACTTGTAATCGCCCAAAGTGATAGAAATATCGGGAGCAACCAAACTTGAAGTCAACAGCTTGCCTGGAGAAACAACTTGCATGGCTTTGGGCATAATCTCAGTATCAACATTGTGCTTCGATGCAAACGGGCATGACAAAAAAGAATGCGATGCACCAGTATCAAAAAGTACTTTTGCGGGAACATTGTTAGCAGGAAGGTTACCCATGATCACATCTGACGAATCCTCTGCCTGAGCTGCGTTCACCATATTGACCTTGGCGTGCTTGGGATTATGCTTGACCACAGCTGTACTTGCCGATCTGACAGGAGGAGGAGGAGGAAGACGCCTCTGGTTGAAACACTTGTTGGCGTAGTGACCCTTCTGTTGGCACTTGTTGCACGTGACCTCTAAGAGCGGACGGTGGTACGGAGCACTCGATCTTGGAGCTTGAGACGAAGTCTTGTTCTGAAAGCCTGGGTTGGGTGGGTGGGACGAACCACTGCCACCTTTGCTCTTCTGCTGATACGGCTGACGGAACGGAGGAGGAGGAAGCCAATACTTCTGCTGCTTGGCCACTTGAGTAGAGGACGAAGACGAAGTGTCTCTGACTCGCTTCCTGGAAGCATCACACCTGAGCTGAGCAGCCTCTTGCTTCAGTGCCATGTTGTAGAACTCATCGTATCTCAGCGGCTCGAAGAGGACAAGAGCGAGCTGAATTTCTTCACGAAGACCACCCCTGAACTGATAGATCATGCTCTTCTCATCAGGAACATCCTGCTTGGCAAAACGGGCGAGCTTCTGGAACAACTTGTTGTAGTCATAGACAGACAAAGAGCCTTGCTTCAGATTGCGGAATTCTTCACGTTTCCTTTCAATCACACTTTGAGGAATGTGATGAGCACGGAAATCACGACGGAAATCATCCCAAGCGATCAAACGTCCACCTCTGGAATCCCGGTACTGCTGAAACCACTCTGCGGCCTGATCCTTGAGCTGGAAAGACGCGAACTTGACGAAATCTTCAGGTCTTACGTTGCTACATTCAAAATGCTTGCCCAGATCGACTAACCAATCATCAGCATCGGTAGCCTCAACACAGTTACTGAACGTCTTTGGACCATTTGCGAGGAACTGATGCAGAGTTGCAAACTGGTTCTGGTTGCTGCCTTGATTTGCTTGACTGCTTTGATTCCGCTCTTGGATGATTTGCATGATCAGCTGGGTATTTGCATTAGTAGCAGCCATCACAGCCTGCCATGCTTCCGGAGGAGGCGGAGGTGGCGGAGGATCTTGATTCTGGTTCTGACTGGTGCTCTTAGCGGGAGCCATCCTGAAGAGGTTGACCACCATTAGCACACAAATAGAGAAATATAGAAGGTGAATCCAATGGAATGAAAATTGCAACATAAGTCTGCACATCTGAACAAAATGAACGAATGCACTTCTCTTGAAGTGGTCACATATTCCTAAATTGCGAAGCCACGAAGAATCATGTAGAAGAGGTACATCAACGAGGGATGGAATCAACATATGACGTCGGAGAAGAACGAATACCACAACTCGAAATAAAACCAAGGGTTGGCTTGCGGAATAAGCCGGAACAAACACATGATAGAAATTCCGTCCGAAGTGTTCGTGGTAGGACCTACACGGGCTCGACCGTACAGCACCATCATGTACAAGGCAGTGCACATGACATACGAAGCGTCCCCGAGTCAGCATAGCCAAGGACTCTTTAAGACACAACGAGGCCACTGTAAAATCGATCGTGAATAGGCGAACCACTAGACGTCGAACCCCAATTTCATATCACACATCTGTTGGAAAGATATCCTAAGGCTACTTGAATTCCCACCTATGAAATTCCCGAAACCTTCCGGTTATGCAATCAGGTGTTGAGGATACAGGGGAAGCATAATATCTCACCCAAGCTAGCAAATCCTACATCCAGCTGCATCCATCCTTCAACACATAACCAAGAAACCTTCGGAAACCATCTATCTCAACCTTCGAAAAGCATCCGTTATACAAGTTATGGCGATACTCCCGAACTCCCGCCCAGTACTGGGTGGCGTCGAGGTTATCTCACCAACGAACTGCATAAAGGAGATTTTCGATGTCGCGCACATATCTCAAGTATGCCAGAATTGCAACGATAGAATTATGATGACAACACCTCAGAGCTCAACTCCCCGGGACACTTCCAGTAAACCCCTGACATGAGGCACCAAGACAGTATTCTCATCATAAGCCATCGGAACAAAACTAAGATACTCGCGTGATCCTAAAAAAAATTTAGTGAAATTTGAGAAGAGAAGAGTCAAAACTCTACGTCAGGATGCCTTACCAGAGCGATGAGGAGACTGGGAAGTAAAAAGAATTCCTAAGCTCTCCGATATATAATTCCTAAGGACTCAAAACATTTTTCTAGACACAACTCGGCTGCTAAAAACGATCAAGCAATGGGTCTCCTAAGGTCGGGGAAGGCTCTGATTACCAACTTGTAACACCCTCGATGCGACTATATCTCCCACGTGTCGAGGCACGACTTAGAGGCATAATCGCATTGAAGGCATAAGTCGCAAGTGAGGCAATCTTCACACAACCCATGTACATAATAATATAAAGGGGAATAATAATAATAGTTGGCTTACACTCACCACGTCACATCAAGGTACATAAATAGCATCCATCATACAAGCACTCATGGCCCGACTACGGCGCCAAAATAGAAAAGACCCCCAACAAGCGACAAATCCCTGAATCGAACCCCGAGCGGGCACCACTACTGATCATCAGGAAAAGAAACATAGTATCGCTGAGAGTCCTCGTCGTACTCCCACTTCAGCTCGAACGCGCCATCCGGTGGGGTATCATCGGTCCCTGCATCTGGTGTAATAGTAATCTGTGAGCCACAAGGACTCAGCAATCTCGCACCCTCGCGATCAAGACTATTTAAGCTTAATAGGAAAGGAAGGGTTAATGTGAGTGGAGCTGCAGCAAGCGACTAGCATATATGGTGGCTAACTTATTTGCAAAAGAGAGCGAGAAGAGAAGGCAAGGCATGAGCGGAAAACTAAATAGAGCGGACTACGCAAACATAACTCCAACGCCGTGTCCACTTCCCGGACTCCGCCGAGAAGAGGCCATCACGGCAACACACGCAGTTGATTCATTTTAATTAATCAAGTTCAAGTTATCTACAACCGGACATTAACAAATTCCCATCTGCCCAAAACCGCGGGCACGGCTTTCGAAAGATCAATCCCTGCAGGGGGGTCCCAACTTAGCCCATAACAAGCTCTCACGGTCAACGAAGGAATAGACCTCCACCCAGGACCCACCGATCAGACTCGGTATCCCGGTACAACAAGATGATTCGACAGGTCAAAACTAGTCCAGCAACACCGCCCGAATGCGCCGACAAATCCCGATAGGAGCTGCACATATCTCTTTCTCAGGGCATACTCAGATGAGACATCCTACGAGTAAAACCAACCCTCAAGTTGCCCCGAGGTGGCCCCGCAGTCTACTCGGTCGGACCAACACTCAGAGGAGCACTGGCCCGTGGGGGGCTAAAATAAAGATGACCCTCGGGCTCCGGAAACCCAAGGGAAAGAAAAGGGTAGGTGGCAAATGGTAAAACCAATGTTGGGCATTGCTGGAAAAGCTTTAATCAAGGGGAACTATCAAGGGGTTCCCATTATAGCCCAACCGTGTAAGGGACGCAACAATCCGGGAACATAACACCGATATGACGGAAACTAGGGCAGCAAGAGTGGAACAAAACACTAGGCGAGAGGCCGAGCCTTCCACCCTTTACCAAGTATATAGATGAGTAAAGATAACATAGCAATATAATGATATCCCAACAAGTAAATAAAGGTTCCAACAAGGAACGGCTCCAATCTTCACCTGCAACTAACAACGCTATAACAAGGGCTGAGCAAAGCTGTAACATAGCCAATCAATGGTTTGCTAGGACAAAGGTGGGTTAGAGGCTCAATCATGGCAATAGGGAGGCTGACAAGCAAGTGGTAGGCATCGTAGCATTGGCAAAGCAAAAGAGCGAGCAAACTAGCATAGCAAAGATAGTAGTGATTTCAAGGGTGTGATCATCTTGCCTGCACAGTTGTCAGAATTGACTGGATCCTCAAAATCAAACTCAACGGGCTCCTCGTTAGCGAACTCATCTCCCGGCTCTACCCAACAACACAAACAAGCAACAAGGATACAATCAACCACGTGTAAGGGCAAGCAATAAGATGCAAAGATGATATGCTATGCGGGATGCGATGCGGGATGCAAGAATGCAACATGTAACAGGAAATGCATGAACCTGGCCTCAACTTGGAAATCCAAGTGTGCCACTGGATAGAGGGGAAGAAATCCCCTGAAAACGATATAAAGATCATGGCAATCGGAGCTACGGTTTAGAAATGGCAAGCGATTTACTAAACGAACCGATCTGCGATTTACAGCAACATGCCTCCTAAATGCAACAAAATGAACATGCTACAGCCACCCAACATGAAAAAAAATTACATGGCAGTGATGTACTCATCAAGCTTAACAAATCATCATGACTGAGGCATAGGCAAATTCATCCATTAAGGGCTTCAAACAAGCATGGCAAAACTGAATAAGCAAAACAGATTTCAGACTTAGCGAAATTAACGCTAGTCTGAAATTTCAGACCACGATGCTCTCTTCGGAGCAGCAAAACAACATGAAGGAAAACCTGAACATGGCAAGTAAGGGCATGGCACGGAGCTACTCAAAAAGCTTAACAAAACACCCAACATGACCTGGGGCCAAAAGGGTTCACAAAATACTCTACCGAGCACACGAACATCGATGAAACACAATCAGTTTTCAGACTTGGTGAAAACTGGGACATGCTGAAATAATAACTCACGGAGGCATATAAACGAGCTCGATGCTCCCACTACGGTGCAGCTCATGGCAAGGCAAGCATATATCCATTAATAAGGCACAAAATTCTCGCTAGACATGGCAAGAACAATGGCATAGCATGCATGGATCACTAGCAATCACTCCGGCAAAATCGCAAAAGAGTTAACGATCTGCCCAAAACAGCAACTATCCAAAAGTTGAGCTCGATTGAGTCAACCTAGAGTGCTCCAACATAACAAGTAAGGACATGGATGGATTAAGCACAACAAGCATAACAAACCACTCTTACTGCTCATCCTCAAAAGAGGCACGGATCACTAGGAAACAAGCCGGACATATAGCATCGTGAACTAAAATGGCTCAGACTTAGTCACTAAGTCCCTGAAATCTGTAATCTTAGGTAGCCCTCTTCGCAAGCTTGCACAAGACAACACACACATCCTAAAAATACATGGAAGGCACCTCCGGAAAGAAGACAACATGCTTAACAATTCATCCCAAAGGGGCACAGGCATATCATGCACGGATTAAATATGGCAAAAATGACAAAAGTGCATGTTGGATTAACGGATCTGCAGTTTAACTCAACATGCCTCCTTCCAACAGCATTTTGGGCAACAACATGACCTCAAATGCAAATTATGCAATGGAATGAAATGATGTACTCGTCGAGACGAAGAATTTGACATATCATACGCCCAAAACGGAGCTACGGATGAGGAGATATGACAGGTCAAAGTAGCAAGAAAAAAATTAACGGGGAGAGCAAAAGTCAACCCCTAGGGTTTGATTTGGATCCGGATCTCAGATCCGGCTGGTTACTGTAGCTGGGCATGCGCGACGAGGATGGCCGGCCAGAGCTGGGCTCGCCGGAGACGGAGTGGAGGCGGGACTCCGCGGTGGCGAGGTCCGGGCGGCGGGGCGAGGCCGCGGCGGCGGTGGTGCCGACCGGCGACGAGGACGGCGGGGAGCGGCGCGGGGAACCCGGCGGGGAGCTCCGGCGAGCTCGCGGCCGGAGCTGATGGCAGGCGGCGGAGGCGGCGATCGGGCGCGAGGGAGGCGGCGGCGGCCTGCGGGCGAGGAGGCGGCGGAGGGAGTGGGCCTCGGGGGCCCCGGATGGGCTTTCCGGGCCGGCGGCGGGGACGGCGGCCGGGTGCCACGTGGCAGCTTGCCACTGGCGCCGGCCGGGCGGCGGCGATGTGTCCGGCGCCGGGCGGACGTGTCCGGTGCGCGGAGGGGAAAATTTAGGGTTTCGGTGGGGGAGAGATCCGAATTTCGGGGGGGGGCTATTTATAGACCTAGAGGGAGCTAGGAGAGTCCAAATGAGGTGCGGTTTTCGCCCACACGATCGTGATCGAACGACCGAGACGATGGAGCTGAGTTTGGTGGGTTTTGGGCCAAATTGGAGGGGTGTTGGGCTGCACACACACGAGGCCTTTTCGGTCCCTCGGTTAACCGTTGGAGTATCAAACAAAGTCCAAATGACCCGAAACTTGACAGGCGGTCTACCGGTAGTAAACCAAGGCCGCATGGCAAGTCTCGGCCCAATCCGGAAATGTTTAATACCCACACACGAAAGAAAGCTAGAAATGGCCACCGGAGGAGAACGAAGCGCCGGAATGCAAAACGGACAACGGGGAAAATGCTCGGATACATGAGATGAACATGTATGCGAATGCAATGCACGTGATGACATGATATGAGATGCACGAAAACGAAAACAACACACGGAGGCAAAGACCCGAACCCGAGAATTAAATATAACTTAATGCCAGAAACGGCAAGAGTCGGAGTACAATTGGGGAGGGTTACATGTGGGGCGTTACACAGGGCTTCGCCTAAGCACCGCTACAATATTATCGAGGACTATGGTGGCAGGGGGCGCCGCACACGGCTAAGAATAAGATCACGTGGATCAACTTGTGTGTGTCTGGGGTTCCCCTGCCTCCGTATATAAAGGATCAAGGGGGGGGGGTGAGGCCGGCCTAGGAGAGGCGCGCCAGGAGGAGTCCTACTCCCTCTGGGAGTAGGATTCCCCCCCCCCCCCAATCCTAGTTGGAATAGAATTCGCGGAGGGGGGAAAAGAGAGAGGGGGCCGACCCCCTCTCCTTGTCCTATTCGGACCAAGGGAGGGGAGGGGCGCGCGACCCATCTTGGGCTGCCCCTTCTCTTTTCCACTAAGGCCCACTAAGGCCCATATAGCTCCCGGGGGGTTCCGATAACCTCTCGGTACTCCGGTAAAATCCCGATTTCACCCGGAACACTTCCGATATCCAAACATAGGCTTCCAATATATCAATCTTTATGTCTCGACCATTTCGAGACTCCTCGTCATGTCCGTGATCACATCCGGGACTCCGAACAACCTTCGGTACATCACAACGTATAAACTCATAATATAACTGTCATCGAAACCTTAAGCGTGCGGACCCTACGGGTTCGAGAACAATGTAGACATGACCGAGACACGTCTCCGGTCAATAACCAATAGCGGGACCTAGATGCCCATATTGGCTCCTACATATTCTACGAAGATCTTTATCGGTCAGACCGCATAACAACATACGTTGTTCCCTTTGTCATCGGTATGTTACTTGCCCGAGATTCGATCGTCGGTATCCAATACCTAGTTCAATCTCGTTACTGGCAAGTCTCTTTACTCGTTCCGTAATACATCATCTCGCAACTAACTCATTAGTTGCATTGCTTGCAAGGCTTAAGTGATGTGCATTACCGAGAGGGCCCAGAGATACCTCTCCGACGATCGGAGTGACAAATCCTAATCTCGAAATACGTCAACCCAACATGTACCTTTGGAGACACCTGTAGAGCACCTTTATAATCACCCAGTTACGTTGTGACGTTTGGTAGCACACAAAGTGTTCCTCCGGCACTCGGGAGTTACATAATCTCATAGTCACAGGAACATGTATAAGTCATGAAGAAAGCAATAGCAACATACTAAACGATCGGGTGCTAAGCTAATGGAATGGGTCATGTCAATCAGATCATTCAACTAATGATGTGATCTCGTTAATCAAATAACAACTCTTTGTCCATGGTTAGGAAACATAACCATCTTTGATTAACGAGCTAGTCAAGTAGATGCATACTAGTGACACTCTGTTTGTCTATGTATTCACACATGTATTATGTTTCCGGTTAATACAATTCTAGCATGAATAATAAACATTTATCATGAAATAAGGAAATAAATAATAACTTTATTATTGCCTCTAGGGCATATTTCCTTCACCCATATCTGCTCAAATCATCTGTGAAGGTCAGAAAATAACGATACCCGCCGCGAGCCTCAACACTCATCGGACTACATACATCAGTATGTATTATTTCCAATATGTCAGTTGCTCGCTCCATTGTTCCGGAGAACGGAGTCTTAGTCATCTTGCCCATGAGGCATGGTTCGCAAGCATCAACTGATATGACCTAAACGGCAGTGCCACAAATAAGTTGCACCATCATTATTAACTTTGCATCTTTTGGCTTCAATATTATAAAAATGTGTATCACCATGATCGAGATCCAACAAACCATTTTCTTTGGGTGTATGACCATAAAAGGTTTTATTCATGTAAACAGAACAACAATTATTCTCTAACTTACATGAATAATTGTATTGCAATAAATATGATCAAATCATATTCATGCTCAACGCAAACACCAAATAACATTTATTTAGGTTCAACACTAATCCCGAAAGTATAGGGAGTGTGTGATGATGATCATATCAATCTTGGAACCACTTCCAACACACATCGTCACTTCACCCTTGACTAGTCTCTATTCATTCTGCAACTCCCGTTTCGAGTTACTACTCTTAGCAACTGAACCAGTATCAAATACCGAGGGGTTGCTATAAACACTAGTAAAGTACACATCAATAACATGTATATCAAATATAGCTTTGTTCACTTTGCCATCCTTCTTATCCACCAAACACTTGGGGTAGTTCCGCTTCTAGTGACCAGTCCCTTTACAGTAGAAGCACTTAGTCTCAGCCTTAGGTCCAGACTTGGGTTTCTTCATTAGAGCAGCAACTTGTTTGTCGTTCTTCTTGAAGTTCCCCTTCTTCCCTTTGCCCTTTTTCTTAAAACTAGTGGTCTTGTCAACCATCAACACTTGATGTTTTTCTTGATTTCCACCTTCGCCCATTTTTGCATCGCGAAGAGCTTGGGAATTGTTTTCGTCATCCCTTGCATATTATAGTTCATCACTAAGTTCTACTAACTTGGTGATGGTGACTAGAGAATTCTATCAATCACTATTTTATTTGGAAGATTAACTCCCACTTGATTCAAGCGATTGTAGTACCCGGATAGTCTGAGCACATGCTTACTGCTTGAGCTATTCTCCTCCATCTTTTAGCTATAGAACTTGTTTGAGACTTCATATCTCTCAACTCGGGTATTTTCTTGAAATATTAATTTCAACTCCTGCAACATCTCATATGGTCCATGACGTTCAAAACGTCTTTGAAATCCCGATTCTAAGCTGTTAAGCATGGTGCACTAAACTATCAAGTAGTCATCATATTGAGCTAGCCAAACGTTCATAACGTCTGCATCTGCTCCTGCAATAGGTCAGTCACCTAGCGGTGCATCAAGGACATAATTCTTCTGTGCAGCAATGAGGATAAATTTCAGATCACGGACCCAGTCCGCATCATTGCTACTATCATCTTTCAACTTAGTTTTCTCTAGGAACACATATAAAACATAGGGAAGCAATAACGCGAGCTATTGATCTACAACATAGATATGAAAATACTACCAGGACTAAGTTCATGATAAATTTAAGTTCAGTTAATCATATTACTTAAGAACTCCCACTTAGACTGACATCCCTCTAATCTTCTAAGTGATCACGTGATCCATATCAACTAAACCATGTCCAATCATCACGTGAGATGGAGTAGTTTCAATGGTGAACATCACTATGTTGATCATATCTACTATATGATTCATGCTCGACCTTTCGGTCTCCGTGTTCCGAGGCCATATTTATTATATGCTAGGCTCGTCAAGTTTAACCTGAGTATTCCGCGTGTGCAACTGTTTTGCACCCATTGTATTTGAACGTAGAGCCTATCACACCCGATCATCGCGTGGTGTCTCAGCACGAAGAACTTTCGCAACGGTGCATACTCAGGGAGAACACTTGTACCACTGGTGGAAAAAGGGCCTTTGGTCGCGGTTCGCAACTGCCATTAGTCGCGGTTGCGCAACCGTGACCAAATAGGCGCGACTAAAGGACCCCCCACTTTAGTCGCGGTTGCTTAAGAACCGCGACTAAAGGCCCGTCCAGGTGTGCGCCAGGCGGCCGTCGGGGCGGAGGACCTTTAGTCACGGTTCTTCTGGCCAACCGCGACTAAAGGCCGCCACAGGTTTAGGGTTTTAGCCCCCCCCCCCCTAAACCTATTTTCTGTTTAATTTGTATTGTTTTATTTCTTTTGTGCTTTATTTTAATTTTGAAGGAGTTTCACATATTCTACGGTACTACATACATGCATATGAATGTACAATTTCAAACAAATTTGAAATTAGAACCAAAAAGAATTCAAGAGGAATATACAATATATATTCAATATCATCGGATGACCATATACAATTTTGAACAAGTTTCCATACATAATTTAATGCATATAATTAAAGTTCTACGTCCTCGTAATGGTGTTCTCCTTTAGGATGGAGGACTTCCCTGCTGAACCATCCAGCTAGTTCCTCTTGAAGTGGTCGGAAGCGAGCTTCTGGACTAAGCATCATCCGGAGGTTATTCCTCTGAGCATTGGTATCACTCGGAACCCGCTCAGAGGTGTATCTCTGGATCATCTCACAGACATAGTATCCACATAGATTGGTCCCCGCTGGCTGAATATCCCCAGCATTCTTAGCCTTTGACCTTTTGAATTCTAGATCTTTTTTGAATTCACTGACCTTTGTGTCTACGAACCGTCTCCAAACCCTACGAGGCAAAGAAAATTAAATGAACAAGAGAGTTATTAGTTACTTGATATTAGGAAATGAACGAAATAGGCCGATCGATATAGAGCGCAAATGAATGAAAATAATTACTTCTGCAGCATTCTTCTCATGCCGCCCCAAAGCTTTGGATCCATATTCAGAGAGTCGTGGACGAGACATTCTGAGGTGTCAACTTTAATTACTAGCAGAATCCAGTGGAACCTGCGGACACGATACATGCACAGTACGTCATGCATAACTCATCGATTAGCCGGCCACATACCATGCATGGAGTAAACAAAAGAGAATGTGCTCAAGACAGAAACACTCACCCAAAATGGTAAGGAAATAGAATATCACTTTTGAGTTCCTGCTTTGTAAGAAACTGCCACAGGTCTGCCTCCATGTCGGCGGGGTGATGCTCCAACACATATCCATTAACGATGTGTGGGTCAATGAACCCAACATCATGGATGTTCCTTACTCTGCATTCCTTAATCTTCATTCTGCATGTATAATAGCGGACACAACAATATAGTTAGGACATATATATAGTGCAGGCAATATGAACGAGATGGGGTAGAAATAAATCACTTACAGAATGTAGCAACTGATGATAGATTTGTCGAGCTCGCGCAGATTGAAAAGCTGGAACAATTCACTCAGATGAATTTGTACATAGTAATGTTTGAAGTGATGCTCATATCTAACTTCCGCATAAATATATTCTTTGGCGTTTTTATTTTTTATGTAACCCTTGTACCATTTCAGTAGACCTTTCATTTGTGGAGGTAGATCCTTTTCCTGCGCAGGCTCGACGAGAGGCCCATTCTTCACATATGTAATTACTACCTCCTTCACTAGCGCCTCATCAATGTTGGGGAACGCAGTAATTTCGAAAATTTTCCTACGCACACGCAAGATCATGGTGATGCACAGCAACGAGAGGGGAGAGTGTTGTCTATGTACCAACGCAGACCGACTGCGGAAGCGATCACACAACGTAGAGGAAGTAGTCGTACGTCTTCTTCCCGATCCGACCGATCCAAGCACCGTTACTCCGGTACCTCCGAGTTCTTAGCACACGTTCAGCTCGATGACGTTCCTCGGGCTCCGATCCAGCAAAGCGTCGAGGAAGTGTTCCGTCAGCACGACGGCGTGATGACGATCTTGATGTACTACCGACGCAGGGCTTCGCCTAAGCACTGTAACGGTATGATCGAGGTGGAATTTGGTGGCAGGGGGCACCTCACACGGCTAAGGAACGATCTCAAGGATCAACTTGTGTGTCTTGGGGTGCCCCCTGCCCCCGTATATAAAGGTTGGAGGAGGGGGAGCCGGCCGGCCAGGGAGAGGGAGGCGCAGGGGAGTCCTACTCCCACCGGGAGTAGGACTCCTCCCTCCAATCCTAATCCTATTAGGACTCCCGGGGAAGAAAGGAGAAAGAGGGGGGGGCGGCCCCTTCTCCTAGTCCAACTAGGACTTGGGGAAAGGGGGGGGCGCTAGCCAGCTTGGGCTTGTCCCTTTTCTCTTTTTCCACTAAGGCCCAATAGGCCCATTAGTCTCCCGGGGGGTTCCGGTAACCCTCCCAGTATTCCGGTAAAATCCCGATTTCACCCGGAACACTTCCTATGTCCAAACATAGGCTTCCAATATATCAATCTTTACGTCTCGACCATTTTGAGACTCCTCGTCATGTCCGTGATCTCATCCGGGACTCCGAACAACCTTCGGTACATCAAAATGCATAAACTCATAATAACTGTCATCGTAACGTTAAGCGTGCGGACCCTACGGTTCGAGAACCATGTAGACATGACCGAGACACGTCTCCGGTCAATAACCAATAGCAGGACCTGGATGCCCATATTGGCTCCTACATATTCTACGAAGATCTTTATCGGTCAGACCGCATAACAACATACGTTGTTCCCTTTGTCATCGGTATGTTACTTACCCGAGATTCGATCGTCGGTATCCAATACCTAGTTCAATCTCGTTACTGGCAAGTCTCTTTACTCGTTCCGTAATACATCATCTCACAACTAACATATTAGTTGCAGTGCTTGCAAGGCTTATGTGATGTGCATTACCGAGAGGGCCCAGAGATACCTCTCCGACAATCGGAGTGACAAACCCTAATCTCGAAATACGCCAACCCAACATCTACCATTGGAGACACCTGTAGTACTCCTTTATAATCACCCAGTTACGTTGTGACGTTTGGTAGTACCCAAAGTGTTCCTCCGGTAAACGGGAGTTGCATAATCTCATAGTTATAGGAACATGTATAAGTCATGAAGAAAGCAATAGCAACATACTAAATGATCGGGTGCTAAGCTAATGGAATGGGTCATGTCAATCAGATCATTCAACTAATGATGTGACCTCGTTAATCAAATAACAACTCTTTGTTCATGGTTAGGAAACATAACCATCTTTGATTAACGAGCTAGTCTAGTAGAGGCATACTAGTGACACTCTGTTGGTCTATGTATTCACACATGTATTATGTTTCCGGTTAATACAATTCTAGCATGAATAATAAACATTTATCATGATATAAGGAAATAAATAATAACTTTATTATTGCCTCTAGGGCATATTTCCTTCAGTCTCCCACTTGCACTAGAGTCAATAATCTAGATTACACTGTAATGATTCTAACACCCATGGAGCCTTGGTGCTGATCATGTTTTGCTCGTGGAAGAGGCTTAGTCAACGGGTTTGCAACATTCAGATCCGTATGTATCTTGCAAATCTCTATGTCTCCCACCTGGACTAAATCCCGGATGGAGTTGAAGCGTCTCTTGATGTGTTTGGTTCTTTTGTGAAATCTGGATTCCTTTGCCAAGGCAATTGCACCAGTATTGTCACAGAAAATTTTCATTGGACCCGATGCACTAGGTATGACACCTAGATCGGATATGAACTCCTTCATCCAGACTCCTTCGTTCGCTGCTTCCGAAGCAGCTATGTACTCCGCTTCACATGTAGATCCCGCTACGACGCTTTGTTTAGAACTGCACCAACTGACAGCTCCACCATTTAAAGTAAACACGTATCCGGTTTGCGATTTAGAATCATCCGGATCAGTGTCAAAGCTTGCATCAACGTAACCTCTTACGGTGAGCTCTTTGTCACCTCCATATACGAGAAACATATCCTTTGTCCTTTTCAGGTATTTCAGGATGTTCTTGACCGCTGTCCAGTGATCCATTCCTGGATTACTTTGGTACCTCCCTGCTAAACTTATAGCAAGGCACACATCAGGTCTGGTACACAGCATTGCATACATGATAGAGCCTATGGCTGAAGCATAGGGAACATCTTTCATTTTCTCTCTATCTTCTGCAGTGGTCGGGCATTGAGTCTTACTCAACTTCATACCTTGTAACACAGGCAAGAACCCCTTCTTTGCTTGATCCATTTTGAACTTCTTCAAAATCTTGTCAAGGTATGTGCTTTGTGAAAGTCCAATTAAGCGTTTTGATCTATCTCTATAGATCTTTATGCCTAATATGTAAGCAGCTTCCCCGAGGTCTTTCATCAAAAAACTTTTATTCAAGTATCCCTTTATGCTATCCAGAAATTCTATATCATTTCCAATCAGCAATATGTCATCCACATATAATATTAGAAATGCTACAGAGCTCCCACTCACTTTCTTGTAAATACAGGCTTCTCCAAAAGTCTGTATAAAGCCAAATGCTTTGATCACACTATCAAAGCGTTTATTCCAACTCCGAGATGCTTGCACCAGTCCATAAATGGATCGCTGGAGTTTGCATACTTTGTTAGCTCCCTTTGGATCGACAAACCTTCTGGTTGTATCATATACAATTCTTCTTCCAGAAATCCATTCAGAAATGCAGTTTTGACATCCATCTGCCATATTTCATAATCATAAAATGCGGCAATTGCTAACATAATTCTGACGGACTTAAGCATCGCTACGGGTGAGAAGGTCTCATCGTAGTCAACTCCTTGAACTTGTCGAAAACCTTTCGCGACAAGTCGAGCTTTATAGACAGTAATATTACCGTCAGCGTCAGTCTTCTTCTTGAAGATCCATTTATTCTCAATTGCTTGCCGATCATCGGGCAAGTCAACCAAAGTCCGTACTTTGTTTTCATACATGGATCCCATCTCAGATTTCATCGCCTCAAGCCACTTTGCGGAATCTGGGCTCACCATCGCTTCTTCATAGTTCGTAGGTTCATCATGATCTAGCATCATGACTTCCAGAACTGGATTACCGTACCACTCTGGTGCGGATCTCACTCTGGTTGATCTACGTGGTTCAGTAGTATCTTGTTCTGAAGCTTCATGATCATCATCATTAGCTTCCTCACTGATTGGTATAGGTGTCGCAGAAACAGTTTTCTGTGATGTACTATTTTCCAATAAGGGAGCAGGTACAGTTACCTCGTCAAGTTCTACTTTCCTCCCACTCACTTCTTTCGAGAGAAACTCCTTCTCTAGAAAGTTTCCGAATTTAGCAACAAAAGTCTTGCCTTCGGATCTGTGATAGAAGGTGTATCCAATAGTTTCCTTTGGATATCCTATGAAGACACACTTCTCCGATTTGGGTTCGAGCTTATCAGGTTGAAGTTTTTTCACATAAGCATCGCAGCCCCAAACTTTAAGAAACGACAACTTTGGTTTCTTGCCAAACCATAGTTCATAAGGTGTCGTCTCAACGGATTTTGATGGTGCCCTGTTTAACGTGAATGCGGCCGTCTCTAAAGCATAACCCCAAAACGATAGCGGTAAATCAGTAAGAGACATCATAGATCGCACCATATCTAGTAAAGTACGATTACGACGTTCGGACACACCGTTACGCTGTGGTGTTCCGGGTGGCGTGAGCTGCGAAACTATTCCACAATTTTTCAAATGTACACCAAACTCGTAACTCAAATATTCTCCTCCACGATCAAATCGTAGAAACTTTATTTTCTTGTTACGATGATTTTCAACTTCACTCTGAAATTCTTTGAACTTTTCAAATGTTTCAGACTTATGTTTCATTAAGTAGATATACCCATATCTGCTTAAATCATCTGTGAAGGTGAGAAAATAACGATATCTGCCACGAGCCTCAATATTCATCGGACCACATACATCGGTATGTATGATTTCCAATAAATCTGTTGCTCTCTCCATAGTACCGGAGAACGGTGTTTTAGTCATCTTGCCTATGAGGCACGGTTCGCAAGTACCAAGTGATTCATAATCAAGTGGTTCCAAAAGCCCATCAGTATGGAGTTTCTTCATGCGTTTTATACCGATATGACCTAAACGGCAGTGCCACAAATAAGTTGCACTATCATTATTAACTTTGCATCTTTTGGCTTCTACATTATGAATATGGGTATCACTATCTTCGAGATTCAACAAGAATAGACCACTCTTCAAAGGTGCATGACCATAAAAGATATTATTCATATAAATAGAACAACCATTATTCTCTGATTTAAATGAATAACCCTCTCGCATTAAACAAGATCCAGATATAATGTTCATGCTCAACGCTGGCACCAAATAACAATTATTTAGGTCTAATATTAATCCCGAAGGTAGATGTAGAGGTAGCGTGCCGACCGCGATCACATCGACTTTGGAACCGTTTCCCACGCGCATCGTCACCTCGTCCTTTGCTAGCGTCCGCTTATTCCGTAGTCCCTGTTTCGAGTTGCAAATATTAGCAACAGAACCAGTATCAAATACCCAGGTGCTACTGCGAGCTCTAGTAAGGTACACATCAATAACATGTATATCACATATACCTTTGCTCACTCTGCCATCCTTCTTATCTGCCAAATACTTGGGGCAGTTCCGCTTCCAGTGACGAGTCTGCTTGCAGTAGAAGCACTCAGTTTCAGGCTTAGGTCCAGACTTGGGTTTCTTCTCCTGAGCAGCAACTTGCTTGCTGTTCTTCTTGAAGTTTCCCTTCTTCTTCCCTTTGCCCTTTTTCTTGAAACTAGTGGTTTTGCTAACCATCAACACTTGATGCTCCTTCTTGATTTCTACCTCCGCAGCTTTCAGCATTGCGAAGAGCTCGGGAATAGTCTTGTTCATCCCTTGCATATTATAGTTCATCACGAAGCTCTTGTAGCTTGGTGGCAGTGATTGGAGAATTCTGTCAATGACGCAGTCATCTGGAAGATTAACTCCCATCTGAATCAAGTGATTATTATACCCAGACATCTTGAGTATATGCTCACTGACAGAACTGTTCTCCTCCATCTTACAGCTATAGAACTTATTGGAGACTTCATATCTCTCAATTCGGGCATTTGCTTGAAATATTAACTTCAACTCCTGGAACATCTCATATGCACCATGACGTTCAAAACGTCGTTGAAGTCCCGATTCTAAGCCGTAAAGCATGGCACACTGAACTATCGAGTAGTCATCAGCTTTGCTCTGCCAGACGTTCATAACATCTGGCGTTGCTCCAGCAGCAGGCCTGTCACCCAGCGGTGCTTCCAGGACGTAATTCTTCTGTGCAGCAATGAGGATAATCCTCAGGTTACGGACTCAGTCCGTGTAATTGCTACCATCATCTTTCAACTTTGCTTTCTCAAGGAACGCATTAAAATTCAACGGAACAATAGCACGAGCCATCTATCTACAATCAACATAAACAAGCAAGATAATATCAGGTACTAAGTTCATGATAAGTTTAAGTTCAGTTTAATCAAATTACTTAGGAACTCCCACTTAGATAGACATCCCTCTAATCTTCTAAGTGATCACGTGATCCAAATCAACTAAACCATAACCGATCATCACGTGAGATGGAGTAGTTTTCAATGGTGAACATCGTTATGTTGATCATATCTACTATATGATTCACGCTCGACCTTTCGGTCTCCGTGTTCCGAGGCCATATCTGTATATGCTTGGCTCGTCAAGTATAACCTGAGTATTCTGCGTGGGCAACTGTTTTGCACCCGTTGTATTTGGACGTAGAGATTATCACACCCGATCATCACGTGGTGTCTGGGCACGACGAACTTTGGCAACGGTGCATACTCAGGGAGAACACTTCTTGATAATTTTAGTGAGAGATCATCTTATAATGCTACCGTCAATCAAAGCAAGATAAGATGCATAAAAGGGATAAACATCACATGCAATCAATATAAGTGATATGATATGGCCATCATCATCTTGTGCTTGTGATCTCCATCTCCGAAGCACCGTCATGATCACCATCGTCACCGGGCGACACCTTGATCTCCATCGTAGCATCGTTGTCGTCTCGCCAATCTTATGCTTCCACGACTATCACTACCGTTTAGTAATAAAGTAAAGCATTACATCGCGATTGCATTGCATACAATAAAGCGACAACCATGTGGCTCCTGCCAGTTGCCGATAACTCGGTTACAAAACATGATCATCTCATACAATAAAATCAGCATCATGCCTTGACCATATCACATCACAACATACCCTGCAAAAACAAGTTAGACGTCCTCTACTTTGTTGTTGCAAGTTTTACGTGGCTGCTACGGGCTTTAAGTAAGAACTCATCTCACCTACGCATCAAAACCACAACGATAGTTCGTCAAATAGACTCCGTTTTAACCTTCTCAAGGACCGGGCGTAGTCACACTTGGTTCAACTAAAGTTGGAGAAACAGTCTTCCGCAAGCCATCTGTGTGCAAAGCACGTCGAGGGAACCGGTCTCGCGTAAGAGTACGCGTAAGGTTGGTCCGGATCGTCTCACCCAACAATACCGCCGAACCAAAATATGACATGCTGGTAGGCAGTATGACTTGTATCGCCCACAACTCACTTGTGTTCTACTCGTGCAAATAACATCAAACCATAAAACCTAGGCTCGGATGCCACTGTTGGGGAACGCAGTAATTTCGAAAATTTTCCTACGCACACGCAAGATCATGGTGATGCACAGCAACGAGAGGGGAGAGTGTTGTCTACGTACCAACGCACACCGACTGCGGAAGCGATCACACAACGTAGAGGAAGTAGTCGTACGTCTTCTTCCCGATCCGACCGATCCAAGCACCGTTACTCCGGTACCTCCGAGTTCTTAGCACACGTTCAGCTCGATGACGTTCCTCGGGCTCCGATCCAGCAAAGCGTCGAGGAAGAGTTCCGTCAGCACGACGGCGTGATGACGATCTTGATGTACTACCGACGCAGGGCTTCGCCTAAGCACTATAACGGTATGATCGAGGTGGAATTTGGTGGCAGGGGGCACCGCACACGGCTAAGGAACGATCTCAAGGATCAACTTGTGTGTCTTGGGGTGCCCCCTGCCCCCGTATATAAAGGTTGGAGGAGGGGGAGCCAGCCGGCCAGGGAGAGGGAGGCGCAGGGGAGTCCTACTCCCACCGGGAGTAGGACTCCTCCCTCCAATCCTAATCCTATTAGGACTCCCGGGGAAGAAAGGAGAACGAGGGGGGGCCGGCCCCTTCTCCTAGTCCTACTAGGACTTGGGGAAAGGGGGGCGCCGGCCAGCTTGGGCTTGTCCCTTTTCTCTTTTTCCACTAAGGCCCAATAGGCCCATTAGTCTCCCGGGGGGTTCCGGTAACCCTCCCGGTATTCCGGTAAAATCCCGATTTCACCCGGAACACTTCCTATGTCCAAACATAGGCTTCCAATATATCAATCTTTACGTCTCGACCATTTCGAGACTCCTCGTCATGTCCGTGATCTCATCCGGGACTCCGAACAACCTTCGGTACATCAAAATGCATAAACTCATAATAACTGTCATCGTAACGTTAAGCGTGCGGACCTTACGGTTCGAGAACCATGTAGACATGACCGAGACACGTCTCCGGTCAATAACCAATAGCGGGACCTGGATGCCCATATTGGCTCCTACATATTCTACGAAGATCTTTATCGGTCAGACCGCATAACAACATACGTTGTTCCCTTTGTCATCGGTATGTTACTTGCCCGAGATTCGATCGTCGGTATCCAATACCTAGTTCAATCTCGTTACTGGCAAGTCTCTTTACTCGTTCCGTAATACATCATCTCACAACTAACATATTAGTTGCAGTGCTTGCAAGGCTTATGTGATGTGCATTACCGAGAGGGCCCAGAGATACCTCTCCGACAATCGGAGTGACAAACCCTAATCTCGAAATACGCCAACCCAACATCTACCATTGGAGACACCTGTAGTACTCCTTTATAATCACCCAGTTACGTTGTGACGTTTGGTAGTACCCAAAGTGTTCCTCCGGTAAACGGGAGTTGCATAATCTCATAGTTATAGGAACATGTATAAGTCATGAAGAAAGCAATAGCAACATACTAAACGATCGGGTGCTAAGCTAATGGAATGGGTCATGTCAATCAGATCATTCAACTAATGATGTGACCTCGTTAATCAAATAACAACTCTTTGTTCATGGTTAGGAAACATAACCATCTTTGATTAACGAGCTAGTCTAGTAGAGGCATACTAGTGACACTCTGTTGGTCTATGTATTCACACATGTATTATGTTTCCGGTTAATACAATTCTAGCATGAATAATAAACATTTATCATGATATAAGGAAATAAATAATAACTTTATTATTGCCTCTAGGGCATATTTCCTTCAATCAAGGCCTAACAGTTCACGAAGAGTAATACCTAAGTTGGCCGCTTGTTCTCTGGCACTCGTTACAGTCAATCCATGTGTTGCCACAGCTGCTATGATATCGGGGTCATCCGGACCGGCGGCTTTCACTATAAGCGGGGCAATTGATTGTTTACTTTGTTCCCCGAGCTGGGCAACTCGTTTCCCGCTTTTTTTACTTTCTAATTCCGTTTTCTCGGCCTCCTCCAAGGCTTTGTTCTCCTGGTTCTCCGCCCGCTCTTTCTTCTCCTTCAACATGAGTGCCTGCCTACGAAGTTCACGTGCATAGTCGTCAGGCAGATTCTTCGCGGCTTGGGACGGTGTGCTCAAAAATGACTTAGCCCACTTCTTTTGCTCATCAGAAAATACTGGCTTGGGCTCGGGCTCTCTTTTCTTCTTGCAGTCCGCCTTCCATTTCTCATGATCAGCAGCCGCGGCCGCGGCAGTGTCCTCGGCACTACGTTCCCAAGGCCTTGTGGGGAGAGGCTTCAGTGATGGCTCCGGTACCTTTGTGGTCTTAGGTACATAAGGGTCCGGGTTAATAATCCAGGACTGCTTCTGCTTCTTTGCCGGAGGTGGATTGGGGGGCGGCGTCTGATCACCCGCCGGACGGGGACTGGGGGCGGTGTCTGATCACCCGCCGGACGTTGTGGACTGGGGGGCGTCGGCTGATCACCCGCCGGACGAGGACTGGGGGGCGGCGTCTGATCACCCGCCGGACGAGGACTGGGGGGCGGCGTCTGATCACCCGCCGGATGAGGACTGGGGGGCGGCGTCTGATCACCCGCCGGACGTTGTGGACTGAGGGTGGTTGCTACTTCCATTTGAAGATCGTCGTTTATCGACGTTTGTTCGGCATCATCTTGCTGACGGCGCCCTTCATCTTCACCGTCAAGGTTCAGATAAGAAGAGATATCATCTTCTTCTTGTCCGGTTGGCACATATAGAATATTGCCGTTTATGATGCCGAACATATGTGCTTCACCGTCCGGATCATAGTTGTCCATAATCGGGTCAGCTCTATCGTCCGCCATTATGTCAGTCCTAAAAACATGTAGTAAAAACAAATTAATTAAGTGAAGAAGGGGGGCGGTGGCGGTGGCGGTGGCGGTGGCGAAAGGGCGGTGGCAAAAGGAGGGGGCGAGGAAGGGGTGGGAGAGGGTTTACACTCAAGTTGTAATAGGGTTTACAATAAAGTTGCCACGACATGTTTAATATAGTTTTTTATTCTAGATTTAAAGTTACCATTGTATTTAAACTAGTTTTCGCGGCAATCTTTATTAATCGGCCATGACAAATTTAATTCATGTATCATGGCAGCTTTTGATAATTCATCATGGCAAATTGAGTTTATAGATCATGACAATTCTAGTATTTTGAACATGAAAAACATTTTTGTATGAACCATGGCAAATTTTAGTACATGTATCATGGCAAATTTAAGTAATTCACCATGATAGTTTTAGTTTATAGTTCATGCCAAATTTGAGCCAGTGACCATGCATTGTTCAAATAACTGACATATTTCTTTTTTTACTTATGAATCATGTCAAAATTATTTGATAGATCATGGCAAATTTTAGTAATTCATCATGGCAAGTTTAGTTTGTCAATTTATTTTTTATAACATCTTAAAGTTTATTTTAAACATATCAAGTTTTAAGTTATTTTACCGTTTTTGTTAAACTAATTAACTAGTTAAAATTAAAAAGAACAAAAAAAAGAAGAAGAAAAAATCCGGTGGGCGTTGAGGGCGGGCCGGCGGCGCCCTCTGTCTGGCGGTTGAGGGCGGGCCGGCGGCGTTGAGGGCGGGCGAGCGAGGCGGCGCGCGCGCGGTGGGCGAGGGAGGCCGGTGATAGCGGCCGGCGGCGCCATACGTGGGCGAGAGGGGGCGGCGCGCGTGGGCCGGGGCGGGGCGCGGTGTGCAAACATACGGCGGACGGGGCGGCCGGGGCGCGAGAGGACGATGACAGCGCGGCGGGCGACGGCGGGCGGCGTCGAGGGCGAGGGCGACGGCGGCAGGCCTTCGGCGCGGCAGAGAATCGGAGAAGACGAGAAATGGAGGCGAAGGTTCAGGCCCTTGTATTTATAGCCCCCCCCCCCCCTTTAGTCGCGGTTAGGGAGACGACCCGCGACTAAAGGGTAACCTTTAGTCGCGGTTGGCCAGACCAACCGCGACTAAAGGGTTTTTTGCGGGTTTTTGCGTTCCCGCGCGCAACGACCTTTAGTCGCGGTTGGCCAGGCCAACCGCGACTAAAGGTATTTTTGGCGGGTTTTTGCGTTCCCGCGCGCAACGACCTTTAGTCGCGGTTGGCCAGGCCAACCGCGACTAAAGGTATTTTTCAAAATACTTTTTCTTTTTCAAAATCTTAAAAATACAAATAATATATCAAAAAATCCAGAAAAATAAAACTAATTCAATTCAATATGTTAAAAACACAAATATTATATCAAAAAATTCAGAAAAATAAAACTAATTCAATTCAATATGTTAAAAATACAAATAATATATCAAAAAATTAAGAAAAATAAAACTAATTCAATTCAAAATGTTAAAAATACAAATAATATATCAAAAAATTCAGAAAAATAAAACTAATTCACTTCAAAATCTTAAAAATACAAATAATATATCAAAAAATTAAGAAAAATAAAACTAATTCAATTCAATATGTTAAAAATACAAATAATATATCAAAAAATTCAGAAAAATAGAACTAATTCAATTCAATATGTTAAAAACACAAATATTATATCAAAAAATTCAGAAAAATAAAACTAATTCAATTCAAAATTCTAAAAATACAAATAATATATCAAAAAATTAAGAAAAATAAAACTAATTCAATTCAAAATGTTAAAAATACAATGTTAAAAATACAAATAATATATCAAAAAATTAAGAAAAATAAAACTAATTCAATTCAAAATGTTAAAAATACAAATAATATATCAAAAAATTCAGAAAAGTAAAACTAATTCAATTCAAAATCTTAAAAATACAAATAATATATCAAAAAATTAAGAAAAATAAAACTAATTCAATTCAATATGTTAAAAATACAAATAATATATCAAAAAATTCAGGGCGCCGCTTCTGCTTTGTCTTGTTCCTCCGACAGGGCGTCGTGCGCTACCCACGCGTCCTTATCCTGCCGACAGCTTTAGTCACGGTTGCACCCTCCAGCCGGGACTAAAGCTTACCCAAACGTCCTTATCCCACCGACAGTTTTCTTAGATGACACAAAAACCACATTTAGTCCCGGTTGCACCAACCAGCCGGGACTAAAGGTTAGATGACCAGCTCTGGATTCCTCTTCTTCCCGCCATTTCTTCCCTGTCTTCCCGCCTCTTTCTTCCCGCCACTTTCTTCCCACCTCCTGTCTTCCCGCTCCCATTTTTTCCGCCATTTCTCACTACATATATGTAGCCCGGCTTGGCCAGCATTATCACATCTCTACAATCTCTCATCACTCTCTCATGGCTTCCACCGCACCCACTCTAACCTACCAGCAGGTGGAGGAGCTTTGCGCCTCGAACTACCCTTGTCCACCGGGCTACCGCGTCCCCACCGGCTGGAGCCTAAGCGCCGGCGGCGTGCCGGTCCCTCCCGTCCCTCAGGGTACTGCGCGCCGGGCGGCCATCACGAACCACTACTACCTCGACCTCACGCCGGAGCAGCAGATGAATCCCCGCTGGCATCCCGATAACCAGCATACTTGGGACGCCTTCTTCATCAATCGGCGTGAGAGGGCGCTCGCCAGGTATGAGGAGGACGGTATGCCTCCTGGGAACTTCCACGAGGCCGGCCGTCGGCTATGGTGGTACGGCGGACTCTGCAGAGCGTCATGGACTACATCACGGCCGGCGATATCCCCCGCCTGCGCTACCCTCAGTTCGAGCCACGAGCGCCGCCCGACGACAGCAGCGACGACGACGGCGGCAACTTAGAAGGCGACGACTACCAGTACAACGACGGCGGCTATGAAGACTACGAGTATGCATATTATACGCCTAGGCAGGAGTTTGACTAAATCACTCCAAATTTCATGTATCATCAGTGGTATCTCGAATCATTCGAAAATGGACACCAAACACATCACGGGTAATATAATTCACATGATCCATTCAACAAAGTTTGGTACAATAAATTATTACACATCATTTCTTCCCTTGTGTCCCTGCTTGCTTACGATTGTGCCGTATCCATGGAGCATCCTTATCATTTAACTTAATGCTTGGGTCGGTGTTCACTTTGAAGGGCGGAATTTCAGCAAACATATTATAATCTTCTGACATGTCTGTCTTGTCCTCCACTCCCACGATGTTTCTTTTCCCTGAAAGAACAATGTGGCGCTTTGGATCATCGCATGATGTACTGATCGTTTTCTTATCTTTCCGTTTCCTCGGTTTGCTACTCATGTCCTTCACATAGAAAACCTGAGCGACATCTTTCGCTAGGACGAATGGTTCGTCAAGGTAACCAAGATTGTTGAAATCCACCATTGTCATTCCGTATTGCTGGTCCACCTTTACCCCACCTCCTGTTAGCTTGAACCATTTGCACCGGAACAAAGGGACCTTAAAGGAGGGTCCATAGTCAAGTTCCCATATCTCCTCTATGTAACCATAATATGTGACCTTTTGCCCATTCTCGGTTGCTGCATCAAAGCGGACACCACTGTTTTGGTTGGTGCTCTTTTTATCTTGGGCGATCGTGTAAAATGTATTCCCATTTATCTCGTACCCTTGGAAAGTCGTTATAGTCGAAGATGGTGTCTTGGCCAACATGTATAGCTGATCTACAACATCATTGTCATTCATTAAATGTTTTCTCAACCAACTGCCGAAAGTCTCCATGTGGGCCTTCCTAATCCAGGATTCAGGCTTCCCCGGGTTGTCCGAGCATAAAATATTCTTGTGTTTCTCAAAGTACGGAGCCACCAAGCTGGAATTGGTCAGTACAGTGTGGTGTGCTTCAGTCAGAGAATGGCCGTCCATACATATCGTTGATTTCCTTCCAATCGTGCCTTTTCCACTTAGTCTCCCCTCGTGCCGCGATCGAGGAAGACCAATCGGCTTAAGGTCAGGAACAAAGTCAACACAAAACTCAATTACCTCCTCATTTCCATAGCCCTTGGCGATGCTTCCTTCTGGCCTAGCACGGTTACGAACATATTTCTTTAATACTCCCATGAACCTCTCGAAGGGGAACATATTGTGTAGAAATACAGGACCGAGAATGAAAATCTCTTCGACTAGGTGAACCAGGAGGTGCGTCATAATATTGAAGAAGGATGGCGGGAACACCAACTCAAAACTGACAAGACATTGGATCACATCGTTCTGTAACCGTGGTAGAACTTCTGGATTGATTACCTTCTGAGAGATTGCATTGAGGAATGCACATAGCTTCACAATGGCTACTCGAACATTTTCCGGCAGGAGCCCCCTCAAAGCAATCGGAAGCAATTGCGTCATAATCACGTGGCAGTCGTGAGACTTCAGGTTTTGGAACTTTTTCTCCGCCATGTTTATTATTCCCTTTATATTGGACGAGAATCCAGACGGGACCTTCATACTGCTCAGGCATTCAAAAAAGATGACCTTCTCTTCTTTGGTCAGAGCGTAGCTGGCACGACCTTGAAACCATTCCGGATGCCGGTCATCAGGGTCTTTCAAACGTTGCTGGTCCTGCCGTGCTTCCTTTGTATCATTTGTCTTCCCATACACGCCCAAGAAGCTTAGGAGGTTCACGCAAATATTCTTCGTAACGTGCATCACGTCGATTGCAGAGCGGACTTCTAGGACTTTCCAATATTCTAGCTCCCAGAATATAGATTTCTTCTTCCACATGGCTGCGTGCCCGTCAGCTCCCTTCGGAACTGATTGTCCGCCAGGACCCTTTCCAAAGATGACTTTCAAATCCTTGACCATATCAAATACCTCAGCACCAGTGCGTTCCGCAGGCTTCGGCCGGTGATCTGCCTTGCCGTTGTAATGCTTGCCTTTCTTTCTTACTGGATGAATTTTCGGAAGAAATCGACGATGCCCAAGGTACACGTTCTTCTTACAATTTGGCAAATGTACACTTTCAGTCTCATGTAAGCAGTGCGTGCATGCATTGTATCCCTTATTTGATAGTCCCGAAAGGTTACTAAGAGCAGGCCAATCGTTGATGGTTACGAAAAGCAACGCTCGTAGGTCAAATTCCTCTTCTTTGTGCTCATCCTACACACGGACACCAGGTCTGCCCCACAGCTGTAAAAGTTCATCAACTAATGGCCTTAGGTACACATCGATGTCGTTGCCGGGTTGCTTCGGACCTTGGATGAGCACTGGCATCATAATGAACTTTCGCTTCATGCACAACCAAGGAGGAAGGTTGTAGATGCATAGAGTCACGGGCCAGGTGCTATGGCTGGAGCTCTGCTCGCCAAAAGGATTCATGCCATCTGTACTTAGACCAAATCTTATGTTCCTTGTGTCAGCTGCAAAATCTTTGAACTCTCTGTCGATCTTTCTCCATTGCGTTCCATCTGCGGTGTGTCTCAACTCCCCGTCCGACTTACGGTCCTCTTTGTGCCATCGCAACAACTTGGCATGCTCTTTGTTCCTGAACAGACGTTTCAACCATGGTATTATAGGAGCATACCACATCACCTTGGCGGGAACCCTCTTCCTGGGTTTCTCGCCCTCAACATCGTCACCAGGGTCATCGCCTTTGATCTTATAACGCAATGCAGTGCATACCGGGCATTCATTCAAATTCTCGTATTCACCGCGGTAGAGGATGCAGTCGTTGATGCATGCATGTATCTTCAGAACCTCTAAACTTAGAGGGCAGACAACCTTCTTTGCTTCGTACGTACTGGCGGGCAACTCGTTATTCTTTGGAAACATATTCTTCAACATTTTCAGCAAGTTTTTAAATGCCGAGTCAGCTACACCTGCCTGTGCCTTCCATTTCAGCAAATCCAGTGTGCAGCCCAGCTTTTTCAGACCATCATCGCATCCGGGGTACAACGACTTTCTGTGATCCTCTAACATGCGATCCAAATTCTCCCTCTCCTTTTCAGTTTCGCAGCGTCTCCGTGCATCAGCAATGGTCCGACCAAGATCATCAACGGTCTCATCACGTGCCTCTTCTTCACCTTCACCTTCCCCTTCACCTTCCCCTTCACCTTCAGCATCCTCCATGAAAGTATCACCGAAATGAGCAAGATAGCTTTCATCGATGAAATCATCCCCTTCTTCATCTTCTTCCATTATAACCCCTCTTTCTCCATGCTTGGTCCAACAATTATAGCTTGGCATGAAACCGTGCCGAAGCAGGTGCAGGTGAACTTCTCTTGAGGAAGAGTAACCCTTCTGATTCTTACAGTCAACACATGGACAGATAACAAAACCCTTCTGCTTGTTCGCATTAGCCACTACGAGGAAATCTTTCAAACCCGTAGTGAACTCGCGGGAGAGTCGGTTACCGTACATCCATTGCCGATTCATCTGCATTATTATAATATAAAATATATAATTAACCATCATGCATTTATTAAACTAACTAGCTATAAACAATAGAAATTAAACAATGAACAACACACATGCATATTTTATCAATGACACACATGCATGAAAGGTTCAAGTTGCTAACCGCGATCGAGGAGGAAAAAATAAATGAGGAACCTCAAGTGTGGCTCCAACACTTCATATCATGTTTGTTTCACGCTCTTGGGGCATTTCATCAAACACCTTGTGTGCATAAGAGGAACCAAAAGCAAACCTACACCCCCTTGTGAAGCTTGCGAAGAGAAGTGGCACCAAATGGCTAAGTGAGTGTGCTGAACTGGTATATATAGGGGAGGAGCTTTAGTCGCGGTTGGCCTGGCCAACCGCGACTAAAGGCCTTTGGGCACCTTTAGTCGCGGTTGGCCTGGCCAACCGCGACTAAAGCCTCTCACGTGCACCAGCTGGCCACCGAGCGCCCTGGGCCCAGGCCTTTGGTCGCGGTTCGTCTGCCGAACCGCGACTAAAGACTTCATTAGTCGCGGTTCCTACAGTTTCGCGACTAATGGGGCTGGACGGAAGCCTCTTTTTCTACCAGTGTACCTTGATAATTAGTGAGAGATCACCTTATAAAGCTACCGTCGAACTAAGCAAAATAAGATGTATAAAAGATAAACATCACATGCAATCAAAATATGTGACATGATATGGCCATCATCATCTTGTGCCTTTGATCTCCATCTCCAAAGCATCGTCATGATTTCCATCGTCACCGGCATGAAATCATGATCTCCATCATCTTGATCTATATCAATGTGTCGTCACATGGTCGTCTCGCCAACTATTGCTCTTGCCACTATTGCTATCGCATAGCGATAAAGTAAAGCAATTATTTGGCGCTTGCATCTTATGCAATAAAGAGACAACCATAAGGCTTCTGCCAGTTGCCGATAACTTCAAAAAAAACATGATCATTTTATACAACAACTTATATCTCATCACGTCTTGACCATATCACATCACAACATGCCCTGGAAAAACAAGTTAGACATCCTCTACTTTGTTGTTGCAAGTTTTACGTGGCTGCTATGGGCTGAGCAAGAACCGTTCTTACCTACGCATCAAAACCACAACGGTAGTTTGTCAAGTTGGTGCTGTTTTAACCTTCGCAAGGACCGGGCGTAGCCACACTCGGTTCAACTAAAGTTGGAGAAACTGACACCCGCCAGCCACCTATGTGCAAAGCACGTCGGTAGAACCAGTCTCGCGTAAGCATACGCGTATTGTCAGTCCGGGCCGCTTCATCCAACAATACTGCCGAACCAAAGTATGACATGCTGGTAAGCAGTATGACTTATATCGCCCACAACTCACTTGTGTTCTACTCGTGCATATGACATCTACGCATAAAACCTGGCTCGGATGCCACTGTTGGGGAACGTAGTAATTTCAAAAATTTCCTACGCACATGCAAGATCATGGTGATGCATAGCAACGAGAGGAGAGAGTGTTTTCCACGTACCCTCGTAGACCGAAAGCGGAAGCGTTAGCACAACGCGGTTGATGTAGTCGTACATCTTCACAATCCGATCGATCCAAGTACCGAACGCACGACACCTCCGAGTTCAGCACACGTTCAGCTCGATGACGTCCCGCGAACTCCGATCCAACAGAGCTTCACGGGAGAGTTCCGTCAGCATGACGGCGTGGTGACGGTGATGATGTTGCTACCGACGCAGGGCTTCGCCTAAGCACTGCTACGATATGATCGAGGTGGAATATGGTGGAGGGAGGCACCACACACGGCTGGGAGAGATCAACTGATCAACTTGTGTGTCTAGAGGTGCCCCCTGCCCCTGTATATAAAGGAGCAAGGGGGAGGCCGGCCGGTCCTCTATGGGCGCGCCAGAAGGAGGAGTCCTCCTCCTAGTAGGAGTAGGACTCCCCTTTCCTACTCCTACTAGGAGGAGGAAAGGAAGGAGGAGAAGGAGAAGGAAGGAGAGGGAGGAAAAGGAGGAAAGGGGGGCCGCCCCCCTAGTCCAATTCGGTTTGGGCTAGGGGGGCCGCGTGCCCTGCCTCCTCTCTTCCACCACTTGGCCCATGAGGCCCATTACTTCTTCCTCGTATTCCCGTAACTCCCTGGTACCCCCGAAAATACCCGAATCACTCGGAACCTTTCCGATGTCCGAATATAGTCGTCCAATATATCGATCTTTACGTCTCGACCATTTTGAGACTCTTCGTCATGTCCTCGATCTCATCTGAGACTCCGAACTATCTTCGGTACATCAATCACATAAACTCATAATACAATCGTCACCGAAACTTTAAGCGTGAGGACCCTACCGGTTCGAGAACTATGTAGACATGACCGAGACACGTCTCCGGCCAATAACCAATAGCGGAACCTGGATGCTCATATTGGCTCCCACATATTCTACGAAGATCTTTATCGGTCAGACCGCATAACAACATACGTTGTTCCCTTTGTCATCGGTATGTTACTTGCCCGAGATTCGATCGTCGGCATCTCAATACCTAGTTCAATCTCGTTACCGGCAAGTCTCTTTACTCGTTCCGTAATACATCATCCCGCAACTAACTCATCAGTTGCAATGCTTGTAAGGCAAATTACTTGTACATCGCATAGCAGATGTCTTTTTTATGAGACTTTTTCACAATTGTTCTTCTTCAAAAAGAAAATTGCTATCATCTTAGTTGAAACAATGGCCACTTCTAGGTTAAAACATAATGTTTTTTGTTTTATATTTTTTCCATGCATGACAATTGTAACATTTTTATATATGGCATTTAACATACAACAATGACAGATACTTTTGTGTGCATAGTTGCTTGATCCATTTGAACATGATAGCTGTTTTGTTAAATTATGTTTTGTTTCAAGAAATGTTTCGTTCGATCTGCAAGCCAGATCGAACGTGAGGGACATATTAGATATCCTTCTGAAAAGTAATGGACTCCTGCGGCATGGTAGCTCCCATGAGTGCGCCACCACCCGCTGGTGCAGACGCTTTTGTAGTATATCACTCTGCACAACCCAGGGGGAGTTGGCAAGACGAGAGTGGTGAGAATGAATCTTTTGTTCCTCCCCTAACCCCATAGGGTAAAATCTCCCTTTCAGACCTTGTCAGGGAGCCCGTCGATTCACCTCCCCTTTGCCTTCCGCTCTGGTGGCCGGGAGGAGAATCCTGATGCCTCCGCTCCGGTTAGTAGTTTAAGTCAGGGTTTGTTAGTCTTTGCAGGTGCGGCGCTGGGGGCAGATGGTAGCGCTTCTTCTTCGAGTTTGTCTTCCGAGCTCCGTTCCTCCTCGAGCTTTTCCATCAGGACGTAGTCGATGGAGCTCTGGCGTAGATTCCTGCCGTCTTCTTGGGAAGTGAATTTAGGGTTTCCTATCGTATGGCGAGATTTCATGTACGATGTTTCAGATCTATTCAAGGATTTAACATCGACGACTGCGGCTCCAGGGCGCTAGTCATCAGGACACGTACACGAAGACTTCCCAGTTGTTATCGACAAAGTCAAGCCGGCTCCAGCAAGGGAGCGGCTGTAGAGGTCTTTTGACAGTCTTGGAATCTCAATGTACTTTTTATTATATTTTGGGGTGTGTTTATACTTTCAGTGAATTTATTAATAGATCTCACTCATTTTTGTAAAAAGAAAAATCGCTTTGCGCACCAGACGTCGTAGGAATCTCAAGGCAGCAGCCGTCTCGTTCCCTGCTTTCCCCTTTGCAAATCACGATTCAACATCTCGAACGCCCCCGCCGGCGTGAAACGCCCCGTTGCTCGCCACATCCTCGCCGGTGAGCTCCTCTACACCAAGCACAACACCCCTGCTCGCCGCGCTGAATCCCGTCGGTAGCCCAGCTCACGACATCGTACTTTGCCGAGATGCAGCCAGCAGGTCAATATCGTGTAGCTAAGACACATCCGGTGGAGCTGAGCTGAGGAGGTGGTCATGGACGGAGCGCCAGTGGCTGCCGAGAAGCAAGGAGCCGGGTTGTGAACGTCTGGGAGTAAAAGCTTTGGTGCTCTGGTGCTTCCACAACGGAGCCAGCTTTCGTAGACGGTGACTAGCAAGAGTTTATGCCAGAGAAGGAACGGGGATCCAGGACCTTTTTGAGCTTGCGGCGGCCGCGACAACGAGCGAGCGTGGACGTCATAGAAGAAAGGGGATTGGGATTTGGTATGGGAACAGGAATAGCGACTTTTTATTGGAGAAAACATAGAGGATTAATTGGCAGGTTGCATTGAGATTCGTTTTTGGCAGTGCCCTCTTCGTGAAGAAGGTCTCACGATCGGGATTTTCCACCGCGGATCCTACTCCAAGCTTAAGTCCAAGCACACCCCGTGCTGGCTGCTGTTTTGCGTCCTACGCCTCGAGTCCCCTCACCCACTGCCACCAGGGTCCCACCTCGGGCTCCCCGGTCATCCCCACTCGCCTGCAGAGTCTCCGGTCGGCGCCCATCCACGTCGTCGTCGGACCGGGTCGGCGTCAAAGCGAGCACACCCCACACGCTGCGCCGTCCTGCCACTGACACTGGGGCCACCCTCCAGAACCCCACCGGTAAGCGGCGTCGGTCGTCTAGAGTCCAGAGTGACGCGGGGGAGGAGGAGGACGTGGCGGCCCGCGCGGCGCGTCCCGTAGCTGCCGCCTGCAGGAGAGAGGGGAGGAGTGGAGTGGCGTGGGCCCGACGGCCATTCCGCGCTTCTAATTATTATTCGGGCCATTTAAAAGGGACGCCACGGCGTGGCGTTGGTTGGCCTCCGTTCCACTCCACGCACGCCCCCCTCGCCCTCATTTCCATTCCACCTTCCCCGTCGCCCTGCCTGCCTACCTTCTCTCGTCCACGCCTCCGGTCGTTCCCCTTCTTCCCTCTGCTTGCCACTCACCGGACGCCATGACGGAGGACGCCGAGGGATGTGTTGATGTGCCTGTGGCGGTGGCCGAGGCGGCGGGCATCATCTGCTCGCTCCGCGCGGCCGACCTCGCCGGGTGGACGCCGCCCTGGAAGGCCAGCGGGCCGCCGTCGTCCGAAGCCGCGGCGAAGGAGGAGACGGCCTGGCCGGCGGTGGCGCGGGGGAAGCGGACGCGGTCATCGCGCTCCGGCTCCGCGGCCAACAAGAACAAGGGGCGATGGGCCCGCGGCAGCCCCGCGTCTCCGCTCGACTACAGCGGCGGCTCCGGCTCCGGCGCGTCCACCAGCGGCGGCGAGGACGGCGCCTTCTGCTCGCCGCCGGCGACGGTCGCCCTCACCCGCGGGCACGCCGGCCCAACCACCGCCGCCCCAGCTTCTTCATCAGCCAAGGTACGTAGACGAGCGCGCGCACGTCCGCATCTGCAGTTGCTGGTTTCTTCTTCCCCTCCATGCTTCTCCAACGAGTCTGTCTGTCTCCTTTCTCGTGGTTGGCTGCCTGCCTGCTTTGCGTGCTTTCGGTTCGGTACAGCGCCTGCGCGTGGTTGGACGGACGAAACTACCCCTCCACGGGGTCACCACCGAGAGAGAGAGAGGGGGAGGGGATGAGCCAACGGCAACGGTGGATGACTTGGCGATGAAACATCGCTTTTCCTCCGGCCTCACCGCACCGCACCCGCTTTTTGTTCGCAAGACCTTTTCTCGCATCTCATCTTTTTTTTTTCGTGCCCTTTTCTCGCATGTTTTCTTCCGTCGAACTCCAGACACCCCGCTTCTTGTTCCACAGATCCATCGTCCTCGCATCAAAAGTCCAATTGACGGGCGTCAGCTCTGAATGTCAAACCACCACGCCCCCCCCCCCCCCCCCCCTACTTAACTTTTGATTTTTTTTATATCGGTACGGTCGTGTGGACGAATAGCATCTGCATCGCCATGGCCATTCCGTTTCATGTAGCGTGCTTGAGTGCAGCTCCTTCCGTGGCAATTCACAGCGGTTGGTGCGGTGGCGTGGGGGATCCGACTCCTGACCACGAGCTTTCACGGCTTTCCCCAGACCACAGTCCTTCGTGAGGGCAGTGTGGTCATTTACACCGGCCCTTATCCTTGCGTGCGTTTGGATTTTTCTCCTCGCACCGCGGTGGCAGGCAGTTGGGACTTGGGACTCTCGGCGTCAAACCGGCGCGTCGGCGTTTGGTGGTCGGAGGGCTCCACGTGGCCCCCGCCGATTAGCTCGACCTCGTGCCCGGGTCGGTCGCTCGCTGCCTACGGCGTGTCGCGGACATGCATGGCCGTGCCGCCGGACACGGAGGCGGGGGCGACGGTGCTAGATACGGCCTGTCACGGCCGCTTGCCTCCCGCCACGTGTACCGCCAGCGCCAGCAGCCCCCACGACGCCTTTCGGTTGGTGACGCACGCGGTACACTTAACGCTTTCCCAAACCGTACCTGCATGGCCTCGCTCAGGCCCCACACGTCATTGTCCCCGTCGAAGAGAAACCATTTTTCTATCTATATATTTATTCACTTATTTAAAAACTCCAAGTGTGTAGATAGGGTGACAGATGAGCACTGCCGATGGACCGATTCAAAAACTCAAAACCGTAATGCGTTTCACGTGATTTGGCGAGTACAAATGCATGCATGCATGCACGAGCGGGGCCGGCCGGCTCAGGCTCATCCGTCTCATCATCAACAACATCATCATTCCTTCCATGCCTTCACCCAATTTCCTTTCTTTTTGATTGATAATAAAGAACGTGTGTCCTCTGCCGTTGCTTTCTTTGCGGGTCGTTGGTTGGTTCCACTCTCGCTTTCTTCTTTATACCAGCACCAGCAGCATATCCTAGCTAACAACTGGTCTTACAATTGTTCTTCTTCCGCTACTGCAGGTGGGCTCTGCGGGAGGAGCACGGCGCCCGTTGATCCTGCCGGTGCCGGTGCCGGTGCCGCCGCCGCCCCGCATCGCCGGCCAGAGGTCGCGGAAGAAGATGGTGAGTTTGCCATTCGCTCTCTATCTTACGTTGAAAGCAAGTTTGGCTGGCCGTAGTGCACTAGCACAAAGGCATGTTTAGATAGCAGGCAGGCATTTTTCAGCATTTGAATGAGGATTTAGACTTTTACGAGTAGTCGGGTTTCCATCGTATTCCTAAACCGCGTCAGCAGTTGGGCACAGTCCACGCAGACGGGGTCGGTCGTAGGAGAAGCGAGGCTGTTCAAATGGCTGGCATTCTTAATTGGTTTTTAAGGCTGTTCAAATGGCTGGCATTCTTAATTGGTTTTTAGTAGCTTGGCCTGGTGGAATAAAGCGGGTGGTGCAACCACTGCTGCCATTGGAATCGAAGAGAGTGAGAGGCATGCGGGCAAAAGCGCTTGTGGTGTCCAAAGGACCAGAAAGGCAACAAAGCCTCATCAACGCCGGATGGTCGGTCCGGTCCATAGATAGGCATATTCCTTTTTGGCTTGCTTCATCTGGCCTGAGCTTGCGCTGTCATTTCTCGCAGAGGCTCCCGGAGGTGAAGCAGCTGGTGCTGTCCCTGTCGGCGGAGAACGTCGGCCTACGCCAGGTAATTAACCTTTTGGATTTCCCACCGTATAGATTCCGCTTAAATTTGAATTCAAATTCTTACTTATTGTATCCGCTTGCTTGAAACAGGAGATGGAGTCGCTGCAAAGGGCCTGCATGGCGCTGTCCAAGGAGAACGGCAGACTAGAGGTGAGTGCCACGCCCGCGCGCGCACCATGATACCAATCTTAACTTCTTCGTAGCATAGACAGATAGATGCTTCCCAGCACCAAGTGGGCAATCATAAGCACCAAGAAAGAAATAAAAATCGGTTGCCATGCTTCCACTTGCATGGTAGAGCAGCCTTAAAGCCCAAGTGAGTGAGTGAATCGATGGCAAAAGATGGAGGAATAGACCGTCCTGAGCGTCCCAGCGGGTTGGGGTCCTGCCTTAATCTCTTTGTGCTGTGGTTCCTACTAGTAGTACGATTTTTTGGGTTTGGTTGAGTAGTGTGGCTTTTGATTTGATGGTCGCATCCCTCTCAACCACCGTTCTTGTTGTTGTTTGTCCTTGGGGAAGAAAATTGAGTGCGACCCGTGCCGTCCGGATAAGCTTTAGGCAGGTTTAGACGTGGGTTTCTGTCGTCGTCGTCGTCTTCGTCTTGCGGTGGCATCGCTGTCCATGGACCCGGCGGGGTAAGAATGATGTGCCTACGTTCTAGCAGAGAGTTGAAGGACCTAATCGGTCCCATTAGCCAGAATTCCTACTCTTTAGTACTCCCCGACTTAGTAATCCAAACTCTCATATTTCTTTAGGGAGGGAGAACAAGACTTGGTTGGACTGGATGGAGCCTGCTTGTGGCAGCTGATCGCTGCTCGAGATATCTGAATGTTTACCAAAAGAAAGATATCTCGAAAATGGAAACTCCGATCACCTTGGCCCATGGTTCGATACTTGAGTGCGTGTACTGTAGGCAGTTCAATGCTACTACTTGTTTCTACTGTATGTGCAGATGGATGCACAGTACAGGAGTAGTGGGTAGAAGTAGTAGAAGAGGTCTTGCTTGGTGTTCACTGGCCGTACTTACGCTGTCCAGAGCAGAATCCTTCGCGATAAAGAAGGCCAGGTCTCGACGCCGATCCCACCTGCAACTGCAAGCAAATGGATCTGGGCGCACCTACCCGGCCGGGCACGACGATCCCGTGCCCTTCTTTAATGCCTGCAGCAGCGCTGCCGCCATTACTATAGTCGAAGATGCATGGTGTACGTACCACCATCCTCGTCTCAGCCACGGCTGCCTGCCACCCAGGTCTCATCTGGCCGGTACGGCTGGCCTCTAGTGTGTGGCCGTGTGGTCTGTACAGTGTCACCACACACGTAGGTGAACAAGTTGCACTGTGGTGGCAATATATTTTGGCCGGCCCAACCCACTGAAATGGTCCCTGCTTGTGTTTGCATTGTCCCTGCTCTCCTCTTGTCTGTCGTGCCACGGTCAAGGGGTTTGCTTTTTCCAGCCAGCGCTGTGATGGCCAACATGTTCGACCTGCTAATATAACTAGTGATTCGTACATTGCGCGCTTCATCACAGTGGTCCTTATTGATCCGGGTTCGGTTTGCTACCTGAATTTCAACCGTTAGCTGTGTGTGTTGCTTAGCTTGTACTACTACGTACTAACTTTTCCTTCTGACCTGCAGACAAGGCTTGAGCATTCGTCCTCGGGCAAGCGGAAGAGGATCGGCCCCCAACAGGAGGAGCGGCGACAAATGAAGCCGCAGCAAGCCGGTGGCGGCTTCGCGCTCCCGGACCTCAACTTTCCGGCGCAGGATGTCGTCGCCGACGCACCGGCGGCGGCTCCGTGACGGATCCGGACCGGAACCCAGGCCGTCTCCGGTGGCGGCGCCTGACGGCTAACCTGACAAGTTTATTAACCGTGTATAGGGGAGGAAAGCGGTCGATCTCTTACCGTGCGTGGCGTGCTGCCAGGGAAGAAGATGAGTGAAGTCTGACCGGTCTCATTACCTTAGCTGATAAACATTTTTCTTTTGTCTAGTTCGAGGTTTCACCGCTCGCTTCTTCTTCTGTACCAAACTACCAATGTAGCTCAAGTTTCAGGCGTGCTACTTGGTTCCTGTAAACAAACAAACAAACAAACAAACAAACACAGTACGTTAGGTGAGCTGTTGATGCTCTCTTGTTGAATCTGCCCAGCGGCGCTTAAGTGCCAGTGACACACATGAAGTTCCACTTGAGTCCATTAAATCTTCTCGGAGAAGACTTGTGTAGATTACATAAACGTGACAATGTGATCTTCGAGTGGTAAGTAAAACTCAAGGTTACAAATCCCTGCATATACGGAAACTTTAATCAAGTACAAACTCAAACCCTGCACAAATGTGGAGCATTTTCGCACCTGGATCTTGACCACAGGGGTGTCAATCTTCTCGTGTAACTATAAAGCGCTGCACACTTTCAGACTTTATAAACTTTGACCAGGTTCGTAGAGAAAAATATATATATATATACAATTCCAAAAATATAAATATGAAACTACATCGTATGATGAATCTAATGATATATGTTTGGCATCCTAGATGTAAACATTTTCTCCGTAAGCTTGGTCAAAGTTTGTGAGGTTTGATTTAAAAAATATATATATACGCTACATTATGAAACGAACGGACTGTATTATTCAACAGAGTCTGACAAAACAAATACATGGAATCAACCCAAAGCCACCTTCCTCGTTATCAATGCCGCTACACCTGTTAGTCTGATGATGTGCCTTGATCTCGTACCAATGCACACCATCTAATCCGGTGGCTTTATCATGCCGTCCCACACAGCAAACCAAGAGCATCGATCGGTCTATCAGACCATCAGCGCGCACTGCATGCACACGCTCCGGAATCCACCGTTGTCATATTTCATCGTCCGAACTTCAGGAGAGGTCAACACATTGACCTTGCCAGGCCTAACTGTCGTCGATGCCAGACAACACCAACACCTTGCATGCGTTTATCAACACACGTCCAACGTTGAGACCCGCCGACGAGGTAGATGCCACACCGCACCACCTCCTGGCCCCTCCAGCAAGCACCTGCTCCATAACAATACCCCTGGAGGGAGAATGACACCGAAGGTTCCATCATTGTCCAATCAGGGAGACCCAAATCTAGGGTTTCTCCCAGAGCAGCCCGAGCGAGGTGATGCCGGCAGGTGCCACCGGATAGCATATCTGGGCCACATCGCCGCCGCCGCCGCCAACACCCAACATACACACACCACCTGAGGCCAGACGTACCACCCACCACCAGACGAAGCCGTCAGGAGCAGGTCATGTTTAGCCTCTCGACCCTACGCACTGGCCCGTCAACTCTGGCCCGCACCGTCTGCATGCGCGTGTTGGGAAACATAGTAGAAAACAGAAAAATCACCCTACAATCAATATCCCACATCACTATGAAGATGCATATAGAGCTTAGCTCGGATCGTTACCAACTTCGAGTTGCAGCGGAAGAAGTGCTGATGTAGATCATTGATGAAATCCCACATGCTGTTCACAGACGATCCATCGGACCGAAGACCGAAAGCACAACCTCTCTACGGATTGCACACGTACGGGACTCACGATGCGATAGCGCTTTGACGTCCAGAGCTTGACGTCGCCGGAGAACTAGAGGAGGGAGGAAGAGAATCACAAACGGCTTTTCTATTATGAGGACTAGAGAGAAATGAATCTAGATCGAAGAACTAGATGAACTACAGAGAAGGGGGCCACCCGGAACAAAAGGGACTTGTGTATCTAGGGGCACGCCCCCCTTTGAGTATATAGGTCAGCTTGTCCCAACAAGCCCTAGTGGAGGGGGCGCCTGAACTACCGTGTGATCAGCAAGACATAGATCTCTTTGCAGCGGCTACGTCGGTGACAATTGGCAATGGGGAGATTGGTTGCTTCGTGGAGTCCACCTAGTTCCACGCCTACCAGATGTGGCTTATTGCACACTCCAGGGGAAGGAAAGATCAGTTAAGGACGCACTGCTAAACAACAAGTGGCTTGGGGATATTAGATACAACAACCTGACTAACGTGATGCTGGCGGATTTTCCAGCGGCTGTGGGCCTTGCTTAGATCATCTGTGCTGCCCTTACGGCTCGAGGTGCCAGATAAGATCCTTTGGAAGCTCTCCAGCCCGGGCTCCTATAGCGCGGCCTCTGCATACCGGATGCAGTTTCTGGGAAGAACACGGTCAAGTTTTCAAACTTCGTTCTGGAAGGCCTGGAAATTTTTCATTTGGCTTGCACTGCAAGACAGGATCTGATGTGGTTGGGAGAATGGATATTTCTGTCTGTTGTGTATGCGCGTCCGTTGTGCATGTGCAACCTCGAGTCCATCGGTGCACCTTGTCTAATATTGCCCCGTCGCGTTGGAAGTGGAGGCGCTAAACAAAATCGATACATTAAGAATATTTACGTATATTTTGTAAGCCCCTATCCAAGTGCTTTGCGTTACCCTGCCTTTTTTCATCTTAAAAACTGGTAAAACATTTCATCTTCCTCTGTAATCATCTTGGGCGATTTACCCGTTTTTTTATCGGAGATCGCACCCTCGCGATTACACTGTAAACTGTGCTCGCAACCTATCTTAATACAAAGCCAGCGTTGCTGGCAGTTAAAACACACAGTCAAAACTAGACGAAAGAAGAAGAAGAAAAAGCTAAGGTAACAAGACCGGTTGCTCTGCCTCCCTGCCAGCAGGCACGATCAGAGATCAGGCCTTCCAGCCCCAGATTCAGTTTCCACTGCCTATACACGGTTAATGAACTTGTCAGGTAAGCCGTCAGGCGCCACCACCGGAGATGGACTGGGTTCCCGAGCCATCAGGGAACCGCCGCTGGTGCATCCGCGACATCCTGCGCCGGAATGTTGAGGTCAGGGAGCGCGAAGCCGCCACCGGCTTGCTGCGGCTTCCTTTGCCGCCGCTCCTCCTCTTCAGCCTCGGTCCTCTTCCGCTTGCTTGAGGAGGACGAATGCTCCAGCCTTGTCTGTAACATTGTTCAGAAGGAAAATGTGAGTGCAAGCTTCACACAAAGACAGCATTTCAAAAACTTTCAGTTCGTCTAGCGAACCAACACCCGGATCTACAGCGACAGACCGTGCTCTGAAACCTAGAGGGAAATTCAGGAAAAAAAGATCGACAGCGTTTTATTCATGCCACGGCACTAATTAGCTGGGTACCAATAAGTGGTTAGTGGTTTACATTAGCAGGGGCTAGACAAGAGGAGAGCCCGGAGAAAGCAAATCAAAAGCAGGGACCATTTCAGTGCAACTTGTTCGTCCAGCCATGGGTGTGGCGACACTGTACACGCCACACGGCCACCCACAGCGCAGTGTCACCCGGGGCAGCCGTGGCTGACGACGAGGATGGTGCGTACGTACACCACACCATGCCCCATGGATTATATAGTAAGTGCGGCGGCTCTGCTGGCCGCAGGGCATTAAAGAAGGGCACGGGATCGTCGTGCCCGGCCGGGCAGGTGCGCGCAGATCCATTTGCTTGCTTGCAGGTTAGCTAGGATCGTCGGCGGCGACCTGGCATTCTTTATCGCAAAGGATTCTGTTCTGGACAGCGTACGTGCGGGCAGTGAACACCAAGCAAGCCCTCCACCTACTACTAAATTACTGTGCATCCATTTTCGCATACAGCACGCCCAAGTAGCACTACAGTAGTAATATTGAGCTGCCTACAGTACACACACTCAAGTATCCAACCTACCATTGGGGCAAAGGGGATCAGAGCTTCCAATTCGGAATACAAAATGGCATGTGTTCAGTTCAGAAAGTAACTGATAACGGAGCAGGAATTCCGGCTCATGGCATCGATCAGGCCTTTCAACTGTCAGCATATTCCAACCCATCCGGACCCATGGACAGCGACACCACCCAAGACAACGACGACGACGACGAAAATCCACGTCTTATAACCTGCCTAAAGCTTATCCGGACGGCACCGGTCGCAGTCAGTGTTTTCCCGAGGACAACAACAACGGCGGTTGAGAGAGAGGGTTGCGACCATCAAATCAAACCCAAAATCGTGCTACGAACCACAGCGCAGAGAGATTAAGGCAGGACCCACCCAGTGGTGCCCCGCTGGGAGGCTCAGGACGGTCTATTTTTTCCTTCTTATTTTTTTGCCATGGATTCACACACTCACTTGTGCTTTAAGGCTGTTCTTCCATGCAATGCAAGTGGAAGCGCCTAAGCTACTTATTTTTCTTTCTTCATGCTTATGATTGCCCACTCGGCGGAGTACATCCCACCCAAGCCAGAAGCATCTATCTATGCTACGCAATGGACACGGCAGGAGTATGATGGTGCGCGTGAGGGCGTGTCACTCACCTCTAGCCTGCCGTTCTCCTTGGACAGCGCCGTGCAGGCCCTCTGCAGGGACTCCATCTCCTGTTCAAAGGAAAGCGAATAATAAGAACTTAGATGCAAATTTGTGTGAAATTAGCGACAGAATCTTCATAGAATGGGAAATGTATAAAAAGGTATTACCTGGCGAAGGCCGACGTTCTCCGCCGACAGGGACATCACCAGCTGCTTCACCTCCGGGAGCCTCTGCAGCAAATCACAGCACAAGTTCAGGCCAGATCAAGCAGCCCAAAAAAGCTAGTAATCTATTTTGCTCCTTCACCATTTCTCTATGAGCAATCTGATGCAACCGGTCATGAGTTGGGACATCGATCCCACTGGGACAGGACCGGACCGGACCGACCATCCGGCGTTGATGATGTGAGGATCCTTTTGGGCAGGCAGTGGCACGCAGCTTTGTTGCCTTTCCTGCCCTTTGGACGCCAAGCACACACACACTCTCTCTCCATCTTCGATTCCAATGGCAGCAAGCGGTTGCACCACCCGCTTTATTCCACCAGGCTAGCTACTAAAAACAATTAAGAATCCCAGCCATTTGAACAGCCTCGCTTCTCCTACGACCGACTCCGTCCGCGTGGACCGTGGCCAACTGCTGACGCGGTGTAGGAATAGGATGGAAACCCGACTAGCAAAAGTCTAAAACTACATTCAAATGCTGAAAAATGCGTGCCTGGCTAAACACCATCCACTACGGCCAGCCAAAGTTGCTTTCAACGTAAGATAGTGAGCGAGTGTCGAACTTACCATCTTCTTCCGCGACCTCTGGCCGGCGGTGCGGGGCGGCGGCACCGGCAGGATCAAAGGGCGTCGTGCTACCCCGGCAGAGCCCACCTACAGCAACAGCAGCGGCAGAAGAAGAGTAATTAGAAGATCAGTTGTTAGCTAGGATATGCTGCTGGTGCTGGTAGGAAGAATGAGGAAAGCGAGAGTGGAACCAACGAGCGACCCGCAAAGAAAGCAACAGCAGGGGACACACCTTCTTTTATTAAAGGAAACCGGAGGATGGCATGGAAGGAATGATGATGATGATGGATGAGCCGGCCGGCCAAACTAACTCCCACCCAACAATGCAACGGCCGCGAATGCATGCATTTCTACTCCCCAAATCACGTGGAACGCATTAGGGTGTTGATTTTTGAATATGTCGATCGGCAGTGCGTGAACACCAACGACCACCTGCTCATCTCTCATCCTTCCTATCTACACACTTGCAGATTTTTAAAAAGTGAATATATAGATAGAAAAAACGGTTTCTCTTCGACGGGGACAATGACATGTGGGGCCTGTGCGAGGCCATGTATGCAGGGTTCGGGAAAGCGTCAGTGTATCGCGTGCATCACCAACCGAAAGGTGTTGTGTTTGCTGCTGGCATGCTGGGGCAGCGCTAATGGACACGTGGCGGGAGGCAAGTGGTCGCGACACGCAGTATCTACCACCGTCGCCCCCGCCTACGTGTCCAGCCGGACGGCCATACCCATAGCCATAGGCAGCGCGCGACCCGGGCACACGGCCTAGCCAATCGGCGGCGGCCACGTGGAACCCTCCGACCACCAAACGCCGACGCGCCGGTTTGACGCCGCGAGACTCTCAACTGCATGGCGGGTAGGGCCCGGCCCCACGGGCGGTGCCACTGCCACCGCGGCGCGAGGAGAAAAATCCAAACGCACGCAAGGATAATGACCACACTGCCCTCACGAAGGACTGTGGCGTGAAAGCTCGTGGTCAGGAGGCGGATCCCCACGCCACCGCACCAACCGCTGTGAATTGCCACGGAAGGAGCTGCACTCAAGCACAGCACGCGACACGTACTCCCATGGCGATGACGGATGCTATTCATACACACGACCGTACCGGGATAAAAAAATCAGAAGCCATTGACATGTATTTGTACTGCGAATTAAGTAGGGGGGCGTGGTGGTTTGACATTCAGAGCTGACGCCCGTCAATTGGACTTTTGATGCGAGGACGATGGATCTGTGGAACAAGAAGCGGGGTGTCTGGAGTTCGACGGAAGAAAACATGCGAGAAAAGGGCACGAAAAAAAAAAGATGAGATGCGAGAAAAGGTCTTGCGAACAAAAAGCGGGTGCGGTGCGGTGAGGCCGGAGGAAAAGCGATGTTTCATCGCCAAGTCATCCACCGTTGCCGTTGGCTCATCCCCTCCCCCTCTCTCTCTCTCGGTGGTGACCCCGTGGAGGGGTAGTTTCGTCCGTCCAACCACGCGCAGGCGCTGTACCGAACCGAAAGCACGCAAAGCAGGCAGGCAGCCAACCACGAGAAAGGAGACAGACAGACTCGTTGGAGAAGCATGGAGGGGAAGAAGAAACCAGCAACTGCAGATGCGGACGTGCGCGCGCTCGTCTACGTACCTTGGCTGATGAAGAAGCTGGGGCGGCGGTGGTTGGGCCGGCGTGCCCGCGGGTGAGGGCGACCGTCGCCGGCGGCGAGCAGAAGGCGCCGTCCTCGCCGCCGCTGGTGGACGCGCCGGAGCCGGAGCCGCCGCTGTAGTCGAGCGGAGACGCGGGGCTGCCGCGGGCCCATCGCCCCTTGTTCTTGTTGGCCGCGGAGCCGGAGCGCGATGACCGCGTCCGCTTCCCCCGCGCCACCGCCGGCCAGGCCGTCTCCTCCTTCGCCGCGGCTTCGGACGACGGCGGCCCGCTGGCCTTCCAGGGCGGCGTCCACCCGGCGAGGTCGGCCGCGCGGAGCGAGCAGATGATGCCCGCCGCCTCGGCCACCGCCACAGGCACATCAACACATCCCTCGGCGTCCTCCGTCATGGCGTCCGGTGAGTGGCAAGCAGAGGGAAGAAGGGGAACGACCGGAGGCGTGGACGAGAGAAGGTAGGCAGGCAGGGCGACGGGGAAGGTGGAATGGAAATGAGGGCGAGGGGGGCGTGCGTGGAGTGGAACGGAGGCCAACCAACGCCACGCCGTGGCGTCCCTTTTAAATGGCCCGAATAATAATTAGAAGCGCGGAATGGCCGTCGGGCCCACGCCACTCCACTCCTCCCCTCTCTCCTGCAGGCGGCAGCTACGGGACGCGCCGCGCGGGCCGCCACGTCCTCCTCCTCCCCCGCGTCACTCTGGACTCTAGACGACCGACGCCGCTTACCGGTGGGGTTCTGGAGGGTGGCCCCAGTGTCAGTGGCAGGACGGCGCAGCGTGTGGGGTGTGCTCGCTTTGACGCCGACCCGGTCCGACGACGACGTGGATGGGCGCCGACCGGAGACTCTGCAGGCGAGGGGATGATCGGAGAGCCCGAGGTGGGACCGTGGGGTCAGTGGGTGAGGAGGGCAGCGTAAAATCAAGGCGTAGGAGGCAAGACACCAGCACGCCCCGGGTAAGCTTGGAGGAGGAGGCGACAGTGCAGGCCTCTCTCTGGGTTTCCGTGTGGCGACGGGCGCGCACGGCGATCTACAAAAGCGGCTGCCGGCGGTAATCGGGGGGAGAGGAAAGAAATGCTGGTGGCAGTCAGATGCGTTCCTTCCGTAGACCTCGTGCGAGCTGCTGTGCCGCCTGATTCCATTTCTTTCTTTTTTACTCATTTCCAGCATCAAAAGAGCGTCGCCTTCCGTTGCTCTCTTCTGTCCTTCGGGATGGCGCACCGAGTACATCGAACCAAATCTAATGATGCTACCAGTACCGTCTTAGTTTTTCGAGGGGATACTAGTACCGTCTCATGCATGTTGTAAATCATCTTCTAGGGAGGCTGAGCAACCCATGTGTTCTCCTGCTCACCTGGGTCTGATTACGCATGTGTAATACGCTTCGGCATATTCACGATGTTTGTAAAACATCTTCTTTCTTATCCGTAAGTTTTCATCAGAGAACAAGACATGGTCATTAGTGGCGTATCTTTTATAAACACGGTACAGACATAGACGCCCATACATACACACATACACTTAATTGGTGGTGTATCTTGCAGTGGATTGCTTGATTTCGGTCTAGCTTTTATGCGGACGATGCTGCATTCTTCATCAATCCGGTGAGGGAGAATCTTATTGCTACGATGCACGGCATTCTCCGGCTATTTGGGAGTGCTTCTAGGTTGAAAACAAACATGGCAAAGTTGGTGGCCTACCCCCATTTCCTGCTCGAATATGAATATGCAACCTATATTGGCTGAGTTTGGGATTATGCTGGAGAATCTCCCATGCCAGTACTTGGGGCTATCTTTTGGAGTCAGAAAGCCAAAAAGAGTTTAGGTTCAACCTACGATCCACAAAATTGTAGGCAAATTGACTCTGAGAGAAGGTAGGTATCTTAATAGGATGGGAAGGTTGGTTTATGTCAAACTCGGTGATAACGGCAACAACTACATATTTCTTCACTGCCTTTCCACTAGACAAATGGCTTATCAAAAAAGTGGAGAAGCTGCGAAGAAATTTTCTTTGGGAGGCGGGCGATGCAAATATTGATGGGAAAAGCCTGGTAAACTGGAAGCAAGTTTGCTCACTGAAAAATATGATGGTTTGGGTGTCAAGAACATTGAATGCTTCAGTCGAGCCCTAAGGATGAGATGGGAGGAGTTCCGGTGGGATGAGGCGGACAGGCCAGGGAAGGGCACAATGACACCTTGCCATGTGACAGACAAACATTTTTTCTCGAGCTGCACTAAGATTCAGCTGGGGGGCGGTGATGTTGCCGGTTTCTGGAGGGACCAATGGCTCAATAGGGAGGCTCCTTCCTTGGTGGCACCAGAAATGTTCAAGTTAGCCAGATTCAAGAAGCTTACTGTCAAGGGGGCATTGCACAATGGATGATGGATGCAGGGACTTCATATAATAATCAACGAGGTGAAGAGGTAGTTCATTTGGCCATGGGAGAAGATCAAGGGAGTGGCCTTAACAGAGGACATAGATCGGGTACAATGGACTTTAACTGCAGGCGGTGTATATTCCGCCTCTGCCTATGATGCCCAGTTTGCGGCTAAGATTGAAAGGTCGGGGAGGGCATGATTGTGGAAGGAAAAGATGGAGGGAAGGATCAAGTTCCACATATGGTTATTGCTACGGAACATAAAATGGACATAGGACCGATTACAAGCCCGGAGGTGCTCGCACAACAACGTTTGCTAACTCTGCGACCAGGAGCCGGAAAACCGCGAAACACATCACAATGCGGTGCTGCTTGACGAAGAAGGTTCCGGATCATCTACAGGGGCCAAACACCTGGATGAGCGTGGAGGCTTTCTCAGCGCCATCCATTGAGGAGTGGTAGTCGAGGCTATGCTCCGGCCATGGGACCGGGAACAAGACCAAGGAGATCACCTTCGGCAGCTTACATCGCCTGGAATATTTGGAAGGAAAAGAATCGCAAGACTTTAGCAAAAAGAATTAACGGCCATCGCATTAGCCGACCTGATCGGGGATGAGGTGACGACGTTCTACGAGGCCACCAAAGTGACTAACGTTGTGGGAACGTAACTGAAGTATTCTTAGTCTCATCTGATCGAGTAATGTATGTGTGAGTGGGGATTGGCTAGGTTTTTTTCCCCGGGCCCCTCAAATGTGTTTGTAACACTTTTATTCTCCTGTAATGCCAAAGCAGAGCTCCTGCTGTTCACGTAAAAAAAAGTTGTTTACATATGACGTCCTGTGACATTTTCATCTTGCCCCCCAAATGAAGCATGTGTGGGTAAAAACTCCCGTCTCTCCTTCAAGCCCCCGTTTCTCACACAGCCTTCGATGGATTTTTCTAAACAACATCATGGAGCACACCCGTCACCGGCGTGTGTGGCGCGTACAGTGTTACCACACGCGTAGCTGAACAAGTTGCACCCCGGTGGCAATATGTTTAGGCCAACCAAACCAACCGACTGAAATGGTCCCTGGTGGTTTGCTTTGCCCGTGTCATGTCTGGCATTGCATCCTACGATCAGGGTGTTGCCAGTGCTGTGACGGCGAACATGCTGGCCCTGCTAATATAACCACTGATTGGTATACATGACACATGACAGCGTTTGATCATAGTGGTAGCTCGCCGTGCCTCTGCTTTCCCCAGTTAATGAGAGCCGTAGGAAGGACCAAAATTCGCAATTCCCCTCTAGCCTCTAGACTTCAGAGTCCAATAGCTCTGTTCTGTTTTGTTAGTTTTCCTTTTATTTGAGTTTCAAAAAAAAAGTTTTCCTTTTATTTTGAAAGCCGTCTCTCTTCCCTCGCAAAAATAAAAAAGAAAGCCATCTCTCTTTTGGAGTACAAACTTTATTAAAAAAATCAATAAAAAATCCACATCACTTGGCATGAGTGGTAAGCTATATCAAAAAATAAAGTAAAATAACCCACAACAGAGTTTTGCTGTTCACTAAAATGAAAGAAAGAGTCCACTCTGCCGCTGTCGATCCGGGGCCCCTTGTGACAAATTTTACAGACAAGGCTGGAGCATTCTTCCTCCTCGAGCAAGCGGAAGAGGATCCGGTCTCAAGAGGAGGAGCGGCATCAAATGAATGCACAGTAAGTTGGTGAGCATTTTGGCGGATTCGTGTTCCCCGACCTCAACATTCCAGCCCAGGACATGCGCCGACGGACTAACAATGGCTCCCTGAAGGCTCCGGTACCCAGACCATCTCCGGTGGTGGTACCTGACGGCTAACCCGATAAATTTATTAACCGTGCATAGGGGAGGAAGCGAAAATCGGGATCTCTGACCGTGCGTGCTGACAGGGAAGAAGAGGTGCCGGTCTCATTACCTGAGCTGAGAAACTTTATTTTGTTTTGTTTAGTTGTGAGTTTTACCGCTGGCTTCTTCTGTACTCCCTCCGTAAACTAATATAAGAGCGTTACAAACAACTTGATGTAATTTCATGTAATTTCACTCTCGTAACTCCTTGTAACTCTAATTTTATCACCGTCAGATTATAGAGCATGGACGGCCCCTAAAATCACCAATCACCGTAACAGTTATAATACATTATACATCTTTTTGAAATAATTTTTTTTGTATAGATTACATACATCATGACAATGTGATCTCAGGTGGTAATTAAAATCTCAAGGTTAAAACCCAAGAACCGTGCACAAAAGTGGAGGGCCCTTTGCAGGAACGGGAAATGGACCCAAAATAGCATATACTCCATCCGTTCCTGAATATTTGTCTTTCTAGAGATTTCAACAAGTGACTACATACAGAGCAAAATGAGCGAATCTAAATTTTAAGATATGTCTATATACATCTGTATGTGGTAGTCCATTTAAAATCTCTAAAAAGACAAATATTTAGGAACGGAGGAGTATATGTTAAACAACAGTTGGCTTGCCGCCATTAAACAGTTGAACACTAAGCATCCTGCTACGACAGCATGCAGGTTCAGTGTTGGTTCAGATGGGGTGTCATCACTGAAGCCTGAAGATAGGCCTCAGACAGGATCACAAGAGGTCAACAAACTCAGTGATAGCTATTCAACAGCTTATCAAGTGAAACACTATCCTTTCGCAAGAGGGCAACAAAAACATGGAATTGTATAATAGAAACATGACATGGTAAGCAAAAGCAAAGAAGAACAGTTTTATGGAATCTTCCAAAAGGTCTCTTTTTTATAAAATGAAATGCCTCCAAATAAACAAAGGAAACATCTGAAATAAACTATAATTAAAGTAAACATTTACATCGGAATGATGATGTGAACAAGATATAGGTCCTGTAACAGACTTAATTGGAATTAATAGTATAAAATTATAAATTCGGCACTGATTGATTATTTTTCTGAATAAGTTTCTATAAGAATGCATTTTTCTAGTGTTTCATCACATCTCACATCGATATGGCCTTGGTAGCTTAGCTAACCACTGCTTTGAGAAGGCATAATAAGAAAAGTGTACAGCAAAACTGCTGGCCAAAAGAGCAAAACATCTTAGAGAATGCTAGTGATCAGGCATGGCCGAAAACATATAAGTTGAAACTTGCCCTTTTCCAAAAGATCTCTCATAACTTAAGAAAAAGAGAAACTAATCTCACATTGTTATGGTCGCAACATTAATTGTAAGTGTGCTGAAGCTGAACAAATTACTGTGCACACGGCGGCAGACCTGGGAGACAAGGAAAAAAACGGATGTTGCAGCACATAAAGATTCCCGGGAGAACAAAACAACCAGAAGAAATCAAAGCAAAGGCACAACAACAATGATTCCCATGATCAACCAATCCTTTGACAGTCTCCAGGAACTTCAGTGCATATAGCAGATTCAGTTTAAACTTTAAACTCAAAAGTTTCCAGCATTCCTTTGAGACAAGAAAGACGCTTTATTTGGCACGCTCTGCTGCAATATAAGGGATACTGAATTAAGTATATGAAAGCTAACCCGCAGCGATCATACTATATTTTGCGAGCCTTCGCAGCTTTCTCCCATATATCAATAAAGATAGTAGGGCATGTTCTTTTCAGGTGCTCATACCCTACACTATTCATCACATCATCTATTCTATCCAAAGAGTTGATAAATCCAAAGCAAGCCTCTTTGAGCTTGCTGCAATGATGCTGGTCCGCAAGAGCTAACGTGGCCGCCGCAGTCTTGGCATCAAGAAACTCGGAGAATTTTCTCTCACACATCAACTTCATCCTTCCCTTGACATACCTATCTGCAGCCACGAGCAAATGCCTGACCATTTCTTCATCATCATCATCATGGAGGTCGTCCATGGGAGGCAACTCATCTATGTAGATGAAGTGAAGCAGTGCTTTGAAAACAGCGGGTTCCATGTCTTCAATGGTTATGCTCTGCCCCTGCCCGCACTTATCCCTCATCGGCCCGCCCGTAGAGCTCCGCTTTGAATACCGGCGACCGCATTGCGAGGACGATCTTATGGGCAGTGAAAACCTCACCTTTGACCTTGAAAGACACATCCGATTCCTCTGTCGCATCCATCAAACTTCTAAGATCGTGCAACAAGTCTGAAGGCGGCACTTGGATATATATTAAAGCTCATGCCGGTCTTCCGCATCTGTGCCTCCTTCAACTTGATAACAGTGATGTCACACTTAATGAGAAGGATGTCGTCGGGGATGTACAAGTACGCCGACCCTTCGATCTGGCTCCTCCTCACGAACATGGAATGGTACAAGCAGGATAGGACAACACTAGAGGGGTTGCGGAACACCACAGGCGCCGTAGGTTTTGGCCATGTGAAGTTCGGTGGCGACGGCCGTGTGGCCTGCTCGATCAGCGTCAGATCGTACAGCGCCCTCACCTCCGCGTCCTTGCTCAGGAGCTCGAGGAAGACGGCGACGAGGTCCTTGCTGCCCTCCGTGTAGCCGTCTGGGTAGTAGCTGAGGCGCCAGTCGTAGCCGCCGACGGCGAAGGGGGCGGACTGGATGACCTTGCCGACGCCGAGGCCCTTCCACAGGCTGTAGCCCTCGATCTTGAACACGTGGTCGCCCCGCGCCTTCTCCGGGGTGCAGGTCGAGATCGTCGAGATTGCTGGTCTCTCTGGGCTGGGTGGAGAGAGAAATTAAGCGCCGCGGGCGGCGGTGTCGATGGGAGCAGCGGGGTAGGCGAACGGCGCCGTGGAGGATCTGAATGCGCTGCGGGGCGGTGGCCGCACGACGAGGGGAATGATGGGTGGAGCGGGCTGGGAGAACGGCGCCTAGGAGGATTTGCTGATTCGCGAGGCGACGGTTTTGGAGTTTGGACTGCGCAAAAATGGGTAATTTGGGGAAAGTGCTCGGCCCACGCCACCTGAAGCACGGCGACCGCTGTTGATCGTCGGCGGATGCTATATCTCGCTTGTAGGGAGACTACCATCCGCGCCTTGCCAGAATGGCTCGCACATATGGGCCGGCCCCTTAGCGTTGTCGCTCGCTCATTCAGTCGTCTGCCGGAGCAACTAACATGAGAGCAACTAGTTAACCGGAGCGCAACGGTCAGCGTCATTTAGCGCGCTCTTAGCCATTCGCCACGTGTCGCGTTCTGGATGCTCCCTCCGGATTTTATTTCTTTATTTTTCCGCACGCGTTTTCGGCTTTTTAAACGGTTTTTTTCGGGGTTTTTTCAACGTTTTGGTTTTTCCCTAGTCTTCCTTAGCTTTTCGATCAAAATATTTTTTGGAAAAAAAAATAATTTTTTTGCGCGAAAAACGCGTTTTTTTTCTTTCGCGAAAGTCATGTTTTTTCTTCCGCGAGAGTCACGGCCGGTGCCTTTCGGAAAGGAAAAAATGCGTTTTCTGTCTTTTCTTTTGTGAGAGTCACGGTTTTGCTTCGGCGACAGGCACGGTTGTGCTTTCGCGAGAGTCATGGTCGTGCCTCTCAGAAAGGGAAAAACAAAACACTTTTTTGTTTTTTTTTTGTGCGAAAGTCGCGGTTTTGCTTCCACGAAAAGCACGGTTGTGCTTTTGAGAGAGTCACGGCCGTGCCTTTTGGAAAGGGAAAAAATACGTTTTTTCTGTTTTTTCTAAGAGTCACGGTTGTGCTTTTCGCGAGAGTCACGGACGTGCCTCTCGAAAACGAAAAAAAACGCGTTTTTTGGTTTTTTTCCTTTTCACGAGAGTCACGGTTTTGCTTCTACGAGAGGCACGATTGTGATTTCGCGAGAGGCACGGGCGTGCCTCTTTCGGAAAGGAAAAAAACGCGCTCCCGGTTAGGTTTTTCCGTCCGGTTTTTTTCGTGAAAAAAAAGTTCGTCAAAACCTATCAACATGGAATCTAGTTTTGAAGATCTCGACGCGAGAAATCTAATGGTGAAAACGGTTCGAAATTTGGACGCATGGTTTAAGAAATAAAACGTTTTGAATAAATGAATCTACGAAAAAAAAGAGAAAACTCTCAGGTTGCGACAAGTAACGTGCTACATGTCCGCCACTTGTCGCGACCTCGGAAGGTGAAGTGTTCTTTGCAACGAGTATTTCTTAATTAGTGATTTCGCTAACACTTGGCGTGCTCTCAGCCGTTATCATATGTCGCGTGCTGAGTGTATTCTTGGGGATTTGTTTTTTTACTTACGCGTTTTTGGGTTTCAAATAGTTTGTTTTGGCTTTTGGGCTTTGCCCGGTTTTCTTTAGGCTTTAGACAAAAAATATTAAAAATAAATTGTTTTCAGAAAAATGTGTTTTTTACTTCTGCGAGAGATACATATTTGCTTGTCGTGAAAGTACAGCTGCGCCTCTTGAAATATAAAAAACACATTTTTGCTTCTTTTGAAGGAACATGTTTTCTTCTGCGGGGAAAAAAGTGGAAAAAAACTCGTGCTTCTAGCTCGTTTCTTTTTTTCCTTTTTTTCGTGGAATTTTTTTCTCGTCAAAACCTATTAACATGAGATCCAGTATGAAAGATCTCGACACGAAAAATCCAACCATGAAAACAGTTCGGGCTTTGGACACACGGTTTAAGAGATAAAATATTTTGAATAAACGAATCTACGAAAAAAAGAGAACTCCTAAGGTTGCATCCAGGTTTTTCTCCTTCTTTTCTCTTTATCTTTTTATTTTATTTTTCCTTTAGGTTTTCTTCTTTTTTCTTCTTCATTGGTTTCTGTTTTTCATCATTTTTCTTTGTGTATTCCACAATTTACACTGGGTTTTTCTTTTCATTCGTATTTATATATTTTTTCTATCTTATTCAGCTTTTACTGTTTTTTTCCTTTTCTAGTTTTGTTTCCCTTGTCTTATAGGTTTATATAGGTTTTCTTTGCCATCTTTGTACACTTTCTGTATACACCAGGAATAGTTTTTATATGCACGTATAACATTCTGAAAATACATAATTCATACTTAATCATATATTTTATATGTCAGCTTTTTTTCATAGACATTGTACACTTTTTTATACATTACGAACATTTTATATGTAAAACTTTAAAATTCTCCAAATTCATGATTAAATTTTTTATAACATATATTTTTATTTATACTTTTTCCATAGATATTCTACATTATTTGTATACACCATAAATATTTTTATTTACACGTTTAGCACTGTCCAACTACATGATTAACATTTTTAAACAAATATATTTTGATGTCTACTTTATTCGACACACATTATATATATTTTTATACACCACAAACATTTTTTCTATACACATTTAATATTTTTTAAATGCATGATAACATTGATTTTGTTAGAACCTATAATATTTTTATTTCAACTTTTTCCATAAGAATTGTACATTCTTTTTGTATCCGCGTGAAATGTTTTTCATCTATACACGCTTAATTTTTTTAATGCATGATTAATATTTTTCAATCATTTTTGAAAAATTATAGTATTTTTTATTTCTACTTTCTTCCGTACATATTGTATATTTTTGTATATATGTTTTATACACCAGAACCATTTTTTTCGTTACACACTTAAAAAAATTATGCATGATTAACCTTTTTCAACTTTTGTATATAAAGTGTTTTTTATAATAGACATACTCAGAATATTTCACAATATAATAGAAAGTAAAATAACATAAAATGAATGCAAAAAAAGTGAAAAGAAAAACTGAAAGAAATAAAGTGATGGAGGCCTGTGTCCGGGCTGGGTAGTGTTGGGGAACATAGTAATTTTAAAAAATTTCCTACGCACACGCAAGATCATGGTGATGCATAGCAACGAGAGGGGAGAGTGTGATCTACGTACCCTTGTAGATCGACAACGGAAGCGTTAACTTGGTTGATGTAGTCGTACGTCTTCACGGCTCGACCGATCAAGCACTGAAACTACGGCACCTCCGAGTTCTAGCACACGTTCAGCTCGATGACGATCCCCGGACTCCGATCCAGCAAAGTGTCGGGGAAGAGTTCCGTCAGCACGACGGCGTGGTGACGATCTTGATGTACTAATGTCGCAGGGCTTCGTCTAAGCACCGCTACAATATTATCGAGGACTATGATGGAAGGGGGCACCACACACGGCTAAGAATATGATCACGTGGATCAACTTGTGTGTCTATGGGGTGCCCCCTGCCCCCGTATATAAAGGAGTGGAGGAGGGGAGGGCCGGCCCTCCCTATGGCGCGCCCTAGGGGAGTCCTACTCCCACCGGGAGTAGGATTCCCCCTTTCCTAGTCCAACTAGGAGTCCTTCCATGTAGTGGGAGTAGGAAACAAGGAAGGGGCGCAGCCCCTCCCCCTAGTCCAATTCGGACTAGGCCTTGGGGGGGGGGGGGGCTGCCCTAGGCAGCACCTCTCTCTTTACCGTACGGCCTAATAAGGACCAATACTTCTCCCGGCGAATTCCCGTAACTCTCCGGTACTCCGAAAAATACTCGAATCACTCGGAACCTTTCTGATGTCCGAATATAGTCGTCCAATATATCGATTTTTACGTCTCGACCATTTCGAGACTCCTCGTCATGTCCCCGATCTCATCCGGGACTCTGAACTCCTTCGGTACATCAAAACTCATAAAATCATAATATAACTGTCATCGAAACCTTAAGCGTGCGGACCCTACGGGTTCGAGAACAATGTAGACATGACCGAGACACGTCTCCGGTCAATAACCAATAGCGGAACCTGGATGCTCATATTGGCTCCTACATATTCTACGAAGATCATTTATCGGTCAGACCGCATAACAACATACGTTGTTCCCTTTGTCATCGGTATGTTACTTGCCCGAGATTCGATCGTCGGTATCTCAATACCTAGTTCAATCTCGTTACCGGCAAGTCTCTTTACTCGTTCCATAATACATCATCTCACAACTAACTCATTAGTTGCAATGCTTGCAAGGCTTATGTGATGTGCATTACCGAGAGGGCCCAGAGATACCTCTCCGACAATCGGAGTGACAAATCCTAATCTCGAAATACGTCAACCCAACATGTACCTTTGGAGACACCTGTAGAGCACCTTTATAATCACCCAGTTACGTTGTGACGTTTGGTAGCACACAAAGCGTTCCTCCGGTAAACGGGAGTTGCATAATCTCATAGTCATAGGTGAAGGAAATATGCCCTAGAGGCAATAATAAAGTTATTATTTATTTCCTTACATCATGATAAATGTTTATTATTCATGCTAGAATTGTATTAAACGGAAACATAATACATGTGTGAATACATAGACCAACAGAGTGTCACTAGTATGCCTCTACTTGACTAGCTCGTTAATCAAAGATGGTTATGTTTCCTAACCATGAACAAGGAGTTGTTATTTGATTAACGAGGTCACATCATTAGTAGAATGATCTGATTGACATGACCCATTCCATTAGCTTAGCACCCGATCGTTTAGTATGTTGCTATTGCTTTCTTCATGACTTATACATGTTCCTATAACTATGAGATTATGCAACTCCCGTTTACCGGAGGAACACTTTGGGTACTACCAAACGTCACAACATAACTGGGTGATTATAAAGGAGTACTACAGGTGTCTCCAATGGTAGATGTTGGGTTGGCGTATTTCGAGATTAGGGTTTGTCACTCCGATTGTCGGAGAGGTATCTGTGGGCCCTCTCGGTAATACACATCACATAAGCCTTGCAAGCACTGCAACTAATAAGTTAGTTGTGAGATGATGTATTACGGAACGAGTAAAGAGACTTGCCGGTAACGAGATTGAACTAGGTATTGGATACCGACGATCGAATCTCGGGCAAGTAACATACCGATGACAAAGGGAACAACGTATGTTGTTATGCGGTCTGACCGATAAAGATCTTCGTAGAATATGTAGGAGCCAATATGAGCATCCAGGTCCCGCTATTGGTTATTGACCGGAGACGTGTCTCGGTCATGTCTACATTGTTCTCGAACCGTAGGGTCCGCACGCTTAACGTTACGATGACAGTTATTATGAGTTTATGCATTTTGATGTACCGAAGGTTGTTCGGAGTCCTGGATGAGATCACGGACATGACGAGAAGTCTCGAAATGGTCGAGACGTAAAGATTGATATATTGGAAGCCTATGTTTGGGCACCGGAAGTGTTCCGGGTGAAATCGGGATTTTACCGGATTACCGGGAGGGTTACCGGAACCCCCCGGGAGGCAAATGGGCCTATTGGGCCTTAGTGGAAAAGAGAGAAGGGGCAGCCCACAGGCTAGCCGGCCGAACCCCCCTTCCCTAGTCCTATTAGGACTAGGAGAAGGGGCCGGCCCCCCTCTCTTCTCTTTCTCCCGAAGAGTCCTACTAGGAATAGGATTTGGGGGAAGGAGTGCTACTCCCGGTAGGAGTGGGACTCCTCCCTGCGCCTCCCTCCTAGCCGGCCGACCCCCTTGCCCCTGGCCTTTATATACGGGGGCAGGGGGCACCCCATAGACACACAACTTGATCCTTGAGATCGTTCCTTAGCCGTGTGCGGTGCCCCCTGCCACCAAATTCCACCTCGATCGTACCGTTGTAGTGCTTAGGCGAAGCCCTGCGTCGGTAGTACATCAAGATCGTCATCACGCCGTCGTGCTGACGGAACTCTTCCTCGACGCTTTGCTGGATCGGAGCCCGAGGAACGTCATCGAGCTGAACGTGTGCTAAGAACTCGGAGGTGCCGGAGTAACGGTGCTTGGATCGGTCGGATCGGGAAGAAGACGTACGACTACTTCCTCTACGTTGTGAGATCGCTTCCGCAGTCGGTCTGCGTTGGTACGTAGACAACACTCTCCCCTCTCATTGCTGTGCATCACCATGATCTTGCGTGTGCGTAGGAAATTTTTTGAAATTACTGCGTTCCCCAACAATAGGAACATGTATAAGTCATGAAGAAAGCAATAGCAACATACTAAACGATCGGGTGCTAAGCTAATGGAATGGGTCATGTCAATCAGATCATTCACCTAATGATGTGATCCCGTTAATCAAATAACAACTCTTTGTCCATGGTTAGGAAATATAACCATCTTTGATTAACGAGCTAGTCAAGTAGAGGCATACTAGTGTCACTCTGTTTGTCTATGTATTCACACATGTATTATGTTTCCGGTTAATACAATTCTAGCATGAATAATAAACATTTATCATGATATAAGGAAATAAATAATAACTTTATTATTGCCTCTAGGGCATATTTCCTTCAGTCTCCCACTTGCACTAGAGTCAATAATCTAGATCACATCGCCATGTGATTTAACATCAATAGTTCACATCTTTATGTGATTGGTTCACATCTCCATGTGACTAATACCCAAAGGGTTTACTTGATTCAATAATCTAGTTCACATCGCTATGTGATTAAGACCCAAAAAGTGATCATGTTTTGCTTGTGAGAGAAGTTTAGTCAACGGGTCTGCCACATTCAGATCCGCATGTATTTTGCAAATTTCTATGTCAACAATGCTCTGCATGGAGTTACTCTAGCTAATTGCTCCCACTTTCAATATGTATCCAGATTGAGACTTAGAGTCATCTGGATTAGTGTCAAAACTTGCATCGACGTAACCCTTTACGACGACCCTTTTGTCACCTCTGTAATCAAGAAACATATCCTTATTCCAGTAAGGATAATTTTGATCGCTGTCCATTGATCTACTCCTAGATCACTATTCTACTCCCTCTCTTAACACAACATGGCATACTTTATAGAACCTATGACTGAGGCATAGGGAATGACTTTCATTCTCTTTCTATCTTCTGCCGTGGTCGGGTTTTGAGTCTTACTCAACTTCACACATTGCAATACAAGCAAGAACTCCTTCTTTGACTGTTCCATTTTGAACTACTTCAAAATCTTGTCAAGGTATGTACTCATTGAAAAACTTATCAAGCGTCTTGATCTAGCTCTATAGATCTTGATGCTCAATATGTAAGCAGCTTCACCGATGTCTTTCTTTGAAAAACTCCTTTCAAACACTCCTTTATGCTTTGCAGAATAATTCTACATTATCTCTGATCAACAATATGTCATTCACATATACTTATCAGAAATGTTGTAGTGCTCCCACTCACTTTCTAATAAATACAGGCTTCACCGCAAGTCTGTATAAAACTATATGCTTTGATCAACTTATCAAAGCGTATATTCCAACTCCGAGATGCTTGCACCAGTCCATAAATGGATCGCTGGAGCTTGTATATTTTGTTAGTACCTTTCGGATTGACAAAACCTTCTTGTTGCATCACATACAACTCTTCTTTAATAAATCCATTAAGGTATGCAGTTTTGTTTATCCATTTGCCAGATTTCATAAAATGCGGAAATTGCTAACATGATTCGGACAGACTTAAGCATAGATACGAGTGAGAAACTCTCATCATAGTCAACACCTTGAACTTGTCGAAAACTTTTGCGACAATTCTAGCTTTGTAGATAGTAACACTACTATCAGTGTCCGTCTTCCTCTTGAAGATCCATTTATTATCAATGGCTTGCCGATCATCGGGCAAGTCCACCAAAGTCCACACTTTGTTCTCGTACATGGATCCTATCTCAGATTTCATGGCCTCAAGCCATTTATCAGAATCTGGGCTCATCATCGCTTCCTCATAGTTCGTAGGTTCGTCATGGTCAAGTAACATGACCTCCAGAATAAGATTACCGTACCACTCTGGTGCGGATCTCACTCTGGTTGACCTACGAGGTTTGGTAGTAACTTGATCCGAAGTTACATGATCATCATCATTATCTTCCTCACTAATTGGTGCAGGAGTCACAGGAACAGATTTCTGTGATGAACCACTTTCCAATTATGGAGCAGTTACAGTTACCTCATCAAGTTCTACTTTCCTCCCACTCACTTCTTTCGAGAGAAACTCCTTCTCCAGAAAGTTTCTGAATTTAGCAACAAAAGTCTTGCCTTCGGATCTGTGATAGAAGGTGTACCCAACAGTAACTTTTTGGGTATCCTATGAAGACACACTTTTCCGATTTGGGTTTGAGCTTATCACGATGAAACTTTTTCACATAAGCATTGCAACCCCAAACTTTGAGAAACGACAACTTTGGTTTCTTGCCAAACCACAGTTCATACGTTATCGTCTCAACAAATTTAGATGGTGCCATTTTAACGTGAATGCAGCTGTCTCTAATGCATAACCCCAAAACGATAGTGGTAGATCGGTAAGAGACATCATAGATTGCACTACATCCAATAAAGTACGGTTATGACGTTCGGACACACCATTATGCTGTGGTGTTCCATGTGGCATGAGTTTGTGAAACTATTCCACATTGTTTTAATTGAAGACCAAACTCGTAACTCAAATATTTGTCTCCGCGATCAGATCGTAGAAACTTTATTTTCTTGTCACGATGATTTTCCACTTCACTCTGAAATTCTTTGAACTTTTCAAATGTTTCAGACTTATGTTTCATCAAGTAGATATACCCATATTTGCTCAAATCATCTGTGAAGTTCAGAAAATAACGATACTTGCCGTGAGCCTTAACACTCATCGGACCGCATACATCAGTATGTATTATTTCCAATAAGTCAGTTGCTCGCTTCGGAGAACGGAGTCTTAGTCATCTTGCCCATGAGGCATGGTTCGCAAGCATCAAGTGATTCATAATCAAGTGATTCCAAAATCCCATCAGCATGGAGTTTCTTCATGCGCTTTACACCAATATGACCTAAACGGCAGTGCCACAAATAAGTTGCACTATCATTATTAACTTTGCATCTTTTGGTTTCAATATTATGATTATGTGTATCACTACGATCGAGATCCAACGAACTATTTTCATTGGGTGTGTAACCATATAAGGTTTTATTCATGTAAATAGAACAACAATTTATTCTCTTACTTAAATGAATAACCGTATTACAATAAACATGATCAAATCATATTCATGCTCAACGCAAACACCAAATAACACTTATTCAGGTTCAACACTAATCCCGAAAGTATAGGGAGTGTGCGATGATGACCATATCAATCTTGGAACCACTTCCAACACACATCGTCACTTCACCCTTAACTAGTCTTTATTCTGCAACTCCCGTTTCGAGTTACTAATCTTAGCAACTGAACTAGTATCGAATACTGAGGGGTTGCTATAAACACTAGTAAAGTACACATCAATAACATGTATATCAAATATACTTATGTTCACTTTGCCATCCTTCTTATCTGCCAATCACTTGGGGTAGTTCCGCTTCCAGTGACCAGTCCCTTTGCAGTAGAAGCACTTACTCTCAGGCTTAGGATCAGACTTGGGCTTCTTCACTTGAGCAGCAACTTGCTTGCTATTCCTTTTGAAGTTCCCCTTCTTCCCTCTGCCCTTTTCTTGAAACTAGTGGTCTTGTCTACCATCAACACTTGATGTTTTTCTCGATTTCTACCTTCATCAATTTCCGCATTACGAAGAGCTTGGGAATCGTTTCCGTTATCCCTTGCATATCATAGTTCATAATGAAGTTCTACTAACTTGGTGATGGTGACTAGAGAATTCTGTCAATCACTATCTTATCTGGAAGATTAACTCCCACTTGATTCAAGCGATTGTAGTACTCAGACAATCTGGGCACATGCTCACTAGTTGAGTGATTCTCCTCCATCTTTTAGCTATAGAACTTGTTGGAGACTTCATATCTCTCAACTCGGGTATTTGCTTGAAATATTAACTTCAACTCCTGGAACATCTCATATGTTCCATGACGTTCAAAACGTCTTTGAAGTCCCGATTCTAAGCCATTAAGCATGGTGCACTAAACTATCAAGTAGTCATCATATTGAGCTAGCCAAACGTTCATAACATCTGCATCTGCTCCTGCAATAGGTCCGTCACCTAGCGGTGCATCAAGGACATAATTCTTCTGTGCAGCAATGAGGATAAACCTCAGATCACGGATCCAATCCGCATCATTGCTACTAACATCTTTCAACACAATTTTCTCTAGAAACATATCAAAATAAACACAGGGAAGCAACAACGCGAGCTATTGATCTGCAAAATACTACCAGGCTAAGTTCATGGTAAATTTAAGTTCAATTAATCATATTACTTAAGAACTCCCACTTAGATAGACATTCCTCTAATCCTCTAAGTGATTACATGATCAAAATCAACTAAACCATGCCCGATCATCACGTGAGATGGTGAAAGTGCGTTATATCGACTAGAGGGGGGGTGAATAGGCGATTTTTATGAAAGTCTTCAAAACGTGGAAGTTATGAAGACAAACAGTAGAGATATGCCTATTACTATGCAGCGGAAGGTAGACTACACTAGGCAAGCCATGGTCAAGTATTATGAAGCCAAACAGATCATACATTCACGTTGTGAAGACAAAAGATAGAGCAAACATGCAATGACTTCACAATGAGTAACATTAAGTAAAAAGGAAGTGAAGATGAAACCAGTGATTCGTTGAAGACAATGATTTGTTGGACCAGTTCCAGTTGCTGTGACAACTGTACGTCTGGTTGGAGCGGCTAGGTATTTAAACCTTAGGACACACAGTCCCGGACACCCAGTCCTGAACACGCAGCTCAAGACACCCAGTCCTCACCGTATTCTCCTTGAGCTAAGGTCACACAGACCTCGCCCAATCACTCTGGTAAGTCTTCAAGGTGGACTCCCAAACCTTCACAGACTTCGTTCACCGGCAATCCACAATGTCTCTTGGATGCTCAGAACGCGACGCCTAACCGGCTGGAGGATGCACAGTCCTCAAGTGTAATAAGTCTTCAGATCACTCAGACAAGAAGACTTAAGTGATGCCCAATTCTCTCTGGCTCTGGGTGGTTAGGGCTTTATCCTCGCTAGGTATTCTCCCTCTCTCTCAAAGGCTTCGAGGTGGGTTGCTCTCAAACGACAAAAGCCGTGCACTGAATCTGAGCAGCCAACCGTTTATGGTTGTAGGGGGTGGACTATTTATAGCCACTAGGCAACCCAACCTGATTTGTCCGAAATGACCCTGGGTCACTAAGGAACTGCACGTGTTCCAACGGTCAGATTTCAAACCCACACGGCAACTTTACTTGGGCTACAAGCAAAGCTGACTTGTCCGACTCTGGACAAGATTTGCTCTCATAGTCTTCACTTGAAGACATAGGTTTTTAATTAGGCATCACTTCAGTCGTTCTGACTGGTTCTCTTGGACCCCACTTAACAGTACGATGGTTCCTATGACTCAACACAAATGAAAGAGAACTATGAAAGATCTAAGTCTTCGAGTTCCATAGGCTTCACGTGGTGTCTTCTCTTGTCATAGTCTTCAATGTGAATATCTTCATATACCACCATTGACTTCAATGTCTTCGTACATTTTTAGGGGTCATCTCTGGTAGGAAAACCGAATCAATGAGGGACTTCTACCTGTGTTATCCTGCAATTCTCACAAACACATTAGTCCCTCAATTAGGTTTGTCGTCAATACTCCAAAACCAACTAGGGGTGGCACTAGATGCACTTACAATCTCCCCCTTTTTGGTGATTGATGACAAACTAGTTGAAGTTTTCAACGGGGAATATAGTCTGTGAAATTAAAGGATAAGGAATTGTCTTCATAAGTTGCAGGGGCTCCCCCTGAAGATGTGCATATAAGTAATTTGCTTTTGGAATGCAAAAGCACATGGCAGGTTTTACTTGTGGAGATCCACTTCACCTTATGATGACATTCCACTATGCATGTGAAAGTATATGAAGAAAATGACATGCATAATGAAAAATGGACGTCTGCAGAATGATCTAAGTGCGGAATTTATCGTCGCACATGCGGAATTTATCATCGCAAAACAAGTTGGCAAATAAGTAGCAGACGACCATCGAGTTTAAGTGTTACAACTCAAAGAACCAAATGTAGCAAAACGAGAGTTGTAAGCACGAAGCAAAATATAAAGCACCCGCCCATATGGACCCGCTTGAAGACTATCAACCTCATATGCTTCTCCCCCTTTTGTCAGTGAGGACCAAAAAGGTTTGAAGACATAGAGCATCTACTCGGTCCCATGAGGAGTAGGTGAAGTAACAGGGTCTTCGGTGGTGTGTGGCGGTGCAGACGAACTTGGAGCAGCATCGATGTGTGCTGAAGCAGGTGGCGGTGAAGTAGCATCATCTTCATCCTCGATAACTCTGGCAGTCACTGTGGCAGCAGAGGAAGAAAATTCAGAGTCTTCAAGGGATGGTGTTCCTCGCAGCACAACCCTTCTAGGAGGTGTGGAGTCAAACTTGAATCGCTCAGTGAAGCCATCCTCTTGAAGATCAGCTTCAGAACACATCATCGTTAGCCCTTTCCATGTACGGCGACAAGTTTCATGGGTAACGAAAGCATTCTTAGTGGCAAGATTTCAAATGCGATTAACATCCACCAAGAGGCTTTTCATCTGACGCTTCAGCCAGTCATGTTGCCTATCCTGTTTTTGATGAAGGGCCACAATAAGCTCTCGGTCATTGAGAACACGAGTGCGCTTCTTGGGTCTTGGAGCAGTTGTGCTGTCAGTGGCTTCAGTGGAAGCAGGACGTGGGGAACGTGTAGTGCCAGCCAACGGATACACCCAAGAGACTGCTTCAACTCCTTCAATGTTTTGAGTGAAGCTCTGGTGTTCTGCATTCTGAAGACTCAGAGGTTTCTTGGCGGACTCAGGATAGATGGCTTCAGCAGAGGTATCCACATCAGGCAAGAAGATCCAATGGTTGCGGGCTGAGGGCTGATACGAGATAACAGAGTGAAGTTTGATCAGCCGCATTACCCAAGGGGCGTAGAACTTCAAACCAAACAAGTCAGAGCCGGATGCAGCAAGTTGGCGCATGAAGAAGTCCTGTGCATTGAAGCATTTGCCATGAAGGATACAGAATATCAAAGTCTTCATTGCACCCTCGATCTTGGCATTTGGAGAGTGGCCTTTAATGGGCCAGAGAGTCCGCCTGATAATGTGATAGATGGTTCTTGGCAGATACTCCAGGTCTTCAACGAAGAACACTGTGGGATAAGCAGCATCTTGGGGCAATGGCTTCATCATGCTGAGCATCTGACTCATGTCAGGTTCAGGCCTCTGAAAGATGCTCTCAATAGCTTCAGTATGCACCTGACAGCCTTGCTCGAAGAGATCGCCAGGAGTGGGCAAGCTAGTGAGCTCAATGATGTCAAATGCATTGGCTTCGTGATGAACATTTCCGGTCATCCACTCCAGGACCCAAGTCTTCGGATCTCTGTTGTACCCCTGGATGTGGAGTGTGACATAGAATTGGAGCAGCAGCTCTTCATTCCAATGCTCTTGGTCAGTTATGAATGGCAGCAGTCCAACTTGCTTGAAGCAATCCAAAGCTTCTTCTAGGCAGGGCAGACCAGCTATAGCTTCAACGTCAAGGCGCTTGTGTGGGAAGATGCGACCTTGGTTGTACAATATGCATGAGTAGTAGCTTCGCTGAGGATAGCTCCAGAACCGATCTGATGAAATCCTTTCCCTTAAGTAGGGGTTCTTGGAGCTATTGAAGAATGTATTGTCTGCCCTGAAGCCATTGATGTTGAAGGAGCCAGGTGCTGATGCAGGACCTGGGAACCTTGGTAGTCTTGGGATTGGCTTCTGTACCTGAGGCCTGTGCTCAACATGATAGTCGAACTGGGGACCGGCAACAGACTCAGGAACAGAAGTTTCAGGATCAGTGGCTTCGCTTTCTTATGATGCTTTTGGTGGGGAGGGCTCCACATTAGCTTCACTGTTAGTTGTGGCAGCCTCACGATTTTCATCCTCCACTTGACGAGCTGGAGGGTCAGACACAAGCACGTTCTTCGTAAGAACTGCTTCTTGGTGAGATGGGGGGACTTGGGGTACTTCATCATCTTCGGCTGATGCAGCTGGAATGTCTTCAGCAGAGATTTGAGGCCTTGGACCTTTGCGAAGCCTGCACAACGCGGGCGACGCCTGTGGAGATTGAGTGGGCTGGGCCTCATTGTCTTCTTCCTCTTGTGGGCGATCCTCCCATGAGGCATCCTGGGCAATTGGCGTCAATGGACGACCAATGCTGATGAGTTTGCTATTGTCTTGCTGAGGAAGGACTGCATCATCTTCTACATTGTCATGTTGACCAATGTCTTCAGCAGTGATGGGATCAGCTGCTGGAATGTCTTCAGCTTCATGAGCCTCTGTGGAAGCAGGCTCATGGACAGTCAGTTGGTGTTCAGCTTCAGGATAGACCACAGAAAGGGGTTCAACCGTCAAGGGCTCTGTGGGAGCAGACCGATCTTTCTTGGTCCTCCTCTTCTTCTTAGAGGGGGCAGTAGGAGAGGCTTCAGGATATTTCCTTTTCCTTGCTTCCACCTCAGCAGTCCTCGTCTTCTTGAGCTCTGAAGCTGTTGACCTGCTTTTTGGCTTCGAGCCAGTCATTCTTGTGGGGAAGACAATCGGAACTGCTTCCTGCCTTGGTGCATCGGGTTCAGCTGTAACAGGCTTCTTCTTATTCTTTGCGGCCATCCTGGGGTCGATGCCAGGACGCCCAAGGGCCTTGCATTTTTCAGCCTCATTATAGGCTTGCACACATCTGTCAGCCAGAGTCTTCATGCGCTCACGCGAACCCTGAGCTTCGGCGCGTTTCTTCAGAAAGTTTTCCTTGAGCTCGTGCATCATGATCTTGAAGTTCTTCACTTCTTGCATGCTAAGCTTGGCCATATGCTTCTTGAACTGAGCTTTTTCATAGTCAATCTTCTGCTTCAGTTCAACAATGCGCTAGGCGATGGCTAGTTCTGAAGCAATGGCTCCTTGGAAGGCGACACTGAGGCCAATGGGTAGCTGCAGATCATCAAAGCTGATGTTTGGCGTGTCAAACCACTCGTCAATGAAGTTGTGGATGATAGTGACGTCAAAGAGCGGCAGATCATTGAAGATTTCTGCTTCTTCTTTGCACTTGATGAGTTGCTCAAGAGCGTCATCTACTAGGTCTTCATCACTTGACAGGTCAATGTCATCATTGCGCAGAATGGCAGCAGCTGTGAGCTCTTGGCCGCTGTGTGGCGGAGGCACCTTGGCCTTCCGGGGCTTTGAGATGTGTGATAAGTCTTCAGACGGCACACTGTATTCAGGAGGTGCAGTTGCCAGTGGCTTTGCCCTTAAAATTTTGGGTGAAGGGACAGGCTTTGAAGCTTTAGGCTTATTCATCTTCTTTGGCTTCAGCACTGCAGGAGCTTCTTCTAATTCAGAGTCAGCTGGAGGCTCATTCACTGCAGTCCCTTGAACTAAGATGCAGGTGATGAGGCCTTCAAGGTTGGCATAAGGACCGATGACATTGGGTTCTGCCTCGCGTGTGCCATCTGCCCTTGGTGCGGAGGGACCAGGGTTGAAGTCTAACCCAAATTTCTTCTTGTTCTGCTTCGCTGAGTTTTGGGCAAACTGAAAGTTGCGCTTGAATATATTGTTGTCACGACACCAGAGTAGTGACAACGGATGTGCATTTGCAGGTTGTGGCCCATGGAGCATGCATGGATAGAAGCCTTGGGCAATGGCTTCATCTCTGGACCTGGGTAGAAGATTCTTTTATAGGATGTCTCCCCACGGTCTTTTGATGGCACTTTTCTCAGCATACTCTTGGGTTGTGAAGCGGTATTTGAACCATTGTTCTGCCCAATATCGTCGAATCCATTGGATTCGGGTCTTGCGCTGACTGTAATCCTCTTCAGGATCTGTCTTGTACATTTCTGCGAGTTCATCTGGCAGATCTCTGGATGTTCCGCCACGATGCTGTCTGCCCCCCTTCCTTGCTGCTTTCTCTGAAGCCATAAACTTTAACTTGAAAGGCTTCAAGACGTTCAAAGGCTTCAAAGGCTTTCTCTTGCTGGACCAACAGGAACTGGCTTCAGGAGAATTTATGTGATGCTGTAAGAATTCTGCAAATGAATGCGGACTATGAGAACCAAAGGATTCTCCCACGGACATGTACCTGTGATAGCATTAAGGTGCGAGGGAAAGGGAAGAGGTCATATGCATTCTCAGAAGATTTGGACGATAAATCAGTTTAGAAGACATTGACCTCATCGTGCGAAGGCATTCACTCATAGATAAGAAGTTGGTTCCAGATTTGTACGAATCCACAGATCAGTACAAGTGAGGAATCTAACTACTTTGTGAAGCACAAGTGAATATACTAGGCATGATATGAGTGAAGGAAATATGCCCTAGAGGCAATAATAAAGTTATTATTTATTTCCTTATATCATGATAAATGTTTATTATTCATGCTAGAATTGTATTAACCGGAAACATAATACATGTGTGAATACATAGACCAACAGAGTGTCACTAGTATGCCTCTACTTGACTAGCTCGTTAATCAAAGATGGTTATGTTTCCTAACCATGAACAAAGAGTTGTTATTTGATTAACGAGGTCACATCATTAGTAGAATGATCTTATTGACATGACCCATTCCATTAGCTTAGCACCCGATCGTTTAGTATGTTGCTATTGCTTTCTTCATGACTTATACATGTTCCTATAACTATGAGATTATGCAACTCCTGTTTACCGGAGGAACACTTTGGGTACTACCAAACGTCACAACGTAACTGGGTGATTATAAAGGAGTACTACAGGTGTCTCCAATGGTAGATGTTGGGTTGGCGTATTTCGAGATTAGGGTTTGTCACTCCGATTGTCGGAGAGGTATCTCTGGGCCCTCTCGGTAATGCACATCACATAAGCCTTGCAAGCACTGCAACTAATATGTTAGTTGTGAGATGATGTATTACGGAACGAGTAAAGAGACTTGCCGGTAACGAGATTGAACTAGGTATTGGATACCGACGATCGAATCTCGGACAAGTAACATACCGATGACAAAGGGAACAACGTATGTTGTTATGCGGTCTGACCGATAAAGATCTTCGTAGAATATGTAGGAGCCAATATGGGCATCCAGGTCCCGCTATTGGTTATTGACCGGAGACGTGTCTCGGTCATGTCTACATTGTTCTCGAACCGTAGGGTCCGCACGCTTAACGTTACGATGACAGTTATTATGAGTTTATGCATTTTGATGTACCGAAGGTTGTTCGGAGTCCCGGATGAGATCACGGACATGACGAGGAGTCTCGAAATGGTCGAGACGTAAAGATTGATATATTGGAAGCCTATGTTTGGACATAGGAAGTGTTCCGGGTGAAATCGGGATTTTACCGGAATACCGGGAGGGTTACCGGAACCCCCCGGGAGACTAATGGGCCTATTGGGCCTTAGTGGAAAAGGAGAAAAGGGACAAGCCCAAGCTGGCCGGCGCCCCCCCCTTCCCCAAGTCCTAGTAGGACTAGGATAGGGGGCCGGCCCCCCTTCTCTCTCTTTTCCCCCCGGGAGTCCTAATTGGATTAGGATTGGAGGGGGGAGTCCTACTCCCGGTAGGAGTAGGACTCCTCCTGCGCCTCCCTCCTTTGGCCGGCCAGCCCCCCTCCCTCCAACCTTTATATACGGGGGCAGGGGACACCCCAAGACACACAAGTTGATCCTTGAGATCGTTCCTTAGCCGTGTGCGGTGCCCCCTGCCACCAAATTCCACCTCGATCGTACCGTTGTAGTGCTTAGGCGAAGCCCTGCGTCGGTAGTACATCAAGATCGTCATCACGCCATCGTGCTGACGGAACTCTTCCTTGACGCTTTGCTGGATCGGAGCCCGAGGAACGTCATCGAGCTGTACGTGTGCTAAGAACTCGGAGGTGCCGGAGTAACAGTGCTTGGATCGGTCTGATCGGGAAGAAGACGTACGACTACTTCCTCTACGTTGTGTGATCGCTTCCGCAGTCGGTCTGCGTTGGTACGTAGACAACACTCTCCCCTCTCGTTGCTATGCATCACCATGATCTTGCGTGTGCGTAGGAAAATTTTCGAAATTACTGCGTTCCCCAACAGTGGCATCCGAGCCTAGGTTTTATGGTTTGATGTTATTTGCACGAGTAGAACACAAGTGAGTTGTGGGCGATACAAGTCATACTGCCTACCAGCATGTCATACTTTGGTTCGGCGGTATTGTTGGGTGAGACGATCCGGACCAACCTTACGCGTACTCTTACGCGAGACCGGTTCCCTCGACGTGCTTTGCACATAGATGGCTTGCGGAAGACTGTCTCTCCAACTTTAGGTGAACCAAGTATGACTACGCCCGGTCCTTGAGAAGGTTAAAACGGAGTCTATTTGACGAACTATCGTTGTGGTTTTGATGCGTAGGTGAGATGAGTTCTTACTTAAGCCCGTAGCAGCCACGTAAAACTTGCAACAACAAAGTAGAGGACGTCTAACTTGTTTTTGCAGGGTATGTTGTGATGTGATATGGTCAAGGCATGATGCTGATTTTATTGTATGAGATGATCATGTTTTGTAACCGAGTTATCGGCAACTGGCAGGAGCCATATGGTTGTCGCTTTATTGTATGCAATGCAATCGCGATGTAATGCTTTACTTTATTACTAAACGGTAGTGATAGTCGTGGAAGCATAAGATTGGCGAGACGACAACGATGCTACGATGGAGATCAAGGTGTCGCGCCGGTGACGATGGTGATCATGACGGTGCTTCGGAGATGGAGATCACAAGCACAAGATGATGATGGCCATATCATATCACTTATATTGATTGCATGTGATGTTTATCCTTTTATGCATCTTATCTTGCTTTGATTGACGGTAGCATTATAAGATGATCTCTCACTAAATTATCAAGAAGTGTTCTCCCTGAGTATGCACCGTTGCCAAAGTTCGTCGTGCCCAGACACCACGTGACGATCGGGTGTGATAAGCTCTACGTCCAAATACAGCGGGTGCAAAACAGTTGCACACGCAGAATACTCAGGTTATACTTGACGAGCCAAGCATATACAGATATGGCCTCGGAACACGGAGACCGAAAGGTCGAGCGTGAATCATATAGTAGATATGATCAACATGACGATGTTCACCATTGAAAACTACTCCATCTCACGTGATGATCGGTTATGGTTTAGTTAATTTGGATCACGTGATCACTTAGAGGATTAGAGGGATATCTATCTAAGTGGGAGTTCTTAAGTAATATGATTAATTGAACTTAAATTTATCATGAACTTAGTCACGGTATCAATAGCTCGCGTTGTTTCTTCCCTGTGTTTATTTTTGATATGTTCCTAGAGAAAATTGTGTTGAAAGATGTTAGTAGCAATGATGCGGATTGGATCCGTGATCTGAGGTTTATCCTCATTGCTGCACAGAAGAATTATGTCCTTGATGCACCGCTAGGTGACAGACCTATTGCAGGAGCAGATGCAGACGTTATGAACGTTTGGCTAGCCCAATATGATGACTACTTGATAGTTTAAGTGCACCATGCTTAATGGCTTAGAATCGGGACTTCAAAGACGTTTTGAACGTCATGGACCATATGAGATGTTCCAAGAGTTGAAGTTAATATTTCAAGCAAATACCCGAGTTGAAAGATATGAAGTCTACAACAAGTTCTATAGCTAAAAGATGGAGGAGAATCGCTCAACTAGTGAGCATGTGCTCAGATTGTCTGGGTACTACAATCGCTTGAATCAAGTGGGAGTTGATCTTCCAGATAAGATAGCGATTGACAGAATTCTCTAGTCACCATCACCAAGTTAGTAGAACTTCGTGATGAACTATAATATGCAAGGGATAACGGAAACAACTCCCAAGCTCTTCGTGATGCTGAAATCAACGAAGGTGGAAATCAAGAAAAACATCAAGTGTTGATGATTGACAAGACCACTAGTTTCAAGAAAAGGGCAAAGGTAAGAAGGGGAACTTCGAGAAGAACGGCAAGCAAGTTGCTGCTCAAGTGAAGAAGCCCAAGTCTGATCCTAAGCCTGAGACTAAGTGCTTCTACTGCAAAGGGACTGGTCACTAGAAGCGGAACTACCCCAAGTGATTGGCGGATAAGAAGGATGGCAAAGTGAACATAAGTATATTTGATATACATGTTATTGATGTGTACTTTACTAGTGTTTATAGCAAACCCTCAGTATTTGATACTAGTTCAGTTGCTAAGATTAGTAACTCGAAACGGGAGTTGCAGAATAAACAGAGACTAGTTAAGGGTGAAGTGACGATGTGTGTTGGAAATGGTTCCAAGATTGATATGATCATCATCGCACACTCCCCATAATTTCGGGATTAGTGTTGAACCTAAATAAGTGTTATTTGGTGTTTGCATTGAGCATGAATATGATTTGATCATGTTTATTGCAATATGGTTATTCATTAAAAGTCAGAGAATAATTGTTGTTCTGTTTACATGAATAAAACCTTCGATGGTCATACACCCAATGAAACAAGTTCGTTGGATCTCGATCGTAGTGATACACATATTGAAACCAAAAGATGCAAAGTTAATAATGATAGTGCAACTTATTTGTGGCACTGCCGTTTAGGTCATATTGGTATAAAGCGCATGAAGAAACTCCATGCTGATGGGCTTTCGGAATCACTTGATTATGAATCACTTGATGCTTGCGAACCATGCCTTTTAGGCAAGATGACTAAAAACACCGTTCTTCGGAACAATGGAGCGAGCAACAGATTTGTTGGAAATCATACATACTGATGTATGTGGTCCGATGAATATTGAGGCTCACGACAGGTATCATTATTTTCTGATCTTCACAGATGATTTAAGCAGATATGAGTATATCTACTTGATGAAACATAAGTCTGAAACATTTGAAAAGTTCAAAGAATTTCAGAGTGAAGTGAAAAAACATCATGACAAGAAAATAAAGTTTCTACGATCTGATCGCGGAAACAAATATTTGAGTTACGAGTTTGGTCTTCAGTTAAAAACAATGTGAAATAGTTTCACTACTCACGCCACCTGGAACACCACAGCATAATGGTGTGTCCGAACGTCATAACCGTACTTTATTGGATATAGTGCAATCTATGATGTTTCTTACCGATTTACCACTATCGTTTTTGGGGTCATGCATTAGAAACAGCTGCATTCACGTTAAAAAGGGGCACCATCTATATCCGTCGAGACGACGCCTTATGAACTATGGTTTGGCAAGAAACCAAAGTTGTCGTTTCTTAAAGTTTGGGGTTGCGATGCTTATATGAAAAAGTTTCATCCTGATAAGCTCAAACTCAAATCGGAGAAGTGCGTCTGCATAGGATATCCAAAGGAAAATTTTGGATACACCTTCTATCACAGATCCGAAGGCAAGACTTTTGTTGCTAAAATTCGGAAACTTTCTAGAGAAGGAGTTTCTCTCGAAAGAAGTGAGTGGGAGGAAAGTAGAACTTGACGAGGTAACTGTACCTGCTCCCTTATTGGAAAATAGTACATCACAGAAAACTGTTTCTGCGACACCTATACCAATTAGTGAGGAAGCTAATGATGATGATCATGAAACTTCAGGACAAGATACTACTGAACCACGTAGATCAACCAGAGTGAGATCCGCACCAGAGTGGTACGGTAATCCAATTCTGGAAGTCATGCTACTAGATCATGATGAACCTACGAACTATGAAGAAGCGATGGTGAGCCCAGATTCCGCAAAGTGGCTTGAGGCCATGAAATCTGAGATGGGATCCATGTATGAGAACAAAGTATGGACTTTGGTTGACTTGCCCGATGATCGGCAAGCAATTGAGAATAAATGGATCTTCAAGAGGAAGACGGACGCTGATAGTAGTGTTACTATCTACAAAGCTAGAATTGTCGCAAAAGGTTTTCGACAAGGTCAAGGTGTTGACTACGATGAGAGTTTCTCACTCGTATCTATGCTTAAGTCTGTCCGAATCATGTTAGCAATTGCCGCATTTTATGAAATCTGGCAAATGGACAAACAAAACTGCATTCCTTAATGGATTTATTAAAGAAGAGTTGTATGTGATGCAACTAGAAGGTTTTGTCAATCCAAAAGGTGCTAACAAAATGTGCAAGCACCAGCGATCCATCTGTGGACTGGTGCAAGCATCTCGGAGTTGGAATATACGCTTTGATAAGTTGATCAAAGCATATAGTTTTATACAGACTTGCGGTGAAGCCTGTATTTACAAGAAAGTGAGTGGGAGCACTACAGCATTTCTGATAAGTATATGTGATTGACATATTGTTGAACGGAAATAATGTAGAATTATTCTGTAAAGCATAAAGGAGTGTGTGAAAGGAGTTTTTCGAAGAAAGACTTTGGTGAAGCTGCTTACATATTGAGCTTCAAGATCTATAGAGATAGATCAAGACGCTTGATAAGTTCTTTCAATGAGTACATACCTTGACAAAGATTTTGAAGTAGTTCAAAATGGAGCAGTCAAAGAAAGAGTTCTTGCCTGTATTATAAGGTGTGAAGTTGAGTAAAGACTCAAAGCCCGACCACGGCAGAAGATAGAAAGAGAATGAAAGTCATTCCCTATGCCTCATTCATAGGTTCTATAAAGTATGCCATGCAGTGTACCAGATCTATTGTATACCCTGCACTGATTTGGCAAGGGAGTACAATAGTGATCTAGGAGTAGATCACTGGACAGCGGTCAAAATTATCCTTAGTGAAATAAGGATATGTTTCTCGATTATGGACGTGACAAAAAGGTTCGTCGTAAAGGGTTACGTCGATGCAAGTTTTTGACACTGATCCAGATGAATCTAAAGTCTCAATCTGGATACATATTGAAAGTGGGAGCAATTAGCTAGAGTAGCTCCGTTTAGAGCATTGTAGACATAGAACTTGCAAAATACTTACGGATCTGAATGTGACAGACCCGTTGACTAAAATTATCTCACAAGCAAAACATGATCACACCTTATTACTCTTTGGGTGTTAATCACATAGATATGTGAACTAGATTACTGACTCTAGTAAACCCTTTGAGTGTTGGTCACATGACGATGTGAACTATAGGTGTTAATCACATGGTGATGTGAACTATTGCTGCTAAATCACATGGCGATGTGAACTAGATTATTGACTCTAGTGCAAGTGGGAGACTGAAGGAAATATGCCCTAGAGGCAATAATAAAGTTATTATTTATTTCCTTATATCATGATAAATGTTTATTATTCATGCTAGAATTGTATTAACCGGAAACATAATACATGTGTGAATACATAGACCAACAGAGTGTCACTAGTATGCCTCTACTTGACTAGCTCGTTAATCAAAGATGGTTATGTTTCCTAACCATGAACAAAGAGTTGTTATTTGATTAACGAGGTCACATCATTAGTAGAATGATCTGATTGACATGACCTATTCCATTAGCTTAGCACCCGATCGTTTAGTATGTTGCTATTGCTTTCTTCATGACTTATACATGTTCCTATAACTATGAGATTATGCAACTCCCGTTTACCGGAGGAACACTTTGGGTACTACCAAACGTCACAACGTAACTGGGTGATTATAAAGGAGTACTACAGGTGTCTCCAATGGTAGATGTTGGGTTGGCGTATTTCGAGATTAGGGTTTATCACTCCGATTGTCGGAGAGGTATCTCTGGGCCCTCTCGGTAATGCACATCACATAAGCCTTGCAAGCACTGCAACTAATATGTTAGTTGTGATATGATGTATTACGGAACGAGTAAAGAGACTTGCCGGTAACGAGATTGAACTAGGTATTGGATACCGACGATCGAATCTCGGGCAAGTAACATACCGATGACAAAGGGAACAACGTATGTTGTTATGCGGTCTGACCGATAAAGATCTTCGTAGAATATGTAGGAGCCAATATGGGCATCCAGGTCCCGCTATTGGTTATTGACCGGAGACGTGTCTCGGTCATGTCTACATTGTTCTCGAACCGTAGGGTCCGCACGCTTAACGTTACGATGACAGTTATTATGAGTTTATGCATTTTGATGTACCGAAGGTTGTTCGGAGTCCCGGATGAGATCACGGACATGACGAGGAGTCTCGAAATGGTCGAGACGTAAAGATTGATATATTGGAAGCCTATGTTTGGACATAGGAAGTGTTCCGGGTGAAATCGGGATTTTACCGGAATACCGGGAGGGTTACCGGAACCCCCCGGGAGACTAATGGGCCTATTGGGCCTTAGTGGAAAAGGAGAAAAGGGACAAGCCCAAGCTGGCCGGCGCCCCCCCTTCCCCAAGTCCTAGTAGGACTAGGATAGGGGGCCGGCCCCCCTTCTCTCTCTTTTCCCCCCGGGAGTCCTAATTGGATTAGGATTGGAGGGGGGAGTCCTACTCCCGGTAGGAGTAGGACTCCTCCTGCGCCTCCCTCCTTTGGCCGGCCAGCCCCCCTCCCTCCAACCTTTATATACGGGGGCAGGGGACACCCCAAGACACACAAGTTGATCCTTGAGATCGTTCCTTAGCCGTGTGCGGTGCCCCCTGCCACCAAATTCCACCTCGATCGTACCGTTGTAGTGCTTAGGCGAAGCCCTGCGTCGGTAGTACATCAAGATCGTCATCACGCCATCATGCTGACGGAACTCTTCCTCGACGCTTTGCTGGATCGGAGCCCGAGGAACGTCATCGAGCTGTACGTGTGCTAAGAACTCGGAGGTGCCGGAGTAACAGTGCTTGGATCGGTCTGATCGGGAAGAAGACGTACGACTACTTCCTCTACGTTGTGTGATCGCTTCCGCAGTCGGTCTGCGTTGGTACGTAGACAACACTCTCCCCTCTCGTTGCTATGCATCACCATGATCTTGCGTGTGCGTAGGAAAATTTTCGAAATTACTGCGTTCCCCAACAATGAGATGCAGTATGAGGGAAGATCTAACTTGTGTGAACAGAAACTGCTTGTGGTAGAAAGTGATAAGTTCATAGGATCAACAGTGCTGTAAAAGGAAGTTTTATTTACCACACCAAGAACTGCTAGAAGGAGTGGGAGATGAGGCCGAGCAGTTCAATCTTCCGTGCCCTAACTTGGCAACAGAGGAAACCTACGGCGACGGCGGAGAGGACGATGTCCGCGATCGGCGTGAAGACGGCGTCGGAGAGGTTGCGGCAGCGAAGCGCTTCGTCGCCGGCGTCGTCGAGGGCTAGCGGTGGCGCTAGGGTTCATGCGAGGGTGGAAGAAGGGATAATGACCGCTGTAAGTGTTATTTATAGGTACAGGGGCGGCACTGCGCTATTACACAGGTGCCCCTGGCGATTCGCATCTGAGTGACACGTGGCCATCATGCGGAATTTTGGGGTTTGTTCCATGTCCCATGCACGCCTGGATTGTCGGGTGGTCGTTCCTACTTCTCCGGATTTCATGTGGATGAATGAGCATTGAAAACGGACTTAAAGGTTGTCTCTGTGTCTTCTGCTGTCAAGGGCGCAGAGAAGACATTCGACAGTTTCAATAGAATGCATATGACTTGGAGAGATAGAATTTGAGATAGAAAGCATAGAGAGGTTAGGGTCCGATCACATTCACTTAGTTCAAAAGATTCAAACAAGAAGACATAGCTATAAGTGAATGCTGTAGAGGACAGAACACTAGTATATATATATATATATATATAATCAACATAGTGAAGATAATCATGAAGACATGTTGAGATTGAAGCCAAACCAAATGTGAAGACATTGCAAGGTAACGCCATGAGCGAAACACTTCAAAATAGAACGTTTGGTGGTGGCGTTACCCACCGTATAGGAAGTATTAGACCCAGACACGGTGCACAATTATCGTGGCGCTCCGAAGTCAAATTCCACATTAATGTATTCACACTTAGAATGTATGTCTTCATTGATTGAAGATATACGTTACTTCATGTGTTGCACATCTAAGTCATCAATTGAAGGAAATATGCCCTAGAGGCAATAATAAAGTTATTATTTATTTCCTTACATCATGATAAATGTTTATTATTCATGCTAGAATTGTATTAAACGGAAACATAATACATGTGTGAATACATAGACCAACAGAGTGTCACTAGTATGCCTCTACTTGACTAGCTCGTTAATCAAAGATGGTTATGTTTCCTAACCATGAACAAGGAGTTGTTATTTGATTAACAAGGTCACATCATTAGTAGAATGATCTGATTGACATGACCCATTCCATTAGCTTAGCACCCGATCGTTTAGTATGTTGCTATTGCTTTCTTCATGACTTATACATGTTCCTATGACTATGAGATTATGCAACTCCCGTTTACCGGAGGAACACTTTGGGTACTACCAAACGTCACAACGTAACTGGGTGATTATAAAGGAGTACTACAGGTGTCTCCAATGGTAGATGTTGGGTTGGCGTATTTCGAGATTAGGGTTTGTCACTCCGATTGTCGGAGAGGTATCTCTGGGCCCTCTCGGTAATGCACATCACATAAGCCTTGCAAGCACTGCAACTAATAAGTTAGTTGTGAGATGATGTATTACGGAACGAGTAAAGAGACTTGCCGGTAACGAGATTGAACTAGGTATTGGATACCGACGATCGAATCTCGGGCAAGTAACATACCGATGACAAAGGGAACAACGTATGTTGTTATGCGGTCTGACCGATAAAGATCTTCGTAGAATATGTAGGAGCCAATATGGGCATCCAGGTCCCGCTATTGGTTATTGACCGGAGACGTGTCTCGGTCATGTCTACATTGTTCTCGAACCGTAGGGTCCGCACGCTTAACGTTACGATGACAGTTATTATGAGTTTATGCATTTTGATGTACCGAAGGTTGTTCGGAGTCCCGGATGAGATCACGGACATGACGAGGAGTCTCGAAATGGTCGAGACGTAAAGATTGATATATTGGAAGCCTATGTTTGGGCACCGGAAGTGTTCCGGGTGAAATCGGGATTTTACCGGATTACCGGGAGGGTTACCGGAACCCCCCGGGAGGCAAATGGGCCTATTGGGCCTTAGTGGAAAAGGGAGAAGGGGCAGCCCACAGGCTAGCCGGCCGAACCCCCCTTCCCTAGTCCTATTAGGACTAGGAGAAGGGGCCGGCCCCCCTCTCTTCTCTTTCTCCCGAAGAGTCCTACTAGGAATAGGATTTGGGGGAAGGAGTCCTACTCCCGGTAGGAGTGGGACTCCTCCCTGCGCCTCCCTCCTAGCCGGCCGACCCCCTTGCCCCTGGCCTTTATATACGGGGGCAGGGGGCACCCCATAGACACACAACTTGATCCTTGAGATCGTTCCTTAGCCGTGTGCGGTGCCCCCTGCCACCAAATTCCACCTCGATCGTACCGTTGTAGTGCTTAGGCGAAGCCCTGCATCGGTAGTACATCAAGATCGTCATCACGCCATCGTGCTGACGGAACTCTTCCTCGACGCTTTGCTGGATCGGAGCCCGAGGAACGTCATCGAGCTGAACGTGTGCTAAGAACTCGGAGGTGCCGGAGTAACGGTGCTTGGATCGGTCGGATCGGGAAGAAGACGTACGACTACTTCCTCTACGTTGTGAGATCGCTTCCGCAGTCGGTCTGCGTTGGTACGTAGACAACACTCTCCCCTCTCGTTGCTGTGCATCACCATGATCTTGCGTGTGCGTAGGAAAATTTTGAAATTACCGCGTTCCCCAACAGTGGCATCCGAGCCTAGGTTTTATGGTTTGATGTTATATGCACGAGTAGAACACAAGTGAGTTGTGGGCGATACAAGTCATACTGCCTACCAGCATGTCATACTTTGGTTCGGCGGTATTGTTGGTTGAGACGATCCGGACCAACCTTACGCGTACTCTTACGCGAGACCGGTTCCCTCGACATGCTTTGCACATAGATGGCTTGCGGAAGACTGTCTCTCCAACTTTAGTTGAACCAAGTGTGACTACGCCCGGTCCTTGAGAAGGTTAAAACGGAGTCTATTTGACGAACTATCATTGTGGTTTTGATGCGTAGGTGAGATGAGTTCTTACTTAAGCCCGTAGCAGCCACGTAAAACTTGCAACAAACAAAGTAGAGGACGTCTAACTTGTTTTTGCAGGGTATGTTGTGATGTGATATGGTCAAGGCATGATGCTGATTTTATTGTATGAGATGATCATGTTTTGTAACTAAGTTATCGGCAACTGGCAGGAGCCATATGGTTGTCGCTTTATTGTATGCAATGCAATCGCGATGTAATGCTTTACTAGATTACTAAACGGTAGTAATAGTCGTGGAAGCATAAGATTGGCGAGACGACAACGATGCTACGATGGAGATCAAGTTGTCGCGCCAGTGACGATGGTGATCATGACGGTGCTTCGGAGATGGAGATCACAAGCACAAGATGATGATGGCCATATCATATCACTTATATTGATTGCATGTGATGTTTATCCTTTTATGCATCTTATCTTGCTTTGATTGACAGTAGCATTATAAGACGATCTCTCACTAAATTATCAAGAAGTGTTCTCCCTGAGTATGCACCATTGCCAAAGTTCGTCGTGCCCAGACACCACGTGATGATCGGGTGTGATAAGCTCTACGTCCATCTACAACGGGTGCAAGCCAGTTTTGCACACGCAGAATACTCAGGTTAAACTTGACGAGCCTAGCATATGCAGATATGGCCTCGGAACACAGAGACCGAAAGGTCGAGCGTGAATCATATAGTAGATATGATCAACATGATGATGTTCACCATTGAAAACTACTCCATCTCACGTGATGATCGGTTATGGTTTAGTTGATTTGGATCACGTGATCACTTAGAGGATTAGAGGGATGTCTATCTAAGTGGGAGTTCCTAAGTAATTTGATTAACTGAACTTAAACTTATCATGAACTTAGTACCTGATAGTATCTTGCTTGTTTATGTTGCTTGTAGATAGATGGCTCGTGCTATTGTTCCGTTGAATTTTAATGCGTTCCTTGAGAAAGCAAAGTTGAAAGATGATGGTAGCAATTACACGGACTGGGTCCGTAACCTGAGGATTATCCTCATTGCTGCACAGAAGAATTACGTCCTGGAAGCACCGCTGGGTGACAGGCCTGCTGCTGGAGCAACGCCAGATGTTATGAACGTCTGGCAGAGCAAAGCTGATGACTACTCGATAGTTCAGTGTGCCATGCTTTACGGCTTAGAATCGGGACTTCAATGACGTTTTGAACGTCATGGAGCATATGAGATGTTCCAGGAGTTGAAGTTAATATTTCAAGCAAATGCCCGAATTGAGAGATATGAAGTCTCCAATAAGTTCTATAGCTGTAAGATGGAGGAGAACAGTTCTGTCAGTGAGCATATACTCAAGATGTCTGGGTATAATAACCACTTGATTCAGATGGGAGTTAATCTTCCAGATGACTGCGTCATTGACAGAATTCTCCAATCACTGCCACCAAGCTACAAGAGCTTCGTGATGAACTATAATATGCAAGGGATGAACAAGACTATTCCCGAGCTCTTCGCAATGCTAAAAGCTGCGGAGGTAGAAATCAAGAAGGAGCATCAAGTGTTGATGGTTAACAAAACCACTAGTTTCAAGAAAAAGGGCAAAGGGAAGAAGAAGGGAAACTTCAAGAAGAACAGTAAGCAAGTTGCTGCTCAAGAGAAGAAACCCAAGTCTGGACCTAAGCCTGAAACTGAGTGCTTCTACTGCAAGCAGACTGGTCACTGGAAGCGGAACTGCCCCAAGTATTTGGCAGATAAGAAGGATGGCAAAGTGAGCAAAGGTATATGTGATATACATGTTATTTATGTGTACCTTACTAGAGCTCGCAGTAGCACCTGGGTATTTGATACTGGTTCTGTTGCTAATATTTGCAACTCGAAACAGGGACTACGGAATAAGCGGACACTAGCAAAGGACGAGGTGACGATGCGCGTGGGAAACGGTTCCAAAGTCGATGTGATCGCGGTCGGCACGCTACCTCTACATCGACCTTCGGGATTAATATTAGACCTAAATAATTGTTATTTGGTGCCAGCGTTAAGCATGAACATTATATTTGGATCTTGTTTAATGCGAGACGGTTATTCATTTAAATCAGAGAATAATGGTTGTTCTATTTATATGAATAATATCTTTTATGGTCATGCACCTTTGAAGAGTGGTCTATTCTTGTTGAATCTCGAAGATAGTAACACACATATTCATAATGTAGAAGCCAAAAGATGCAAAGTTAATAATGATAGTGCAACTTATTTGTGGCACTGCCGTTTAGGTCATATCGGTGTAAAGCGCATGAAGAAACTCCATACTGATGGGCTTTTAGAATCACTTGATTATGAATCACTTGGTACTTGCGAACCGTGCCTCATAGGCAAGATGACTAAAACACCGTTCTCCGGTACTATGGAGAGAGCAACAGATTTGTTGGAAATCATACATACCGATGTATGTGGTCCGATGAATATTGAGGCTCGCGGCGGATATCGTTATTTTCTCACCTTCACAGATGATTTAAGCAGATATGGGTATATCTACTTAATGAAACATAAGTCTGAAACATTTGAAAAGTTCAAGGAATTTCAGAGTGAAGTTGAAAATCATCATAACAAGAAAATAAAATTTCTACGATCTGATCGTGGAGGAGAATATTTGAGTTACGAGTTTGGTGTACATTTGAAAAATTGTGGAATAGTTTCGCAACTCACGCCACCCGGAACACCACAGCGTAATGGTGTGTCCGAACGTCGTAATCGTACTTTACTAGATATGGTACGATCTATGATGTCTCTTACTGATTTACCGCTATCGTTTTGGGGTTATGCTTTAGAGACGGCCGCATTCACGTTAAATAGGGCACCATCAAAATCCGTTGAGACGACGCCTTATGAACTATGGTTTGGCAAGAAACCGAAGTTGTCGTTTCTTAAAGTTTGGGGCTGCGATGCTTATGTGAAAAAGCTTCAACCTGATAAGCTCGAACCCAAAGCGGAGAAATGTGTCTTCATAGGATACCCAAAGGAAACTGTTGGGTATACCTTCTATCACAGATCCGAAGGCAAGACATTCGTTGCTAAGAATGGATCATTTCTAGAGAAGGAGTTTCTCTCGAAAGAAGTGAGTGGGAGGAAAGTGGAACTTGACGAGGTAACTGTACCTGCTCCATTATTGGAAAGTAGTACATCACAGAAAACTGTTTCTGCGACACCTATACCAATCAGTGAGGAAGCTAATGATGATGATCATGAAGCTTCAGAACAAGATACTACTGAACCACGTAGATCAACCAGAGTGAGATCCGCACCAGAGTGGTACGGTAATCCAGTTCTGGAAGTCATGATGCTAGATTATGATGAACCTACGAACTATGAAGAAGCGATGGTGAGCCCAGATTCCGCAAAGTGGCTTGAGGCCATGAAATCTGAGATGGGATCCATGTATGAGAACAAAGTATGGACTTTGGTTGACTTGCCCGATGATCGGCAAGCAATTGAGAATAAATGGATCTTCAAGAAAAAGACTGACGCTGACGGTAATGTTACTGTCTATAAAGCTCGACTTGTCGCAAAAGGTTTTCGACAAGTTCAAGGGGTTGACTACGATGAGACTTTCTCACCCGTAGCGATGCTTAAGTCCGTCAGAATTATGTTAGCAATTGCCGCATTTTATGATTATGAAATATGGCAGATGGATGTCAAAACTGCATTCCTGAATGGATTTCTGGAAGAAGAGTTGTATATGGTACAACCAGAAGGTTTTGTCGATCCAAAAGGAGCTAACAAAGTATGCAAACTCCAGCGATCCATTTATGGACTGGTGCAAGCATCTTGGAGTTGGAATAAACGCTTTGATAGTGTGATCAAAGCATTTGGCTTTATACAGACTTTTGGAGAAGCCTGTATTTACAAGAAAGTGAGTGGGAGCTCTGTAGCATTTCTGATATTATATGTGGATGACATATTGCTAATTGGAAATGATATAGAATTTCTGGATAGCATAAAGGGATACTTGAATAAAAGTTTTTCGATGAAAGACCTCGGGGAAGCTGCATACATATTAGGCATAAAGATCTATAGAGATAGATCAAAACGCTTAATTGGACTTTCACAATGCACATACCTTGACAAAGTTTTGAAGAAGTTCAAGATGGATCAAGCAAAGAAAGGGTTCTTGCCTGTGCTACAAGGTGTGAAGTTGAGTAAGACTCAATGCCCGACCACTGCAGAAGATAGAGAGAAAATGAAAGATGTTCCCTATGCTTCAGCCATAGGCTCTATCATGTATGCAATGCTGTGTACCAGACCTGATGTGTGCCTTGCTATAAGTTTAGCAGGGAGGTACCAAAGTAATCCTGGAATGGATCACTGGACAGCGGTCAAGAACATCCTGAAATACCTGAAAAGGACTAAGGATATGTTTCTCGTATATGGAGGTGACAAAGAGCTCACCGTAAGAGGTTACGTTGATGCAAGCTTTGACACTGATCCGGACGATTCTAAATCGCAAACCGGATACGTGTTTACTTTAAACGGTGGAGCTGTCAGTTGGTGCAGTTCTAAACAAAGCGTCGTAGCGGGATCTACATGTGAAGCGGAGTACATAGCTGCTTCGGAAGCAGCAAACGAAGGAGTCTGGATGAAGGAGTTCATATCCGATCTAGGTGTCATACCTAGTGCATCGGGTCCAATGAAAATCTTCTGTGACAATACTGGTGCAATTGCCTTGGCAAAGGAATCCAGATTTCACAAAAGAACCAAACACATCAAGAGACGCTTCAACTCCATCCGGGATTTAGTCCAGGTGGGAGACATAGAGATTTGCAAGATACATACGGATCTGAATGTTGCAGACCCGTTGACTAAGCCTCTTCCACGAGCAAAACATGATCAGCACCAAGGCTCCATGGGTGTTAGAATCATTATAGTGTAATCTAGATTATTGACTCTAGTGCAAGTGGGAGACTGAAGGAAATATGCCCTAGAGGCAATAATAAAGTTATTATTTATTTCCTTACATCATGATAAATGTTTATTATTCATGCTAGAATTGTATTAAACGGAAACATAATACATGTGTGAATACATAGACAAACAGAGTGTCACTAGTATGCCTCTACTTGACTAGCTCGTTAATCAAAGATGGTTATGTTTCCTAACCATGAACAAGGAGTTGTTATTTGATTAACAAGGTCACATCATTAGTAGAATGATCTGATTGACATGACCCATTCCATTAGCTTAGCACCCGATCGTTTAGTATGTTGCTATTGCTTTCTTCATGACTTATACATGTTCCTATGACTATGAGATTATGCAACTCCCGTTTACCGGAGGAACACTTTGGGTACTACCAAACGTCACAACGTAACTGGGTGATTATAAAGGAGTACTACAGGTGTCTCCAATGGTAGATGTTGGGTTGGCGTATTTCGAGATTAGGGTTTGTCACTCCGATTGTCGGAGAGGTATCTCTGGGCCCTCTCGGTAATGCACATCACATAAGCCTTGCAAGCACTGCAACTAATAAGTTAGTTGTGAGATGATGTATTACGGAACGAGTAAAGAGACTTGCCGGTAACGAGATTGAACTAGGTATTGGATACCGACGATCGAATCTCGGGCAAGTAACATACCGATGACAAAGGGAACAACGTATGTTGTTATGCGGTCTGACCGATAAATATCTTCGTAGAATATGTAGGAGCCAATATGGGCATCCAGGTCCCGCTATTGGTTATTGACCGGAGACGTGTCTCGGTCATGTCTACATTGTTCTCGAACCGTAGGGTCCGCACGCTTAACGTTACGATGACAGTTATTATGAGTTTATGCATTTTGATGTACCGAAGGTTGTTCGGAGTCCCGGATGAGATCACGGACATGACGAGGAGTCTCGAAATGGTCGAGACGTAAAGATTGATATATTGGAAGCCTATGTTTGGGCACCCGAAGTGTTCCGGGTGAAATCGGGATTTTACCGGATTACCGGGAGGGTTACCGGAACCCCCCGGGAGGCAAATGGGCCTATTGGGCCTTAGTGGAAAAGGGAGAAGGGGCAGCCCACAGGCTAGCCGGCCGAACCCCCCTTCCCTAGTCCTATTAGGACTAGGAGAAGGGGCCGGCCCCCCTCTCTTCTCTTTCTCCCGAAGAGTCCTACTAGGAATAGGCTTTGGGGGAAGGAGTCCTACTCCCGGTAGGAGTGGGACTCCTCCCTGCGCCTCCCTCCTAGCCGGCCGACTCCCTTGCCCCTGGCCTTTATATACGGGGGCAGGGGGCACCCCATAGACACACAACTTGATCCTTGAGATCGTTCCTTAGCCGTGTGCGGTGCCCCCTGCCACCAAATTCCACCTCGATCGTACCGTTGTAGTGCTTAGGCGAAGCCCTGCGTCGGTAGTACATCAAGATCGTCATCACGCCGTCGTGCTGACGGAACTCTTCCTCGACGCTTTGCTGGATCGGAGCCCGAGGAACGTCATCGAGCTGAACGTGTGCTAAGAACTCGGAGGTGCCAGAGTAACGGTGCTTGGATCGGTCGGATCAGGAAGAAGACGTACGACTACTTCCTCTACGTTGTGAGATCGCTTCCGCAGTCGGTCTGCGTTGGTACGTAGACAACACTCTCCCCTCTCGTTGCTGTGCATCACCATGATCTTGCGTGTGCGTAGGAAAATTTTGAAATTACTGCGTTCCCCAACATCAATATGCATAAGTGTTAGGATGTGTGCCTGATCACAGGACATTTGAGGATTCCAAGATATTTAGCTCACACCGTAACTTGCAAAATCTCTTCTCATCCAAGGGCTTGGTGAAGATATCTGCCAATTGCTCTTCAGTGTTGACGTGTATGATATTAGTATTTTCCTTCACAACATGATCTCTGAGAAAGTGATGACGAATTTCTATGTGCTTTGTCTTCGAGTGCTGAACTGGGTTGTTGGCAATCTTGATGGCGCTTTCGTTGTCGCAGTAAAGTGGCACTTGCTTCAGATGAATGCCATAGTCCTTGAGAGTTTGCTTCATCCACAGAAGTTGAGCGCAGCAAGATCCAGCAGCAATCTATTCAGATTCAGCAGTGGAGAGGGATACACAGTTCTGCTTCTTTGAAGACCAACATACAAGTGAGAGTCCCAGAAAGTGGCATGTGCCTGATGTAGACTTCCGATCAACCTTGTCACCAGCATAATCAGCATCCGAGAATCCAACCAGATCAAACTCTGAGCCCTTTGGATACCATAATCCGAGAGTTGGGGTGTGAGCCAAATATCGAAGAATTCGCTTCACAGCTAAGTGATGCGACTCCTTTGGTGCCGCTTGAAATCGAGCACACATGCATACACTAAGCATAATATCTGGCCTAGATGCACATAAATAAAGCAAAGAACCAATCATGGAGCGGTATACCTTTTGATCGAACTCTTTACCATTGTCGTTGGGACCCAGATGATGTTTGGCTGGCATTGGTGTTGTGAAGCCTTTGCAGTCTTGCATACCAAACTTCTTCAGGCACTCTTTGAGATACTTCTCTTGAGATATGAAGATGCCGTTGCGTTGTTGTCGTATTTGAAGACCGAGGAAGAACTTCAGCTCCCCCATCATAGACATCTGATATTGCTCTTGCATCATATAGCCAAACTCTTCACTGTTCTTCTGATTGGTGCAGCCGAAGATAATGTCATCCACATAAATTTGGCACACAAACAGTTCACCATCATATGTCTTCGTGAAGAGAGTGGGATCTAGGGAACCAGGTATGAAGCCTTTGCTCTTCAGGAAATATTTGAGTGTGTCGTACCAGGCCCGAGGGGCTTGTTTGAGGCCATACAGTGCCTTGTTAAGCTTGTATACCATGTCAGGATGTTTTGGATCTTCAAACCCAGGCGGTTGTGCAACATACACTTCTTCTTCAATCTTGCCATTGAGAAAGGCACTCTTCACATCTATTTGATATAGAAGTATGTTATGATGATTTGCATAGGCCAACAGTATACGTATGGCTTCAAGTCTAGCCACATGAGCAAATGTTTCATCGAAATCAATGCCTTCCACTTGAGTATATCCTTGAGCAACGAGACGAGCTTTGTTTCTGACAATTTGACCATGCTCATCTTTCTTGTTGCGGTATATCCATTTGGTGCCTATTATATTGTGCTTCCGTGGATCAGGACGCTTAACCAGTTCCCATACATTGTTCAGCTCAAACTGTTGAAGCTCTTCTTGCATAGCTTGAATCCATTCAGGTTTCATGAAGGCTTCTTCAACTTTCTTGGGTTCTGTAATTGAGACGAATGCGAAGTGCCCACAGAAATTTGCCAGCTGAGTTGCCCTTGAACGAGTGAGTGGACCAGGTGCATTGATGCTGTCAATTATTCTGTCAATCTGCACTTCATTGGCAACACGAGGATGTACAGGGCGAAGACTTTGCTCTTGCTGATCTGTGTTGTTGTTGGGAGGAATGTCTTCAGGCTGAGCATTGTCTTCATGTGGATCAGGTGCTGAGATGATAAGTTCTTCTTCAGGATGAGCTTCAGAAGGTATGATCTCTCCAGTTCCCATTAGCTTGATTGATTCACTAGATGGAACTTCATCTAGCACATTTGGCAGTTGCTCTCTTTGTGAACCATTGGTCTCATCGAACCGCACATCCACTGTTTCAACCACTTTGTAATGAAAGAGATTGAAGGCTCTGTAGGAGTGCGAATCCTTTCCATATCCAAGCATAAAACCCTCATGTGCTTTTGGTGCAAACTTTGAGGTGTGGTGTGGGTCCTTGATCCAGCACCTTGCGCCAAATACTCTGAAGTAACTGACATTTGGCTTCCTGCCAGTTAGGAGTTCATAAGATGTTTTGTTCAGAAGCTTGTGAAGGTAAACACAATTGATTGTCTGGCATGCAGTGTCAATGGCTTCAGGCCAGAATTTTCTTGGAGTCTTGTATTCATCTAGCATCGTTCTGGCCATCTCAATGAGTGTTCTGTTCTTGCGTTCGACGACGCCATTCTGCTGTGGCGTGTACGGGGCTGAGAATTCATGTGTGATGCCCAAGGTATCAAGATATGTATCAAGTCCAGTGTTCTTGAATTCATTGCCATTGTCACTTCTGATGTGCTTTATCTTGGCGCCGTAATTGTTCATAGCTTGATTGGCGAAGCGTCTGAAGACATCCTGCACTTCAGTCTTGTAAAGGATTATGTGCACCCAAGTATATCTAGAGTAATCATCAACAATGACAAAGCCATAGAGGCAAGCAGTAGTGGTAAAAGTTGAGTAGTGAGTGGGACCAAAAAGATCCATGTGAAGCAGTTCGAAGGGTCGAGTAGTGGTCATGATTGTCTTCGAGGGATGTTTTGCCCTCGTCATCTTCCCTGCTTCACAGGCACCGCATAAGTGATCTTTCTTGAACTTGACGCCCTCGATGCCTATGACATGCTTCTTCTTTGCAAGGGTGTGGAGGTTCCTCATGCCAGCATGCCCAAGCCTCCGATGCCAAAGCCAGCATTCTGAAGCTTTTGCCAGAAGACATACTGCAAGCTATGGCCCTGCTGAGAAATCTACCACATACAAATCATCTTTCCGATACCCTTCAAACACTAGAGACTTGTCAGATTCCATTAGTACCAGGCAACGATATTTTCCAAATATTACGATCATGTTCAAATCGCAAAGCATTGAGACAGACATTAAGTTGAAGCCAAGGGATTCAACAAGCATGACTTTATCCATGTGTTGATCCTTTGAGATTGCAACTCTACCTAGACCCAATACCTTACTTTTACCAGTGTCAGCGAATGTGATGTGGCTCTTGTCGGATGGACGTAAGGTTGAGTCCATAAGAAGGCTTCTTTTGCCGGTCATGTGATTTGTACACCCACTGTCAATAATCCATTCTGAAGACGCTGGTGTCGTACCCTACAATGCAGTTAGGGGGATAGGCTTCACGAAGAGAATTGTGAAGCAAAAACATTTGCCGAACCAGTGGGTTATGAAAACTTAGATCCAGATTAGGACTAATAGGGAGAGTAGCATGTGATTCAGGAACGAAGTACATAGTGATGCCATTCGGGCATTTGATCTTGCGCCCTACAAGATGTTTAAGGTCCCCAGCAATAGCGTCAGAAGATTTTGGTTTTCTGCTGGAGACCTTTCCCTGCAAAAGAGAGTTAAGCTTTCTTAGCCACCCACATCTTCAAGGGTGGCTTAGAAGCAATAAGTCTAAGTGCATCATCTGAGAATTTTGGCTTTGGAGCCCTAGCAAACAGTCTAGCAGGTGGACAATAGTACTCATAAGAAGAGGCAGAATAATTATTGGTCATATGAACATGGCGGTTTGATGAACCGCTCTCATATTCATATGCCTGAGTGTGGTTTCCCTGCAAAACATTTGCGTTAGTGCGACTCAGGTGAGTCCTCTGTCTGTATGAAGCCTTTGGACCGCATGAAGCCTTTGGTCTGAGGTTTGTCTTCTTCATGTGAGGTGTCATGAAGACATTCACAGGAAGATTTTCTAGACACCTTTTCAGAACCCAGATCTTCTTCATAGGCGGTCCATTCCTGCAGTTAGTACCAATGTACCTGGCAAACACTTCACCATTCTGATTCTTAAATAGTACATAGTTTGCATCAAAGGATTCATCAATGATAATGGGGTTAGCACAAGTGTAGCCAGATAGATTGGATGGATCTGCTGAAGGTTCCTTTGCAGCAACCCACTTGGTTTTGGGGTACTGTTCAGGTTTCCAGTAAGAGCCATCTGCATTCATTTTCCTTACGAACCCAACACCCTCTTTCCTAGGGTTTCAGTTCAGAATCTGCTTCTTGAGGACATTACATAATGTCTGATGTCCTTTAAGACTTTTGTACATCCCTGTTTCAAGCAATGTCTTCAACCTAGCATTCTCATCCGCAATAGCAGTGGTATCCTCAGCAGAGGGGTTAGTTACCACATCAACAGTTGAAGATATTGCAACAACAGTAGCAGTGGAACATTCAGAAACAGAAGTAGCATTATCACGCTCAATGCATTTAAGACATGGTGGTTCAAATCCTTCCTGAGCGGAACTGATCTGTTTGGCGCGAAGTGACTCGTTTTCCTTTTGAAGATCTTCATGAGCCGCTCTCAATTTCTCAAGATCTTGCTTCCTTTGAAGATAATCATAGGAAAGCTTTTCATGAGTTGTTGAGAGAGTATCATGACGACTTTCAAGTTCCTGATAGTTAACGTGAAGATTTTTTATGTCTTCAATTAAGGATTCAGACCGAGTCATTTCAGCACCCAACAGATCATCGCTTCTATCTAACAGTTTTTGAATATGTTCCATAGTTTTCTGTTGTTCAGTTGCAATTTTAGCAAGTGTTTTGTAGTTGGGTTTTGAATCACAATCAGAGTCATCGTCACTAGATGTTTGATAGTGAGTAGTGCGTGTGTTTACCTTGGCACCGCGTGCCATGAAGCAGTAGGTAGGAGTGGAGTAGTCCTTGTCATTTGCATTGGTGTCGGTGATGAAGTCATTGTCTTCAGTGTTGAAGATGGACTTGGCGACATATGCTGTAGCCAGACTTGCAATGCCAGAATCAGACTCCTCCTCAGACTCCACCTCTGCCTCCTCAGAAGCGGACTCCTCCTCTGAATCCATTTCCTTGCCAACAAACGCACGTGCCTTGCCAGATGAGCTCTTCTTGTGTGATGAAGACTTTGAGGAAGAGTTGGAAGAAGACTTTGAGTATTTCTTCTTCTTCTTCTTCTTGTCGTTAGAGTCATATTCCTTGCCCTTCTTCTTCTTTCTGTTCTCATTGTCCCACTGTGGACACTCAGAGATGAAGTGTCCAGTTTTCTGCACTTGTGGCATGTTTTCTTCTTGTAGTCATGAGCAGAAGCTTCATCATTCCTTGAGCTTGATCGTGAAGCCTTTCTGAAGCCTTTCTTCTTGGTGAATTTTTGGAACTTCTTCACTAGCATTGCAAGTTCCCTTCCAATGTCTTCAGGATCATTAGAACTGCTGTCAGATTCTTCTTCAGATGAGGAAACAGCTTTTGCCTTCAAGGCACGAGTTCGCCCATAGTTTGGACCGTAGATATCTCTTTTCTCAGAAAGCTGAAACTCATGTGTGTTGAGCCTCTCAAGTATGTCAGACGGATCGAGTGTCTTGAAATCAGGACGTTCTTGAATCATCAGGGCTAGGATGTCAAACGAACTATCAAGTGATCTCAGCAGCGTCTTGACGACTTCATGTTTGGTGATCTCAGTAGCGCCGAGGGCTTGAAGCTCATTTGTGATGTCAGTGAGTCGATCAAATGTGTGCTGGACATTCTCATTGTCATTTCACTTGAAGCGGTTGAAGAGGTTGAGAAGGATACTGATTCTCTGATCTCTCTGGGTTGAGATGCCTTCATTGACCTTGGAGAGCCAGTCCCAGACCAGCTTGGATGTCTTCAAGGGACTCACACGGCCATACTGTCCTTTGGTCAGATGACCACAGATGATATTCTTGGCAGTAGAGTCCAGTTGAGTGAACTTCTTGACATCAGCTGTAGTGACACCTTCTCCAGCCTTGGGAACGCCGTTCTCGACGACATACCATAGGTCGACATCAATGGCTTCAAGATGCATGCACATCTTATTCTTCCAGTAGGGATATTCAGTTCCATCGAAGATGGGGCACGCAGCGGAGACTTTAATTATCCCTGCAGTCGACATAGCTAAAACTCCATGTGGTTAAACCGAATCACGCAGAACAAGGGAGCACCTTGCTCTGATACCAATTGAAAGTGCATTATATCGACTAGAGGGGGGGGGGGTGAATAGGCGATTTTTATGAAAGTCTTCAAAACGTGGAAGTTATGAAGACAAACAGTAGAGATATGCCTATTACTATGCAGCGGAAGGTAGACTACACTAGGCAAGCCATGGTCAAGTATTCAATAGAGTGAAAGCACGGTGACAAACAGCTGCAGTGTAATGAGGATCAGGTAGGAAGATATTATGAAGCCAAACAAATCATACATTCACGTTGTGAAGACAAAAGATAGAGCAAACATGCAATGACTTCACAATGAGTAACAGTAAGTAAAAAGGAAGTGAAGATGAAACCAGTGATTCATTGAAGACAATGATTTGTTGGACCAGTTCCAGTTGCTGTGACAACTGTACGCCTAGTTGGAGCGGCTAGGTATTTAAACCTTAGGACACACAGTCCTGGACACCCAGTCCTGAACACGCAGCTCAGGACACCCAGTCCTCACCGTATTCTCCTTGAGCTAAGGTCACACAGACCTCGCCCAATCACTCTGGTAAGTCTTCAAGGTAGACTCCCAAACCTTCATAGACTTCGTTCACCGGCAATCCACAATGTCTCTTGGATGCTCAGAACGCGACGCCTAACCATATGGAGGATGCACAGTCCTCAAGTGTAATAAGTCTTCAGATCACTCAGACAAGATGACTTAAGTGATGCCCAATTCTCTCTGGCTCTGGGTGGTTAGGGCTTTATCCTCGCTAGGTATTCTCCCTCTCTCTCAAAGGCTTCGAGGTGGGTTGCTCTCAAATGACAAAAGCCATGCACTGAATCTGAGCAGCCAATCGTTTCTGGTTGTAAGGGGTGGACTATTTATAGCCACTAGGCAACCCGACCTGATTTGTCTGAAATGACCCTGGGTCACTAAGGAACTGACACGTGCTCCAACGGACAGATTTCAAACCCACACGGCAACTTTACTTGGGCTACAAGCAAAGCTGACTTGTCCGACTCTGGACAAGATTTGCTCTCATAGTCTTCACTTGAAGACATAGGTTTTTAATTAGGCATCACTTCAGTCGTTCTGATTGGTTCTCTTGGACCCCACTTAACAGTACGGTGGTTCCTATGACTCAACACAAATGAAAGAGAACTACGAAAGATCTAAGTCTTCGAGTTCCATAGGCTTCACGTGGTGTCTTCTCTTGTCATAGTCTTCAATGTGAATATCTTCATATACCACCATTGACTTCAATGTCTTCGTACATTTTTAGGGGTCATCTCTGGTAGGAAAACCGAATCAATGAGGGACTTCTACCTGTGTTATCCTGCAATTCTCACAAACACATTAGTCCCTCAACTAGGTTTGTCGTCAATACTCCAAAACCAACTAGGGGTGGCACTAGATGCACTTACAGATGGAGTAGTTTCATTGGTGAACATCGCTATGTTGATCATATCTGCTATATGATTCACGCTCGACCTTTCGGTCTCCGTGTTCCGAGGCCATATCTGTATATGCTTGGCTCGTCAAGTATAACCTGAGTATTCTGCGTGTGCAACTGTTTTGCACCCGTTGTATTTGAACTAGAGCCTATCACACCCGATCATCACGTGGTGTCTCAGCACGAAGAACTTTCGCAACGGTGCATACTCAGGGAGAACACTTCTTGATAATTAGTGAGAGATCATCTTATAATGCTACCGTCAATCAAAGCAAGATAAGATGCATAAAAGATAAACATCACATGCAATCAATATAAGTGATATGATATGGCCACCATCATCTTGTGCTTGTGATCTCCATCTTCGAAGCACCGTCATGATCACCATCGTCACCGGCGCGACACCTTGGTCTCCATCATAGCATCGTTGTCGTCTCGCCAATCTTATGCTTCCACGACTATCGCTACCGCTTAGTGATAAAGTAAAGCATTACAGCGCGATTACATTGCATACAATAAAGCGACAACCATATGGCTCCTGCCAGTTGCCGATAACTCAGTTACAAAACATGATCATCTCATACAATAAAATTTAGCATCATGTCTTGACCATATCACATCACAACATGCCCTGCAAAAACAAGTTAGACGTCCTCTACTTTGTTGTTGCAAGTTTTACGTGGCTGCTACGGGCTTAAGCAAGAACCAATCTTACCTACGCATCAAAACCACAATGATAGTTTGTCAAGTTGGTGTTGTGTTAACCTTCGCAAGGACCGGGCGTAGCCACACTCAGTTCAACTAAAGTTGGAGAAACTGTCACCCGCAAGCCACCTATGTGCAAAGCACGTCGGGAGAACCGGTCTTGCGTAAGCGTACGCGTAATGTCGGCCCGGGCCGCTTCGTCCAACAATACCGCCGAACCAAAGTATGACATGCTGGTAAGTAGTATGACTTATATCGCCCACAACTCACTTGTGTTCTACTCGTGCATATAACATCAAACCATAAAACCTAGGCTCGGATGCCACTGTTGGGGAACGTAGTAATTTCAAAAAATTTCCTACGCACACGCAAGATCATGGTGATGCATAGCAACGAGAGGGGAGAGTGTGATCTACGTACCCTTGTAGATCGACAACGGAAGCGTTAATTTGGTTGATGTAGTCGTACGTCTTCACGGCCCGACCGATCAAGCACCGAAACTACGACACCTCCGAGTTCTAGCACACGTTCAGCTCGATGACGATCCCCGGACTCCGATCCAGCAAAGTGTCGGGGAAGAGTTCCGTCAGCACGACGGCGTTGGTACGATCTTGATGTACTAATGTCGCAGGGCTTCGCCTAAGCACTGCTATAATATTATCGAGGACTATGGTGGAAGGGGGCACCGCACACGGCTAAGAATATGATCACGTGCATCAACTTGTGTGTCTATGGGGTGCCCCCTGCCCCCGTATATAAAGGAGTGGAGGAGGGGAGGGCCGGCCCTCTCTATGGCGCGCCCTAGGGGAGTCCTACTCCCACCGGGAGTAGGATTCCCCCTTTTCTAGTCCTACTAGGAGTCCTTCCATGTAGTAGGAGTAGGAAACAAGGAAGGGGCGCAACCCCTCCCCCTAGTACAATTCGGACTAAGCCTTGGGGGTGCGCGCGGCCTGCCCTAGGCAGCCCCTCTCTCTTTCCCGTATGGCCCAATAAGGCCCAATACTTCTCCCGGCGAATTCCTGTAACTCTCCGGTACTCCGAAAAATACTCGAATCACTCGGAACCTTTCCGATGTCCGAATATAGTCGTCCAATATATTGATTTTTACGTCTCGACCATTTCGAGACTCCTCGTCATGTCCCCGATCTCATCCGGGACTCCGAACTCCTTCGGTACATCAAAACTCATAATATAACTGTGATCGAAACCTTAAGCGTGCGGACCCAACGGGTTCGAGAACAATGTAGACATGACCGAGACACGTCTCCGGTCAATAACCAATAGCGGAACCTGGATGCTCATATTGGCTCCTACATATTCTACGAAGATCATTTATCGGTCAGACCGCATAACAACATACGTTGTTCCCTTTGTCATCGGTATGTTACTTGCCCGAGATTCGATCGTCGGTATCTCAATACCTAGTTCAATCTCGTTACCGGCAAGTCTCTTTACTCGTTCCGTAATACATCATCTCACAACTAACTCATTAGTTGCAATGCTTGCAAGGCTTATGTGATGTGCATTACCGAGAGGGCCCAGAGATACCTCTCCGACAATCGGAGTGACAAATCTTAATCTCAAAATACGCCAACCCAACATGTACCTTTGGAGACACCTGTAGAGCACCTTTATAATCACCCAGTTACGTTGTGACGTTTGGTAGCATACAAAGCGTTCCTCCGGTAAACGGGAGTTGCATAATCTCATAGTCATAGGAACATGTATAAGTCATGAAGAAAGCAATAGCAACATACTAAATGATCGGTTGCTAAGCTAATGGAATGGGTCATGTCAATCAGATCATTCACCTAATGATGTGATCCCGTTAATCAAATAACAACTCTTTGTCCATGGTTAGGAAACATAACCATCTTTGATTAACGAGCTAGTCAAGTAGAGGCATACTAGTGACACTCTGTTTGTCTATGTATTCACACATGTATTATGTTTCCAGTTAATACAATTCTAGCATGAATAATAAACATTTATCATGATATAAGGAAATAAATAATAACTTTATTATTGCCTCTAGGGCATATTTCCTTCAAGTAAGCCCAACCAGGCGGCTACCTTCAGCAAGACGTCCTACTTTCTTGCTTGAAGCGAGACATAGGTGTGCCCGTAGGAGTTGTTGGATTTCTCCAAAGAAAAAGCACTACAAGAGTTGTTGGCTTTTCTCAAGAGCAGGTAGTGGCATGGTAAACAAATTACTGATGGCAATTGACAAATAAGTAGCGTTCATAACTATGATCATTCATGGCATAATCTTGTATGAGCATCACGTTCGTGACAAGTAGACCGTAATCGAACTGCATCTACTACTATTACCCTGCGCCAAAACCGCTATCGAGCATACATCTCAAGGTATTAAGTTTGCAAGAAACAAAGTAACACAATAAGCAAGATGACATGATGTAGACAAGAAGAAACCTAGCAATAAGATAAGTCTATGTCGTTTTGTCCTTAGTAGTTGTTGGGGAACGTAGTAATTTCAAAAAATTCCTACGCACACGCAAGATCATGGTGATGCATAGCAACAAGAGGGGAGAGTGTGATCTACGTACCCTTGTAGACCGACAGCGGAAGCGTTAGCACAACGCGGTTGATGTAGTCGTACGTCTTCACGACCCGACCGATCAAGCACCGAAACTACGGCACCTTCGAGTTTTAGCACACGTTCAGCTCGATGACGATCCCCAGACTCCGATCCAGCAAAGTGTCGGGGAAGAGTTCCGTCAGCACGACGGCATGGTGACGATCTTGATGTACTACCGTCGCAGGGCTTCGCCTAAGCACCGCTACAATATTATCGAGGATTATGGTGGAAGGGGGCACCGCACACGGCTAAGAATATGATCACGTGGATCAACTTGTGTGTCTATGGGGTGCCCCCTGCCCCCGTATAGAAAGGAGCAAGGGGGAGGAGGCCAGCCCTAGGAGGGGCACGCCAGGGAGTAGGATTCCTACTCCTAGTTGGAGTAGGTTTCCTCCTTTCCTAGTCCAACTAGGAGAAGGGGGGAAAGGGGGGAAGAGGGGAAGGAAGGGAGAGAGGGGCCGCCCCCCAAACCCCTTGTCCAATTCGGACTGGGCTTGGGAGGGGCGCGCGCCACCTCCTGGTCCTTTCCACTAAGGGCCATTAAGGCCCATTGCTTCTTCCTCGTATTCCCGCAACTCCCTGGTACCTCCAAAAATACCCGAATCACTCGGAACCTTTCCGATGTCCGAATATAGTCGTCCAATATATCAATTTTTACGTCTCGACCATTTCGAGACTCCTCGTCATGTCCCCGATCTCATCCGGAACTCCGAACTCCTTCGGTACATCAAAACATATAAACTCATAATGAAACTGTCATCGAAACCTTAAGCATGCGGACCCTACGGGTTCGAGAACAATGTAGACATGACCGAGACACGTCTCCGGTCAATAACCAATAGTGGAACCTGGATGCTGATATTGGCTCCCACATATTCTACGAAGATCTTTATCGGTCTGACCGCATAACAATATACGTTGTTCCCTTTGTCATCGGTATGTTACTTGCCCGAGATTCGATCGTCGGTATCTCAATACCTAGTTCAATCTCGTTACCGGCAAGTCTCTTTACTCGTTTTGTAATACATCATCTCGCAACTAACTCATTAGGTGCAATGCTTGCAAGGCTTATGTGATGTGCATTACCGAGAGGGCCCAGAGATACCTCTCCGACAATCGGAGTGACAAATCCTAATCTCGAAATACGCCAACCCAACATGTACCATTGGAGACACCTGTAGAGCTCCTTTATAATCAGCCAGTTACGTTGTGACGTTTGGTAGCACACAAAGTGTTCCTCCGGCAAACGGGAGTTGCATAATCTCATAGTCATAGGAACATGTATAAGTCATGAAGAAAGCAATAGCAACATACTAAACGATCAGGTGCTAAGCTAATGGAATGGGTCATGTCAATCACATCATTCTCCTAATAATGTGATTCCGTTAATCAAATGACAACACATGTCTATGGTTTGGAAACATAACCATCTTTGATTAACGAGCTAGTCAAGTAGAGGCATACTAGTGATGTTTAGTTTGTCTATGTATTCACACAAGTATTATTGTAACACCCCATATGTAACCTTCCCCAAATGTACTCCGACTCTTGCCGTTTCCGGCATTAAGTTATATTTAATTCTCGGGTTCGGGTCTTTGTCTCCGTGTGTTGTTTTTGTTTTCGTGCATCTCATATCATGTCATCACGTGCATTGCATTCGCATACATGTTCATCTCATGCATTCGAGCATTTTCCCCGTTGTCCGTTTTGCATTCCGGCGCTTCGTTCTCCTCCGGTGGCCATTTCTAGCTTTCTTTCGTGTGTGGGGATTAAACATTTCCGGATTGGGCCGAGACTTGCCATGCGGCCTTGGTTTACTACCGGTAGACCGCCTGTCAAGTTTCGGGTCATTTGGACTTCGTTTGATACTCCAACGGTTAACCGAGGGACCGAAAAGGCCTCGTGTGTGTGCAGCCCAACACCCCTCCATTTTGGCCCAAAACCCACCAAACTCAGCTCCATCGTCTTGGTCATTCGATCACGATCGTGTGGGCGAAAACCGCACCTCATTTGGACTCTCCTAGCCCCCTCTATGCCTATATATACACCCCCTCCTCCAAATCCCGGATCCCCTCCTCAAACCCTAAAAAAAACCTCCGCCGCCGCCGGACACGTCCGGGACGGAGCCGGACGCATCCGCCCGCGCCCCGCGCCAATCGCTGGCCGACACGTGGATCTCCGCCGCCTCCAGCCGCCGCGGCCCGGCGAGCCCGCAGCGGGCCCGCCCGGCCCATCCGCGCGCGCCGCCGCCCGCGTTCGTCTTCTCCGCGCCCGGCGCCTCCTCCCGGCCGGAGCTGCCGAGCCCCGCCGCGCCCTCGTCGCCGGCGAGCTCCCCGACGGCCTGCGCTGCCCCGTGCCGGCTCCTATCGCCGGGAGCCGCCCCACGCCGCGGTCGCCGCCTCCGGCCGCCGTCGTCACCGGGCGCCGCCCCGGTCCTCTCCTGCCCCGGCGAGCCGCCAGCCTCCCCTTCCCCCGCCGCGCCATCGACGCCGGCGGCTCCTGCCTCCTCGTCGCCGGCGATCCCCGATCCGCGCGCCGGCGGGCTCGGATCCGCGCTACAGTGACCGGATCTGGATCGGAGCTACAGTAAAAAAAAACCCTAGATCCGGTTGACTATTTCCCTCTCCCCCTTAACTTTTGTGCATACTTTGACTGCCTGTATCTCCGCATCCGTAGCTCCGATTTGGGCGTATGATATGTCAAATTCTTCGTCTCGACGAGTACATCATTTCATTCCATTGCATCATTTGCATTTGAGGTCATCTTGTTGCCCAAAATGCTGTTGGAAGGAGGCATGTTGAGTTAAATTGCAGATCCGTTAGTCCAACATGCACTTTTGTCATTTTTACCATATTTAATCCGTGCATGATATGCCTGTGCCCCTTTGGGATGAATTGTTAAGCATGTTGTCTTCTTTCCAGAGGTGCCTTCCATGTATTTTTAGGATGTGTGTGTTGTCTTGTGCAAGCTTGCGAAGAGGGCTACCTGAGATTATCGATTTCAGGGACTTAGTGATTTTCACTAAGTCTGAGCCGTTTTAGTTCACGATGCTATATGTCCGGCTTGTTTCCTAGTGATACGTGCCTCTTTTGAGGATGATCAGTAAGAATGATTTGTTATGCTTTTTGTGCTTAATCCATACATGTCTTTACTTGTTATGTTGGAGCAGCCTAGGTTGACTCAATCGAGCTCAACTTTTGGATAGTTTCTGTTTTGGGCAGATCGTAAACTCTTTCGCGATTTTGCCGGAGTTATTGCTAGTGATACATGCATGCTATGCCATTGTTCTTGCCATGCCTAGCTAGCATTTTGTGCCTAATTTATGGATATATGCTTGCCTTGCCATGACTTGCACCGTAGTGAGAGCATCGAGCTCGTTTATATGCCTCCGTGAGTTATTATTTCAGCATGTCCCAGTTTTCACTAAGTCTGAAAACTGATTGTGTTTCATCGATGTTCGTGTGCTCGGTAGAGTATTTTGTGAACCCTTTTGGCCCCAGGTCATGTTGGGTGTTTTGGTAAGCTTGTTGAGTAGCTCCATGCCATGCTCTTACTTGCCATGTTCAGGTTTTCCCTCATGTTGTTTTGCTGCTCCGAAGAGAGCATCGTGGTCTGAAATTTCAGACTAGCGTTAATTTCGCTAAGTCTGAAATCTGTTTTGCTTATTCAGTTTTGCCATGCTTGTTTGAAGCCCTTAATTGATGAATTTGCCTATGCCTCAGTCATGATGATTTGTTAAGCTTGATGAGTACATCGCTGCCATGTAATTTGTTTTCATGTTGGGTGGCTGTAGCATGTTCATTTTATTGCATTTAGGAGGCATGTTGCTGTAAATTGCAGATCGGTTCGTTTAGTAAAACGCTCGCCATTTCTTAACCGTAGCTCCGATTGCCATGATCTTTATATCGTTTTCAGGGGATTTCTTCCCCTCTATCCAGTGGCACACTTGGATTTCCAAGTTGAGGCCAGGTTCATGCATTTCCTGCTATATGTTGCATTCTTGCATCCCGCATCGCATCCCGCATAGCATATCATCTTTGCATATTATTGGTTGCCCTTGCACGTGGTTGATTGTATCCTTGTTGCTTGTTTGTGTTGTTGGGTAGAGCCGGGAGACGAGTTCGCTAACGAGGAGCCCGTTGAGTTTGCTTTTGAGGATCCAGTCAATTCTGACAACTGTGCAGGCAAGATGATCACACCCTTGAAATCACTACTATCTTTGCTATGCTAGTATGCTCGCTCTTTTGCTTTGCCAATGCTACGATGCCTACCACTTGCTTGTCAGCCTCCCAATTGCCATGATTGAGCCTCTAACCCACCTTTGTCCTAGCAAACCATTGATTGGCTATGTTACCGCTTTGCTCAGCCCTTCTCATAGCGTTGTTAGTTGCAGGTGAAGATTGGAGCCGTTCCTTGTTGGAACATTTATTTACTTGTTGGGATATCACTATATTGCTATGTTATCTTTACTCATCTATATACTTGGTAAAGGGTGGAAGGCTCGGCCTCTCGCCTAGTGTTTTGTTCCACTCTTGCCGCCCTAGTTTCCGTCATATCGGTGTTATGTTCCCGGTTTGTTGCGTCCCTTACGCGGTTGGGCTATAATGGGAACCCCTTGATAGTTCGCCTTGATTAAAGCTTTTCCAGCAATGCCCAACATTGGTTTTACCATTTGCCACCCACCCCTTTTCTTTCCCTTGGGTTTCCGGAGCCCGAGGGTCATCTTTATTTTAGCCCCCCACGGGCCAGTGCTCCTCTGAGTGTTGGTCCGGAACGTCAGCCGCCGGTGGCCACCAGGGGCAACTCTAGGCTGGCCTACCGGAAGTTTAGACAATCTGAGTGTGCCCTGAGAAAGAGATATGTGCAGCTCCTATCGGGATTTGTCGGCGCATTCGGGCGGTGTTGCTGGACTAGTTTTGACCTGTCGAATCATCTTGTTGTACCGGGATACCGAGTCTGATCGGTGGGTCCTGGGTGGAGGTCTATTCCTTCGTTGACCGTGAGAGCTTGTTATGGGCTAAGTTGGGACCCCCCTGCAGGGATTGATCTTTCGAAAGCCGTGCCCGCGGTTATGGGCAGATGGGAATTTGTTAATGTCCGATTGTAGACAACTTGAATTTGATTAATTAAAATGAATCAACTGCGTGTGTTGCCGTGATGGCCTCTTCTCGGCGGAGTCCGGGAAGTGGACACGGCGTTGGAGTTATGCTTGCGTAGTCTGCTCTACTTAGTTACCGCTCGTGCTTTGCCTTCTCTTCTCGCTCTCTTTTGCGAATAAGTTAGCCACCATATATGCTAGTCGCTTGCTGCAGCTCCACTCACATTACCCCTTCCTAACCTATTAAGCTTAAATAGTCTTGATCGCGAGGGTGCGAGATTGCTGAGTCCTTGTGGCTCACAGATTACTATTATACCAGATGCAGGGACCGATGATACTCCTCCGGATGGCGCGTTCGAGCTGAAGTGGGAGTACGACGAGGACTCTCAATGATACTATGTTTCTTTTCCTGATGATCAGTAGTGGTGCCTGCTCGGGGTTCGATTCAGGGTTTAGTCGCATGTTGGGGGGTCTTTTCTATTTTGGCGCCGTAGTCGGGCCATGAGTGTTTGTATGATGGATGCTATTTATGTACCTTGATGTGACGTGGCGAGTGTAAGCCAACTATTATATTTATTCCCCCTTTATATTCATATGTACATGGGTTGTGTGAAGATTGCCTCACTTGCGACTTATGCCTTCAATGCGATTATGCCTCTAAGTCGTGCCTCGACACGTGGGAGATATAGTCGCATCGAGGGTGTTACAATTATGTTTCCGGATAATACAATTCTAGCATGAATAATAAACATTCATCATGAAATAAGGAAATAAATAATAACTTTATTATTTCCTCTAGGGCATATTTCCTTCAGTCTCCCACTTGCCCTAGAGTCAATAATCTAGTTCACATCGCCATGTGATCTAACATCAATAGTTCACATCTTTATGTGATTAACACCCATAATTCACATTGATATGTGACCAACACCCAAAGGGTTTACTAGAGTCAGTAATCTAGTTCACATCGCTATGTGATTAACACCCAAAGAGTACTAATGTGTGATCATGTTTTGCTTGTGAGATAATTTTAGTCAACGGGTCTGTCATATTCAGATCCGCAAGTATTTTGCAAATATCTATGTCAACAATGCTCTACATGGAGCTACTCTAGCTAATTGCTCCCACTTTAAATATGTATCTAGATCGAGACTTAGAGTCATCCAGATCTGTGTCAAAGCTTGCATCGACGTAACTCTTTACGACGAACCTTTTGTCACCACCATAATTGAGAAATATTTCCTTATTCCACTAAGGATAATTTTGACCGCTGTCCAGTGATCTACTCCTAGATCACTATTGTACTCCCTTGCCAAAAACAGTGTAGGGTATACACAGCATGGCATACTTTATAGAACCTATGATTGAGGCATAGGGAATGACTTTCATTCTCTTTCTATCTTCTGCCGTGGTCGGGCTTTGAGTCTTACTCAATTTTACACCTTCTTACACAGGCAAGAACTCTTTCTTTGACTGTTCCATTTTGAACTACTTCAAAATCTTGTCAAGGTATGTACTCATTGAAAAAACTTATCAAGCGTCTTGATCTATCTCTATAGATCTTGATGCTCAATATGTAAGCAGCTTCACCGAGGTCTTTCTTTGAAAAACTTCTTTCAAAACACTCCTTTATGCTTTGCAGAATAATTCTACATTATTTCCGATCAACAATATGTCATTCACATATACTTATCAGAAATGCTGTAGTGCTCCCACTCACTTTCTTGTAAATATAGGCTTCACCGCAAGTCTGTATAAAACTATATGCTTTGATCATCTCATCAAAGCGCATAATCCAACTCCGAGATGCTTGCACCAGTCCATAGATGGATCGCTGGAGCTTGCATATTTTGTTAGCACCTTTAGGATTGACAAAACCTTCTGGTTGCATCATATACAACTCTTCTTTAATAAATCCATTAAGGAATGCAATTTTGTTTATCCATTTGCCAGATTTCATAAAATGCGGCAATTGCTAACATGATTCAGACAGACTTAAGCATAGATACGAGTGAGAAACTCTCATCGTAGTCAACACCTTGAACTTGTCGAAAACCTTTTTTGCGACAATTCTTGTTTTGTAGATAGTAACACTACTATCAGCGTCCGTCTTCCTCTTGAAGATCCTTTTAATCTCAATGGCTTGCTGAACATCGGGCAAGTCAACCAAAGTCCATACTTGGTTCTCATACATGGATCCTATCTCAGATTTCATGGCCTTAAACCATTTTGCGGAATCTGGGCTCATCATCGCTTCCTCATAGTTCGTAGGTTCGTCATGGTCAAGTAACATGACTTCCAGAACAGGATTACCGTACCACTCTGGTACGGATCTTACTCTGGTTGATCTACGAGGTTCAGTAATAACTTGATCTGAAGTTTCATGATCATCATCATTAACTTCCTCACTAATTGGTGTAGGTGTCACAGGAACAGAGATCTGTGATGAACTACTTTCCAATAAGGGAGCAGGTACAATTACCTCATCAAGTTCTACTTTCCTCCCACTCACTTCTTTCGAGAGAAACTCCTTCTCTAGAAAGGATCCATTCTCAGCAATGAATATCTTGCCTTCAGATCTGTGATAGAAGGTGTACCCAACATTTTCTTTTGGGTATCCTATGAAGATGCACTTCTCCGATTTGGGTTTGAGCTTATCAGGTTGAAACTTTTTCACATAAGCATTGCAACCTCAAACTTTAAGAAACGACGGCTTAGGTTTCTTGCCAAACCATAGTTCATACGGTGTCGTCTCAACGGATTTAGATGGTGCCCTATTTAATGTGAATGTAGCTGTCTCTAATGCATAACCCCAAAACGATAGTGGTAAATCGGCAAGAGACATCATAGATCGCACCATATCTATTAAATTACGGTTACGACGTTCAGACACACCATTACACTGTGGTGTTCCAGGTGGCGTGAGTAGTGAAACTATTTCACATTGTTTTTAACTGAAGGCCAAACTCGTAACTCAAATATTTTACTTCCGCGATCATATCGTAGAAACTTTTATTTTTGTTACGATGATTCTCCACTTCACTCTGAAATTCTTTGAACTTTTTAAATGTTTCAGACTTGTGTTTCATCAAGTAGATATACTCATATCTGCTCAAATCATATGTGAAGATCAGAAAATAATGATACCTGCCGCGAGCCTCAATATTCATCGGACCACATACATCAGTATGTATGATTTCCAACAAATCTGTTGCTCGCTCCATTGTTCCGGAGAACGGAGTCTTAGTCATCTTGCCCATGAGGCATGGTTCGCAAGCATCAACTGATTCATAATCAAGTGATTCCAAAAGTCCATCATCATGGAGTTTCTTCATGCGCTTTACACCAATATGACCTAAACGGCAGTGCCACAAATAAGTTGCACTATCATTATTAACTTTGCATCTTTTGGTTTCAATATTATGAATATGTGTATCACTATGATCGGGATCCAACGAACTATTTTCATTGGGTGTGTAACCATATAAGGTTTTATTCATGTAAACAGAACAACAATTTATTCTCTTACTTAAATGAATAACCGTATTAAAATAAACATGATCAAATCATATTCATGCTCAACGCAAACACCAAACAACACTTATTTAGGTTCAACTCTAATCCCGAAAGTATAGTGAGTGTGCGATGATGATCATATCAATCTTGGAACCACTTCCAACACACATCGTCACTTCACCCTTAACTAGTCTCTGTTTATTCTGCAACTCCCGTTTCGAGTTACTAATCTTAGCAACTGAACTAGTATCAAATACTGAGGGGTTGCTATAAACACTAGTAAAGTACACATCAATAACATGTATATCAAATATACTTATGTTCACTTTGCCATCCTTCTTATCTGCCAATCACTTGGGGTAGTTCCTCACCATAGACATGTCTTGTCATTTGATTAACGGAATCACATTATTAGGAGAATGATGTGATTGACATGACCCATTCCATTAGCTTAGCACCTGGTCGTTTAGTATGTTGCTATTGCTTTCTTCATGACTTATACATGTTCCTATGACTATGAGATTATGCAACTCCCGTTTGCCGGAGGAACACTTTGTGTGCTACCAAACGTCACAACGTAACTGGGTGATTATAAAGGAGCTCTACAGGTGTCTCCAATGGTACATGTTGGGTTGGCGTATTTCGAGATTAGGATTTTTCACTCCGATTGTCGGAGAGGTATCTCTGGGCCCTCTCGGTAATGCACATCACATAAGCCTTGCAAGCATTGCAACTAATGAGTTAGTTGCGAGATGATGTATTACAGAACGAGTAAAGAGACTTGCCGGTAATGAGATTGAACTAGGTATTGAGATACCGACGATTGAATCTCGGGCAAGTAACATACCGATGACAAAGGGAACGATGTACGTTGTTATGCGGTCTGACCGATAAAGACCTTCATAGAATATGTAGGAGCCAATATGGGCATCCAGGTCCCGCTATTGGTTATTGACAAGAGAGGTGTCTCGGTCATGTCTACATAGTTCTCGAACCCGTAGGGTCCGCACGCTTAACGTTCGTTGACAATATAGTACTATGAGTTATGTATGTTGGTGACCGAATGTTGTTCGGAGTTTTGGATGAGATCACAGATATGATGAGGAACTCCGGAATAGTCCGAAAGTAAAGATTGATATGTGGATAGTAGTGTTTGATCTCCGGAAGGGTTCCGGAATTCATCGGAAGGGGTTCCGGATGTTTCCCGAAATGTTTGGGCACGAGAACACTTTATCTGGGCCAAAGGGGAAAGCCCACAAGGTTTTTGGAAAGCGCAAAAGGAAGTTTTGCGAAGTCCAGGGGCCAGATGCCAGGGTCCCTAGCGTCTGGGTCCAGACGCCGGGAACCCTGGCGTCTGGCCCTGGAGTCCGAGAAGGACTCCTGCCTTTTGGGTGAAACCGACTTTTTGGAGGCTTTTACTCCAAGTTTCGACCCCAATGCTCAACATATAAATAGAGGGGTAGGGCTAGCACCAAAGACACATCAAGAAACACCAAGCTGTGTGCCGACAACCCCGTCTCCTCTAGTTTATCCTCCGTCATAGTTTTCGTAGAGCTTAGGCGAAGCCTTGTGAAGATTGTTCTTCACCAACACCGTCACCACTCCGTCGTGCTGCCGGAACTCATCTACTACTTTGCCCCTCTTGCTGGATCGAGAAGGCGAGGACGTCACCGAGCCGTACGTGTGCAGAACTCGAAGGTGCCGTGCTTTCGGTACTTGGATCGGTCGGATCATGAAGACGTTCGACTACATCAACCGCGTTGATATAACGCTTCCGCTTACGGTCTACGAGGGTATGTAGACAACACTCTCCCCTCTCGTTGCTATGCATCACCATGATCTTGCGTGTGCGTAGGAAATTTTTGAAATTACTACGTTCCCCAACAGTGGCATCCGAGCCTAGGTTTTATGGTTTGATGTTATATGCACGAGTAGAACACAAGTGAGTTGTGGGCGATATAAGTCATACTGCTTACCAGCATGTGATACTTTGGTTCGACGGTATTGTTGGATGAAGCGGCCCGGACCGACATTACGCGTACGCTTACGCGAGACTGGTTCTACCGCCATGTTTTGCACACAGGTGGCTGGCGGGTGTCAGTTTCTCCAACTTTAGTTGAACCGAGTGTGGCTGCGCCCGGTCCTTGCGAAGGTTAAAACAACACCAACTTGACAAACTATCGTTGTGGTTTGATGCGTAGGTAAGATTGGTTCTTGCTAAGCCCGTAGCAGCCACGTAAAACTTGCAACAACAAAGTAGAGGACGTCTAACTTGTTTTTGCAGGGCATGTTGTGATGTGATATGGTCGAGACATGATGCTAAATTTTATTGTATGAGATGATCATGTTTTGTAACTGAGTTATCGACAACTGGCAGGATCCATATGGTTGTCGCTTTATTGTATGCAATGCAATCGCCCTGTAATGCTTTACTTTATCACGAAGCGGTAGCGATAGTCGTAGAAGCATAAGATTGGCGAGACGACAACGATGCTACGATGGAGATCAAGGTGTCGCGCCGGTGACGATGGCAATCATAGGAGGTGCTTCGGAGATGGAGATCACAAGCACAAGATGATGATGGCCATATCATATCACTTATATTGATTGCACGTGATGTTTATCTTTTATGCATCTTATCTTGCTTTAATTGACGGTAGCATTATAAGATGATCTATCACTAAATTTCAAGATAAAAGTGTTCTCCCTGAGTATGCACCGTTGCCAAAGTTCGTCGTGCCCAGACACCACGTGATGATCGGGTGTGATAAGATCTACGTCCATGTACAACGGGTGCAAGCCAGTTTTGCACACGCAGAATACTCAGGTTAAACTTGACGAGCCTAGCATATACAGATATGGCCTCGGAACACGGAGACCGAAAGGTCGAGCGTGAATCATATAGTAGATATGATCAACATGATGATGTTCACCATTGAAAACTAATCCATTTCACGTGATGATCGATTATGGTTTAGTTGATTTGGATCACGTGATCACTTAGAGGATTAGAGGGATGTCTATCTAAGTGGGAGTTCTTAAGTAATATGATTAATTGAACTTTAAATTATCATGAACTTAGTCCTGGTAGTATTAGCATATCTATGTTGTAGATCAATAGCTCGCGTTGTTGCTTTCATATGTTTATTTTGATATGTTCCTAGAGAAAATTGTGTTGAAAGATGTTAGTAGCAATGATGCGGATTGGATCCGTGATCTAAGGTTTATCCTCATTGCTGCACAGAAGAATTATGTCCTTGATGCACCGCTAGGTGACAGACCTATTGCAGGAGTAGATGCAGACGTTATGAACGTTTGGCTAGCTCAATATGATGACTACTTGATAGTTTAAGTGCACCATGCTTAACGGCTTAGAATCGGGACTTCAAAGACGTTTTGAACATCATGGACCATATGAGATGTTCCAGGAGTTGAAGTTAATATTTCAAGCAAATACCCGAGTTGAGAGATATGAAGTCTGCAATAAGTTCTATAGCTAAAAGATGGAGGAGAATCGCTCAACTAGTGAGCATGAGCTTAGATTGTCTGGGTACTACAATCGCTTGAATCAAGTGGGAGTTAATCTTCCAGATAAAATAGTGATTGACAGAATTCTCTAGTCACCATCACCAAGTTAGTAGAACTTCGTGATGAACTATAATATGCAAGGGATAACGGAAACGATTCCCAAGCTCTTCGTAATGTTGAAATTGACGAAGGTAGAAATCGAGAAAAACATCAAGTGTTGATGGTTGACAAGACCACTAGTTTCAAGAAAAGGGCAAAAGGGAAGAAGGGGAACTTCAAGAAGAACGGCAAGCAAGTTGCTGCTCAAGTGAAGAAGCCCAAGTCTGGTCCTAAGCCTGAGACTAAGTGCTTCTACTGCAAAAGGGACCAGTCACTGGAAGCGGAACTGCCCCAAGTATTTGGCGGATAAGAAGGATGGCAAAGTGAACAAAAGTATATTTGATATACATGTTATTGATGTGTACTTTACTAGTGTTTATAGCTGTTGGGGAACGTAGTAATTTCAAAAAATTTCCTACGCACACGCAAGATCATGGTGATGCATAGCAACGAGGGGGAGAGTTTGATCTACGTACCCTTGTAGATCGCAACGGAATCGTTGACACAACGTAGAGGAAGTAGTCGTACGTCTTCTTCCCGATCCGACCGATCCAAGCACCATTACTCCGGCACCTCCGAGTTCTTAGCACACGTTCAGCTCGATGGCGATCCCCGGGCTCCGATCCAGCAAAGCTTCGGGGAGGAGTTCCGTCAGCACGACGGCGTGGTGACGATCTTGATGTACTACCGACGCAGGGCTTCGCCTAAGCACTACAACGGTATGATCGAGGTGGAATTTGGTGGCAGGGGGCACCGCACACGGCTAAGGAACGATCTCAAGGATCAACTTGTGTGTCTAGAGGTGCCCCCTGCCCCCGTATATAAAGGATCCAAGGGGGAGGGGCTGGCCGGCCAAGGGGGGAGGCGCAGGAGAGTCCTACTCCCACTGGGAGTAGGATTCCCCCTCCAATCCTAGTCCAACTAGGATTCCTCGGAGGGGAAAAGAGGAGGAGGTGGCCGGCCACCCTTTCCTAGTCCTAATAGGACTAGGGGAAGGGGGAGGCACGCAGCCCATCTAGGGAAGCCCCTTCTCTTTTCCACTAAGGCCCATTATGGCCCATTTAGCTCCCGGGGGGTTCCGGTAACCCTCCCGGTATTCCGGTAAAATCCCGATTTCACCCGGAACACTTCCGATGTCCAAACATAGGCTTCCAATATATCAATCTTTATGTCTCGACCATTTCGAGACTCCTCGTCATGTCCGTGATCACATCCGGGACTCCAAACTACCTTCGGTACATCAAAATGCATAAACTCATAATAACTGTCATCGTAACGTTAAGCGTGCGGACCCTACGGTTCGAGAACAATGTAGACATGACCGAGACACGTCTCCGGTCAATAACCAATAGCGGGACCTGGATGCCCATATTGGCTCCTACATATTCTACGAAGATCTTTATCGGTCAGACCACATAACAACATACGTTGTTCCCTTTGTCATCGGTATGTTACTTGCCCGAGATTCGATCGTCGGTATCCAATACCTAGTTCAATCTCGTTACTGGCAAGTCTCTTTACTCGTTCCGTAATACATCATCTCACAACTAACATCTTAGTTATAATGCTTGTAAGGCTTATGTGATGTGTATTACCGAGAGGGCCCAGAGATACCTCTCCGACAATCGGAGTGACAAACCCTAATCTCGAAATACGCCAACCCAACATCTACCATTGGAGACACCTGTAGTACTCCTTTAAAATCACCCAGTTACGTTGTGACGTTTGGTAGTACCCAAAGTGTTCCTCCGGCAAACGGGAGTTGCATAATCTCATAGTCATAGGAACATGTATAAGTTATGAAGAAAGCAATAGCAACATACTAAACGATTGGGTGCTAAGCTAATGAAATGGGTCATGTCAATCAGATCATTCAACTAATGATGTGACCTCGTTAATCAAATAACAACACATTGTTCATGGTTAGGAAACTTAACCATCTTTGATTAACGAGCTAGTCAAGTAGAGGCATACTAGTGACACTCTGTTTGTCTATGTATTCACACATGTATTATGTTTCCGGTTAATACAATTCTAGCATGAATAATAAACATTTATCATGATATAAGGAAATAAATAATAACTTTATTATTGCCTCTAGGGCATATTTCCTTCAGTCTCCCACTTGCACTAGAGTCAATAATCTAGATTACACAGTAATGATTTTAACACCCATGGAGCCTTGGTGCTGATCATGTTTTGCTCGTGGAAGAGGCTTAGTTAACGGGTCTGCAACATTCAGATCCGTATGTATCTTGGAAATCTCTGTCTCCCACCTGGACTAGATCCTGGATGGAGTTGAAGCGTCTCTTGATGTGTTTAGTCCTTTTGTGAAATCTGGAGTCCTTTGCCAAAGCAATTGCACCAGTATTGTCACAAAAGATTTTTATTGGACCCGATGCACTAGGTATGACACCTAGATCGGATATCAACTCCTTCATCCAGACTCCTTCGTTAGCTGCTTCCGAAGCAGCTATGTACTCCGCTTCACATGTAGATCCCGCTACGACGCTTTGTTTAGAACTGCACCAACTGACAGCTCCACCGTTTAAAGTAAACACGTATCCGGTTTGCGATTTAGAATCGTCCGGATCAGTGTCAAAGCTTGCATCAATGTAACCTCTTACGGTGAGCTCTTTGGCACCTCCATATACGAGAAACATATCCTTAGTCCTTTTCAGGTATTTCAGGATGTTCTTGACCGCTGTCCAGTGATCCACTCCTGGATTACTTTGGTACCTTCCTGCTAAACTTATAGCAAGGCACACATCAGGTCTGGTACACAGCATTGCATACATGATAGAGCCTATGGCTGAAGCATAGGGAAAATCTTTCATTTTCTCTCTATCTTCTGCAGTGGTCGGGCATTGAGTCTGACTCAACTTCACACCTTGTAACACAGGCAAGAACCCTTTCTTTGCTTGATCCATTTTGAACTTCTTCAAAATCTTGTCAAGGTATGTGCTTTGTGAAAGTCCAATTAAGCGTCTTGATCTATCTCTATAGATCTTAATGCCCAATATGTAAGCAGCTTCACCGAGGTCTTTCATTGAAAAACTCTTATTCAAGTATCCCTTTATGCTATCCAGAAATTCTATATCATTTCCAATCAGCAATATGTCATCCACATATAATATCAGAAATGCTACAGAGCTCCCACTCAGTTTCTTGTAAATATAGGCTTCTCCAAAAGTCTGTATAAAGCCAAATGCTTTGATCACACTATCAAAGCGTTTATTCCAACTCTGAGATGCTTGCACCAGTCCATAAATGGATCGCTGGAGTTTGCACACTTTGTTAGCTCCCTTTGGATCGACAAAACCTTCCGGTTGCATCATATACAACTCTTCTTCCAGAAATCCATTCAGGAATGCAGTTTTGACATCCATCTACCAAATTTCATAATCATAAAATGCGGCAATTGCTAACATGACTCTGACAGACTTAAGCATCACTACGGGTGAGAATGTCTCATCGTAGTCAACCCCTTGAACTTGTCGAAAACCTTTTGCAACAAGTCGAGATTTATAGACAGTAACATTACCATCAGCGTCAGTCTTTTTCTTGAAGATCCACTTATTCTCAATTGCTTGCCGATCATCAGGCAAGTCAACCAAAGTCCATACTTTGTTCTCATACATGGATCCCATCTCAGATTTCATGGCCTCAAGCCATTTTGTGGAATCTAGGCTCACCATCGCTTCTTCATAGTTCGTAGGTTCATCATGATCTAGTAGCATGATTTCCAGAACTGGATTACCGTACCACTCTGGCACGGATCTTGCTCTGGTTGATCTACGAGGTTCAGTAGTATCTTGTTCTGAAGTTTCATGATCATTATCATCAACTTCCTCACTTATTGGTGTAGGTGTCGCAGAAACAGTTTTCTGTGATGTACTACTTTCTAATAAGGGAGCGGGTACAGTTACCTCGTCAAGTTCTACTTTCCTCCCACTCACTTCTTTCGAGAGAAACTCCTTCTCAAGAAAGTTTCCGAATTTAGCAACAAAAGTGTTGCCTTCGGATCTGTGATAGAAGGTGTATCCAATAGTTTCCTTTGGATATCCTATGAAGACACATTTCTCCGATTTGGGTTTGAGCTTATCAGGTTGAAGCTTTTTCACATAATCATCGCAACCCCAAACTTTAAGAAACAACAACTTTGGTTTCTTGCCAAACCACAGTTCATAAGGCGTCGTCTCAACGGATTTTGATGGTGCCCTATTTAACGTGAATGCGGTCGTCTCTAAAGCGTATCCCCAAAACGATAGCGGTAAATCAGTAAGAGACATCATAGATCACACCATATCTAGTAAAGTACGATTACGACGTTCGGACACACCATTACGCTGTGGTGTTCCGGGTGGCGTGAGTTGCGAAACTATTCCATAATTTTTCAAATGTATACCAAACTCGTCAAATATTCTCCTCCACGATCAGATCGTAGAAACTTTATTTTCTTGTTACGATGATTTTCAACTTCACTCTGAAATTCCTTGAACTTTTCAAATGTTTCAGACTTGTGTTTCATCAAGTAGATATACCCATATCTGCTTAAATCATCTGTGAAGGTGAGAAAATAACGATATCCGCCACGAGCCTCAATATTCATCGGACCACATACATCAGTATGTATGATTTCCAATAAATCTGTTGCTCTCTCCATAGTACCGGAGAACGGTGTTTTAGTCATCTTGCCCATGAGGCACGGTTCGCAAGTACCAAGTGATTCATAATCAAGTGGTTCCAAAAGTCCATCAGTATGGAGTTTCTTCATGCGCTTTATACCGACATGACCTAAACGGCAGTGCCACAAATAAGTTGCACTATCATTATCAACTCTGCATCTTTTGGCTTCTACATTATGAATATGTGTATCACTACTATCGAGATTTAACAAGAATAGACCACTCTTCAAGGGTGCATGACCATAAAAGATATTACTCATATAAATAGAACAACCATTATTCTCCGATTTAAATGAATAACTGTGTCGCATTAAACAAGATCCAGATATAATGTTCATGCTCAACGCTGGCACCAAATAACAATTATTTAGGTCTAATATTAATCCCGAAGGTAGATGTAGAGGTCGCGTGCCGACCGCGATCACATTGACTTTGGAACCGTTTCCCACGTGCATCGTCACCTCGTCCTTAGCTAATCTTCGCTTAATCCGTAGTCCCTGTTTCGAGTTGCAAATATTAGCAACAGAACCAGTATCAAATACCCAGGTGCTACTGCGTGCATTAGTAAGGTACACATCAATAACATGTATATCACATATACCTTTGTTCACCTTGCCATCCTTCTTATCCGCCAAATACTTGGGGCAGTTCCGCTTCCAGTGACCAGTCTGCTTGCAGTAGAAGCACTCAGTTTCAGGCTTAGGTCCAGACTTGGGTTTCTTCTCCTGAGCAGCAACTTGCTTGCCGTTCTTCTTGAAGTTCCCCTTCTTCTTCCCTTTGCCCTTTTTCTTGAAACCAGTGGTTTTGTTAACCATCAACACTTGATGCTCCTTCTTGATTTCTACCTCCGCAGCTTTCAGCATTGCGAAGAGCTCAGGAATAGTCTTGATCATCCCTTGCATATTATAGTTCATCACGAAGCTCTTGTAGCTTGGTGGCAGTGATTGGAGAATTATGTCAATGACGCAATCATCTGGAAGATTAACTCCCATCTGAATCAAGTGATTGTTATACCCAGACATTTTGAGTATATGCTCACTGACAGAACTGTTCTCCTCCATCTTGTAGCTATAGAACTTATTGGAGACTTCATATCTCTCAATCCGGGCATTTGCTTGAAATATTAATTTCAACTCCTGGAACATCTCTTATGCTCCATGACGTTCAAAACGTCGTTGAAGTCCCGATTCTAAGCCGTAAAGCATGGCACACTGAACTATCGAGTAGTCATCAGCTTTGCTCTGCCAGACGTTCATAACATCTGGTGTTGCTCCAGCAGCAGGCCTGGCACCTAGCGGTGCTTCCAGGACGTAATTCTTCTGTGCAGCAATGAGGATAATCCTCAAGTTACGGACCCAGTCCGTGTAATTGCTACCATCATCTTTCAACTTTGCTTTCTCAAGGAACGCATTAAAATTCAACGGAACAACAGCACGAGCCATCTATCTACAATCAACATAAACAAGCAAGATACTATCAGGTACTAAGTTCATGATAAATTTAAGTTCAATTAATCATATTACTTAAGAACTCCCACTTAGATAGACATCCCTCTAATCCTCTAAGTGATCACGTGATCCAAATCAACTAAACCATGTCCGATCATCACGTGAGATGGAGTAGTTTCATCGGTGAACATCATTATGTTGATCATATCTACTATATGATTCACGCTCGACCTTTCGGTCTCCGTGTTCCGAGGCCATATCTGTATATGCTTGGCTCGTCAAGTATAACCTGACTATTCCGCGTGTGCAACTGTTTTGCACCCGTTGTATTTGAACGTAGAGCCTATCACACCTGATCATCACGTGGTGTCTCAGCACGAAGAACTTTCGCAACGGTGCATACTCAGGGAGAACACTTCTTGATAATTTAGTGAGAGATCATCTTATAATGCTACCGTCAATCAAAGCAAGATAAGATGCATAAAAGATAAACATCACATGCAATCAATATAAGTGATATGATATGGCCATCATCATCTTGTGCTTGTGATCTCCATCTCCGAAGCACCGTCATGATCACCATCATCACCGGCGCGACACCTTGATCTCCATCGTAGCATCGTTGTCGTCTTGCCAATCTTATGCTTCCACGACTATCACTACCGCTTAGCAATAAAGTAAAGCATTACATCGCAATTGCATTACATACAATAAAGCGACAACAATATGGCTCCTGCCAGTTGCCGATAACTTGGTTACAAAACATGATCATCTCATACAATAAAATCAGCATCATGCCTTGACCATATCACATCACAACATGCCCTGCAAAAACAAGTTAGACGTCCTCTACTTTGTTGTTGCAAGTTTTACGTGGCTTCTACGGGCTTAAGCAAAAACTCATCTCACCTACGCATCAAAACCACAACGATAGTTTGTCAAATAGACTCCGTTTTAACCTTCTCAAGGACCGGGCGTAGCCACACTCGGTTCAACTAAAGTTGGAGAGATAGTCGACCACAAGCCATCTATGTGCAAAGCACGTCGAGGGAACTGGTCTCGCGTAAGCGTACGTGTAAGGTTGGTCCGGGTCGTCTCGTCCAACAATACCGCCGAACCAAAGTATGACATGCTGGTAGGCAGTATGACTTGTATCGCCCACAACTCACTTGTGTTCTACTCGTGCAAATAACATCAAACCATAAAACCTAGGCTCGGATGCCACTGTTGGGGAACGTAGTAATTTCAAAAAAATTCCTACGCACACGCAAGATCATGGTGATGCATAGCAACGAGGGGGAGAGTTTGATCTACGTACCCTTGTAGATCGCAACGGAAGCGTTGACACAACGTAGAGGAAGTAGTCGTACGTCTTCTTCCCGATCCAAGCACCGGTACTCCGGCACCTCCGAGTTCTTAGCACATGTTCAGCTCGATGGCGATCCCCGGGCTCCGATCCAGCAAAGCTTCGGGGAGGAGTTCCGTCAGCACGACGGCGTGGTGACGATCTTGATGTACTACCGATGCAGGGCTTCGCCTAAGCACTACAACAGTATGATCGAGGTGGAATTTGGTGGCAGGGGGCACCGCACACGGCTAAGGAACGATCTCAAGGATCAACTTGTGTGTCTACAGGTGCCCCCTGCCCCCGTATATAAAGGATCCAAGGGGGAGGGGCTGGCCGGCCAAGGGGGGAGGCGCAGGAGAGTCCTACTCCCACTGGGAGTAGGATTCCCCCTCCAATCCTAGTCCAACTAGGATTCCTCGGAGGGGAAAAGAGGAGGAGGTGGCCGGCCACCCTTTCCTAGTCCTAATAGGACTAGGGGAAGGGGGAGGCGCGCAGCCCATCTAGGGCAGCCCCTTCTCTTTTCCACTAAGGCCCATTATGGCCCATTTAGCTCCCGGGGGGTTCCAGTAACCCTCCCGGTATTCCGGTAAAATCCCGATTTCACCCGGAACACTTCCGATGTCCAAACATAGGCTTCCAATATATCAATCTTTATGTCTCGACCATTTCGAGACTCCTCGTTATGTCCGTGATCACATCCGGGACTCCGAACTACCTTCGGTACATCAAAATGCATAAACTCATAATAACTGTCATCGTAACGTTAAGCGTGCGGACCCTACGGTTCGAGAACAATGTAGACATGACCGAGACACGTCTCCGGTCAATAACCATTAGCGGGACCTGGATGCCCATATTGGCTCCTACATATTCTACGAAGATCTTTATCGGTCAGACCGCATAACAACATACGTTGTTCCCTTTGTCATCGGTATGTTACTTGCCCGAGATTCGATCGTCGGTATCCAATACCTAGTTCAATCTCGTTACTGGCAAGTCTCTTTACTCGTTCCGTAATACATCATCTCACAACTAACATCTTAGTTATAATGCTTGCAAGGCTTATGTGATGTGTATTACCGAGAGGGCCCAGAGATACCTCTCTGACAATCGGAGTGACAAACCCTAATCTCGAAATACGCCGACCCAACATCTACCATTGGAGACACCTGTAGTACTCCTTTATAATCACCCAGTTACGTTGTGACGTTTGGTAGTACCCAAAGTGTTCCTCCGGCAAACGGGAGTTGCATAATCTCATAGTCATAGGAACATGAAGAAAGCAATAGCAACATACTAAACGATCGGGTGCTAAGCTAATGAAATGGGTCATGTCAATCAGATCATTCAACTAATGATGTGACCTCGTTAATCAAATAACAACACATTGTTCATGGTTAGGAAACTTAACCATCTTTGATTAACGAGCTAGTCAAGTAGAGGCATACTAGTGACACTCTGTTTGTCTATGTATTCACACATGTATTATGTTTCCGGTTAATACAATTCTAGCATGAATAATAAAAATTTATCATGATATAAGGAAATAAATAATAACTTTATTATTGCCTCTAGGGCATATTTCCTTCAATAGCAACCCCTCAGTATTTGATACTGGATCAGTTGCTAAGAGTAGTAACTCGAAACAGGAGTTGCAGAATAAACAAAGACTAGTTAAGGATGAAGTGACGATGTGTGTTGCAAGTAGTTTCAAGATTGATATGATCATCATCGCACACTCCCCTATACTTTCGGGATTAGTGTTGAACCTAAATAAGTGTTATTTGGTTTTTGCGTTGAGGATGAATATTATTTGATCATGTTTATTGCAATACGGTTATTCATTAAAGACAGAGAATAATTGTTGTTCTATTTACATGAATAAAGCCTTCGATGGTCATACACCCAATGAAACAACTTCATTGGATCTCGATCGCATTGATACACATATTCATAATATTGAAACCAAAAGATGCAAAGTTAATAATGATAGTGCAACTTATTTGTGGCACTGCCGTTTAGGTCATATTGGTGTAAAGCGCATGAAGAAACTCCATGCTAATGGGCTTTTGGAATCACTTGATGCTTGCGAACCATGCCTTATAGGCAAGATGACTAAAACGCCGTTCTCCGGAACAGTGAAGCAAGCAACAGATTTGTTGGAAATCATACATACTGATGTATGTGGTCTGATGAATATTAAGGCTTGCAGCAGGTATCATTATTGTCTAACCTTCACAGATGATTTGAGAAGATATGGGGATATCTACTTGATGAAACATAAGTCTGAAACATTTGAACAGTTCAAACAATTTCAGAGTGAAGTGAAAAATCATCGTGACAAGAAAATAAAAGTTTCTACGATATGATCGAAGAGACGAATATTTGAGTTACGAGTTTGGTCTTCAATTAAAACAATGTGGAATAGTTTCACAAACTCATGCCACCTGGAACACCACAGCATAATGGTGTGTCCGAACGTCATAATCGTACTTTATTAGATATAGTGCAATCTATGATGTTTCTTACCGATTTACCACTATTGTTTTGGGGTTATGCATTAAAGGCAGCTGCATTCACGTTAAAAGGGGGCACCATCTAAGTCCGTTGAGACGACACAATCTGAACTGTGGTTTGGCAAGAAACCAAAGTTGTCGTTTCTTAAAGTTTGGGGTTGTGATACTTATATGAAAAAGTTTCATCCTGATAAGCTCAAACCCAAATCGGAGAAATATGTCTTCATAGGATACCCAAAGGAGACTGTTGGGTACACCTTCTATCACAGATCCAAAGGCAAGACATTCGTTGCTGAGAATGGATGCTTTCTAGAGAAGGAGTTTCTCTCGAAAGAAGTGAGTGGGAGGAAAGTAGAAAACTTGATAAGGTAATTGTACCATCTCTCTTATTGGAAAGTAGTTCATCACAGAAATCTGTTCTTGTGACTACTACACCAATTAGTGAGGAAGCTAATGATGATGATCATGTAACTTCAGATCAAGTTACTACCGAATCTCGTAGGTAAACCAGAGTGAGATCCGCACCAGAGTGGTACGGTAATCCTATTCTGGAAGTCATGTTACTAGACCATGACAAACCTACGAACTATGAGGAAGCAATGATGAGCCCAGATTCCGAGAAATGGCTTGAGGCCATGAAATCTGAGATGGGATCCATATATGAGAACAAAGTGTGGACTTTGGTTGACTTGCCCGATGATCGGCAAGCCATAGAAAATAAATGGATCTTCAAGAGGAAGACGGACGTTGATAGTAGTGTTACTATCTACAAAGCTAGAATTGTTGCAAAAGGTTTTCGACAAGTTCAAGGTGTTGACTAGGATGAGAGTTTCTCACTCGTATCTATGCTTAAGTCTGTCCGAATCATGTTAGCAATTGCCGCATTTTATGAAATCTGGCAAATGGATAAACAAAACTGCATTCCTTAATGGATTTATTAAAGAAGAATTTTATATGATGCACCCAGAAGGTTTTGTCAATCCTAAAGGTGCTAACAAAATATGCAAGCTCTAGCGATCCATCTATGGACTGGTGCAAGCATCTCGGAGTTGGAATACACGCCTTGATAAGTTGATCAAAGCATATAGTTTTATACAGACTTGCCGTGAAGCCTGTATTTACAAGAAAGTGAGTGGGAGCACTACAACATTTCTGATAAGTATATGTGAATGACATATTGTTGATCGGAAATAATGTAGAATTATTCTATAAAGCATAAAGGAGTGTTTGAAAGGAGTTTTTCAAAGAAAGACTTCAGTGAAGCTGCTTACATATTGAGCATCAAGATCTATAGAGATAGATCAAGACGCTTGATAAGTTTTTTCAATGAGTACATACCTTGACAAGATTTTGAAATAGTTCAAAATGGAACAGTCAAAGAAAGAGTTCTTGCCTGTGTCATAAGGTGTGAAAATTGAGTAAGACTCAAAGCCCGACCACGGCAGAAGATAGAAAGAAAATGAAAGTCATTCCCTATGCCTCAGCCATAGGTTCTATAAAGTATGCCATGCTGTGTACCAGATCTATTGTATACCCTACACTGATTTTGGCATGGGAGTACAATAGTGATCTAGGAGTAGATCACTGGACAGCGGTCAAAATTATCCTTAGTGGAATAAGGATATGTTTCTCAATTATGGAGGTGACAAAAAGGTTCGCCGTAAAGGGTTACGTCGATGCAAGTTTTGACACTGATCTAGATGATTCTAAGTCTCGATCTAGATACATATTGAAAGTGGGAGCAATTAGCTAGAGTAGCTCCGTGCAGAGCATTGTAGACATAGAAGATTGCAAAATACATAACGGATCTGAATGTGAAAGACCCGTTGACTAAGATTCTCTCACAAGCAAAACATGATCACACCTTAGTACTCTTTGGGTGTTAATCACATAGCAATGTGAACTAGATTACTGAATCTAGTAAACCCTTTCGGTGTTGGTCACATGTCGATGTGAACTATGGGTGTTAATCACATGATGATGTGAACTATCGATGTTAATCACATGGTGATGTGATCTAGATTATTGACTCTAGTGCAAGTGGGAGACTGAAGGAAATATGCCATAGAGGCAATAATAAAGTTATTATTTATTTCCTTATATCATGATAAATGTTTATTATTCATGCTAGAATTGTATTAACCGGAAACATAATACATGTGTGAATACATAGACAAACAGAGTGTCACTAGTATGCCTCTACTTGACTAGCTCATTAATCAAAGATGGTTATGTTTCCTAACTATAGACAAAGAGTTGTTATTTGATTAATGGGATCACATCATTAGATGAATGATCTGATTGACTTGACCCATTCCGTTAGCTTAGCACTTGATCGTTTAGTTTGTTGCTATTGCTTTCTTCATGACTTATACATGTTCCTATGACTATGAGATTATGCAACTCCCATTTGCCGGAGGAACACTTTGTGTGCTACCAAACGTCACAACATAACTGGGTGATTATAAAGGAGCTCTACAGGTGTCTCCAATGGTACATGTTGGGTTGGCGTATTTCGAGATTAGGATTTGTCACTCCGATTGTCGGAGAGGTATCTCTGGGCCCTCTCGGTAATGCACATCACATAAGCCTTGCAAGCATTGCAACTAATGAGTTAGTTGCGAGATGATGTATTACAGAACGAGTAAATAGACTTGCCGATAACGAGATTGAACTAGGTATTGAGATACCGACGATCGAATCTCGGGCAAGTAACATACCGATGACAAAGGGAACAACGTATGTTGTTATGCGGTCTGACCGATAAAGATCTTCGTAGAATATGTAGGAGCCAATATGGGCATCCAGGTCCCGCTATTGGTTATTGACAAGAGAGGTGTCTCGGTCATGTCTACATAGTTCTCGAACCCATAGGGTCCGCACGCTTAACGTTCGTTGATGATATAGTACTATGAGTTATGTATGTTGGTGACCGAATGTTGTTCGCAGTTTTGGATGAGATCACAGATATGACGAGGAACTCCGGAATTGTCCGGAAGTAAAGATTGATATGTGGATAGTAGTGTTTGATCTCCGGAAGGGTTCCGGAATTCATCAGAAGGGGTTCCGGATGTTTCCCGAAATGTTTGGGCATGAGAACACTTTATCTGGGCCAAAGGGGAAAGCCCACAAGGTTTTTGGAAAGCGCAAAAGGAAGTTTTGCGGAGTCCAGGGGCCAGACGCCAGGGTCCCTGGCGTCTGGGTCCAGACGCCGGGAACCCTGGCGTCTGGCCCTGGAGTCCGAGAAGGACTCTTGCCTTTCGGGTGAAACCGACTTTGTGGAGGCTCTCACTCCAAGTTTCGACCCCAAGGCTCAACATATAAATAGAGGGTTAGGGCTAGCTAGCACCAACGACACATCAAGAAACACCAAGCCGTGTGCCGGCAACCCCGTCTCCTCTAGTTTATCCTCCGTCATAGTTTTCGTAGAGCTTAGGCGAAGCCCTGCGAAGATTGTTCTTCACCAACACCGTCACCACGCTGTCGTGGTGCCGGAACTCATCTACTACTTCGCCCCTCTTGCTGGATCGAGAAGGCGAGGACGTCACCGAGCCGTACGTGTGCAGAACTCAGAGGTGCCGTGCTTTCGGTACTTGGATTGGTCGGATCGTGAAGACGTTCGACTACATCAACCGCGTTGATATAGCGCTTCCGCTTACGGTATACGAGGGTACGTAGACAACACTCTCCCCTCTCGTTGCTATGCATCACCATGATCTTGCGTGTGCGTAGGAAATTTTTGAAATTACTACGTTCCCCAACATTCATATCTCTCAACTCTGGTATTTGCTTGAAATATTAACTTTAACTCCTCGAACATCTCATATGGTACATGACATTCAAAACGTCTTTGAAGTCCCGATTCTAAGCCGTTAAGCATGGTGCACTAAACTATCAAGTAGTCATCATATTGAGCTAGCCAAACGTTCATAACGTCTGCATCTTCTCCTGCAATAGGTCTGTCACCTAGCAGTGCATCAAGGATATAATTCTTCTGTGCAGCAATGAGGATAAACTTCAGATTACGGATCCAATCCGCATCATTGCTACCAACATCTTTCAAAACAATTTTCTCTAGGAACATATCAAAATAAACATATGAAAGCAACAACGCGAGCTATTGATCTACAACATAGATATGCTAATACTACCAGGACTAAGTTCATGATAAATTTAGGTTCAATTAATCGTATTACTAAGGAACTCCCACTTAGATAGACATCCCTCTAATCCTCTAAGTGATTACGTGATCCAAATCAACTAAACCATGTCCAATCATCACGTGAGATGGAGTAGTTTCATTGGTGAACATCGCTATGTTGATCATATCTACTATATGATTCACGCTCGACCTTTCGGTATCCGTGTTCCGAGGCCATATCTGTATATGCTTGGCTCGTCAAGTATAACCTGAGTATTCCGCGTGTGCAACTGTTTTGCACCCGTTGTATTTGAACGTAGAGCCTATCACACCCGATCATCACGTGGTGTCTCAGCACGAAGAACTTTCACAACGGTGCATACTCAGGGAGAACACTTCTTGATAATTAGTGAGAGATCATCTTAAAATGCTGCCGTCAATCAAAGCAAGATAAGATGCATAAAAGATAAACATCACATGCAATCAATATAAGTGACATGATATAGCCATCATCATCTTGTGCTTGTGATCTCCATCTTCGAAGCACCGTCGTGATCACCATCGTCACCGGTGCGACACCTTGATCTCCATCGTAGCATCGTTATCGTCTCGCCAATCTTATGCTTCCACGACTATCGCTACCGCTTAATGATAAAGTAAAGCATTACAGTGCGATTGCATTGCATACAATAAAGTGACAACCATATGGCTCCTGCCGGTTGCCGATAACTCGGTTACAAAACATGATCATCTCATACAATAAAATTTAGCATCATGTCTTGACCATATCACATCACAACATGCCCTGCAAAACCAAGTTAGACGTCCTCTACTTTGTTGTTGCAAGTTTTACGTGGCTGCTACGGGCTTAAGCAAGAACCAATCTTACCTACGCATCAAAACCACAATGATAGTTTGTCAAGTTGGTGCTGTTTTAACCTTCGCAAGGACCGGGCGTAGCCACACTCGGTTCAACTAAAGTTGGAGAAACTGTCACCCGCTAGCCACCTTTGTGCAAATCACGTTGGGAGAACCGGTCTCGCGTAAGCGTACGCGTAATGTCGGTCCGGGCCGCTTCGTCCAACAATACCGCCGAACCAAAGTATGACATGCTGGTAAGCAGTATGACTTATATCGCCCACAACTCACTTGTGTTCTACTCGTGCATATAACATCAACACATAAAACCTAGGCTCGGATGCCACTGTTGGGGAACGTAGTAATTTCAAAAAAATTCCTGCGCACACGCAAGATCATGGTGATGCATAGCAACGAGAGGGGAGAGTGTGATCTACGTACCCTTGTAGACCGACATCGGAAGCGTTAGCACAACGCGGTTGATGTAGTCGTACGTCTTCACGGCCCGACCGATCAAGCACCGAAACTACGGCACCTCCGAGTTTTAGCACATGTTCAGCTCGATGACGATCCCCGGACTCCAATCTAGCAAAGTGTCGGGGAAGAGTTCCGTCAGCACGACGGCGTGGTGACGATCTTGATGTACTACCGTCGTAGGGCTTCTCCTAAGCACCGCTACAATATTATCGAGGATTATGGTGGAAGGGGGCACCGCACACGGCTAAGAATATGATCACGTGGACCAACTTGTGTGTCTATGGGGTGCCCCCTGCCCCCGTATATAAAGGAGCAAGGGGGAGGAGGCCGGCCCTAGGAGGGGCGCGCCAGGGAGTAGGATTCCTACTCCTAGTTGGAGTAGGTTTCCTCCTTTCCTAGTCCAACTAGGAGAAGGGGGAAAAGGGGGGAAGAGGGGAAGGAAGGGAGAGAGGGGCCGCGCCCCAAACCCCTTGTCCAATTCGGACTGGGCTTGGGAGGGGCGCGCGCCACCTCCTGGTCCTTTCCACTAAGGCCCAGTAAGGCCCATTGCTTCTTCCTCGTATTCCCGCAACTCCCCGGTACCTCCGAAAATAACCGAATCACTCGGAACCTTTCCGATGTCCGAATATAGTCGTCCAATATATCAATTTTTACGTCTCGATCATTTCGAGACTCCTCGTCATGTCCCCGATCTCATCCGGAACTCCGAACTCCTTCGGTACATCAAAGTCATGAAGAAAGCAATAGCAACATACTAAACGATCGGGTGCTAAGCTAATGAAATGGGTCATGTCAATCAGATCATTCAACTAATGATGTGACCTCGTTAATCAAATAACAACACATTGTTCATGGTTAGGAAACTTAACCATCTTTGATTAACGAGCTAGTCAAGTAGAGGCATACTAGTGACACTCTGTTTGTCTATGTATTCACACATGTATTATGTTTCCGGTTAATACAATTCTAGCATGAATAATAAAAATTTATCATGATATAAGGAAATAAATAATAACTTTATTATTGCCTCTAGGGCATATTTCCTTCAATAGCAACCCCTCAGTATTTGATACTGGATCAGTTGCTAAGAGTAGTAACTCGAAACAGGAGTTGCAGAATAAACAAAGACTAGTTAAGGATGAAGTGACGATGTGTGTTGCAAGTAGTTCCAAGATTGATATGATCATCATCGCACACTCCCCTATACTTTCGGGATTAGTGTTGAACCTAAATAAGTGTTATTTGGTTTTTGCGTTGAGGATGAATATTATTTGATCATGTTTATTGCAATACGGTTATTCATTAAAGACAGAGAATAATTGTTGTTCTATTTACATGAATAAAGCCTTCGATGGTCATACACCCAATGAAACAACTTCATTGGATCTCGATCGCATTGGTACACATATTCATAATATTGAAACCAAAAGATGCAAAGTTAATAATGATAGTGCAACTTATTTGTGGCACTGCCGTTTAGGTCATATTGGTGTAAAGCGCATGAAGAAACTCCATGCTAATGGGCTTTTGGAATCACTTGATTATGAATCACTTGATGCTTGCGAACCATGCCTTATAGGCAAGATGACTAAAACGCCGTTCTCCGGAACAGTGAAGCAAGCAACAGATTTGTTGGAAATCATACATACTGATGTATGTGGTCTGATGAATATTAAGTCTTGCAGCAGGTATCATTATTGTCTAACCTTCACAGATGATTTGAGAAGATATGGGGATATCTACTTGATGAAACATAAGTCTGAAACATTTGAACAGTTCAAACAATTTGAGAGTGAAGTGAAAAATCATCGTGACAAGAAAATAAAAGTTTCTACGATATGATCGAAGAGACGAATATTTGAGTTACGAGTTTGGTCTTCAATTAAAACAATGTGGAATAGTTTCACAAACTCATGCCACCTGGAACACCACAGCATAATGGTGTGTCCGAACGTCATAATCGTACTTTATTAGATATAGTGCAATCTATGATGTTTCTTACCGATTTACCACTATTGTTTTGGGGTTATGCATTAAAGACAGCTGCATTCACGTTAAAAGGGGGCACCATCTAAGTCCGTTGAGACGACACAATCTGAACTGTGGTTTGGCAAGAAACCAAAGTTGTCGTTTCTTAAAGTTTGGGGTTGTGATACTTATATGAAAAAGTTTCATCCTGATAAGCTCAAACCCAAATCGGAGAAATATGTCTTCATAGGATACCCAAAGGAGACTGTTGGGTACACCTTCTATCACAGATCCGAAGGCAAGACATTCGTTGCTGAGAATGGATGCTTTCTAGAGAAGGAGTTTCTCTCGAAAGAAGTGAGTGGGAGGAAAGTAGAAAACTTGATAAGGTAATTGTACCATCTCCCTTATTGGACAGTAGTTCATCACAGAAATCTGTTCTTGTGACTACTACACCAATTAGTGAGGAAGCTAATGATGATGATCATGTAACTTCAGATCAAGTTACTACCGAATCTCGTAGGTAAACCAGAGTGAGATCCACACCAGAGTGGTACGGTAATCCTATTCTGGAAGTCATGTTACTAGACCATGACGAACCTACGAACTATGAGGAAGCAATGATGAGCCCAGATTCCGAGAAATGGCTTGAGGCCATGAAATCTGAGATGGGATCCATATATGAGAACAAAGTGTGGACTTTGGTTGACTTGCCCGATGATCGGCAAGCCATAGAAAATAAATGGATCTTCAAGAGGAAGACGGACGTTGATAGTAGTGTTACTATCTACAAAGCTAGAATTGTTGCAAAAGGTTTTCGACAAGTTCAAGGTGTTGACTAGGATGAGAGTTTCTCACTCGTATCTATGCTTTAGTCTGTCCGAATCATGTTAGCAATTGCCGCATTTTATGAAATCTGGCAAATGGATAAACAAAACTGCATTCCTTAATGGATTTATTAAAGAAGAATTTTATATGATGCACCCAGAAGGTTTTGTCAATCCTAAAGGTGCTAACAAAATATGCAAGCTCCAGCGATCCATCTATGGACTGGTGCAAGCATCTCGGAGTTGGAATACACGCCTTGATAAGTTGATCAAAGCATATAGTTTTATACAGACTTGCCGTGAAGCCTGTATTTACAAGAAAGTGAGTGGGAGCACTACAACATTTCTGATAAGTATATGTGAATGGCATATTGTTGATCGGAAATAATGTAGAATTATTCTATAAAGCATAAAGGAGTGTTTGAAAGGAGTTTTTCAAAGAAAGACTTCAGTGAAGCTGCTTACATATTGAGCATCAAGATCTATAGAGATAGATCAAGACGCTTGATAAGTTTTTTCAATGAGTACATACCTTGACAAGATTTTGAAATAGTTCAAAATGGAACAGTCAAAGAAAGAGTTCTTGCCTGTGTCATAAGGTGTGAAAATTGAGTAAGACTCAAAGCCCGACCACGGCAGAAGATAGAAAGAAAATGGAAGTCATTCCCTATGCCTCAGCCATAGGTTCTATAAAGTATGCCATGCTGTGTACCAGATCTATTGTATACCCTACACTGATTTTGGCATGGGAGTACAATAGTGATCTAGGAGTAGATCACTGGACAGCGGTCAAAATTATCCTTAGTGGAATAAGGATATGTTTCTCGATTATGGAGGTGACAAAAAGGTTCGCCGTAAAGGGTTACGTCGATGCAAGTTTTGACACTGATCTAGATGATTCTAAGTCTCGATCTAGATACATATTGAAAGTGGGAGCAATTAGCTAGAGTAGCTCCGTGCAGAGCATTGTAGACATAGAAGATTGCAAAATACATAACGGATCTGAATGTGAAAGACCCGTTGACTAAGATTCTCTCACAAGCAAAACATGATCACACTTTAGTACTCTTTGGGTGTTAATCACATAGCAATGTGAACTAGATTACCGAATCTAGTAAACCCTTTGGGTGTTGGTCACATGGCGATGTGAACTATGGGTGTTAATCACATGATGATGTGAACTATCGATGTTAATCACATGGTGATGTGATCTAGATTATTGACTCTAGTGCAAGTGGGAGACTGAAGGAAATATGCCCTAGAGGCAATAATAAAGTTATTATTTATTTCCTTATATCATGATAAATTTTTATTATTCATGCTAGAATTGTATTAACCGGAAACATAATACATGTGTGAATACATAGACAAACAGAGTGTCACTAGTATGCCTCTACTTGACTAGCTCGTTAATCAAAGATGGTTAAGTTTCCTAACCATGAACAATGTGTTGTTATTTGATTAACGAGGTCACATCATTAGTTGAATGATCTGATTGACATGACCCATTTCATTAGCTTAGCACCCGATCGTTTAGTATGTTGCTATTGCTTTCTTCATGACTTATACATGTTCCTATGACAAACAGAGTGTCACTAGTATGTTGTTGCAAGTTTTACGTGGCTGCTACGGGCTTAAGCAAGAACCAATCTTACCTACGCATCAAAACCACAATGATAGTTTGTCAAGTTGGTGCTGTTTTAACCTTCGCAAGGACCGGGCGTAGCCACACTCGGTTCAACTAAAGTTGGAGAAACTGTCACCCGCTAGCCACCTTTGTGCAAATCACGTTGGGAGAACCGGTCTCGCGTAAGCGTACGCGTAATGTCGGTTCGGGCCGCTTCGTCCAACAATACCGCCGAACCAAAGTATGACATGCTGGTAAGCAGTATGACTTATATCGCCCACAACTCACTTGTGTTCTACTCGTGCATATAACATCAACACATAAAACCTAGGCTCGGATGCCACTGTTGGGGAACGTCGTAATTTCAAAAAAAATCCTGCGCACACGCAAGATCATGGTGATGCATAGCAACGAGAGGGGAGAGTGTGATCTACGTACCCTTGTAGACCGACATCGGAAGCGTTAGCACAACGCGGTTGATGTAGTCGTACGTCTTCACGGCCCGACCGATCAAGCACCGAAACTACGGCACCTCCGAGTTTTAGCACATGTTCAGCTCGATGACGATCCCCGGACTCCGATCTAGCAAAGTGTCGGGGAAGAGTTCTGTCAGCACGACGGCATGGTGACGATCTTGATGTACTACCGTCGTAGGGCTTCTCCTAAGCACCGCTACAATATTATCGAGGATTATGGTGGAAGGGGGCACCGCACACGGCTAAGAATATGATCACGTGGACCAACTTGTGTGTCTATGGGGTGCCCCCTGCCCCCGTATATAAAGGAGCAAGGGGGAGGAGGCCGGCCCTAGGAGGGGCGCGCCAGGGAGTAGGATTCCTACTCCTAGTTGGAGTAGGTTTCCTCCTTTCCTAGTCCAACTAGGAGAAGGGGGAAAAGGGGGGAAGAGGAGAAGGAAGGGAGAGAGGGGCCGCGCCCCAAACCCCTTGTCCAATTCGGACTGGGCTTGGGAGGGGCGCGCGCCACCTCCTGGTCCTTTCCACTAAGGCCCATTAAGGCCCATTGCTTCTTCCTCGTATTCCCGCAACTCCCCGGTACCTCCGAAAATAACCGAATCACTCGGAACCTTTCCGATGTCCGAATATAGTCGTCCAATATATCAATTTTTACGTCTCGATCATTTCGAGACTCCTCGTCATGTCCCCGATTATAATCACCCAGTTACGTTGTGACGTTTGGTAGCACACAAAGTGTTCCTCCGGCAAACGGGAGTTGCATAATCTCATAGTCATAGGAACATGTATAAGTCATGAAGAAAGCAATAGCAACATACTAAACGATCGGGTGCTAAGCTAATGGAATGGGTCATGTCAATCACATCATTCTCCTAATAATGTGATTCCGTTAATCAAATGACAACACATGTCTATGGTTATGAAACATAACCATCTTTGATTAACGAGCTAGTCAAGTAGAGGCATACTAGTGACGTTTAGTTTGTCTATGTATTCACACAACTATTATGTTCCCGGATAATACAATTCTAGCATGAATAATAAACATTTATCATGAAATAAGGAAATAAATAATAACTTTATTATTGCCTCTAGGGCATATTTCCGTCAGTAGTAACAACACATCATGTGCCTTTGTCCCTTTTTGTGGAAGAGATCACCGTGAGATTGAACCCACTAATACGCACCACTCCCTCTAAAGAATTACCCATCTATCTTGCCCAGAGAAGACAAATAACTCATAAAGCATAAATAGCTACTCAATTATACAACAAAGAAACTTCAGAAGATTCAATTACATTCGATGAACAATCTAATCATAAATCCACAAATCGTCAGATCCCAACAAGCACACCACAAAAATTACATCGGATTGATCTCAGAGGAGATTATTATATTGAAGATCAGAGAGAGAGAGAGAGAGAGAGAGAGAGAGAGAGAGAGAGAGAAGTCATCTAGCTGCTACTATGGCCCAATAGGTCCTAAAGGAACTACTCGCACATCATCATGGAGGCAGCAAGGTTGACGAAGAGGCCTCCCGTGGTGGTTTCCCCCTTTGACACAACACCGGAATATGGATATGTTGGAGATAATTTGTTGATGGGATCACTTTGGAACAGAGGCTTGCGGCGGCAATAATTTGTTTTCGGGTTTGCCTCTAAGGCTTTCGGGATATACGGGTATTTATAAGACAAGAATTAGCTAGGTCAAACAGAGGCTTAGGGACCCCACATGGGCAGGTGGCACGGCTACCCGCTTGCCACGCTACCAGGCCATGTGGCTGCCTCATGGGTCCCCTCAATCTCCCATGAAGCTTCGAGGGTCTCTTATTGTCCAGAAAAAGTCGTCAAAAAATTTCATCGTGTTTGAACCATCCTAGGTATGGGTTTACCACGAAACCAAAAACAAGCAAAAAAAACATGAAACGGCACTTGCAACTAAACTAATAAATTAGTCTAGTATATAATTATATACAAAGCACGCAAAAGTGATAATATAATAGAATTTAACAATAAAAGATTATGGATATGTTGGAGACATTTCACTTTTTTCAACTACCAAAAGGGGTTCTGCAAAGACTGGACTATTTTAGATCCAAATTATTTTGGCAAGGAGACAGTGAAAATAAAAAATATAGACTGGCCAAATGAAACGTGGTCTGTAGGCCGAAAGACCAAGTCGGCCTTCGAATTCATGACCTGCATGTGAAGAATGAGGCCCTACTTAGTAAATGATTGTTCAAACTTTTTATTGAGGATGACGTTTGGCAAACCATATTGTGCAACAAGTATCTAGGCCAAAAAAAGGTGTCTTGGGTATATTGGAAACCTCGTGACTCACACCTTGGGCTGGCCTAATGGCTGCAAAGAAATATCTTTTTCGTTTTGGGTCTTTCGCGATAACAGATGGGTCGGAGATTCGTTTCTGAGAATACCTGGCTAGGCAATGCCAGTCTTCGAGAATAATACCCAGGCTTGTACATCATTGCTCGTGATAAGAATACCACTATTGCGCTGATGCTTAGTTCATACACGCCGAATATCTCGTTCAGGTGGGATTTGATTGGCCCCCGACTCATGTCATGGCATAACCTTTTATTCTATGTGGATTCGATTAACTTGACACAAGACCGGGATGTGTTTCGCTGGAATCTTATTACATCGGGCTCGATGTATACCACACATGGAAGGAATCAATGTCACATTGTGTGGGGGCGTGGCAGCCGGTGCCGACAACGGCCGGTAGGCCAGAGTTCATGCACTCGACAGCATGGACGAACACCCGCTAGTGGTGACGCCTAGCGCGCTCTTGACCCCCAGCCCCCACCTCCACCTCAGCGTCAGTGTCGTCTCCGACGGCACACTCAGCGCAGAGCTCCTCCTTGGCGACGGTGCCAGAGGCTGCTGGCCACTGGGGTAGCTCCTTCTGGGTGAGATGGAGCATAACACAACAACAGCCGAGCAGTACGTGCGTACGTTGATGCGTGAACATGGGCTTATGCATGCAACGTGGGTAAAGATGAACCTTCCTACCTTCCTAACACAACAAGATGCAGGGCAGCAGCGGCCACTGGTACCTGATGAAAAGAAATTTTCCTAAAGTTAAAATCTTCATGTGGTATCTTCATATGCAAGTATTACTAATCAAAAACAACCTCGCATGACATAACTGGACAGGGAGTAAGAAGTGTTGTTTTTGTACTAATGACAAGACAACCAAACACCTCTTTTTTTCAATGCAATTGCCCATTCTACATGGCCAGTTATCCAAATAGCGTCAAATTTGTATCCGCCCATAAGTGTTGCCAATATTTTTGGTCATTGGTTGAATGGTATTCCAAATAGATTCAAAACGCTAACAAGGATGAGAGCGTATGCCTTACTTTGGTCGCTTTGGCTATGTAGAAATGATTTGGTTTTAATGACAAAAATGCCTCTCCTTTGCTGGTTATTTTCCGTTGTACGCACGTGGTCTACGCCACAAAGAACAGTGTCAACAGATATTCAAGGTGGTGTGTACGTGGTTGGAGCAGGTGGCTACAGATTTTTTTTCCAACATGGGTGGCACCATAACCCACGGATTGATCCACCACCTCTTTCGACGTATCGGTTTGGTTTGGCCGTGTGCATCCGAGTTATGTAGAGGACGAGTGTTACTGATAATACTTTATATGTGCTTGACACTACATTTTGCATAATAAAAGTACCCTTTATCAAAAGAACAGATCATTCATTCAGAGGTGTCTCTGGAACAATCTGTTCTTTACTATTCTATTTCTATTTCATTGAAAAGTTTTGTTGGCATCTAAATATTTTATTTGTGATCCTTTTACTAATTGAACCAAATTATCTCCGCTTCAACTTCATGACATGTAAATTAGTTATCTCGAAGCGTGATAGTTTAATTTATCCATTCAACTTCATTAATATTCAACACTGAATTAAATCTAGTTATAAATGTTTTTTCCATAACTTTCCATTATAAGGTGTATTTTTTGGATAAAATTTCACAATGTATGGTGCATTTCTTCTTATTCCTCATAATTTTCTTTTTAGCCCTCCAGAAAAAAGGTTCGCATCTCTCTATCTCTCCCTATAGCAAAAGAAGGAAAGTATCTCTCGATTGCATGTATCCCTTATTTTTCTGGACTAACTGATTTACTTGCCATAAACCAACAAATTTTCCAAGGGTAATTTCGTCCTAACTTCACTATAATTATGTGCGTTTCACCATGTCGTAAATAATACACCTTATATAAATGAACGGAGGGAGTATTCAACACTGAACTGAATCTAGTTATAAATGCTTTTTTCATAACCTTTAGCGTAAATTCTTTTCATTTGCCTGATTGTCAAATTTTATGGAGTTTTTTTCATGGTATAATAAGAAACACAATCCATTTTATTTAGCTTGTGATCATGATTGGGAGTATCTTAGTGATTTTGTAGAGTTGTAATTACAATCCGCATGTATTGATTTGCTGAATGTATGCAATAAGAATTTCAGTTTCTCTTGTCGAAGATCTTGATTAGGGGTATACACTTTTCTTCAGCAGATGCATATATACTTATTCGTCCGTTGAAAAGTTAATACAAAGTTGAGATATTTATTTTGAGAACCGAGAAAATACTTGACAAGACAAGTTTCAAAACTCAACAAAATTATGCATGGGATACTCTCCACGAAAGGCTCTAAAGGCAGGAAAAACGAAGCAGCCAGCTAACTATCTGTATTTTTTTGACGAAGGAGAATTTTTGGCTAACTACCAACATGGCTAGTCCTATTGTTTGTACGCCTGATAGCGATCTCCCTATCCTGAGATCAACGATTTAATTTCTCCAATCAATAGCGTATACCTCGAACGATCACAAGCGGGATCTTGGATTATTTTGACTGACATTGACGACGGCGTGACCCGCCGCAGAACCCGGCCGTCTCAACACAAGACTGTTGCTCCGGGAGGTACCGCCGGCGCCACTGCCATGGCTCCTGAACAAGAAGAGACACCGTTCGCCATCGCCGCGCCTGCACGTGTAGAAATTGAGGCGGTCTCCCTTGCACATGCGGCTCACCTTCTTCTCGCGGCCCTCGGCGTCGAGGACCTTGACCGAGACTCTGTTCTCGGCGTTCAGGCCGTCGTCGCAGAGCTCCTCCAGCTCTGGGAAGAGCTCCGGGATGGAGACACCCCGCACAGCCTCCTCGGTGAAGAGCAACCGGTTCTGCCCTGCCATGACGTCGGCCTGCTTCAACGGGAGATTGGATCATTTGCCACACTTTATTTTGGGAGTTGATGCCTGCTTTAGTTAGAGTTAGATCATTTGCCCCATTTTTCTTTAATTTTTTGATCATTTGCCCTAATTTCTGTTTTAATGAGTTCTTGATTTGTTTAATTCAGAAAATTGATACGGAATGACCTTCATGCCCCTCTACCTGGTCGAACTATGACCACTGTTCGTCATGTTTTCTCTTCTCCTCGTACGCTGGAAGCAGAGGAGGGGGCCGGGGTGCAAGCAGCAACCAGGGGCGCTGTTCCCGATACGGCGACTCGTCGTGTACTCTAAAGCAAAGCCGCAAAGGGCAAACACTACATGCAAAGCTGACTAAACCGATGCTTTTCATAGGCAGGGCAAGTCATGTAGAAGCTGGCTTTGAAGCAGCTAGGCAGGTGGATGGATTTTCTTGGAGGCTACTCACGTAGCTCACGTACGTATGCGACCCGCCGGCGGAGGAACGGACAGGACACTCACGCGAAAACACAGAACACCGATCCAGTTATCTTATTTGTCTGATCTGATACTTCGTATTTGATTACAAGGGGATACATAGGATGTACGTAGCAGCTAGCTTCACGTCCAAGCCGGACATGGACGCGTGGTTAATTCCAACAGAGTTGCTGCTGGAGTGTACGGGAGCAGCAGCGGTGCTAACCTCGAGCTGGAGCTGGAGCTGGAGACGGGCGCAGCGTAATCTCGAGCTGGAGCAAGAGGCAGATCAGTGATGGCCTGAACGACGATTCCGGTGACCAAGGTGACTACAGCGACTCAAGCGAGCAGAGCATGGCACGACAACTTCAACTCCAACTAACACAGGAACACAAGGACGATATACAAGTTGTGAATGAATTGATTGATCTGCTGGGATCGTATCAAGTAGAGAAGATTAGGCAGAGAAATTGCAAAACTGTCATAGGGGCATAAAGGCCATTCCACATCCATTTTCTGACTTAAACTAATTAAGAATTCATTAAAACAGAAACTGGGGCAAATGATCAAAAGATTGAAGAAAAATGGGGCAAATGATCTAACTCTAACTAAAGCAGGGCAAATCATCAACTCCCTAAATAAAGTGTGGCAAATGATCCAATCTCCCCTGCTTCAACACCCTGGACAGCGCCCAGTCGGCGTCGTACACGCCGAGGCTGTCCATCACCTGCCGGTGGCGCGCTTCCTCCGCGGCGTCGATGCGGGAGCTGGGATCCATGGCGCGGTTCATGCGATTGCGCAGGCGAGATCGTTCTATCGTACGTCTGTCCACCGGTGGAATTTGGGATGTCACCGCGTAGGTTACGTGCGAAAATATAAGTCGGTACGTAGGATCGTTTAAATGGTATAGGCACGCCGGCGTGGTCTGTTGTGCGGAAAGAGAGATCTTTGTTCTTGTTGGGGCTATCTGGAGATTGATCTTGTGCGGGGTATACAAAGCATACTACAGTACAATCTCTGTTCAAATCTGCGGAATCTTTATCCGGTTTCGGGAAAGCCTATAACTGCGCATACATGGGTGGAAATCCACGGTTGGCCGGGGGAAGGAATCTCATATTGGGAAAAGATCTTGCAGGTCTCCTAAAAAAAGAGAAGATCTTGCACGTCTATCTATCCCCGTAAGTAAACTGTCTTTGGAAAAGATCTACAGTTTAAACTCAATTGTGTGTTTTAATTTTTTTATTTTAAACTCAATTATTTCCATCATTCTTTGGAGCCAATGCATTGGCACGTTTCACCGCGACATAAAGGAAAGAGCTGGCATCTCTAGCCCTCAAAACCGATTAGAGGAGTAAACATTCGGTTTTGAAGGGCTAAACCGGACCTAATTGATTTCTTAGGGCAACTCTAACGGATCCCCTGTCCTGCCGTAAGGGAGGATTAATTCGGTTATCCTCCTCTACGCCGCACCAACCGATCCTCGACCCCCTCCGCCCCCCAAAAAAAAATCTTCCTAAATATCCTCACCGCGTGCACGGCTGGGTAAAAGTGGCACCCTCTCTATCCCGCCCTCGCGCCGGCTCCATTCACGCCGTAGCCGCCACCATGCCCCGCCGCCGCCAAGGATGACCGGCCCTCCCACTGGAATGGATAGCCCGGACCCGTCCGCCAACCGCAGCCATTGCCGCGGGCTTGTCGTTGCCGGAAACGACTCCCAGCTGAAGAAAACTTGGGGATAAAAAAAGTACACCGGGCCCCAACCACGGCAAAGGCCGCCACGGTGGCGATCGCCTCTCCGGCGATGGCCCTCCGCCCTCCCGCCAGAGCCAAAAGAGTTAGAAAACCGATGGCAGCGGCATCGCCCTCGTCGAGGAGGCCGTGAAGAAGAAGAAGAAGAAAAATCTCGCTCCAGCACCTCGTGCAGTGTCTCCGGCGACACCTACGAGCACTGCTCCGGTGCATCCAGCGGCTGCAGCCGCCAAGAAAGGTCGCGGCCGCCAAGTGCTCGTTGAAATGCCGACAAGTTCGATAAAAACATCTTCAACATTTCAGCCGATTGTGATTGTTGGTAGCTGATGGTGATGTAGTTGCGTTGTAGTAGTGTGAGGATGAACACAGCTGATTTCTTAGTGTCTTTGGAATCCTCAGCAACGATGGGGCTTGATGAGCTCAACTATGAGTCAATTTGGCATCATTCGAAGGCGGTCGAAGACATGGAACAAGTTGAGGTGTCCGAAGAAGAGGAGGAGGTTGATGTGGAGGTGGCCGATGAGGAGGAGGTTGTGGAGGTGACCGAAGGAAGCACGCATCGTCAAGGTCACGCACTGCCAACTACAATCAAGTTGTAGATGTTGCCGTTTGCGATGCTTGGATGAACATCTCCATGGATGCAACGATTGGAATTAATCAAACCAAGACTATGTTAAGAACTCCGTGGAGGTGCAATTAAGCCGTATGCAAGGTTCTCTTGGGCATCGTCGGAGAACCATTCATGTGAAGGAAATATGCCCTAGAGGCAATAATAAAGTTATTATTTATTTCCTTATATCATGATAAATGTTTATTATTCATGCTAGAATTGTATTAACCGGAAACATAATACATGTGTGAATACATAGACCAACAGAGTGTCACTAGTATGCCTCTACTTGACTAGCTCGTTAATCAAAGATGGTTATGTTTCCTAACCATGAACAAAGAGTTGTTATTTGATTAACGAGGTCACATCATTAGTAGAATGATCTGATTGACATGACCCATTCCATTAGCTTAGCACCCGATCGTTTAGTATGTTGCTATTGCTTTCTTCATGACTTATACATGTTCCTATAACTATGAGATTATGCAACTCCCGTTTACCGGAGGAACACCTTGGGTACTACCAAACGTCACAACGTAACTGGGTGAGTATAAAGGAGTACTACAGGTGTCTCCAATGGTAGATGTTGGGTTGGCGTATTTCGAGATTAGGGTTTGTCACTCCGATTGTCGGAGAGGTATCTCTGGGCCCTCTCGGTAATGCACATCACATAAGCCTTGCAAGCACTGCAACTAATATGTTAGTTGTGAGATGATGTATTACGGAACGAGTAAAGAGACTTGCCGGTAACGAGATTGAACTAGGTATTGGATACCGACGATCGAATCTCGGGCAAGTAACATACCGATGACAAAGGGAACAACGTATGTTGTTATGCGGTCTGACCGATAAAGATCTTCGTAGAATATGTAGGAGCCAATATGGGCATCCAGGTCCCGCTGTTGGTTATTGACCGGAGACGTGTCTCGGTCATGTCTACATTGTTCTCGAACCGTAGGGTCCGCACGCTTAACGTTACGGTGACAGTTATTATGAGTTTATGCATTTTGATGTACCGAAGGTTGTTCGGAGTCCCGGATGAGATCACGGACATGACGAGGAGTCTCGAAATGGTCGAGACGTAAAGATTGATATATTGGAAGCCTATGTTTGGACATCGGAAGTGTTCCGGGTGAAATCGGGATTTTACCGGATTACCGGGAGGGTTACCGGAACCCCCGGGAGCCAAATGGGCCAACATGGGCCTTAGTGGAAAGGTGAGAGGGCAGCCCACATAGGGCTGCGCCTCCCCCCCTCTCCCTAGTCCTATTAGGACTAGGAGAGGGGCCGGCCACCTCTCTCTCTCTCCCCTTTAAAGGATTCCTAGTTGGACTAGGATTGGAGGGGGGAGTCCTACTCCCGGTAGGAGTAGGACTCCTCCTGCGCCTCCCTCTCTCTGGCCGGCCAGCCCCCCTCCCTCCAACCTTTATATACGGGGGCAGGGGACACCCCAGGACACACAAGTTGATCCTTGAGATCGTTCCTTAGCCGTGTGCGGTGCCCCCTGCCACCAAATTCCACCTCGATCATACCGTTGTAGTGCTTAGGCGAAGCCCTGCGTCGGTAGTACATCAAGATCGTCACCACGCCGTTGTGCTGACGGAACTCTTCCTCGACGCTTTGCTGGATCGGAGCCCGAGGATCGTCATCGAGCTGAACGTGTGCTAAGAACTCGGAGGTGCCGGAGTAACGGTGCTTGGATCGGTCGGATCGGGAAGAAGACGTACGACTACTTCCTCTATGTTGTGTGATCGCTTCCGCAGTCGGTCTGCGTTGGTACGTAGACAACACTCTCCCCTCTCGTTGCTGTGCATCACCATGATCTTGCGTGTGCGTAGGAAAATTTTCGAAATTACTACGTTCCCCAACAGTGGCATCCGAGCCTAGGTTTTATGGTTTGATGTTATTTGCACGAGTAGAACACAAGTGAGTTGTGGGCGATACAAGTCATACTGCCTACCAGCATGTCATACTTTGGTTCGGCGGTATTGTTGGGTGAGACGATCCGGACCAACCTTACGCGTACTCTTACGCGAGACCGGTTCCCTCGACGTGCTTTGCACATCGATGGCTTGCGGAAGACTGTCTCTCCAACTTTAGTTGAACCAAGTGTGGCTACGCCCGGTCCTTGAGAAGGTTAAAACGGAGTCTATTTGACGAACTATCGTTGTGGTTTTGATGCGTAGGTGAGATGAGTTCTTACTTAAGCCCGTAGCAGCCACGTAAAACTTGCAACAACAAAGTAGAGGACGTCTAACTTGTTTTTGCAGGGTATGTTGTGATGTGATATGGTCAAGGCATGATGCTGATTTTATTGTATGAGATGATCATGTTTTGTAACCGAGTTATCGGCAACTGGCAGGAGCCATATGGTTGTCGCTTTATTGTATGCAATGCAATCGCGATGTAATGCTTTACTTTATTACTAAGCGGTAGTGATAGTCGTGGAAGCATAAGATTGGCGAGACGACAACGATGCTACGATGGAGATCAAGGTGTCGCGCCGGTGACGATGGTGATCATGACGGTGCTTCGGAGATGGAGATCACAAGCACAAGATGATGATGGCCATATCATATCACTTATATTGATTGCATGTGATGTTTATCCTTTTATGCATCTTATCTTGCTTTGGTTGACGGTAGCATTATAAGATGATCTCTCACTAAATTATCAAGAAGTGTTCTCCCTGAGTATGCACCGTTGCCAAAGTTCGTCGTGCCCGGACACCACGTGATGATCGGATGTGATAAGCTCTACGTCCAAATACAACGGGTGCAAAACAGTTGCACACGCAGAATACTCAGGTTATACTTGACGAGCCAAGCATATACAGATATGGCCTCGGAACACGGAGACCGAAAGGTCGAGCGTGAATCATATAGTAGATATGATCAACATAACGATGTTCACCATTGAAAACTACTCCATCTCACGTGATGATCGGTTATGGTTTAGTTGATTTGGATCACGTGATCACTTAGAGGATTAGAGGGATATCTATCTAAGTGGGAGTTCTTAAGTAATATGATTAATTGAACTTAAATTTATCATGAACTTAGTCCTGGTAGTATTTTGCAAATTATGTTATAGATCAATAGCTCGCGTTGTTGCTTCCCTGTGTTTATTTTGATATGTTCCTAGAGAAAATTATGTTGAAAGATGTTAGTAGCAATGATGCGGATTGGATCCGTGATCTGAGGTTTATCCTCATTGCTGCACAGAAGAATTATGTCCTTGATGCACCGCTAGGTGACAGACCTATTGCAGGAGCAGATGCAGACGTTATGAACGTTTGGCTGGCTCAATATGATGACTACTTGATAGTTTAGTGCACCATGCTTAATGGCTTAGAATCGGGACTTCAAAGACGTTTTGAACGTCATGGACCATATGAGATGTTCCAGGAGTTGAAGTTAATATTTCAAGCAAATACCCGAGTTGAGAGATATGAAGTCTCCAACAAGTTCTATAGCTAAAAGATGGAGGAGAATCGCTCAAATAGTGAGCAAGTGCTCAGATTGTCTGGGTACTACAATCGCTTGAATCAAGTGGGAGTTAATCTTCCAGATAAGATAGTGATTGACAGAATTCTCTAGTCACCATCACCAAGTTAGCAGAACTTCGTGATGAACTATAATATGCAAGGGATAACGGAAACAACTCCCAAGCTCGTCGTGATGCTGAAATCAACGAAGGTAGAAATCAAGAAAAACATCAAGTGTTGATGGTTGACAAGACCACTAGTTTCAAGAAAAGGGTAGAGGGCAGAAGGGGAACTTCAAGAAGAACGGCAAGCAAGTTGCTGCTCAAGTGAAGAAGCCCAAGTCTGATCCTAAGCCTGAGACTAAGTGCTTCTACTGCAAAGGGACTGGTCATTGGAAGCGGAACTACCCCAAGTGATTGGCGGATAAGAAGGATGGCAAAGTGAACATAAGTATATTTGATATACATGTTATTGATGTGTACTTTACTAGTGTTTATAGCAACCCCTTAGTATTTGATGCTAGTTCAGTTGCTAAGAGTAGTAACTCGAAACGGGAGTTGCAGAATAAACAGAGACTAGTTAAGGGTGAAGTGACGATGTGTGTTGGAAGTGGTTCCAAGATTGATATGATCATCATCGCACACTCCCTATAATTTCGGGATTAGTGTTAAACCTAAATAAGTGTTATTTGGTGTTTGTGTTGAACATGAATATGATTTGATCATGTTTATTGTAATACGGTTATTCATTTAAGTAAGAGAATAAATTGTTGTTCTGTTTACATGAATAAAACCTAATATGGTTACACACCCAATGAAAATAGTTCATTGGATCTCGATCTTAATAATACACATATTCATAATATTGAAACCAAAAGATGCAAAGTTAATAATGATAGTGCAACTTATTTGTGGCACTGCTGTTTAGGTCATATCGGTGTAAAGCGCATGAAGAAACTCCATACTGATGGGTTTTTGGAACCACTTGATTATGAATCACTTGGTACTTGCGAACCGTGCCTCATAGGCAAGATGACCAAAACACCGTTCTCCGGTACTATGGAGAGAGCAACAGATTTATTGGAAATCATACATACCGATGTATGTGGTCCGATGAATATTGAGGCTCGTGGCGGATATCGTTATTTTCTCACCTTCACAGATGATTTAAGCAGATATGGGTATATCTACTTGATGAAACATAAGTCTGAAACATTTGAAAAGTTCAAAGGTTTTCAGAGTGAAGTGAAAAACATCGTGACAAGAAAATAAAGTTTCTATGATCTGATCGCGGAGACAAATATTTGAGTTTCGAGTTTGGTCTTCAGTTAAAACAATGTGAAATAGTTTCACTACTCACGCCACCTGGAACACCACATCATAATGGTGTGTCCGAACGTCATAACCGTACTTTATTGGATATAGTGCAATCTGTGATGTCTCTTACCGATTTACCACTATTGTTTTTGGGTCATGCATTAGAGACAGCTGCATTCACGTTAAAAAGGGGCACCATCTATATCCGTCGAGACGACGCCTTATGAACTATGGTTTGGCGAGAAACCAAAGTTGTCGTTTCTTAAAGTTTGGGGTTGCGATGCTTATATGAAAAAGTTTCATCCTGATAAGCTCAAAACTCAAATCGGAGAAGTGCATCTTCATAGGATATCCAAAGGAAACTATTGGATACACCTTCTATCACAGATCCGAAGGCAAGACTTTTTGTTGCTAAATTCGGAAACTTTCTGGAGAAGGAGTTTCTCTCGAAAGAAGTGAGTAGGAGGAAAGTAGAACTTGACGAGGTAACTGTACCTGCTCCCTTATTGGAAAGTAGTACATCACAGAAAAATGTTTCTGTGACACCTACACCAGTTAGTGAGGAAGCTAATGATGATGATCATGAAACTTCAAAACAAGACACTACTGAACCTCGTAGATCAACCAGAGTAAGATCCGCGCCAGAGTGGTACGGTAATCCTGTTCTGGAAGTCATGCTACTAGATCATGATGATCCTACGAACTATGAAGAAGCGATGGTGAGCCCAGATTCCGCAAAGTGGCTTGAAGCCATGAAATCTGAGATATGATCCATGTATGAGAACAAAGTATGGACTTTGGTTGACTTGCCCGATGATCGGCAAGCCATAGAAAATAAATGGATCTTCAAGAGGAAGACGGACGCTGATAGTAGTGTTACTATCTACAAAGCTAGAATTGTCGCAAAATGTTTTCGACAAGTTCAAGGTGTTGACTACGATGAGGTTTTCTCACTCGTATCTATGCTTAAAGTCTGTCCGAATCATGTTAGCAATTGCCGCATTTTATGAAATCTGGCAAATGGATAAACAAAACTGCATTCCTTAATGGATTTGCTAAAGAAGAGTTGTATACGATGCAACTAGAAGGTTTTGTGAATCCGAAAAGTGCTAACAAAATGTGCAAGCTCTAGCGATCCATCTGTGGACTGGTGCAAGCATCTCGGAGTTGGAATATACGCTTTGATAAGTTGATCAAAGCATATAGTTTTATACAGACTTGCGGTGAAGCCTGTATTTACGAGAAAGTGAGTGGGAGCACTACATCATTTCTGATAAGTATATGTGAATGACATATTGTTGATCGGAAATAATGTAGAATTATTCTGTAAAGCATAAAAGGAGTGTTTGAAAGGAGTTTTTCAAAGAAAGACTTTGGTAAAGCTGCTTACATATTGAGCTTCAAGATCTATAGAGATAGATCAAGACGCTTGATAAGTTTTTCAATAAGTACATACCTTGACAAGATTTTGAAGTAGTTCAAAATAGAACAGTCAAAGAAAAGTTTCTTGCCTGTGTTACAAGGTGTGAAGTTGAGTAAAGACTCAAAACCCGACCACGGCAGAAGATAGAAAGAGAATGAAAGTCATTCCCTATGCCTCATTCATAGGTTCTATAAAGTATGCCATGCTGTGTACCAGATCTATTATATACCCTGCACTGATTTGGCAAGGGAGTACAATAGTGATCTAGGAGTAGATCACTGGACAGCGGTCAGAATTATCCCTAGTAAAATAAGGATATGTTTCTCGATTATGGACGTGACAAAAAAAAGGTTCGTCGTAAAGGGTTACGTCGATGCAAGTTTTTGACACTGATCCAGATGAATCTAAAGTCTCAATCTGGATACATATTGAAAGTGGGAGCAATTAGCTAGAGTAGCTCCGTGTAGAGCATTGTAGACATAGAACTTGCAAAATACTTACGGATCTGAATGTGACAGACCCGTTGACTAAAATTATCTCACAAGCAAAACATGATCACACCTTAGTACTCTTTGGGTGTTAATCACATAGATATGTGAACTAGATTACTGACTCTAGTAAACCCTTTGAGTGTTGGTCACATGACGATGTGAACTATGGGTGTTAATCACATGGTGATGTGAACTATTGCTGTTAAATCACATGGCGATGTGAACTAGATTATTGACTCTAGTGCAAGTGGGAGACTGAAGGAAATATGCCCTAGAGGCAATAATAAAGTTATTATTTATTTCCTTATATCATGATAAATGTTTATTATTCATGCTAGAATTGTATTAACCGGAAACATAATACATGTGTGAATACATAGACCAACAGAGTGTCACTAGTATGCCTCTACTTGACTAGCTCGTTAATCAAAGATGGTTATGTTTCCTAACCATGAACAAAGAGTTGTTATTTGATTAACGAGGTCACATCATTAGTAGAATGATCTGATTGACATGACCCATTCCATTAGCTTAGCACCCGATCGTTTAGTATGTTGCTATTGCTTTCTTCATGACTTATACATGTTCCTATAACTATGAGATTATGCAACTCCCGTTTACCGGAGGAACACCTTGGGTACTACCAAACGTCACAACGTAACTGGGTGAGTATAAAGGAGTACTACAGGTGTCTCCAATGGTAGATGTTGGGTTGGCGTATTTCGAGATTAGGATTTGTCACTCCGATTGTCGGAGAGGTATCTCTGGGCCCTCTCGGTAATGCACATCACATAAGCCTTGCAAGCACTGCAACTAATATGTTAGTTGTGAGATGATGTATTACGGAACGAGTAAAGAGACTTGCCGGTAACGAGATTGAACTAGGTATTGGATACCGACGATCGAATCTCGGGCAAGTAACATACCGATGACAAAGGGAACAACGTATGTTGTTATGCGGTCTGACCGATAAAGATCTTCGTAGAATATGTAGGAGCCAATATGGGCATCCAGGTCCCGCTGTTGGTTATTGACCGGAGACGTGTCTCGGTCATGTCTACATTGTTCTCGAACCGTAGGGTCCGCACGCTTAACGTTACGATGACAGTTATTATGAGTTTATGCATTTTGATGTACCGAAGGTTGTTCGGAGTCCCGGATGAGATCACGGACATGACGAGGAGTCTCGAAATGGTCGAGACGTAAAGATTGATATATTGGAAGCCTATGTTTGGACATCGGAAGTGTTCCGGGTGAAATCGGGATTTTACCGGATTACCGGGAGGGTTACCGGAACCCCCCGGGAGCCAAATGGGCCAACATGGGCCTTAGTGGAAAGGTGAGAGGGCAGCCCACATAGGGCTGCGCCTCCCCCCCTCTCCCTAGTCCTATTAGGACTAGGAGAGGGGCCGGCCACCTCTCTCTCTCTCCCCTTTAAAGGATTCCTAGTTGGACTAGGATTGGAGGGGGGAGTCCTACTCCCGGTAGGAGTAGGACTCCTCCTGCGCCTCCCTCTCTCTGGCCGGCCAGCCCCCCTCCCTCCAACCTTTATATACGGGGGCAGGGGACACCCCAGGACACACAAGTTGATCCTTGAGATCGTTCCTTAGCCGTGTGCGGTGCCCCCTGCCACCAAATTCCACCTCGATCATACCATTGTAGTGCTTAGGCGAAGCCCTGCGTCGGTAGTACATCAAGATCGTCACCACGCCGTTGTGCTGACGGAACTCTTCCTTGACGCTTTGCTGGATCGGAGCCCGAGGATCGTCATCGAGCTGAACGTGTGCTAAGAACTCGGAGGTGCCGGAGTAACGGTGCTTGGATCGGTCGGATCGGGAAGAAGACGTACGACTACTTCCTCTATGTTGTGTGATCGCTTCCGCAGTCGGTCTGCGTTGGTACGTAGACAATACTCTCCCCTCTCGTTGTTGTGCATCACCATGATCTTGCGTGTGCGTAGGAAAATTTTCGAAATTACTACGTTCCCCAACATCATGACCAATGCAACCGATGGTCCGAGTGCATCAACCAAGTGAAAATCATGCACCACCGAGCATTGTGCAAGTGGCTAAGTGTGGCCCCTACATCCAAGAACTATTCAAGCATAGAAACACCAAGTTCAGCCACAAGCCCTTCAAGTTGCATCATTGCTACAAAGTGCTATGCAAGAACGAGAAGTGGATCCAAAGAGTTTCGGAGACCACTCCAAAGAGATCAAGGTTGAGGATGACGAGGTTGATGCAATAGACCGGAAGGGAACAAGAAGAGGAAGCACTTGGTGGCAAATCAAAAGAAGAACTTGTGGCCATGACTGGGGCCAAGAAGGTGTTGGCGGCCAAATGCAACTAAGAGAAGATGGCAAGGTGGAATGAGTTCAAGGTGTTGGAGGATGAGAAATGGAAGGCTAAGTTGGCGGCCGAAGAGAGAAAGTTGAAGGCGGAACAACATAGACTTTCACTTGAGGATGAGAGGATTCATGATGCCAAGAAGGCCGAAGAACGTGTTATCATGTTCATGAATCCAACCACAATGGATGAAACCACAAGAAAGTATTGGGATCTCACTCGTGGGAAGATCTTGACCCAAGTGAAAGCCTCTTTTCGAAATGGTGGTGGTGGTAGCCAAGAGGATGGTGGTCGGGGTGGTGGTGATGCTTTCTTCGGCGACCACCTCGTTTGAGTTCATGCATGCCATTGGATGGCTCGGTCCACAACATATACATGTTATGTTTGTGGTGATTTTCAATCAAACATTGTATTTGAAGTGATGCCTTTATGGTGAACTATGCATGTTTTTGTTTGCAAATTGCGATGATGACAAAATATGTTATGACTGTTATATTACACATGTTTTAATTTCAATGTTTTCATGATATATATTATGAAGTGTTTGAAGTTCATGCGGCTAGGACACAAAATCTATATTATTTTTAGATCGCTAAAGTTTTGGGGATCGGCTAGGTGCGACCACCTATAGAGGAGGATAAATTTACTTCGCTAACTTTACTCGGCCGGATCCTCCTTCAACTTTTAGGGGATCGGTTAGAGTTGCCCTTATCTCTATTAGAGGAGTAAATTTTTTACTCATCGCCACATCGACCCCTTAAATTACTCGAGTGGCACCAATTCTTAGGGGGGAAAATCCTTCCCCCGCGCCTCTCCTCTCTCTCACTCGCACCCCCAAATCCACCCCAAGTCCACTGTCGGACCTCCCTGTTGGGGAACGTAGTAATTTCGAAAATTTTCCTACGCACACGCAAGATCATGGTGATGCATAGCAACGAGGGGGAGAGTATTGTCTACGTACCAACGCAGACCGACTGCGGAAGCGATCTCACAACGTAGAGGAAGTAATCGTACGTCTTCTTCCCGATCCGACCGATCCAAGCACCGTTACTCCGGCACCTCCGAGTTCTTAGCACACGTTCAGCTCGATGACGATCCTCGGGCTCCGATCCAGCAAAGCGTCGAGGAAGAGTTCCGTCAGCACGACGGCGTGGTGACGATCTTGATGTACTACCGACGCAGGGCTTCGCCTAAGCACTGTAACGGTATGATCGAGGTGGAATTTGGTGGCAGGGGGCACCGCACACGGCTAAGGAACGATCTCAAGGATCAACTTGTGTCTATGGGGTGCCCCCTGCCCCTGTATATAAAGGATGAAGGAGGAGGAGGCCGGCCAAGGCATAAGGTGCGGCCAGGATGGGAGTCCTACTAGGACTCCAAGTCCTAGTAGGAGTCCATCAAGAGGGGAGGAAGGGAGAAGGAATAGGAGGAGAAGGAGAGGTGGCCGGCCCCCTTTTCCCTAGTCCAATTCGGACCAAAGGGGAGGGGGGGCGCAGCAGCCTTTTCCTCTTCCCACTAAAGCCCATCAAGGCCCATTACTTCTCCCGTAACTACCCGGTACTCCGAAAAATACCCGAATCACTCGGAACCTTTCCGATGTCCGAATATAGTCGTCCAATATATCGATCTTTACGTCTCGACCATTTCGAGACTCCTCGTCATGTCCCCGATCTCATCCGGGACTCCGAACTCCTTCGGTACATCAAAACTCATAAACTCATAATACAACTGTCATCGAAACCTTAAGCGTGCGGACCCTATGGTTCGAGAACAATGTAGACATGATCGAGACACGTTTCCGGTCAATAACCAATAGCGGGACCTGGATGCCCATATTGGCTCCTACATATTCTACGAAGATCTTTATCGGTCAGACCGCATAACAACATACGTTGTTCCCTTTGTCATCGGTATGTTACTTGCCCGAGATTCGATCGTCGGTATCCAATACCTAGTTCAATCTCGTTACTGGCAAGTCTCTTTACTCGTTCCATAATACATCATCCCGCAACTAACTCATTAGTTGCAATGCTTGCAAGGCTTAAGTGATGTGCATTACCGAGAGGGCCCAGAGATACCTCTCCGACAATCGGAGTGACAGATCCTAATCTCGAAATACGCCAACCCAACATCTACCTTTGGAGACACCTGTAGTACTCCTTTATAATCACCCAGTTACGTTGTGACGTTTGGTAGTACCCAAAGTGTTCCTCCGGTAAACGGGAGTTGCATAATCTCATAGTCATAGGAACATGTATAAGTCATGAAGAAAGCAATAGCAACATACTAAACGATCGTGTGCTAAGCTAATGGAATGGGTCATGTCAATCAGATCATTCAACTAATGATGTGACCTCGTTAATCAAATAACAACTCTTTTGTCCATGGTTAGGAAACATAACCATCTTTGATTAACGAGCTAGTCAAGTAGAGGCATACTAGTGACACTCTGTTTGTCTATGTATTCACACATGTATTATGTTTCCGGTTAATACAATTCTAGCATGAATAATAAACATTTATCATGATATAAGGAAATATATAATAACTTTATTATTGCCTCTAGGGCATATTTCCTTCAGTCTACCACTTGCACTAGAGTCAATAATCTAGTTCACATCGCCATGTGATTTAGCAGCAATAGTTCACATCACCATGTGATTAACACCCATAGTTCACATCGTCATGTGACCAACACTCAAAGGGTTTACTAGAGTCAGTAATCTAGTTCACATCGCTATGTGATTAACACCCAAAGAGTACTAAGGTGTGATCATGTTTTTGCTTGTGAGATAATTTTAGTCAACGGGTCTGTCACATTCAGATCCGTAAGTATTTTGCAAAATTCTTTGTCTATAATGCTCTGCACGGAGCTACTCTAGCTAATTGCTCCCACTTTCAATATGTATCCAGATTGTGACTTTAGATTCATCTGGATCAGTGTCAAAAACTTGCATCGACGTAACCCTTTACGACGAACCTTTTTGTCACGTCCATAATCGAGAAACACATCCTTATTTCACTAAGGATAATTCTGACCGCTGTCCAGTGATCTACTCCTAGATCACTATTGTACTCTCTTGCCAAATCAGTGCAGGGTATATAATAGATCTGGTACACAGCATGGCATACTTTATAGAACCTATGAATGAGGCATAGGGAATGACTTTCATTCTCTTTCTATCTTCTGCCGTGGTCGGGTTTTGAGTCTTTACTCAACTTCACACCTTGTAACACAGGCAAGAAACTTTTTCTTTGACTGTTCCGTTTTGAACTACTTCAAAATCTTGTCAAGGTATGTACTTATTGAAAAACTTATCAAGCGTCTTGATCTATCTCTATAGATCTTGAAGCTCAATATGTAAGCAGCTTTACCGAAGTCTTTCTTTGAAAAACTCCTTTCAAACTCTCCTTTTATGCTTTACAGAATAATTCTACATTATTTCCGATCAACAATATGTCATTCACATATACTTATCAGAAATGCTGTAGTGCTCCCACTCACTTTCTCGTAAATACAGGCTTCACCGCAAGTCTGTATAAAACTATATGCTTTGATCAACTTATCAAAGCGTATATTCCAACTCCGAGATGATTGCACCAGTCCACAGATGGATCGCTGGAGCTTGCATATTTTGTTAGCACCTTTCGGATTGACAAAACCTTCTAGTTGCATCACATACAACTCTTCTTTAATAAATCCATTAAGGAATGCAGTTTTGTTTATCCATTTGCCAGATTTCATAAAATGCGGCAATTGCTAACATGATTCGGACAGACTTAAGCATAGATACAAGTGAGAAAAACTCATCGTAGTCAACAACTTGAACTTGTTGAAAACCTTTTTCGACAATTCTAGCTTTGTAGATAGTAACACTACTATCAGCGTCTGTCTTCCTCTTGAAGATCCATTTTTTTCTATGGTTTGCCAATCATCGGGCAAATCCATCAAAGTCCATACTTTGTTCTCATACATGGATCCCATCTCAGATTTCATGGCCTCAAGCCACTTTGTGGAATCTGGGCTCACCATCGCTTCTTCATAGTTCGTAGGTTCATCATGATCTAGTAGCATGACTTCCAGAAAAGGATTACCGTACCACTCTGGCGCGGATCTTACTCTGGTTGATCTACGGGGTTCAGTAGTATCTTGTTCTGAAGTTTCATGATCATCATCATTAGCTTCCTCACTAACTGGTGTAGGTGTCACAGAAACAGTTTTCTGTGATGTACTACTTTCCAATAAGGGAGCAGGTACAGTTACCTCGTCAAGTTCTACTTTCCTCCCACTCACTTCTTTCGAGAGAAACTCCTTCTCCAGAAAGTTTCCGAATTTTAGCAACAAAAGTCTTGCCTTCGGATCTGTGATAGAAGGTGTATCCAATAGTTTCCTTTGGATATCCTATGAAGACGCACTTCTCCGATTTGAGTTTGAGCTTATCAGGATGAAACTTTTTCATATAAGCGTCGCAACCCCAAACTTTAAGAAACGACTACTTTGGTTTCTTGCTAAACCACAGTTCAGATTGTGTCGTCTCAACGGACTTAGATGGTGCCCCTTTTTAACGTGAATGCAGCTATCTCTAATGCATAATCCCAAAACGATAGTGGTAGATCGGTAAGATACATCATAGATTGCACTATATTCAATAAAGTACGGTTATGACATTCGGACACACCATTATGCTGTGGTGTTTCAGGTGGCGTGAGCAGTGAAACCATTTCACATTGTTTTAACTGAAGACCAAACTCGTAACTCAAATACTCTTTTCTACGATCAGATCGTAGAAACTTTATTTTCTTGTTACGATGATTTTCCACTTCACTCTGAAATTCTTTGAACTGTTCAAATGTTTCAGACTTATGTTTCATCAAGTAGATATCCCCATATCTGCTCAAATCATCTGTGAAGGTCAGAAAATAATGATACCTGCTGCAAGCCTTAATATTCATCAAACCACATACATCAGTATGTATGATTTTCAATAAATCTGTTGCTTGCTTCATTGTTCCGGAGAACGGCGTTTTAGTCATCTTGCCCATAAGGCATGGTTCGCAAGCATCAAGTGATTCATAATCAAGTGATTCCAAAAGTCCATCATCATGGAGTTTCTTCATGCGCTTTACACCAATATGACCTAAACGGCAGTGCTACAAATAAGTTGCACTATCATTATTAACTTTGCATCTTTTGGTTTCAATATTATGATTATGTATATCACTATGATCGAGATCCAATGAACTATTTTTCATTGGGTGTGTAACCATATAAGGTTTTATTCATGTAAACAGAACAACAATTTATTCTTTTACTTAAATGAATAACCGTATTACAATAAACATGATCAAATCATATTCATGCTCAACGCAAACACCAAATAACACTTATTTAGGTTCAACACTAATCCCAAAAGTATAGGGAGTGTGCGATGATGATCATATCAATCTTGGAACCACTTCCAACACACATCGTCACTTCACCCTTAACTAGTCTCTGTTCATTCTGCAACTCCCGTTTTGAGTTACTACTCTTAGCAACTGAACTAGCATCAAATACTAAGGGTTTGCTATAAACACTAGTAAAGTACACATCAATAACATGTATATCAAATATACTTATGTTCACTTTGCCATCCTTCTTATCCGCCAATCACTTGGGGTAGTTCCGCTTCCAGTGACCAGTCCCTTTGCAGTAGAAGCACTTAGTCTCAGGCTTAGGATCAGACTTGGGCTTCTTCACTTGAGCAGCAACTTGCTTGCCGTTCTTCTTTAAGTTCCCCTTCTTTCCTTTGCCCTTTTTCTTGAAACTAGTGGTCTTGTCAAGCATCAACACTTGATGTTTTTCTTTGATTTCTACCTTCGTTGATTTCAGCATCACGAAGAGCTTGGGAGTTGTCTCCGTTATCCCTTGCATATTATAGTTCATCACGAAGTTCTACTAACTTAGTGATGGTGACTAGAGAATTCTGTCAATCACTATCTTATTTGGAAGATTAACTCCCACTTGATTCAAGCGATTGTAGTACCCAGACAATCTGAGCACATGCTCACTAGTTGAGCTATTCTCCTCCATCTTTTAGCTATAGAACTTGTTGGAGACTTCATATCTCTCAACTCGGGTATTTGCTTGAAATATTAACTTCAACTCCTGGAACATCTCATATGGTCCATGACGTTCAAAACGTCTTTGAAGTCCCGATTCTAAGCTATTAAGCATGGTGCACTAAACTATCAAGTAGTCATCATATTGAGCTAGCCAAACGTTCATAACGTCTGCATCTGCTCCTGCAATAGGTCTTTCACCTAGCGGTGCATCAAGGACATAATTCTTCTGTGCCGCAATGAGGATAAACCTCTGATCATGGATCCAATCCGCATCTTTGCTACTAACATCTTTCAACACAATTTTCTCTAGGAACATATCAAAATAAACACAGGGAAGCAACAACGCGAGCTATTGATCTACAACATAATTTGCAAAATACTACCAGGACTAAGTTCATGATAAATTTAAGTTCAATTAATCATATTACTTAAGAACTCCCACTTAGATAGATATCCCTCTAATCCTCTAAGTGATCACGTGATCCAAATCAACTAAACCATAACCGATCATCACGTGAGATGGAGTAGTTTTCAATGGTGAACATCATTATGTTGATCATATCTACTATATGATTCACGCTCGACCTTTCGGTCTCTGTGTTCCGAGGCCATATCTGCATATGCTAGGCTCGTCAAGTTTAACCTAAGTATTCTGCGTGTGCAAAACTGGCTTGCACCCGTTGTAGATGGACGTAGAGCTTATCACACCCGATCATCACGTGGTGTCTGGGCACGACGAACTTTGGCAACGGTGCATACTCAGGGAGAACACTTCTTGATAATTTAGTGAGAGATCATCTTATAATGCTACCGTCAATCAAAGCAAGATAAGATGCATAAAAGATAAACATCACATGCAATCAATATAAGTGATATGATATGGCCATCATCATCTTGTGCTTGTGATCTCCATCTCCGAAGCACCGTCATGATCACCATCGTCACCGGCGCGACACCTTGATCTCCATCGTAGCATCGTTGTCGTCTCGCCAATCTTATGCTTCCACGACTATCACTACCGCTTAGCAATAAAGTAAAGCATTACATCGCGATTGCATTGCATACAATAAAGCGACAACCATATGGCTCCTGCCAGTTGCCGATAACTCGGTTACAAAACATGATTATCTCATACAATAAAATTAGCATCATGCCTTGACCATATCACATCACAACATGCCCTGCAAAAACAAGTTAGACGTCCTCTACTTTGTTGTTGCAAGTTTTACGTGGCTGCTACGGGCTTAAGCAAGAACTCATCTCACCTACGCATCAAAACCACAACGATAGTTTGTCAAATAGACTCCGTTTTAACCTTCTCAAGGACCGGGCGTAGCCACACTCGGTTCAACTAAAGTTGGAGAGACGGTCGCCCGCAAGCCATCTATGTGCAAAGCACGTCGAGGGAACCGGTCTCGCGTAAGCGTACGCGTAAGGTTGGTCCGGGTCGTCTCGTCCAACAATACCGCCGAACCAAAGTATGACATGCTGGTAGGCATTATGACTTGTATCGCCCACAACTCACTTGTGTTCTACTCGTGCAAATAACATCAAACCATAAAACCTAGGCTCGGATGCCACTGTTGGGGAACGTAGTAATTTCGAAAATTTTCCTACGCACACGCAAGATCATGGTGATGCATAGCAACGAGGGGGAGAGTATTGTCTACGTACCAACGCAGACCGACTGCGGAAGCGATCTCACAACGTAGAGGAAGTAATCGTACGTCTTCTTCCCGATCCGACCGATCCAAGCACCGTTACTCCGGCACCTCCGAGTTCTTAGCACACGTTCAGCTCGATGACGATCCTCGGGCTCCGATCCAGCAAAGCGTCGAGGAAGAGTTCCGTCAGCACGACGGCGTGGTGACGATCTTGATGTACTACCGACGCAGGGCTTCGCCTAAGCACTGTAACGGTATGATCGAGGTGGAATTTGGTGGCAGGGGGCACCGCACACGGCTAAGGAACGATCTCAAGGATCAACTTGTGTCTATGGGGTGCCCCCTGCCCCTGTATATAAAGGATGAAGGAGGAGGAGGCCGGCCAAGGCATAAGGTGCGGCCAGGATGGGAGTCCTACTAGGACTCCAAGTCCTAGTAGGAGTCCATCAAGAGGGGAGGAAGGGAGAAGGAATAGGAGGAGAAGGAGAGGTGGCCGGCCCCCCTTTCCCTAGTCCAATTCGGACCAAAGGGGAGGGGGGGCGCAGCAGCCTTTTCCTCTTCCCACTAAAGCCCATCAAGGCCCATTACTTCTCCCGTAACTACCCGGTACTCCGAAAAATACCCGAATCACTCGGAACCTTTCCGATGTCCGAATATAGTCGTCCAATATATCGATCTTTACGTCTCGACCATTTCGAGACTCCTCGTCATGTCCCCGATCTCATCCAGGACTCCGAACTCCTTCGGTACATCAAAACTCATAAACTCATAATACAACTGTCATCGAAACCTTAAGCGTGCGGACCCTACGGTTCGAGAACAATGTAGACATGATCGAGACACGTCTCCGGTCAATAACCAATAGCGGGACCTGGATGCCCATATTGGCTCCTACATATTCTACGAAGATCTTTATCGGTCAGACCGCATAACAACATACGTTGTTCCCTTTGTCATCGGTATGTTACTTGCCCGAGATTCGATCGTCGGTATCCAATACCTAGTTCAATCTCGTTACTGGCAAGTCTCTTTACTCGTTCCATAATACATCATCCCGCAACTAACTCATTAGTTGCAATGCTTGCAAGGCTTAAGTGATGTGCATTACCGAGAGGGCCCAGAGATACCTCTCCGACAATCGGAGTGACAGATCCTAATCTCGAAATACGCCAACCCAACATCTACCTTTGGAGACACCTGTAGTACTCCTTTATAATCACCCAGTTACGTTGTGACGTTTGGTAGTACCCAAAGTGTTCCTCCGGTAAACGGGAGTTGCATAATCTCATAGTCATAGGAACATGTATAAGTCATGAAGAAAGCAATAGCAACATACTAAACAATCGTGTGCTAAGCTAATGGAATGGGTCATGTCAATCAGATCATTTAACTAATGATGTGACCTCGTTAATCAAATAACAACTCTTTTGTCCATGGTTAGGAAACATAACCATCTTTGATTAACGAGCTAGTCAAGTAGAGGCATACTAGTGACACTCTGTTTGTCTATGTATTCACACATGTATTATGTTTCCGGTTAATACAATTCTAGCATGAATAATAAACATTTATCATGATATAAGGAAATAAATAATAACTTTATTATTGCCTCTAGGGCATATTTCCTTCACTCCCCGCCCGCACCGCAGTTATGCCACACCAACTCCCACGCTTCCAATCAGCTGGCACCACCCGAAATGGCAAGATCGAGCCATCGGAGGTCACCGTCGAAGACCGGATCAACACCAGGGTGATAGTTCCAAGAAGGGAATGGGTCAACATAGACATGAAAATTAAAGATAGGCGCTTCACACGGAGCATGGTTTAAACAATATGCAAGTTTTCAGTAGCCGCCAGGCATGTGTCCTACTGCAATAAGGAAAGATTATGCCACGGTGATATGTTCCAAGAAGGGAATGACTCAACACAAACATGAAAATTAAAGAGAGGCGCTTCACAGAGAGCTTGGTTTAAACAATATGTAAATTACATATTTGTGCTGGAAAGTTAAATGTGCACATGAGATGCAGTTGAATTAGCAAACGGGAAGACCCGCCACTATGTTACCGGTGCTAAATTGCTGAAAAAGGTGCCACATTACTATGGATGCCAAATAATTTTTTTGTGGCACTGGCCTCACAGCGTAGGGCACCGCTCAATCTAAAAGAAGGTGACCCCACGCAAAAAAATAATCATGACAGAGTGCCTTGACCGAGTTCTTCCTCTCCTCCAAAAAAATTCCATTTGTTTATCCAATCCAAATCAGAAAACATTATGCAGCCGGGGCAGAGGAAGACGACGGGCCGGAGTGGGTGGAGGTCGCGAACAGCACGACCTTGTGGTGGAGGAGATCAAATGGGTTGGAGCGGGACAACCTCATGGTGGAGGTTGCCGGTATCGGGCTATGCGTAGGTGTTGTGCCGGCTCGCCGGTCTCGCATACAAGGGCGGAAGTGCTAGTCGAGGGCCTTTCGAATCGAGCGTTGGAGGTATGTAGCAGAGAAGAACAAGAGATAGCTCGTGGAATCATTTTTTATTGGCTTGGTGAATTTGACATGGGAGCAAGTAGCTGCTCTGATGCCTTGAAATTTGTTTGGGGCACCGGCTGTGCAATGTAGGGCATCGATGCCAAATACCCCAAAACTAAATTTAGCATCGATTTTGGCCCGCATAATGAAAGGCCTAATGGACCATAGTACAACACCAGAAGATAGACGAAGAGAAGGAAATGGCAGAGAATAAAATATATAGTTCAACTAAAAGACATGTAGTGGAGGACATATAAATGACGATTAGATTTTATGAACTATGCATGCTTACTGCATTTATTCTCCTCACGTTGCTCCTTTACTTGCGCGGCGAAGTCCCGGGCTCTCTATTGCAACATGTAATGGCCGAGCAGACAGGCCCAAACACACCATTCATGCTGACCACAACGTGCAATGGCCGGGCAAAGAGGCCGAAACATATCATCCTGACAGAAGGCAACATATAACGGCCAGGCAGACTGGTCGAAACATATCATCTTGATGTTTCTTTTCTATGGAACACTCGTATTCCATTTATGACACTGCTAAATTGCCGGTTACAACATGGGTTACATCAACGGGTGGTTATCAAACCACACCCATTTAGCATCAACATCTAACCCTACATCCAATGCAGCCAACAGGGCTACATATCATTTTGATGTTTCTAGTAATCAAACAACTGTCCAGTTTTAAGTTAGATTTTCGCTTTAGTAGAAAACCCCTTCATGTTTCTCGTAATCAACCCACAAACCAGTTTTAATAAGATTTTCGCTTTTGTAAGAAACCCCCTAATAATTAGGTTAATCAACCCACAATACATTTCATTTTTTTAATATTCTTATCTTTTAAACCTTAACTTCAAATTTAATATTTTATATATGGAATTTAATTAGAAAAACTGTGTAGAATCTGAATATGATGTGCCGCCGCCGGTCTACCTAGTCTTCTGTGGTCTCAGGGCTATGGAGGCATGGTGGATCCCGACGCTAGGGCTAGAATTTTAACTCAATGCTCGTGAGCTAAACGAGTAGCTCGTGACTCAGGTCGACTTGACTAGAACTCAGTGACTAATGAGTCGAGTCAAGTTCTAATCTGAGCTCGTTAACAAAATGACTTACTCGCTTAGCTCATTAAGCTCGTTAATCAGAAGGGACGTGAGATAAGTATCAATATTGTTGTAAATTATTGCCATTTATGGAGTGCACAAAGTGTTTCTTTAGTGTAAATGATTGATTGTTGTGGTTTGTGGAGAAAGTTCTATGTCTATAAATATAATCTTGTAGATTAATTGCATACATAATATGTATACTTTGTTATTCACATCCATAACGAGCTTAACGAGTTAAACGAGCTAGCTCGCGAGTTACACGAGTCGAGCCGAGCCAACTCGTTATCTGAACAAGCTCTAACGAGTCGAGCCGAGCTGGCTAGACTCGACTTGAATTCCACAACTACCCAGCCCGTGCTGGCGGGAGGGCTCCGTTTTTCATACTCTTTTGGGTTTTGTTAGGGTTTGTGTCTTGCTCAGACAGATGAGGCGGTGGAGGCTCTCTGAAGATGTAATAAGATTCTCCCCGCCTTGTCCCCGTCTTGGTGGTGTCTATAGCATCGTCGGAGGGCATGTGGAGGTTTGTCTCCGATGGATCTCGCGGGATTCGGTCGACGTTTGTCTCCAGTAGATCCACGTGTATCTTGTCTTCGTTCTTCTGCGTTCGTGTGTCTACAGGTAGGATCCTTCTGATCTACGCTTCTCATCATCGGCGGCGGTTGCTGTTCTGGTGCGTTGGTCCTATGATGCCTTATCACGACGACTTCCCGGCTGTCTACTACAGTAAGGTTTGCTCGTTTTTTATGAGGGATGGGCGAAGACAGCGGCGCGCCTTCGACTCACTCCAGTGTTAGTAGTCGTCGTTAGGTGGTCTACGGATCTAGATGTATTTTTTACTTCTGGTGTTCTTTATACTACTTGGCAGTTGATGAATAAATCGAAAGTTATCGTCGCATAAAAACTTGATTAATAGCACATGATCCGTCTTTCATTCATACCGTTGTTGATTCGGATTGAAAATGAACACCTCAACAAAACCAAGACTATAAAGATGAAAGAAACCATCTATAACCACACATGCATGTCTAGCCAAAACCTCATAGAAAAAGCTGATTTCTCGTACTATGCCGAGAGAGACGACTCAAGATTAACAACATTCAAACACGTTGTGATAGTCTGAGCACTGAGGCCACCATCAGCGAGGGTGGAAAGAAAAATAAGTGGCAACACAGATAAGATGCCACTTGTTAAAAGAAAGGGCCTAAAGCTATTGGGGGTGTTGACTCATGGGCTAGGGAGTGTGGTATTTTTTCTTCCGTTGCAACGCTCGTGCTGTTTTGCTAGTTAATTTTTAAATGCACAAAACATACAATGAGCATTTTCAAATACGTGGTCAACACATATTTCAAATATGTGATGAACATACTTTTTTCATTTTTCAAACCCATCTCTTTTCATTTTTTTTCCAAACTGAATTTAACACTTTCTGAAATCTTTGAAGTAAAAATATTCCCAAAAATAGTTTTTCCCTCAACCATTTACATGGGCCATGTCCATAGGCGCGGGATAGGTAGTAGTCTCAGCTCGATCCACAGCCACTCAAAAAAAAAACTCGATCCAGAGAATCCCCAATCGCTTCAATTCACCTTCCTATGCCTCGCTCCCTCCGTCAAAATCATTCAGCGAAGAACGGCGACGAAGATGGCGGCAGCCTCGACGCCGCTCGGCGTCGCTGCCCTCGTACTGGGTTTCGGACTCTGTGCCTCCGCGCTGGCCACTGGGCGCGGGGCCCCCCGATCTCGGCCGCCACCTTGCTAGGGGCGGCGGGGCAGCGACCTGCTCCGGACTCCGGAGCTGACGAGTAATTAGCCGACGAGCCAGTGCCAGAGTCTCCCGATCTGGCCACTGATGTGAGTAATGGTCTCTTTTTAATAGCTGATGCAATCACTGCATGCAAGGCTCTCCGTCCTAAGCTGAATTCTGTAGGTTTGATAGATTCACTGAGCCGAACTGATCTCAGCGGCTGCGTGAGCTATTATTATTACTCCATCTGATCCATATTAATTGTCCCTGATTTAGTAGTACAACTTTATGAATCAGAGGGAGTATTATGTTTCTTTCCAAGTATTTTCTTCTGCGACCCTGGGTGTGGCACAATAAACCTGTTGGCTTAGGCCTTTATGTTCTTATTCTTATATTTACTGGGTTCATGATTCAGTACTGCTGGACGATGAAGCTGTGCGAGTCTTTTTGCACCACTGCTGATCCGCTCTCATGGCTAGCTATCTAAAAATATTCATTGACAGTTCGGATGCACTTACAGAATAAGTTCACAAATGAGTACAATAGGAATTACTAAATAGGTTCAATTCAAAGATAAATAAAATAAATTTGATGAAAAACTGAGTATTATAAAAATATTTAAATAGGAAATACTAATCCTGGTCACCCTTGAATTGTTGCAAGACATTTCCTATCAAATCTGCCTTGAGTTGTCGATGCATTGGTCGGTCATGAATAGCTGTGCTACATCAGTGGCAAATTCATGAATTGGGCCTTGGGGAGTAGGAGTACCTTTAACAATAGGTTTGGGGATATTGAGATTGTAGTGGTATGTTTGCATGGTCTGGATGTGGATTTGAGGAGTTTGGCCTCACGTAATTTGAGAGATTTCTGTCTCGTGGATCCATGAACTGATACTCCAAATGTTCAAAAATTATGGTTTTTTAGTTGTGTTCAAACTTCACTTTCTTTTGTAGGCAGCTGAATGGAGAGGAGCCTGAAGGAGGCAACGGTATTTTGCTACATAGGAAGCAAGCTGCGATGGCAACCGTTATTTTCAGCCAACAGACACGGGTGAACAGTGTAAAGTGATTCCGCGATTTATTATTTTCTTATATTCAATTTGCTGTGGACCATTTGTGTATTTGTCAAATTGCTCTGCCTCCATTTGAAGAAAAAGTAAATTCCATTTTCGACAATGTATTTGAAATTTTGATAGTTTGAGCAATATTTTGAACTGAATATTGTGTATTGAACTACACTTGAGAAGTTGAGAGCCAAACTGACCAGATGGGCCAATTTTTAGAGCTGTCAAAATGTGGTTCAATTTGGGATATCCAGTTTAAAATGGCATTCTACTTCTCATAATGTAGCTGTTCTTCGAGATTTGGCTAATCTTATGAGCCATCACAGCTGCTTGCTAACGGCTTGTAAGTGTCTATTTCTGTGAGTTGAATTCTTGTAGATTTTATCATCGTTTCAGGTTATGCAGAAGTCCATTTTTGTTCCAATCCAGGGATACATCAGGTATAGTTCTCATTTCCTTTGTTGAGTTCCTGTTACTGTATGTGAAATTGCTTCCAAATATTAATGGAGTACTCAGTACCCTGTTAGAAAACATGTACCTATATACTGTGAAAAGCATCATATATTCCCATATAAATTAGAAAAAAAATGTGGCTTGGGTCACCTGAAATATATCGAATAAAGCACAAGATTTGCATGCATGCTTTATCTGTTTTTTTTATACATATTATTTCATATATGTCTACAGTACAAGACTGCACTTGTGTTTGGTATAGTTGCCTTGCATGTAGGCTAGACTTTTCCAATCAAAGAAACTGAAATACCAAGAAATTTACGGAAGATCCAATTGCTGACTGTACAACCAAAGCATGCCACTTACATTCAACCGTGCTTCTAAATCTGAAAAGAAGCCACCACCAAAATGCATGATGGAAAGGCAGCAGCAAATCCAAACAGCACACCATGCAGAATGATTATTCACAAGAAAACAATTTAATGGAAACAAGCAAGCCCGACCGTGCACGCTCATGACGGCATGAAGCACAACAGACACAACACAGGATAACTGCTGCCCTTGAAAAGGGGTGTGCGGGGAACGGACAGCAAAGCTCTATGGTTCAAGCGCATGATGGCGCTTTGCCTCCCAAGGTGCAATGGCTGGCCTGGTTATGCCGGTATGCGTGCACAGCGCCCAGAGCACGGTGATGAACTCGCCCCCTTGTGCCAGCGCTTCCTTGTGTGCCTTCACGTGCAGCTCTCCACCAGATGGAGCCACGTACACCATGAGCTCCGTCCAAAGGTCGGCCAGTAGCCCCCACACATCCTCCTGCTTCTGTGCCATCTTCATCAGCAAATCCCCCAGCTTTGCTCCCCTCTGCACTATCGTTGTCTCCTCCTGCTCTTTTGAGATCTCAACCAGCTTGTCATACCTGGTGCCTGGCAAGGACAGGTGGTACCTCCAACACCCTCCCAATGCATTCTTCAACTGCTCTTGCATCTCCTTGTACACGTGGGTCGTCCCGTCCTTATTGTCTGGAAGCAGCTCCGGATACGAGGCCACCAAGTAAGCGCAGTACCCGGATAGCGTGACTGCCACCTTGCGATGAGCTCCCATCGAGGTCTTGTTCTGCAGCGGGAAATTCCTGTCCAATAGGCTGGTAGCAATGTGCCAGATGAGGATAACCTCGGTGACGCTCTTGCTCTCGCATGCCAATGAGAGCTGCGATCTATACTGGCTTTGTCTGTGCTTCTCCGACTGCAGCGTGGACCAGCCGTTGCTGAGAGGTGCAGCGTGGGCGTGGCCATCATTGATTTGAGCCACAAGGTATTTCATGATGGACTTCTTCACTTCCATGGGCACTGCCTTCTTAGGCAGCATCATGGGTGATAGGCCGCCGAACCCAATCATGGAGAATTGGTTAAAGCAAAGGTTGCGACGGCTTATCTTACTCCGTACCCATAGGATACGACGGATGAGGCCGCTTAAGATGCGGCTGTCACGCCAACGGCTCTTGGTGGTATACTCACAAACAAGTGACACCATGAGCCAGTTGGAGAGGATGAAGACGAGGAACTCCCATACTTCCTCGTAGAGGAAGGTGAGCAAGAGCAGCATAGTGATGGCCAGATCGACGGTTGTGAAGAGCGCCTCCGGTGACTGGATAATTCTTCCTAGGAGGCATCCTACTATTTTCATCATGCCGATCGATATGAGGTAGTTGTCAGTGATGATGCTATGGTATGCGTAGCGCACGTCCCCGTTGCCGCAGAGTATGAACGTCAGGAGGCAGAAGGCCCATACTACGATGGGAAACAGGATGTAGTTTGCAAGGAAGAAGAAGGGGTTGGAGAGCACAACGGGCACAACAGAGTGGTAGTATTCGCAGAGGAATTGGATCTCCTCGTCGAACACTTCGAACACTGCAACTGCGACCACCATGCCTTTCAGTTCCTCCTTACGCTCCTCGTCGAACCTTTGGGTTGACAATACAACCTCAGTGCCTTGCAGCAGCTCTTCGCGAAGGCCTCTAAAGATGAGACTGTGGCAATTGGAGGTTTCCTCTTGGGTGATGGGGAGGTCCTCGAACCTCCGGCGTAGCAGCTTATAGAGGGCGAACGAGAGGCATAGCCTTTTAAGACTTGGGTCTTCTTGGAGGACTCCGTCCTTGTCCTTCTCTGCGAGCCTCCAAATATCACCAACGGTGATGATGGTGGAGTCGGTGTTAGTGTCCGTGTCAACAGTACTGGGCTTCTTCAGCTCAAGACAGTAGCCCTCCGGGCCAGGCTTCATCTCCAACTCCTCTTCTCCCATCACGGCGTACTTGCACTTCTTCAACAACTCTGCTCCCTCATCCTGGACATTGCCGTTGCCGGCTTGCTGATCTTTCTCTTGTAGCATCTGGGCCATGTACGAGCTGAGCAGCTCAGCGTTCTTGCCATAGGCGAAAGAACGCTTGAGCAGCTCATTGATGGAGACCCTCTGCAGCAACTTGGCAGCAGCGAGGACCCATAAGGTGCCATAGATTGCTTTCTTGCCGGTGCTGCTGAGGTTGTAGAAAACGAGGTAACCCAGCCAAGCAATGCGGGAAGCACGATCAATAGTGCCGGAGTGCCATTGCACGCCCGCGTTGACCAAGATGGCCTCCACTTTCTTTCGGAGGAGCTCCACGAGAAGCATCCACATGAGGATTGTCCGAGCCCGTAGCGACAGCTCGGTACCGAGCTGGCTGTAGCTGGAGCTATTGGGACTTATAGCAGCCAAAGCAGAACCTTCGTTCTTGGCCTCGGAGAAGAGGTAGGACATGACCGGCAGGAAGAGGGACAATGAGGTGGAGAGGAACAGACGAACGCTGGGGTTGAGGATGGCGCTCAGGACGGACAAGCGGCTGAAGAGATTGAGCGTAAAGAAGAGGGTGGCAAGGATGAACATGACAGCCGAGGTGAACACCATGGTGACCTCATTTCTTTGGTCTGTGTAAGAGGAGGTGAGGTTGTATACAAATGGGTGTAGCTTTGCATCACAGGGTGAGCTACTGGCGAGGAAGATCATCTTTGGATAACTGCGTGCAGTGCATGGGTTCTAGCCATAGCTAGTTGGATACATATATATATAGGGACGTCTATTAATGAAGACAGAATCGTTGTATGAGAACGCCACAATAAATTTAATAGAAATTGAAATGGTTAGTATATATCTGCTACATGGCATGATCATTTCATCAACTAGATAACATGTACTCCCTACTTCCAAATATATGGGGCTTAACATGTTTTTCAAGGCTGCCTTGACCATTGATAAATAAAATCGTTTCAACAGAAACTCCTTTCACATACGAATTTACTATATACTTTTTGTAACATGCCTCTCATATATTATTGCTCTAACCGATGGTCAAAGGTAACCTTGAAAAACGTATTAGGCCCTATGTATTTGGATGGAGGGAGTACCTGTGCTACATAAAACTAGAAATTTTCAGGATATGCAAACACATACTCCCTCTCTTTGGGTTTAGACGGCCTATCTCGATTTTTTTTTTGTTTTCCAGTTTATTAGTTCCATGTTTACTTCTCTTCATCACCTGTTTTTCTTACAGGAAGCTCGAAGGAAATCACTAGAAGTACTAGTGAAGATTGGATGTTTAAAGCAAAGCTACAAACTTGATCGAGAATCTATAAGCCAGCTGGCCGCAGTGTCTCCTGTCTCCTGGGAAGTCGAGCTCAGATTAGATTGTCTAGTAGTTTTTTTGTTGATATGGTTACCTATAGAGCATGATAGGTAATGAGCATATAATCTCTTAGGCCACCGAAGCCTACACCCACTAATCTTTGGGGTCCAACTTCCAAGAGGGTGCTTATGCCAATAATCTGGCAGGAGCATTTTTATATCTGAAGAAAAGGCACGAACCGTTTTGTCATTTTTTTTCGTTTTGAAAGCTTACCTTATCAGAAGGGCCCAGTGGCTGGATGATCGGTACAAGCTTTATATTGAGCTTGGCAATTAAGCAAGGTATGATTCTTTCTTATGGTACAGCTTGTTGAAAACTTGCGATCCAATGAAGGAAAATATTCTTAGTTCATCTCTTTTGGAACTCTCATTGCAGATGATACAGAATTCTGTCCTTGCAGCTTTGGACTTTATTTTAGTTTTCTTGCTGCAAATCCAAAGAAACTATTCTTAGCTCCTCTCTTCTGGAACACTCATTGCAGATGATGCAGAATTCTGTCCTTCAGCTTTGGATTTATTCTATTTTTTGCTGCAAATCAAAAGAAACCACTCTTAGTTCCTGTCCTTTGGAACTCCCATTGCAGATGATGCAGAATTCTGTCCTTTCAGCTTTGGTCTTTATTTTATTTATTTTTGCTGCAAATCAAAAGAAACTATTCTTAACTCCTCTCTTTTGAAACTCTCATCGCAGATGATGCAGAATTCTGTCCTTTCGGCTTTGGACTTTTTTTTTGCTGCAAATCAAAAGAAACTATTCTTAGTTCCTCTCCTTTGGAACTCTCATTGCAGATGATGCAGAATTCTGTCCCTTCATCTTTGTCCTTTATTTTATTTTTTTGCTGCAAATCAAAAGAAATCCTCTCTTTTGAAACTCTCATCGCAGATGATGCAGAATTCTGCCCTTTCGACTTTGGACTTTTTTTTTGCTGCAAATCAAAATAAACTATTCTTAGTTCCTCTCCTTTGGAACTCTCATTGCAGATGATGCAGAATTCTGTCCTTTCAGCTCTGTCCTTTATTTTTTTTCTGCAAATCAAAAGAAATCCTCTCTTTTGGAACTCTCATTGCAGATGATGCAGAATTCTGCCCTTTCGGCTTTGGACTTTATTTTATATTTTTGCTGCAAATTGAAAGAAACTATTCTGAGTTCCTCTCCTTTGGAACTCTCATTGCAGATGATGCAGAATTCTGTCCCTTCAGCTTTGGCCTTTATTTTTTATTTTTTTGCTGCAAATCAAAAGAAATCCTCTCTTTTGGAACTCTCATTGCAAATGATGCAGAATTGTGCCCTTTTGGCTTTGGACTTCTTTTTTCTGCAAGTCGAAAGAAACTATTCTTTGTTCTTTTACTCTTATTATTTGGTAAAGGAAAAGGAAAAAGAGAAAGACCAAAGACTAAGCGATGCCAATATTCTAGTCCGATCGCTTGTACACACCATATGATTAATGAACCCCACTTAAATTTCAGTCTTTTGCATGTGAAGTATTGCTCGGTATCCTATAATTGACATGTTCCCCTTTCTAATTTCCAGGCCTATATCTTGCACAGTCCCATGCATCCAGCAAATAAGGGTTGTGTGGGCTGTCAACCAAGCATTTTCTTTATTACCTTGTATTACTTGCTTTTCAACTCATTCACTGGAAAAATAGAAAGAGCACTGCTTGGCAGACGACACTGTGCAGACGAATTTTGGACGACAAAGGAATCAAGCCGTCCATGCATTGGCAACAGACAGCCACTCACCGCTAGATAAGGCCATCGTGCAATGGTTGTCCACACTATTTCGTGTGCAGAGCAGTTTTGAAATAGAAAACTGGTTGTTGCGTTGTGTCTTTTCAAAATGGCTTGACTAGGCTGCCTAGTTAGTTCATAATGCCTGCCTTGCATGTTACCTTGTTTATATAGATAATAGTTTATTGCAAAGTGAAGCACACTATGGTAAGCAATAAAACATCAAATTATCAAAATAGATGTCAAAATAGAAACATCCAATGGACTCCTAAGTTGATTTTCGTTTTCTAGCGCAACCACACAATGGTATGGTATACCCGCCATGACATGGCGTCAACCTTATGGTTTTTGCTCCCTAAAGCGGCCAGTCCATGTGAACTCCAAAATAATGTTCCTAATGATTACATCTGGGGAGCTCCTAAAGACACAAGTATTTCGGGCATCCCTGATTTATGTGCCACATCTTTGTGAATGAAAGAATTGTTCAAGTTGCAGATCCATCCCGACAAGTCACATAATTGAAAAGCTAATGCCAACACAGAGACCAGCACCAATAATCTGTGGAGACCTCCCATGAGTCCATATGCAACCGAGTATAATTTTGGCATTTTGCCCAGTGCTCTCACTTCTCTCCAACTATTTTTATCGTTCGGTGCCCAGTGACCATGGGTAATTTGCGGGGTTGTGAAATTAAGGGATGATTGTGGATAACTTGCAGGTATGGGGCATTAGGGAACTGGGCTAATCCCCCTTTTGAAGAAAGGGGGAATTAGGGAAGGGTGAGATTCTTTATAGGTATGAGCGCAGATACACCCATACCATCCTTAAGGGCTCCCCGAAAATTATTCTTGCCGTTCTTTCAGAGCCTTGAATTCTTAGTACTAATCCATGGAACCACAGATAGTACACAAAGTACAACATGCACATCACATTACAAAGGCAAAAATTTATTTATTACCATAATAGCCAGAGTACACTAGACAAATCATGACAGAACAAACATGCTGCACTCATGCATGTTCGTTAAGAGTGTACCCTGTGCACCAGGAGTTTTTGTGCTACCAGTGCAATGAACGCCAAAAGCTTGCTCTGTAAGTTCTCAAAAATTCTGAAAATAATATAGTATATAGACAAAGCATACATCTATTACGTCACAAAACTTAAATTGCAGATTTAACTTACATCAAGAGAAACAACAATAACAAATTCAGCTACGATAATGTTAACAGGCCCAATTCATAGACCAGTTTAAGGTAACTACTACTCATACCATGATTTGTCTTTTTAATTTCTCGGCTGCGAGTTGAATTTAGAACTTAAATTCTGTAACATTATTTATACTGTGTTCACCCACTCAATTATCTTCAGATATTTTTAGAACTTGTTGCACATATTATTATTTTTACTTCAGGTGAGCAGGTTGCACATGCAGAACCTCCAGTGCACCAGATTGGGCCTCCATGTTCTGCATGAGTGTCGAATTGCTCCTTGACAAAATATTGTAATTATCCAAGTAATAACTAACAAAGGCGTAGTATATTTTTTCACGAGGGAACAAATTAATAGTACTGAATGCGGCACATATGAGCAGGGGTTGCGCGTGGTAACAGACATATATAGATAGTCGAAAAATACAAGTCGAATAGCCATAACACACAAAACATATATGATTTTTTGCTAGTTACTAAAAAAGGAGAGTGCATAAACTACTGGCACGAAGGACAGATGGGTGCTGACACGGATGGACGTAAGCGATCCCCGCTTGATTAATACCATATCGATGGAGATGGCCGGATGCTTTAATCATCCGTGCGTACAGTCTACAATGGCATCAGCGCGATCGAAGTTCACCGGCGAGCAGGACGCCCTTATGTTGTACGACCTTGTGCTGATCCCTCCGGCCTTGAACCACACCTTTGCCATCACCACCACCGTGCAATTTGACCAGTCCGTGTTGTTGGTGGCGGGCGGCGGCGGTGGGCTTCCTATGCCGCCAGAGCTTGCCTGATCCGGGGCCTTGTTGCCGCTGGCTTGCTCGGACTGCCAGTACTCCGCCGACACGTTGATGTGGGCCACATTTCCCGGCGCCTGCCTCCTCCCGCCCTGCAGCACGCTCAAATCGACCATGGCCGGCACCCATGCCGTCCCGCTGTACCATATCTCGGCGTCCAGGGCGCCGTACAGCACCGCCATGCGCGGGCTGCTGTTGTTGGCAACGATGGTGAAGTTGTAGAACTTGGTATCTTCGACAGGCCCGCCGACTTTCATGTCTGTGAGAGAGAGGTAGATATGCGCGGGGGAGAGGCTGATGGAGACGATGGCCGTGATGGCGATGGCGACCAGGGTTCCGATCAGGGTCACAAGTATGATGTGCTTGTGGCTCCATTTGCTGGGAGGAGGGATATGAATCGCCATGGCAACTTAGACTTAGCTTGTCAGCAGGCAGGGAGTGCATTGGCTATATACTCAATAATATATATGAGGCTGACTAAAAGTAACCAAAAAGGGTGGATTTGCCATTGGATCTGAATCAGTGCCTAGCTCGTCACTGGATTTACCCAAGAATATACATGATTAAGCATTGAACACAGCATGTTTGTTCAAGTCACTAAAAAAACTATTATTATTTTTACACAAATGTCAAAGGTGAGGCATTGTTTATGAAGTTGCAATGCCACACCACAATATACACACGCGTGACCTATCGAAATGATATTCTAAGAAGTGGCAGGCTATTCTGCTGTACACACCAGAAATATGGAGAGAAAGGACAATCTAACATTGATTGGATAATTAGTGGAAATGGTTGACCTCTGCTCACAGCAAATCACATTAAGGTTTTGACATTATGTATATTTTTTCGGAATGACTATTTTTTCAATAGAAGGTAACTGTTGGAATTTTGCTAGTAGGCCTTTGGCCCAAAGCCCAACTAAAATTCTGAAATTCTCTTGGCCCATTCATGCACACATGTGAGTGGAGTAAGTGAGGCTAAAGTTTAGTCCCACCCCGGAAATTGAGAGAGAGTTGCACTTCTTTATAAGGTGAGCTCTTCTACCACTTGTATGAGCATGAGAAGAGGAGACCTACACGCGCGCTCCTCCTCCTTGCTCGCCTCGTCACGACGCGCCGCGCCGCGGGTTGCGGGATTGAGCCGAGCTGAGAACAGAGCTATGCGCGTTGTCTATATTTTTGCTGCTCGGAAAAAATTAATGAGCCATTAATTAATAATTAGCGGACGCGTTAATTACTGAACCGTTTTCGATTCTTTTGGATCGTGACGACTCGGACGTGGGGTTTACTCCCACGACCTACCCGGCCCGCACTATATAGTCAGGCAGACGTCTACCCTAGCCGCCGCCGCCGCTTCGTATGGTTTCTCACCACCGTTCCAGATCATTGCGCCGCCAAGCAAGTCTTCTCCATCCCTCCTTTCGGCGTGCATCGGGAGAAGGGATAGCAGGCCTCCGGAACCCCGCATTTCGTGATCTTGTATAGGAGAGGGGCGATCAGGTTTTTGGGGAGCTGGCAGCGACGACTTCGCGAACGACGACTTCTTCCCCGACCTCGGCAACCTCATCCTCGACGACATGGGCGACAACGTCAACGCCGGCGGTGCTGCTCCCGCTGCATCGTATGTGATTCTATCCTTCCTTTTCGAGATCGTGGTAGAATTCATGTTTCTAGTATGTGCTCTAGATGTGATATGTTCATCTGCTATGCTAGTTCGCATGATTAGTTTAATCTCTGCTACTATAGTCATGATTTATCTTCTAATTATTCGGATTAAATATCATAGTAACTTGCTCATATTTCTAACAATCCAAAAACCTGATTATACGCAATTTACTCCGAGTGGTTTTGCTGCGCATCTAAAGCCGCCTGCCTTTAAGGGGGCGCAATATAAGAGGTGGCGCACGAGAGTAGTCTACTAGTTTCAGACCATGGGCTGCTATGACGCCATCAAGAGGGTGATCTTAATCCAGCACAGCTGGAAGCTTTCGAGAAGATCGATACCCTCTTTAAAGGCGCTCTTCTGAGTGTTCTTGATGACTCCATTGTGGATTCGTATATGTCGTTTGACAACGGCAAGGACATGTGGGCTGTGCTCGAGGCCAAGTTTGGTGCCTCGGACGCCGGCAGCGAGTTGTACGTCATGGAGCAATTCTATGACTACAAGATGACTGATGAGCGCCCTGTTGTACAACAGGCTCATGAGGTACAGTCGCTCGCAAAAGAACTTGAGTACTTCAAGTGTGTGTTGCCGGACAAATTTGTTGCCGGAGGCATCATTGCCAAGCTTCCACCTTCGTGGAACAATTTTGCTACTTCCCTGAAACACAAGAGACAGGAGTTTTCCGTTGCGGATCTCATTGGTACTCTTGATGTTGAAGAGAAGGCGAGAGCAAAGGACACACGTACTCGAGTTGCTGAGGGCGGTTCTAGTGCCCACATGGTACAAAAGAAGAACTCCCAGCCCAACAAGTTCAAAAACAATAAGAACAAAACTCAGGGTAAAGGCAAGTTTGATACAAAGAACAAGCCATCACATTCTACCAACTTCAAGAAGAATTCTCATAAGAAGGGGAAGGGACTTTGCCATGTCTGCGGTGATCCTAATCACCAGGCTCCGAAGTGTCCTAACCGCTTTGAGGAGCGTGAACATGAGAAGAGTGGCAAGTCCGCTAACGTTGTCATCGGTGATATTGATATGAAGGAATCAGGGCAACAGGGACTTCACCCGTGCTGACGGGGAACGGGTCACATGCCATCGTTCGAGGTGTTGGTACGGTCGATCTGAAGTTTATTTCGGGGAAGGCTGTGCGTCTGAAGAACATTCATCATGTGCCGTCCATAAATAAAAAATCTCGTTAGCGGTTCCCGTTTATGTCGAGATGGTTTTAAGTTGGTTTTCGAATCCAATAAAGTTGTAATTTCTAAGTATGGACAATTTGTTGAAAAAGGTTATGAGAGCGGAGGCTTGTTCCTCCTGTCTTTGTCAGATATTTGCACTAAAGTTATTAATAATGTTTGCCACAACAATGAGTCTAATATTTGGCATTCACGACTTTGTCACATTAACTTTGGTTGCATGACGCGGCTAGCCAATATGAATTTAATTCCGAAAATCTCTACTGCCAAAGGCTCTAAGTGCCAAGTATGTGTGCAAGCTAAGCAACCTCGCAAGTCTCATAAGACTACAGAGGCAAGAGACTTGGCGCCACTAGAGCTTATACATTCTGATCTTTGTGAGATGAATGGCATATTGACAAAAGGTGGAAAGAGATACTTCATGACGTTGATTGATGACTCCACTAGATATTGTTATGTGTATCTCCTGAAATCAAAAGATGAGGCTTTAACTTTCTTCAAAAACTATAAAGCTGAGGCAGAGAACCAACTTGATCGAAAAATTAAATGGCTTAGGTCCGATCGTGGTGGAGAGTATTTTTCCAATGAATTTGATCTGTTTTGTGCGGAACATGGTATAATCCATGAGAGGACGCCTCCCTACTCACCTCAGTCAAATGGGGTAGCCGAAAGAAAGAACCGAACTCTAACTGATATGGTTAACACCATGTTAGACACATCGGGTCTTTCCAACGAATGGTGGGGGAGGCGCTAATGAATGCGTGTCATGTCCTAAACCGAGTTCCCATAAAGCATAAGACCATGACTCCGTTTGAGGAATGGGAAAGGAAAAGATCGAAACTCTCTTACCTACGTACTTGGGGTTGTTTGGCGAAAGTCAATATACCAATTCCCAAAGAAGCGCAAGCTTGGACCAAAAACCGTGGATTGTGTTCTTCTGGGCTATACTTTTCATAGCATCGGCTATAGATTTTTGATAATAAAATCTGAGGTATCCGACATGCATGTTGGTACGATTATGGAGTCGAATGATGCAACTTTCTTTGAGGACATATTTTCTATGAAGGATATGTCGAGTTCGTCAAATCAGGAGATACCTACTCCATCTAGTGAGGAATTCACTGTAATTCCTAAACCCACCATTGCGATGGAACACGTTGAGAATCCTGTTGTGGGTGACAATGGAACTCCTGTGAGGAGTAAGAGACAGAGGACTGCAAAGTTCTTTGGTGATGATTTCATTGTGTACCTCATGGATGACACACCCAGGACTATTTCAGAAGCCTATGCATCTCCTGATGCTAACTACTGGAAGGAAGTTGTACGTAGCGAGATGGATTCCATCTTAGCTAACGGTACCTAGGAGATCACTGACCGTCCTTATGGGTGCAAACATGTAGGATGTAAGTGGGTGTTCAAGAAAAGTCTTAGACCTGATGGTATGATTGGAAGTACAAGACACGGCTTGTGGCCAAGGGTTATACCCAGAAAGAAGGTGAAGACTTCTTTGACACTTACTCATCCGTGGCTAGACTGACCACAATTCGGGTGCTACTATCACTGGCTGCCTCACATGGTCTTCTCGTTCATCAAATGGACGTTAAGACAGCTTTTCTCAATGGAGAGTTGAAGGAGGAAATTTACATGGATCAGCCAGATGGTTTTATAGTACTTGGTCAGGAAGGAAAGGTGTGCAAGTTATTAAAGTCTTTATATGGCCTTAAACAAGCTCCTAAGGAGTGGCATGAGAAGTTCGAAAGAACATTAACTGCTGCCGACTTTGTAGTAAACGATGGTGACAAGTGCGTGTACTATCGCTATGGTGGGGGCGAAGGAGTTATTCTTTGTCTGTATGTCGACGACATACTGATCTTTGGAACCAAACTTGATTTAATCAAGGAGGTTAAGGATTTTTTATCTCGTTGTTTTGAGACGAAGGATCTAGGAGTAGCTGATGTTATCTTAAACATCAAGCTGTTGAGAGATGAGAATAGTGGGATCGCACTGCTTCAGTCTCACTATGTGGAAAAGGTCTTGAGTCGTTTTGGGTATAGCGACTGCACGCCTTCTCCAACTACATATGATGCTAGTGTGTTGCTTCGAAAGAACTGACGGATTGCTAGAGATCAACTGAGGTATTCTCAGATTATTGGCTCGCTTATGTATTTGGCGGGTGCCACGAGGCATGACATCTCTTTTGCTGTGAGCAAGCTGAGTCGGTTTGTGTCAAAACCGGGAGATGATCATTGGCATGCGCTTGAGAGAGTTATGCGCTATTTGAAAGGCACCATGAGCTATGGGATTCACTACACCGGGCATCCAAGGGTACTGGAGGGTTATAGTGACTCAAACTGGATATCTGATGCTGATGAGATTAAGGCCACAAGTGGTTATGTTTTCACACTTGGTGGTGGCGCTGTTTCTTGGAAGTCTTGCAAGCAGACCATCTTAACGAGGTCAACTATGGAAGCAGAACTCACAGCATTAGACACTGCCACTGTTGAAGCAGAGTGGCTTCGTGAACTCTTGATGAACTTACCTATGGTTGAAAAACCAATACCCCCTATCCTGATGAACTGTGATAATCAAACTATGATCGTCAAAATAAACAGTTCAAAGGACAATATGAAGTCCTCAAGGCATGTGAAGAGGAGACTGAAATCTATCAGAAAATTGAGGAACTCCGGAGTTAATACGTTGGATTATATCCAAACGTCGAAAAATTTGGCAGATCCCTTCACAAAGGGTCTATCACGTAATGTGATAGATAATGCATCGATGGAGATGGGTCTGAGACCCACTGCATGAGTTGTCCATAGTGGTAACCCACTCTATGTGAACGGAGATCCCGTGAAGTAGAAGTGGAAGACAAGCTGTTGGTCAGCTGGGAGGAGAGTATCCCTATATTACCTATCCCACTCCATGAAGATGCAATACTCTCCTGATCTGCATGGCAGGTTGATACTTATCTTAATGTGTTCCAAGTGGCTTATTCGGGTAAGCAGAGATGTTGTCCTGCAGAACATCTTCTGAGGAACACACCTATATGAATCTGACTGTTAACGTCGCAGTCTGTGAGAATTGGGTGTTCTCTAATAAATTTATGAAAAGGCCCTGGAGTATGACGTATACGCTCCACCCGCGGGGAAGCCTTGCGGCAGTCTAGTATCGGTCAAGAATTTGTGTGAAACTAGTCTTGCAGAAAACTTGTAGTTCAAGGCATAGTCCACTATTCAAGTTGTGATCTAGTGTAGCATAAATCTCTAAGTGGAAGTTCAACTTCACAGTCTCCACTAAGCACTGGTATATAAACAATGTTTTGGAACTAAATGATGAGATATGCCAATGAGACTTTGTGGGGGATTATTGGAATTTTGCTAGTAGACCTTTGGCCCAAAGCCCAACTAAAATTCTGAAATTCTCTTGTCCCATTCATGCACACATGTGAGTGGAGTGAGTGAGGCTAAAGTTTAGTCCCATCCCGAAAGTTGAGAGAGAGTTGTACCTTTTTATAAGGTGAGCTCTTCTACCACTTGTATGAGCATGAGAAGATGAGACCTATACGCGCGCTCCTCCTCCTCGCTCGCCACGCCACGCCACGCCTCGCCTCGTCACAACGCGCCGCGGGTTACGGGATTGAGCTGAGCCGAGGACAGAGCTATGCACGTTGTCTATATTTTTGCTGCTCGGGAAAAATTAATGAGTCATTAATTAATAATTAGCGGACGCGTTAATTACTAAACCGTTTCAGATTCTTTTGGATCGTGACGACTCGGACGTGGGGTTTACTCCCACGACCTATCCGGCCCGCACTATATAGTCAGGCAGACGTCTACCCTAGCCGCCGCCGCTTCGTATGGTTTCTCACCACCGTTCCAGATCATTGCGCCGCCAAGCAAGTCTTCTCCATCCCTGCTTTCGGCGTGCACCAGGAGAAGGGACAGCAGGCCTCCGGAACCCCGCCTCTCGTGATCCTGTACGGGAGAGGGGCGATCAGGTTTTTGGGGAGCACACTCGCGCGACTGCTGGCAGCGACGACTTCGCGAACGACGACTTCTTCCCCGACCTCGGCAACCTCATCGTCGACGACATGGGCGACAACGTCAACACCGGCGGTGCTGCTCCCGCTGCACCGTATGTGATTTTATCCTTCCTTTTCGAGATCGTGGTAGAATTCATATTTCTAATATGTGCTCTAGATGTAATTTGTTCATCTGCTATGCTAGTTCGTATAATTAGTTTAATCTTCGCTACTGTAGTCATGATTTATCTTCTAATTATTCGGATTAAATCTCGTAGTAACTTGCTCATATTTCCAACAGTAACCCCCTTGTGAAAGGAAGATGTATGTGTGGTGATTTTCAGTATCCTCGTGGTTCCGTGCGCAAGTGCAATATCATGTAGTCACTTGTCTTTGATAGTTTGCACGTGAGCTTGTCAACATGTGTGCATTTTATGTTCTACTTTGTTAATCTGCTATATTGGGTTTTATAGTCTTTGCTGGAAAAGATCTTCTGACATTTATTTTCTCTTTGTCACAACAAGGTGTATTTTTAGACGATCACGGCTTAACTTTACCCAGATGAAACAGAGTTTACAAGCTCACATCGATCTAAGAGAGGTGGTCGCACCAAGACGTGGCGGCCACCTTCACGCCGGCTTTCTTTAGCATGTGAGACCATATAGGGAAATCATTGATTACATTATGCAAATTACAATGGGACGAATTGAAATATGGGGGAAGACATTAGTGTTCCTAGAATCTTAAATCTTCCCTGGCACAGTAAATAAGACAAAGTGCCACGAGGTGGAAAGGGACTTTAGTGGGGCGAGAAGACCACACACAAGTGCGAGGGTGCAACAATCAACATGAAGGGTAGTGTGCCAAACCGCCGCACTTTGCGGACTGACAAAAAATAGATGTCGATGGAATTCAGTTGTCTCAAGCAATAGGGGTACACTCTACATAGCCTCATGATCCTCTTTAAGAGGTTCAGCTTAATGTTCAGTCTCTTTACAGAATAACAAGGCGAACACTTCGATTTTTTATGGGGAGGTGCTTATTCCAGATGAAGGCAGCATTGAAAAAAAATGCTGCCTTCATCTGGAATATGCACCTCCCCATGAAAATCTAAGTGATCGTTGGAAGGCAGCATTGCTATCATCTTCAGTGGGAGATCACAACTCATTCACCGCCTTTGTGGTTAAAAGGAAATTCTTGAGGAGGAATTTGCAGTCCGGGGTGCGAGAGCACAGACCTAAGATAAAATACACCTGAAAGGCTTCATTTTGAAACAAAAAAAGCACGTACTTTATTAAAGAGTGCTGTCCAATCTGATTTTCATACTTGCTTGTTTCGACTTTTCAAGTCTTCTTAGGTGGAGCAAAAGAAGTGCATGAAAATCACTGCTCTCGCTTATTGTGCACACACTTTCTTTTCTCGTACACCAATGCAAAAACTTGGTATATAAAATCTCCAGACATGAATGCGAGGTCTCTGAGATCTATATCAAAATGATTCTTTTTGTTCACGGTGCACTTTGTGCTCCCTGGGACTCAGCTTGATTTATCAGTTGGAACAAAGTTGGCAATCAACATAATATCTTTTGATAAGGGACATTATTGTTAGAACAAAAGGAAGCAGAGGAATCCTCTGGTTTTACCCCTTTTTCCTTTTGCTCGGAATCAAAGGTTGCTTGGCATTGACTCAACATTAAAGTAGTAGATGTTTAGGGAATTTATGATGTGTTGGTTTGTGCTTTGATTTTATCACCTTAACCTAATCTGTCTGTCCCCTCTCATCATGGAAGATACCTCCTGGACAAGGGCACTGTACTGTGATCTATCCACCAAGGGGATGGAAATCATCGTAGTAGCTTCAACACTATCCGTTTCAACAGTGAATGGGAGTGAGCTCCATTCTAGCGCCAATGCAATTCCTTCTTTGCAAGCCTCAAGTTCTGCAGCTAGAGCATTATCACATGTGAAAAGATGTCGGCACGAGGTAAAGATGATACCACCGAAGCTGTCATGGAGCACCATGCCGATGCCCCCATTTCCAGTATGCGCCATATAGGATCCATCGACATTTAAAGTAAGCCACCCAGGCTCAGGTGTGCGCCAGCCCACACACGAAAGCTTGTACACAGAAGCTACTTAGCCCCTGTTCATGCATGTGTATAGCTCGTCATGGTTCATGCTTGTGCACAGTGCACCGTTGTTGCAGCTATTTCCCAGCATGCTGCTGTGCATACTCGTGCACAGCACGCTGTTGTTTCTTTCGTTTCCGAGCACGCCGTTGTTGCTGCTGCAAGGCGCCGTCCTTAGCACCGGGTCCATTAGAACCATTTTTCCCTTCCCCTGATCATCCTTTGGGAATTGTTGAATGCAAAGTAGCGACGTCAGGTAGCTATGCAGGAACCGTCGAGAGGCTTCAGTCGGTGGAGGAATTTTATCATGCGTGATCTCGTTGCGGACGTGCCACGTGCGCCACATGATCATCAAGAGCACCATGCGGGACGTGTCCCAGAGGGGCTCAAGCACATCAAAAAGCCACTCTAGGCTTGTGTGCCGAACTGAATTTATATCAGGGAGCGTCCAATCCTTAGCCATCGCCCTCCAAAGCAACACTGCACAGGGGCACCTACACATCGCGTGGAACCCATCCTCGCATTCCAAACCACACAAGAGGGGGCATTGAGCTTTGCTTATGGTGCGAGTCCGGCGAGTGCAAGAGCAAGACGACATGGATATATACCAAACGACATTTGTTCCATTTTCTACCTTTGTAAGGATTTAACAGTTATAATATATGGCTTTGGCCTTCTCGCCAAAAAAAATAGTAATCAAGACTAGTCCAGGTGTATAATGAGTTCAATGTATTAAAGAAATTGATTGTTTATTCGTGCATATTTAAAACTGTTGGATGAATGTTAATTTTTCACTCCTACAAGCATGTAGATAAATAACAAAGTTTGGAAAGAGCAGCCGGGGACAAAAACGAGGTCTGACACCACAAGTATATTAAATGCCACACATCAACCAACTTATGCGAACTGAGGTAGCTCAGATGGTTAGGTTTCTTGTGGTGAAACTAACCTACAAGGATTCAAGTCCTATACTTGGCATTGGTAGTCGCATTTTCCTGAATTTATTTTAGGCCTTCCGGCGATGTGCGTTTAGTGGGAGGAGACGTTCCCGTCATCACGAAGAAGTCTATGGAGATTTCGTCAATCTTCGTAGGTGCTTATAGGGATAGGGTATACGTGCGTATATTTATATGTGCATATGTATAAGCGTGTACGTCTGTATTGAAAAAACCAACTTATTAAGATCCAAGTCGCTACTCTCTTTCATGTCTATGCCCTATCATCCTAACCCTCACGACTCTAATAGCATATTAAACTACACACATAATCTAACCTACCTTTTCTGAGTGGGGTAGAATCAACTAACTCTCAAAGCTCAGACTACTGGTGGTGGGCTTACATATATATATATATATATATATATATATATATATATATATATATATATATATATATATATATATATATATCTTATAAATGAATTATTCCTAGACATGGCCCATATAGAAGATCACTTTAGCGATCTCGTGAATCATTATTTCTTAATAAAGCCCTTCTGAAGAATAAAGTACATGCATAGCTCCCTAAAGAAATGCATGCATGTATGGTCTTTTCCTTAAATAGTTCATGTTGGGCTTTTAAGTGACAATTTGCTGGTAAGGTGACTGTTTTTTTTGTCACTCATTTTGTCTTTTTTTAATAAAATCAAACATAAACAAAAAAACATAAGTTTTTGAAAGAAAGAGTGAATTGAGGACATTCATATTATCCTTACAGAGAAAGAAATAAAAAATTGGTAAAACGAATGATCACCAAAAGGTACACAGAAATTGCATTATTTTACAGTACGTAAAAACTAGCACATAGTATTGTAATCTTCAAATGACAGTATGATTTGCACATAGATACATAGAACTTACGTGTATACTTCCATATTATATATACTCAGTACTTCAACAACAAAAGAGTAACGCTGAAGATTATTTGTCCCCCATCTATGATTGCATCTCGTGTTGATTGCACCGTCTCTCATGCGCACACGCCATTGCAGATGCACACAAATCCACATGTAGAACAAACAAACACGCGAGCGCCCACACACAGAGAGAGAAAGAAATAAAGAAACTAACACAAACTCACAAAAAGGAAAAGACGTTGAACAGAAGGGAAGACAAGTGACTGAATCAAAAAATAATAATCAACGCGTGATTAATAATAGCAAAAGCGGGTATCTAATTCTCGAACGGGCCTGCATATGTAGTACACATCTTCTTCCTTCGTGATTCACTCATAAAAGTAGTAGCCAATTAGCTCACTCAACGAGCAAGCGCAAGATGAGTGACATCAAATATATCATTGCATCCGAGGGCGACAATGGCGAGCATACAAGATTCCCGTGCCTAGCCGTGGTGCGCTGCGCCGCGGCCACCGGGGTAACTGTGCTTGCCCTTGCCGTGATTGCGATGGTGATCCACGCCGTGCTGCGCTCCGAAGACATCCGCCTCTCCGTCAACGACGGCTATATCGGGGCCGACAATCTGCGGAGGCAGACCTATGTGCCCAAGACCAAGACTACCACCGGAGTTGGAGTAGGCAAGCTTGCTGAAACTCAACGTCGTGTCTACTCCAGTGGTGACGGCGTCTCCATCGACATCATAGATCGACAACCTCAAAGCAGCGTCGTCTCTGACCGGGATGCCAACATAGGTGCCGGTCTTGGCATTGGTGGCTACGGCTACGGCGACGACGACTTCCCGGCAACCCCCAGGGTGGGGACTAATTACGGTAGTAATGGTGCAACTCGGGTCGTTTACCAGCGGGCTAACACGACGAATCTCCGGGTCATCTTGATCGCCAACAACCCCGGCGGCAGAACCAAGATCGACTGCAACGACACCACCGTGAGCGTTATCGACATGCAGTCCCCAACCAGTTCATACGAGATCGGCACGCTGAAGCTGGACAACTTCACCGTGCCGCCTCAGACGACTATCACGCTGCAGAAGCGGCTCAAGATCACCGACCCGGCTAAGCTGAGCTACATCTGGGACAACTACGGCGAGGAGGACAGCTTCAGCGTGGTGGTGCGGGTGAGCGCGAGCGTCACGTCCTATCCGCTGGGGAAGAAGACGCATACCGAGCCGCGGACCTACGTGTGCCGGATGGTCACCCTCGGCCTGATCGACCACGAAACATACCTTGCCACCGACGACGCAGAGTGCAGGAATGAGACAAGCCAGACGCTGGCATCGGCACCAGCACCGCCGCCGGTGCCGACGCGCTGATCGTTGGGCTACGATCTGCATGTTAAGCTGGCAGAAGGCCAACTACCTTAGCTGAATTTCATCAGCAACTTTCTGTTGCGTGCATTTCAATTCCCGCTTGTTTGCTTGCCATGCGTGCACTGTAGTTTCTCCATGTTTTCTTTTTCTTCAACTGTATGATAGTGTGATTTGTGTATGTGCCTTACTTTTCATCTGGCCGGCCCCTGTTTCAGCACAACACGGGTTCGAGAATCAATCATGTATGCATGCATGTACCCATTGTTCAGTACTAGTGGTTGGGGCCCGTCATTGCGGGCCGTTTGAAAAAAAGTTGCGCGCACCTTACCCTCATCTCGAAATAAAAAAAACATTCTCGTGTCACGCGAATATCACATCCATCTCAAAAAAAAAGCTCAAAAAACTTTTCTCGAAAAGGAAAAGGAAAAAGTCTCACTGTCATTTAAAAAAATCAAAAAAATTCTCATCGTGACCAACCAGCATGCGCCACGTGGCTTAACTGGTTGACCACCAATCTACCGTACCTTAATGGGTTTGATTTGCAGTTTGATAGATGTTTCTTTGTCTGATTTAATCCGGTCTGCGATGGTTACATATGTACGTGTTCAATTTTTGAATGGAGTGGCTTTTGAGACGAGACTTATTTTAATTGAAACGGAGGCAAAAAATTATCTTATTAATTAAGGAGTTTAGAGTTGCTTTTACAAAAGCGAAAAAAAGATTACATGGCCACTACTTGAAGGAAATATGCCCTATAGGCAATAATAAAGTTGTTATTTATATTCTTTTATATCATTGATAAATGTTTATTATTCATGCTAAAATTGTATTAATCAGAAACTTAGTACATGTATGAATACATAGACAAACAGAGTGTCTCTAGTATGCCTCTACTTGATAGCTCGTTAATTAAAGATAGTTAAGTTTCCTAGCCATGGACATGTATTATCATTTGATGAACGGGATCACATCATTAGAGAATGACTAGCACACATGCCTGCGCGTTGCAACAGGGGATGAAAAAAAGAAAAAGGCAACTACACATATGGTACAATTTGTATGAAACATGTACGCCATTACCAATCTTATTGAAAGCAGATTACCATGGATGATTGATTAATTGTGGTGTCCTAATTGTGGAAGGGGACAATGCTGAATTGTTGCCCAACTTGGGAACCGAGGATTGGTTAGGCTGTATTGCGGGAGTGGGAAAGAATATCTATAGTTGGTTCATATCTGCACAGATTAACATTGTTGAAATATTGCATGATTGCAACGCCTTGGATTAATCACAGCAGAGAATAATGACTTGGAAGCAGCAGATGAGGAGCACAGGCGGAAGAGAACGGCCAAGGGTGCGAGAGATAGCTTGGAGAATAACCCTGGCAGAGGCGGCCGTGCCCCGGCAGCACAGAGGCCTCGAAGTTGGCCCCGCTCCCTCTTTATCGGCATGAGTCCAGATGCACAAACAGCGACTGGTCTGATTTGCTACGAATTGTCGCATCAGTCGAACGAACCTGATTCATGACAACCGCGCGGGCGTCAAAGCTGGCGATGTACATGAAGTTGAGGTTCTGTCGCCGACCTCCCTCTGATGGTGAGCGCGTTGACGCGGCCGCCGAGGGTGGCGGCGAGCGCCATGATGGGCCGGATGTAGGCCACCAAGAACACTTCTATCTTGCGCGACACTTGAACTTGGGGATATTAAAGTCCTTCACCTAGACCGCCTGCCATGTCAAAGCTGAGCTCCCTCACGTACCACTGCTTGCAAACCATCGTTGTCATCAGGAAGATATGTATATGATGAACCTGTCTCCGCCGCCGCCACTGCCTTCATAGGAAAACTCTGCATGATTTTGAAGTTGATGATCTAACTGTCGCCTGCCCACGGTGTCCTTGCAATCGAACGGATGGAGGTGTGCAGCCGTGTGCCTCTCAGCTAAAGCGTGTTGCCGAGGACCAGTATTTTGGTTGACGCCTCGCCGGGTCCCTGATCTCGCGATGTTGATTTCCCCATCGCCGCGAAGCCAAGATTCGATATGCTGCCATGAGGCAAGATAGGGCAAATACAGGAAGAACCGGTGGGCTGGATTTGATTTTTTGTATGTATATAAGGAAGCTAGAGAAAGTTGTACAAAAACACGGTAGCTTATTTTTCCTAGGGGTACAACATAGCAGCCTCCATATTACAGGCCGTAGGATAGGATGGGCTCAAGTGGAAGTTCAGGCCCAGCCGAGACGGACCTTTTCATTACGAAACTTGGCTCTACGAATTAGTACCACCTCGTATATTTCACAAAATATAGGATTAGAAGCAGGACGAAACTATTAAAAAAAAGAGGATGACGGTGAATCCGGAGACTCAATCCGTGCTTTATTATTAGGTAATAAAAAGATGTGATGGACAAGACCCATCTGTTAGCTTAGCATAATGATCGTTCAGTTTTATTTCTACTGCTTTCTTCATGACTTATACATGTTCCTCTGACTATGAGATTATGCAACTCCCGAATACCGGAGGAACACCTTGTGTGCTATCAAACGTCACAACGTAACTGGATGATTATAAAGATGCTCTACATGTGTCTCCGATAGTGTTTGTTGATTTGACATAGATCGAGAATAGGATTTGTCACTCCGTGTATCGGAGAGGTATCTCTAGGCCCTCTCGGTAATGCACATCATTCTAAGCCTTGCAAGAATTGTGAGCAATGAGTTACTTGCGGGATGATGCATTACAGAACGAGTAAAGAGACTTGCCGGTATCGAGATTGAACTAGGTATGAGGATACCGACGATCGAATCTCGGGCAAGTAACATATCGATAACAAAGGGAACAACGTATGTTGTTATGCGGTTTGACCGATAAAGATCTTCGTAGAATATGTAGGAGCCAATATGAGCATCCAGGTTCCGCTATTGGTTATTGACCGGAGATGAGTCTCGATCATGTCTACATAGTTCTCGAACCCATAGGGTCCACACGCTTAACGTTCTGTGACGATTTGTATTATGAGTTATGTGATTTGATGACCAAAGTTAGTTCAGAGTCCCGGATAAGATCGGGGACATGACGAGGAGTCTCGAAATGGTCGAGACGTAAAGATCGATATATTTGAAGGCTATATTCAGACATCGGAAAGGTTCCGAGTGATTCGGGTATTTTTTAGAGTACCAAAAAGTTACGAGAATTTCTATTGGGCCTTAATGGGCCATACGGGAAAGGAGAGAAAGGCCTCAAGGGTGGCCGCGCCCCTTCCCCATGGACTGGTCCGAATTGGACTAGGGAAAGCGGGCGCCCCCTTCCTTCCTTCTCCTTCTCCCTTTCCTTTTTCCTATTCCATGTAGGAGGTGGAATCCTACTAGGACTAGGGAGTCCTAGTAGGACTCCACACTTTGGACGCGCCCTATGAGGGTCGGCCTCCTCCTCCCTCCATCCTTTATATACATGGCCTGGGGCACCCCATAGACACACAAGTTGATCATTGATCTCTTAGCCATGTGCGGTGCCCCCCTCCACCATAATCCATCTCCGCCATATCGTAGCGGTGCTTAGACAAACCCTTGTTCCGGTAGCATCATCATCGCCGTCATCACGCCTTCGTGCTGACGCGAAGCTCTCCCTCGACACTCTGCTAGATCGTGAGTTCGTGGGACGTCACCGAGCCGAACGTGTACAGATCGCGGAGGTGCCGTACTTTCGGTACTAGGATCGGTCGATCGTGAAGATGTACGACTAAATCAACCGCGTTCTCATAACACTTCCGCTTACGATCTACGAGGATACATGGACAAGACTTTGCCCCTCTCGTTGCTATGCATCACCATGATCTTACGTGTGCGTAGAATTTTTTTTGAAATTACTGCGTTCCCCAACACTACTCACATAATAGTAAAACTAATTATTAAAATAGTTCTATTAATTATGAAATGGTATACCTTGACCATAAAATTAATTATGAAATGTTACCTTGACTATGAAATGCACTCTCGCAAACGCAATAAAGTGATGTTTAATTGTTTAATATTTAATATAACCGCATCTTAAAATTATTTGGTTAAACCGAATTACTCTAGGTGCGACAAAAAATTATAAAAATTGCATGCCTTTGCAGAACAATTGATGTCACTTAGATGAATTTCAATATATGTACATGTTGAGGTCATTTTGTTCCTTAAATGTCGTGCCAGAGAAATCCAAAGCTGACAGAGGTTTCTAGAATGCTTCCAAGAACTTCTGGCCTCAAAATTACTGCAAGGAAGAATAGGACTGGGATCAAATGGGTGTCTGCCCTCATCTTGAGTGAACCAAGGACATGGGATGAGAATTTGGTTAGACACTTGTTTTATCCATATGATGTGGAGGAGATTCTTAGTTTGCGTCTTCAATCAACAGAGCATGGTGATTTTGTTGCTTGGCAATTTGAGAAGAATGGGTTGTTCTTGGTTAAAAGTGTGTACAAGCTAGTGCTTACTCTAAAGTACGATATAGTTCTAGTAGGCTTCAACAGCCAATGTCGTGTACAAGAGAGGGCAACCGATGTGTGGTTTTCCTTCACTTCAGGCTTCTAGTTCGATAATCGCGGTGCATTTCGTGTGGAAGCTCTAAAGACACACCTGTACCGTACTTCATCTGGCAACAGCCTACCTCTCCTATGACCTCTTCAGCCTATTCTTGAGCACGGACCGTCAACTACTGCATAGCAGAAATCAGAGACTGATGGTATCTTAACTAGGCATATAGTAGATCAGTCATGTTATCCAGATCAAATCTAATGACAAACAAACTACTCAGGGAAAAGGCAGCATCTAGATAATGTCTCACATACCCTGCCATAGCAACAACGTTGCAGTAAAAAAACCATGTCACGCTACAATGACATTCTAACAATGTGATTTTCAAGTGATAAATAAATCTCAAGGTTACAGATCTCTGCATATGTGAAAATTCTAATCAAGAATAAATTCAAGTAACCATACACAAATATTGACGGCCCTTTGCAAGAACAAAACATGGATCACAGTTAGCATATATTCGGAATGGCCGGATTTTTGCATTCATTAAGAAAAAAGAATTGCTCAGTTAATTAAGGAAAACCGAGCGAAAATCAGATTGTACAGTTTTTATGGAAAACCAGACAAAACCATCACAACCGCCGAGTGACACACATAGAAACCCCACTTACACCACTTCAAAGAGGGCCTAGTCGAGACTGCACACAAGCGTCATCGTCATCACTCCTCCCCTTGAGGCGTCATCGTCATCCCTAAACCGTGAGAAAACGACTCCGACTTCGCCATAGGCGATCATTAACTCAATCCGCACTGCAGAGGCTATGTGGAGTTGTATGAAGATCCGCATCAAACTTAGCAACCTACGACCATACAGCGCAGCTCCGACTCTAAAGAAGAGCTATGAAGGACAAAACCAGGCATGGCTGGCAACACGGAAGATCACCGAACGGGCTACCTGTAGCCATTCATCGTATACCACATGGCCCTGCCGCACTAGCTTCGACTTCACAGCAACAAACAAAATGAGACAATGCCGCGGGCACGTCGGAGAAGAGCCGACCACCTCAACCATTTTCATGTCACCAACATCGCTTCCACCATCATCATTGTCACAGAAGTCTCAACTTCACAACCGAAACCATCCATCGGCCCCACTCGCCGATGCCGAGCTCCCAAAACGAAACCCCCAAGAGCGAATACGACACCTAGGTGCCACCATTGTCCGACCACGAATCAATGGTTTTCCACGGAAAGGCCGAGATGGTTGGATCCGCGCGAGAGGGGTGCAACAACAAAGCAAGGGTGCCTCCAGAAAGGTCAGCGATGGCCACAGCCGCCGCCGTCGCTAGTCACGACACAGGGCCCAGACAGGGTCTTCACCCAAGCTTCCACACCACACTAGTAGAAAAAGGGTCAAACGTGAAGCACATTAGTGCCGGTTTGTATTTGAGCCGGCACTAATGTATACATTAGTGCTGGTTCCAACGGCTAGACGGGCCGCTTTCATTAGTACCGGTTCGTGGCGAACCTTTAGCACCGGTTCGTGCCACGAACTGGTACTAATGAGAGTGGTGGCAGGATGTTGTCAGACTGGGGCCCCTTTAGTACCGGTTCTTGGCACGAACCGGTACTAAAGGTCGTCCTACATAAACCCTTCGTCCACCCGAGCTCGCTCTGTTCTTCCCCTTTCCCCTCTCCTCTCTGTTCTTCCCCTCTTCCTCTCGAGCTCATCACACATTTTGCCCAAAATTTGTCAAGATTTGAAGGCCCCCATCCATTCAAATGATCACAAAGGTTAGCAACTTTGTCCTTTCATCTCTCATTGCTAGATTAGCTCTTGCAATGCTTTATATAGTGATTAATTTGTGAGTTTAGTAATTTGGGAGGATATATATATATATATGTGCTAGTATTTGATTTATATGCAATTTGAGGTCAAAAATAACACTTAGTTTGCATATGTAGGTGTGGTTTACTTAGTGCCTTCTAAATCTCCGTCGTAACCACCGTCGATCGCCCGCACCGTCCCGTCGCCAGCACCACCTTGTGGTGAGCCTCTTGTTCATGAAATTTTATATAAAAATTGATGTTTGTGTGATTTGGATATATAGTTACTCGTATAATTATCTTACCCGTATGTTGTTTGTTATACATATAGTGCCATGGTTTTGATATCCGTCCCCGTCGGCCCTCGTCCTTGTTATGATTCGGATGTGGTATATATATTCTCTTTTAAAACTAGTTGCATTTCGTGTTTATGACAAATTATGCCCATCAAGTTGACATAGACATTTTTTCTAGGAGGTATGTGAACCGGAAATTCCAACCGACCCTATTGTCGAGAGGTTAAATTTAGTTGAAAGAGAAAACGAGTACTTGAAAGAAAAATTGAAAAGAATTGAGGGGAGAAGATGGAATTGGAGTTGCATGTTGCCGATGTCGTCGATGATCACAAGATCAAGATGGAGAAAATGCACTTGAAGATTAGAAAGATTAGACAATATGCCATCGATAGTGAGGCTTGGTATCATTATGCTGTTGGATCCATTGTTACCTTAGTTGCGATCTTCATCGTATTTGTTGTTGCATTTAAATGCTTTAGCTAGAGAGTTATTTGTTTGTTGCATTTAAGTGTTGTATGAACTTTATGTATGAACTTGTATTAATTTGATCTATTCGGTGTTGTGTAATGAAGATGAGCCGGCAATGGATGTACGATGACCGATGCTCTCCCCAGTTCGTTGAGGGCGTGCATACTTTTCTGCTTGCGGCTGAGGCAAACAAGTGGGCAGATGGTTTTATGCCTTGTCCATGTGCTCGCTGTAAGAATGGTCACAATTACTCTACGTCAAGAACCATTCACGTCCACCTATTTAAGTCCGGTTTCATGCCCCACTATAATGTTTGGACCAAGCACGGAGAAAGAGGGGTTATGATGGAAGACAATGAAGAAGAAGAGGACGACGACAGCTATCCTGGCCATGGATTCCCTGAATACGATGATACAATAATGGGAGAAGAAGCTGAGCCGGTAATGCGGGAAGAAGCTGAGCCGGCAATGCGGGAAGAAGCTGAAGAAGAGGCATCAGATGAGCCCGTTGATGATCTAGGTTGGGCCATTGCCGATGCAAAGAGAAACTACGCAAGTGATTTGGAGAAGAAGAAGTTGCAGCGCATGTTAGAGGATCACAAAAAATTGTTGTACCCGAATTGCGTAGGTGACAAGAAGAAGCTGGGCACCACACTGGAATTGCTGCAATGGAAGGCAGAGAATGATGTATCTGACAAGGGATTTGGAAAGTTGCTGGTAATGATAAAGGATATGCTTCCAAAGGACAACAAATTTCCCGAGAGTACGTACGAAGCAAAGAAGGATGTCTGCCCTCTAGGGTTAGAGGTACAGAAGATACATGCATGCCCTAATGATTGCATCCTCTACCGCGGTGAGTACGAGGATTTGAACGCTTGCCCGGTATGTGGTGCATTGCGCTATAAGATCAGCCGCGATGACCCTGTGATGTCGAGGGCGAGCGGCCCAGGAAGAAGATTCCTGCCAAGGTGATGTGGTATGCTCCTATAATACCACGGTTGAAACGTTTGTTCTAAAATAAAGAGCATGCCAAGGCGATGCGATGGCACAGAGAAGACAGTAAGAAAGACGGAAAGTCGAGAGTACCTGCTGACGGGTCGCAGTGGAGAAAAATCGAAAGAAAGTATGGGAACGAGTTTGCAGATGACGCAAGGAGCATATGGTTTGGTCTAAGCGTAGATGGCATTAATCCTTTTGGGGAGCATAGCAGCAACCATAGCACCTGGCCTGTGACTCTATGTTTGTATAACCTTCCTCCTTGGTTGTGCATGAAGCGGAAGTTCATTATGATGCCAGTGCTCATCCAAGGCCCTAAGCAACCCGGCAACGACATTGATGTGTACCTAAGGCCATTAGTTGAAGAACTCTTACAACTGTGGAATGGAACAGGTGTACGTGCGTGGGATGAGCACATGGGGGAAGAATTTGACCTAAAGGCGTTGCTGTTCATGACCATCAATGATTGGCCTGCTCTTAGTAACCTTTCAGGACAGACAAACAAGGGATACCGCGCATGCACGCACTGTTTGGACGATACCGACAGTATATATTTGGCTAATTGTAAGGAGAATGTGTACCTGGGACATCGTCGATTTCTTCCGAGCAGGCATCCCGTAAGAAAGAAAGGCAAGCATTTCAAAGGTGAGGCGGATCACCGGACGAAGCCTCGCCACCGTACTGGTGCTGATGTACATGATATGGTCAAGGATTTGAAGGTGGTCTTTAGAAAGGGTCCTGGTGGACAACCTATTCCGAATGACGCTGATGGACGCGCACCCATGTGGAGGAAGAAATCTATATTTTGGGACCTGCCCTATTGGAAAGACCTAGAGGTCCGCTCCGCAATCGACGTGATGCACGTGACAAAGAATCTTTGTGTGACCATGCTTGGCTTCTTGGGCGTGTATGGGAAGACAGAAGATACACCTGAGGCACGAGAGAACCAGCAACGTATGCACGGAAAAGACGGCATACATCAGGGTCATGCAAGCTACGCTCTTACCAAAGAAGAGAAGGAAATCTTCTTTGAATGCCTGCTCAGTATTAAGGTACTGTCTGGCTTCTCGTCGAATATAAAGGGAATAATAAACATGGCAGAGAAAAATTCCAGAACCTAAAGTCTCATGACTGCCACGTGATTATGACGCAACTGCTTCCGGTTGCATTGAGGGGGCTTCTACCGGAAAACGTTCGATTAGCCATTGTGAAGCTATGTGCATTTCTCAATGCAATCTCTCAGAAGGTAATCGATCCAGAAATCATACCAAGGTTAGAGAATGATTTGGTGCAATATCTTGTCAGTTTCGAGTTGGTGTTCCCACCATCCTTCTTCAACATCATGACGCACGTCCTAGTTCACCTATGCGAAGAGATTAACGTTTTGGGTCCTGTATTTCTACACAATATGTTCCCCTTTGAGAGGTTCATGGGAGTCTTAAAGAAATATGTTCATACCCGTGCTAGGCCAGAAGGAAGCATCTCCAAGGGCCGTCAAAATGAGGAGGTCATTGAGTTTTGTATTGACTTTATTCCTGACCTTAAGCCGATTGGTGTTCCTGAATCGCGGCATAAGGGCAGACTGGATGGAAAAGGCATGCTAGGAGGGGAACAAATAATATGTATGGAGGGACATTCTCTCACTGAAGCACACTACACAGTTCTACAGAATTCCGCCTTGGTGGCTCCGTATATGGATGAACACAAGAATTTGTTACGCTCCAAACACCCGGAGCGGTCTGATGACTGGATTACACGTGAACAAACCGGGAGTTTCGCCAGCTGGTTGCAGACACGTACCATGCATGACACCTCTATTGAAGATGACCTGTACTTGCTGTCCCAGTTACCATCTTCGAATATAATGACTTTCAAAGGGTACGAGATAAATGGTAATACATTTTACACGATCGCCCAAGATAAGAAGAGCACCAACCAAAACAGTGGTGTCCGCTTTGATGCAGAAACCAAGACGGGAAAGGAAACATATTATGGTTATGTACAAGACATATGGGAACTTGACTATCGACGTGGTTTGAAGGTTCCTTTGTTTCGGTGCAAATGGGTCAATATGACACGAGGCGGGGTAACGGAAGACCCGCAGTACGGAATGACAACAGTGGATCTCAACAATCTTGTGTATGCATACGAACCATTCGTCCTAGCCAATGATGTGGCACAGGTTTTCTATGTGAAGGACATGTCTACCAAGCCAAGAAAAAGAAAAAATAAGGAAGCGAATTCATCTTACGATGAGCCAAAGCAGCACATAGTTCTTTCTGGGAAGAGAAACATGTTGGAAATATGCCCTAGAGGCAATAATAAAAAAGTTATTATTATATTTCCTTGTTCATGATAATCGTTTATTATCCATGCTATAATTGTATTGATAGGAAACTCAGATACATGTGTGGATACATAGACAACACCATGTCCCTAGTAAGCCTCTAGTTGACTAGCTCGTTGATCAATAGACGGTCATGGTTTCCTGACCATGGACATTGGATGTCGTTGATAACGGGATAACATCATTAGGAGAATGATGTGATGGACAAGACCCAATCCTAAGCATAGCACTAGATCGTGTAGTTCGTATGCTAAAGCTTTTCTAATGTCAAGTATCATTTCCTTAGACCATGAGATTGTGCAACTCCCGGATACCGTAGGAGTGCTTTGGGTGTGCCAAACGTCACAACGTAACTGGGTGGCTATAAAGGTACACTATGGGTATCTCCGAAAGTGTCTGTTGGGTTGGCACGAATCGAGACTGGGATTTGTCACTCCGTGTGACGGAGAGGTATCTCTGGGCCCACTTGGTAGGACATCATCATAATGTGCACAATGTGGTCAAGGAGTTGATCACGGGATGATGTGTTACGGAACGAGTAAAGAGACTTGCCGGTAACGAGATTGAACAAGGTATCGGGATACCGACGATCGAATCTCGGGCAAGTATCGTACCGATAGACAAAGGGAATTGTACACGGGATTGATTAAGTCCTTGACATCGTGGTTCATCCGATGAGATCATCGTGGAACATGTGGGAGCCAACATGGGTATCCAGATCCCGCTGTTGGTTATTAACCGGAGAAGGTCTCGGTCATGTCTGCATGTCTCCCGAACCCGTAGGGTCTACACACTTAAGGTTCGATGACGCTAGGGTTATAAAGGAAGTTCGTATGTGGTTACCGAATGTTGTTCGGAGTCCCGGATGAGATCTCGGACGTCACGAGGAGTTCCGGAATGGTTCGGAGGTAAAGATTTATATATGGGAAGTCCTGTTTTGGTCACCGGAAAAGTTTCGGGTTTATCGGTAACGTACCAAGACCACCGGGAGGGTCCCGGGGGTCCACCAAGTGGGGCCACCAGCCCCGGAGGGCTTCATGGGCCAAGTGTGGAAGGGGACCAGCCCCAGGTGGGCTGGTGCGCCCCCCCCCCCCCACAAGGGCCCAAGGCGCAAGGGAGAGGAGAAGGGGGCAAACCCTAGGGCAGATGGGCCCTAAGGCCCATCCTGGTGCGCCTCCCTCTCCCCCTCCCCCTTGGCCGCCTCCCTTAGATGGGATCTAGGCTGGCCGCCACCCCTAGGGGTGGAAACCCTAAAGGGGGTGCAGCCCCTCCCCTTCCCCTATATTAGTTGAGGTTTGGGCTACTCATAAGACGCGAGTTCCTCTCCTATATATGACGCAGCCCTGCATCTCTCCTTCCTCCTCTCCCGCGGTGCTTGGCGAAGCCCTGCAGGATAGCCACGCTCCTCCATCACCACCACGCCATTGTGCTTCTGCTGGATGGAGACTTCCTCAACCTCTCCCTCTCTCCTTGCTAGATCAAGGCATGGGAGACGTCACCGGGCTGTACGTGTGTTGAACGCGGAGGTGTCGTCCGTTCGGCACTAGGATCATCGGTGATTTGGATCACGACGAGTACGACTCCTTCAACCCCGTTGTCTTGAACGCTTCCGCTTAGCGATCTACAAGGGTATGTAGATGCACTCTTCTTCCCCTCGTTGCTGGTCTCTCCATAGATAGATCTTGGTGACACGTAGGAAAATTTTGAATTTTTGCTACGTTCCCCAACAGTGGCATCATGAGCTAGGTCTATTGCGTAGATTCTATGCACGAGTAGAACACAAAGTAGTTGTGGGCGTTGATTTTGTTCAATATGCTTACCGTTACTAGTCTTATCTTGATTCGGCGGCATCGTGGGATGAAGCGGCCCGGACCAACCTTACACGTACGCTTACGTGAGACCGGTTCCACCGACTAACATGCACTAGTTGCATAAGGTGGCTGGCGGGTGTCTGTCTCTCCCACTTTAGTCGGATCGGATTCGATGAAAAGGGTCCTTATGAAGGGTAAATAGCAATTGGCATATCACGTTGTGGTTTTTGCGTAGGTAAGAAACGTTCTTTCTAGAAACCCATAGCAGCCACGTAAAACATGCAAACAACAATTAGAGGACGTCTAACTGGTTTTTGCAGGGTATGCTATGTGATGTGATATGGCCAAAAGGATGTGATGAATGATATATGTGATGTATGAGATTGATCATGTTCTTGTAATAGGAATCACGACTTGCATGTCGATGAGTATGACAACCGGCAGGAGCCATAGGAGTTGTCTTAATTTATTTATGACCTGCGTGTCAACATAAACATCATGTAATTACTTTACTTTATTGCTAACCGTTAGCTGTAGTAGTAGAAGTAATAGTTGGCGAGACAACTTCATGAAGACACGATGATGGAGATCATGGTGTCATGCCGGTGATGATGATGATCATGGAGCCCCGAAGATGGAGATCAAAAGGAGCAAAGTGATGATGGCCATATCATGTCACTATTTGATTGCATGTGATGTTTATCATGTTTATACATCTTATTTGCTTAGAACGACGGTAGTAAATAAGATGATCCCTCATTAAAATTTCAAGCAAGTGTTCCCCCTAACTGTGCACCGTTGCGACAGTTCGTTGTTTCAAAGCACCACGTGATGATTGGGTGTGATAGATTCTAGCGTTCACATACAACGGGTGTAAGACAGATTTACACACGCGAAACACTTAGGTTGACTTGACGAGCCTAGCATGTACAGACATGGCCTCGGAACACAAGAGACCGAAAGGTCGAGCATGAGTCGTATGGTAGATACGATCAACATGAAGATGTTCACCGATGATGACTAGTCCGTCTCACGTGATGATCGGACACGGCCTAGTTCACTCGGATCATGTAATCACTTAGATGACTAGAGGGATGTCTATCTGAGTGGGAGTTCATAAGATGAACTTAATTATCCTGAACATAGTCAAAAGGTCTTCACAAATTATGTCGTAGCTCACGCTTCAGTTCTACTGTTTAGATATGTTCCTAGAGAAAATTTAGTTGAAAGTTGATAGTAGCAATTATGCGGACTAGGTCCGTAAACTGAGGATTGTCCTCATTGCTTCATAGAAGGCTTATGTCCTTAATGCACCGCTCAGTGTGCTGAACCTCGAACGTCGTCTGTGGATGTTGCGAACATCTGACACACACGTTTTGATAACTACGTGATAGTTCAGTTAAACGGTTTAGAGTTGAGGCACCGAAGACATTTTGAAACATCGCGAAACATATGAGATGTTTCAAGGGCTGGAATTGGGATTTCAGGCTTGTGCCCACGTTAAGAGGTATAAGACCTCCGATGATTTTCTTAACATGCAAACTAAGGAGAAAAGCTTAATTGTTGAGCTTGTGCTCAGATTGTCTGAGTGCAAACAATCATTTGAATCAAGTGGGAGTTGATCTTCCAGATGAGATAGTGATGTTTCTCCGAAGTCATTACCACCAAGCTGCTGGAGCTTCGTGATGAACTATAATATATCAGGGACATATATGATGATCCTTGAAGATATTCGCGATGTTTGACACCACAAAAGTAGAAATCAAGAAGGAGCATCAATTGTTGATGGTTGGTGAAACCACTAGTTTCAAGAAGGGCAAGGGCAAGAAGGGATACTTCATGAAACGGCAATTCAGCTGCTGCTCTAGTGAAGAAACCCAAGGTTGAACCCAAACCCGAGACTAAGTGCTTCTGTAATAAGGGGAACAACCACTGGAGCAGAATTACCCTAGATACTTGGTAGATGAGAAGGCTTGTAAGGTCGATAGAAGTATATTGGATATAAATTGTGTTGATGTGTACTTTACTAGTACTCCTAGTAGCACCATGGTATTAGATACCGGTTCGGTTGCTAAGTGTTAGTAACTCGAAATAAAAGCTACGGAATAAACGGAGACTAGCTAAAGGTGAGCTGACGATATGTGTTGGAAGTGTTTCCAATGTTGATATGATCAAGCATCGCACACTCCCTCTACCATCGAGATTGGTGTTAAACCTAAATAATTGTTATTTGGTGTTTGCATTGAGCATAGACGTGATTAGATTATGTCTATCGCAATACGGTTATTCATTTAAGGAGAATAATGGTTACTCTGTTTATTTGAATAATACCTCCAATGGTCTTGCACCTAAAATGAATGGTTTGTTGAATCTCGATCGTAGTAATACACATGTTCATGTCAAAAGATATAAGATAGTACCACCTACATGTGGCACTGCCATGTAAGTCATATCGGTATAAAACGCATGAAGAAGCTCCATGTTGATGGATCTTTGGGCTCACTCATTTTGAAAAGTTTGAGACATGCGAACCATGTCTATTGGTGTGTATGCATGAAGAAACTCCATGCAAATGGACCATTTGGACTCACTTGATTTTGAATCACTTGAGACATGCAAATCATACCACATGGGCAAGATGACTGAAAGCCTCGTTTTCAGTAAAATGGAAATAGAAAGCAACTTGTTGGAAGTAATACATTTTGATGTGTGCAGTCCAATGAGTGCTGAGGCGTGTAGTGGATATCGTTATGTTCTTACTTCATAGATGATTTGAGTAGATGTTGAGTATATTTACTTGATGAATCATGAGTCTGAATTATTGAAAGGTTCAAGTAATTTCAGGGTGAAGTTGAAAGATTGTCGTGACAAGAGGATAAAATGTCTGTGATATGATCATAGAGATGAATATCTGAATTACGAGTTTGGCACAGAATTAAGACATTGTGGAAATTGTTTCACAACTAATGCAGCCTGGAACACCATAGTGTGATGGTGTGTCCGAACATCATAACTGCACCCTATTGGATATGATGCATACCATGATGTCTCTTATCGAATTACCACAATAATTTATGGGTTAGGCATTAGAGACAACCACATTCACTTTAAATAGGGCACCACGTAATTCCGATGAGATGACACCGTATGAACTATGGTTTAGAGAAACCTAAGCTGTCATTTCTTAAAAGTTTGGGGCTGCGACGCTTATATGAAAAAAGGTTTCAGGCTGATAAGCTCGAACCCAAAGAGGATAAATGCATCTTCATAGGACACCCAAAACAGTTGGGTATACCTCCTGTATCAGATCCGAAAGCAATAAGGGATTGTTTCTAGAATCGGGTCCTTTCTCGAGGAAAAGTTTCTCTCGAAAGAATTGAGTGGGAGGATGGTGGAGACTTGATGAGGTTATTGAACCGTCACTTCAACTAGTGTATAGCAGGGCACAAAGAGTTGTTCCTGTGGCACCTACACCAATTGAAGTGGAAGCTTATGATATTGATCATAAAAAACTTCGGATCAAGTCACTCGCAGACCTCGTAGGATGACAAGGATGCGTACTACTTCAGAGTGGTACGTAATCCTGTCTTGGAAATCATGTTGCTAGACAACAATGAACCTACGAGCTATGGAGAAGCGATGGTGGGCCCAGATTCCGATAAATGGCTCGAGGCCATAAAATCCGAGAGAGGATCCATGTATGAAAACAAAGTGTAGACTTTGGAAGAACTGCTTGATGGTCGTAGGGCTATTGGGTGCAGATGGATTTTAAAAGGAAGACGGACATTGATGGTAAGTATCACCATTAAGAAAGCTCGACTTATCGTTAAGATGTTTTCTGACAAGTTCAAGGATTTGACTACGATGAGACTTTCTCACTCGTAGCGATGCTAAGAGTCTGTTGGAATTATATTAGCGGTTACTGCATTATTTATGAAATCTTGCAGATAGGATGTCAAAACATTGTTTCCTCGACGATTTTCTTGAGGAAAGGTTGTATGTGATACAACTGGAAGGTTTTGTCAATCCTAAAAGATGCTAATAAGTATGCAAAGCTTCAGCAATCCTTCTAAGGACTGGAGTAAGCATCTCGGAGTTGGAATGTATGCTTTGATGAGATGATCAAAGATTTTGGGTGTATACAAAGTTTATGAGAAACTTGTATTTCCGAAGAAGTGAGTGGGAGCACTATAGAATTTCTGATGAGTATATGTTGTTGACATATTGTTGATCAGAAGTGACGTAGAATTTCTGGAAAGCATATAGGGTTATTTGGAAAGTGTTTTTCAATGGAAAGCCTGGATTAAGCTACTTGAACATTGAGCATCAAGATCTATAAGTATAGATCAAAACGCTTAATGGTACTTTCAAATGAGCACATACCTTGACATGATCTTGAAGGTGTTCAAGATGGATCAGTCAAAGAAGGATTTCTTGCCTGAGTTGTAAGGTATGAAGTTAAGACTTAAAGCTCGACCACGGCAGAACAGAGAGAAAGGACGAAGGTCGTCCCCTATGCTTAAGACGTAGGCTCTACAGTATGCTATGCTGTGTACCGCACCTGAAGTGTGTCTTGCGATGAGTCAGTCAAGGGGTACAAGAGTGATCCAAGAATGGATCACAGGACAGCGGTCAAAGTTATCCTTAGTAACTAGTGGACTAAGGAATTTTCTCGATTATGGAGGTGGTAAAAGAGTTCGTCGTAAAGGGTTACGCCGATGCAAACTTTGACACTAATCCAGATTATTCTGAGTAGTAAACTGGATTCGTATAGTAGAACAGTTATTTGGAATAGCTCCAAATAGAGCGTGGTAGCTGCATCTAGGAAACATGTTGGAAATATGCCCTAGAGGCAATAATAAATAAGTTATTATTATATTTCCTTGTTCATGATAATCGTTTATTATCCATGCTATAATTGTATTGATAGGAAACTCAGATACATGTGTGGATACATAGACAACACCATGTCCCTAGTAAGCCTCTAGTTGACTAGCTCGTTGATCAATAGATGGTCATGGTTTCCTGACCATGGACATTGGATGTCGTTGATAACGGGATCACATCATTAGGAGAATGATGTGATGGACAAGACCCAATCCTAAGCACAGCACTAGATCGTGTAGTTCGTATGCTAAAGCTTTTCTAATGTCAAGTATCATTTCCTTAGACCATGAGATTGTCCAACTCCCGGATACCGTAGGAGTGCTTTGGGTGTGCCAAACGTCACAATGTAAATGGGTGGCTATAAAGGTACACTACGGGTATCTCCGAAAGTTTCTGTTGGGTTGGCACGAATCGAGACTGGGATTTGTCACTCCGTGTGACGGAGAGGTATCTCTGGGCCCACTTGGTAGGACATCATCATAATGTGCACAATGTGGTCAAGGAGTTGATCACAGGATGATGTGTTACGGAACGAGTAAAGAGACTTGCCTGTAATGAGATTGAACAAGGTATCGGGATACCGACGATCGAATCTCGGGCAAGTATCGTACCGATAGACAAAGGGAATTGTATACGGGATTGATTAAGTCCTTGACATCGTGGTTCATCCGATGAGATCATCGTGGAACATGTGGGAGCCAACATGGGTATCCAGATCTCGCTGTTGGTTATTAACCGGAGAACGTCTCGGTCATGTCTGCATGTCTCCCGAACCCGTAGGGTCTACACACTTAAGGTTCGATGACGCTAGGGTTATAAAGGAAGTTCGTATGTGGTTACCGAATGTTGTTCGGAGTCCCGGATGAGATCCCGGACGTCACGAGGAGTTCCGGAATGGTTCGGAGGTAAAGATTTATATATGGGAAGTCCTGTTTTGGTCACCGAAAAAGTTTCGGGTTTATCGGTAACGTACCAAGACCACCGGGAGGGTCCCGGAGGTCCACCAAGTGGGGCCACCAGCCCCGGAGGGCTTCATGGGCCAAGTGTGGAAGGGGACCAGCCCCAGGTGGGCTGGTGCGCCCCCCCACAAGGGCCCAAGGCGCAAGGGAGAGGAGAAGGGGGCAAACCCTAGGGCAGATGGGCCCTAAGGCCCATCCTGGTGCGCCTCCCTCTCCCCCTCCCCCTTGGCCGCCTCCCTTAGATGGGATCTAGGCTGGCCGCCACCCCTAGGGGTGGAAACCCTAAAGGGGGTGCAGCCCCTCCCCTTCCCCTATATATAGTTGAGGTTTGGGCTACTCATAAGACGCGAGTTCCTCTCCTATATATGACGCAGCCCTGCATCTCTCCTTCCTCCTCTCCCGCGGTGCTTGGCGAAGCCCTGCAGGATAGCCACGCTCCTCCATCACCACCACGCCGTTGTGCTGCTGCTGGATGAAGACTTCCTCAACCTCTCCCTCTCTCCTTGCTGGATCAAGGCATGGGAGACGTCACCGGGCTGTACGTGTGTTGAACGTGGAGGTGTCGTCCGTTCGGCACTAGGATCATCGGTGATTTGGATCACGACGAGTACGACTCCTTCAACCCCGTTCTCTTGAACGCTTCCACTTAGCGATCTACAAGGGTATGTAGATGCACTCTTCTTCCCCTCGTTGCTGGTCTCTCCATAGATAGATCTTGGTGACATGTAGGAAAATTTTGAATTTCTGCTACGTTCCCCAACAAAACATCATGGGAGTGGATGACAAGACAGACAAGTCAGAAGATTATGAAAAGTTTGATGAATTGCTCCATTCACAGTGAATATTGACCCGAGCATCCCGTTAAATGATGAAAAATTTCCATGATTACGGCGCAAAGGGACACACGCGAAGAAAAAGTTTCACACCCAAAGATCTGGGATGTGATCGGCTTCACTATCATCACTTTCTTCTATGTTTCACACCCAGAAGGGAATCTCTGTAATAGTTAGGGTAGTTAATTATGTGTTTTGGCATTTGAAACGCGAAGAAATTTTATGTGCAAACAAATTATTTCACGCCTTTACTGATTTTTAAAGTTAAGTTATTCACAAACTAGTGATTCACACTAATTTCAAATAATTCAAAATTTAAACTATTCAAATTTGAAAACTACGGGCACTAACAGAAAGTTTGTAATTTTTTGTACCTAAAGCAAAAATATTCACAAAGAAACTCTAAATACACAAAAAAAACAACTCAAAAATAAATAAAGCAAAAAAAATAAAAAAAGCCCGCCTACTAGGCCAAAGCGGCCGGCATACGACTAGAAACCCAACCTGTTGTTGGGCCAGGATGCAGGCCCGCAAAGACCCACTAGGCCTACAGGGCAGCACAGAACATGTAGGCCCAGTAGGCCTGCTTTAGAGAGGAGCTCGAGAGAGCTACCGCGCGGGGGTTTATATACCAATGCGGTCGCCCCTCGGCTAGCGAGGTGGGACTAAACTTGCCGCACCGCACCTGCGACAGCGCACCCACTTTAGTACCGGGTCGTGGCACCAACCGGTACTAAAGGGGGGGCCTTTAGTACCGGTTGGAGCCACAACCCGGTACTAAAGGGGGTCGCTTCCCGCTGCTTGGCCTGGCCAAAACAGGCCTTTAGTACCGGTTGGTGGCCCCAACCGGTACTAAAGGCCCCTCCTATATAAAAAACACTTACGAAAATTTCAGTTTCTCATCTGCTTCTTCTCCGCTGCACCGTCGCCCGCCGCGCCCCCCGTACGTCTCCATCCCTCGTCGCCGCCCCGTCCCCGACGTCGCTGCCCCGTCGTCCCCGTCGTCACCGCCGCCCCGTCCCGGCCCTTCCCGCGTCGTCCCCGTCCCCGTCGTCGCCGCCCCGTACGTCCCCGTCGTCGTCGCCGCCCCGGCCCGTACATCCCCGTCCCCGTCAACGCCGCCCCGTCCCTGTCCCCGTCGTCGTCATCCCCGTCGTCGCCGCGCCCGTCGCCATCCGCGTCGCCGCCCCCCGTCGCCTCTCGCCTCGCTGGTGAGCGCGCACACACACACTGTAACGCCCCACATGTAACCTTCCCCAATTGTACTCCAACTCATGTCGTTTCTGGCATTAAGTTATATTTAATTCTCGGGTTCGGGTCTTTGTCTCTGTGTGTTGTTTTTGTTTTCGTGCATCTCATATCATGTCGTCACGTGCATCGCATTTGCATACATGTTCATCTCATGCATTCGAGCTTTTTCCCCGTTGTCCGTTTTGCATTCCGGCGCTTCGTTCTCCTCCGGTGGCCATTTCTAGCTTTCTTTCATGTGTGGGGATTAAACATTTCCGGATTGGACCGAGACTTGCCATGCGGCCTTGGTTTACTACCGGTAGACCGCCTGTCAAGTTTCAGGTCATTTGGACTTCGTTTGATACTCCAACGGTTAACCGAGGGACCGAAAAGGCCTCGTGTGTGTGCAGCCCAACACCCCTCCATTTTGGCCCAAAAACCCACCAAACTCAGCTCCATCGTCTCGGTCGTTCGATCACGATTGTGTGGGCGAAAACCGCACCTCATTTGGACTCTCCTAGCTCCCTCTATGCCTATATAAAGCCCCCCGTTTTTCGGATCTCCTTCCACCTCCGAAACCCTAAAATCCATCTCCGCGCGGCCGGACGTGTCCGCCCGCCGCCCCGCCACCACGTGGCAGCCTCAGGTTCGCCGCCGCCTTCTCTCTCCTCCGCCAACGTCGGGGCCCGCCGCGGCCCGTGGCCGGCCCGCCCGCGCCCGCATCCGGGCCAGAGGGAGAGCGCGCGCCCGCGCCCTTCTTCCGCGGCGCCGGCCGCCGTCCTCGCCCCGCCACCTCATCGCCGGCGCGCCTCGCCCGGCCGGCCATCCCTGCACCGCCCGCCGTCCACGCCGGGGCTCGCCGCCGCCTCGCCCGGGGCTCGCCGAGCCTCCTCACGCCGGCCCGCGCCCCTCCGGTGCCCCTCCTCGCCGCGCGCCACCGCCCTCCGGCCTCCCCTCGCCGCCGACCGGTCGCCGGAGCCGGCCACCGTCGCCGGAGGACGAGCTGCTACAGTGCCCGCCGCCACTGCTACAGTAAACCCTAGATCTGAAATTTCGGACTAGGTTGACTTTTCCCTCTCCCGTTAAATTTTCATGCAACGTTTGACCTGCCATAACTTTTCATCTGTAGCTCCGATTTGGGCGTATGATATGTCAAAATTTTCGTCTCGTCGAGTAAATCATTTCATTCCATTGCATCATTTGCATTTGAGGTCATCTTGTTGCCCAAAATGCTGTTGGAATGAGGCATGTTGAGTTAAATTGCAGATCCGTTAGTCCAACATGCACTTTTGTCATTTTTACCATATTTAATCCGTGCATGATATGGCTGTGCCCCTTTGGGATGAATTGTTAAGCATGTTGTCTTCTTTCCAGAGGTGCCTTCCATGTATTTTTAGGATGTGTGTGTTGTCTTGTGCAAGCTTGCGAAGAGGGCTACCTGAGATTATCGATTTCAGGGACTTAGTGATTTTCACTAAGTCTGAGCCGTTTTAGTTCACGATGCTATATGTCCGGCTTGTTTCCTAGTGATCCGTGCCTCTTTTGAGGATAATCAGTAAGAATGATTTGTTATGCTTGTTGTGCTTAATCCATCCATGTCTTTACTTGTTATGTTGGAGCACCCTAGGTTGACTCAATCGAGCTCAACTTTTGGATAGTTGCTGTTTTGGGCAGATCGTAAACTCTTTTGCGATTTTGCCGGAGTAATTGCTAGTGATCCATGCATGCTATGCCATTGTTCTTGCCATGTCTAGCTAGCTTTTTGTGCCTTCTTTATGGATATATGCTTGCCTTGCCATGACTTGCACCGTAGTGAGAGCATCGAGCTCGTTTACATGCCTCCGTGAGTTATTATTTCAGCATGTCCCAGTTTTCACTAAGTCTGAAAACTGATTGTGTTTCATCAATGTTCGTGTGCTCGGTAGAGCATTTTGTGAACCCTTTTGACCCCAGGTCATTTTGGGTGTTTTGTTAAGATTGTTGAGTAGCTCCATGCCATGCTCTTACTTGCCATGTTCAGGTTTCCCTTCATGTTGTTTTGCTGCTCCGAAGAGAGCATCGTGGTCTGAAATTTCAGACTAGCGTTAATTTCGCTAAGTCTGAAATCTGTTTTGCTTATTCAGTTTTGCCATACTTGTTTGAAGCCCTTAATGGATGAATTTTCATATGCCTCAGTCATGATGATTTGTTAAGATTGATGAGTACATCACTGCCATGCCCTTTGTTTTCATGTTGGGTGGCTGTAGCATGTTCATTTTGCTGCATTTAGGAGCCTACTTGCTGTAAATCGCAGATCGGTTCGTTTAGTAAAACGCTTGCCATTTCTAAACCGTAGCTCCGATTGCCATGATCTTTATATCGTTTTCAGGGGATTTCTTCCCCTCTATCCAGTGGCACACTTGGTTTTCCAAGTTGGGGCCAGGTTCATGCATTTCCTGTTACATCTTGCATTTTGCATCCCGCATCGCATCCCGCATAGCATATCATCTTTGCATCTTATTGGTTGCCTTTGCACGTGGTTGATTGTATCCTTGTTGCTTGTTTGTGTTGTTGGGTAGAGCCGGGAGACGAGTTCGCTAACGAGGAGCCCGTTGAGTTTGCTTTTGAGGATCCAGTCAATTCTGACAACTGTGCAGGCAAGATGATCACACCCTTGAAATCACTACTATCTTTGCTATGCTAGTTTGCTCGCTCTTTTGCTTTGCCAATGCTACGATGCCTACCACTTGCTTGTCAGCCTCCCAATTGCCATGATTGAGCCTCTAACCCACAATTGTCCTAGCAAACCATTGATTGGCTATGTTACCGCTTTGCTCTAGCCCCTTCTTATAGCGTTGTTAGTTGCAGGTGAAGATTGGAGCCGTTCCTTGTTGGAACCTTTATTTACTTGTTGGGATATCATTATATTGCTATGTTATCTTTACTCATCTATATACTTGGTAAAGGGTGGAAGGCTCGGCCTCTCGCCTAGTGTTTTGTTCCACTCTTGCCGCCCTAGTTTCCGTCATATGAGTGTTATGTTCCCGGTTTGTTGCGTCCCTTACGCGGTTGGGCTATAATGGGAACCCCTTGATAGTTCGCCTTGATTAAAGCTTTTCCAGCAATGCCCAACATTGGTTTTACCATTTGCCACCTACCCTTTTCTTTCCCTTGGGTTTCCGGAGCCTGAGGGTCATCTTTATTTTAGCCCCCCACGGGCCAGTGCTCCTCTGAGTGTTGGTCCGAACCGAGCCACTTGCAGCGCCACCTCGGGGCAACTCGAGGGTTGGTTTTAGTTGTACGTAGTGTTCATCTGAGTGTGCCCTGAGAAAGAGATATGTGCAGCTCCTATCGGGATTTGTCGGCGCATTCGGGCTGTGTTGCTGGACTAGTTTTGACCTGTCGAATCATCTTGTTGTACCGGGATACCGAGTCTGATCGGTGGGTCCTGGGTGGAGGTCTATTCCTTCGTTGACCGTGAGAGCTTGTTATGGGCTAAGTTGGGACCCCCCTGCAGGGATTGATCTTTCGAAAGCCGTGCCCGCAGTTATGGGCAGATGGGAATTTGTTAATGTCCGGTTGTAGACAACTTGAACTTAATCAATTAAAAATGAATCAACTGCGTGTGTTGCCGTGATGGCCTCTTCTCGGCGGAGTCCGGGAAGTGGACACGGCGTTGGAGTTATGTTTGCGTAGTCTGCTCTATGTAGTTTCCGCTCGTGCTTTGCCTTCTCTTCCCGCTCTCTTTTGCGAATAAGTTAGCCACCATATATGCTAGTCGCTTGCTGCAGCTCCACTCACATTACCCCTTTCCTACCTATTAAGCTTAAATAGTCTTGATCGCGAGGGTGCGAGATTGCTGAGTCCTTTGTGGCTCACAGATTACTATTACACCAGATGCAGGGACCGATGATACTCCTCCGGATGGCGCGTTCGAGCTGAAGTGGGAGTACGACGAGGACTCTCAGCGATACTATGTTTCTTTTCCTGATGATCAGTAGTGGTGCCTATTCGGGGTTCGATTAAGGGTTTTATTCGCTTGTTGGGGGTCTTTTCTATTTTGGCGCCGTAGTCAGGCCATGAGTGTTTGTATGATGGATGCTATTTATGTACTTTGATGTGACGTGGCGAGTGTAAGCCAACTATTATTATTATTCCCCCTTTATATTATTATGTACATGGGTTGTGTGAAGATTGCCTCACTTGCGACATATGCCTTCAATGCGATTATGCCTCTAAGTCGTGCCTCGACACGTGGGAGATATAGTCGCATCGAGGGTGTTACAAGTTGGTAATCAGAGCCTTCCCCGACCTTAGGAGCCCCATTGCTTGATCGTTTTTAGCAGCCGAGTTGTGTCTAGAAAAATGTTTTGAGTCCTTAGGAATTATATATCGGAGAGCTTAGGAATTCTTTTTACTTCCCAGTCTCCTCATCGCTCTGGTAAGGCATCCTGACATAGAGTTTTGACTCTTCTCTTCTCAAATTTCACTAAAAAAAATTTTAGGATCACGCGAGTATCTTAGTTTTGTTCCGATGGCTTATGATGAGAATACTGTCTTGGTGCCTCCTGTCAGGGGTTTAGTGGAAGTGTCCCGGGGAGTTGAGCTCTGAGGTGTTGTCATCATAATTCTATCGTTGCAATTCTGGTATACTTGAGATATGTGCGCGACATCGAAAATCTCCTTTATGCAGTTCGTTGGTGAGATAACCTCGACGCCACCCAGTACTGGGGCGGGAGTTCGAGAGTATCGCCATAACTTGTATAACGGATGCTTTTCGAAGGTTGAGATAGATGGTTTCCGAAGGTTTCTTGGTGATGTGTTGAAGGATGGATGCAGCTGGATGTAGGATTTGCTAGCTTGGGTGAGATATTATGCTTCCCCTGTATCCTCAACACCTGATTGCATAACCGGAAAGTTTCGGAAATTTCATAGGTGGGAATTCAAGTAGCCTTAGGATATCTTTCCAACAGATGTGTGATATGAAATTGGGGTTCGACGTCTAGTGGTTCGCCTATTCACGGTTGATTTTACAGTGGCCTCGTTGTGTCTTAAAGAGTCCTTGGCTATGCTGACTCGGGGACGCTTCGTATGTCATGTGCACTGCCTTGTACATGATGGTGCTGTACGGTCGAGCCCGTGTAGGTCCTACCACGAACACTTCGGACGAAATTTCTATCATGTGTTTGTTCCGGCTTATCCCGCAAGCCAGCCCTTGGTTTTATTCGATTTGTGGTATTCGTTCTTCTTCGACGTCATATGTTGATTCCATCCCTCGTTGATGTACCTCTTCTACCTGATTCTTCGTGGCTTTGCAATTTAGGAATATGTGACCACTTCAAGAGAAGTGCATTCGTTCATTTTGTTCGGATGTGAAGACTTTATGTTGCAATTTTCATTCCGTTGGATTCACCTTCTATATTTCTCTATTTGTGTGCTAATGGTGGTCAACCTCTTCAGGATGGCTCCCGCTAAGAGCACCAGTCAGAACCAGAATCAAGATCCTCTGCCACCTCCGCCTCCTCCGGAAGCATGGCAGGCTGTGATGGCTGCTACTAATGCAAATACTCAGCTGATCATGCAAATCATCCAAGAGCGGAATCAAAGCAGTCAAGCGAATCAAGGCAGCAACCAGAACCAGTTTGCAACTCTGAATCAGTTCCTCGCAAATGGTCGAAAGACGTTCAGTAACTGCGTTGAGGCTACCGATGCTGATGATTGGTTAGTCGATCTGGGCAAGCATTTTGAATGTAGCAACGTCAGACCTGAAGATTTCGTCAAGTTCGCGTCTTTCCAGCTCAAGGATCAGGCCGCAGAGTGGTTTCAGCAGTACCGGGATTCCAGAGGTGGACGTTTGATCACTTGGGATGATTTCCGTCGGGATTTTCGAGCTCATCACATTCCTCAAAGTGTGACTGAAAGCAAACGTGAAGAATTCCGCAATCTGAAGCAAGGCACTTTGTCTGTCTATGACTACAACAAGTTGTTCCAGAAGCTCGCCCGTTTTGCCAAGCAGGATGTTCCTGATGAGAAGAGCATGATCTATCAGTTCAGGGGTGGTCTTCGTGAAGAAATTCAGCTCGCTCTTGTCCTCTTCGAGCCGCTGAGATACGATGAGTTCTACAACATGGCACTGAAGCAAGAGGCTGCTCAGCTCAGGTGTGATGCTTCCAGGAAGCGAGTCAGAGACACTACGTCTTCGTCCTCTACGCAAGTGGCGAAGCAACAGAAGTATTGGCTTCCTCCTCCTCCGTTCCGTCAGCCGTATCAGCAGAAGAGCAAAGGTGGCAGTGGTTCGTCCCACCCACCCAACCCAGGCTTTCAGAACAAGACTTCGTCTCAAGCTCCAAGATCGAGTGCTCCGTACCACCGTCCGCTCTCAGAGGTCATGTGCAACAAGTGCCAACAGAAGGGTCACTACGCCAACAAGTGTTTCAACCAGAGGCGTCTTCCTCCTCCTCCTCCTGTCAGATCGGCAAGTACAGCTGTGGTCAAGCATAACCCCAAGTCCGCCAAGGTCAACTTGCTGAATGCAGCTCGGGCAGAGGACTCGCCAGATGTGATTATGGGTAATCTTCCTGTCAATGACATTCCCGCAAGAGTACTTTTTGATACTGGTGCATCGCTTTCTTTTATTTCAACTCCATTTGTGGCCAAGCATGATATTGTGACCGAAAGGATTCCTGTTCCGTTGAAGATTGTGTCTCCGGGCAAGCAAATGACTTCTAACAATTGCGTCCCGGATATTTCTATCACATTGGGCGATTACAAGTTTCTCTCTTCTCCGGTGGTTCTTGGTAATTCTGATATCGACCTCATTCTTGGGATGGACTGGCTCACTAAACATAAAGCTCACCTCGATTGTGCAGCCAGGCAGATTCAACTGACTCATTCTTCTGAAGATGTCATTGTCTTTGCCGCTAGGGATAATACCATCCGGTTATTCTCTCTCAATGAAAAGGGTGAATTGGATGCTATTTCGCAGATTCCGGTTGTTTGTGAGTATCAAGATGTCTTCCCTGAAGAACTCCCAGGCATGCCTCCAAACCGGCCTGTTGAATTCGTTATTGAACTTGAGCCCGGTACGGAACCGGTGTGCAAACGGCCTTACAAGCTCGGCCCCGAAGAGTTGAAGGAGTTGAAGAAACAGCTCGATGTGCAAGAAAGGATGGGTCTTATTCGGCCTAGTACTTCTCCGTGGGGTTGTGGTGTTCTTTTTGTGAAGAAGAAGGATGGAACGGACCGACTTTGCGTTGATTATCGTCCATTGAACAAGAAGACCATCAAGAACAAATATCCACTTCCCAACATTAATGAGCTGTTCGAACAACTCAAGGGTGCCCAAGTATTCTCCAAGCTTGATCTCCGTATGGGTTATCATCAAATTCGCATTCGTGAACAAGATATTCCAAAGACGGCGTTCAGAACAAGCTATGGGTCATATGAATACACAGTTATGTCTTTTGGCCTCGCTAATGCTCCTCCGACGTTCTCTCGCATGATGAACTTCATCTTCAACCCCTATACCAACGACTTTGTCTTGGTCTATCTCGATGGTATCCTGGTTTTCTCGAAGAACAAGGAAGATCATGCCAAACACCTGCGTTTGGTTCTTGACAAGCTAAGGGAACATCAATTCTATGCCAAGTTCTCCAAGTGTGAGTTTTGGCTCGATGAAGTTCTTTATCTTGGTCATATTATCTCTGCCAAGGGCATTTCCGTGGATCCTGAGAAGGTGTCTGCAATTGTTAATTGGGAACCTCCTCAGAATGTGAAGCAACTCCGTAGCTTCCTCGGTCTTGCAAGTTATTGCCGAAGATTCGTCGAAAACTTCTCCAAGATCGCGAATCCTCTCTCAAATCTTCTTCAGAAGCACGTCAAGTACGTTTGGTCTCCGGAGTGTGATGTTGCTTTCAACGCTTTGAAAGAGAAATTGATCACTGCTCCAGTTCTAACTCCGCCTGACGAAGCCAAGCCGTACGAGGTCTTTTGTGATGCCTCTCTCCAAGGTCTCGGTGCAGTACTGATGCAAGAGAAGAAAGTTGTTGCTTATACCTCTCGCCAGTTGAAGCCAAATGAGAAGAACTACCCCAGTCATGATCTTGAGTTAGCGGCAGTTGTGCACGCATTGTTGACTTGGAGACATCTTCTCTTGGGAAGGAAAGTGGACATTTTCACTGATCACAAGAGTCTCAAGTACATCTTCACTCAGCCTAATCTCAACCTCAGGCAGACTCGATGGGTCGAAATGATTCAAGAGTACAATCCGAGTATCGAGTATACTCCAGGCAAGGCTAATGTGATTGCTGACGCTTTGAGCAGAAAAGCATATTGCAACAATCTGATTCTCAAGCCTTATCAACCCGAGCTTTGTGAAGCCTTCCGCAAACTGAATCTGCAAGTTGTTCCTCAAGGTTTCCTTGACAACCTTCAAGTTTCTCCTACCTTGGAAGACCAGATTCGCCAAGCCCAGCTTCTTGATGCGATGGTGAAAAAGGTGAAGATTGGTATTGCAAAGAGTCAGTCCAAGTACAAGTGCTACCGACTTGATGACAAGGACACTCTCTTCTTCGAGGATCGAATTGTTGTGCCCAAAGGTGAACTTCGTAAAGTGATCATGAATGAGGCTCACAACTCTCTCCTCTCCATCCACCCTAGGAGCACGAAGATGTATCAAGACCTGAAGCAAACTTATTGGTGGACTCGAATGAAGCGCGAGATCGCTCAATTCGTGAATGAATGTGATGTCTGCAGAAGAGTGAAAGCAGAACACCAAAGGCCAGCAGGTCTCCTCCAACCTCTCGCCATTCCAGAATGGAAGTTTGACCACATTGAAATGGATTTCGTGACTGGGTTTCCTAAGTCCAAGCGTGGCAATGATGCTATATTCGTTGTCATCGACAAGCTGACCAAAGTGGCTCATTTCTTGCCTATCAAAGAGTCAATCACTGCAGCTCAATTGGCGGAGCTCTACACCTCTCGCATTGTCTCTCTGCACGGTATTCCTCAAGTGATATCTTCAGACCGTGGCAGCATCTTTACCTCCAAGTTCTGGGATTCTTTTCAGAAGTCCATGGGCACCAACATTCGCTTCAGCACTGCTTTCCATCCTCAAACAAGCGGTCAAGTCGAGCGTGTCAACCAGATTCTTGAAGATATGCTCAGGGCTTGTGTTATCTCCTTCGGCATGAAGTGGGAGGATTGCCTTCCTTATGCTGAATTCTCGTACAACAACAGTTTCCAAGCAAGTTCCGGCAAGGCCCCGTTTGAAATTCTGTATGGTAGGAAGTGCCGTACACCTCTCAACTGGTCTGAAACCGGTGAACGTCAGCTGCTGGGTAATGACCTGATCACAGAGGCAGAAGAAATGTGCAAGGTCATTCGTGATAACCTCAAAGCAGCCCAGTCTTGTCAGAAGAGCTACTACGACAGCAAGCACCGTGATTTGGCCTTCGAGATCGGAGATCATGTCTACCTCCGCGTCTCTCCTATGAAAGGGACTCGTCGCTTCGGTATCAAAGGGAAGCTTGCCCCAAGATACGTCGGGCCTTTCAAGATCGTCAGCAAGAGAGGCGACCTCGCCTATCAACTCGAGCTTCCTGCAACCTTTGCCAATGTTCATGATGTGTTCCATGTCTCGCAACTCCGTAAATGCTTCAAGACACCTGAGCGCACCGTCAACTTCGAGGACATTGAGCTCCAAGAAGATCTCTCATACCGTGAGCACCCAGTTGCAATCCTTGAAGAGACTGAACGCAAAACTCGCAACAAGTCAATCAAGTTTCTCAAAGTTAAGTGGTCACACCATTCCGACCGTGAAGCTACCAGGGAACACGAGGATCACCTCCGTTCTGAGTACCCGGAGTTCTTTCAGTCCTAGATCTCGGGACGAGATCTTTTCGTAGTGGTGGAGTGATGTAACGCCCCACATGTAACCTTCCCCAATTGTACTCCAACTCATGCCGTTTCCGGCATTAAGTTATATTTAATTCTCGGGTTCGGGTCTTTATCTCTGTGTGTTGTTTTTGTTTTCGTGCATCTCATATCATGTCGTCACGTGCATCGCATTTGCATACATGTTCATCTCATGCATTCGAGCTTTTTCCCCGTTGTCCGTTTTGCATTCCGGCGCTTCGTTCTCCTCCGGTGGCCATTTCTAGCTTTCTTTCGTGTGTGGGGATTAAACATTTCCGGATTGGACCGAGACTTGCCATGCGGCCTTGGTTTACTACCGGTAGACCGCCTGTCAAGTTTCGGGTCATTTGGACATCGTTTGATACTCCAACGGTTAACCGAGGGACCGAAAAGGCCTCGTGTGTGTGCAGCCCAACACCCCTCCATTTTGGCCCAAAAACCCACCAAACTCAGCTCCATCGTCTCGGTCGTTCGATCACGATTGTGTGGGCGAAAACCGCACCTCATTTGGACTCTCCTAGCTCCCTCTATGCCTATATAAAGCCCCCCCCCCCCGTTTTTCGGATCTCCTTCCACCTCCGAAACCCTAAAATCCATCTCCGCGCGGCCGGACGTGTCCGCCCGCCGCCCCGCCACCACGTGGCAGCCTCAGGTTCGCCGCCGCCTTCTCTCTCCTCCGCCAACGTCGGGGCCCGCCGCGGCCCGTGGCCGGCCCGCCCGCGCCCGCATCCGGGCCAGAGGGAGAGCGCGCGCCCGCGCCCTTCTTCCGCGGCGCCGGCCGCCGTCCTCGCCCCGCCACCTCGTCGCCGGCGCGCCTCGCCCGGCCGGCCATCCCTGCACCGCCCGCCGTCCACGCCGGGGCTCGCCGCCGCCTCGCCCGGGGCTCGCCGAGCCTCCTCACGCCGGCCCGCGCCCCTCCGGTGCCCCTCCTCGCCGCGCGCCACCGCCCTCCGGCCTCCCCTCGCCGCCGACCGGTCGCCTGAGCCGGCCACCGTCGCCGGAGGACGAGCTGCTACAGTGCCCGCCGCCACGGCTACAGTAAACCCTAGATCTGAAATTTCGGACTAGGTTGACTTTTCCCTCTCCCGTTAAATTTTCATGCAACGTTTGACCTGCCATAACTTTTCATCTGTAGCTCCGATTTGGGCGTATGATATGTCAAAATCTTCGTCTCGTCGAGTACATCATTTCATTCCAGTGCATCATTTGCATTTGAGGTCATCTTGTTGCCCAAAATGCTGTTGGAAGGAGGCATGTTGAGTTAAATTGCAGATCCGTTAGTCCAACATGCACTTTTGTCATTTTTACCATATTTAATCCGTGCATGATATGCCTGTGCCCCTTTGGGATGAATTGTTAAGCATGTTGTCTTCTTTCCAGAGGTGCCTTCCATGTATTTTTAGGATGTGTGTGTTGTCTTGTGCAAGCTTGCGAAGAGGGCTACCTGAGATTATCGATTTCAGGGACTTAGTGATTTTCACTAAGTCTGAGCCGTTTTAGTTCACGATGCTATATGTCCGGCTTGTTTCCTAGTGATCCGTGCCTCTTTTGAGGATAATCAGTAAGAATGATTTGTTATGCTTGTTGTGCTTAATCCATCCATGTCTTTACTTGTTATGTTGGAGCACCCTAGGTTGACTCAATCGAGCTCAACTTTTGGATAGTTGCTGTTTTGGGCAGATCGTAAACTCTTTTGCGATTTTGCCGGAGTAATTGCTAGTGATCCATGCATGCTATGCCATTGTTCTTGCCATGTCTAGCTAGCTTTTTGTGCCTTCTTTATGGATATATGCTTGCCTTGCCATGACTTGCACCGTAGTGAGAGCATCGAGCTCGTTTACATGCCTCCGTGAGTTATTATTTCAGCATGTCCCAGTTTTCACTAAGTCTGAAAACTGATTGTGTTTCATCAATGTTCGTGTGCTCGGTAGAGCATTTTGTGAACCCTTTTGACCCCAGGTCATTTTGGGTGTTTTGTTAAGATTGTTGAGTAGCTCCATGCCATGCTCTTACTTGCCATGTTCAGGTTTCCCTTCATGTTGTTTTGCTGCTCCGAAGAGAGCATCGTGGTCTGAAATTTCAGACTAGCGTTAATTTCGCTAAGTCTGAAATCTGTTTTGCTTATTCAGTTTTGCCATACTTGTTTGAAGCCCTTAATGGATGAATTTTCATATGCCTCAGTCATGATGATTTGTTAAGATTGATGAGTACATCACTGCCATGCCCTTTGTTTTCATGTTGGGTGGCTGTAGCATGTTCATTTTGCTGCATTTAGGAGCCTACTTGCTGTAAATCGCAGATCGGTTCGTTTAGTAAAACGCTTGCCATTTCTAAACCGTAGCTCCGATTGCCATGATCTTTATATCGTTTTCAGGGGATTTCTTCCCCTCTATCCAGTGGCACACTTGGTTTTCCAAGTTGGGGCCAGGTTCATGCATTTCCTGTTACATCTTGCATTTTGCATCCCGCATCGCATCCCGCATAGCATATCATCTTTGCATCTTATTGGTTGCCTTTGCACGTGGTTGATTGTATCCTTGTTGCTTGTTTGTGTTGTTGGGTAGAGCCGGGAGACGAGTTCGCTAACGAGGAGCCCGTTGAGTTTGCTTTTGAGGATCCAGTCAATTCTGACAACTGTGCAGGCAAGATGATCACACCCTTGAAATCACTACTATCTTTGCTATGCTAGTTTGCTCGCTCTTTTGCTTTGCCAATGCTACGATGCCTACCACTTGCTTGTCAGCCTCCCAATTGCCATGATTGAGCCTCTAACCCACAATTGTCCTAGCAAACCATTGATTGGCTATGTTACCGCTTTGCTCTAGCCCCTTCTTATAGCGTTGTTAGTTGCAGGTGAAGATTGGAGCCGTTCCTTGTTGGAACCTTTATTTACTTGTTGGGATATCATTATATTGCTATGTTATCTTTACTCATCTATATACTTGGTAAAGGGTGGAAGGCTCGGCCTCTCGCCTAGTGTTTTGTTCCACTCTTGCCGCCCTAGTTTCCGTCATATGAGTGTTATGTTCCCGGTTTGTTGCGTCCCTTACGCGGTTGGGCTATAATGGGAACCCCTTGATAGTTCGCCTTGATTAAAGCTTTTCCAGCAATGCCCAACATTGGTTTTACCATTTGCCACCTACCCTTTTCTTTCCCTTGGGTTTCCGGAGCCTGAGGGTCATCTTTATTTTAGCCCCCCACGGGCCAGTGCTCCTCTGAGTGTTGGTCCGAACCGAGCCACTTGCAGCGCCACCTCGGGGCAACTCGAGGGTTGGTTTTAGTTGTACGTAGTGTTCATCTGAGTGTGCCCTGAGAAAGAGATATGTGCAGCTCCTATCGGGATTTGTCGGCGCATTCGGGCTGTGTTGCTGGACTAGTTTTGACCTGTCGAATCATCTTGTTGTACCGGGATACCGAGTCTGATCGGTGGGTCCTGGGTGGAGGTCTATTCCTTCGTTGACCGTGAGAGCTTGTTATGGGCTAAGTTGGGACCCCCCTGCAGGGATTGATCTTTCGAAAGCCGTGCCCGCGGTTATGGGCAGATGGGAATTTGTTAATGTCCGGTTGTAGACAACTTGAACTTAATCAATTAAAAATGAATCAACTGCGTGTGTTGCCGTGATGGCCTCTTCTCGGCGGAGTCCGGGAAGTGGACACGGCGTTGGAGTTATGTTTGCGTAGTCTGCTCTATGTAGTTTCCGCTCGTGCTTTGCCTTCTCTTCCCGCTCTCTTTTGCGAATAAGTTAGCCACCATATATGCTAGTCGCTTGCTGCAGCTCCACTCACATTACCCCTTTCCTACCTATTAAGCTTAAATAGTCTTGATCGCGAGGGTGCGAGATTGCTGAGTCCTTTGTGGCTCACAGATTACTATTACACCAGATGCAGGGACCGATGATACTCCTCCGGATGGCGCGTTCGAGCTGAAGTGGGAGTACGACGAGGACTCCCAGCGATACTATGTTTCTTTTCCTGATGATCAGTAGTGGTGCCTATTCGGGGTTTGATTCAGGGTTTTTAGTCGCTTGTTGGGTGTCTTTTCTATTTTGGCGCCGTAGTCGGGCCATGAGTGTTTGTATGATGGATGCTATTTATGTACTTTGATGTGACGTGGCGAGTGTAAGCCAACTATTATTATTATTCCCCCTTTATATTATTATGTACATGGGTTGTGTGAAGATTGCCTCACTTGCGACATATGCCTTCAATGCGATTATGCCTCTAAGTCGTGCCTCGACACGTGGGAGATATAGTCGCATCGAGGGTGTTACACATACACATACATTTTTTGTTTTTTAGTTATACAAATAGTTAGAAATTTTTCTGTTTTTTAGAAATTGTTAGAAATTTTTCTGTTTTTTAGAAATAGTTAGAAATGTTAGAATTGTTAGAATAGTTAGAAATGTTAGAATTGTTAGAATAGTTAGAATTGTTAGAAATTTTTCTGTTTTTTAGTTATAGAAATAGTTATAAAAAAGTTAGAATTGTTAGAAATTTTTCTTTTTTTTAGAAATTGTTAGAAATTTTTCTGTTTTTTAGAAATAGTTAGAAATGTTAGAATTGTTAGAATAGTTAGAATTGTCAGAAATTTTTCTGTTTTTAGTTATAGAAATAGTTATAAAAAAGTTAGAATTGTTAGAAATTTTTCTGTTTTTTAGTTATAAAAAAGTTAGAATTTTTTTTTAGTTCTAGAAATATTAGAAATGTTATAGAAATGTTAGTTATATAGAAATGTTAGAAATTTTAGTTATCAAAATCCAATCATTAAAAAAATGTTACTTTTTGCGGGCATATAGCTAGTATTTGTTCTCGACGATGCCCGGCCCGCATCCTCGCCGTCGACCCGTCCGACTGACCCATGTCCGGGACTGGGCTCCGTCGGGCTGGCACTGGGAGGTGCTGCCTGGAGGGGCGCCCCGCTTGATGAGGAACCCGGCCCCGGGTCCCGTCGTCGACCCTGATCTCATTTGGTGGCGTTCGCGTGGGCCAGTTTCGGTGCGGAGGGAGCCGGCCCCGCCGGAGGTGGTACGTCGCCGTGTCAGGGAGGAGGACGAGCACGTCCATCGCTACATGGTTGCGTTAGAGGGCGGCAGGTTCTCCAATACCTGGCAGTTTCTTCAGGGATCTCACTTCAGCTATGATCCTGCGAGGGTTCCTTCTCTTCGGGTGTCCACCGCCCGCGCCGCAGGAACCGCGAGTGTCCTAGATTCTTCTGTAGTATTCGATCTTTATTAGCTACCAAGCCAGTGATGTACTCGATATATAATATTCAAGACAATGTATTCGAGATTATATATTATTCGAGACGATGTATTTGAGATTATATCTATTATTCGAGACGATGTATTCGAGATTATATCTATTATTCGAGACGATGTATTCGAGATTATATCTATTATTCGAGACGATGTAATTTGAATACTAAATTGTTTTATATTTCTTTTGGCATAGTTAAATAAAAGCTATGGCGGACAATACCAACAGAGAGGGAGAACAGACCATGTTCGATATAATACGCGGGCCAGATGATGATCAGAATGAAGAAGATTATGACGGCTCCGAATTTCTAAACAACACCGGAGAGGGTGATATGATATTCGATCGCGACGACCGAATTGATGAAGTCATGAACTACGATTATGACAACACCGGAGAGGTATATATATTTATATAAGCAGGCATCTGGTGATCGTCACATGTTTTAAATGAGTTGAAGATATATTAACGAATCGATCTTTCTTCTTTCAGCCATCCGGATCGAGCAAATCTTCAGGTAACAGGACGAAACGAGGCCCGAACAAAAAGTTGAAGGAGGGCGTAAAGTATAATATCGAGGCAATCAAACGTAAAGGCGAACCATTAGCGCCTAAGAAGATTGCGGACAAGTTCGTTCGTCAGTGCGCAGTTCTTGTGAAGTACCAACTCCCGATCTCCCTTCAAGAATGGAGAAAGCCAGCAAAGTCACGTCCAGATCTTACTTTTGTTGACAACAGACAAAAAAGTCTGCTTTGGGATACTCTCATGGAACATTTCACCCTACCAGATCATTTCACAGAAGCAGATGTGCAGAAAGTCAAGGACGCTGCTCTTAGGAAGATGGCGGTTGCATTCAAGAACCACAAGAATCGTGAATGGGACAAGTACGTCAAGGGAGGAAGGAAGACTCCAGTATTCAAGGGAACACTAGCGAATCAAAGTGCTCGTTGGGAAGATTTCGTGAAATTCAAGAAGTCAGAATTATCTAAGGAACGGTCAAGAATAAACAAGGCCAATGCCGCAAAAAAGGATAAGTTCCATAAGCTGGGGCCAGGTGGCTATGCGGTGGGAATGCCTAAGTGGGATAAGTCTGAGAAAGAGATGCTGGATGCAAGTGTCACTCCAGAAACATTGAGTTGGCCCCCCAGGTGCAGGACTTGGTTCTATGCACATGGGGGGAGTTGGACCCGAAGTCAGGCAAAGTTTCCAAGAAGGCATGTCTGGACGGAGCCGAAGATAAGCTACTTGTTGCAATAGAAGAGGCTCGATCTGGGTTGTTCGAGCCCAACAGAGAGAACGAGCTTACGCGTGCCCTGGGAAATCCTGAACACGCGGGAAGAACACGAAGCATGGGCGCTATTCCGTGGTATGAGGGGTTTTCGGACTGGAACGCCGACTACAGAACCCATGCGAGAAAGAAGATTGCGGAGGGGAAGAAGAGGAAGATGGAGGAGGAGCAGAGGAAGCTCGACTATGAATGCCTTCAAGGCCTAGAATCAGCGCACGCGGACTTGGCAATCAAATTCCAGCGGCAGCAGGAGCAGATCGACTCACTTAGCCAGCAAAGGGGGTCTCGGCAGCTGCAGCAGCTAGCGGATGATCCAGCATTGGATACCACCGCCCCATCCATGCCGAGAAGCAGCATGGGTTCCGCCCCGTTTGACGCAATGCTGGATAGATACCCCATGGATGATATCGCGGAGAACACTAACTGCGAGCTACCTTCAAAATTAAGAACATATCCTTGAAGGTGGCGGAAGGTGTTGCTTATACAAATTCCCCCGATGCAACCTTCCATTGCAACCCGATTCCAGCAAGCTATGCTCGTGTCGTGGTTGATGAGGTGGTGGACCAATATTCGGGGCTAGAGCTTGACATTCCTGGAGGTGACGAGGAGCACACACTCGGAGATGCCGGACATCGTATCATCCTATGGAGAAAGGATTGCATCATCTTTCGAAGGCCACCGACACCGCGTCACTCGACTCCTCGTCGAAGTCCGCCACCGAGTCAGCAGATTCCCGCTCCTCCAAGTCCACCAACGCGTGAGGCCACTCCTCCTCCTCCAAGTCCGGCAAAGTGTCAGGCCACTCCTCCTCCAACTCCGACATAGCGTCAGACGTCCACTCCTCCTCCAAGTCCGGCACAACCTCAGGTCACTGCAAGTCCGGCACAGCTTCAGGCCACTCCTCCTCGTTCAACTCAGCCCCGTCAGCCGTCTCCGCCGCCTCAGCAATCGCAGAAGAGACACCCCGCAGCTATGGTGCATAGCGGTACGAGTCGAGGTCATAGTACAGGAAGTACAGGCGGAGGCAAGCGATATAAATATGGTCCAAACCTCACTACTCCTCTTCCTGATAGGGCTTACGACTGGACCGAGGAGCAAACCAATGCCATAGTGCGGGCAGAAGTCGACGCCCATTTTGGACCGAAACCGCCACCGCCGCCAAGGGAGAAAGTGCCTGTGGAAGTAGTTGACCACTTCATTCGTATGGCTCAACCACCAGCTCCTAAGCCTGTTGACACAGACTATGAGCGCCACATCAGTAAGTTACATCGACAACGTCTATAGAAGGAGGCGAGATCGAGCTCGAGCAAACAACAAGCAGCTGTCAAAAAATGCGGGAAAACTGTTGCCCAGCTGGGAGAACTGTCAGGACCCCGATTCCAAGTCACATCAATCTAGCCGGTAACACCTCATATCACTTTGCGGCCTCACACACGGTATCCCACGGGTGTCGCCTTACCATGGCCCGGGACCGGTTGCGCCTTTTGGCTCACGTATATGATAGTGTCGCTAGCATCCATATGACAGAGAACCCGGGCCGACATGGCTAGTCGTGAAACCAAAGCAGCACTAACCCATGGGAACAGGCATACATGAATCAACCTCGAGCATGTCGGTCAACAGCGTGTGACTCCGGGCTGTAGCACTGGGCTAACAGGACTCTGGGGACCCCAGGCTGTAGCAGGCTAGGCAGGACTCCGGAAGTCACCGCGTGACATTTCCCCGAAGGGACAGACATAGGAACGAAGTGAATCACATGCCGGCCAGTCAAGTGTCCTGAGCAGTAGTGCTGGGCTAGCAGGACTCCGGTGAACCGGGCTGTAGCGGACTACTATGGCTCGAGGAGCACTAGACTACATTTCCCCATAAGAAAGGCTGCCAAGGATAAACAACTAGATTGTCGGATCCCACACATACCAAGCATTTCAATCATACACACAATATGCTCGATATGTGTAAATACAACATGGCATCACAACAAGACTCTACGACTCAAGTATTAATTCATTAGGCTCCGAAGAGCCAGATATTGCAAACATGGGTCTCATGACCCAACATTCAGAGCATACAAGTCAAACACATGCGGAAGCTTAACATGTCTGAGTACATACATCTATAAATGAAAAGGGCTAAGAAGCCTGACTATCTACCAGATCCTGCCGAGGGCACAAGATCGTAGCTGAGGTATCAAGCTAAACGTCGAAGTCCACGCGGAACTACTAGCGAGACTGAAATCTCTCTGCAAAACATAAATTAAGCAAACGTGAGTACAAAGGTACTCAGCAAGACTTACATCAGAACTAGCTACATATGCATCGGTATCAACAAGGGGGGGTGGTGGAGTTTAACTGCAGCAAGCCAGCTTTTACTCAGTGGCTACTCTGAACTACGAGGGCAAGCAACTCTATGAGGTGGCGCACACGAGTCCACACATTCACCATTCAATACACCACTATGGATCCGCTCCCGTCTCCCTACGAGAAGGTCATCCATAGCACTCACGCTTATCTTGCGAGTTTTAGGGTATCCACTTTCACTTGTCTATGAACTATGCAAGGGGGTCCAAGTTTCCATATCCGAGGAATCCGGCTATTCGAATAGATAATGATAACCCTGCAGGGGTGTACTTCTTCACACACGCTCCCACCACTTACCGTCGTTTACATGACATGTACTCGGCAACCTTCAAGCGAAAGCCCAACGAGGGTGTCGGCCACGGCCTACCTAAACACTTAAGTCTCTAGTCCAGGTTTATCGCCTATCCAGGTTCCATCCGCAGGGAGTCCGGCCGAGGTTTCCACATACGGCCCCGAACGATGTGAACAGGGTTCCCGAGACACCAAACGGGCGCCCGGTACACCGTGCCACGGTGTATCTACCGCAACATAGCCCACCCCTAGGGTCAGTGCTACGCACGGCCACCAACACATAACCTACAAACACCAGAAACTAGTTGCAACTCCTGGACAGAGTACTAGGGTGATTAAGAAGCCGAGAGGGTCAATTAAGGATCCCAATGAGTGGTAGTAGCTGTTCATGGATCACAGACACAGAACTCAGTTCCTGAGGACGGCTGCAATGAGACAACCCACCATGTACTCCTACATGGCCTCTCACGGCTACCTTTACCAAATCGTGTTCACACACTTAGCTCACACACAGTAGGACATGTTCACAACTTTCCAATTCATCCCCGATGAATCAGACCCGACACCACTCTAAGCAATAGCAGGCATGACAAGCAAACATGAATGAGTAGGCACATCAGGGCTTAAACAACTCCTACTCATGCTAGTGGGTTTCATCTATTTACTGTGGCAATGACACGTCATGCAAAGGAAAGGGGTTCAACTACCGCAACAAGTAACAGATGATCGTTGTTGTCCTAATGCAGTAAAAGAGAGCAGGAGCAAGAGAGGGGGGATTGTATCGGAATGAACAAGGGGGTTTTGCTTGCCTGGCATTTCTGAAGATAATATAGCTCTTCATCGGTGTCATCGAATTCATCGCTAGAAACATCATCGACTGAGAGGGGACGGTTACTGGCAAACAGAGAAGGACACAATCAATGCAATGCAACAATATGATGCATGATCATGACATGGCAATATGCTGTGATTTGAGCTAATGCATCTAGCTATGATTTAAATGAAGTTGGTTTGAGTACAAGATTCAAATTCCAACCCCATATATGATTATTTAAATGCCCTTTACTTGTTTTGTCTAAAACAGAGGACAACCATTGTTCAAACATGCATGAAAATGGTACAGATGGATTCCTTGAATTTTTCTGATAATTTTTCATATATAATTTATCTTATTTGGAGTTACGGTTGAATTTCTATGATTTTTAGAAGTTTTGGGCATTTTCTGGAATTTCCTAATTTAATTAAATCCAGAAAATGTATTACTGCGTCAGCATGAGGTCATGATGGCGTCAGCAAGTCAACAGGCGCCGTCCAGGTCAAACCTGACCAGTGGGGTCCACTGGTCAGTGACACAGTGTCAACTACAGGGGCTGATGTGTGGGTCCGGTCAACGTTGACGTGGCACGGTCAAACTGACACGTGGGGCCGGCGGTATTAACCTAAACTAAACAGAGAATAAAACCCGGGTTAATTAAGACATAGGGCCCATAGTCAGTGAGAGAGGGGGTTTGTTAGTGGCGTCATTAGCCACTAATGACGTCCACGTCGGCACGCCGGAGTTTGGCCGGCGACGACCATCCAACTCGGCGGAGGCGCGCCGGAATCGCGCTGCGGTTGTCGGCTGAGCATGCGGTTTGGTCCTACGGTGAGCTGGAAGTGTGCCGCACCCAGTGGTGGAGGCGGTTGGGTGCGGGAAGGCCGGAAACGACGCCGGCGAGCTCGGCTGCGGCGGCCGGAGTTCGGACCTCGGCGGAAATGGCGTTGCGGAGCACGGGCGAGCAAAGTAAAACGCTACGCAGCCTCTTGGGGTCACCAGGAGCTTGGTGAGGTGCACGGGCGTGACTCGTTCGAGCTCAAGCCACGGCGGCGACAAGGCCAGACGGCGGTGAGCTTCTGGCACGGCGGGGATCGATGGTTGCGGCATGAATTCGTCGAGGGGAGCAGGGGGTAAGTGGTCAGGGGCTCACAGCGATGACGAGGGAACGCTCGGCAAGGTCGGGGACGGTCCGGAGCCGACGAATTTGACGGAGATGGCCGGCGGTCCCGAGGTTGAAGAAGGCATCGATGGCGGCGCTTCGAGGCGTCCGGCGTCGCGTGGCTCGGTGAGGGGGCTGGCGACGAGGTGCAGGAGCTCGGGAGCCAGTCAGGGAAGCGAGGGGGAGGCGGTGGTGCACGTCGGCGATGGCGGGCGTGTTTGGGTGGTGCGAGGGAGAGAGCCAGAGGAGGGGACGAGGCCGGGGGAGAGTGAGAGGGGGCCGAGAGGGCTGCGTGGCGTCGTCTGGAGCCGTCCAGGCCGTCGAGGGGGCACGCAGGCAAGGTGGAGGTGGCACGGGAGCGTGCCTGCGCTCGGCGACCACGCGCGCGCGTCCTCCTGGCAGGAGCTTGAGGACGGTGGTGCTGGTGGACTGGGCCTGTTGGCTGGGCTGCCATCTGGGCCGGCTTCAGGTAAGGCCAGGTAAACTCTGTCTCTCTCTTTTTATTTCTATTTTCTATTTATTTTGTTTTGTTTTGATTTAGCAAAAGTACTAAACCATTTGGTAAATTTCTGAAAATAATTGTGGGCACTTGTGAAATTATTTCCAACAGCCCTCATTTAGTTTCAGAATTATTTGAGCATTTAATATATTTATAGCATTTAAATGCTCAAATTCAAATACTTTATGATTTAATTCAAAAATCCAGAATAGCCTAGAAATATGTGCATGACTTTTGGCAGAGGTTTTCACCTTTAACAAAAATCATGAACTTTTCTAAAGGGCGATCTAGGTCATTGAAAATATTTTTTTATTGAACCTAGTTGAATTCATTTGGTGCTAGGGTTTAGGCAATCCCCATTTCAGGTTTAACTGAAATTTAAACATGATGCAACACCAGATGCTAGCACTAGGCATTAATAGAACTAGGGATGTGACAACTCACCCCCACTAAACAAGAATCTCGGCCCGAGATTCAAGACGTGAGGTAAGATGAAGGGGAAAACACAAGCTAACATAATCTTGACGATCTAGGTTGCATCTCATAAGGTTGTTGATTTGATCACCATCATTGTCTCGATGTCTTGCTCTGAGAACTCCAACCAACATGACAACAAGAGGGAAGGGAGAACTCTAGAAGGATCGATCTTCTCGAAGATCGAACAACTCAGGATCAACTCATGGAGTGAGACATAGGAACATCTCTGGAGCTGAGAGGCAAAACTTGCATCAGGAGCGATAGAAGAAACAATTTGACGAGGGTTTCAAAGTAGCGAGGGAAATTGCCATGATACCATAACGAGACATCTTAAGGAAAGTGACTCGCAGAAATTTTCCCTTAAGTGGCAAAAAGAATTACTTTTGATTCAGAGATCATTGAAACTCTTCATACCAGCTTAAGGCAATTTACAATTGATCGTTTGAGGTAGCTTGAAGAGATGGCATACTTGGACTAGGATGGATGATGTGGACTACCTTGTTGAAGACAACGCACTGGATGATTTTTGCTTATCATCGGAGATGGATGGGACCCATGGTATGTCCACTTTGAAGATGATCCTGAACAACAACTACTAAGGTGCAAGCTGGGAACAAAATGAAAATGTTGGGAATGATTCTGGTAACTGGGGAAGAACTCAACAGTCGAGAGTGAGTCCACTGTTTGAGAAGGTTTTAACATAACCGAGGAAACTAGAAGAAAATCCCAGTTAACACCAACGGTAAAACCTGGTGCTAGCGCATGCTCTCAAGAACTTGAGAATCTCCATATTCATCAAGGTTTTACCAATATCCGTGTCAAGGATTCTGGCAACACAACATACCACCATGATGAATGGTGATGGATAATGCAGATGCAAAGGAAGATAACACCTTCTCAGATTTCACCTTAGCGAGGCCAAGGGAACAAAATCTGGATGATCGACCGAGAGACATTTAGCACTCCACTTCTAATATTCTCCTTGATGTGCTAGGATGACCCATTTATTGATACGGTTTGGTATCTAGGACATCAAGTAAAGGTCGGACTTCGGAAGCTCAAAAATCCGTAAGGATTAACTACGGAGGTAAATCCTATGAAATCCTCATGGAAAGGTGGCCAACTATCTGCAATCGAGATACTACAATAATAGGTCTTCCGGCTGGATGTGTTGGCCACGACATCCACTTTACAGGTTATCAAGAGACCAATATTATAGCTCTTCAGAAACGTTCCAACCATCATATCTGCCTGAGATTCAGATCTGGCTGGTAACAGGATATTTCAGACAGCATGTCCGGAAAAAGGAAGTTTGCAACACAAACCGACGAGATGACGTTGCGAGATTCTCGGGAAATGAACTACGATAGCAAGCTCCAAAACATGAGCTGGTTCTGCTACATACATGTGAACACACTGTCCCAGACAAGCATGATCACGTAGTAGTCTTATAATAGAACACTACCGAAATCAGGGGGGAACCATCTTCGAGGATATTGGAATCTTGTGCATGAACTAGTATTCGCACAACAACTTCTTTTCCTCGAACAAATCAATCAGTGGCTTGGTGTGCTAGGAACACATATGGAGTGGAGGTAATCAATCTGCCAAACCATAGAATACTTCGCACGTGCATGACTGACTTGGGATGATTCCAAGGGAAACAAAACAAACCTTTCTCAAATTCATGGCGGCAACTTACACCTAATGCACGTGAATTCGAGGAAGTCACTTCTTCCATCCAAGCATAAGCTTCATGAACGGAACACGAAGGCATTGCTTACAAAGTTTCCAACACTAGGTTGATGTTCAACATGAATCATGGGGGGAGACAAAATGCTGTTGATGGGCTCAATAGCAACTCATCGGAATTTCCATATCACTGGACTTCCACCATCATGTGAACACGGTGATAGCATTGGTCAGACCCAAAAAAATGTAATGGTGTATGCTCGGGGGATAGACCACGAGTAAGACAACATTACGAACATCGTTGGCTCTGGTTTGACTTGACGATAGCCCATACTCAAATCAAAGTTTAGATACAACAATAGGTCCAACAATTGATCACAAGGACCAATCGATGAAGATATTATCTTTCTTCAACACACACACAAGGATATCCCTTAAGAGTGAACTAAGTAGATTAAGCTTTTATCTTCCAACTCTCCAAGTTGTTGTTTAGCTTAACCAACCAGCTCAGGGGGTAACCGACATAGATTTCTTGGAGAATGGCTGGTTTACAAGAAACCAACTCGATCACGAGCTCAACATAGCGGTCAGGTGACAACCTGGTAATACTTCCGAGAAGATATTCAGAAAATCACGAACCACCGATAAGTTATTAAGCTCGAGAACAATCTTGCTTTTCAGGGCAAGATGATATGATCAAGGAGTGAGGGATTGACACAATCCTAACTCGTTGATCGAAGAGTGCACCGGAAATAAGGACTAGGTAGCACGATCAATCTTAGGATGATGATTTGATAACCAACACGCTAAGAATGAGAATAGTGTCCATTAACTACCAAGCAACACAGTTGCTAGGAGTATTGATTTCACACATCACGATTCACTTGTCGGCACTCCGGTTACATCATCACGGGACCGAGGAATGAATAATGATGGAGAGAATATCACTGCATCAATAATTCATAAGAGGTGGTGCAATTCTTATGACATTCTTGATAAGAAAGAAGGTGACACTCCACGGTAGAACAGAGCAAATGCTAGATTGGCATTTTGATCTGTGGAATACAACTGCTTTGACCCAATCCTAGAAATGGACAAGGTACTGGAGTTTGTTTCTCCTAGTCATTCCGGAATAGAATGGCTTGACGGACCACAAGAATAGCAGGCATCGATGAACACGATTGCACAACTACTCCTGACTATCAATTGATAGACGGGGGTCAGAATACAACTAAAGAGGGACAACTCAAGGGAACATATAATGTCTGAGTTGTGGATGCATAGATTAGTATGTCGAACAAGTTCAACATGTTTCTTCCAGATAATCCATGCAGAAATGTAGGACTGGCAGATTCACAATGCAGAGTGGAGAACTCATCAAGAGCACTCTAGTTGTGATCTTTTGGTCCAACAGAACTTCTGCCATAAGTAGTTTATGGTATTTGGAAGAAGGAAATACCACGGACATCGAGGGCTAATGCAAAGGTTACTAACATCCTAAAGGAACTAGCAACACTATCAACATGAGGTAAGTAGGGTGAATCTCGGGTTCAAAAACCCAGGAATAGAATGCCTATTAACTAATATCATCACGGGATGCTTTCGAGAATGATGGCCAGAATCATCACATTGGGAACACAAAACATGGCTAGATTACTAGGTGATCCTCTAAGACACCTAGGGTCATAATAATAGCTCCAACATATATGCCGAGGCAACGGAGTACCTCAACTTGACGATTAGTGTGGTTAATCTGGCCCAAAGGAACATCGAGAATGGAAAGAAGGGGTTTGCAAATGCATCAGACTGTTTAGAAACTTGGGATGACTCGGACAGCATAACGGCTGTAAATGCCCAAAATGATTTGAGACATCCTGTAAAATGGTGACATAACCGCTCAACAACACAATATCAAGGTTCTGAGATCAACTGTCAACATACGGAAGTAGTAGGAACGGAACTGAAGCTTGTAACAATAATCCTATAAGCTACTACGGATTAGTAGCACGTCATCCTGATGGATAGATGAGAAGGCCTAATTCTTAATCCCCGTAGAAAAGAAGAGGTTGACTCAGATCAGAAGGGCATAGGGTAAAGGAGTAAAAGAGCCTTGCGTTCCCTTCCACAATCAATTCCCTTACATAACTAAAGCATTTCTAGACTCGACTTCGACCAGTTTGGCTTGGTAAACCTACAGGCAGTCAGGCTCTGATACCAACGCTGTCAGGACCCCGATTCCAAGTCACATCGATCTAGCCGGTAACACCTCATATCACTTTGCGGCCTCACGCACGGTATCCCACGGGTGTCGCCTTACCATGGCCCGGGACCGGTTGCGCCTTTTGGCTCACGTATATGATAGTGTCGCTAGCATCCATATGACAGAGAACCCGGGCCGACATGGCTAGCCGTGAAACCAAAGCGGCACTAACCCATGGGAACAGGCATACATGAATCAACCTCGAGCATGTCGGTCAACAGCGTGTGACTCCGGGCTGTAGCACCGGGCTAACAGGACTCCGGGGACCCCGGGCTGTAGCAGGCTAGGCAAGACTCCGGAAGTCACCGCGTGACATTTCCTCGAAGGGACAGACATAGGAACGAAGTGAATCACATGCCGGCCAATCAAGTGTCCTGAGCAGTAGTGCTGGGCTAGCAGGACTCCGGTGAACCGGGATGTAGCGGACTACTATGGCTCGAGGAGCACTAGACTACATTTCCCCATAAGAAAGGCTGCCAAGGATAAACAACTAGATTGTCGGATCCCACACATACCAAGCATTTCAATCATACACACAATATGCTCGATATGTGTAAATACAACATGGCATCACAACAAGACTCTACGACTCAAGTATTAATTCATTAGGCTCCGAAGAGCTAGATATTGCAAACATGGGTCTCATGACCCAACATTCAGAGCATACAAGTCAAACACATGCGGAAGCTTAACATGTCTGAGTACATACATCTATAAATGAAAAGGGCTAAGAAGCCTGACTATCTACCAGATCCTGCTGAGGGCACAAGATCGTAGCTGAGGTATCAAGCTAAACGTCGAAGTCCACGCGGAACTACTAGCGAGACTGAAATCTCTCTGCAAAACATAAATTAAGCAAACGTGAGTACAAAGGTACTCAGCAAGACTTACATCAGAACTAGCTACATATGCATCAGTATCAACAAGGGGGGTGGTGGAGTTTAACTGCAGCAAGCCAGCTTTAACTCAGTGGCTACTCTGAACTACGACTGCAAGCAACTCTATGAGGTGGCGCACACGAGTCCACACATTCACCATTCAATACACCACTATGGATCCGCTCCCGTCTCCCTACGAGAAGGCCATCCATAGCACTCACGCTTATCTTGCGAGTTTTAGGGTATCCACTTTCACTTGTCTATGAACTATGCAAGGGGGTCCAAGTTTCCATATCCGAGGAATCTGGCTATTCGAATAGATAATGATAACCCTGCAGGGGTGTACTTCTTCACACACGCTCCCACCACTTACTGTCGTTTACATGACATGTACTCGGCAACCTTCAAGCGGAAGCCCAACGAGGGTGTCGGCCACGGCCTACCTAAACACTTAAGTCTCTAGTCCAGGTTTATCGCCTATCCAGGTTCCATCCGCAGGGAGTCCGGCCGAGGTTTCCACATACGGCCCCGAACGATGTGAACAGGGTTCCCGAGACACCAAACGGGCGCCCGGTACACCGTGCCACGGTGTATCTACCGCAACATAGCCCACCCCTAGGGTCAGTGCTACGCACGGCCACCAACACATAACCTACAAACACCAGAAACTAGTTGCAACTCCTGGACAGAGTACTAGGGTGATTAAGAAGCCGAGAGGGTCAATTAAGGATCCCAATGAGTGGTAGTAGCTGTTCATGGATCACAGACACAGAACTCAGTTCCTGAGGACGGCTGCAATGAGACAACCCACCATGTACTCCTACATGGCCTCTCACGGCTACCTTTACCAAATCGTGTTCACACACTTAGCTCACACACAGTAGGACATGTTCACAACTTTCCAATTCATCCCCGATGAATCAGACCCGACACCACTCTAAGCAATAGCAGGCATGACAAGCAAACATGAATGAGTAGGCACATCAGGGCTTAAACAACTCCTACTCATGCTAGTGGGTTTCATCTATTTACTGTGGCAATGACACGTCATGCAAAGGAAAGGGGTTCAACTACCGCAACAAGTAACAGATGATCGTTGTTGTCCTAATGCAGTAAAAGAGAGCAGGAGCGAGAGAGGGGGGATTGTATTGGAATGAACAAGGGGGTTTTGCTTGCCTGGCACTTCTGAAGATAGTATAGCTCTTCATCGATGTCATCGAATTCATCGCTGGAAACATCATCGGCTGAGAGGGGACGGTTACCGGCAAACAGAGAAGGTCACAATCAATGCAATGCAACAATATGATGCATGATCATGACATGGCAATATGCTGTGATTTGAGCTAATGCATCTAGCTATGATTTAAATAAGTTGGTTTGAGTACAAGATTCAAATTCCAACCCCATATATGATTATTTAAATGCCCTTTATTTGTTTTGTCCAAAACAGAGGACAACCATTGTTCAAACATGCATGAAAATGGTACAGATGGATTCCTTGAATTTTTCTGATAATTTTTCATATATAATTTATCTTATTTGGAGTTACGGTTGAATTTCTATGATTTTTAGAAGTTTTGGGCATTTTCTGGAATTTCCTGATTTAATTAAATCCAGAAAATGTATTACTGCGTCAGCATGAGGTCATGATGGCGTCAGCAAGTCAACAGGCACCGTCCAGGTCAAAACTGACCAGTGGGGTCCACTGGTCAGTAACACAGTGTCAACTACAGGGGCTGACGTGTGGGTCCGGTCAACGTTGACGTGGCATGGTCAAACTGACACGTGGGGCCGGTGGTCTTAACCTAAACTAAACAGAGAATAAATCCCGGGTTAATTAAGACATGGGGCCCATAGTCAGTGAGAGAGGGGGTTCGTTAGTGGCATCATTAGCCACTAATGACGTCCACGTCGGCACGCCGGAGTTTGGCCGGCGACGACCATCCAATGCGGCGGAGGCGCGCCGGAATCGCGCTGCGGTTGTCGGCTGAGCATGCGGTTTGGTCCTACGGCGAGCTGGAAGTGTGCCGCACCCAGTGGTGCAGGAGGTTGGGTGCGGGGAGGCCGGAAACGACGCCAGCGAGCTCGGCTGCGGCGGCCGGAGTTCGGACCTCGGCGGAAACGGCGTTGCGGAGCACGGGCGAGCAAAGTAAAACGCTACGCAGCCTCCTGGGGTCACCAGGAGCTTGGTGAGGTGCACGGGCGCGACTCGTTCGAGCTCAAGCCACGGCGGCGACAAGGCCAGGCGGCGGTGAGCTTCTGGCACGGCGGGGATCGATGGTTGCGGCATGAATTCGTCGAGGGGAGCAGGGGGTAAGTGGTCAGGGGCGCACAGCGATGACGAGGGAACGCTCGGCGAGGTCGGGGACGGTCTGGAGCCGACGAATTTGACAGAGATGGCTGGCGGTCCCGAGGTTGAAGAAGGCATCGATGGCGGCGCTTCGAGGCGTCCGGCGTCGCGTGGCTCGGTGAGGGGGCTGGCGACGAGGTGCAGGAGCTCGGGAGCCAGTCAGGGAAGCAAGGGGGAGGCGGTGGCTGCGGTGGTGCACGTCGGCGGTGGCGGGCGCGTTCGGGTGGTGCGAGGGAGAGAGCCAGAGGAGGGGACGAGGTCGGGGGAGAGTGAGAGGGGGTCGAGAGGGCTGCGTGGCGTCGTCTGGAGCCGTCCAGGCCGTCGAGGGGGAACGCAGGCAAGGTGGAGGTGGCACGGGCGCGTGCCTGCGCGCGGCGACCACGCGCGCGCTTCCTCGTGGCAGGAGCTTGAGGACGGTGGTGCTGGTGGGCTGGGCCTGTTGGCTGGGCTGCCAGCTAGGCCGGCTTCAGGTAAGGCCAGGTAAACTCTGTCTCTCTCTTTTTATTTCTATTTTCTATTTATTTTGTTTTGTTTTGATTTAGCAAAAGTACTAAACCATTTGGTAAATTTCTGAAAATAATTGTGGGCACTTGTGAAATTATTTCCAACAGCCCTCATTTAGTTTCAGAATTATTTGAGCATTTAAAATACTTATAGCATTTAAATGCTCAAATTCAAATACTTTATGATTTAATTCAAAAATCCAGAATAGCCTAGAAATATGTGCATGACTTTTGGCAGAGGTTTTCACCTTTAACAAAAATCATGAACTTTTCTAAAGGGCAATCTAGGTCATTGAAAATATTTTTTTATTGAACCTAGTTGAATTCATTTGGTGCTAGGGTTTAGGCAATCCCCATTTTAGGTTTCACTGAAATTTAAACATGATGCAACACCAGATGCTAGCACTAGGCATTAATAGAACTAGGGATGTGACAAGAACAAGCAGCGGAATCGATCCCCCCGCTTGTTGTGCCGCCAACAACACATGACAGTACGCGCGCCCAATATTATTGTGGCCAAACAGTTTACGTTCCCGAGGTGGGCGATGTGGTAATAACCTAGGAGCATATAATGCAGGCTGAAACTCTCAAAATCACTGTTGGACAACTCCTCGAGATCGAGGACATGCATGTGCTTAGAGAAGAGGAAATAAAACGGAAATATGCCCGGGCCAACTTTTGGTCAAGCCAGAAGAGGTCAAGAAGCTCCCAACGAGAATGTATGAATTACATCAATGGTACATGGACATTATCAAGAGATCCGATCGAGAGTCCCTCATGGTGCAAGTCAAGAAGGATCATTACTACCATGAGAAACCTGTGACCGTTGAGTATTCTGAACTGTTTCAGTTATACAATCAAGATGCACTCAACAAATCTATCGTCAGTTGCTATTGTCTATAAGTGATTTCTTTCTGTAATTTAAGTCTCAAGCTAGTTGTAGTGATCCTTTTGATTAATCATTACCTGTAATTATCTTCACTATATTCTTTTCTGTGGTATTATGCAGGATGAAGATGTATGAAATGAGAAAAGGTGGACGCTATGGCATTGGGTTCATTGACCCAAACACCGTTAATGAATACGCATGGACAATAAACAACCATCATGAAAAGCAGGTAGAGGACAGCATGCTAGAGTTCTTGAAGCGCCTCAAATACAATGAAGATATACTACTTCCTTACAACTTCCAATGAGTCACACTTTCTTGTACTACAAATTCTCTATTTTTGCCTACTAGCTAGCTACATGTTTTTGCTTACATATGCTCGCTTAATTAAGACATTCAAACGTGTGTGCATGCAGATTTCACTGGATCTTGTGTATCATTAAAGTTGACGCCGGAACAGTTCAAATACTGGACTCACTACTCAAAGCAAATAGTGACTATAACATCTTGTTTGGGATAGTTAACAGGTAATTTCAATCATTATTAACTATATATGGCCTATTTAGTTCGTCATTTCATGATATGAACTATTTAATAACCCCTTTATTCATTTTCTTTGTCGGCGAGTAGGGCTTGGGCAAGGTTCATCAGCGTCACGGAAGACGAATGGAAACGACAGCTGAAATGATTTCGACCCAAGGTAAGTAATTAAGTAGTACTAGCTAGCTAGCTAGCTAGCTGCCATCTCTTTAATTATCATGCTTGATTAATTATTATCTGATCAAATTAAATTCCATTCTCGTAATAAAGGCCCTGAAGCAGGCGCAGGGACTAATCTGTGTGCATTCTGCGTTTGCGAGAACATTCGCATGATGGCGTCCGAAAAGAGCAGATCTCAAAGACAGGAATGGGTACGCTTGTCAGAACACTATTCACAATTTTTACATCATTATCGATATCTAGTCACACAACTAATACATATGCATATTGATCTCCTTCTTAACAGTTCAAAAAGGTGCGGGACAAGCTCCTAGAAACGGAGCGCGTAGAAGCACTTCAAGAGGAAATAGCGGGATTTTTGCTCGACCAGGTCATAAATCCGAAGGGAGAATACTATTACCCGCTACCGCCCCCATCGACCAGGTCATGAACCACTTCCAATTGTCATCGTGCTCCGAAGGCACCAATTAAGCTAATGCCACTGGCTCCGAAGGCAACAAGCATATGTAGGAGAAATTGTATATAGCTATACATGTGTGTATGTGTGAATTAATATGGTGGTTTGTGAGACATTGATGAAATATATGTTGGGGAACGTAGTAATTTTAAAAAATTTCCTACGCACATGCAAGATCATGGTGATGCATAGCAACGAGAGGGGAGAGTGTGATCTACGTACCCTTGTAGATCGACAACGGAAGCGTTTGGTTGATGTAGTCGTACGTCTCCACGGCCCGACCGATCAAGCACCGAAACTACGGCACCTCCGAGTTCTAGCACACGTTCAGCTCGATGACGATCCCCGGACTCCGATCCAGCAAAGTGTCGGGGAAGAGTTCCATCAGCACGATGGCGTGGTGACGATCTTGATGTACTACTGTCGCAGGGCTTCGCCTAAGCACCGCTACAATATTATCGAGGACTATGATGGCAGGGGGCGCCGCACACGGCTAAGAATATGATCACGTGAATCAACTTGTGTGTCTATGGGGTGCCTCCTGCCCCCGTATATAAAGGAGTGGAGGAGGGGAGGGCCGGCCCTCTCTATGGCGCGCCCTAGGGGAGTCCTACTCCCACCGGGAGTAGGATTCCTCCTTTCCTAGTCCAACTAGGAGTCCTTCCATGTAGTAGGAGTAGGAAACAAGGAAGTGGCGCAGCCCCTCCCCCTAGTCCAATTCGGACTAGGCCTTGGGGGGCGCGTGGCCTGCCCTAGGCAGCCCCTCTCTCTTTCCCGTATGGCCCAATAAGGCCCAATACTTCTCCCGGCGAATTCCCGTAACTCTCCGGTACTCCGAAAAATACTCGAATCACTCGGAACCTTTCCGATGTCCGAATATAGTCGTCCAATATATCAATTTTTACGTCTCGACCATTTCGAGACTCCTCGTCATGTCCCCGATCTCATCCGGGACTCCGAACTCCTTCGATACATCAAAACTCATAAACTCATAATATAACTGTCATCGAAACCTTAAGCGTGCGGACCCTACGGGTCGAGAATAATGTAGACATGACCGAGACACGTCTCCGGTCAATAACCAATAGCGGAACTTGGATGCTCATATTGGCTCCTACATATTCTACGGAGATCTTTTATCGGTCAGACCGCATAACAACATACGTTGTTCCCTTTGTCATCGGTATGTTACTTGCCCAAGATTCGATCGTCGATATCCAATACCTAGTTCAATCTCGTTACCGGCAAGTCTCTTTACTCGTTCCGTAATACATCATCCTGCAACTAACTCATTAGTTGCAATGCTTGCAAGGCTTAAGTGATGTGCATTGCCGAGAGGGCCCAGAGATACCTCTCCGACAATCGGAGTGACAAATCCTAATCTCGAAATACGCCAACCCAACATGCACCTTTGGAGACACCTGTAGAGCTCCTTTATAATCACCCAGTTACGTTGTGACGTTTGGTAGCACACAAAGTGTTCCTCCGGCAAACGGGAGTTGCATAATCTCATAGTCATAGGAACATATATAAGTCATGAAGAAAAGCAATAGCAACATACTAAACGATCGGGTGCTAAGCTAATGGAATGGGTCATGTCAATCAGATCATTCATCTAATGATGTGATCCCGTTAATCAAATAACAACTCTTTGTCCATGGTTAGGAAACATAACCATCTTTGATTAACGAGCTAGTCAAGTAGAGGCATACTAGTGACACTCTGTTTGTCTATGTATTCACACATGTATTATGTTTCCGGTTAATACAATTCTAGCATGAATAATAAACATTTATCATGAAATAAGGAAATAAATAATAACTTTATTATTGCCTCTAGGGCATATTTCCTTCAGTCTCCCACTTGCACTAGAGTCAATAATCTAGTTCACATCGCTATGTGATTAACACCAATAGTTCACATCTTTATGTGATTGGTTCACATCTCCATGTGACTAACACCCAAAGGTTTTACTAGATTCAATAATCTAGTTCACATCGCTATGTGATTAACACCCAAAGAGTGATCATGTTTTGCTTGTGAGAGAAATTTAGTCAACGGGCCTGCCAAATTCAGATCTGTATGTATTTTGCAAAATTCTATGTCTACAATGCTCTGCACGGAGCTACTCTAGCAAATTGCTCCCACTTTCAATATGTATCCAGATTGAGACTTAGAATCATCTGGATCAGTGTCAAAAACTTGCATCGACGTAACCCTTTACGACGAACCTTTTTGTCACGTCCATAATTGAGAAACATATCCGTATTTCACTAAGGATAATTCTGACTGTTGTCCAGTGATCTACTCCTAGATCACTATTGTACTCCCTTGCCAAATCAGTGCAGGGTATACAATAGATCTGGTATACACCATGACATACTTTATAGAACCTATGGCCAAGGCATAGGGAATGACTTTCATTCTCTTTCTATCTTCTGCCATGGTCGGGCTTTGAGTCTTACTCAACTTCACACCTTGTAATACAGGTAAGAACTCTTTCTTTGACTGCTCCATTTTGAACTACTTCAAAATCTTGTCAAGGTATGTACTCATTGAAAAAACTTATCAAGCGTCTTGATCTATCTCTATAGATCTTGGAGCTCAATATGTAAGCAGCTTCACCGAAGTCTTTCTTTGAAAAACTCCTTTCAAACACTCCTTTATGCTTTACAGAATAATTCTACATTATTTTCGATCAACAATATGGCATTCACATATACTTATCAGAAATGCTGTAGTGCTCCCACTCACTTTCTTGTAAATACAGGCTTCACCGCAAGTCTGTATAAAACTATATGATTTGATCAACTCATCAAAGCGTATATTCCAACTCCGAGATGCTTGCACCAGTCCACAGATGGATCGCTGGAGCTTGCACATTTTGTTAGCACCTTTCAGATTGACAAAACCTTCTGGTTGCATCATATACAACTCTTCTTTAATAAATCCATTAAGGAATGCAGTTTTGTTTATCCATTTGCCAGATTTCATAAAATGCGGCAATTACTAACATGATTCGGACAGACTCAAGCATAGACACGAGTGAGAAGCTCTCATCGTAGTCAACACCTTGAACTTGTCAAAAACCTTTTGCGACAATTCTAGCTTTGTAGATAGTAACACTACTATCAGCGTCCGTCTTCCTCTTGAAGATCCATTTATTCTCAATTGCTTGCCGATCATCGGGCAAGTCAACCAAAGTCCAAACTTTGTTCTCATACATGGATCATATCTTTCATGGCCTCAAACCATTTCGTGGAATCTGGGCTCATCATCGCTTCCTCATAGTTCGTAGGTTCGTCATGGTCAAGTAACATGACCTCCAGAATAGGATTACCGTACCACTCTGGTGCGGATCTCACTCTGGTTTACCTACGAGACTCGGTAGGAAATTGATCTGAAGTTACATGATCATCATCATTAGCTTCCTCACTAATTGGTGTAGTAGTCACAAGAATAGATTTTTGTGATGAACTACTTTCCAATAAGGGAGAAGGTACAATTACCTTATCAAGTTTTCTACTTCCCTCCCACTCACTTCTTTCGAGAGAAACTCCTTCTCTGGAAAGGATCCATTCTTAGCAACGAATGTCTTGCCTTCGGATCTGTGGTAGAAGGTGTACCCAACAGTTACCTTTGGGTATCCTATGAAGACATATTTCTCCGATTTGGTTTTGAGCTTATCAGGATGAAACCTTTTCATATAAGCATCACAATCCCAAACTTTAAGAAACGACAACTTTGGTTTCTTGCCAAACCACAGTTCAGATTGTGTCGTCTCAACGGACTTAGATGGTGCCCTTTTAAACGTGAATGCAGCTATCTTTAATGCATAACCCCAAAACGATAGTGGTAAATCGGTAAGAAACATCATAGGTCGCACCATATCTAATAAAGTACGGTTATGACGTTCGGACACACCATTACATTGTGGTGTTCCAGGTGGCGTGAGTAGTGAAACTATTTCACATTGTTTTTAACTGAAGACCAAACTCGTAACTCAAATATTTGTCTCCGCGATCAGATCGTAGAAACTTTATTTTCTTGTCACGATGATTTTCCACTTCACTCTGAAATTCTTTGAACTTTTCAAATGTTTCAGACTTATGTTTCATCAAGTAGATATACCCATATCTGCTCAAATCATCTGTGAAGTTCAGAAAATAACAATACTTGCCGTGAGCCTTAACACTCATCGGACCGCATACATCAGTATGTATTATTTCCAGTAAGTCAGTTGCTCGCTCCGGAGAACGGAGTCTTAGTCATCTTGCCCATGAGGCATGGTTCGCAAGCATCAAGTGATTCCAAAATCCCATTAGCATGGAGTTTCTTCATGCGCTTTACACCAATATGACCTAAACGGCAGTGCCACAAATAAGTTGCACTATCATTATTAACTTTGCATCTTTTGGTTTCAATATTATGATTATGTGTATCACTACGATCGAGATCCAATGAACTATTTTCATTAGGTGTGTAACCATATAAGGTTTTATTCATGTAAACAGAACAACAATTTATTCTCTTACTTAAATGAATAACCGTAGTACAATAAACATGATCAATTCATATTCATGCTCAACGCAAACACCAAATAACACTTTTTCAGGTTCAACACTAATCCCGAAAGTATAGGGAGTGTGCGATGATGATCATATCAATCTTGGAACCACTTCCAACACACATCGTCACTTCACCTTTAACTAGTCTTTATTCTGCAACTCCCGTTTCGAGTTACTAATCTTAGCAACTGAACTAGTATCAAATACTGAGGGGTTGCTATAAACACTAGTAAAGTACACACCAATAACATGTATATCAAATATACTTATGTTCACTTTTCCATCCTTCTTATCTGCCAATCACTTGGGGTAGTTCCGCTTCCAGTGACCAGCCCCTTTGCAGTAGAAGCACTTAGTCTCAGGCTTAGGATCAGACTTGGGCTTCTTCACTTGAGCAGCAACTTGCTTGCTATTCTTTTTGAAGTTCCCCTTCTTCCCTCTGCCCTTTTCTTGAAACTAGTGGTCTTGTCTACCATCAACACTTGATGTTTTTCTCGATTTCTACCTTCATCAATTTCCGCATTACGAAGAGCTTGGGAATCGTTTCCGTTATCCCTTGCATATCATAGTTCATCACGAAGTTCTACTAACTTGGTGATGGTGACTAGAGAATTCTGTCAATCACTATCTTATCTGTAAGATTAACTCCCACTTGATTCAAGCGATTGTAGTACTCAGACAATCTGGGCACATGCTCACTAGTTGAGCGATTCTCCTCCATCTTTTAGCTATAGAACTTGTTGGAGACTTCATATCTCTCAACTCGGGTATTTGCTTGAAATATTAACTTCAACTCCTGGAACATCTCATATGGTCCATGACGTTCAAAACGTCTTTTGAAGTCCCGATTCTAAGCCGTTAAGCATAGTGCACTAAACTATTAAGTAGTCATCATATTGAGCTAGCCAAACGTTTATAACGTCTGCATCTGCTCCTGCAATAGGTCTGTCACCTAGTGGTGCATCAAGGACATAATTCTTCTGTGCAGCAATGAGGATAAACCTTAGATCACGGATCCAATCCGCATCATTGCTAATAACATCTTTCAACACAATTTTCTCTAGGAACATATCAAAATAAACACAGGGAAGCAACAACGCGAGCTATTGATCTACAACATAATTTGCAAAATACTACTAGGACTAAGTTCATGATAAATTAAAGTTCAATTAATCATATTACTTAAGAACTCCCACTTAGATAGACATCCCTCTAATCCTCTAAGTGATCACGTGATCCAAATCAACTAAACTATGTCCGATCATCACGTGAGATGGAGTAGTTTCATTGGTGAACATCACTATGTTAATCATATCTACTATATGAATCACGCTCGACCTTTCGGTCTCTGTGTTCCGAGGCCATATCTGCCTATGCTTGGCTCGTCAACTATAACCTGAGTATTCCGCGTGTGCAACTGTTTTGCACCCGTTGTATTTGAACGTAGAGCCTATCACACCCGATCATCACGTGGTGTCTCAGCATGAAGAACTTTCGCAACGGTGCATACTCAGGGAGAACACTTCTTGATAATTTTGGTGAGAGATCATCTTATAATGCTACCGTCAATCAAAGCAAGATAAGATGCATAAAAGATAAACATCACATGCAATCAATATAAGTGATATGATATGGCCATCATCATCTTGTGCCTGTGATCTCCATCTCCGAAGCACCGTCATGATCACCATCGTCACCGGCGCGACACCTTGATCTCCATCGTAGCATCGTTGTCGTCTCGCCAATCTTATGCTTCCACGACTATCGCTACCGCTTAGTGATAAAGTAAAGCATTACAGCGCGATTGCATTGCATACAATAAAGCGACAACCATATGGCTCCTGCCAGTTGCCGATAACTCGGTTACAAAACATGATCATCTCATACAATAAAATTCAGCATCATGTCTTGACCATATCACATCACAACATGCCCTGCAAAAACAAGTTAGACGTCCTCTACTTTGTTGTTGCAAGTTTTACGTGGCTGCTACGGGCTTAAGCAAGAACCAATCTTACCTACGCATCAAAACCACAACGATAGTTTGTCAAGTTGGTGCTGTTTTAACCTTCGCAAGGACCGGGCGTAGCCACACTTGGTTCAACTAAAGTTGGAGAAACTGTCACCCGCAAGCCACCTATGTGCAAAGCACGTCGAGAGAACCGGTCTCGCGTATGCGTACGCGTAATGTTCGTCCGGCCCGCTTCGTCCAACAATATCGCCGAACCAAAGTATAACATGTTGGTAAGCAGTATGACTTATATCGCCCACAACTCACTTGTGTTCTACTCGTCCATATAACATCAAACCATAAAACCTAGGCTCGGATGCCACTGTTGGGGAACGTAGTAATTTCAAAAAAATTCCTACGCACACGCAAGATCATGGTGATGCATAGCAACGAGAGGGGAGAGTGTGATCTACGTACCCTTGTAGATCGACAACAGAAGCGTTTGGTTGATGTAGTCGTACGTCTCCACGGCCCGACCGATCAAGCACCGAAACTACGGCACCTCCGAGTTCTAGCACACGTTCAGCTCGATGACGATCCCCGGACTCCGATCCAGCAAAGTGTCGGGGAAGAGTTCCGTCAGCACGACGGCGTGGTGACGATCTTGATGTACTACTGTCGCAGGGCTTCGCCTAAGCACCGCTACAATATTATCGAGGACTATGGTGGCAGGGGGCGCCGCACACGGCTAAGAATATGATCACGTGGATCAACTTGTGTGTCTATGAGGTGCCCCCTGCCCCCGTATATAAAGGAGTGGAGGAGGGGAGGGCCGGCCCTCTCTATGGCGCGCCCTAGGGGAGTCCTACTCCCACCGGGAGTAGGATTCCCCCTTTCCTAGTCCAACTAGGAGTCCTTCCATGTAGTAGGAGTAGGAAACAAGGAAGGGGCGCAGCCCCTCCCCCTAGTCCAATTCGGACTAGGCCTTGGGGGGGGGGGGCGCGTGGCCTGCCCTAGGCAGCCCTTCTCTCTTTCCCGTATGGCCCAATAAGGCCCAATTCTTCTCCCGGCGAATTCCCGTAACTCTCCGGTACTCCGAAAAATACTCGAATCACTCGGAACCTTTCCGATGTCCGAATATAGTCGTCCAATATATCGATTTTTACGTCTTGACCATTTCGAGACTCCTCGTCATGTCCCCGATCTCATCCGGGACTCCGAACTCCTTCGATACATCAAAACTCATAAACTCATAATATAACTGTCATCGAAACCTTAAGCGTGCGGACCCTACGGGTTCGAGAACAATGTAGACATGACCGAGACACGTCTCCGGTCAATAACCAATAGCGGAACCTGGATGCTCATATTGGCTCCTACATATTCTACGAAGATCTTTTATCGGTCAGACCGCATAACAACATACGTTGTTCCCTTTGTCATCGGTATGTTACTTGCCCGAGATTCGATCGTCGGTATCCAATACCTAGTTCAATCTCGTTACTGGCAAGTCTCTTTACTCGTTCCGTAATACATCATCCCGCAACTAACTCATTAGTTGCAATGCTTGCAAGGCTTAAGTGATGTGCATTACCGAGAGGGCCCAGAGATACCTCTCCGACAATCGGAGTGACAAATCCTAATCTCGAAATACGCTAACCCAACATGTACCTTTGGAGACACCTGTAGAGCTCCTTTATAATCACCCAGTTACGTTGTGACGTTTGTTAGCACACAAAGTGTTCCTCCGGCAAACGGGAGTTGCATAATCTCATAGTCATAGGAACATGTATAAGTCATGAAGAAAAGCAATAGCAACATACTAAACGATCGGGTGCTAAGCTAATGGAATGGGTCATGTCAATCAGATCATTCATCTAATGATGTGATCCCGTTAATCAAATAACAACTCTTTGTCCATGGTTAGGAAACATAACCATCTTTGAGTAACGAGCTAGTCAAGTAGAGGCATACTAGTGACACTCTGTTTGTCTATGTATTCACACATGTATTATGTTTCCGGTTAATACAATTCTAGCATGAATAATAAACATTTATCATGAAATAAGGAATTAAATAATAACTTTATTATTGCCTCTAGGGCATATTTCCTTCAATATATGCATAACGTGTACAATGTATAGTATCGTAAAATACCAGCAAACGAAAAAGAATTAAAATGGAAAACGCAAAATTAAATGAAAAAGAAATCATAAAACCAAAAACCCCCCAAACATATTAGTACCGGTTGGTGTTACCAACCGGTACTAAAGGGCTCCCGGCCCCCGGAGCTGGCTCGTGCCACGTGGTTGCCCTTTAGCACCGGTTCGTGCTGAACCGGTACTAAAGGGGGGGGCCTTTAGTGACCACACTTTAGTGCCGGTTATGGAACCGGCACTAAAGGGCCTTACGAACCGGTGCTATTGCCCGGTTCTGCACTAGTGCCACCTCAGCCGCACATCATCCCGCACCACAAGAATTTTTGGGGTTCCAGAAGTTTGCGTTAGCTACAGATTACTACAGACTGTTTTGTTTTTGACAGATTCTGTTTTTCGTGTGTTGCTTGCTTATTTTGATGAATCTATGGCTTGTAAAAGAGTTTATAAACCATAGAGAAGTTGGAATATAGTAGGTTTAACACCAATATAAATAAAGAATGAGTTCATTACAGTACCTTGAAGTGGTGTTTTGTTTTCTTTCGCTAACGGGGCTCACGAGATTTTCTATTTAAGTTTTGTATTGTGAAGTTTTCAAGTTTTGGGTAAAGATTTGATGGATTATGGAACAAAGAGTGGCAAGAGCCTAAGCTTGGGGATGCCCATGGCAACCCCAGGTAAAATTCAAGGACACCAAAAAGCCTAAGCTTGGGGATGCCCCGGAAGGCATCCCCTCTTTCGTTTTTGTCTATCGGTAACTTTACTTGGAGCTATATTTTTATTCACCACATTATATTTTTTTTGCTTGGAGCGTCTTGTATGATTTGAGTCTTTGCTTTTTAGTTTACCATAATCATCCTTGCTGTACACACCTTTTGAGAGAGACTCACATGATTTGAAATTTATTAGAATACTCTATGTGCTTTACTTATATATTTTGAGCTATATAGTTTTTGCTCTATTGCTTTACTTATACCTTTTAGAGCACGGCGGTGGTTTTATTTTATAGAAATAATTGATCTCTCATGCTTCACTTATATTATTTTGAGAGTCCTTTAGAACAACATGGAAATTTGCTTTAATATAAAAACTTTCGTAGAAGTGCATTGAATACTATGAGAAGTATGATACTTGGTAATTGTTTTGAGATATGGAGATGGTGATATTAGAGTCATGCTAGTTGAGTAGTTGTGAATTTGAGAAATACTTGTGTTGAAGTTTGTGATTCTCATAGCATGCACGTATGGTGAACCGTTATGTGATGAAGTCGGAGCATGATTTATTTATTGATTGTCTTCCTGATGAGTGGCGGTCGGGGACGAGCGATGATCTTTTCCTACCAATCTATCCCCCTAGGAGCATGCGTGTAATACTTTGTTTTGATAACTAATAAATTTTTGTAATAAGTATGTGAGTTCTTTATGACTAATGTTGAGGGCCTAGTCGAGACTGCACGCAAGCGTCATCGTCATCACTCCTCCCCTTGAGGCATCATCGTCATCCCTAAACCGTGAGAAAACGACTCCGACTTCGCCATAGGCGATCGTTGACTCAACCCGCACTGCAGAGGCCGTGCGGAGATTTATGAAGATCCGCATCAAACTTAGCAACCTACGACCATGCAGCGCAGCTCCGACTCTAAAGAAGAGCTATGAAGGACAAAACCAGGCATGGCTGGCAACACGGAAGATCACCGAACGGGCTACGTGTAGCCATTCATTGTATACCACATGGCCCTGCCGCACTAGCTTTGACTTCACAGCAACAAACAAAATGAGACAATGTTGCGGGCACGTCGGAGAAGAGCCGACTACCTCAACCATTTTCATGTCACCGACATCGCTTCCACCATCATCATTGTCACAGAAGTCTCAACTTCACAACTGACACCATCCATCGGCCCCGCTCGCCGATGCCGAGCTCCCAAGACGAAACCCCCAAGAGCGAATACGATGCTTAGGTGCCACCATTGTCCGACCACGAATCAAGGGTTTTCCCCGGAGAGGCCGAGATGGTTGGATCCGCGCAAGAGGGGTGCAACAACAAAGCAAGGATGCCTCCAGAAAGGTCAATGATGGCCACAGCCGCCGCCATCGCTAGTCACGGCACAGGGCCCAGACAGGGTCTTCACCCAAGCTCCCACACCACCTCAGCCGCACATCATCCCGCACCGACGCCGGCAAGTCCACCAACCACCATCACCATCGGAGCTGCCCATCAACAAAGAAGAAGCATCGAGATCTGCCGCATCCAACCGCACCTCGCGGAGACCACCGGCAGCTAGCCAAGCTCCGGAACGAGGCGCCAGATCCATCAACGATCGTCGAGACGCAAAGCCACTGGATGCAGCGCAAGTCGTCATGCCCAGTCGAGCACCATGCTAACAAGGGACAGAGGAGCACTACCCGAAGCCAGGAACCGGAACTACTAGAACCGCAGCCAAGCATCAGAAGCGCTGACGCGCCCCATATGTGCCACTGCGGCCACCGGAGGCCGGATCTGTAGCAGCCGCCGCCGGAGGCACTCTTCCTCGCATCTCGGCCCACCGAACCGTGTACCACCAAGGACGTCCACACAACGCCAGATCGTGCAGCCACGCACCTATCGCGTCCCTCATGGATGAATCCGCCGCCACGCACCCGGCCAAGGCAACAACACCACGGCAGGCCTCCACCACGCTGGAGCAAGCTATCTGCACCGCCCCAACCTCCTGCGCACCCCACCAAGCCACCCTATATGGCCACACCCGAGCCGCATGCCACCCAGCCCGCGAAACGGCCCCACGGGCAAGAACTGTGTCGGCCTTGCAATCCCGCGAGCCTCCCGGATGCCCTCGCCACTCCTGTCGCGCCCACGTGCCTGTGCTCCCCATGGCCGCCATGAGTCCAACGCCGCGCCACCCCGCACAAGCTAGCGTCAGAGCCGCGCCCACGCGTTCGTCGGGACCCAATGCCCCAAATCCGCGCAGGCCTCGCCATCCTGCGTGCCAGATCCGCCGAAGCCGCCGTCGCGCACCCGCCGGTACCTGGCGTGACAGATCCCCCTCGAGCCTTCTAGAGAGGTGCCCCGTCGCCACCCTCCTTGGAGCCTGACCAGGCGTCGCCGCCAGGCTCCTCAGGTGGCAGCGAGGTGAAGGGGAGGAGGGGCTGGGTAGGTGGCGGCATCGAGGGGTTCCGCGTGTCACCAGAGAGAGACGCGGGGGTGGAGAGTTTGTGACTTTTGTGCGGGTAACATATACTACCTCCGTTCCTAAATATTTGTCTTTTTAGAGATTTCAATAAGTGACTACGTACGAAGCAAAATGAATGAATATATACTTTAAAATATGTCTACATACATCCGTATGTTGTGACCATTTGAAATGTTTAGAAAGACAAATATTTAGAAACGGAGGGAGTATTAAACAACATTGACCAGCATTAATAAACAATTGAAAGTAAGAATAAATACTAGTATATCAAGTAAATCTTTCTTGAAAAAACAAGTATCGTGCTACATAGCATGCTGGTTCAAGGCCTACTTAATTAGATGTGATAGGATATCACTACATGACTCCAATAACAGGACTGGCTAAGCTTTATCTTCGTCTCTGAAGCTGCAGACAGGATCACAATAGGGCAATAACTAAAGAGGTACCTATTCAACAGCTTATCAAGTGAAATGTTGTCCCTCCCCAATAGGAATAGGGTAACCAAATGCAGAATTGCAGAACATACCGTGCCTGGTTAAACTAGTTTGTAATCTTCACAGGTTTTGGTTCCAAAAGCACTCTTTTTTCGAAGTTCTACCTGCCTCCAGATAAGCAGACAAATTAACTGGTAACAAAAAGGCAAACTAGCCATTTTCATCGGAACAATGATGTGAACAAGATATTGGTCTTGTAACAGACTTATTTGGAGTCACATATAATTAGGGCTTCTGCAATGTAAAAATCAGCACCTATTAATGATTTTGCTGAATAATTCTGTGTAGTAATGCTATTTGCTAATGTTTCATCACACTTCATGACAGATATGGTCATGATATTGATAGCTACTCACTGGATGAGAAAGCATAAAAGGGAATTTGTAGTGATCTAGCATAGGTTAATACTCCTTCCGTCTCAAAATAAGTGTCTCAACTTTAGTTTGGAACTGGAGGAGTAATATATAGCATGTCCCAAGGCATGCAATTTTTTAAACTTACCCTCAGCCAAAAGATCTCCGGTAACTTAATAAATAGAGAAACTAATCTCGGATGGCTAGTCTCAACTGAAGTAACTACACTGAAGCTGAACAAAAATTACAGCACCCCACTGTGCACACGGCAAAGACCCGGGAAACAACAACAAAATGAAGAAAAAGAATTGGACCGCCCAGGGTACATAGATTCTAGAGTGAATAAAACGACCTGAAGAAATCAAAGCAAAGGCAAAACAGCAATGATTCTTCTGATCGATCAATCAATCCCTTGACCATCTCCAGGAACTTCAGTGGCCGTATGCATCGTTTCGATGCAGAGGCCGGGAAGTCCCCCCTTTTTAAAAAAAAAATCTCCAGAAACTTCAGTACATATTGCGAATTCAGTTCAAACTAAGTTATTTCCAGCATTCCTTCGACCCTAGGAAGACACTTTGACAAGGTGCACGCCAACATAAAGGACAATGAAGAAACTACACTAATAAAGCTATAACATGGCGATCGTACTACTGTATTTTGCGAGTCTTCGCAGCTTTCTCCCACATATCAACAAAGACACTAGGACATGCTTCTTTCAGGTGCTGATACCCTGTACTACTCACCACATCATCCACTCTATCTAAAGAGTTGATAAATCCAATGCAAGCATCTTTGAGCTTGCTGCGATGATGCTGGTCAGCAAGAGCCAACGTGGTCGCCACATTATTGGCCTCGAGAAACTTGCAAAGTTTTCTCTCACACATCAACTTCATCCTCTCCATGCCATATCTGTCCGCAGCCACGAGCAAATGCTTGACCATTTCTTGTTTGTCATCATCATTGAGGTCGTCCATGGGAGGCAACTCATCTGAGTAGATGAAGCGAAGCAATGCTTTGAAAACAGCAGGCTCCATATCTACGATGGTTATACTTTGCTCGCATTTGTCCCTCATTGGCCCGTAGAGTTCGGCCTTGAAGACCGGCGACCGCATTGCGAGGACGATCTTGTGGGCAGGGAAAACCTCATCTTTGACCTTGAAAGACACATCCGATCCCTCCCCCTCCTCCAGCAAACTTCTAAGATTTTCCGACAAGTCCGAAGGAGGCACTTGGATGTGAAAGTTCCTTGTGGTCATTGACATCTGTGCTACCTTTGGCTTGATAACAGTGAGCTCGCACTTAATGAGAAGGACATCGTCGGGGATGTACCAGTGCGAAAACGCTTCGAGGTCGCTCCTCGTCGCGAACGTGGCATAGCCCCAGGACCAGGTTATACTACCAATGGAGCTGCTCAACAGCACAGGCGCCATTAGTTTTGGCGATGCAAATTGTGCCGGCGACCCTGTAGCCTGCTGGACCAGCGTCAGATGGCACAGCGCCAGCACCTCCACATCTCTGTTCATGAGCTCGAGGTAGACTGAGACGTAGGCCCTGTTTGATAGCAAAATATTTTCTAAGTATTTTAAGAATACTACAGTTTTTGAGATTACCACGGTTTTATTTACAATGAGCTGTTTGGTTGTTTCTAACAACTGTGCTTTTAATATTATAGTATTGGGCAAACTGCAGTTTTTTCTCTGCATAAAAAAAAGAACCCCAAACCTCTTTTTTTTAAACAGAGCCGCTGAGTGCTTAACCACAATGGCTAAACAGCAAAATTTACAGCGTTATGCGGCAACAACCAAACAGGTTATATGTATTGTGAATACTACAAAATACTCTGTTTTGATAAAACTATGGTATTCACACCTACAAGCAAAATTACTGTAGTTTTTGAAACTTTGGTTTATATAATACTTTGCTATCAAACATAGCCGTAGTCTTTATAGGCCTCCGTGACACCGTCGGGGTAGTAGCGGACACACCAGTCGTGCCCTCCGACGGAGAAGGTGGCCGACCGGATGAACTTGCCGACGCCGAAGCCCTTGCAAACGCTGTAGCCTTCAATTTTGAACACGTGCTCGCCCCGCGTCTTCTCCGGCGTGCTGGTCGAGGTCGTCGAGATCACGGGATCTTGGATCAGGGATGCCGCCATTGCTGGTCTCGATCTGTGCTGGATGGACAAGGAAACTAAGCGCCGCGGATAGAAGATTTTTTTTTTTGAGAAATCCGCGGATGGGAGATGTTAAGGTTGATCACGATGGTCTCCGTGGACTACTCGAACTGTGATCAATCACCGTGAGATCAGGGGACAAACAAGGCAGGGGTCCTGGGCTAATGGGCTAATGGACGCTTCTCTCGCCTCAAGCGCATTGCACCGCGGACAAGCTCGTTAACCCTGGACTCGTTCGCAATAGGTTCGCACGCTGAAGGTTTTCTCCGGGTTTTTTTCCAGTTTCTTATGTTTTTTTCTTTGGGTTTTCTCACCGGCTTTTCTTTTTTATTCGTTATAACTTAAGTTTTCATTATTTTTTCATCGGTTTCCTTCGTTTCTTTCTCGATCTTCACAGATATTTTACAATCTTCCTCTCTCTCTTTGTTTTTTATGGTTTTCTTTGTTCCTTTTTCGGGTTTCTTCCCTTTTTTGTTTCTATGTTTCTTTTTCTTTTTTGCTTGTTTATTTCTGGTTTTCTTGTTTCCTTTTTCTCTTCGGTTTCTTTTCATGTCTTTCTACGGTTTTCTTTGTTTTTTTCTTTTCTTTATTTTCTTTTTTCAACACATTTCTACATTTTTGTTACACATTATACATTTTTCATCAATGTCAAGAAACATTTTTCAATACACGTTAGGCATTTCCAATACATGATGAAGATATTTTTTTCAAATAAATATTATGATGTCTATTGTTTTCATACACAATATACTTTTTTATATACATAAAAGTATTTTTTTAATACAGGGTTAACATTTTTCATACATATGATTAATATTTTTTTCAAATATATGCTTTGATGTCCAATTTTTTTAAGACACATCTTACATTTTTCCTATACATCCAATATATTATTTTATACATGTTTAAAATTCTTTATATACATGTGTTCAAAGAAACATTCTATGTATACACGTTTAACATTGTTTACAACATATATTTTTCAATATCTATTTTTTAAGTACATGTTTAACATTCTTATACTACTGTATTTTGCAGGTTTTAGCAAAGATACTAGGACATGCTCTTTTCAGGTGCTGACCCTGTGCTAGTCATCACATTATCCACTCTATGTAAAGAGTTGATAAATCCAATGCAAGCATCTTTGAGCTTGCTACAATGATGCTGGCTGGCAAGAGCTAACGTGGTCACCACATTCTTGGCCTCAGCAAACTTGCAAAGTTTGCTCTGGCACATCAACTTCATCCTCTCCATGCCATATCTGTCTGCAGCCATGAGCAAATGCTTGACCATTTCTTCTTTGTCGTCATCATTGAGGTCGTCCATGGGAGGCAACTGATCTAGGGCAGACTAGTGTAGAATCTAGGCTTAAAATGAAAAAATAGGAAAAAGCAACCTTTGCTGTTGGATTGAATATGGTCGGTACAGCTTGGATGTTTTTTCTGTTCTTTCACTGTAAGCTCAGATTCTACACTAGTCTATCCCCTCTCTTGCACACAGACACTGGTTGAAGTCTACTATAGACATCTGATACCCCAGATTGCTCGTCAGAAGGGTGTCGTGTCGCCTCACCTTTGTCAATAATTATCGATCTAGAAGAAAAAACACACACATTGGTTGCCCTCTCTTGCACACATACACTGGTTGTTGAAGTCTACTACTCTCTTCGTCTCATAATATAAGAGCATGTTTTACACTAGCGTATTTTATATGAAAGGTCAAGACATTTGACACTAGCGCATTTTGTATGAAAGCTCGAGACAGAACTGTACAGTAATTTTATTTTTTGAAACAAGGCAAAAGATTTGCCATTTTCATTGACTAAGGAAGAAGGTTTTAGACAAATAGCCGCAAAGCGGGGAACAAAAAACTACTCTCGCAGCATTACAATACTCAAGTGGGTGGCACCTGCCATAGCCCAAAGATGGGCCTCCTCTTTGATCTTCACGACAACCATCATCATTGTGGCGACAGTGTTGTGAAAGACCCTTGCATTACGCTCTTTCCAAATCTCCAAAGTCATAAGCATGACGCTCTTTCCAAATCTCCAAAGTCATAAGCATGAACAAGGAGGCGATCGCCTTTCTCTGGTTTCCGCGCTCAATCACATTTTTAATCCACCAATCTCGAACTGAAGCCTCAACTCTCCAGCTCCTCACCACATCACCATATAGGCCAATCCACGCAGCAACCTCAACCCAAACACGCTGGGAGAACCTACACTGGAAGAGAAGATGCGCCTGTCACATCCTAGCTAGACCATGCATTAGAGTATTGCATCATGTCTTCTTTCAACAGAAACTTGAAATGGGGAAGGCAGAACTCCCAGCACCCCCCCCCCCCCTGAAATCAACTAGGGTTTACTAAAAATAATTTCAATGAACCTGAAATGCCCTTCTAAAAAGTTCACCCTCTTTGTCTTAGGTTAGAACCTCTGGCAAAATTGGTGCACAATTTTCTAGGTCAACAGAAGGTCATTGAATTAAATCATAAGTATTTGAATTTGGGCATTTAAATGCTATAAAATAATTTAAATGCTCAAATAATTCTGAAAATAAATGTTTGCTGTTAGGAATAATTCCAACAGAGCCCACAATTATTTTCAGGATTTTATAAAGTGCCTAAGTATTTTTAATAATGCCACAAAGTTACAAAAAAATAGAAAAAGAAAACAAAATAGGAAAGAAAACAAAAGGGGAAAACTTACCTGTCGCCACCCACCAGGCCCACTTGCCGGCCCAGCCCAGCCACCGCGCCAGCGAGCAGCTTGGCTCAGCTAGGCAGGCAGGCAGGTGCTCGACGGCGGCACCAGCGCGCGCCACGCAGCTGGCTGCCGCCCTGCTTCCTCCCCTCGCCGCCCTGCTGGCCTGGACAGGCTCCACGTCGCCGCCTCGACCCCTTGGACACGCTCATTCGCCCCCTGCCTCACTCCCTCGCTCCCCTTCGCCATGGCCGACGCAGCCGTCGCCGTCCCGCCACCGTAGTCGCGTCCACCACCGTCCCCGTGCTGCTCCACCGTGTCCTGAAGCTCCGCCACTTCCTCCTCGATCGCTCCACCAAGCCACGACCCACCGGAGGCTTGCAAACGACTCCACCGAGCTCGTCTTCAACCTCGGGCCGCCCAGATCACCGTCGCCGTTCCGACCGCACCGAGCCTTCCCCGAGCATGCTGACCCTCCCTGCGGCTTCTCTATGAGCTGCTGAACCTCCCCGTGCTTTCCGTTTCGCCCCTAGAACACCGTAGACGCCGCATCTCTAGTGCCCGAACGCGCCGCCGCCTGACCACGTCACCGACGTTGCTCCGGTGACCATTTGGTCACGGGCTTGTGTCCGTCACACTCCTCGCGCCGCGTAGAGGCTGTAGGTGCTAGCGCCACACCGCCTAGGCCACTGCAGCCACGCGCACGAGCTGGCCCGAGCTTCGGCCTCCGCCTGACCTCGTCGCCGGCGATGCTCCGGCCACTCCCCGGCCAAGCCATCACCACGGCTGGATGCGGGCGAGCACCAGCTGCCCGTAGCTGCTCTCCGTGTAGCAAATGGAGCCCTGTGGGCAAATCCCGCGGCACGCCGCCGCGTCTGGCCTCGTCGGCGGCTAAACGCCGGCGAGTTTGACCGTTGACGTTGACTGGGTGGGCCCAGGTTGACTCCCCTGAGTCAATGACAAGTGGGCCCCCCTCTGCTAATTATCCAGATTAGTTTCTAACTAAAATTAGTTAGTTTAATTAACTACTGACACGCGGGACCCACTGGTCAGTTTGACCTGGACGTCCCCGTTGACCCTGACGTCACCCTGGCGCATTGCTGACGCAGTAATTGATTTACTGGAATTATTTCTATACAGGAAATTCCAGAAAATGTTTAAAACTTCAAAAATTCATAGAAATCAACCATAGGTCCAAATGAAATAATTTATATATGAAAAATTATCAGAAAAATTCAATCTATCCATCTGTAATGGTTTCATGCATGACAAAACAAGTTTACCTTGCTGTTTAAGCAGAATAAGGGAATGCACTATTAAGGCCATGTTTAATGAGCTAATATTTGAATCTTTGATTCAAATGAGTTCATCCCTTTCTATTTTAGCTTGCATTAGGCCAAGACACATTCATATTGCCATGTCATGGCATGCATCATATTGTTGCATATCGTCATGTGTTGATTGTGTTCCGATGTGTTCTTCGTGGTAGGTTCTGCCTCCGAGGATATTCACGAGTATCCAACTAAAGGGCAGTATCCCACTACCACTCCATCAGGCAAGCAACCCATTGATCATTCCGATACAACCCATGTTCTCGCTCCTGCTCTTGTTTACTGCATTAAGACAACGCGATTCAAATTGCTGTGTGCTACGGTAGTTGAACCCTTTTCCTCTGCATGACCTGTCATTGCCACAGTAACTAGATGAAACCCACTAGCATGTGTAGGAGTTGATTGAACCATGTATGTGATTCCTACCTTGCTATGCCTGCTATGCTTAGAGTTGTGTCAGGTCTGGTTCATCTAGGTGATGGGCTAGAGTGAAATGCTTATGTCGGTAATATGGGGGATGTGTTGAACATGTTTTGGTAAAGGTATCGATGAGAGGCCATGTAGGAGTACATGGTGGGATGTTTCATTGAGGCCGTTCCTAAGAACTGAGATCTGTATGTGTGATTTAAGATTCAGCTACTACCACACATTGGGCCCTAAAATATGACCCCGCTCGACTTACTGACCCCTCTCGCCTCTGTCCAGGAGTTGCAAGTAGTTTCTGGTGTTTGTAGGACATGTGTTGGCGGCCGTGCGTAGCGCTGACCCTAGGGGTGGGCTATGATGCGGTAGATACACTATGGCCGGGTATGCCGGGCAGCCGTTTGGCGTCTCGGGACCCTGTACACATCGTTTGGGGCCATTGAGGACATCCCGGCCGGATTTCCTTGCGGATGGAACCTGAATAGGCGATAAACCTGGACTAGAGACTTGTGAGGTTAGTTAGGTCGTGGTCTACACCCACGTCGGTTTTCGCTTGAAGTCTGCCGAGCACATGTCGTGTGCAGACGCTAAGTGGTGGAAACATGTGTGACGAGGTACACCCTTGTAGGGTATAAAACTATTCGAATAGCCGCGTCCGCGGTAAAGGACTACTTGGTTGCCTATACAGTTCATAGACAAGTTAATGGATACTACTAAAAGACTCAAGATAAGTGTGAGTACCGAGGATGGCCCTCTCGTAGGATGACGAGGGAGGATCCCCGGTTGAGTATTGTGTTGGTGAGTAGTGGACTCGTGTGCAAAAACTATTTTACTAGAGCAGTTCCGTAGGATAGTTTAGCCAAGAGTCAAAGTTGGCTTGCTGCAATATCACCACCACCTTCTTGAGAATAAGCATGTATAGTAGGTTCTGTTGTAAGACTTGCTGAGTACCTTTGTACTCATGTTTGCTTAATTACTGTTTTCAGACGACTACACCGCCCCCTCCGATGGGTTCTATGTAGACCTTGACGTCGACGAGTGACTAGCCACCCAGGTGGTGATCTGGGCCACGGAGGGCCCTATGTAGATAGACAGGCCTCGAGGAGCCTTCTTTCTTTCTAGTGTCTGTACTCAGACCGGTTGCTTCCGCATGTGCTTGTATGATTGTATAACTTGAGTGTCGGGTCATGTGACCCCTATCTGTATGAACATGTTATGTATGGCTCTCTGGAACCTTTAAATAAAGTACTTGAGTTGTAGAGTTTTGTTGTGATGCCATGTTGTATGTACTCATATCGGGCATATTGTGTGCATGATTGAAATGCTTGGTATGAGTGGGATCCGACAATCTAGTTGTTTATCCTTGGCAGCCTTTCTTATGGGGAAATGTAGTCTAGTGTTCCTCGAGCCATAGTAGTGTTGGGGAACGTAGTAATTTCAAAATTTTCCTACGCACACGCAAGATCATGGTGATGCATAGCAACGAGGGGGAGAGTCTGATCTACGTACCCTTGTAGATCGCAACGGAAACGTTGACACAACGTAGAGGAAGTAGTCGTACGTCTTCTTCCTGATCCGACCGATCCAAGCACCGTTACTCCGGCACCTCCGAGTTCTTAGCACACGTACAGCTCGATGACGATCCCCGGGCTCCGATCCAGCAAAGCTTCGGGGAGGAGTTCCGTCAGCACGACGGCGTGGTGACGATCTTGATGTTCTACCAACGCAGGGCTTCGCCTAAGCTCTACAACGATATGATCGAGGTGGAATATGGTGGCAGGCGGCACCACACACGGCTAAGGAACGATCTCAATGATCAACTTGTGTGTCTAGAGGTGCCCCCTGCCCCCGTATATAAAGGATCCAAGGGGGAGGGGCTGGCCGGCCAAGAGGATGGCGTAGGAGGAGTCCTACTCCTACCGGGAGTAGGACTCCCCCCCCCCCCCCCAAATCCTATTCCAAATAGGACTCCCAAGGGGGAAAGAGAGAGAGAGGTGGCCGGCCACCTCTCCTAGTCCTAATAGGACTAGGGGAGGGGGGAGGCGCGCAGCCCACCATGGCAGCCCCTTTCACCTTTCCACTAAAGCCCAATAAGGCCCATATGGCTCCCGGGGGGTTCCGGTAACCTCCCGGTAATCCGGTAAAATCCCGATTTTACCCGGAACACTTCCGATATCCAAATATAGGCTTCCAATATATCAATCTTTATGTCTCGACCATTTCGAGACTCCTCGTCATGTCCGTGATCACATCCGGGACTCCGAACTACCTTCGGTACATCAAAATGCATAAACTCATAATAACTGTCATCGTAACGTTAAGCGTGCGGACCCTACGGTTCGAGAACAATGTAGACATGACCGAGACACATCTCCGGTCAATAACCAATAGCGGGACCTGGATGCCCATATTGGCTCCTGCATATTCTACGAAGATCTTTATCGGTCAGACCGCATAACAACATATGTTGTTCCCTTTGTCATCGGTATGTTACTTGCCCGAGATTCGATCGTCGGTATCCAATACCTAGTTCAATCTCGTTACCGGCAAGTCTCTTTACTCGTTCTGTAATACATCATCTCGCAACTAACTCATTAGTTGCAATGCTTGCAAGGCTTGTGTAATGTGCATTACCGAGAGGGCCCAGAGATACCTCTCCGACAATCGGAGTGACAAATCCTATTCTCGAAATACGCCAACCCAACATCTACCATTGGAGACACCTATAGAGCTCCTTTATAATCACCTAGTTACGTTGTGACGTTTGGTAGCACACAAAGTGTTCCTCCGGCAAACGGGAGTTGCATAATCTCATAGTCATAGGAACATGTATAAGTCATGAAGAAAGCAATAGCAACATACTAAACGATCGGGTGCTAAGATAATGGAATGGGTCATGTCAATCATATCATTCAACTAATGATGTGACCTCGGTCATCAAATAACAACTCTTTGTTTATGGTTAGGAAACTTAACCATCTTTGATTAACGAGCTAGTCTAGTAGAGGCATACTAGTGACACTCTGTTTGTCTATGTATTCACACATGTATTATGTTTCCGGTTAATACAATTCTAGCATAAATAATAAACATTTATCATGATATAAGGAAATAAATAATAACTTTATTATTGCCTCTAGGGCATATTTCCTTCAGTCTCCCACTTGCACTAGAGTCAATAATCTAGATTACACAGTAATGATTCTAACACCCATGGAGCCTTGGTGCTGATCATGTTTTGCTCGTGGAAGAGGCTTAGTCAACGGGTCTGCAACATTCAGATCCGTATGTATCTTGCAAATCTTTATGTCTCCCACCTGGACTAGATCCCGGATGGAATTGAAGCGTCTCTTGATGTGTTTGGTCCTTTTGTGAAATCTGGATTCCTTTGCCAAAGCAATTGCACCAGTATTGTCACAAAAGATTTTCATTGGACCCGATGCACTAGGTATGACACCTAGATCGGATATGAACTCCTTCATCCAGACTCCTTCGTTCGCTGCTTCCGAAGTAGCTATGTACTCCGCTTCACATGTAGATCCCGCTACGACGCTTTGTTTAGAACTGCACCAACTGACAGCTCCACCGTTTAAAGTAAACACGTATCCGGTTTGCGATTTAGAATCGTCCGGATCAGTGTCAAAGCTTGCATCAACGTAACCTCTTACGGTGAGCTCTTTGTCACCTCCATATACGAGAAACATATCCTTAGTCCTTTTTAGGTATTTCAGGATGTTCTTGACCGCTGTCCAGTGATCCACTCCTGGATTACTTTGGTACCTCCCTGCTAAACTTATAGCAAGGCACACATCAGGTCTGGTACACAGCATTGCATACATGATAGAGCCTATGGCTTAAGCATAGGGAACATCTTTCATTTTCTCTCTATCTTCTGCAGTGGTCGGGCATTGAGTCTGGCTCAACTTCACACCTTGTAACACAGGCAAGAACCCTTTCTTTGCTTGATCCATTTTGAACTTCTTCAAAATCTTGTCAAGGTATGTGCTTTGTAAAAGTCCAATTAAGCGTCTTGATCTATCTCTACAGATCTTTATGCCTAATATGTAAGCAGCTTCACCGAGGTCTTTCATTGAAAAACTCTTATTCAAGTATCCCTTTATGCTATCCAGAAATTCTATATCATTTCCAATCAGCAATATGTCATCCACATATAATATCAGAAATGCTACAGAGCTCCCACTCACTTTCTTGTAAATACAGGCTTCACCGAAAGTCTGTATAAAACCAAATGCTTTGATCACACTATCAAAGTGTTTATTCCAACTCCGAGATGCTTGCACCAGTCCATAAACGGATCACTGGAGCTTGCACAGTTTGCTAGCTCCCTTTGGATCGACAAAACCTTCCGGTTGCATCATATACAACTCTTCTTCCAGAAATCCATTCAGGAATACAGTTTTGACATCCATCTGCCATATTTCATAATCATAAAACGCGGCAATTGCTAACATGATTCGGACAGACTTAAGCATCGCTACGGGTGAGAAGGTCTCATCGTAGTCAACCCCTTGAACTTGTCGAAAACCTTTTGCGACAAGTCGAGCTTTATAGACAGTAACATTACCGTCAGCGTTAGTCTTTTTCTTGAAGATCCATTTATTCTCAATTGCTTGCCGATCATCGGGCAAGTCAACCAAAGTCCATACTTTGTTCTCATACATGGATCCCATCTCAGATTTCATGGCTTCAAGCCACTTTGCGGAATCTGGGCTCACCATCGCTTCTTCATAGTTCGTAGGTTCATCATGATCTAGTAGCATGACTTCCAGAACTGGATTACCGTACCACTCTGGCGTGGATCTTTCTCTGGTTGATCTATGAGGTTCAATAGTATCTTGTTCAGAAGTTTCATGATCATTATCATTAACTTCCTCACTTATTGGTGTAGGTGTCGCAGAAACAGTTTTCTGTGATGTACTACTTTCTAATAAGGGAGCGGGTACAGTTACCTCGTCAAGTTCTACTTTCCTCCCAGTCACTTCTTTCGAGAGAAACTCCTTCTCAAGAAAGTTTCCGAATTTAGCAACAAAAGTCTTGCCTTCGGATCTGTGATAGAAGGTGTATCCAATAGTTTCCTTTGGATATCCTATGAAGACACATTTCTCCGATTTGGGTTCGAGCTTATCAGGTTGAAGCTTTTTCACATAAGCATCGCAGCCCCAAACTTTCAGAAATGACAACTTTGGTTTCTTGCCAAACCATAGTTCATAAGGCGTCGTCTCAACGGATTTTGATGGTGCCCTATTTAACGTGAATGTGGCCGTCTCTAGAGCGTATCCCCAAAATGATAGCGGTAAATCGGTAAGAGACATCATAGATCGCACCATATCTAGTAAAGTACGATTACGACGTTCGGACACACCATTACGCTGTGGTCTTCCGGGTGGCGTGAGTTGCGAAACTATTCCACAATTTTTCAAATGTACACCAAACTCGTAACTCAAATATTCTCCTCCACGATCAGATCGTAGAAACTTTATTTTCTTGTTACGATGATTTTCTACTTCACTCTGAAATTCTTTGAACTTTTCAAATGTTTCAGACTTATGTTTCATTAAGTAGATATACCCATATCTGCTTAAATCATCTGTGAAGGTGAGTAAATAACGATATCCGCCACGAGCCTCAATATTCATCGGACCGCATACATCTGTATGTATGATTTCCAACAAATCTGTTGCTCTCTCCATAGTACCGGAGAACGGTGTTTTAGTCATCTTGCCCATGAGGCACGGTTCGCAAGTACCAAGTGATTCATAATCAAGTGGTTCCAAAAGTCCATCAGTATGGAGTTTCTTCATGCGCTTTACACCGATATGACCTAAACGGCAGTGCCACAAATAAGCTGCACTATCATTATCAACTCTGCATCTTTTGGCTTCTACATTATGAATATGTGTATCACTACTATCGAGATTTAACAAGAATAGACCACTCTTCAAGGGTGCATGACCATACAAGATATTACTCATATAAATAGAACAACCATTATTCTCTAATTTAAATGAATAACCGTCTCGCATTAAACAAGATCCAGATATAATGTTCATGCTCAACGCTGGCACCAAATAACAATTATTTAGGTCTAATATTAATCCCGAAGGTAGATGTAGAGGTAGCGTGCCGACCGCGATCACATCGACTTTGGAACCGTTTCCCACGCGCATCGTCACCTCGTCCTTAGCCAATCTTCGCTTAATCCGTAGTCCCTGTTTCGAGTTGCAAATATTAGCAACAGAACCAGTATCAAATACCCAGGTGCTACTGCGAGCATTAGTAAGGTACACATCAATAACATGTCTATCACATATACCTTTGTTCACCTTGCCATCCTTCTTATCCGCCAAATACTTGGGGCAGTTCCGCTTCCAGTGACCAGTCTGCTTGCAGTAGAAGCACTCAGTTTCAGGCTTAGGTCCAGACTTGGGCTTCTTTTCCTGAGCAGCAACTTGCTTGCCATTCTTCTTGAAGTTCCCCTTCTTCCCTTTGCCCTTTTTCTTGAAACTAGTGGTCTTGTTAACCATCAACACTTGATGCTCCTTCTTGATTTCTACCTCCGCAGCTTTCAGCATTGCGAATAGCTCGGGAATAGTCTTGTTCATCCCTTGCATATTATAGTTCATCACGAAGCTCTTGTAGCTTGGTGGCAGTGATTGGAGAATTCTGTCAATGACGCAATCATCTGGAAGATTAACTCCCATCTGAATCAAGTGATTGTTATACCCAGACATTTTGAGTATATGCTCACTGACAGAACTGTTCTCCTCCATCTTGCAGCTATAGAACTTATTGGAGACTTCATATCTCTCAATCCGGGCATTTGCTTGAAATATTAACTTCAACTCCTGGAACATCTCATATGCTCCATGACGTTCAAAACGTCGTTGAAGTCCCGATTCTAAGCCGTAAAGCATGGCACACTGAACTATCGAGTAGTCATCAGCTTTGCTCTGCCAGACGTTCATAACATCTGGTGTTGCTCCAGCAGCAGGCCTGGCACCCAGCGGTGCTTCCAGGACGTAATTCTTCTATGCAGCAATGAGGATAATCCTCAAGTTACGGACCCAGTCCGTGTAATTGCTACCATCATCTTTCAACTTTGCTTTCTCAAGGAACGCATTAAAATTCAACGGAACAACAACACGAGCCATCTATCTATAATCAACATAAACAAGCAAGATACTATCAGGTACTAAGTTCATGATAAATTTAAGTTCAATTAATCATATTACTTAAGAACTCCCACTTAGATAGACATCCCTCTAATCCTCTAAGTGATCACGTGATCCAAATCAACTAAACCATGTCCGATCATCACGTGAGATGGAGTAGTTTCATCGGTGAACATCATTATGTTGATCATATCTACTATATGATTCACGCTCGACCTTTCGGTCTCCGTGTTCCGAGGCCATATCTGTATATGCTTGGCTCGTCAAGTATAACCTGAGTATTCCGCGTGTGCAACTGTTTTGCACCCGTTGTATTTGAACGTAGAGCCTATCACACCCGATCATCACGTGGTGTCTCAGCACGAAGAACTTTTGCAACGGTGCATACTCAGGGAGAACACGTCTTGATAATTTAGTGAGAGATCATCTTATAATGCTACCGTCAATCAAAGCAAGATAAGATGCATAAAAGATAAACATCACATGCAATCAATATAAGTGATATGATATGGCCATCATCATCTTGTGCTTGTGATCTCCATCTCTGAAGCACCGTCATGATCACCATCGTCACCGGCGCGACACCTTGATCTCCATCGTAACATCGTTGTCGTCTCGCCAATCTCATGCTTCCACGACTATCGCTACCATTTAGTGATAAAGTAAAGCATTACATCGTGATTGCATTGCATACAATAAAGCGACAACCATATGGCTCCTGCCAGTTGCCGATAACTCGGTTACAAAACATGATCATCTCATACAATAAAATTTAGCATCATGTCTTGACCATATCACATCACAACATGCCCTGCAAAAACAAGTTAGACGTCCTCTACTTTGTTGTTGCAAGTTTTACGTGGCTGCTACGGGCTTTAAGTAAGAACCAATCTCACCTACGCATCAAAACCATAATGATAGTTTGTCAAATAGACTCCATTTTAACCTTCTCAAGGACCGGGCGTAGCCACACTCGGTTCAACTAAAGTTGGAGAGACAGTCGCCCGCAAGCCATCTATGTGCAAAGCACGTCGAGGGAACCGGTCTCGCGTAAGCGTACGCGTAAGGTTGGTCCGGGTCGTCTCGTCCAACAATACCGCCGAACCAAAGTATGACATGCTGGTAGGCAGTATGACTTATATCGTCCACAACTCACTTGTGTTCTACTCGTGCACATAACATCAAACCATAAAACCTAGGCTCGGATGCCACTGTTGGGGAACGTAGTAATTTCAAAAAATTTCTACGCACACGCAAGATCATGGTGATGCATAGCAACGAGGGGGAGAGTCTGATCTACGTACCCTTGTAGATCGCAATGGAAGCGTTGACACAACGTAAAGGAAGTAGTCGTACGTCTTCTTCCCGATCCAAGCACCGTTACTCCGGCACCTCCGAGTTCTTAGCACACGTACAGCTCGATGACGATCCCCGGGATCCGATCCAGCAAAGCTTCGGGGAGGAGTTCCGTCAGCACGACGGCGTGGTGACGATCTTGATGTTCTACCGACGCAGGGCTTCGCCTAAGCTCTACAACGATATGATCGAGGTGGAATATGGTGGCAGGGGGCACCGCACACGGCTAAGGAACGATCTCAATGATCAACTTGTGTGTCTAGAGGTGCCCCCTGCCCCCGTATATAAAGGATCCAAGGGGGAGGGGCTGGCCGGCCAAGAGGAGGGCGCAGGAGGAGTCCTACTCCTACCGGGAGTAGGACTCCCCCCCCCCCCAATCCTATTCCAAATAGGACTCGCAAGGGGGAAAGAGAGAGAGAGGTGGTCGGCCACCTCTCCTAGTCCTAATAGGACTAGGGGAGGGCGGGAGGCCCGCAGCCCACCATGGCAGCCCCTTTCACCTTTCCACTAAAGCCCAATAAGGCCCATATGGCTCCCGGGGGTTCCGGTAACCTCCCGGTAATCCGGTAAAATCCCGATTTTACCCGGAACACTTCCGATATCCAAATATAGGCTTCCAATATATCAATATTTATGTCTCGACCATTTCGAGACTCCTCGTCATGTCCGTGATCACATCCGGGACTCCGAACTACCTTCGGTACATCAAAATGCATAAACTCATAATAACTGTCATCGTAACGTTAAGCGTGCGGACCCTACGGTTCGAGAACAATGTAGACATGACCGAGACACGTCTCCGGTCAATAACCAATAGCGGGACATGGATGCCCATATTGGCTCCTACATAGTCTACGAAGATCTTTATCGATCAGACCGCATAACAACATACGTTGTTCCCTTTGTCATCGGTATGTTACTTGCCCGAGATTCGATCGTCGGTATCCAATACCTAGTTCAATCTCGTTACCGGCAAGTCTCTTTACTCGTTCTGTAATACATCATCCCGCAACTAACTCATTAGTTGCAATGCTTGTGTAATGTGCATTACCGAGAGGGCCCAGAGATACCTCTCCGACAATCGGAGTGAATAATCCTATTCTCGAAATACGCCAACCCAACATCTACCATTGGAGACACATGTAGACCTCCTTTATAATCACCCAGTTACGTTGTGACGTTTGGTAGCACACAAAGTGTTCCTCCGACAAACGGGAGTTGCATAATCTCATAGTCATAGGAACATGTATAAGTCATGAAGAAAGCAATAGCAACATACTAAACGATCGGGTGCTAAGCTAATGGAATGGGTCATGTCAATCAGATCATTCAACTAATGATGTGACCTCGTTAATAAAATAACAACTCTTTGTTTATGGTTAGGAAACTTAACCATCTTTGATTAACAAGTTAGTCTAGTAGAGGCATACTAGTGACACTCTGTTTGTCTATGAATTCACACATGTATTATGTTTCCGGTTAATACAATTCTAGCATGGATAATAAACATTTATCATGATATAAGGAAATAAATAATAACTTTATTATTGCCTCTAGGGCATATTTCCTTCAAGTAGTCCGCTACAGCCCGGTTCACCGGAGTCCTGTTAGCCCAGCACTACTGTTCAGGACACTTGACTGGCCGGCATGTGATTCACTTCGTTCCTATGTTCGTCCCTTCGGGGAAATGTCACGCGGTGACTTCCGGAGTCCTACCTAGCCTGCTATAGCTCGGGTTCCCCGGAGTCCTGTTAGCCCAGTGCTACAGCCCGGAATCACTCGCTGATGACCGACATGCTCGATGTGATTCATGTATGCCTGTCTCCATAGGTCTGTGTCGCTTTGGGTTCACGACTAGCCATGTCGGCCCGGGTTCTCTGTCATATGGATGCTAGCGACACTGTCATATACGTGAGCCAAAAGGCGCAAACGGTCCCGGGCCATGGTAAGGCGACACCCGTGGAATACCGTGCGTGAGGCCGCAAAGTGATATGAGGTGTTACCAGCTAGATCGATGTGACTTGGAATCGGGGTCCTGACAGCGTTGGCATCAGAGCCGGACTGCCTGTAGGTTCGTTGAGCCAAACTGGTCGATGTCAACTCTAGAAATGCTTTAGTTATATGTAGGGGAATTGATTGTGGGAGGGAACGTAAGGCTCTTTTACTCCTTTACCCTATGCCTCTGATCTGAGTCATTCTCTCCTCATTCAACGTGGGTTAAGGACTAGGCTCTCTTCTTCTATCAGGTTCACGTGTTACTAATCCGTAGTAGCTTATAGGATTATTGTTACAAGTCCCAGTTCCGTTTCTACTATTCTTAGTATGTTGCTAATTGAATCAGAACCTTGATATGATGTTGTTGAGTGGTATTGTGGACTGTTGTGGATGTCTCAAATCTTTTTCTGAGCATTTGCAGCCGTTATGCTATCCAATTTTCCCTAGAAATTCTAATGTCTTTGCATTGTGGTTGTGCTTTTAGATGGCCAACCGCGTTCAAAACCAAGTGGTTCGCCTGACCAGGTGCCTCGACGTGCCCGGTCATACTGCTATGTTAGTCCGGGTCATGATCGAGACAGGTTACCGTTGGTATCCCGAATACACTGTCGAAGAGCAGTTCCGCGACTTTAATCAAAGCCAGTATTTCTGCACTGTCAGGATATTTCCTTCTTATCCTGGATCTACCGAGCCCCTTCACTATTCCTATGGACTCGGGGTTACCGTTGAGATGGCTGTGCAGGATGCTGCCTATTCCATGATGACCATCATGCGAGTCCGGACTGGCCTGCTTCGAAACACTGATTTCCGTTACATGCCAGCTTCACTTCCGGGAGCGCAAGGGTATCTTCAGGCTATCTATGCTGACTCCACTCAGGAGGATTCATTAACTCGTACCACTGCTGAGATGCTCGAAGGTAAGGACCGAGAGAATCGGGCCTTGAGGCTGGAGCTTTTCAATATCCGTGCTGATCATTGGGCCACATTGACTCGGTTTGCACCTGCGGTGCAAGCTGGATGTATGGATACAAGGGATCTGTATCCTGTGAGATCAGCTCTGCCAGACATGGTGGATTGGCGTGATGTGGGAGGCATCACCCCACCCCGTGGTCCCCGCAGGCCACCGTTTGTTGGTCCAAGACCTCATCCTAGCCCCTATGGTCCACAGGCTCCTCAGGACCGTCTGTTTCCGGATGATCACGTTGAACTTACAGGCTATGGAGGTGACTTCTATGAGGACTACTACGGAGCTGCCTGAGTTAGTAGTAGTACCACTAGTATTGTAATAGTTGTTTCTTCACTGTCCTGCGTGACTTGTGGAATATGACTTTGTGTGTAATCGATTCTGGAGGTGTAGACAAATCATTTATAGGAGCTTGGAATGCCTCCGATGAGATGTAACGTCTTTCATCATAGTTGTACTGTAGCCTGGGCTTGTACTAAGCTATGTATGATGTGTATGACCGTTGGTATATATATGGCAGTTTTATATTACCATGACATACGGATGAACATCTCTGCATTCCGTGTTATCCATTACATTTTGCACTTCCTTGCTAAGTTTGAGCCATCCTTGTCTAAACCGTTGTCTTGTTTTCTCCTAGGATGGTCAACACCCGCAGCAACCCTGCTGCCCCGGAGCAGGGGGAAGCCAGTGCTGCTAGAGGTGAAAATTTGCCTCACCCGCCTTCTCTGGCCGAAGTAATGCTGAAGGCGGAAAGAAACAAGCATGAGACCAACCGCCTACTGGAGCGGATTGAGCAGAACACTGCATGCCACCCGCGAAATGACTTGGTGTCAATCAATGACTTTATCAAGCTATACCCACCAAAGTTTAACCATTCCGTCGAGCCCCTCGACGCGGATGACTGGCTTCACAGCATCACCCACAAGCTACGTTCTGCCAACGTAGCCGAAGACGACAAGGTTACTTATGCTTCCTATCACCTCGAAGGCCCTGCTAGCCTTTGGTGGGAAAACTTCGAAGCTATGCGCCCGGTCGGCCAAATCACTACTTGGGCTGAATTCAGTGAGGCTTTCCGTGAGCATCACATTCCGGAAGGTCTCATGGATCACAAGAGGGAGGAGTTCTGCAACTTCACCCAAGGAAGACTGACTATGGATGCTTATAGTCGTGAATTTGGGAATCTGGCACGCTATGCTCCCGAAGAGGTTTCTACTGACGCTAAGAAGCAGGCAAGGTTCCGCAAGGGACTTAGTCCTGAGCTTCGCCGCGATCTCCATCTGCACGAGTGCACCTCCTTCCAGAAGTTGGTCAATAAAGCCATCAGTGCTGAGACAGGCCAGACTGATTATGACGCTTCACACAAGCACTCCCGTGATTTTGGCTCTTCATCTGGCTCTGGAGCTCAGAAGCGTCGGGTGTGGATTCCAAGCACGGCACTGCCACCCAGGTTCATCCCGAGGCCATCCTTTGAGGCAGCTCGTCCCAACCAGCAATTTGCACCGCCCAAGCCCTATGGTGGCCCCGCTGCTAATGCTGCTCCATGCCCCAACGTGGTGACATGCTTCAAGTGTGGAGAGCCGGGTCACTATAGCCGAGAGTGTCCCCAGAACAACAACCCCAATCAAACTGGAAAGTCTGTTGGCCGTGGTAAGCCCGCGGGAAAAACATTCTATGCCAAGCCGGCCACCACTGCACATGGCCATGTCAACTATGTTTCAGCCGAGGAGGCTCATGAGGATCCCAACGTCGTCCTTGGTACGCTCCTTGTTAACTGCCATCCGGCATCTGTTCTTTTCGATACTGGAGCATCTCATTCATTCATATCCGAGAACTATGCTCGATTGCACAACACGACATTCTGTGACATGCCCTCTACCATGGAAATTAAAACTCCTGGCTCTAGATGGCAAACTTCTAGAGTAAGCCATGGGAACGAAATTCTTGTCGATAGACTTGTCTTCCTTGCATCTTTAATAGCTCTCAAGTCCTCGGACATAAACATCATCTTGGGTATGGACTGGATGTCAGCTCATTATGCTAAGATTGATTGTGCCACTAGAACCGTTCAACTTACTCACCCATCGGGCAAGACAGTCAATGTCTTAACTCGAGTGGCCAAGCGCCGGCTTTACTCCTTAAATGCCAACCCCCTTCCAGACCTTGAGGATGTTCCGGTAGTCCGAGACTTTCTAGATGTCTTTCCAGAAGAACTGCCAGGTGTTCCACCTGACAGGGATGTCGAGTTTGTGATAGACCTTGTTCCAGGTACCGTTCCAATTTCTAGAAGACCCTACAAGATGGCACCCTTAGAACTAGCCGAGCTTAAGAACCAACTCGATGAGTCCTTGAAAAAGGGTTTCATCCGTCCTAGTTCCTCTCCTTGGGCTTGCCCCGTCCTCTTCGTCAAGAAGAAGGATAGAACGGATCGAATGGTTGTGGATTACCGACCTGTCAACTTGGTCACCATCAAGAACAAATACCCACTTCCCAGGATCAACGATCTGTATGATCAGCTTGCTGGATCCTCAGTCTCTTCCAAGATGGATTTAAGGTTGGGCTACCATCAAATCAAAATCAGAAACGAGGACATTCCCAAAACGGCGTTTGTTACTCGTTATGGCCAATACGAGTACACCGTTATGTCCTTCGGTTTAACCAATGCCCCGGCTACCTTCTCCCGGTTAATGAACTCGGTCTTCATGGAGTACTTGGACAAATTCGTCGTAGTATACCTCGATGACATACTCATCTACTCCAAGAATGAAGAGGAACATGCCGAACATCTAAGGCTGGTATTGATGAAACTTCGAGAGCATCGCCTTTATGCCAAATTCTCCAAGTGTGAATTTTGGTTGCCGGAAGTGACCTATCTAGGCCATGTAATCTCTGGTAAGGGTATTGCTATCAATCCCGAGCGAGTTCAAGCCGTCCTTGATTGGACTCCACCTGAGACGGTCAAGCAAGTTCGGAGCTTCCTTGGCTTAGCGAGCTATTGCCGCCGCTTCGTCGAGAATTTCTCCAAGGTTGCTAAACCTCTAACTGAACTCCTCAAGAAAGATAAAAAGTTCGAGTGGACTCCACAGTGCGAGTTCAGCTTTCAGGAACTGAAAAGACGCTTGACATCTGCTCCCGTACTGGTACCACCAGATTTCTCCAAGGACTTTATTATCTATTGTGACGCCTCGCGACAAGGATTAGGTTGCATACTCATGCAAGATCGTCAGGTAATTGCCTATGCTTCACGGCAATTACACCCACATGAGGAAAATTATCCCACACATGATCTAGAGCTTGCAGCTGTAGTCCATGCACTTAAAACTTGGCGACATTACCTCGTCGGTAATCGTTGCGAGATCTTCACCGATCACCAAAGCTTGAAATATATCTTCACCCAACCAGATTTGAATCTCAGGCAAAGACATTGGGTCGAGTTGATCTCGGATTACGACTTAGGAATAACCTACACCCCGGGCAAGGCCAATGTCATGGCTGATGCACTAAGTCGTAAGTCCTATTGTAACAACCTGATGTTACAACAAAGTCAACCACTTCTCCATGAGCAATTTCGTAAGCTTAATCTTCACATTGTTCCTCGAGGATTCCTATCCACCCTGGTGGCGAAACCTACCCTTATGGATCAAATCATAGCTGCCCAGAAGCGTGATAAGGGCATATCCCGGATTAAGGAAAACATTGCTAGCGGAGTTGCAAAATGTTTTTCCATGGATAAGCGGGGTGTTGTCTTCTTTGAGAACCGTTTGGTGGTTCCCAAGAAACAACATCTACGCCAGTTGATCCTTAAGGAAGCTCATGAATCCCCTCTCACCATTCATCCCAGTAGTACTAAAATGTATCAAGACCTACGCCAGAGGTTTTGGTGGACTAGGATGAAGAGAGAAATCGCTCAATACATTACTAGCTGCGACGTCTGTCGTCGTGTTAAAGCAGAGCATCAACGGCCTGCTGGCACCCTTCAACCTTTGGCTATTCCTGAATGGAAATGGGATAAAATCAGTATGGATTTCATCACTAGGTTTTCCAGGACCAAGAGAGGGAATAATGCCATCTTCGTCGTGATCGACCGTCTTTCCAAAGTAGCCCATTTCCTACCTGTTCGTGAGAGTATCACTGCTAGCCAGCTAGCCGATTTATACATCTCCCGAATAGTGTCTCTCCATGGTGTTCCATTGGAAATTAACTCAGATCGTGGGAGTCTCTTCACCTCTCGATTTTGGGAAAGTTTCCAAAATGCTATGGGAACTCATCTCTCCTTTAGCACCGCCTTCCATCCTCAATCAACTGGTCAAGTAGAGCGAGTCAATCAAATTCTGGAAGATATGCTCCGAGCTTCTGTCATCTCGTTCGGAATGAGTTGGGAGAAATGCCTCCCATTCGCGGAGTTTGCTTATAACAATAGTTATCAAGCTAGCTTGGGCAAAGCTCCTTTCGAAGTTCTCTATGGACGAAAATGTCGAACGCCTCTTAACTGGTCAGAAACCGGGGAAAGACAACTCTTTGGCCCGGATATGATTCAGGAAGCGGAAGAGCAGGTTCGCGTTATTCGTGAGAAATTGAAAACAGCCCAATCTCGTCAAAAGAATCAATATGATCGTAAACATAAGCCTATGACTTATGAAGTCGACGAGAAGGCTTACCTTCGGGTTACCCCGTTAAAAGGAACCCATCGTTTCGGTATCAAAGGAAAATTGGCTCCTCGTTACGTTGGACCCTTTCGCATTCTTGCGAAACGAGGAGAAGTTGCCTACCAATTGGAACTACCTCCGCATCTTTCCAGAGTTCATGATGTCTTCCACGTTCCACAACTCAGGCGTTGCTTCGCGGATCCTATCCGTGGAGTGGACCACGAAACGCTCGATCTACAAGATAACCTCTCTTATCAGGAATATCCCGTTCGTATCCTTGATCAAGCCGAGCGTACCACTCGACGTCATAATATCAAGTTTCTCAAGGTTCAATGGTCACACCATTCCGAGAAAGAAGCCACTTGGGAAAGGGAGGATCGTCTTCGACTCGAGTACCCCACATTCTTTCTAGCGAATCCTAAATCTCGGGACGAGATTCTTTCGAGTGGGGGTGAGTTGTCACATCCTAGCTAGACCATGCATTAGAGTGTTGCATCATGTCTTCTTTCAACAGAAACTTGAAATGGGGAAGGCAGAACCCCCAGCACCCCCCCTGAAATCAACTAGGGTTTACTAAAAATAATTTCAATGAACCTGAAATGCCCATCTAAAAAGTTCACCCTCTTTGTCTTAGGTTAGAACCTCTGGCAAAATTGGTGCACAATTTTCTAGGTCAACAGAAGGTCATTGAATTAAATCATAAGTATTTGAATTTGGGCATGTAAATGCTATAAAATAATTAAAATGCTCAAATAATTCTGGAAATAAATGTTTGCTGTTAGGAATAATTCCAACAGAGCCCACAATTATTTTCAGGATTTTAGAAAGTGCCTAAGTATTTTTAATAATGCCACAAAGTTACAGAAAAATAGAAAAAGAAAACAAAACAGGAAAGAAAACAAAAGGGGAAAACTTACCTGGCGCCACCCACCAGGCCCACCTGCCGGCCCAGCCCAGCCACCGCGCCAGCGAGCAGCTTGGCTCGGCCAGGCAGGCAGGCAGGTGCTCGACGGCGGCACCAGCGCGCGCCACGCAGCTGGCTGCCGCCCTGCTTCCTCCCCTCGCCGCCCTACTGGCCTGGACAGGCTCCACGTCGCCGGCTAGACCCCCTAGACACGCTCATTCGCCCCTGCCTCACTCCCTCGCTCCCCTTCGCCATGGTCGACGCAGCCGTCGCCGTCCCGCCACCGTAGTCGCGTCCACCGCCGTCCCCGTGCTGCTCCACCGTGTCCTGAAGCTCCGCCACTTCCTCCTCGATCGCTCCACCAAGCCACGCCCCGCCGGAGGCCTGCAAATGACTCCACCGAGCTCATCTTCAACCTCGGGCCGCCCAGATCACCGTCGCCGTTCCGACCACACCGAGCCTTCCCCGAGCACGCTGACCCTCCCTGCGGCTTCTCTGTGAGCTGCTGAACCTCCCCGTGCTTTCCGTTTCGCCCCTAGAACACCATCGACGCCGCATCTCTAGTGCCCGAACGCGCCGCCGCCTGACCACGTCGCCGGCGTTGCTCCGGTGACCATTTGGTCACGGGCTTGTGTCCGTCACACTCCTCGCGCCGCGTAGAGGCAGTAGGTGCTAGCGCCACATCGCCTAGGCCACTGCAGCCACGCGCACGAGCTGGCCCGAGCTTCGGCCTCCGCCTGACCTTGTCGCTGGCAATGCTCCGGCCACTCCCCGGCCAAGCCATCACGACGGCTGGATGCGGGCGAGCACCAGCTGCCCGTAGCTGCTCTCCGTGTAGCAAATGGAGCCCTGTGGGCAAATCCCGCAGCACGCCGCCGCGTCTGGCCTCGTCGGCGGCTAAACGCCGGCAAGTTTGACCGTTGACGTTGACTGGGTGGGCCCAGGTTGACTCCCCTGAGTCAATGTAAAGTGGGCCCCCCCTCTGCTAATTATCCAAATTAGTTTCTAACTAAAATTAGTTAGTTTAATTAACTACTGACACGCGGGACCCACTGGTCAGTTTGACCTGGACGTCCCCGTCCCGTTGACCCTAACATCACCCTGGCGCATTGCTGATGCAGTAATTGATTTACTGGAATTATTTCTATACAGGAAATTCCAGAAAATGTTTAAAACTTCAAAAATTCATAGAAATCAACGATAGCTCCAAATGAAATAATTTATATATGAAAAATTATCAGAAAAATTCAATCTATCCATCTGTAATGGTTTCATGCATGACAAAACAAGTTTACCTTGCTGTTTAAGCAGAATAAGGGAATGCACTATTAAGGCCATGTTTAATGAGCTAATATTTGAATCTTTGATTCAAATGAGTTCATCCCTTTCTATTTTAGCTTGCATTAGGCCAAGACACATTCATATTGCCATGTCATGGCATGCATCATATTGTTGCATATCGTCATGTGTTGATTGTGTTCCGATGTGTTCTTCGTGGTAGGTTCTGCCTCCGAGGATATTCACGAGTATCCAACTGAAGGGCAGTATCCCACTACCACTCCATCAGGCAAGCAACCCATTGATCATTCCGATACAACCCATGTTCTCGCTCCTGCTCTTGTTTACTGCATTAAGACAACGCGATTCAAATTGTTGTGTGCTACGGTAGTTGAACCCTTTTCCTCTGCATGACCTGTCATTGCCACAGTAACTAGATGAAACCCACTAGCATGTGTAGGAGTTGATTGAGCCATGTATGTGATTCCTACCTTGCTATGTCTGCTATGCTTAGAGTTGTGTCAGGTCTGGTTCATCTGGGTGATGGGCTAGAGTGAAATGCTTATGTCGGTAATATGAGGGATGTGTTGAACATGTTTTGGTAAAGGTATCGATGAGAGGCCATGTAGGAGTACATGGTGGGTTGTTTCATTGAGGCCGTCCCTAAGAACTGAGATCTGTATGCGTGATTTAAGATTCAGCTACTACCACACATTGGGCCCTGAAATATGACCCCGCTCGACTTACTGACCCCTCTCGCCTTTGTCCAGGAGTTGCAAGTAGTTTCTGGTGTTTGTAGGACATGTGTTGGCGGCCGTGCGTAGCGCTGACCCTAGGGGTGGGCTATGATGCGGTAGATACACTGTGGACGGGTATGCCGGGCGGCCGTTTGGCGTCTCGGGACCCTGTACACATCGTTTGGGGCCATTGAGGACACCCCGGCCGGATTTCCTTGCGGATGGAACCTGAATAGGCGATAAACCTGGACTAGAGACTTGTGAGGTTAGTTAGGTCGTGGTCTACACCCACGTCGGTTTTCGCTTGAAGTCTGCCGTGCACATGTCGTGTGCAGACGCTAAGTGGTGGAAACATGTGTGACGAGGTACACCCCTGCAGGGTATAAAACTATTCGAATAGCCGCGTCCGCGGTAAAGGACTACTTGGTTGCCTATACAGTTCATAGACAAGTTAATGGATACTACTAAAAGACTCAAGATAAGTGTGAGTACCGAGGATGGCCCTCTCGTAGGATGACGAGGGAGGATCCCCGGTGGAGTATTGTGTTGGTGAGTAGTGGACTCGTGTGCGAAAACTATTTTACTAGAGGAGTTCCGTAGGATAGTTTAGCCAAGAGTCAAAGCTGGCTTGCTGCAATATCACCACCACCTTCTTGAGAATAAGCATGTATAGTAGGTTCTGTTGTAAGACTTGCTGAGTACCTTTGTACTCATGTTTGCTTAATTACTGTTTTCAGACGACAACACCGCCCCCTCCGATGGGTTCTATGTAGACCTTGACGTCGACGAGTGACTAGCCACCCAGGTGGTGATCCGGGCCATGGAGGGCCCTATGTAGATAGACAGGCCTCGAGGAGCCTTCTTTCTTTCTAGTGTCTGTACTCAGACCGGTTGCTTCCGCATGTGCTTGTATGATTGTATAACTTGAGTGTCGGGTCATGTGACCCCTATCTGTATGAACATGTTATGTATGGCTCTCTGGAGCCTTTAAATAAAGTACTTGAGTTGTAGAGTTTTGTTGTGATGTCATGTTGTATGTACTCATATCGGGCATATTGTGTGCATGATTAAATGCTTGGTATGAGTGGGATCCGACAATCTAGTTGTTTATCCTTGGCAGCCTTTCTTATGGGGAAATGTAGTCTAGTGTTCCTCGAGCCATAGTAGTCCGCTACAGCCCGGTTCACCGGAGTCCTGTTAGCCCAGCACTACTATTCAGGACACTTGACTGGCCGGCATGTGATTCACTTCGTTCCTATGTCTGTCCCTTCGGGGAAATGTCACGCGGTGACTTCCGGAGTCCTGCCTAGCCTGCTACAGCCCGGGTTCCCCGGAGTCCTGTTAGCCCAGTGCTACAGCCTGGAATCACTCGCTGATGACCGACATGCTCGATGTGATTCATGTATGCCTGTCTCCATAGGTCTGTGCCGCTTTGGGTTCACGACTAGCCATGTCGGCCCGGGTTCTCTGTCATATGGATGCTAGCGACACTGTCATATACGTGAGCCAAAAGGCGCAAACGGTCCCGGGCCATGGTAAGGCGACACCCGTGGAATACCGTGCGTGAGGCCGCAAAGTGATATGAGGTGTTACCAGCTAGATCGATGTGACTTGGAATCGGGGTCGACGCACCCGTCGCCTTCCTGCCACCGTAGTCGCGTCCACCGCCGTCCCCGTGCTGCTCCACCGTGTCCTGAAGCTCCGCCACTTCCTCCTCGATCGCTCCACCAAGCCACGCCCCGCCGGAGGCCTGCAAATGACTCCACCGAGCTCATCTTCAACCTCGGGCCGCCCAGATCACCGTCGCCGTTCCGACCACACCGAGCCTTCCCCGAGCACGCTGACCCTCCCTGCGGCTTCTCTGTGAGCTGCTGAACCTCCCCGTGCTTTCCGTTTCGCCCCTAGAACACCATCGACGCCGCATCTCTAGCGCCCGAACGCGCCGCCGCCTGACCACGTCGTCGGCGTTGCTCCGGTGACCATTTGGTCACGGGCTTGTGTCCGTCACACTCCTCGCGCCGCGTAGAGGCAGTAGGTGCTAGCGCCACACCGCCTAGGCCACTGCAGCCACGCGCACGAGCTGGCCCGAGCTTCGGCCTCCGCCTGACCTTGTCGCCGGCAATGCTCCGGCCACTCCCCGGCCAAGCCATCACGACGGCTGGATGCGGGCGAGCACCAGCTGCCCGTAGCTGCTCTCCGTGTAGCAAATGGAGCCCTGTGGGCAAATCCCGCAGCACGCCGCCGCGTCTGGCCTCGTCGGCGGCTAAACGCCGGCAAGTTTGACCGTTGACGTTGACTGGGTGGGCCCAGGTTGACTCCCCTGAGTCAATGACAAGTGGGCCCCCCCTCTGCTAATTATCCAGATTAGTTTCTAACTAAAATTAGTTAGTTTAATTAACTACTGACACGCGGGACCCACTGGTCAGTTTGACCTGGACGTCCCCGTTGACCCTAACATCACCCTGGCGCATTGCTGATGCAGTAATTGATTTACTGGAATTATTTCTATACAGGAAATTCCAGAAAATGTTTAAAACTTCAAAAATTCATAGAAATCAACGATAGCTCCAAATGAAATAATTTATATATGAAAAATTATCAGAAAAATTCAATCTATCCATCTGTAATGGTTTCATCCATGACAAAACAAGTTTACCTTGCTGTTTAAGCAGAATAAGGGAATGCACTATTCAGGCCATGTTTAATGAGCTAATATTTGAATCTTTGATTCAAATGAGTTCATCCCTTTCTATTTTAGCTTGCATTAGGCCAAGACACATTCATATTGCCATGTCATAGCATGCATCATATTGTTGCATATCGTCATGTGTTGATTGTGTTCCGATGTGTTCTTCGTGGTAGGTTCTGCCTCCGAGGATATTCACGAGTATCCAACTGAAGGGCAGTATCCCACTACCACTCCATCAGGCAAGCAACCCATTGATCATTCCGATACAACCCATATTCTCGCTCCTGCTCTTGTTTACTGCATTAAGACAACGCGATTCAAATTGCTGTGTGCTACGGTAGTTGAACCCTTATCCTCTGCATGACCTGTCATTGCCACAGTAACTAGATGAAACCCACTAGCATGTGTAGGAGTTGATTGAGCCATGTATGTGATTCCTACCTTGCTATGCCTGCTATGCTTAGAGTTGTGTCAGGTCTGGTTCATCTGGGTGATGGGCTAGAGTGAAATGCTTATGTCGGTAATATGAGGGATGTGTTGAACATGTTTTGGTAAAGGTATCGATGAGAGGCCATGTAGGAGTACATGGTGGGTTGTTTCATTGAGGCCGTCCCTAAGAACTGAGATCTGTATGCGTGATTTAAGATTCAGCTACTACCACACATTGGGCCCTGAAATATGACCCCGCTCGACTTACTGACCCCTCTCGCCTTTGTCCAGGAGTTGCAAGTAGTTTCTGGTGTTTGTAGGACATGTGTTGGCGGCCGTGCGTAGCGCTGACCCTAGGGGTGGGCTATGATGCGGTAGATACACTGTGGACGGGTATGCCGGGCGGCCGTTTGGCGTCTCGGGACCCTGTACACATCGTTTGGGGCCATTGAGGACACCCCGGCCGGATTTCCTTGCGGATGGAACCTGAATAGGCGATAAACCTGGACTAGAGACTTGTGAGGTTAGTTAGGTCGTGGTCTACACCCACGTCGGTTTTCGCTTGAAGTCTGCCGTGCACATGTCGTGTGCAGACGCTAAGTGGTGGAAACATGTGTGACGAGGTACACCCCTGCAGGGTATAAAACTATTCGAATAGCCGCGTCCGCGGTAAAGGACTACTTGGTTGCCTATACAGTTCATAGACAAGTTAATGGATACTACTAAAAGACTCAAGATAAGTGTGAGTACCGAGGATGACCCTCTCGTAGGATGACGAGGGAGGATCCCCGGTGGAGTATTGTGTTGGTGAGTAGTGGACTCGTGTGCGAAAACTATTTTACTAGAGGAGTTCCGTAGGATAGTTTAGCCAAGAGTCAAAGCTGGCTTGCTGCAATATCACCACCACCTTCTTGAGAATAAGCATGTATAGTAGGTTCTGTTGTAAGACTTGCTGAGTACCTTTGTACTCATGTTTGCTTAATTACTGTTTTCAGACGACAACACCGCCCCCTCCGATGGGTTCTATGTAGACCTTGACGTCGACGAGTGACTAGCCACCCAGGTGGTGATCCGGGCCATGGAGGGCCCTATGTAGATAGACAGGCCTCGAGGAGCCTTCTTTCTTTCTAGTGCCTGTACTCAGACCGGTTGCTTCCGCATGTGCTTGTATGATTGTATAACTTGAGTGTCGGGTCATGTGACCCCTATCTGTATGAACATGTTATGTATGGCTCTCTGGAGCCTTTAAATAAAGTACTTGAGTTGTAGAGTTTTGTTGTGATGTCATGTTGTATGTACTCATATCGGGCATATTGTGTGCATGATTAAATGCTTGGTATGAGTGGGATCCGACAATCTAGTTGTTTATCCTTGGCAGCCTTTCTTATGGGGAAATGTAGTCTAGTGTTCCTCGAGCCATAGTAGTCCGCTACAGCCCGGTTCACCGGAGTCCTGTTAGCCCAGCACTACTATTCAGGACACTTGACTGGCCGGCATGTGATTCACTTCGTTCCTATGTCTGTCCCTTCGGGGAAATGTCACGCGGTGACTTCCGGAGTCCTGCCTAGCCTGCTACAGCCCGGGTTCCCCGGAGTCCTGTTAGCCCAGTGCTACAGCCTGGAATCACTCGCTGATGACCGACATGCTCGATGTGATTCATGTATGCCTGTCTCCATAGGTCTGTGCCGCTTTGGGTTCACGACTAGCCATGTCGGCCCGGGTTCTCTGTCATATGGATGCTAGCGACACTGTCATATACGTGAGCCAAAAGGCGCAAACGGTCCCGGGCCATGGTAAGGCGACACCCGTGGAATACCGTGCGTGAGGCCGCAAAGTGATATGAGGTGTTACCAGCTAGATCGATGTGACTTGGAATCGGGGTCCTGACAGCGCCGTCGTTTCCTGGACTTGCTTGCAAAGCGGGCAAAGGTTGCAGTTCGGCCAGCCACGACGGAGCAATCGATCGGCCATCCATACTCTGTTTTGAATTATCAACCAAGCAAAGAACTTGCATTTTGGAGGGGCCCAAACCCTCCAAACAGCAGCAGGCATGATGCTAGTCGTGTGTCCCGCAAACTGCGCCATATAGGCAGTCGACGTCGAGTATTCTCCTTGAGAGGTGAACTTCCGGTGGATAGTATCTTGCATACTGTTGTTGAGAGTAACAGAGGATAGTTTCTCCCAAAGTGTGGTGAACTCCTGTAGGTGCTCAAGGGTGATCCCATGATGCGTATCAATTTGATTAACCCAAAAATTGTTGAGGAGAGCAGTTTGGACAGAGCAAGATTTTTTTTTGAAAGGTCAAAGATCCTGGGAGCAATATCTTTGGGTCTCATGCCTTGGAGCCAGGGTGATTCCCAGAACTTCGCCTTGCCTCCATCTCCAATGTGGACCGTGGTGGCCGCCGCAAAAATGTCCCTATCATTGTCATTGCATGGCGTTCCCATCCCAACCCAAGTCTTGGGTGGGTCAGCCCATTCATACCAAAGCCATCGCAATCGAAGGGCAGTAGCAAACTTCTTCAGGTTGAGGATGCCCAAACCACCGAAGATCTTGGGCTTACAGACAAGTTCCCGGTTGACCTTGCATTTTCCACCAGTCACCTTGTCACATCCCGCCCATAGGTAGGCGCCGCCGCAAACTATCAATCTTCTTCCTCACTTCCACCGGCAACTCTAGAGGCGTAATATGATATATAGCAATGGCGGTAAGCACAGCCTTGACCAAAACGACGTGGCCCGGGGTAGCCGCATGCCACGTGATCCAAGGCAGTAGCTTCCCAGCAACTTTATCTTCTAAGAACTGAAAGTGTATCCTCTTCAACCTTGTAACTGAAAGAGACAGTCCCAAATATCTCATTGGGAAGGTGCAGCGAATAGCCGGGAAGGTCTAAAGAACGTCATCAAGATCAATGTTACCGCAAAGAATTGGCGCAACAAGACTCTTGGCACAATTGGGAAGGCCTGTACGGTAATTCATCTGGCCACGACTAACCTCTCATCAAAGTCTGACCAAGACCACTTCAGCCATTCCGTGAGAATTGTACTGTAGTTCATCTGGCAACGACCGGCCTCTTCAGCCATTCCTTGAGCACAGACAGCCAACCACTTGAGACTGATGGTATCTTAACTAGGCATCTAGAACTGATCAGTTAAGTCTGATCACAAACAAACAACTTGGTGAAAAAGGCAGGAAGTGGATCCTCTGACTTGCTACCCTGACTTGTAAACAGTGCTCTAATACAACGATACAACAGTAATTTGCGTACAGTAATCCTTGGGCAGTGCCAGATCTCGGACTTGCCTCCTCTGTTTACTCAAGGAGGGTACTGTAGCACCCTGACTTCCCTCGGGATCCACTTCCGCATCTCAGATATGTCTCCATACCCTGCCATAGCGACGATGTTGGAGCAAATAACCACGTCCCACTACGGAGACATTTTGACAATGTGATTTTCATGTGGTAAACAAATCCCAAGGTTATAAATCTCTTCATATGTGAAAATTCTAATCAAGAATAAATTAAAGTAACCGTAGAAATGTTAAGAGGCCTTTGCAAGAACTAAGAATTGGATCCCATATAGCATAGATTAAACAACAATTGCTACCATTAAACAATGGGAAGAAGGGAATAAATACTGTACCAAGTAAATCTCTCTTGAAAAAGAAGTCTCCTGCCACCATAGCATGCTTGTTTAAGGCCTACTTACAGATGAGATGTGGCAGCATATCAATCCGAGAACAGGAATCATTAAGCTTTCTGTTCATACTTGGAACAATAAACTGAAGTGGTAGCTATTCAACAGCTTATCAAGTGAAATGCTCTCCTTTCACAAGAGAGTAACCAAAATGCAGAATTGAAGAACAGAAAACATGACACAGTAAGCAAACGTAAGAGAACAGTGGGTGCTGCCTGGTTAAACTGGTTTTGTAATCTGCGCAGGTTTTGGTTCCAAAAGTTCTCTTTTCCGAAGTTCTGGCTGCCTCCAAATAAACAAACAAACAAAAATCTGGTAACAAAATGCAAGCTAGACATTTTACACCGGAACATTGATGCGAACAATATATTGGTCTTGTGACAAGACTTATTTGCAGTCGCATACTAACATATAATTAGGACTTCTGCAGTATAAAAATTGGCACTGATTAATGATTTTACTGAATAATTTTCTATAGTATTGTTGTTTGCTAATGTTTCATCACAATTCACATTTGACATGGTCATGATAGCTGCTCATTGATATGAGAAAGCATAAAAGGGAATTTGTGGTGATCTAGCATAGGTTAATAATATATAGCATGGTCGCATACAATTTTTTAAACTTACCCTCAGTCAATAGATCTCTGGTAACTTAAGAAATAAAGAAACTAATCTCTGATTGCTACAGCCTAAACTGAAGTAACTACACTGAAGCTGAACAGATTACACGACCCCACTGCACACGGCAGAGACACAGGAAACAACAACAAAAGGAAGAAAAAGAACTGGACTGCCCAGGTTATATAGATTATGGAGAGAACGAAACGACCTGAAGAAATCAAAGCAAAACAGCAATGATTTTTCTGATCAATCAATCCCTTGACAATCTCCAAGAACTTCAGTGCATATAGCAAATTCAGTTCAAACTAAGTTGTTTCCAGCATTCCTTCAACCCTAGGAAGACATTTTGGCACGTTCCACTGCAACATAAAGGATACTGAAGTAACTACACCAAAGCTAACCTGTGGCAATCATACTATATTTTGCGAGCCTTGGCGGCTTTCTGCCACATATCAATACAGATAGTAGGACATGCTCTTTTCAGGTGTTGATAACCTGTAGTAGTCATCACTTCATCCATTCTGTCCAAAGAGTTGATAAATCCAATGCAAGCATCTTTGAGCTTGCTGCAATGATACTGGTCTGCAAGAGCTAACGTGGCCGCCACAGTCTTGGCATCAAGAAACTTGCAAAGTTGTCTCTCGCACATCAACTTCATCCTTTCCATGGCATACCTATCCGAAGCCACGAGCAAATGCTTGACCATTTCTTCTTTGTCATCATCACCATCAAGGTCGTCCATGGGCGGCAACTCATCTGTGTAGATAAAGTGAAGCAGCGCTTTGAAAACAGTGGGCTCCATGTCTTCAATGGCTATGCTCTGCCGGCACTTGTCCCTCATCGGCCCATAGAGCTCCGCCTTGAAGACCGGCGACCGCATTGCGAGGACGATCTTATGGGCAGTGAAAACCTCATCCTTGACCTTGAAAGACACATCCGATTCCTCCCCAGCCTCGAGCAAACTTCCAAGATTATGCGACAGGTCTGAAGGCGGCACTTGGATGGTCTCAAAGTTCATTCTGGTTTTTGGTATCTGTGCTTCCTTGAGCTTGATAACAAGGAGCTTGCACTTAACGATAAGGACGTCGCGGGGGAAGTACAGGTACGACCACGCTTCGAGCATGCTCCTCCCCGCGAAATTGGAATGGCCACGGTGCGAGGTTTTACCAGGGGAGCGGCTGAACACCACCGGCTCCGTCGGTTTTGTCCACACGAAGCACCCCGACGTCGGTTCGGCTTGCTTGAACAGCGTCAGATCGTACAGCGCCCTCACCTCCACGCCCTCGTCCATGAGCTCGAGGTGGACCGAGATGGAGCCGTTTCTGGCCTCCGTGTCGCCGTCGGGGTAGAAGAGGAGGCGCCAGTCGTGGCCGCCGACGGCGAAGGTGGCCGACGGGATGAAGTTGCCTTTGCCGAGGCCCTTGGACAGGCTGTAGCCGTCGATCCTGAACAAATGCGTGCCCCCCGCCCTCTGCAGGATGCAGGTCGAGGACGAGGTCGCCCAGATCCGTGGGCTCTGGGGTGCCGCCATTGCTGGTAGCTTGAACTCTGAACAAGTGCGGCCGGCGGTGGTGTCGATGGGGTCAGCGGTGACGGAGAACGGCTGAGACGAGGCTCGGGAGGCGCCGCAGGGCGACGGGAACGGCGGCCGGCGGCGGTGATGGTGGGGAAAGCGAGGGTTCGGCTGCGCGAGAATGGGTAATTGGGGGCAATTGCTCGGCCCACTCCAGCTTGAGCTTCAGGGCTCCTTCGATCGAAATAAAGTTCAAAAGAATTTGGATAGATAAGAAAATTTCTTTTTTCAGGGATACTAGATAAGAAAAATTCGTCATTTAATTAGAACACGATTGAAATATTTTAACCCCATTTGAGAGAGGGGTTTTCGGACCAACCACCGAAAACTCTGTTTGGAAGAATGGTTTTTCGCCGGGCTAAACAAATCATGTGGAGAGGTGCTTTTTCCATATCGGCAGACGCGTCGATGAAGGGAAACGACTGAAGGGTTGGAGGAAGCTATGTCGCCAGCGCCGCCATCCGGCTTCCCCATTGCTGGAAGGACTAAGGCGCGGAGAGGAGACACCATCGCTGATGGCATCTCAGCGTCTCCTAGTGGCATGTCAGGAAGGTGTGCACCCCACCTCGTCGTGTTCGTCGGTGTTGCTTGCTCTTGATAAACAAATTGTGTCTTGGCTTGCGCATGCTATTGTCTCTATTTTAAATGTGTTGCTTATGAGATATCTTATTTGTCGCCATCGATCATTGGGTTGGGCGGCCATTGGGGCTATATTGTGCATCTCCTTATAAATGTTGAATAGTGAGAGAGGATTTTTGGTTCTCAGGCTCCATGGAGCTCCTTAAGCAGATCCGTGCTATACGTGATGCCCGGATTGTAGCCGGCCTACCTCCGGACTTGGCAAGGCCGGAGGAGGAGGAGGCCATGGACGATGCGAAGTCGGAGGAGAAGGAGGTGGAGGAGGAGGATGGTGCAGACGAGGCAGATTTAGCTCCTCCGGCTGCGGGCCTCGCCATGCCCGACATACTGGCCGAGTTTGAGGTGGCCCAAACAGAGGAGGCGGCGGAGCAAGAGGCCATCTCTCGACTCCATGCAGTCAAAGCCGAGGCGGAAGCCAACTGTGCGTCCTCTGCCAGGGGACGCGGATCTCGACATGATCTTCGCCAAAATAGAGTCCAACGAGGAGCAGGAGGTGCAGCGGACGGCCATCCACCGGGAGGCATGTCCGTCCGGCACTGTCGGCACGGAGGTCGTTGACATCTCCGACAACGAGTAGCGTAGGCTAGTTTTAGGGATTTTTTTTTGCGACGAGGCTAGTTTTAGGTTATCTACGTGGTGTCGTGATACATAGATTTTGTGATGCATGCTATTGTTTGGATTTAAGGTATGAAATATGAGGTAGTTGGTTACACCGAGGAAAAATAAGAGGTGACCGGTTATTGTCCGCGGATGTATAGAAGGTCGGATTTGACAAGTCTCATTGTAGATGCTCTAAACTCTCCTTCCTTATATTATAATCAATGAAAAAAGCAAAAAAAAAAAACTTTGCCTTTGTTGCAAACACAAAAATTTCAGTTAGTACAAAATGCAGATCTCAAAACAAAGGGTCACACACCACATAACACATGGGTAAGCAACCCAAATTATTTAAAAGAAAAACAGTCACACAAAGACACACATGCATAGATTTAGAATGATGTAGATTGATTAACGCGCCGGAAAGAGTTGTAGGAGTATTACTCCCTTTGTACCAGAATATAAGGTGTATAGATCTCCGTGCAAGTTAATCATTTGAATGTTTGACCAAGATTATGGAATACAATAACAACATCTGAAATAGTTAATAGATAAAATATGAAACTACTTCTTTATGAATCAAATGATATAAATTTTATATTGTGGATGTTGATATTTAAAAAAAAACTCGGTCAAACATGCACTCATTTGACTTTTGAAAAACAAATATATTACTTCTTAACGCGCCGGCATGGTGGGTGTGTTGTTGCTGTTGCTGCTTTTGCCACTGCCACTGCTGCCTGTCACGAAACCGTCAACCCGTGGCATGAACAGGGCAACAGGCATCTTGGCAGGGAGGCTCGGCAGCAGCGCCTCGGACCGCATCACGTTGACCGCCTGCCTAATGGACGGCCTCATGCTGCTGTCCGGGTGCGCACACCAGAGCGCGGCGACCATCACACGCTCCATTTCCCCGCTATGGAATTCGCCTTCTAGGCGCTCATCGGCGGCGTCCAGAATACAGCCGTCGTTGAAGAAATCTCAGAACCATTGCACCATGTGCATGGCAGATTCTTCTTCGTCTTCCTTGGGGATGATTACGAGCGGGCGCCGGCCATTGGCGATCTCAAGGACCACTACCCCGAAGCTGTAGACATCGGACTCTGGGGCTTGCTCTGCCGGTGACCATGCACTCCGGGTCCATGTACCCCATGGTGCCAGTGAGCACCGTCGTGTGTGATCCTCTGCCATGGTCGACGAGCCTCGCCAGTCGAAAGTCACCAAGCTTTGCGTTGAAGGACGCGTCCAGCATTATGTTGCTCGGCTTGATGTCTCGATGCAGAACGCATTGCTCCCAATCCTGGTGCAGGTACAGAAGCGCAGCCCTACACCGAGTACAATCTCATGCCTACAGAGAAAGAGAGATAAGTAGAGAGTTTTTTTTTGGCAACGTATCAAGTGAAAACTTAATTTCAGTGAAAATCTGGAAACTTTGATCCCACCTCGTTGGATCTATAGGGAACGGCATCTGCTCAAAAGCAGAGCTCCACCGGCAATTAAACACACATTAGCATAAAACCCCCTCGTTCCTAGTAATGTTGTCAGGTTTTTGACCATTGGCTTATCCCCTCCCCGTCCTATCCCGCAGCAAAATAACCATGGCGGCGACGCCGTTGCGCCCCACGCCGGAGGGCTGCCCGGCGCGGCGCCACAGCTGGCGCTGCCAAAAGCGGCGGCGCGTCCATGCACCGCGCCGGCTTCCCTCTGCAAGGACGGCTCCAGCCACGAGGCGGCCACAACCAGCGCTCACATTGAAGCTCCCCTCAGCGGGGAGGGCTCACGAGGTGAGGCGACTACAGCAGGCTGGGCTCATAGCTATTGCGGCGCAGGCGCTGAAGCTCATCTCGAGCTGGGGTCCCAACGCTCGTGCTGCAATTTTCGTGTAAATCCCGTGTAGGTAGTATCTGATTCAGAGTGAAGTTGTAGCTCCTCCTGATTCTTGATGTATAGAATTTTCTCTGTGACTTTGTAGCTCCTCCTTTGTGAACTTGTAACTGAATGTTGATGTATTGCCACTCAAGATTCAACTGAATTTTTTTGCTTAAGTTTATATGCTAATGGAGTGACTTGTTTGTACAGATCTGAATAATGATGGATTCACCATTGCAACTAGCTACATGATTACACTTTCTAGTCATAAGTATAGAAGGAAGTAAGCATCAGAAGGATGCATGCTTGCAGCAAAGAGCGGTTCATATTCCTGTACTGGAAATGCAGTATGCATCAAAAGCTTGCTGGCTTGCAGCAAATAGCAGTTTCTATTTCTGAAAGATCACAAGCATACTCTGCATAATGGGTTGTTTCATTTCTGCATGAGAAAAGAACCTCCAAAATGATTCAAATCATCTCCCAATTAAATAGTGAATGCGGAAGTTTAGTGACCACTTCCTTGCATAAGTTGTAAGTTTGTTGATTGTTACCAATTCTCTTTAGATGACATATTTGCTACAATTTAGGTTGACGGAATGAACATTAGAAAATTTTCAAACTTCAACATGTAGAGATACATAAATCTCAAAAGCTCATACCACATTACCACATGAATTTCATGCCCTCAATAGCTCAAAAGATAACAGTGAATCTCTGAATTTCATCTTGTTCTACACCAAAGTTAAAAGCACCGGCTTGCCTCAAATCAAATGGAAGGGGAGGTCAGGGGATCGGATAGAGGCATGGACATCAAGTTCGAGGGGCACTGGTGATGAGTACTCCAAAGAGTCAGTCACGGCCTGCAGGGGCGAGCCGCCCCCGACGGCGGCCCCATCGCGATCAGCAAAACGCATATCATGGTGCCAGAAAGACATGTGGAGGGAGAGTCGCAGCCAATGGTGTAAGTGCATCTAGTGCCCCTTAGTGATTTTGATGTATTGAAGACGTATAGGTTAAGGGACTAATGTGTTTATGAGTGTACACAGGTCTATAAGTCTATGAGGAGTTTGATATTTATAGAGAAAGTCGACCCCTAAAAGTGAAGTTCTTCGTCTGAAGGCTTCGGTATTCTGAAGACTTTCTGAAGACTTTGAAAGTGAAGAAATTGGTGTGACCTTGAAGACTTGGTATTCATGAAGGAAATATGCCCTAGAGGCAATAATAAAGTTATTATTTATTTCCTTATATCATGATAAATGTTTATTATTCATGCTAGAATTGTATTAACCGGAAACATAATACATGTGTGAATACATAGACAAACAGAGTGTCACTAGTAAGCCTCTACTTGACTAGCTCGTTAATCAAAGATGGTTATGTTTCCTAGCCATGAACAAAAGAGTTGTTATTTGATTAACGAGGTCACATCATTAGTTGAATGATCTGATTGACATGACCCGTTCCATTAGCTTAGCACCCGATCGTTTAGTATGTTGCTATTGCTTTCTTCATGACTTATACATGTTCCTATGACTATGAGATTATGCAACTCCCGTTTGCCGGAGGAACACTTTGGGTACTACCAAACGTCACAACGTAACTGGGTGATTATAAAGGAGTACTACAGGTGTCTCCAATGGTAGATGTTGGGTTGGCGTATTTCGAGATTAGGGTTTGTCATTCCGATTGTCGGAGAGGTATCTCTGGGCCCTCTCGGTAATACACATCACATAAGCCTTGCAAGCATTATAACTAAGATGTTAGTTGTGAGATGATGTATTACGGAACGAGTAAAGAGACTTGCCGGTAACGAGATTGAACTAGGTATTGGATACCGACGATCGAATCTCGGGCAAGTAACATACCGATGACAAAGGGAACAACGTATGTTGTTATGCGGTCTGACCGATAAAGATCTTCGTAGAATATGTAGGAGCCAATATGGGCATCCAGGTCCTACTATTGGTTATTGACCGGAGACGTGTCTCGGTCATGTCTACATTGTTCTCGAACCGTAGGGTCCGCACGCTTAACGTTACGATGACAGTTATTATGAGTTTATGCATTTTGATGTACCGAAGGTTGTTCGGAGTCCCGGATGTGATCACGGACATGACGAGGAGTCTCGAAATGGTCGAGACATAAAGATTGATATATTGGAAGCCTATGTTTGGACATCGGAAATGTTCCGGGTGAAATCGGGATTTTACCGGAGTACCGGGAGGTTACCGGAACCCCCCGGGAACCAAATGGGCCTTATTGGGCCTTAGTGGAAAGGTGAAAGGGGCAGCCCAAGGTGGGCTACGCGCCTCCCCCCTCCCCTAGTCCTATTAGGACTAGGAGAGGTGGCCGGCCACCTCTCTCCCTCTCTTTCCACTTGGGAGTCCTATTAGGAATAGGATTGGGGGGGAGTCCTACTCCCGGTAGGAGTAGGACTCCTCCTGCGCCTCCATAGTTGGCCGGCCAGCCCTCCCCCTGGCAACCTTTATATACGGGGGCAGGGGGCACCTCTAGACACACAAGTTGATCATTGAGATCGTTCCTTAGCCGTGTGCGGTGCCCCCTGCCACCAAATTCCACCTCGATCATACCGTTGTAGTGCTTAGGCGAAGCCCTGCGTCGGTAGAACATCAAGATCGTCACCATGCCGTCGTGCTGACGGAACTCTTCCTCGACGCTTTGCTGGATCGGAGCCCGAGGATCGTCATCAAGCTGAACGTGTGCTAAGAACTCGGAGGTGCCAGAGTAACGGTGCTTGGATCGGTCGGATCGGGAAGAAGACGTACGACTACTTCCTCTACGTTGTGTCAACGCTTCCGTTGCGATCTACAAGGGTACGTAGATCAGACTCTCCCCCTCGTTGCTATGCATCACCATGATCTTGCGTGTGCGTAGGAAAATTTTTGAAATTACTATGTTCCCCAACAGTGGCATCCGAGCCAAGGTTTTATGGTTTGATGTTATTTGCACGAGTAGAACACAAGTGAGTTGTGGGCGATACAAGTCATACTGTCTACCATCATGTCATACTTTGGTTCAGCGGTATAGTTGGACGAGACGACCCGGACCAACCTTACGCGTACGCTTACGCGAGACCGGTTCCCTCGACGTGCTTTGCACATAGATGGCTTGCGGGCGACTGTCTCTCCAACTTTAGTTGAACCGAGTGTGGCTACGCCCGGTCCTTGACAAGGTTAAAACGGAGTCTATTTGACAAACTATCGTTGTGGTTTTGATGCGTAGGTGAGATGAGTTCTTGCTTAAGCCCGTAGCAGCCACGTAAAACATGCAACAACAAAGTAGAGGACGTCTAACTTGTTTTTGCAGGGCATGTTGTGATGTGATATGGTCAAGGCATGATGCTAAATTTTATTGTATGAGATGATCATGTTTTGTAACCAAGTTATCGGCAACTGGCAGGAGCCATATGGTTGTCGCTTTATTGTATGCAATGCAATCGCGATGTAATGCTTTACTTTATTGCTAAGCGGTAGTGATAGTCGTGGAAGCATAAGATTGGCGAGACGACAACGATGCTACGATGGAGATCAAGGTGTCGCGCCGGTGACGATGGTGATCATGACGGTGCTTCGGAGATGGAGATCACAAGCACAAGATGATGATGGCCATATCATATCACTTATATTGATTGCATGTGACGTTTATCCTTTTATGCATCTTATCTTGCTTTGATTGACTGTAGCATTATAAGATGATCTCTCACTAAATTATCAAGAAGTGTTCTCCCTGAGTATGCACCGTTGCCAAAGTTCGTTGTGCCCAGACACCACGTGATGATCGGGTGTGATAAGCTCTACGTCCATCTACAACGGGTGCAAGCCAGTTTTGCACACGCAGAATACTCAGGTTAAACTTGACGAGCCTAGCACATGCAGATATGGCCTCGGAACACAGAGACCGAAAGGTCGAGCGTGAATCATATAGTAGATATGATCAACATAACGATGTTCACCATTGGAAACTACTCCATCTCACGTGATGATCGGTTATGGTTTAGTTGATTTGGATCGCGTGATCACTTAGAGGATTAGAGGGATGTCTATCTAAGTTGGAGTTCTTAAGTAATTTGATTAACTGAACTTAAACTTATCATGAACTTAGTACCTGATAGTATCTTGCTTGTTTATGTTGATTGTAGATAGATGGCTCGTGCTGTTGTTCCGTTGAATTTTAATGCGTTCCTTGAGAAAGCAAAGTTGAAAGATGATGGTAGCAATTACACGGACTGGGTCCGTAACCTGAGGACTATCCTCATTGCTGCACAGAAGAATTACGTCCTGGAAGCACCGCAGGGTGCCAGGCCTGCTGCTGGAGCAACACCAGATGTTATGAACGTCTGGCAGAGCAAAGCTGATGACTACTCGATAGTTCAGTGTGCCATGCTTTACGGCTTAGAATCGGGACTTCAACGACGTTTTGAACGTCATGGAGCATATGAGATGTTCCAGGAGTTGAAGTTAATATTTCAAGCAAATGCCCGAATTGAGAGATATGAAGTCTCCAATAAGTTCTATAGCTGCAAGATGGAGGAGAACAGCTCTGTCAGTGAGCATATACTCAAAATGTCTGGGTATAATAATCACTTGATTCAAATGGGAGTTAATCTTCCAGATGATTGCGTCATTGACAGAATTCTCCAATCACTGCCACCAAGCTACAAGAGCTTTGTGATGAACTATAATATGCAAGGGATGAACAAGACTATTCCCGAGCTCTTCGCAATGCTGAAAGCTGCGGAGGTAGAAATCAAGAAGGAGCATCAAGTGTTGATGGTCAACAAGACCACTAGTTTCAAGAAAAAGGGCAAAGGGAAGAAGAAGGGGAACTTCAAGAAGAACAGCAAGCAAGTTGCTGCTTAGGAGAAGAAACCCAAGTCTGGACCTAAGCCTGAAACTGAGAGCTTCTACTGCAAGCAGACTGGTCACTGGAAGCGGAACTGCCCCAAGTATTTGGCGGATAAGAAGGATGGCAAGGTGAACAAAGGTATATGTGATATACATGTTATTGATGTGTACCTTACTAGAGCTCGCAGTAGCACCTGGGTATTTGATACTGGTTCTGTTGCTAATATTTGCAACTCAAAATAGGGAGTACGGAATAAGCGGACACTAGCAAAGGACGAGGTGACGATGCGCGTGGGAAACGGTTCCAAAGTCGATGTGATCGCGGTCGGCACGCTACCTCTACATCTACCTTCGGGATTAATATTAGACCTAAATAATTGTTATTTGGTGCCAGCGTTGAGCATGAACATTATATCTGGATCTTGTTTAATGCGAGACGGTTATTCATTTAAATCAGAGAATAATGGTTGTTCTATTTATATGAGTAATATCTTTTATGGTCATGCACCTTTGAAGAGTGGTCTATTTTTGATGAATCTCGATAGTAACGATACACATATTCATAATGTTGAAACCAAAAGATGCAGAGTTGATAATGATAGTGCAACTTATTTGTGGCACTGCCGTTTAGGTCATATCGGTATAAAGCGCATGAAGAAACTCCATACTGATGGGCTTTTGGAACCACTTGATTATGAATCACTTGGTATTTGCGAACCGTGCCTCATAGGCAAGATGACTAAAACACCATTCTCCGGTACTATGGAGAGAGCAACAGATCTGTTGGAAATCATACATACCGATGTATGTGGTCCGATGAATATTGAGGCTCGTGGCGGATATCGTTATTTTCTCACCTTCACGGATGATTTAAGCAGATATGGGTATATCTACTTAATGAAACACAAGTCTAAAACATTTGAAAAGTTCAAAGAATTTCAGAGTGAAGTTGAAAATCATAGTAACAAGAAAATAAAGTTTCTGCGATCTGATCGTGGAGGAGAATATTTGAGTTACGAGTTTGGTGTACATTTGAAAAATTATGGAATAGTTTCGCAACTCACGCCACCCGGAACACCACAGCGTAATGGTGTGTCCGAACGTCGTAATCGTACTTTACTAGATATGGTGCGATCTATGATGTCTCTTACTGATTTACCGCTATCATTTTGGGGTTATGCTTTAGAGACGGCCGCATTCACGTTAAATAGGGCACCATCAAAATCCGTTGAGACGACGCCTTATGAACTATGGTTTGGCAAGAAACCAAAGTTGTCATTTCTTAAAGTTTGGGGCTGCGATGCTTATGTGAAAAAGCTTCAACCTGATAAGCTCGAACCCAAAGCGGAGAAATATGTCTTCATAGGATACCCAAAGGAAACTGTTGGGTACACCTTCTATCATAGATCCGAAGGCAAGATATTCGTTGCTAAGAATGGATCATTTCTAGAGAAGGAGTTTCTCTCGAAAGAAGTGAGTGGGAGGAAAGTAGAACTTGACGAGGTAACTGTACCTGCTCCCTTATTGGAAAATAGTACATCACAGAAAACTGTTTCTGCGACACCTACACCAATAAGTGAGGAAGTTGATGATAATGATCATGAAACTTCAGAACAAGATACTACTGAACCTCGTAGATCAACCAGAGTGAGATCCGCACCAGAGTGGTACGGTAATCCAGTTCTGGAAGTCATGCTACTAGATCATGATGAACCTACGAACTATGAAGAAGCGATGGTGAGCCCAGATTCTGCAAAGTGGCTTGAGGCCATGAAATCTGAGATGGGATCCATGTATGAGAACAAAGTATGGACTTTGGTTGACTTGCCCGATGATCGGCAAGCAATTGAGAATAAATGGATCTTCAAGAAAAAGACTGACGCTGACGGTAATGTTACTGTCTATAAAGCTCGACTGGTCGCAAAAGGTTTTCGACAAGTTCAAGGGGTTGACTACGATGAGACCTTCTCACCCGTAGCGATGCTTAAGTCTGTCAGAATCATGTTAGCAATTGCCGCATTTTATGATTATGAAATTTGGCAGATGGATGTCAAAACTGCATTCCTGAATGGATTTCTGGAAGAAGAGTTGTATATGATGCAACCGGAAGGTTTTGTCGATCCAAAGGGAGCTAACAAAGTGTGCAAACTCCAGTGATCCATTTATGGACTGGTGCAAGCATCTCAGAGTTGGAATAAACGCTTTGATAGTGTGATCAAAGCATTTGGCTTTATACAGACTTTTGGAGAAGCCTGTATTTACAAGAAAGTGAGTGGGAGCTCTGTAGCATTTCTGATATTATATGTGGATGACATATTGCTGATTGGAAATGATATAGAATTTCTGGATAGCATAAAGGGATACTTGAATAAAAGTTTTTCGTTGAAAGACCTCGGGGAAGCTGCTTACATATTAGGCATAAAGATCTATAGAGATAGATCAAGACGCTTAATTGGACTTTCACAAAGCACATACCTTGACAAGATTTTGAAGAAGTTCAAAATGGATCAAGCAAAGAAAGGGTTCTTGCCTGTGTTACAAGGTGTGAAATTGAGTCAGACTCAATGCCCGACCACTGCAGAAGATAGAGAGAAAATGAAAGATGTTCCCTATGCTTCAGCCATAGGCTCTATCATGTATGCAATGCTGTGTACCAGACCTGATGTGTGCCTTGCTATAAGTTTAGCAGGGAGGTACCAAAGTAATCCAGGAGTGGATCACTGGACAGCGGTCAAGAACATCCTGAAATACCTGAAAAGGACTAAGGATATGTTTCTCGTATATGGAGGTGACAAAGAGCTCACCGTAAGAGGTTACGTTGATGCAAGCTTTGACACTGATCCAAACGATTCTAAATCGCAAACCGGATACGTGTTTACTTTAAACGGTGGAGCTGTCAGTTGGTGCAGTTCTAAACAAAGCGTCATAGCGGGATCTACATGTGAAGCGGAGTACATAGCTGCTTCGGAAGCAGCAAATGAAGGAGTCTGGATGAAGGAGTTCATATCCGATCTAGGTGTCATACCTAGTGCATCGGGTCCAATGAAAATCTTTAGTGACAATACTGGTGCAATTGCCTTGGCAAAGGAATCCAGATTTCACAAAAGGACCAAACACATCAAGAGACGCTTCAACTCCATCCGGGATCTAGTCCAGGTGGGAGACATAGAGATTTGCAAGATACATACGGATCTGAATGTTGCAGACCCATTGACTAAGCCTCTTCCACGAGCAAAACATGATCAGCACCAAGGCTCCATGGGTGTTAGAATCATTACTGTGTAATCTAGATTATTGACTCTAGTGCAAGTGGGAGACTGAAGGAAATATGCCCTAGAGGCAATAATAAAGTTATTATTTATTTCCTTATATCATGATAAATGTTTATTATTCATGCTAGAATTGTATTAACCGGAAACATAATACATGTGTGAATACATAGACAAACAGAGTGTCACTAGTATGCCTCTACTTGACTAGCTCGTTAATCAAAGATGGTTATGTTTCCTAGCCATGAACAAAAGAGTTGTTATTTGATTAACGAGGTCACATCATTAGTTGAATGATCTGATTGACATGACCCATTCCATTAGCTTAGCACCCGATCGTTTAGTATGTTGCTATTGCTTTCTTCATGACTTATACATGTTCCTATGACTATGAGATTATGCAACTCCCGTTTGCCGGAGGAACACTTTGGGTACTACCAAACGTCACAACGTAACTGGGTGATTATAAAGGAGTACTACAGGTGTCTCCAATGGTAGATGTTGGGTTGGCGTATTTCGAGATTAGGGTTTGTCATTCCGATTGTCGGAGAGGTATCTCTGGGCCCTCTCGGTAATACACATCACATAAGCCTTGCAAGCATTATAACTAAGATGTTAGTTGTGAGATGATGTATTACGGAACGAGTAAAGAGACTTGCCGGTAACGAGATTGAACTAGGTATTGGATACCGACGATCGAATCTCGGGCAAGTAACATACCGATGACAAAGGGAACAACGTATGTTGTTATGCGGTCTGACCGATAAAGATCTTCGTAGAATATGTAGGAGCCAATATGGGCATCCAGGTCCCGCTATTGGTTATTGACCGGAGACGTGTCTCGGTCATGTCTACATTGTTCTCGAACCGTAGGGTCCGCACGCTTAACGTTACGATGACAGTTATTATGAGTTTATGCATTTTGATGTACCGAAGGTTGTTTGGAGTCCCGGATGTGATCACGGACATGACGAGGAGTCTCGAAATGGTCGAGACATAAAGATTGATATATTGGAAGCTTATGTTTGTACATCGGAAATGTTCCGGGTGAAATCGGGATTTTACCGGAGTACCGGGAGGTTACCGGAACCCCCCGGGAACCAAATGGGCCTTATTGGGCCTTAGTGGAAAGGTGAAAGGGGCAGCCCAAGGTGGGCTGCGCGCCTCCCCCCTCCCCTAGTCCTATTAGGACTAGGAGAGGTGGCCGGCCACCTCTCTCCCTCTCTTTCCACTTGGGAGTCCTATTAGGAATAGGATTGGGGGGGAGTCCTACTCCCGGTAGGAGTAGGACTCCTCCTGCGCCTCCATAGTTGGCCGGCCAGCCCTCCCCCTGGCAACCTTTATATACGGGGGCAGGGAGCACCTCTAGACACACAAGTTGATCATTGAGATCGTTCCTTAGCCGTGTGCGGTGCCCCCTGCCACCAAATTCCACCTCGATCATACCGTTGTAGTGCTTAGGCGAAGCCCTCCGTCGGTAGAACATCAAGATCGTCACCACGCCGTCATGCTGACGGAACTCTTCCTCGACGCTTTGCTGGATCGGAGCCCGAGGATCATCATCGAGCTGAACGTGTGCTAAGAACTCGGAGGTGCCGGAGTAACGGTGCATGGTCGGTCGGATCGGGAAGAAGACGTACGACTACTTCCTCTACGTTGTGTCAACGCTTCCGTTGCGATCTACAAGGGTACGTAGATCAGACTCTCCCCCTCGTTGCTATGCATCACCATGATCTTGCGTGTGCGTAGGAAATTTTTTGAAATTACTACGTTCCCCAACAATTCATTCGAGAAACATGAAGCGTGAAGACTTTTGTTTTCGTAGTTTCATTTTCTCTTTCTTGAGTCATAGGAAACACCGTACTGTTAAAGGGGGGTCGAGGAAATACTAAGGAAAAATTTCCATGTGATGCTCAACTCAAAATCCTACACCTACCAATCCCTTCGAGTGAAGCCATTGGAAATCTCATACAGTTCATTCAATTTCTTCAGTGATAGAGACGAAGTTCTTCTGGTCTCTGAGGAATTTGTTCTGACTGAGGAGTTAGGAATTCGCCAGTGCGGATTTCCTACACAGTGAGGAACATGATAGCCCTAAGGAATTTGATACTCAAATTTCCGACCGTTGCTGTGCTATGCGCCAGCTGTCCCAAAATATCTACTCACCTAACGGTCATATCATTGAAGGGCATTTATGTCTTATCATGTTGGGCTGCTCCCTAGGCTATAAATAGCCGCCCCCTACAACCACTAGCTGGTTGGCTGCTCCGAGAGAAACTGACACTTGTCATTTGAGAGCAACCCATTCTCTGAGGACTTTGAGCGAAAATCATCAAGTGAGGAAAAACCAAAAACCCAAAACCCAAACACCTACAAACCCCAAGTGATTGAGCATCACTGAAGAGATTGATCCTGCGTGGATCTGACGCTTGTTACCTTTGAAGACTGTGCTTCTTCCAGACGGTTAGGCGTCATGGTCTAGAGCATCCAAGAGGAATTGTGGATCGCCGAGTGACCAAGTTTGTGAAGGTTTGGAAGTCGCCTGAAGACTTACCACGAGTGATTGGACGAGGTCTGTGTGACCTTAGTTCAAGGACAGTACGATGAGGACTGGGTGTCCTGAGCTGCGTGTTCAGGACTGGGTGCCCGGGACTGTGTGTCCTCGAGTTTAAATACTCAGCCGCTCCAACCAGGCGTACAACTGAGACAGCAGTTGGAACTGGTCTACCAAATCATTGTCTTCACCAAGTTTACTGGTTTTATTTCCTCAACTCTTTCATTTCCTCATAACTGTGTTGTGTGCTTGTTCATATCTGTGTTTGAAGACTTTGACTGAAAACTTTCTCAATTTTCTCAGTTCAATTTCTTCAGTCTGTTTGTCTTCATCCTGTGTTATCATGTGCTTACGCTTCCTGTACTCTGCGTCTTTCTTCATTTCATCACGATGACTATGCTTGTATTCTGTCATGCTTACTTTTGAGTACTTATTCCGCTGCTAGTAGTTCTTCGCTAAGGAATTTCCTCACCGGCAAATTCCTCAGTGAAGAATATCATAAAAATCACCTATTCACCCCCCCCCCTCTAGTCGATATAACGCACTTTCAATTGGTATCGGAGCGAGGTACTCCTTTGTTCTGTGTGATTTTGGTTTAACCGCCTGGATTTTTAGTTATGTCGACTGCGGGTATGACGAGAGTGACATGCCCCATCTTCGACGGTCACGAGTATCCCAAGTGGAAGGCCATGATGAAGAAACGCCTCATGGCAATGAACAACGAGCTGTGGATCGTCACTGAGATTGGTCTGACCGATCTATGCAAGATGGCGGAAGCTGATGACATTCGCAAGTACACTCATCTCAACCTCATGGCGAAAGATGTCATCTGCTCCAGTCTGTCACAAAATCAGTTCAGGAATATCATGCATCTCGATCATGCGAAGCTCATCTGGGACCGTCTCTCTGATGTCTATGAAGGTCATCGAACCTGTCATGATCCTTGGTTTGCAGACTTCAAGGAATCTCTCAAAGCGATGACATTCGAACCATAATCATCATCTTCTACATCATGCCTTATGGCAAAAGAGGCTGAGGTAACTGAATGCCACCTATCCGAGTCCAGTGATGATGAATCTGGTGATGAATTTGGACCCAGCTATGTCAAACTTGCTTCCCTTGCCACTAAACAATAAAGAGCTTTGGAAAAAGTTTATTACATGCTAAATAAGAGCGATGATATGTTGGGTGAAGAAATGGATTAGTCAAAAGCTTTGGCTGAAAGTCTTCAAAAACTTCATACTAAGTATGACACCTTTCAAGATCAACATAACACTCTCTTATCCGATCATGAGAAGCTTTCTTATGAATTTCTTCAAAGAAAGCAAGATCTTGAAAAGCTAAGAGTGAGTTATGAAGATCTTCAGAAGGAGCGCGATTCATTACTTGCACAACATATCAGCGCTTCTCGGGAAGAATTTGTTCCTCCATGCTTGAAGTGCATTGAACGTGAATCTGCTAATTCTTCACCTGAATGTTCAAATGTTGTTAATGTTTGAAATTCTTCACATGCCTCTGCTATCACTAATTCCTCATCTAAGGACATTGCTAGTATCACTGACGATGCAGGGCTGAAGGAATTGTACATGACAGGCATGTACAAAAGCCTCAAAGGGCATCAGGCTCTTTGTGATGTGCTTAAAAAGCAGACCCTCAACAGGAACCCTAGGAAAGAGGGTATTGCCTTTGAGAGGAAACTCAATGCTGATGGTACATATTGGAAGCCTAAGCAGTACCCCAAAACTACATGGGTTGCTGAAAAGGGACCTCCAGTTGATCCATCTAACTTATCTGGATTTGCATGTGAATCTCCTCATTCTGATGATGAGTCAATTGACTCCAACTATAAACTGTTCAAAAATCAGAATGGTGAAGTATTTGCTAGATATGTTGGCACTAACTGCAGGAACGGTCCCCCTATGAAGAAAATCTGGGTTCCCAAAAGATTGAACGAAATATGCCCTAGAGGCAATAATAAAGTTATTATTTATTTCCTTACATCATGATAAATGTTTATTATTCATGCTAGAATTGTATTAACCGGAAACATAATACATGTGTGAATACATAGACAAACAGAGTGTCACTAGTATGCCTCTACTTGACTAGCTCGTTAATCAAAGATGGTTATGTTTCCTAACCATGAACAAAGAGTTGTTATTTGATTAACGGGATCACATCATTAGTTGAATGATCTGATTGACATGACCCATTCCATTAGCTTAGCACCCGATCGTTTAGTATGTTGCTATTGCTTTCTTCATGACTTATACATGCTCCTATGACTATGAGATTATGCAACTCTCGTTTGCCGGAGGAACACTTTGTGTGCTACCAAACATCACAACGTAACTGGGTGATTATAAAGGTGCTCTACAGGTGTCTCCAAAGGTAGATGTTGGGTTGGCGTATTTCGAGATTAGGATTTGTCACTTCGATTGTCGGAGAGGTATCTCTGGGCCCTCTCGGTAATGCACATCACATAAGCCTTGCAAGAATTACAACTAATGAGTTAGTTGTCAGATGATGTATTACGGAACGAGTAAAGAGACTTGCCGGTAAGGAGATTGAACTAGGTATTGGATACCGACGATCGAATCTCGGGCAAGTAACATACCGATGACAAAGGGAACAACGTATGTTGTTATGCGGTCTGACCAATAAAGATCTTCGTAGAATATGTAGGAGCCAATATGGGCATCCAGGTCCCGCTATTGGTTATTGATCGGAGACGTGTCTCGGTCATGTCTACATTGTTCTCGAACCGTAGGGTCTGCATGCTTAACGTTACGATGACAGTTATTATGAGTTTATACATTTTGATGTACCGAAGTTAGTTCGGAGTCCCAGATGTGATCACGGACATGACGAGGAGTCTCGAAATGGTCGAGACATAAACATTGATATATTGGATGACTACATTCGGACACCGGAAGCGTTCCTGTGAAGTTTCGGATAAAACCGGAGCACCGGGGGGTTACCGGAACCCCCCGGGGGGTTAATGGGCCTCATGGGCCTAAAGTGGAGAAGAGGAAGGGGCTGCCAGGGCAGGCCGCGCGCCCCCTCTCCCCCTAGTCCGAATTGGACAAGGAGGGAGGGGCGGCGCCCCCCTCTTTCCTTCTCTTCTCCCACCTCTCCAAATTGGACAAGGAATAGGGAGGGGAGTCCTACTCCCGGTAGGAGTAGGACTCCTCCTGCGCGCCTCCATAGGGCCGGCCGCACCCCCCCCCCCCCTTGGATCCTTTATATACGGAGGCAAGGGGGCACCCTAGGACACACAAGTTGATACTCATGATCGTTCCTTAGCCGTGTGCGGTGCCCCCTTCCACCATATTCCACCTCGGTCATATCGTTGTAGTGCTTAGGCGAAGCCCTGCGTCGGTGGAACATCATCATCGTCACCACGCCGTTGTGCTAACGGAACTCGTCCCCTAAGCTTTGCTGGATCGGAGCCCGGGGAGCGTCATCGAGCTGTACGTGTGCTAAGAACTCAGAGGTGCCGGAGTAACGGTGCTTGGATCGGTCGGATCGGGAAGACGTACGACTACTTCCTCTACGTTGCGTCAACGCTTCCGCTTCGGTCTACGAGGTTACGTAGACAACACTCTCCCCTCTTGTTGCTATGCATCACCATGATCTTGCGTGTGCGTAGGAATTTTTTTGAAATTACTACGTTCCCCAACAGTGGCATCTGAGCCTAGGTTTTATGGTTTGATGTTATATGCACGAGTAGAACACAAGTGAGTTGTGGGCGATATAAGTCATACTGCCTACCAGCATGTCATACTTTGGTTCGGCGGTATTGTTGGATGAAGCGGCCCGGACCGACATTACGCGTACGCTTACGCGAGACCGGTTCTCCCGACGTGCTTTGCACAAAGGTGGCTTGCGGGTGACTGTTTCTCCAACTTTAGTTGAACCGAGTGTGGCTACGCCCGGTCCTTGCGAAGGTTAAAACGGCATCAACTTGACAAACTATCGTTGTGGTTTTGATGCGTAGGTAAGATTGGTTCTTGCTTAAGCCCGTAGCAGCCACGTAAAACATGCAACAAAAAAGTAGAGGACGTCTAACTTGTTTTTGCAGGGCATGTTGTGATGTGATATGGTCAAGACATGATGCTAAATTTTATTGTATGAGATGATCATGTTTTGTAACCGAGTTATCGGCAACTGGCAGGAGCCATATGGTTGTCGCTTTATTGTATGCAATGCAATCGCGCTGTAATGCTTTACTTTATCACTAAGCGGTAGCGATAGTCGTGGAAGCATAAGATTGGCGAGACGACAACGATGCTACGATGGAGATCAAGGTGCCGCGCCGGTGACGATGGTGATCATGACGGTGCTTCGGAGATGGAGATCACAAGCACAAGATGATGATGGCCATATCATATCACTTATATTGATTGCATGTGATGTTTATCTTTTATGCATCTTATCTTGCTTTGATTGACGGTAGCATTATAAGATGATCTCTCACTAAATTATCAAGATAAAAGTGTTCTCCCTGAGTATCACCGTTGCCAAAGTTCGTCGTGCCCAGACACCACGTGATGATCGGGTGTGATAAGCTCTACGTCCATCTACAACGGGTGCAAGTCAGTTTTGCACACGCAGAATACTCAGGTTAAACTTGACGAGCCTAGCATATGCAGATATGGCCTCGGAACACTGAGATCGAAAGATCGAGCGTGAATCATATAGTAGATATGATCAACATAGCGATGTTCACCATTGAAAACTACTCCATTTCACGTGATGATCGGTTATGGTTTAGTTGATTTGGATCACGTGATCACTTAGAGGATTAGAGGGATGTCTATCTAAGTGGGAGGTCTTAAGTAATTTGATTAATTGAACTTAAATTTATCATGAACTTAGTACCTGATAGTATCTTGCTTATGTATGTTTGATTGTAGATAGATGGCCCGTGCTGTTGTTCCATTGAATTTTAATGCGTTCCTTGAGAAAGCAAAGTTGAAAGTTGATGGTAGCAATTACACGGACTGGGTCCGTAACTTGAGGATTATCCTTATTGCTGCATAGAAGAATTACGTCCTGAAAGCACCGCTGGGTGCCAGGCCTGCTGCTGGAGCAACACCAGATGTTATGAACGTCTGGCGGAGCAAAGCTAATGATTACTCGATAGTTTAGTGTGTCATGCTTTACGGCTTAGAATCGGGACTTCAACGACATTTTGAACGTCATGGAGCATATGAGATGTTCCATGAGTTGAAGTTAATATTTCAAGAAAATGCCCGGATTGAGAGATATGAAGTCTCCAATAAGTTCTATAGCTGCAAGATGGAGGAGAACAGTTCTGTCAGTGAGCATATACTCAAAATGTCTGGGTATAATAATCACTTGATTCAGATGGGAGTTAATCTTCCAGATGATTGCGTCATTGACAGAATTCTCCAATCACTGCCACCAAGCTACAAGAGCTTCGTGATGAACTATAACATGCACGGGATGAATAAGACTATTCCCGAGCTCTTCGCAATGCTGTAAGCTGCGGAGGTAGAAATCAAAAAGGAGCATCAAGTGTTGATGGTCAACAAGACCACTAGTTTCAAGAAAAAGGGCAAAGGGAAAAAGAAGGGGAACTTCAAGAAGAACAGCAAGCAAGTTGCTGCTCAAGAGAAGAAACCCAAGTCTGGACCTAAGCCTGAAACTGAGTTCTTCTACTGCAAGCAGACTAGTCACTGGAAGCGGAACTGCCCCAAGTATTTGGCGGATAAGAAGGATGGCAAGGTGAACAAAGGTATATGTGATATACATGTTATTGATGTGTACCTTACTAGAGCTCGCAGTAGCACCTGGGTATTTGATACTGGTTTTGTTGCTAATATTTGCAACTCTAAACAGGGACTACGGATTAAGCGAACACTGGCAAAGGACGAGGTGACGATGTGCGTGGGAAATGGTTCCAAAGTCGATGTGATCGCGGTCGGCACGCTACCTCTACATCTACCTTCGGGATTAGTATTAAACCTAAATAATTGTTATTTGGTGCCAGCGTTGAGCATGAACATTATATCTGGATCTTGTTTGATGCGAGACGGTTATTCATTAAAATCAGAGAATAATGGTTGTTCTATTTATATGAGTAATATCTTTTATGGTCATGCACCATTAAAGAGTGGTCTATTTTTGATGAATCTCGATAGTAGTAACACACATATTCATAATGTTGAAGCCAAAAGATGCAGAGTTGATAATGATAGTGCAACTTATTTGTGGCACTGCCGTTTAGGTCATATCGGTATAAAACGCATGAAGAAACTCCATACTGATGGACTTTTCGAACTACTTGATTATGAATCACTTGGTACTTGCGAACCGTGCCTCATGGGCAAGATGACTAAAACACCGTTCTCCGGTACTATGGAGAGAGCAACAGATTTGTTGGAAATCATACATACTGATGTATGTGGTCCGATGAATATTGAGGCTCGTGGCGGATATCGTTATTTTCTCACCTTCACAGATGACTTAAGCAGATATGGGTATATCTACTTAATGAAACACAAGTCCGAAACATTTGAAAAGTTCAAAGAATTTCAGAGTGAAGTTGAAAATCATTGTAACAAGAAAATAAAGTTTCTACGATCTGATCGTGGTGGAGAATATTTGAATTACGAGTTTGGTGTACATTTGAAACAATGCGGAATAGTTTCGCAACTCACGCCACCCGGAACACCACAGCTTAATGGTGTGTCCGAACGTCGTAATCGTACTTTAGTAGATATGGTGCAATCTATGATGTCTCTTACTGATTTACCGCTATCGTTTTGGGGTTATGCTTTAGAGACGGCTACATTCACATTAAATAGGGCACCATCAAAATCCGTTGAGACGACGCCTTATGAACTATGGTTTGGCAAGAAACCAAAGTTGTCGTTTCTTAAAGTTTGGGGCTGCGATGCTTATGTGAAAAAGCTTCAACCTGATAAGATCGAACCCAAATCGGAGAAATGTGTCTTCATAGGATACCCAAAGGAGACTGTTGGGTACACCTTCTATCACAGATCCGAAGGCAAGACATTCGTTGCTAAGAATGGGTCCTTTCTAGAGAAGGAGTTTTTCTCGAAAGAAGTGAGTGGGAGGAAAGTAGAAATTGACGAGGTAACTGTACCTACTCCCTTATTGGAAAGTAGTACATCACAAAAACCTGTTTCTGCGACACCTACACCAATTAGTGAGGAAGCTAATGATAATGATCATGAAACTTCAGGACAAGATACTACTGAACCTCGTAGATCAACTAGATTGAGAACCACGCCAGAGTGGTACGGTAATCCTGTTCTGGAAATCATGCTACTAGATCATGATGAACCTACGAACTATGAAGAAGCGATGGTGAGCCCAGATTCCGCAAAATGGCTTGAAGCCATGAAATCTGAGATGGGATCCATGTACGAGAACAAAGTATGGACTTTGGTTGACTTGCCCGATGGTCGGCAAGCAATTGAGAATAAATGGATCTTCAAGAAGAAGACTGACACTGACGGTAATGTTACTGTCTACAAAGCTCGACTTGTCGCAAAAGGTTTTCGACAAGTTCAAGGGGTTGACTATGATGAGACCTTCTCACCCGCAGCGATGCTTAAGTCCGTCCGAATCATGTTTGCAATTGCCGCATTTTATGATTATGAAATTTGGCAGATGGATGTCAGAACTGCATTCCTGAATGGATTTCTAGAAGAAGAGTTGTATATGATGCAACTGGAAGGTTTTGTCGATCCAAAGGGAGCTAACAAAGTGTGCAAGCTCCAACAATCCATTTATGGACTGGTGCAAGCCTCTCGGGGTTGGAATAAACGCTTTGATAGTGTGATCAAAGCATTTGGTTTTGTACAGACTTTCGGAGAAGCCTGTATTTACAAGAAAGTGAGTGGGAGCTCTGTAGCATTTCTGATATTATATGTGGATGACATATTACTGATTGGAAATGATATAGAATTTCTGGATAGCATAAAGGGATACTTGAATAAGAGTTTTTCAATGAAAGACCTCGGTGAAGCTGCTTACATATTAGGCATAAAGATCTATAGAGATAGATCAAGACGCTTAATTGGACTTTCACAAAGCACATACCTTGACAATATTTTGAAGAAGTTCAAAATGGATCAAGCAAAGAAAGGGTTCTTGCCTGTGTTACAAGGTGTGAAGTTGAGTCAGACTCAATGCCCGACCACTGTAGAAGATAGAGAGAAAATGAAAGATGTTCCCTATGCTTCAGCCAGAGGCTCTATCATGTATGCAATGCTGTGTACCAGACCTGATGTGTGCCTTGCTATAAGTCTAGCAGGGAGGTACCAAAGTAATCCAGGAGTGGATCACTGGACAGCGGTGAAGAACATCCTGAAGTACCTGAAAAGGACTAAGGATATGTTTCTCGTATATGGAGGTGACAAAGAGCTCATTGTAAACGGTTACGTTGATGCAAGCTTTGACACTGATCCGGACGATTCTAAATCGCAAACCGGATACGTGTTTACATTAAACGGTGGAGCTGTCAGTTGGTGCAGTTCTAAACAAAGCGTTGTGGCGGGATCTACATGTGAAGCGGAGTACATAGCTGCTTCGGAAGCAGCAAACGAAGGAGTCTGGATGAAGGAGTTCATATCCGATCTAGGTGTCATACCTAGTGCATCGGGTCCAATGAAAATCTTTTGTGACAATACTGGTGCAATTGCCTTGGCAAAGGAATCCAGATTTCACAAGAGAACCAAGCACATCAAGAGACGCTTCAATTCCATCTGGGATCTAGTCCAGGTGGGAGACATAGAGATTTGCAAGATACATACGGATCTGAATGTTGCAGACCCATTGACTAAGCCTCTTCCACGAGCAAAACATGATCAGCACCAAGGCTCCATGGGTGTTAGAATCATTACAGTGTAATCTAGATTATTGACTCTAGTGCAAGTGGGAGACTGAAAGAAATATGCCCTAGAGGCAATAATAAAGTTATTATTTATTTCCTTACATCATGATAAATGTTTATTATTCATGCTAGAATTGTATTAACCGGAAACATAATACATGTGTGAATACATAGACAAACAGAGTGTCACTAGTATGCCTCTACTTGACTAGCTCGTTAATCAAAGATGGTTATGTTTCCTAACCGTGAACAAAGAGTTGTTATTTGATTAACGAGATCACATCATTAGTTGAATGATCTGATTGACATGACCCATTCCATTAGCTTAGCACCCGATCGTTTAGTATGTTGCTATTGCTTTCTTCATGACTTATACATGTTCCTATGACTATGAGATTATGCAACTCCCGTTTCCCGGAGGAACAGTTTGTGTGCGACCAAACATCACAACATAAATGGGTGATTATAAAGGTGCTCTACAGGTGTCTCCAAAGGTAGATGTTGGGTTGGCGTATTTCGAGATTAGGATTTGTCACTCCGATTGTCGGAGAGGTAGCCCTGGGCCCTCTCGGTAATGCACATCACATAAGCCTTGCAAGCATTACAACTAATGAGTTAGTTGTGAGATGATGTATTACGGAACGAGTAAAGAGACTTGCCGGTAACGAGATTGAACTAGGTATTGGATACTGACGATCGAATCTCGGGCAAGTAACATACCGATGACAAAGGGAACAACGTATGTTGTTATGCGGTCTGACCGATAAAGATCTTCGTAGAATATGTAGGAGCCAATATGGGCATCTAGGTCCCGCTATTGGTTATTGACCGAAGACGTGTCTCGGTCATGTCTACATTGTTCTCGAACCGTAGGGTCCGCACGCTTAACGTTACAATGACAGTTATTATGAGTTTATACATTTTGATGTATCGAAGTTAGTTCGGAGTCCCGGATGTGATCACGAACATGACGAGGAGTCTCAAAATGGTCGAGACATAAAGATTGATATATTGGATGACTATATTCGGACACCGGAAGCGTTCCGGTGAAGTTTCGGATAAAACCGGGGCACCGGGGGGTTACCGGAACCCCTCGGGGGGTTAATGGGCCTCATGGGCCTAAAGTGGAGAAGAGGAAGGGGCTGCCAGGGCAGGCCGTGCATCCCCTCTCCCCCTAGTCCGAATTGGACAAGGAGGGAGGGGCGGCGCCCCCCTCTTTCCTTCTCTTCTCCCACCTCTCCTAATTGGACAAGGAATAGGCAGGGGAGTCCTCCTCCCGGTAGGAGTAGGACTCCTCCTGCGCGCCTCCATAGGGCCGGCCGCACCCCCCCCCCTCCTTGGATCCTTTATATACGGAGGCAAGGGGGCACCCTAGGACACACAAGTTGATCCTCGTGATCGTTCCTTAGCCGTGTGCGGTGCCCCCTTCCACCATATTCCACCTCAGTCATATCGTTGTAGTGCTTATGCGAAGCCCTGCGTCGGTGGAACATCATCATCGTCACCACGCCGTTGTGCTGACGGAACTCATCCCCGAAGCTTTGCTGGATCGGAGCCCGGGGAGCGTCATCGAGCTGTACGTGTGCTAAGAACTCGAAGGTGCCGGAGTAACGGTGCTTGGATCGGTCGGATCGGGAAGACGTACGACTACTTCCTCTATGTTGCGTCAACGCTTCCGCTTCGTTCTACGAGGGTACGTAGACAACACTCTCCCCTCTCGTTGCTATGCATCACCATGATCTTGCGTGTGCGTAGGAATTTTTTTGAAATTACTACATTCCCCAACAAAGATGCCTTGAAAATCTTCAGGTGAATGTCATCATGACTCCACCTATGAAGAATAGGAACCCCAAATCAAATTCTTCATATGGACCAAATTCTTCATATGGATCCAAGTCCTCATACGGATCAAACTCCTCACATGGATCAAATTCCTCAAAAGGATCAAAGTCCTCATATGAACATCATCGTGCTAACCCGTCTGTTTCGCAGGGAAGATCTAAGGATTATGGATATGTGCATTATTCTTCAAATCATTATGTCCATAAGTCCTCGAAGAATTTCTCTGCATACTCTTATGCTTACTCTAACCCCTCTTATGTGAAACGAAATGGACTGGCTTCTATGCCATCCTTCTCGTATGGAGCTCGCAGAGTGATGAACTCTTTGCCACCCCTTCAGATGTGGGTGGTGAAGAAAAAGAACTAATCTCTTCTGCAGGGTCAGGTCTCCAGACGTACGTAATCGTCTGAAGAATTTGCTGGAGACCTGTCGGGTGGTAGGTGCGACATATGCCAACAGGTGGCTTATCATTGTGGGAGCCAGTAAAACATCGCCGGTGCCTGGAAACGGGATGAGGCGAAGACATGCACGCCGGCGAATCTTACCCAGCTTCGGGGCTCTCCGTGGAGATAACACCCCTACTGCTGCTCTGCAGAGTCTCCGCATGATCACTAGATGAACAAGTAGCTACACAATGCTCCTAGAGCTGTTTGGTGAGAGGAGGAAGAAGGGCACGGCTCGCTCTCTTCTTCTCCTTGTGTGGTGTCTAGAACTAGCAGGGATCAACCCTTTGCATGGGTGTCCCGGGGGGTTTATATAGGCCTACCCCCCGGGGGTACAATGGTAATCCGGTTGGGCACGGGGCCCAGCCGTCTGTGACTACGCTCGCCGGCTTCTGCGCCGACTGCTGGGGCCCGCCGGCTGGTGGGTCCCGCCGGCTGCCAGCTCCTCGACCGACAGGCGGGCCCCACTGTCCAGGGCCTTGTCGGCGGCTGACTACTGTTGCTCAATCCTGGTGACGAGGGCTTCGTCGAGGTAGGCGTGGCTACAGTGCCGCCGTCCGGCGGGTGGTCACTGTAGCCTCACCGCGTCTTGTCTCCTTAATGGGGCGTCTCCTTCGAAGGAGGTGGCAGGCCGGCTATGGAGAGCCGGCTTTGTCTCGGGCCGACTGGGGGATGTACGGCCGCCTTCGGGTGTCTCTCTGCTCGAAGGGGTCCACCGCCCGTGGGCCGTACTGGTAGTCCATCGTGGATGACATCAGGGTCAACATGGCAACAGTGCCGCGCCAGATGGGTCATGGCCACCCGTACGGCGCACTGTGCCAGTCGTGCTCCGGGATTCGGGGGTGGCAGGCTTCACTGTAGCCACACCCCATCGCATCGTCGTTAAGTGGATGCAAACTCTGAGGGTACGGTCTTGACCACTTTGTGGGAGTCGGCTTCTTGGAGTCGGCCTTCTCGCGGCCGGCTTCTCGAAGCCGGCCCTCCCATGGCTTTCTTCACGAGGGTTAAAGTCGGGCCGCCTTCCGATAGCCGGCCTGGGAGACAGCCGGCAACGGGAAGGCGGCCCCACGTCTTGGATTCTTGAGAGCTGGAAGGGCTCGTAATTTTTTCAGAAGGGCCAGGGAAAGCCGGCTAGGCTACCCATGGCTATTTACTCCGACAAGACCTGAGTATGCCTGATAGGACGCAGGCTAATCATAAAGAAATGAACTTTCATTTCTCACGTCCTCATATTGCTTTATCAGCTCTTTTACTTGATGAAATTAATTTGATGAATTGATGTCATATTATTCACTGATGAAATATATGAGTTTGTAAGCTGCACTAATTCATCTGCAGGATGATCAACCCAAAGCCACTGAGTGGGTCCTTGATAGTGGATGTACAAACCACATGACTGGTGACAAGAATCTATTGATGGATGATCCATTATCTCCGTCACATCTGAAGCATATCATCTTTGCTGACAAAGGCAAAAGTCAGGTATTGGGTCTAGGTAAGGTGGCGATCACAAAGAATCGACACATGGACAAGGTCATGCTTGTTGAGTCCTTAGGATACAACCTTCTGTCTGTCTCAATGCTTTGTGATCTTGATATGGTTGTTGTCTTTGGCAAGTACCGTTGTGTTGTGGTTATGGAAGCTGACAATTCCAAAGTCTTCTAAGGCTTTAGGAGAGGAGACCTGTATATTGTTGATTTCTCTACAGGACCACAACCAGCCGTGTGCTTACTTGCAAAAGCTTCAGAAGGCTGGCTCTGGCATCGACGCTTGGTCATGCAGGCATGAGGAATTTGCACACACTTGCGAAGAAGAAGCATGTCATTGGCATCGAGAATGTCAAATTCCTCAAGGATCACCTATGTGGAGCCTGTGAAGCTGGGAAGATGACGAAGGCCAAGCATCCAGCGAAGACTATCATGACCACCACTCGCCCATTTGAATTGCTTCACATGGATCTCTTTGGTCCTAATCATTATTCTGCTATTTCAAATGAAGCATTTCAATATGGCTTTGTTATTGTCGATGATTATTCTCGCTACACATGGGTACACCTTGTTACTTACAAACATGAAGTGCAGGAAGTCTTCAAACGATTTTCCTCGAGGGCTTCAACCAACTTTGGTGCGAAGATCAAGCATATCAGAAGTGACAATGGCACTGAGTTCAAGAATTCTGGTCTCGATTACTATCTTGATGAACTTGGTATTACTCATGAGTTATCTGCTCCTTATACTCCTCAGCAGAACGGCGTCGTGGAGTGTAAGAACAGGACTCTTGCTGAGATGGCTTGCACTATGCTTGATGAATACAAAATGCCTCGTCGGTTCTGGACTGAGGCAATTGATACTGCGTGCCACATCATCAACAGAGTATATCTTCACAAATTCTTCAAGAAAACTGCCTATGAACTCCTCATTGATAAGAAACCCAATGTAAGTTATTTCAAAGTATTTGGTGCTAAATGTTGGATTAGAGATCCTCGTCACAACTCAAAATTTGCACCGAAATCACATGAAGGTTTTATGCTTGGTTACGGAAAGGACTCGCACACCTACAGAGTCTTCAACAACGTTCTTCACAAGGTTGTTGAAACTATAGATGTGCGGTTCAACGAAACTAATGGCTCGCAAAGAGAGCACCTACCTACTGTGATAGATGAACCAGCACCTGAGGAAACTATAAAGTTCAAGGCTACTAAGGATGTCATTCCCACTGAAGAATCTGCTGAATAATTCATTCCAGAACATGAAGAATGTCGAGCTAATGCACCTGAAGAAAATGCTAAAGAAAATACTGATCAAATTCTTCAACGGCAACCAGCTCATCCTCACATTGCAAAAGAAGTGCAAGTTGAAAAGATCATCAATGACATCAAAGCGCCAGGTCCTCTCACACGCTCAAAAACTTCACATTTGTCTAACTTTTGTGGGCACTATGCTTTTGTCTCTATTACAGAACCCACTAAGGTAGATGAAGCATTTCTGGAGCCTGAGTGGATTCAGGCCATGCAAGAAGAATTACATCAGTTCGAGCTCAACAATGTCTGGGAACTGGTCAAACGTCCAGATCCTCGCAAGCACAATATCATCGGCACAAAGTGGATCTACCGCAACAAGCAAGATGAAAATGGCCTTGTGGTGAGGAATAAGGCACGGCTTGTAGCTCAAGGCTACACACAGGTTGAAGGAATTGACTTCGATGAAACTTTTGCTCCTGTTGCTAGACTTGAGGCTATTCGCATATTACTTGCTTATGCTAACCATCATGATATCACTTTATATCAAATGGATGTGAAAAGTGCATTCCTCAATGGTAAGCTTGAGGAAGAAGTATATGTTGCTCAACCCTCAGGTTTTGAAGATCCAAAGAATCCTGACAAAGTCTTTAGACTCAACAAGGCCCTCTATGGCCTCAAGCAGGCCCCACGGGCATGGTATGATACTTTGAAGGAATTCCTCATGACGTAAGGCTTCAAACCCGGTTCACTCGACCCTACTCTTTTCACTAAATCTTATGATGGTGAATTGTTTGTGTGCCAAATATATGTTGATGATATTATCTTTGGCTGTACTGACCAACGTTATAGTGATGGGTTGCGACAGATGGCTCCCTCCCACCCACCCACCCCTCCCACCCACGACCTAGGTTTTCCGGCGATCTCCACCTCTAGCCTGTGAATTGTGGATTCTCTCCGCTCATCTTCTCCGGCGGATTTGGATCTACACGGTTGTACCCATCTTCGATGGGTTCCTCTGGTGGATCAACCTTGGGTTTGGATTTCTCTCCGGGCTCCATTTTTGCAGATAAGGTCTTCACTTCTTGCGGGCGATCTGTTCATCCTTCGGACGACATGAGCCATTTCATTATGGTAGTGTCCTTTAGCCGACATATTTTTCGTCTTAATGAGGATTCTGTGGCGGCTGCACTGGAATCTTCAATTGGTGGATCGGCCATTGATTTGTCGGTCCAACTCATCAAGGGCAAGGTATTTTCATTTAATGTCTCATGCAAGCAGGTTGGCCTTTGTATCCTCAAGTTGAGATCGTATGCATGCTCGCATTTCAAATGTTATTTTCATCTCTGGGGAAATGGTGGTCCAAATTGGAGGCGTGAATTATCCCTCTGGAGAAAGGAATGTGACGCGGAATGGATTCTGGTTAGTCCATCTAAAAAGCGTGCAACTTTGGGATTAATTGCTATGCATAAACCCCCTTCTAAGTCTTCTTTCCGATCGGGTTCTTCGGCAAGGAAGAAACTCTCCTTTGCTACGTTTCATCAGTACCCTGTTTGTAAGGGCTATAGATACCCAGCTGATCAGATCTTGGTTGACACAATGGTTGAGGCTGGCTATGATGTCAACCCTTCCAAGAAAGTGATCTTGCCGTCTCCGCTGGCGAGCAATCTTCAGTGGACGGTGGCGACGCCACCCATCTCTTCTGGAACGATCAACGTCCCTGCCAAAACTACTGCCGTCATTACCGGAACAGTTCCAATTGGCACCGACAATCTGTTGCATGAAACACAAACTGTTCAAGCTCCATGCATGCAGGATGCCACGTCAGCTGTTGGCGTTACACCGGAATCCCAAACCCATCATGAATCTCCGGCCCAGCAGGAGGACCTGCTGGCCTGCATGCCTTCTAGGTCCCAAGTGGTGACCCAATCATCAGAGCCGCTTTCAGATAAGGAAATTTCTTCGCCTGGAAATTATTCGCAATTGACTATGGACCCGGCTGGAGATTCTACTAGGGTCAATAATCTTATCGATGATATGGTGTTTAACGTTTGGAAGTGCCAGAACTGTTTATCTATGTTGCACCACACCAATTCATGCACCAACCGGGTTAGATGCCATCAGTGCTTTCGATCTGGACACAGAGCCAAAGGTTGCACCGGCTCTGCACCTTCCCCAGCTTACAGGTGGGTCCCTAGAGCCAATTCGGTTTCTCCGGAACGGTCAGCAGAGATATACTCGCCCGCCGCCTCGGTTTCTACCCTAGGGTCTATGCCCAGTCCCATCTCGCCTGCCACCCCAACGCTCCCACATTGCCCGCAGAGCCACCGCCCACCACGCCTCTGCCACCTAACTCTACGCCGCCGCCCATCGTACTGCCATCCCCACCACTGTCTCCGCCTAGATTGCCACCGTCTTCCCAGGCCATCTCTGGGCCATCAGAGCTTGCTCAGGATCCAGCAATGGCCAACTTCGAGCTCAACCCCACACCGTTCGTTCCGCATGGGTTCGAGATCATCGACGGCGGCCCGTGGCGTCTCCCGCGCACCTTCTATTCCCCGGCTGTGGCTCCGGATTGCCAGCATGAAGATTACGCCATTGCCATTGTAGAGCCAGCTCCTCTGCCTGAGGAAACCCTTTTCTTTAGAAACATGGTCAGTAACTTTGTTATTCACAATCTTGGGCGTGCTGTACTGGATGCTCAGCCATGGATTCAAGGAGTAGGGCTCTTTCGCTTCAATAGCCCTTTTGCTAGGCAAGCACTTGTCGATCACCCACCTTTTGATCTGGGCAATGACAGATTTGTTCGATTTGTGTCACATGATGAGGGTATCAACTATAGAGCTATCCAGGGTTTTAGAAGGGGCTGGGTCATGATTGTTGGAATCCCTCTGGATTATAGGCGCACGCAGTTTATTTCAGATGCTATTAGTACTTTTGGCCGTTTCCATCATTGGCACCAAGATGATCCTCTGCTTGTACGCACTCTGGCTTATGTATCTTTTCCTGCAACTACACTGGTGCCTCGAGATGTTGTATATTGGGAGTATGCGGACTTTGGTGGAACCCGCATCTCTTGGACTGCTCCGATCTACATCTTCTCTGCAGACTTTGCAGATATTCTGCCACCGGATGAGGACCCCATGCCCTTTGATGGAAACCCGCATCCACTCTCTGGACATCTTCAGTTCCACAATCACAATTGGGTTATGCCAGAGTTTCCAGAAAATGGCTGGGATGAATTACCTCCGCAAGAACATGGCCAGCAGCCACATCATCAACATGATCCTCTTGAAGTGCAGCACAATGTTCAGCAGGAGATGGTGCAGGAAAATCAAGTTGTGGAACAGTCGCAAGAATCCATGGTCTTGCAGGTTTCAAATGATTCAGTCAACATGCCTGTGGATGATTTTGTCATTGTCCAGCAACCTGGGGCTCCCTTGCAGCCTCCCCTGCACATTGGACAGGTGCTCACAGTGTTTGGGCCTGTCTTGCCACCAGATGTGTTATATCAGCGCTCTTTCCAGAAGATGATGCCCTCGCTCTGTTTCTCTGCAATCCCAAAGTTCAGTTTCATGTCTGGATTTGGCTCTCTTTTGCTCTCTAGCAAGTTTTGGGAGGTATCCTTTAATGGATACGATCTTAGTGATGGCCTACCGCCGGTGCCTGCCTCTTCGCATGTCAGTTCTCGCCTGCTCACTCCAGCAAAGAGGCCAGTTGCGAGGGCCCTATGCTTCGATGATATTTCTGAACCTATAAATGAGACCTTCGAGTTCACGACTGCTGCACCAAGGGCCACCCTGAAACGTGAGCGCAAGAAGAAAGCTGTAAGCCTGGTGGAAACGAAGGTCCGTCATAGTGCGCGTCTTAGTGCTTTACGGGATGGATTCCGTGGCACTAAATCCCCTGGTCTGAACAGATCTTCGCACACACTGAAGAAACGCAAGACAAAGTCAGCTAGGGCTGAAGAAGATTCCTCTGTGCCTCCACCAACTGCAATTGCGGACCTTCACGCATTGGGGATCGCCTGCGCATTGCTCCAGAGAAGATTACTGCGGATAAGCTTGTTGCTAATCTGACTCAGTCTGCAAGCACCAACAGTTCAGATGATTGAGTTCATATGCCTGCTTCTTGGCCTATGGCGTGCCACATTAAACGCCATCTATCTTTATTTATGTCTTTATGTTATGAACTGTGTGGCTTTGCTTCGTTTAGCTGGTCTACGTGGATCATTGTGTGGTCTACTTTTGCTGAGACATCTTATGGTTTGTAATGAATCAGACTGGGTTTAAAGATTGGAAGGTTCTGTGCTGGAATGTGTGGGGCCTTAATTCAGAAACGCGACAGCTTGCTGTAAAGCAGAAAATTGATGAAAGCGGTTGTTCAGTGGTTTGTCTTCAGGAAACTAAGTGCATGCACATTGATCATAGATTCATTAGAAAGTTCTGTCCTCGGCGCTTTGACAATTTTGCTTATGTACCTTCAGCTGGTGCTTCGGCTGGTATGGTGGTTATTTGGAATTCTTCTTTTTTCGAAGGCAAATTAATTGTGGCTAAACCTTTTGGAATTATTGTGGAGTTCCTTTCCAAACATACATCTGAAGTTTGGAAACTAGTGACTGTTTATGGCCCTTGTCAAAATCATGCACGTGATGAGTTTGTGCAGTGGTTATATAATCTGGACATTAATTGTGATGGCAAATGGCTTCTTTTGGGAGATTTCAACTTTATGAGGTCACTTCAAAACCGCAACTTGCCTGGTGGCGACGTCAATGACATTTTCTTATTCAATGAAATCATAGGTCATTTGGGGCTTATTGAGCTGCCAATTAAGGGTAGGCAATACATGTGGTCCAATATGCAGTCTCAGCCCCTTCTTGAGCAACTTGACTGGTTCTTCACTTCAGTTGCTTGGACCACTGACCACCCAAACACCTTAGTTTTGCCTCTTGCGCGATCGACATCAGATCATGTTCCTTGTGTTGTCACAATTGCCACGGCCATCCCTAAAGCTAGAGTCTTTCGTTTTGAAAACTACTGGGTTAATTTACCTGGCTTTCATGAGTGTGTTGCGCAGGTCTGGAACAACACGACGCCAAAGTCTTCTGCTGCTTTAACAATATCTGCTAAGTTTAAAGCGCTCAGATATGCTTTAAAACAATGGCATTTGAAGCTCTCCACAGTTAAAGCATTAATTGCGGATTGTAACAAAGTAATTCTTTACTTTGATGAATTGGAGGAGATTCGGCCTTTAAGTTGGCCTGAATTCAATTTCCGGAGAATAGTTAAGGTACATCTGCAAGATATATTACACTGGCAATATGTTTATTGGAAGCAGCGCTGCACGATCCGGAGCATCAAGGTTGGAGAGGAGAATTCAAAGTATTTTCACGCCATGGCCACCGAAAGATATCGAAGAAATACTATTTCTTCAATCAAGAATGCAGCGGGGGAGGTGGTTTCGGAACACCAAATGTTGGCGGGCATGTTTTGGTCTGATTTCAATAATCGCATGGGCCATGCAAAAGGAATACAAATGGGTTTTGATCTGACCAATTTAATACAGCAAGTTGATGGTCTGGAAGATCTGTCTTTGCCGTTCACGGATTCTGAGGTTGAGGCTGTAATTAAACACATGCCTTGTGACCGTGCCCCGGGCCCAGACGGCTTCACTGGTCTCTTCTTAAAGAAATGTTGGTCTATTCTCAAGGGGGACTTCATGCAACTTATCAATGAATTTTATGAGGGGAGATGTAATTTGGAATGTCTCAATAATTCCTTAATCACCCTAGTCCCCAAGAAACTAAGTCCAGAAGTTGTTGGGGATTTCAGACCCATTTCTCTAACCAACATGTGTTTAAAATTCCTGACGAAGTTGCTGGCCAATCGCCTGCAAAGGGTGATTCTGCGATGCATACACCGCAACCAATATGGTTTTCTCCGTTGCAGATCTATTCAAGACTGCCTAGCCTGGTGTTTCGAATATATCCATCAATGCAAAGCATCTAAACGACCCATCATCCTCCTCAAGCTTGATTTCACTAAGGCCTTTGATACCATCGAGCATGAGACCATCCTCCAAATCCTACGATGCAAGGGTTTTGATTCTCGTTGGACTGGCTGGGTCAATAGTATTCTGTCCACGGGTTCCTCTTCTGTCCTTTTAAATGGTGTGCCAGGTAAACACTTTGTATGCAGATCTAGGGTTCGTCAAGGAGATCCACTATCTCCGCTATTATTCGTCATTGCGGTGGATTTGCTCCAATCTGTAGTCAATGAGATGTGCTCAAGAGGAATTCTTTCTTTACCAATTCCAACAAACTCCCGGGACTATCCGATTGTTCAATACGCGGATGACACGCTTATTGTCTTACCTGCGATTGATGATCAGTTGATTGCTTTTAAGGAGATGCTCATAACGTTCGCAGCATCAACTGGTTTGCATGTCAACTTCAGTAAGTCATCCCTTATTCCTCTCAATATGACAGATGAAGAGGGCGCTCGGGTTGCTAGCCTACTAGGTTGTGATGTAGGATCTATGCCCTTCACATACCTAGGTCTACCTATGGGCACCTCTCGGCCCACGATCTATGATTTGCTGCCACTTGTGGATCGTATTGAGCGAAGGCTGTCTGCTTCCTCATGTTTACTGAATCAAGGCAGTCGGCTCCAATTGCTCCAGTCAGTGCTTTGTTCGATGCCAATCTACTTCCTGTGCACACTATCTCTCCCTAAAGGGATCTTGCAACAGATTGAGAGAATTATGCGGCAGTGTCTGTGGAGAGGCAACACTGATAATCCGAGACAATCCTTAGCTGCTTGGGATCGAGTCTGTAGACCTAAGAAGTGTGGTGGTCTGGGAGTATTAAACTTGGGTCTCCAAAATGAAGCCTTGTTACTTAAGCACCTGTTCAAGTTCTTCAACAAAATGGACGTCCCTTGGGTCACATTAATTTGGGAAACTTATTATGCTGCTTCGCCACCGCAGGTTACTCAAAGTTGTGGCTCCTTTTGGTGGAGGGATGTCATGAAATTATACACCAACTTATGCAAGTTAGCCATCCCTGAAGTGCATTCTAGCAACACGGTGACATTTTGGCTTGATCGATGGCAGTTGGGAAATAATGTGGTCCTTTTACGCGCCCGTTTCCCCAGGCTCCATTCTTTTGTCATCAGTGACACGATCACTGTCAGGGAGTTTTTGGAGCTACCACAGATCTCCGACCACTTTCATTTGCCGCTATCGCAGGAAGCATATAATGAGTTACTTCAACTTCAAGATTTACTTGCCTTAGTTAACTTGAATGATGATGGCAAGGACATATGGAAGTGGCCGTCCAAAACTGGAGAGTTCAAATCAAAGATATATTATGGGTCTTGCTTCTCACATGTGGTGGTAGATCCCATATTCAAATGGATTTGGAAGTGTGCTTGCACGTTAAAGTTTAAAGTTTTTGGATGGCTTCTTTTATTAGACCGTTTAAACACCAGGGACATGATGCAACGCAGGAGCTGGATCATTCATGATGATACGTGTGTTCTTTGCCTCTCTGCCACACATGAGGATCTTGAACACCTTTTCTTTGCATGCAATTTCAGCCAGAGGGTTTGGAATTACCTTGGGATTTCCTGGAACGCTCAGCACAACCAGAGTACATATGACATGGCTCTTGCTGCTAGAAGGGACTTTGGTTATCCTTTCTTCACTGAGGTCGTTTTTATTGCTACTTGGAACATCTGGATTCAACGGAGTGGAAAGATCTTTAGAAATGAGAGACCCACCTTCATTTCTTGGAGGAGGAACTTCATCCATGATATTTCCTTACTGGCTCATAGAATCAAATGTAAATATAGGGATAGTCTAACTTCCTGGATAGCCTCTCTATCGTAGGCCCATTGTAAGTAGTTTCTTTCCTAGCTCCTAGCTTCTCTGTAATTATGTAAACTTTTATTCTCCTAACTAATAAAACACTGTGAGGCTGTTGCCTTGCAGTACATAGTCAAAAAACGTTATAGTGATGAATTTGCCTATATGATGAGTGAAGAATATCAAATGTCTATGATGGGAGAGTTGAAATTCTTCTTAGGTCTTCAAATTCGTCAACAACGCAATGATATATTCATATCTCAGGAGAAATACCTCAAGGATGTACTAAGGAAATTCGGCATGCAAGATTGCAAAGGCGTCAAAATTCCTATGCCCACAAATGGCCATCTGTGCACTGATGAAAATGGTATTGACTTTGATCACAAGGTATACCACTCCATGATTGGTTCTTTATTGTACTTATGTGCATTTAGGCCAGATATAATGCTTAGTGTTTGCATGTGTGCCCGATTTCAAGCTACACCGAAAGACTCACATCATAAGGCTATGAAGCATATTCTTCGATATCTAGCTCACATACCAACACTTGGATTATGGTACCCCAAGGGCTTGTCTTTTGATCTCATTGGATATTCTGACTCTGACTATGCTGGTGATCGTGTGGACCGCAAGTCAACATCTGGTACATGTCATTTCCTCGGATGATCTTTGGTCTGTTGGTTCTCGAAGAAACAGAACTGCGTATCACTATCTACTGCTAAAGATGAGTACATTGCCGCTGGTTCTTGCTGTGCTCAACTGCTATGGATGAAGCAAACTCTCAAGGACTACAGCGTCAACATGAAGAATGTGCCTCTCTTCTGTGACAATGAGAGTGCCATCAAGATTGCTCACAACCCAGTTCAGCACTCGAAGACAAAGCACATTCAGATTCATCATCATTTTCTTTGTGATCATGTGTTGAAGGGTGACATTTCTATTGAGCATGTGAAGACTGAAGAACGGCTAGCCAATATCTTCACTAAGCCTTTGGATGAGAAGATATTTAGCAAGTTGCGGTGTGAGCTAAATATCCTAAAATCCTCGAATGTTCTTTGAAAAGGACACTCATCCTAACACTTATGCAAAATTGATGACTTAGATGTGCAACACATGAAGAAACGTTTTTCTTCAATCAATGAAGAATAACACTCTTAGTGTGAAGAAAATAATAAAGAATTTGATCCTCAGAACCCTACGATAATTGTACGCAATGTCTGAGATCATCATTCTTATACGGTGGGTCACGCCACCACCAAAAGTTGAAATTCCTCAATTATTCATATTCTTCAACTTTGCATTGTATATATATACATATATATATATATAAGTTTATTCCTCTACAGCATTCACTTATTGCTAATTCTTCAAGTTGGTTTTTCTGCTAAGTGAATGTGATCGGACCCTTCCCCCTCTATGCTATACTCAACCCAATCTATTCACAAATTCTTCATGTGCGTTCTATTTGAAACTCGTTCAAAATCTTCATTGTGTCCTTGTCAGCTGAAGAAATTGCGAACGGAACTTTAAAACCTATCTTATCGAAATTTTCGGTTTTGCCGCTCAAACATTTCCGTATCCCAAGTTATACTTATCCACTCACCCACGATCGCACACGATCTCCACCTCTCAGTACGTGGGTGACACATGTCAAGCAAATGAGAAGGGTCAGGGGCACGTTCATCCAATTTCTTCGGGCGAGCAGTTTTTCACCGTGGCTATAAATACCCCTCCTTCCCTTCCTCACTTCTTTTACTCCGCTCAACCTCTCTCTCTAGCTCGAGCTTCTCAAACCCTAGCGCCGCCGCTATTTCATCGCCGCCGGTGAGGAAGAGCTTCACTGCCTCGACCTCGTCGCCGATGTACTCGCGCCGACCGCGGAAATCTTCACTCCGCCGCCGCCGTAGCCGTCTTCCTCCGCCAAGTTAGGGCGTGGAAGATCTGCATAGACGAACTTCACATCTCCTCACTCCAGTTCGTCGTGTTCTTCGTCCAGGGTAATTAAAAGTTACTTTTACTACCCTCGTTGATTCGAATGATTGTCTTCAAAATCTTCAAAGGTGTTTTTTCTTCATAGTTTCACACACTAAACACCTCACAAATCATCTGTTCTTGATTCGTTTCTCTAAGCATCATTTTTCTTCAAGATTCCTCAATTGTGTGGATCTTCGATCTATACAACTCTGGAACCTAAGACAAAGAACGCTTAGTGAAATTCTTCAAGACTCATCTGGTCAAATTCCTCAAACTTGTTCTTTTGAAAAAACCCTCTGAGAACGCATATGACCTCTCCAAATTCCTCACGCTGAAGCATCTGCTCAGCCTACTAAAGAAAATGCCAGCACCGCTGATGACAATCAGGCTGCTGAAGAAAATATGAGTTTCAGGGCTGATGACTGCATTCCAGCCGCTGAAGAAATTGCCAGGGCACCCACTAGTGGTGTGCCTGAAGAAACTGAAGAACTCAGGGCAACTGCATCAGTTGTGCCTGAAGAACATCAACCAGATTCCTCAGCTGCTCCTGCACCAACTTCAACTCCAATCCTTCCATCTGCATCAGATGTGAAGAAGACCAAGGCTGCAGAGCGTGCTGCAGTGAAGAAAAGGAAAGCATCAGCTGCTTCAGATTCTTCAGTTCCGAAGAAAATGAAGCCTATGACAAGTTCAATTGCAAATCCGATTGATGTTGTTCCCGTCTCAACCAGGCCATCAAAGGACCTTGTTCCTTTTGATGAAGAATATGTGATCCCCAGCGGATCTGATGAAGAAACTCCTTCTGCTGCTTCGTCTGAACCGTTGGATGAAGAAATTGAAGTGGATGCGATCCCTTCAACACCTATCATCTCCTCGCCTATGCCTTAGTTCACAGCTTAAGAGGCTGGCATTGAAGGAATGGAAGATGAAGATGTGGACGTTGGCTGCTCCACACCCGTAATCAGTGATGAATTCTGGGAAAGTCAGCATCCAACCTCTCCAATGTTCACCCCTCTACAGCAAATTCCTCAGTCCCCCACACAAACTGTTCACATGGGCTCTGAAGAAACTCATCCCACTGCATCTGTCCATGAGGAAATTCCAGCCACTAGCGCTCAAGAAACTGCTGCTGCTGAACAACCAACGATGCAGACTGCCACTGAGGAGGAACCAGAAATTCCTCAGCCTGAAGAACCTGCGATTGAGATTCCTGAGGTCGTGATGCAACTCACTGACACTCCTCTGCCGAAGCCAAAGGACCCATTCTCACACAAGCAAAAGTTCAAGGCTGATGATTTCTTCGGCGAGCACGTATTCTTCGAAGATTACAACCCATATGACTCTGCTCGCATTAGGAAGAGGCGTTTCTGGACTGCTAGACAAGCCAATTTCTATTCCTCAGTGTTGTTCAACAAGGAGAAGATTTTCTACCATGAGCATATTCCTCACGTGGATATGGAATCTCTGTCGTGTTTTGCACCAGTCCTTAGTGTTCTTCATGACGCTGGACTGCTCAACTTTTACTCTGACATCTGCGATTGGAATGAAGAACTGATTCTTCAATTCTATGCAACGCTGCACATCACCGGAGATGCTGAAGATGTGAATTCATGGGTGCTGGACTGGATGTCTGAAAACACTCCCTACACTGCACCAGCATCTGAATTGCTTCGTGCTCTACCACTCAGTCCTCCCCTTGAAGAAGCTCGATGCATCTACAGTGAACCTGAGCTCACACATCATTACATGCAGGTGCTGATGAAACCTTTGGAGCCAGGTCAAGCACCAAGAACCAAATTCCTCGTGAAGGAATTGCTGTATGTGCCCAGAACTGTCTATCGTATTCTTACGAGGACAATCAGTCCTATCAAAGGCCATGATTCATCTGATGAGGAAATTGTTGGTATCATGAAGAATCTGGTATTCAACATCGTTCATGGCATTCCTGTCAATTATCACGATTTCTTCATGAGGACTATGACAAATGTTGCACTGTCTCCGTTTGAGCTGAAGCCTTATGCACCTTGGATTATGAGATCCCTCAGGACAAGGTCTTCACTAAACTACAAAGCTGATTTCTAGAATCACCTCAGTTACTTGCCCCCAATTGAAGTCCTCAAGTAGACATATTTCTCAGTTGATGGAAAGAGCAAGGCACCAGCTGTAATAGATGAAGGCATTCGTCCATTGGATGGTCAGTTTCGCAAAGCTGCATCTTATTCCACCAATGATGACTCTGCCACACATGACTCTGTCAATGCACCCAAGTCCACTCCTCAAGCCACTGCTCCGCGCGTGATGACTGACCGTGAACTTCTGCTTAGTCTTCACCAGAAGGTGGATCGAAATCACAAATGGGTTAAGCGTCAGTTTGGTTCACTTCTTCACAACATGACTGCCACACACACAATGCAGTGAAGAAAAACCACTACTACCTCCATCAAGTCTTCGGTCGCACCTGGGCAATCCTGTCACATCTGTATGGTGAAGAAAATCTGAAGAAAATGGGTCTCAATGAAGATTTTGACTGGTCTACACCTCCACCGAAGAAATTCAAGAAGGTCAAGGTTCCTTCTCTGGTGGCCAGCTCATATTCTTCATCGCGCGACACTGATGAAAATGAAGACTTGGACGACACTGCGGCAGGCCCTACTACAACAACCGACCCCAACAACGCTGGCGCTCCTTCATCAACTTGATATTCTTCAGGGGCGTTAGTCCTCATATTCGATCCTTTTGGTCATTTGATGACAAAGGGGGAGAATTTTGAGTTAGTATTCAAGCGGGTCTTTCTATATGGGCGTTTTTTTGTTTTGTTAAGTTACAACTCTCGTTCTTCTGCGACTTTATTGGATCGAGTTGTAAACTTAAACCCGATGGTGCTCTGATACTCTTGATACATTTTTCTGCATGCTTATTTCTCATTAATATTATTGCACGCATGCTGAATTACATCAGTCACCATATTTCATCATGCATTTCAAATTCTTCACTGTTATATGTCAAATGCGTGTATGAATTACAAGATATAGGGGGAGATCTCCATGATTCAACTCTTCAAGTGTGCATTGCTTCAAAAGCAAATTCCTCACTATGCACATCTTCAGGGGGAGTTCTTCTATATCTTGCAATCAAATTCCTCAATATTAGTAGTTACACTTCATATGTTTATCCCCGTTGAAAACTTAACCTATATTGTCATCAATCACCAAAAAGGGGGAGATTGTAAGTGCATCTAGTGCCCCTTAGTGATTTTGGTGTATTGAAGACTTATAGGTTAAGGGACTAATATGTTTATGAGTGTACACAGGTCTATAAGTCTATGAGGAGTTTGATATTTACAGAGAAAGTCGACCCCTAAAAATGAAGTTATTCGTCTGAAGACTTTGGTATTCTGAAGACTTTCTGAAGACTTTGAAAGTGAAGAAATTGGTGTGACCTTGAAGACTTGGTATTCCTTCGAGGAACATGAAGCGTGAAGACTTTTGTTTTCATAGTTTCATTTTCTCTTTCTTGAGTCATAGGAAACACCGTACTATTAAAGGGGGTCGAGGAAATACTAAGGAAAAATTTCCATGTGATGCTCAACTCAAAATCCTACACCTACCAATCCCTTCGAGTGAAGCCATTGGAAATCTCATACAGTTCAGTCAATTTCTTCAGTGACAGAGACGAAGTTCTTCTGGTCTTTGAGGAATTTGTTCTGACTAAGGAGTTAGGAATTTGCCAGTGCGGATTTCCTACACAGTGAGGAACATGATAGCCCTGAGGAATTTGATACTCAAATTTCCGACCGTTGTTGTGCTATGCGCCAGCTATCTCAAAATATCTACTCACCTAACGGTCATATCATTGAAGGGCATTTATGTCTTATCATGTCGGGCTACTCCCTAGGCTATAAATAGCCACCCCCTACAACCACTAGCTGGTTGGCTGCTCCGAGAGAAACTGACACTTGTCATTTGAGAGCAACCCATCCTCTGAGGACTTTGAGCGAAAATCATCAAGTGAGGAAAAACCAAAAACCCAAAACCCAAACACCTACAAACCCCAAGTGATTGAGCATCACTGAAGAGATTGATCCTACGTGGATCCGACGCTTGTTACCTTTGAAGACTGTGCTTCTTCCAGACGGTTAGGCGTCATGGTCTAGAGCATCCAAGAGGAATTGTGGATCGCCGAGTGACCGAGTTTGTGATGGTTTGGAAGTTGCCTGAAGACTTACCACGAGTGATTAGACGAGGTCTGTGTGACCTTAGTTCAAGGAGAATACGGTGAGGACTGGGTGTCCTGAGCTGCGTGTTCAGGACTGGGTGTCCGGAACTGTGTGTCCTCGAGTTTAAATACGTAGCCGCTCCAACCAGACGTACAACTGAGACAGCAGTTGGAACTGGTCTACCAAATCATTGTCTTCACCAAGTTTACTGGTTCTATTTCCTCAACTCTTTCATTTCCTCATAACTGTGTTGTGTGCTTGTTCATATCTGTGTTTAAAGACTTTGACTGAAGACTTTCTCAATTTTCTCAGTTCAATTTCTTCAGTCTGTTTGTCTTCATCCTGTGCTTACGCTTCCTGTACTCTGTGTCTATCTTTATTTCATCATAATGACTATGCTTGTATTCTGTCATGGTTACTTTTGAGTACTTATTCCGCTGCGAGTAGTTCTTTGCTAAGGAATTTCCTCACCGGCAAATTCCTCAATGAAAAATATTATAAAAATCGCCTATTCACCCCTCCTCTAGTCGATATAACGCACTTTCAGATGGGGAGCCCATCGAGGCCGGTGGAGGGCAAGTCGCTGCAGACGAAGGTCTTGTTGCAGCCGGCGTAAGGCAAGGGCTAGCCGGCGGTTGAGGTTCCATCGTGACCAATGACAGGATTGAAGACGAATCCATCTCACGAACAGTCAGGGACTATGGCCCTAGTTGGTGAATAAGAGAGGGGGTTTTGTGCTAATGTGTGTTTACTTGCTGGTGGAGCTCCACTTTTGAGCAGATGCCGTTCCCTACAAATCCAACGAGGTGGGATCAAAGTTTCCAGATTTTCACTGAAATCAAGTTTTCACTTGATACATTGCCTTTTTTTTACCATTAGATAAGTAGAGAGTTAATTGAGTAGATACACACTAGCACGCAAGCAAATTGACGTTGAAATCTGAGTACCTAACCTGAGTGGCCCACGCTTTTTTTGTTGTGAATATGAGTGTCGAGGCTTCCATTTGGCATGAGATCGTACACGAGCAACATCGTTGTGAATATGAGTACATAAATTTTTTCATGCAACTCACTTTAGAAGAATATATTAGATATAATATATAAATATATATTTATGATGATAAAGTAGTATATATAATACTATATGGTAGTATATATGAGACATGTGAGGTAACTATCTCTGAATGGATTTTTTCCTATATATACATATATTAGAGAGAGAGAAAATGCATCCTACTATCGGGTATATATATATATATATATATATATATATATATATATATATATATATATATATATATATATATATATATATATATATATATAGGCAAAATTGTGTATATCATAGCTTGCTAGGGACATAGCTATCATGACCACACAATGCATGCGCCGTGATCCATGCTGACCATGTGAGGACTAAATTAAAGAGGTGTTTGTGGTGTGCTTTGCAGCCCATGTAGTAGATAAAAGGTATGCCACTGTCAGGATGTAGTGGTCCATGTTGTTGTACGTGAGTAGAACCTTTTCAAAAATGTGAATGTTTTTTAAATACGCAAACTTTTCCAGATATGTGAACCGTTTTAAAAATTCATCAAATTATTTTTAATTCATAATACTTTTCAAATTCTTGACCAATTTGTAAATTTCATGAACTTTTCTAAATCGTGAACATTTTTAAAATCTACAACTATTTTTAAATCCATTAACATTTTATAAATTCATGAATATTTTTAAAATCCACAAATATATTTTTTAATCCATGACCATTTTAAAATTCATGAACTTTTCTAAAAATTGGGAGCATTTTTTTAACTTGTTTCAAAAATGGAAACTATTTTAAAATTTGTGGACACTTTTGAATTAGAATTTTTTTGTTGAAATCTAAGATTTGTTTGAATTTTAAAAAATTTGAATATGACATTTTTCAAATTCATGAACATTTTTTGAATTCGCGTACAATCTTTTTAATTCACAAACATTTTTTTATTAGACAGAACTTTTCAAAATTAATAGGAAAAACCGACCATTTTTCGGACATAGCGGACCACCACCAGCCGAAAAATATAGCACGCAAGCGAGTGGGACGAACGGGCGAGCCTAATGGGTGGTGGTGGCTCATGTGCCCACCCATGTCCGTTTTACTAACAAGTTGGTGCTTAAGGGCATCTACAAGGCTTCAACGCTTAAATGGGAGCTTAGGAAAAGAAAAGAAATATTTTTATGTTGAGCGTTTGTATTGGAGTCCGAATCTCCAACGCTAGCCATAAATTATAGGAGCTACCCAGAATGAAAACAGGACAGAAAAGTTCGCTAGCACCCGGTGATAACTTTTGCTCCAACGGTAGCAAATATCCTGGGATCGAACGGGATTTTGCCGAAACGGCTGGGAAATAGATTCTGGGGCCTGTGCTCTTCATTGTAGACGCCCTAATAAGGTGGAGACCTCCTATACAACGCGGTGTGCGCCACCAATCGATTCCCGCGCTAGAAGGGAGCAAGTTGGGCCGAGGCCCATTATCTCGCATGACAGTTGGCTGTATCGCTCACACGCACGTGATTCTAAAACAAAGGATTGATCGCACGCTCCCTAGATGCTACTCGCTGATAGACCTGTGAACACGAATAGTGACAGTTGACCAAGACATATGACGTGGAATTTTTGGAAATAGTGTATTTAAATTTGTAAATTATAAAAAAGTTCATGGAATTGAATATATTCATGCATTTTGAAAAAGTTCATGATATTGAATATATTCATGTATTCGAAAAAAGTATACAGAGTTGAACAAAGTTCACGGGTTTTCAAAAAAAAGTTCATGAATTCAAAAAACATTCAAGAATTTGAAAAATGTTGAATAATTTGAAAAAAAGATCACGAATTTTAAAAAGGTAAAAAGTTCACAAATTTAAGAAAACAAGTTACTGAATTTACGATAAATATTTACGAAGTTGACATAAAAGTTCACAAATTTGGGAAAAATCACAATTTTTTTAAAATATGTAAATTAAAATGAAAAGAAAAGGGAAAAGATGAAAGAAAAGGCCAAAAATTGTCCAAAAAGCGGACAAAAAAACTACCAGAAAAGGAACGTGAAATGAGGTCAAGCGGTCCCCCACTCATGGCTTGCTCCGCACCATCGCGGCCAAGTCGGGCCCGATACTATTAAAGGCTTTGTTGAGATAAGAAATTCGGCCGGAGCGCAAACAGTCCAAGCCGGTTATGGTCTAGTCCATCTCGTAGGTTGCGCTCGTGTCAAGTGCATCACTAAATAGGCGGCCCAGTGCGCAGGAGGCCACTGGCCACTGCCTAATTTTTTCTAATATTTTTCATGTTCTTAACTTGTTTTTTTTACCTTTTTCTATTTTTTTACTAAATTTGCAAAAATTCTAAAAATACATATTTTATAAAAGTATTTACATAAAAATATTAAAAAATGTTAACTAAGCATTTAAAAATGTTAAATTTTTATGGAGAAAACATTTCTCATGTACACAAAGTTATACTAAAGCAGCACATATTATATGGATCGCAGGGAGTATATAAAAAATATACAATGTGCATGAAAAAAGTTGAGCGTGTGTTTAAATAATATTAGTCAATTATTTGAAAAAGTATTCATGAAGCACATGAAAAATGTTAAATGTGCATAAAAAATGTTTTACAAGTATACGGGGAAATATAAAAAAACAGATACAATATGTATGAAAAAAGTTCATCATGTATTTAAAAATTATTAAACATCTATTAAAAGAAGTTAAACATGTAGAAAAAATTTCCTGGTGTATACAAAAAATGTATATTTTGTGTGAAAATTTGTATTGCCATTAAAACAATTGTTCATCGTGTATTGAAAAATGTTGACGATGTATTGAAAATATGTTAAACGTGTATATAGAAATGTATTCAATATACTAAAAATTTAAAGTGTGTATGAAAGTGTACAGAACAGAAAATATTAGATTTAAAAAACATTAATCATGTATGTCAAAAATGTTAAACATGCACATAAAATATGTTTTTAATGTACACAAAAATATAGAATGTGTACTGAAAAAAATATGACATGTGTTGAACAAAAAAGAAACTGATCTAAATCGGCAAAAGAAAAACAAAGAAACCCAATAAAAACAAAGAAAACAAAAACCAAAAAACAGTGCAACGGAATGAAAACAATAAAAAACAAGGAAGAAACAAAGAAATAAACATATGAAAACCATGAAAAAAATGAAGAAAATAAAGGAAGTAGGAAATAAAAGAAAAAACCAATGAAAATGGAGAAAGAAACAAACGAAAACCAAGGAAACAAAGAAAAAACCACTACAAACAGTAATAAAATGAAGAGAACAGGTGAAAAAAACAAAGAAACATGTGAAGAAACAAAATAATAAAAAGAAAAAAAACAGCAGTGAACACAGTTACCAGTGAGCGGGCAAGCGTGCCTGAGCGAGCGAGAGTGCTATGAAACGCGTCGTCCCAGTATTGTACAAAACAGGAAAGAAAAGCTTCAGGCGAGACAGAAGCTACTCTCGCTATAAGCGAGATATAGCTCTAATGGTCTGACACAGTCTCACCTTGACCTAGCGATGACGCTGCCGTCACCATCCTTGTCCATGTTACATCCACCTCTCCGTGGCCGATAGTGCCTCACCCTCTCTATGGCTAGTGCCACCTCCAGCTCTAGGAAAATATCAATGTGTTGACCCCATGCTCTCCAGAGGTAGGGTTGAGGTATAAAGGAGGAGCATGTCCCTGGCGATGGCAAGCTCTCCACCGTGTCCTTGGTGTCACGCTTTCCATCACTATCGTCTTGTGGAGGTAAGTGGCGATGTCCTTCACATGTCCTCCCTTCCCATCTCGGCCTTCTGGCGCATGCATTGTCGGCACGGGGCACAACACTAACAAGCCGACTGAGCCAATGCTTAGCCGTGTAGGGCTGCACGTGCTGGCCGCCACGCGTGCTGGTTGTTTGCTGGCCGCGCGTGTGCTTGCCGCTTGCGTGCACGACACAACATGGTCATGGCACGGCCTCGACTTCCGACGCACGATCGCCGCCTGAGTTCGTGAGCACGCCGTCGGCCCGCCTCCACTTACAGCGAGTTGTTGACTCGCCGGTGTGGGTACACATAGCATGCCCGATGAAATTTTACGTGCACAGAGAAAGTGTGTTAAAAGTAGGGATTAGAGTTGTTTTGCGGTAGAAATAAAAATATCAAGGAATAGTGACAGTTGACCAAGACATATGACGTGGAATTTTTGGAAATAGTGTATTTCAATTTGTAAATTATAAAGAAGTTCATGGAATTGAATATATTCATGCATTTGAAAAAGTTCATGATATTGAATATATTCATGGATTCGAAAAAAGTATACAGAGTCGAACAAAGTTCAAGGGTTTCCAAAAAAAGTTCATGAATTCAAAAAACATTCAAGAATTGGAAAAATGTTGAATAATTTGAAAAAAGATCACGAATTTTAAAAAGGTAAAAAGTTCACGAATTTAATAAAAAAGATAATGAATTTATGATAAATATTTACGAAGTTGAAAGAAAAGTTCACAATTTTTTTTAAAATATGTAAATTAAAATGAAAAGAAAAGGGAAAAGGTGAAGAAAAAGGCCAAAAATTGTCCTAAAAGCGGACAAAAAAACTACCAGAAAAGGAACGTGAAATGAGCCTGACTACCAGTTCTATGCTAAATAGGCTGGCGCATAAATTAGTTCATCCTTTTGCTCTTGAACGCGGCTCCTCTAACATACGACCCTCACACTGTCGTGTGGGCCCGGACGCACCTGTCAGTGACCCCACGTCAGGGGGCAGTACGTCAGGGCATCCTGCTCCTTTGCTCTCATACGCCCTGCATCTATGCAGCCGCATCCCACGGGCCCCGTAGGAACAAACAAACAAACCCTTGGCGTCAAGAACGAGAACGTACTGACTCTCGCTTACCAGACGCGTGTCGAGCCCCGACTGGCCAGCCGGGTCACCTCCGGGCCCCATCGCCGGCGGTCCCGGCTCCGCCTCGCATGGTCCGCCCTGCGCCCCCCGTCGCTGTCCGGGCCGGCCGGTCACGCGCGCGCACCCGGGCCGGAGGGAGGAGAAAAAGATGAACATCACGTCCCCCGGTCGCATCCATCCATCCGTCACGCTTGACCTTCCGCAACCAGGCGGCTGCCACTTTGAACCCCCTCCACAATCGGCCACAAGTGGATAATGGGCGGGGGATCCGCGCCAACTTGTTCCGGAAAAGAAACAGCGACGGGCAGCGACGATTGCGCACGCGCGCACGGCACCCCTCCCCCGTTTCCTTGACCTTTCTGCGCACGATATCGCCGTCGCCATGAGAGTGTGACAAATCATGTGTGCCGCAATCGCCATTTTTTAGGTGCATATTTTATGATTTTATGGCCCAACCGTGCCGTGCAGTCCAATCATCTATGCTTGTTTATGAGTAGCACCGGTCAGTGTGAAGATCAGGTCACAGAGAAAACGCAACAAAGGAGGAGGAGAAGCCACTCTATTATTTTTGCGGGAATACTAAATCAGCAACAATTAATATGGATAGGGGGAAATACGGGTCGGATGGAATACTTCAATTTGTACGAGAACGACACGCGTGGTCCATGACACTCCACCAAGGCCGTCGTCAGCACGATACGGCTTTGCTTTCGTTGATTTAATTAAAATTATGGGCCGGCTCAACATCAACTTTTCATACTACTTAAACTTTCTTTTCCATATATATAAATAGATGTTGTTGACAAGTACCAACACTCCACATACTAGTACTAGTATGATTTGATTTTCCTCCCATAAATTAGGAGCATCGTACTGATCACCTCGTGCGTGACCAAACGATGCCATTGGACAGGACGCATGCACTCAACTTCAGTTCAACACACAATGCCAATATATAAACGTTAGGCCCGGGAAGAAGACCGTAATATCCAAACTGAACCTGAGGCCGGCGTTTTGTCGTGTTTTTCTTTTTAATTTGAACAGATCTACTACTTCTTTTATCCTAGTTATAATAAGATGGCTCTCTCAAAGGCAGGCAGCGTCGCGTAGATATGGTTGCGCACTGCTCAATGAAGCGCGGGAAGCAGGTCACAGCTCTCTCAGGTATTGGGAAAGGCTGATTGCTTCAACGCCTCAAAGCTGCAGAAAGGGACTAAGGACGATGATGCTGCTGATCACGTGGAAGCTCTGGAAAGAGAGGAATGCGTCTGTGTTCAGAGGAAAAACGCCTCGAACGAAGGACGTTCTGCGAGCCATCAAGAACACGATGGAGCTCTAGCGGCTTGCAGGAGCGCGATGCATTGAGGCCCCGTTCGGGGAGGATGTAGTGAGATAAAACACCTTGGTCATGTAACTGGCCTAGCTCTGGCCACTCTTAGCTCTCCCAAAACCACGATCACTTGATCACTCATGTATTTCTCGCTGCTTTCTTCTAAATCAATGAAGCCGGTGACCCCGGATCTTTCAAAAAAAAATAAGATGGCTCTTGAGTTAAGAATAATCGGACCGGTGCATCGATATTTATTGTTATGTTCTTTTTCCTCGACAAATTGTTGACACATGCTTTGCTAGGAGGGTGCCACCAAAGGTCATTCTCGCCTCGACGGAGTTCATTCCTCTCTTTTTAGTATCAAACGACTAGATCATGGCATGCAAGCCTTCATTGTGTCCCATTAGATTTCCTGGATCATAAATAATTCCATTATAATAGGAGTGAATTTCACCTTCTTTACCCCGATGAAATTCCAACCCATTTAAAAATTCTTCAAAGTTACCCCATTGAGTATAGTTAGCATTTGAAATTGTTCTCCTAGGTAGGGCATGTCATCAGGCCGAAGTGGTGATGCCACATCCGACATGACTTTCTTTTGGATATCTCCTGGTTAAAAGGGGTGATTTCAACATTCTGATCATGAGAAAAGCACTCCCCTCTCACTAGGGTTAGTTCCTCTCGCTGCCACCGGACGGCACTAAGATTCTTCTTCCCCCCGCCGTTTCCTCCTAATCTGCATCCACTCGGGTCAATTCAGGGGTGACCATGCATTGCCACTCAGCCTTGGTGGATTGCTATTATGGTCCATACAGAGCCCATAATGTCTCACGGTTACACATGGAATCTACTCAACTTTGAACTCATACAATCCCTTTGATACTTGGGTGTCATTTTGCACCAAAGAGTACACTCTAATGTCCCAATCAAAGCCGACCCATCCAGATCAATTCATTAATTAAGTGGTAGTTAAGTAGTCAACCATATAGTAACCTTTTGAATGCTGATCCCAATCCAGAATATAACAGCTAAGCAATTATTTGTTGGCCACAAGGTCAGGGTGAAATGGACCTGCATTTCTTCTACTGGGTTCTGTCAAGCACAAAGTAAACTCATATAGGGATTCCGAGTTGAAAACAACTACAATGCATGAAAAACATATACAGGTTATGATCAAAGGTCCCACTTGCCCGGTATTGATGATTCCTCAGTCTCACAATCTTGATCAAGTTACTCTTTGGTGTACGTATAATCTAGCGTAAGTAAAGAGCAATCATAAACAACCAATATACAATGCAATCAAACATACAACAAGTGTTGTGCATGGTGTAAGTGCAATTGTGCTATGAGATCATGTGTCAGAGTTAACTCATAAGAGTTTGGTAAACAACATAGTGGTTGTTAATCGGAATACATGTGACGTAAGGGTTCACATGCAAGTTTTCAAATATGGGTTCATCACATAAGGAGTATGTGATGCCAAGTTGTGGTTGCCAGATTCTGCAAAAGGAATCTTGCAACTGGAGTCATGGTCTATGAATCTTGCATAGCCAAATTCATGTTCAAGTTTGAAATTCAAACTTGTTTACCTTTCATGAGTTTTGATGCACTAAGTTTCTGGAAATAATAACTTGGTCTGGCTTCCAATTCAATTTGGATTTGAGTTGGGGTTCATCTTATTTGAACTCAAATTGAGTTTCGATTTGCATTAGTGATTTGAATCCCTAAAGTCAAGTAATAATTCAAAGTGATTCTAAAGTTTATTATAGTTTTATCAAGTTTGAACCGAAGTCAACTATAAGTCCAAGATGATCTACTATGTGTAAATTGTTTTCATACTTTATTTAAGTTTGAGCTAAATTCAATTTAAATTTAACTTCCTAAAGTCAATTATCACTCCAAAATATTCACTCGGTTCAATTAATTTACTAAGTCAAATTACAAAAGTTTGTTCAAATCAAACCTAGGGTTTCATGTTTATAGCCGATCTAGTTTGAAGTTAATTCAAATATTATTTGAATTTTCCTAAAGTCAAATAATAATCCAAAAATATTTACTAATGTTTATTTTGATTTTCTAAAACATGTTCAAATGGTTTATTCTATGTAGGTCTTCTATTTCTAAGTTAACCAAAATAGGTTTAAATTTCATTTGAATTCTAGCTCCTACTGGATTCTATCTAAAATTAATTTCGAAATTATTCATATTTGAACTAAACTGATCTAGGTTTAAACTATATTTCAGTAGGTTCAATCTGCAAAAAGAATCAATTTATTTGGAATTCTAAATTGCATGTTATACCCCAATTAATTTCTAAATCATTCTATTTGAATTTGAATTTTAATCTATTCAAATTCGAAATTTTATTAGTTAGGTGAAAGTGCATTTCTGAAGGGTCATTTTTCATAAAGTTTCACTCAATTTGCATCTACAAATAAAACATTGTGAATGTTTGAAGTTCCAGGGTTTTCTGCAAAACTGTCGATTTGTTCAATTAAACAGAAAATGTTCTGGATAATGTTTTGGATAAGGCTGTACACATGGCCGCTTCTGGTTGGGTGATATCGTTTCAGTTTAAATGAGTGTGTGTGCACCGTTGATCTAAAAGTGGATAACCAAGATTTGATCATAGGGCTAGGGTTTCAGAGCTCACTGGAGTTTACTCGCCGGAAAACACGAGGACGGCGGCGGACGGCGCGCTGCGCTTGGGAGTTGCCGAACTTGGCGTTCCAGAGGTCTCTAGGGACGGCGAGGGGTTCGGGTTGATGCGGAAGATGATCGTGGGTGATAACCCACAAGTATAGGGGGTTGTTTGTAACCTTTTTTGATAAGTAAGAGTGTCGAACCCAACGAGGAGCTAAAGGTAAGATTTATATTCTCTTCAAGTTCTATCAACCATCGATGTACGCACATCAACGTTTACTTTACCTACAAACACGTAATTAACTACTTTGTAGGTGTAATGGGATAGGTTTGCAAGATAATAATGAATGTGAAAATAAAAGTTAGGTGTTGTTCTAATAAAAGAACAATTAAGCTAGTATAGGGAGTGTAGAAAGTGATGGTAGGATTTGCGAAATTGTCTTAGGCAATTGATAACAAGATCAGTAATCATTATTGCAATTTTATATGAGGGAGAGGCATAAGCTAACACACTTTCGGTATGTGGATCACATGAACTTATGACAGAAAATCTAGCAATCATCCACAACTACTAGAGATCATTAAGGTAAACCCAACCATAGCCTTAAGTGTAAAGTCCTCTTTAATCCCATACGCAATAATCAACTTGCCCGAGTTTGTGTTTTCGTCACCCCGAGTTTGTGTTTTCGTCACCCACGTACTCACTCAGTAAGTAGATTAAGAACATATTGTAACACGCTACAGCGGGAATCTCCCATGTGTGCGCGGCATGGAAGGCGTCATAGGACATCACCAAAATAAAACATGCAACTCAAACCAATCAAGGTCATAAAAAAGAATCCGCTCAAACATCATAGGATGGCTACACATCATTGGATAATATATATAGCATAAAGCACCATATTCAAGTAGAGGATACAGCGGGTTGCGGGAGAGTGGACCACTGGGTATAGACGAGGGAAGGTGATGGTGATGACGGTAGCAAAGATGTTGATATAGATCACTGTCACGTTGGTTCCCCTGGCGCTCTGACGCCACCAGGAGAGAGGGGGAGAGGTCCCCCCCTCCTTCTTCTACTTGCTTGGCCTTCTCCCTAGATGGGAGAAGGATTCCCCCTCTGGTCATTGGCCGCCATGGCCCCCGAGGGGCGGGAACCCCTCTAGATTGGATCTCTCTCTGTTTTCTTCTCTATTTCACGTCCACATTTTTGGCCGAAAATCATTTCTTAAATAACTGGAGATCCATAACTTCGATTGGGCTGAAATTTTAACACGATTTTTCTCAATATTAGCTTCCTTGCGGCTGAAGAAGAGCTCCAACCGACTTACGGGGAGCCCATAAGGCACCCCAGCGCGCTATGGGGGGTTGTGGTGCCCCTGCCTTGTGGAGCCCGTGGGCCTCCGTTTTGCGTTCATTCTTGCACCAAAAATTCAGATATATTACAAAAAATCTGCATAAAATTTTATCGCGTTTACAGTTTGTTTGATATGGTTTTTTTGTGAAATACGAAAACATGCAAAAAAATAGTAAACTGGCACTGGACACTAGATCAATATGTTAGTCCCAAAAATAAAATAAATTGTTGCCAAAAGTATGTGGATGTGGTAAGATAATGGCATGAAACAATAAAAAATTATAGACACGTAGGAGACATATTAGTGGGGTCATTGGTGGCCTCAGACATGGCTAGGGACGACGGAGATGATGACGAGGGGCTCATGGGGAGATGCACGGGGCGGCAAAGCTCTTGGTGAAGGAAATATGCCCTAGAGGCAATAATAAAGTTATTATTTATTTCCTTATGTCATGATAAATGTTTATTATTCATGCTAGAATTGTATTAACCGGAAACGTAATACATGTGTGAATACATAGACCAACAGAGTGTCACTAGTATGCCTCTACTTGACTAGCTCGTTAATCAAAGATGGTTATGTTTCCTAACCATGAACAAGGAGTTGTTATTTGATTAACGAGGTCACATCATTAGTAGAATGATCTGATTGACATGACCCATTCCATTAGCATAGCACACGATCGTTTAGTATGTTGCTATTGTTTTCTTCATGACTTATACATGTTCCTATAACTATGAGATTATGCAACTCCCGTTTACCGGAGGAACACTTTGGGTACTACCAAACGTCACAACGTAACTGGGTGATTATAAAGGATTACTACAGGTGTCTCCAATGGTAGATGTTGGGTTGACGTATTTCGAGATTAGGGTTTGTCACTCCGATTGTCGGAGAGGTATCTCTGGGCCCTCTCGGTAATGCACATCACATAAGCCTTGCAAGCACTGCAACTAATATGTTAGTTGTGAGATGATGTATTACGGAACGAGTAAAGAGACTTGCCGGTAACGAGATTGAACTAGGTATTGGATACCGACGATCGAATCTCAGGCAAGTAACATACCGATGACAAAGGGAACAACGTATGTTGTTATGCGGTCTGACCGATAAAGATCTTCGTAGAATATGTAGGAGCCAATATGGGCATCCAGGTCCCGCTATTGGTTATTGACCGGAGACGTGTCTCGGTCATGTCTACATTGTTCTCGAACCGTAGGGTCCGCACGCTTAACGTTACGATGACAGTTATTATGAGTTTATGCATTTTGATGTACCGAAGGTTGTTCGGAGTCCCGGATGAGATCACGGACATGACGAGGAGTCTCGAAATGGTCGAGACGTAAAGATTGATATATTGGAAGCCTATGTTTGGACATCGGAAGTGTTCCGGGTGAAATCGGGATTTTACCGGAATACCGGGAGGATTACCGGAACCCCCCGGGAGACTAATGGGCCTATTGGGCCTTAGTGGAAAAGGAGAAAAAGGGAAAGCCCACAAGCTGGCCGGCGCCCCCCTTCCCAAAGTCCTAGTAGGACTAGGATAGGGGCCGGCCCCCCCTTCTCTCTCCTTTTCCCCCCGGGAGTCCTAATAGGATTAGGATTGGGGGGAGGAGTCCTACTCCCGGTGGGAGTAGGACTCCCCTGCGCCTCCTCTCCCTTGGCCGGCCGGCTCCCCTCCTCCAACCTTTATATACGGGGGCAGGGGGCACCCCAAGACACACAACTTGATCCTTGAGATCGTTCCTTAGCCGTGTGCGGTGCCCCCTGCCACCAAATTCCACCTCGATCGTACCGTTGTAGTGCTTAGGCGAAGCCCTGCGTCGGTAGTACATCAAGATCGTCATCACGCCGTCGTGCTGACGGAACTCTTCCTCGACGCTTTGCTGGATCGGAGCCCGAGGAACGTCATCGAGCTGAACGTGTGCTAAGAACTCGGAGGTGCCGGAGTAACGGTGCTTGGATCGGTCGGATCGGGAAGAAGACGTACGACTACTTCCTCTACGTTGTGTGATCGCTTCCGCTGTCGGTCTGCGTTGATACGTAGACAACACTCTCCCCTCTCGTTGCTGTGCATGACCATGATCTTGCGTGTGCGTAGGAAATTTTTTGAAATTACTGCGTTCCCCAACAGTGGCATCCGAGCCTAGGTTTTATGGTTTGATGTTATTTGCACGAGTAGAACACAAGTGAGTTGTGGGCGATACAAGTCATACTGCCTACCAGCATGTCATACTTTGGTTCGGCGGTATTGTTGGACGAGACGATCCGGACCAACCTTACGCGTACTCTTACACGAGACCGGTTCCCTCGACGTGCTTTGCACATAGATGGCTTGCGGAAGACTGTCTCTCCAACTTTAGTTGAACCGAGTGTGACTACACCCGGTCCTTGAGAAGGTTAAAACGGAGTCTATTTGACGAACTATCGTTGTGGTTTTGATGCGTAGGTGAGATGAGTTCTTACTTAAGCCCGTAGCAGCCACGTAAAACTTGCAACAACAAAGTAGAGGACGTCTAACTTGTTTTTGCAGGGTATGTTGTGATGTGATATGGTCAAGGCATGATGCTGATTTTATTGTATGAGATGATCATGTTTTGTAACCGAGTTATCGGCAACTGGCAGGAGCCATATGGTTGTCGCTTTATTGTATGCAATGCAATCGCGATGTAATGCTTTACTTTATTACTAAGCGGTAGTGATAGTCGTGGAAGCATAAGATTGGCGAGACGACAACGATGCTACGATGGAGATCAAGGTGTCGCACCGGTGACGATGGTGATCATGACGGTGCTTCGGAGATGGAGATCACAAGCACAAGATGATGATGGCCATATCATATCACTTATATTGATTGCATGTGATGTTTATCCTTTTATGCATCTTATCTTGCTTTGATTGACGGTAGCATTATAAGATGATCTCTCACTAAATTATCAAGAAGTGTTCTCCCTGAGTATGCACCGTTGCCAAAGTTCGTCGTGCCCAGACACCACGTGATGATCGGGTGTGATAAGCTCTACGTCCAAATACAACGGGTGCAAAACAGTTGCACACGCAGAATACTCAGGTTAAACTTGACGAGCCTAGCATATGCAGATATGGCCTCGGAACACGGAGACCGAAAGGTCGAGCGTGAATCATATAGTAGATATGATCAACATAACGATGTTCACCATTGAAAACTACTCCATCTCACGTGATGATCGGTTATGGTTTAGTTGATTTGGATCACGTGATCACTTAGAGGATTAGAGGGATGTCTATCTAAGTGGGAGTTCTTAAGTAATATGATTAAATTGAACTTAAATTTATCATGAACTTAGTCCTGGTAGTATTTTGCAAATCATGTTGTAGATCAATAGCTCGCGTTGTTGCTTCCCTGTGTTTATTTTGATATGTTCCTAGAGAAAATTGTGTTGAAAGATGTTAGTAGCAATGATGCGGATTGGATCCGTGATCTGAGGTTTATCCTCATTGCTGCACAGAAGAATTATGTCCTTGATGCACCGCTAGGTGACAGACCTATTGCAGGAGCAGATGCAGACGTTATGAACGTTTGGCTAGCTCAATATGATGACTACTTGATAGTTTAGTGCACCATGCTTAACGGCTTAGAATCGGGACTTCAAAGATGTTTTGAACGTCATGGACCATATGAGATGTTCCAGGAGTTGAAGTTAATATTTCAAGCAAATACCCGAGTTGAGAGACATGAAGTCTCCAGCAAGTTCTATAGCTAAAAGATGGAGGAGAATCGCTCAACTAGTGAGCATGTGCTCAGATTGTCTGGGTACTACAATCGCTTGAATCAAGTGGGAGTTAATCTTCCAGATAAGATAGTGATTGACAGAATTCTCTAGTCATCATCACTAAGTTAGTAGAACTTCGTGATGAACTATAGTATGCAAGGGATAACGGAAACAACTCCCAAGCTCTTCGTGATGCTGAAATCAACGAAGGTAGAAATCAAGAAAAACATCAAGTGTTGATGGTTAACAAGACCACTAGTTTCAAGAAAAGGGCAAAGGAAAGAAGGGGAACTTCAAGAAGAATGGCAAGCAAGTTGCTGCTCAGGTGAAGAAGCCCAAGTCTGATCCTAAGCCTGAGACTAAGTGATTCTACTGCAAAGGGACTGGTCACTGGAAGCGGAACTACCCCAAGTGATTGGCGGATAAGTAGGATGGCAAAGTGAACATAAGTATATTTGATATACATGTTATTGATGTGTACTATACTAGTGTTTATAGCAACCCCTCAGTATTTGATGCTAGTTCAGTTGCTAAGATTAGTAACTCGAAACGGGAGTTGCAGAATAAACAGAGACTAGTTAAGGGTGAAGTGACGATGTGTGTTGGAAGTAGTTCCAAGATTGATATGATCATCATCGCACACTCCCCTATACTTTCGGGATTAGTGTTGAACTTAAATAAGTGTTATTTGGTTTTTGCGTTGAGCGTGAATATGATTTGATCATGTTTATTGCAATACGGTTATTCATTAAAGTAAGAGAATAATTGTTGTTCTGTTTACATGAATAAAACCTTCGATGGTCATACACCCAATGAAACAAGTTCGTTGGATCTCGATCATAGTGATACACATATTTATAATATTGAAACCAAAAAGATTCAAAGTTAATAATGATAGTGCAACTTATTTGTGGCACTGTCGTTTAGGTCATAATGGTATAAAGAGCATGAAGAAACTCCATGCTGATGGGCTTTCGAAATCACTTGATTATTAATCACTTGATGCTTGCGAACCATGCCTTTTGGGCAAGATGACTAAAACTCCGTTCTTCGGAACAATGGAGCGAGCAACAGATTTGTTGGAAATCATACATACTGATGTATGTGGTCCGATGAATATTGAGGCTCGCGACAGGTATCATTATTTTCTGATCTTCACAGATGATTTGAGCAGATATGAGTATATCTACTTGATGAAACATAAGTCTGAAACATTTGAAAAGTTCAAAGAATTTCAGAGTGAAGTGGAAAATCATCGTGACAAGAAAATAAAAGTTTCTACGATATGATCGTAGAGGTAAAATATTTGAGTTACGAGTTTGGTCTTCAATTAAAACAATGTGGAACAGTTTCACAAAATCATGCCACATGGAACACCACAGCATAATGGTGTGTCCTAACGTCATAACCGTACTTTATTGGATATAGTGCAATCTATGATGTATCTTACTGATCTACCACTATCGTTTTGGGGTTATGCATTAGAGACAGCTGCATTCACGTTAAATAGGGCACCATCTAAATCCGTTGAGACGACACCGTGTGAACTATGGTTTGGCAAGAAACCTAAGCTGTCGTTTCTTAAAATTTGGGGTTGCGATGCTTATATGAAAAAGTTTCATCCTGATAAGCTCAAACTCAAATCGGAGAAGTGCGTCTTCATAGGATATCCAAAGGAAACTATTGGATACACCTTCTATCACAGATCCGAAGGCAAGACTTTTGTTGCTAAAATTCGGAAACTTTCTGGAGAAGGAGTTTCTCTCAAAAGAAGTGAGTGGGAGGAAAGTAGAACTTGACGAGGTAACTGTACCTGCTCCCTTATTGGAAAGTAGTACATCACAGAATACTGTTTCTGTGACACCTACACCAATTAGTGAGGAAGCTAATGATGATGATCATGTAACTTCAGATCAAGTTACTACCGAACCTTGTAGGTAAACCAGAGTAAGATCCACGCCAGAGTGGTACGGTAATCCTTCTCTGGAAGTCATGCTACTAGATCATGATGAACCTACGAACTATGAGGAAGCGATGATGAGCCCAGATTCCGCGAAATGGTTTGAGGCCATGAAATCTGAGATATGATCCATGTATGAGAACAAAGTTTGGACTTTGGTTGACTTGCCCGATGATCGGCAAGCAATTGAGAATAAACGGATCTTCAAGAGGAAGACGGACGATGATAGTAGTGTTACTATCTACAAAGCTAGAATTGTCACAAAAGGTTTTCGACAAGTTCAAGGTGTTGACTACGATGAGAGCTTCTCACTCGTATCTATGCTTGAGTCTGTCCGAATCATGTTAGTAATTGCCGCATTTTATGAAATCTAGCAAATGGATAAACAAAACTGTATTCCTTAATGGATTTATTAAAGAAGAGTTGTATATGATGCAACAGAAGGTTTTGTCAATCCGAAAGGTGCTAACAAGATGTGCAAGCTCCAGCGATCCATCTGTGGACTGGTGCAAGCATCTCGGAGTTGGAATATACGCTTTGACGAGTTGATCAAAGCATATAGTTTTATACAGACTTGCGGTGAAGCCTGTATTTACAAGAAAGTGAGTGGGAGCACTACAACATTTCTGATAAGTATATGTGAATGACATATTGTTGATCGGAAATAATGTAGAATTATTCTGTAAGCATAAAGGAGTGTTTGAAAGGAGTTTTTCAAAGAAAGACATCGGTAAAGCTGCTTACATATTGAGCTTCAAGATCTATAGAGATAGATCAAGACGCTTGATAAGTTTTTCAATAAGTACATACCTTGACAAGATTTTGAAGTAGTTCAAAATGGAACAGTCAAAGAAAAGGTTTCTTGCCTGTGTTACAAGGTGTGAAGTTGAGTAAAGACTCAAAGCCCGACCACGGCAGAAGATAGAAAGAGAATGAAAGTCATTCCCTATGCCTCATTCATAGGTTCTATAAAGTATGCCATGCTGTGTACCAGATCTATTGTATACCCTGCACTGATTTGGCAAGGGAGTACAATAGTGATCTAGGAGTAGATCACTGGACAGCGGTCAGAATTATCCTTAGTGAAATAAGGATATGTTTCTCGATTATGGACATGACAAAAAGGTTCGTCGTAAAGGGTTACGTCGATGCAAGTTTTTGACACTGATCCAGATGAATCTAAAGTCTCAATCTGGATACATATTGAAAGTGGGAGCAATTAGCTAGAGTAGCTCCATGCAGAGCATTATAGACATAGAATTTTGCAAAATACTTACGGATCTGAATGTGACAGACCCGTTGACTAAAATTATCTCACAAGCAAAACATGATCACACCTTAGTACTCTTTGGGTGTTAATCACATAGAGATGTGAACTAGATTACTGACTCTAGTAAACCCTTTGAGTGTTGGTCACATGACGATGTGAACTGTGGGTGTTAATCACATGGTGATGTGAACTATTGCTGCTAAATCACATGGCGATGTGAACTAGATTATTGACTCTAGTGCAAGTGGGAGACTGGAGGAAATATGCCCTAGAGGCAATAATAAAGTTATTATTTATTTCCTTATGTCATGATAAATGTTTATTATTCATGCTAGAATTGTATTAACCGGAAACATAATACATGTGTGAATACATAGACCAACAGAGTGTCACTAGTATGCCTCTACTTGACTAGCTCGTTAATCAAAGATGGTTATGTTTCCTAACCATGAACAAGGAGTTGTTATTTGATTAACGAGGTCACATCATTAGTAGAATGATCTGATTGACATGACCCATTCCATTAGCATAGCACACGATCGTTTAGTATGTTGCTATTGTTTTCTTCATGACTTATACATGTTCCTATAACTATGAGATTATGCAACTCCCGTTTACCAGAGGAACACTTTGGGTACTACCAAACGTCACAACGTAACTGGGTGATTATAAAGGAGTACTACAGGTGTCTCCAATGGTAGATGTTGGGTTGACGTATTTCGAGATTAGGGTTTGTCACTCCGATTGTCGGAGAGGTATCTCTGGGCCCTCTCGGTAATGCACATCACATAAGCCTTGCAAGCACTGCAACTAATATGTTAGTTGTGAGATGATGTATTACGGAACGAGTAAAGAGACTTGCCGGTAACGAGATTGAACTAGGTATTGGATACCGACGATCGAATCTCGGGCAAGTAACATACCGATGACAAAGGGAACAACGTATGTTGTTATGCGGTCTGACCGATAAAGATCTTCGTAGAATATGTAGGAGCCAATATGGGCATCCAGGTCCCGCTATTGGTTATTGACCGGAGACGTGTCTCGGTCATGTCTACATTGTTCTCGAACCGTAGGGTCCGCACGCTTAACGTTACGATGACAGTTATTATGAGTTTATGCATTTTGATGTACCGAAGGTTGTTCGGAGTCCCGGATGAGATCACGGACATGACGAGGAGTCTCGAAATGGTCGAGACGTAAAGATTGATATATTGGAAGCCTATGTTTGGACATCGGAAGTGTTCCGGGTGAAATCGGGATTTTACCGGAATACCGGGAGGATTACCGGAACCCCCCGGGAGACTAATGGGCCTATTGGGCCTTAGTGGAAAAGGAGAAAAAGGGAAAGCCCACAAGCTGGCCGGCGCCCCCCTTCCCAAAGTCCTAGTAGGACTAGGATAGGGGCCGGCCCCCCCTTCTCTCTCCTTTTCCCCCCGGGAGTCCTAATAGGATTAGGATTGGGGGGAGGAGTCCTACTCCCGGTGGGAGTAGGACTCCCCTGCGCCTCCTCTCCCTTGGCCGGCCGGCTCCCCTCCTCCAACCTTTATATACGGGGGCAGGGGGCACCCCAAGACACACAACTTGATCCTTGAGATCGTTCCTTAGCCGTGTGCGGTGCCCCCTGCCACCAAATTCCACCTCGATCGTACCGTTGTAGTGCTTAGGCGAAGCCCTGCGTCGGTAGTACATCAACATCGTCATCACGCCGTCGTGCTGACGGAACTCTTCCTCGACGCTTTGCTGGATCGGAGCCCGAGGAACGTCATCGAGCTGAACGTGTGCTAAGAACTCGGAGGTGCCGGAGTAACGGTGCTTGGATCGGTCGGATCGGGAAGAAGACGTACGACTACTTCCTCTACGTTGTGTGATCGCTTCCGCTGTCGGTCTGCGTTGGTACGTAGACAACACTCTCCCCTCTCGTTGCTGTGCATCACCATGATCTTGCGTGTGCGTAGGAAAATTTTTGAAATTACTGCGTTCCCCAACACTTGGGTGGTGATGTGGGGCTCGATTTGGCATACTTCTGGACAAATGGAAGAGTCGGGGGTTGTGCGCATGTGAGGTGAACTTGATGGACATGACGGGGGGGTCATTTCCTCTAGTGATCTTCGAAATGGAGTTCGTGACAGCGGGGAGCTTCGGCTTTCGATGAACTTGATGCTCCAGTGGGCCTAAGGCACTACATGGATGTCTGGGAGGTTCGCCGTGTCTCGGGGTGTGGAGTGGTGGCAATGGTTGGTGCTAAGGGCGTCGGGGTTGCCGGAATTTTTCCAGCGTTGAGCTAGGGAAGAATGGACAAGGTGGGGTCACAGCAGATAAGCCTAGCGGCGAAAGGGTTGCGGTGTTGGGGCTTTTGCAGAGGAGGGCGAGGGCTTATGGTCGACCTGGCGCGGGTGTGGCCATGTGAAGGAAATATGCCCTAGAGGCAATAATAAATTTGTTATTTATATTTGCTTATATCATGATAAATGTTTATTATTCATGCTAGAATTATATTAACCGGAAACTTAGTACACGTGTGAATATATAGACAAACAAAGTGTCCCTAGTATGCCTCTACTAGACTAGCTCGTTAATCAAAGATGGTTAAGTTTCCTAGCCATAGACATGTGTTGTCATTGATGAACGTGATCACATCATTAGAGAATGATGTGATGGACAAGACCCGATGATCGGCAAGCCATAGAGAATAAATGGATCTTCAAGAAGAAGACTAACGATGACGGTAATGTTACTGTCTACAAAGCTCGACTTGTTGCGAAAGGTTTTCGACAAGTTCAAGGAGTTCACTACGATAAGACCTTCTCACCCGTAGCGATGCTTAAGTCCGTCCGAATCATGTTAGCAATTGTCGCATTTTATGATTATGAAATTTGGCAAATGGATGTCAAAATTGCATTCCTATGGATATCTTAAATAAAAGTTGTATATGATGCAACTAGAAGGTTTTGTCGATCCGTAAGGTGCTAACAAAGTGTGCAAGCTCCAGCGATCCATTTATGGACTGGTGCAAGCATCTCGGAGTTGAAATATACGCTTTGATAGTGTGATCAAAGCATATGGTTTTATATAGACTTTTGGAGAAGTATGTATTTACAAGAAAGTGAGTGGGAGCTCTGTAGCATTTCTGATATTATATGTGGATGACATATTGTTGATCGAAAATGATACTGAATTTCTGGATAGCATAAAAGAATACTTGAATAAGAATTTTTCAATGAAAGACCTCGGTGAAGCTGCTTATATATTGGGCATCAAGATCTATAGAGATAGATCAAGACAGTTAATTGGACTTTCACAAAGCACATACCTTGCTAAAGTTTTGACGAAGTTTAAAATGGATCAATCAAAGAAAGGGTTCTTGCCTGTGTTACAAGGTGTGAAGTTGTGTCAGACTCAATGCCCGACAACTAGAGAAGATAGAGAGAAAATGAAAGTCATTCCCTATGCCTCAGCAATAGGTTCTATCATGTATGCAATGTTGTGTTGTTGGGGAACGTAGTAATTTCAAAAAAATCCTACGCACACGCAAGATCATGGTGATGCATAGCGACGAGAGGGGAGAGTGTTGTCCACGTACCCTCGTAGACCAAAAGCGGAAGCGTTAGCACAACACGGTTGATGTAGTCGTACGTCTTCACGATCCGACCGATCAAGCACCGAACGCACGACACCTCCGAGTTCTGCACATGTTCAACTCGATGACATCCCTCGAACTCCGATCCAGCACAGCTTTGAGGGAGAGTTCCGTCAGCACGACGGCGTGGTGATGATGATGATGTTCTACCGGCGCAGGGCTTCGCCTAAGCACCGCTACGATATGACTGAGGTGGATTATGGTGGAGGGGGCACCACAAACGGCTAAGAGATCCAAGGGATCAATTGTTGTCTATGGGGTGCCCCCTGGCCACGTATATAAAGGAGTGGAGGAGGGGAGGGGCCGGCCCTCTCTGTGGCGCGCCCTAGGGGAGTCCTACTCCCATCGGGAGTAGGATTCCCCCTTTCCTAGTAGAACTAGGAGCCCTTCCAAGTAGTAGGAGTAGGAGAGAAGGAAAGGGAAAAGAGAAGAGAAGGAAGGAGGGGGCGTAGCCCTTCCCCCTAGTCCAATTCGGACTAGGCCTTGGGGGGGGGCGGCCTGCCTCTCTCCCTTTCCCCTAAAGCCTAATAAGGCCCATACACTCCCCAGCGAATTCCCGTAACTCCCCCGTACTCCGATAAATACCCAAATCACTCGGAACCTTTCCGATGTCCGAATATAGTCGTCCAATATATCGATATTTACATCTCGACCATTTCGAGACTCCTCATCATGTCACCGATCTCATCCGAGACTCGGAACTACCTTCGGTACATCAAAACACATAAACTCATAATATAACCGTCATCGAACTTTAAGCGTGCGGACCCTACGGGTTCGAGAACTATGTAGACATGACCGAGACACGTCTCCGGTCAATAACCAGTAGCGGAACCTAGATGCTCATATTGGCTCCTACATATTCTACGAAGATCTTTATCGGTCAAACCGCATAACAACATACGTTGTTCCCTTTGTCATCAGTATGTTACTTGCCCGAGATTCGATCGTCGGTATCTCAATACCTAGTTCAATCTCTTTACCGGCAAGTCTCTTTACTCATTCCGTAATACATCATCCTGCAACTAACTTATTAGTTGCAATGCTTGCAAGGCTTAAGTGATGTGCATTACCGAGAGGGCCCAGAGATACCTCTCCGATAATCAGAGTGACAAATCCTAATCTCGAAATATGCCAACCCAGCAAGTACCTTCGGAGACACCTGTAGAGCACCTTTATAATCATCCAGTTACGTTGTGACGTTTGGTAGCACACAAAGCGTTCCTCCGGTAAACGGGAGTTGCATAATCTCAAAGTCATAGGAACATGTATAAGTTATGAAGAAAGCAATAGCAACAAACTAAATGATCAAGTGGTAAGCTAACGGAATGGGTCAAGTCAATCACATCATTCTCCTAATGATGTGATCCCGTTAATCAAATGACAACTCATGTCTATAGTTAGGAAACATAACCATCTTTGATCAACGAGCTAGTCAAGTAGAGGCATACTAGTGACACTCTGTTTGTCTATGTATTCACACATGTATTATGTTTCCGGTTAATACAATTCTAGCATGAATAATAAACATTTATCATGATATAAGGAAATAAATAATAACTTTATTATTGCCTCTAGGGCATATTTCCTTCAGTCTCCCACTTGCACGTCAATAATCTAGTTCACATCTTCATGTGATTTAACACCAATAGTTCACATCACCATGTGATTAATGATATGTCTCCAACGTACCTATAATTTTTTATTGCTCCATGCTATATTATCTGATGTTTTGGACTATATTGGACTTTATTTTCCACTTTTATATTATTTTTGGGACTAACCTATTAACCGGAGGCCCAGCCTAGAACTGCTGTTTTTTGCCTATTTCAGTGTTTTAGATAAACAGAATATCAAACGGAGTCCAAACGGAATAAAATCTTCGGGAACGTGATTTTCTCACCGAACGTGATCCAGGAGACTTGGACCCTACTCCAGGGGGTCAAAGAGGAGGTCGCGAGGGTGGGGGGCGCCCCCCCCCCTAGGGCGCGCCCCCGGCCTCGTGGGCCCCTCGGTGCTCCACCGACGTACTCCTTCCTCCTATATATACACACATACCCCCAAACGATCAGAACAGGAGCCAAAAGCCTAATTCCACCGCCGCAACTTTCTGTATCCACGAGATCCCATCTTGGGGCCTGTTCCGGAGCTCCGCCGGAAGAGGGCCGTCATCACGGAGGGCTTCTACATCATCCTAGCCCCTCCGATGAAGTGTGAGTAGTTTACCTCAGACCTTCGGGTCCATAGTTAGTAGCTAGATGGCTTCTTCTCTCTTTTTGGATCTCAATACAAAGTTCTCCCCCTCTCTTGTGGAGATCTATTCGATGTAATCTTCTTTTTGCGGTGTGTTTGTTGAGACCGATGAATTGTCGGTTTATGATCAAGTCTATCTATGAATAATATTTGAATCTTCTCTGAATTATTTTATGTATGATTGGTTGTCTTTGCAAGTCTCTTCGAATTATCCGTTTGGTTTGGCCAACTAGATTGGTAGTTCTTGCCATGGGAGAAGTGCTTAGCTTTGGGTTCGATCTTGTGGTGTCCTTACCCAGTGACAGAAGGGGCAGCAAGGCACGTATTGTATCGTTGCCATCGAGGATAACAAGATGGGTTTTATTTCATATTGCATGAATTTATCTCTCTACATCATGTCATCTTGCTTAAGGCGTTACTCTGTTTTTAACTTAATACTCTAGATGCATGCTGGATAGCGGTCGACGAGTGGAGTAATAGTAGTAGATGCAGAATCGTTTCGATCTACTTGTGACGGACGTGATGCCTATATACATGGTCATGCCTAGATATTCTCATAACTATGCTCAATTCTATCAATTGCTCAACAGTAATTTGTTCACCCACCGTAGAATACTTATGCTATTGAGAGAAGCCACTAGTGAAACCTATGGCCCCCGGGTCTATTCTCATCATATCAATCTCCATCACTTTAATCTTGATTTGCTTTTTTACTTTGCTTTTACTTTTTACTTTGCATCTTTATACCAAAAATACCAAAAATATTATATCTATTAGATCACACTCTCGTAAGTGACCGTGAAGGGATTGACAACCCCTAATCGCGTTGGTTGCGAGTAGCTATCGTTTTGTGCAGGTACGAGGGACTTGAGCGTGGGCTCCTACTGGATTGATACCTTGGTTCTCAAAAACTGAGGGAAACACTTACGCTACTCTGCTGCATCATCCCTTCCTCATCAGGGAAAACCAACGCAAGCTCAAGATGTAGTAAGAAGGATTTCTGGCACCGTTGCCGGGGAGTCTACGCAAAAAGTCAACATACCAAGTACCCATCACAATCCCTATCTCTCGCATTACATTATTTGCCATTTGCCTCTCGTTTTCCTCTCCCCCAATTCACCCTTGCCATTTTATTCGCCCTCTCTCTCTATCCTCCCTCTCTATTTGCATCTTTTGCCCATTTGCCTTTTGTTTGCTCGTGTGTTAGATTGCTTGTTTGTCGCGATGGCTCAAGATACTACCAAATTGTGTGACTTCACCAATACCAATAATAATGATTTCCTTAGCACTCCGATTGCTCCTCTTACCGATGCTGAATCTTGTGAAATTAATACTGCTTTGTTGAATCTTGTTATGAAAGATCAATTCGCCGGCCTTCCTAGTGAAGATGCCGCTACTCATCTGAATAGCTTCGTTGATTTATGTGATATGCAAAAGAAAAAAGATGTCAATAATGATGTCGTTAACTTGAAGCTATTTCCTTTTTCGCTTAGAGATCGTGCTAAAGCTTGGTTTTCGTCTTTGCCTAAGAATAGTATTGATTCATGGAACAAGTGCAAAGATGCTTTTATCTCTAAGTATTTTCCTCCCGCTAAGATCATCTCTCTTAGAAACGATATTATGAACTTTAAACAACTTGATCATGAACATGTTGCACAATCTTGGGAGAGCATAAAATTAATGATACGTAATTGCCCTACTCATGGTTTGAATTTGTGGATGATCATACAAATTTTTTATGTCGGATTGAATTTTGCTTCTAGAAATCTTTTAGATTCGGTCACGAGAGGCACTTTTATGTAAATCACTTTAGGAGATGCTACTAAACTCCTAGATGATATTATGGTTAATCATTCTCAATGGCATACTGAAAGACCTTCTAATAAAAAAGTGCATGCGATAGAAGAAACCAATGTGCTGAGTGGAAAGATGGATGAACTTATGAAATTATTTGCTACTAAGAGTGTTTCTTCTGATCCTAATGATATGCCTTTGTCTACTTTGATTGAGAATAACAATGAATCTATGGATGTGAATTTTGTTGGTAGGAATAATTTTGGTAACAACGCTTATAGAGGGAATTTTAATCCTAGGCCATATCCTAGTAATCCTTCTAATAATTATGGGAATTCCTACAACAACTCTTATGGAAATTATAATAAGATGCCCTCTAAATTTTAGAATAGTGTTAAAGAGTTTATGAATTCACAAAAGAATTTTAATGCTTTGCTTGAGGAGAAATTGCTTAAAGTTGATGATTTGGCTAGAAACATTGGTAGAATTTCTCTTGAGGTTGATTCTTTAAAGCTTAGATATATTCCTCCTAAACATGATATCAATGAGTCTCTCAAAGCCATGAGAATTTCCATTGATGAGTGCAAGGAAAGAACCGCTAGGATGTGTGCTTCCAAAGATGCCTTTATTAAAGCGTGTTCCTCCAATTTCTATGAAAATCAAGATGAAGATCTAAAAGTTATTGATGTGTCCCCTATTAAATCTTTGTTTTGCAATATGAATCTTGATGAAACTGAATATGATCTTCCTTTACCTAGAAGGCGTTTAAAAATTCGGAGTATTTAGATCTTAATGATGAAATTGATGAAAGTGGGATTGAAAGAAATAAAAATCTAGATGTTGCTAAACCCACTATATTGGATTTCAAGGAATTTAATTATGAAAGTTGCTCTTTAATTGATTGTATTTCCTTGCTGCAATTCGTGCTAAATTCTCCACATGCTTATAGTCGAAATAAAGCCTTCACCGAACATATTGTTGATGCCTTGATGCAATCTTATGAAGAAAAACTTGAGTTGAAAGTTTCTATACCTAGAAAACTCTATGATGAGTGGGAACCAACTATTAAAATTAAAATTAAAGATCATGAGTTCTATGCTTTGTGTGATTTGGGTGCTAGTGTCTCTACTATTCCCAAGACTTTGTGTGGTTTACTAGATTTCCGTAATTTTGATGATTGCTCTCTAAACTTGCATCTTGCGGATTCCACTATTAAGAAACCTATGGGAAGGATTAATGATGTTCTTATTGTTGCAAATAGGAATTATGTGCCCGTAGATTTCATTGTTCTTGATATAGATTGCAATCCTTCTTGCCCTATTATTTTTGGTAGACCTTTCCTTAGAACGGTTGGTGCGATTATTGATATGAAGGAAGGGAATATTAGATTTCAATTTCCATTAAAAAAAGGGCATGTAACACTTTCCAAGAAAGAAAATAAAATTACCATATGAAACTATCATGAGAGCCACTTATGGATTGCCAACCAAAGATGGCAATACCTAGATCTATCTTCGCTTTTATGCCTAGCTAGGGGCGTTAAACGATAGCGCTTGTTAGGAGGCAACCCAATTTTATTTTTATTCCTTGCTTTTTGCTCCTGTTTAGTAATAAATAAATTATTTAGCCTCTGTTTTTGTTGTGTTTTGTTGTGTTTAATTAGTGTTTGTGCCAAGTAGAACCGTTGGGAAGACTTGGGGAAAGTCTTGTTGAACTTGCTATAAAAAACAGAAACTTTAGCGCTCACGAGAACTGCTGTAATTTTTATTTGAAGAGTGCTATTTAGTTAATTGTTTCTGAAGACGATTAATAGATAAATTCCTCACGTCCAGCAATTTATTTTAGAATTTTTGGGGTTCCAGATCTTGAGCTAGCTACAGATTACTACAGACTGTTCTGTTTTTGACAGATTCTGTTTTTCGTGTGTTGTTTGCTTATTTTGATGAATCTATGGCTAGTAAAATAGTTTATAATCCATAGAGAAGTTGGAATACAGTAGGTTTAACACCAATATAAATAAAGAATGAGTTCATTACAGTACCTTGAAGTGGTCTTTTGTTTTCTTTCGCTAACGGAGCTCACGAGTTTTCTATTTTGAGTTTGAGAAAAGTATATTTTTCATCCCTCAACTCTTCAAGGAGTCTAGATTTGGTCCCTTAACTTAAAAACCGGACGACTTGCACCTCCAACTGTTGGGTAACGTAGTAATTTCAAAAAAATTCCTACGCACACGCAAGATCATGGTGATGCATAGCAACGAGAGGGGAGAGTGTGATCTACGTACCCTTGTAGATCAACAACGGAAGCGTTTGGTTGATGTAGTCGTACGTCTCCACGGCCCGACCGATCAAGCACCGAAACTACGGCACCTCCGAGTTCTAGCACACGTTCAGCTCGATGACGATCCCCGGACTCCGATCCAGCAAAGTGTCGGGGAAGAGTTCCGTCAGCACGACGGCGCGGTGACGATCTTGATATACTACTGTCGCACGGCTTCGCCTAAGCACCGCTACAATATTATCGAGGACTATGGTGGCAGCGGGCGCCGCACACGGCTAAGAATATGATCACGTGGATCAACTTCTGTTCCTCTGGGGTGCCCCTGCCTCCGTATATAAAGGCTCAAGGGGGGGGGGGGGGTGCTGCCGGCCTAGGAGAGGCGCGCCAGGAGTAGTCCTACTCCCTCCGGGAGTAGGATTCCCCCCCCCCCCCCCAATCCTAGTTGGAATAGGATTCACGGAGGGGGGAAAAGAGGAAAGGGGGCCGGCCCCCTCTCCTTGTCCTATTCGGACCAAGGGAGGGGAGGGGCGCGCGGCCCATCTCTGGCTGCCTTTTCTCTTTTCCACCAAGGCCCACTAAGGCCCATATATCTCCCGGGGGGTTCCGGTAACCTCCCGGTACTCCGGTAAAATCCCGATTTCACCCGGAACACTTCCGATATCCAAACTGAAGGAAATATGCCCTAGAGGCAATAATAAAGTTATTATTTATTTCCTTACATCATGATAAATGTTTATTATTCATGCTAGAATTGTATTAACCGGAAACATAATACATGTGTGAATACATAGACCAACAGAGTGTCACTAGTATGCCTCTACTTGACTAGCTCGTTAATCAAAGATGGTTATGTTTCCTAACCATGAACAAGGAGTTGTTATTTGATTAACGAGGTCACATCATTAGTAGAATGATCTGATTGACATGACCCATTCCATTAGCATAGCACCCGATCGTTTAGTATGTTGCTATTGTTTTCTTCATGACTTATACATGTTCCTATAACTATGAGATTATGCAACTCCCGTTTACCGGAGGAACACTTTGGGTACTACCAAACGTCACAACGTAACTGGGTGATTATAAAGGAGTACTACAGGTGTCTCCAATGATAGATGTTGGGTTGGCGTATTTCGAGATTAGGGTTTGTCACTCCGATTGTCGGAGAGGTATCTCTGGGCCCTCTCGGTAATGCACATCACATAAGCCTTGCAAGCACTGCAACTAATATGTTAGTTGTGAGATGATGTATTACGGAACGAGTAAAGAGACTTGCCGGTAACGAGATTGAACTAGGTATTGGATACCGACGATCGAATCTCGGGCAAGTAACATACCAATGACAAAGGGAACAACGTATGTTGTTATGCGGTCTGACCGATAAAGATCTTCGTAGAATATGTAGGAGCCAATATGGGCATCCAGGTCCCGCTATTGGTTATTGACCGGAGACGTGTCTCGGTCATGTCTACATTGTTCTCGAACCGTAGGGTCCGCACGCTTAACGTTACGATGACAGTTATTATGAGTTTATGCATTTTGATGTACCGAAGGTTGTTCAGAGTCCCGGATGAGATCACGGACATGACGAGGAGTCTCGAAATGGTCGAGACGTAAAGATTGATATATTGGAAGCCTATGTTTGGACATCGGAAGTGTTCCGGGTGAAATCGGGATTTTACCGGAATACCGGGAGGGTTACCGGAACCCCCCGGGAGACTAATGGGCCTATTGGGCCTTAGTGGAAAAGGAGAAAAAGGGAAAGCCCACAAGCTGGCCGGCGCCCCCCTTCCCAAAGTCCTAGTAGGACTAGGATAGGGGCCGGCCCCCCTTCTCTCTCCTTTTCCCCCCGGGAGTCCTAATATGATTAGGATTGGGGGGAGGAGTCCTACTCCCGGTGGGAGTAGGACTCCCCTGCGCCTCCTCTCCCTTGGCCGGCCGGCTCCCCTCCTCCAACCTTTATATACGGGGGCAGGGGGCACCCCAAGACACACAACTTGATCCTTGAGATCGTTCCTTAGCCGTGTGCGGTGCCCCCTGCCACCAAATTCCACCTCGATCGTACCGTTGTAGTGCTTAGGCGAAGCCCTGCGTCGGTAGTACATCAAGATCGTCATCACGCCGTCGTGCTGACGGAACTCTTCCTCGACGCTTTGCTGGATCGGAGCCCGAGGAACGTGTGCTAAGAACTCGGAGGTGCCGGAGTAACGGTGCTTGGATCGGTCGGATCGGGAAGAAGACGTACGACTACTTCCTCTACGTTGTGTGATCGCTTCCGCAGTCGGTCTGCGTTGGTACGTAGACAACACTCTCCCCTCTCGTTGCTGTGCATCACCATGATCTTGCGTGTGCGTAGGAAATTTTTTGAAATTACTGCGTTCCCCAACACAAACATAGGCTTCCAATATATCAATCTTTATGTCTCGACCATTTCGAGACTCCTCGTCATGTACGTGATCACATCCGGGACTCCGAACAACCTTCGGTACATCAAAACGTATAAACTCATAATATAACTGTCATCGAAACCTTAAGCGTGCGGACCCTACGGGTTCGAGAACAATGTAGACATGACCGAGACACGTCTCCGGTCAATAACTAATAGCGGGACCTGGATGCCCATATTGGTCCTACATATTCTACGAAGATCTTTATCGGTCAGACCGCATAACAACATACGTTGTTCCCTTTGTCATCGATATTATACTTGCCCGAGATTCGATCGTCGGTATCCAATACCTAGTTCAATCTCGTTACCGGCAAGTCTCTTTACTCGTTCCGTAATACATCATCCCGCAACTAACTCATTAGTTGCAATGCTTGCAAGGCTTAAGTGATGTGCATTACCGAGAGGGCCCAGAGATACCTCTCCGACGATCGGAGTGACAAATCCTAATCTCGAAATACGTCAACCCAACATGTACCTTTGGAGACACCTGTAGAGCACCTTTATAATCACCCAGTTACGTTGTGACGTTTGGTAGCACACAAAGTGTTCCTCCGGCACACGGGAGTTACATAATCTCATAGTTATAGGAACATGTATAAGTCATGAAGAAAGCAATAGCAACATACTAAACGATCGAGTGCTAAGCTAATGGAATGGGTCATGTCAATCAGATCATTCAACTAATGATGTGATCCCGTTAATCAAATGACAACTCTTTGTCCATGGTTAGGAAACATAACCATCTTTGATTAACGAGCTAGTCAAGTAGAGGCATACTAGTGACACTCTGTTTGTCTATGTATTCACACATGTATTATGTTTCCGGTTAATACAATTCTAGCATGAATAGTAAACCTTTATCATGATATAAGGAAATAAATAATAACTTTATTATTGCCTCTAGGGCATATTTCCTTCACCAACTACCGAAACTGGACAAGGTTCATCCCCGGTCTTGGTTTTGACCGGTTTTGGTAACGACTCTCCCCGGTTTTGACCGGTGCTAACTCAAATTCACGTATTTTTTTCATATTCGTGAACTTTTTGAAATTCACATACTCTTTTCAAATCTGCGTTGTTTTTGCAAGGTCGCATAATTTTAAAAATAAACATACTTTTTTTCAAATTTGTGAACTATTTTAAAATTTGCTTACTTTTCTCATATCCGTCCTTTGAAAAAAAATTGCGTACTTTTTAGCAATCCATATATTATCTGCATACATTTTAAAGTTCAGGCATTTCTTTCAAACCCGTGTCTCTTTTCCAATCGATGAACTTTGTCTGAAACTCACGTACTTGTTTCAAGTGGACATATTTTTTCAAATCCACATAAATTTGCGTAAAAGAGTTTGAAATCCACGTACTTTTTTCAAGCTCGCATAAATTTTTTGAATTCATGAATTCTTTCCAAAAAAATTGTACGCGAATATGAAAGTCCATTTAAAAAGTATATGAATTTGAATAAACTACATGAACTTTTAAAAAGTACGCAGAGTTGAAAAAAGTACGTGGATTTAAAAAAGGACATTTTTTTTAGAAAGTTGACATATTTGAGAAAAGTACCAGAATTTGAAAATATTACGCGGACTTGGAAGACAGCACTAAAACCGGTCAAAACCATGAACAAGATTGAATCTTATCCGGTTTCAGCAGTTAAGGGTGCAAGCTGTCCGGTTTTAGAGTTGAGGGACTAAATCTAGACTCCACCAAGAATTAAGGGACGAAAAGTATACTTTTCTCTTTGAGTTTTGTGTTGTGAAGTTTTCAAGTTTTGGGTGGATTATTTTGATGGATCATGGAACAAGGAGTGGCAAGAGCCTAAGCTTGGGGATGCCCATGGCACCCCCAAGATAATCCAAGGACACCAAAAAGTCAAAGCTTGGGAATGCCCCGGAAGGCATCCCCTCTTTCGTCCACTTCCATCGGTAATTTATTTGGAGCTATATTTTTATTCACCAACATGATATGTGTTTTGCTTGGAGCGTCTTGTATTATTTGTGTCTTTGCGTCTTAGTATGCCACAATCATCCTTGCTGTACACACCTTTTGAGAGAGCCATACATGAATTAAAATTTGATAGAATACTCTATGTGCTTCACTTATATCTTTTGAGCTAAGTAGTTTTGCTCTATGTGCTTCACTTATATCTTTTGAGCTAAGTAGTTTTGCTCTATGTGCTTCACTTATATCTTTTGAGCGTTATAATTTTGCTCTATGTGCTTCACTTAGATCTTTTAGAGCATGGTGGTGGATTTGTTTTAAAGAAACTATTGATCTCTCATGCTTCACTTAAATTATTTTGAGAGTCTCTTAATAGCATGGTAATTTGCTTAATAATAATATGCTTGGTATTCAAGATTTGTGAAACTTTCTTTTGAGTGTGTTGAATACTAAGAAAAGATTGAAGCATGATAATTGTTTTGAGATATGGAGGTGATAATATTAAAGTTATGCTAGTTGAGTAGTTGTGAATTTAAAGAATGCTTGTGTTAAAGTTTGTGATTCCCGTAGCATGCACGTATGGTGAACCGTTATGTGACGAAGTCGGAGCATGATTTATTTATTGATTGTCTTCCTTATGAGTGGTGGTCGGGGACGAGCGATGGTCTTTTCCTACCAATCTATCCCCCTAGGAGCATGCGCGTAATACTTTGCTTTGATAACTTCTAGATTTTTGCAATAAGTATATGAGTTCTTTATGACTAATGTTGAGTCCATGGATTATACGCACTCTCACCCTTCCACCTTTGCTAGACTCTCTAAATACCGCGCACCTTTCGCTGGTATCATACACCTACCATATACCTTCCTCAAAATAGCCACAATACCTACCTATTATGGCATTTCCATAGACATTCCGAGATATATTGCCATGCAACTTTCCACCACCTAGTTCGTCATGACACATTCATCATTGTCATATTGCTTAGCATGATCATGTAGTTGACATAGTATTTGTGGCAAAGCCACCGTTCATAATTTCTTCATACTTGTCACTCTTGATTCATTGCATATCCTGGTACACCGCCGGAGGCATCCCTATAGAGTCATAATTTGTTTTAGAATCGAGTTGTAATCATTGAGTTGTAAATAAAAAAAAGTGTGATGATCATCATTCAATAGAGCATTGTCCCAATAAAAAAAGAGAAAGGCCAAAGAAAAAAAGAAGGCCCAAAAAAAGAGAAAATAAATAAAAAGGGGCAATGCTACTATCCTTTTTTCCACACTTGTGCTTCAAATTAGCACCATGAGATAGCGAGTCTCATATATTGTGCTTCAAAGTAGCACCATGTTCTTCATATAGAGAGTCTCATATGTTGTCACTTTCATATACTAGTGGGAATTTTACATTATAGAACTTGGCTTGTATATTCCAATGATGGGCTTCCTCAAATTGCCCTAGGTCTTCGTGAGCAAGCAAGTTGGATGCACACCCACTAGTTTCTTTTGTTGATCTTTCATACATTTATAGCTCTAGTGCATCCGTTGCATGGCAATCCCTACTCACTCACATTGATATCTATTGATGGGCATCTCCATAGCCCGTTGATACGCCTAGTTGATGTGAGACTATCTTCCCCTCCTTTTTGTCTTCTCCACAACCACCATTCTATTCCACCTATAGTGCTATATCCATGGCTCACGCTCATGTATTGCGTGAAGATTGAAAAAGTTTTGAAAAAGTTAGAGTATGAAACAATTGCTTGGCTTGTCATCGGGGTTGTGCATGATTTAAATACTTTGTGTGGTGAAGATGGAGCATAGCCAGACTATATGATTTTGTAGGGATAACTTTCTTTGGCCATGTTATTTTGAGAAGACATAATTGCTTTTGTTAGTATGCTTGAAGTATTATTATTTTTATGTCAATATAGACTTTTGTCTTGAATCTCTCTAATCTGAATATTCATACCACAATTAAGAAGATTTGCATTGAAATTATGCCAAGTAGCACTCCGCATCAAAAATTCTCTTTTTATCATTTACCTACTCGAGGACGAGCAGGAATTAAGCTTGGGGATGCCTGATACGTCTCCAATGTATCTATAATTTTTTATTGCTCCATGATATATTATCTACTGTTTTGGACTATATTGGGCTTTATTTTCCACTTTTATATTATTTTTGGGACTAACCTATTAACCGGAGGCCCAGCCCAGAATTGCTTTTTTTGCCTATTTCAGTGTTTCGGATAAACAGAATATCAAACGGAGTCCAAACGGAATAAAATCTTCGGGAACGTGATTTTCTCACCGAACGTGATCCAGGAGACTTGGACCCTACTCCAGGGGTTCAAAGAGGAGGTCATGAGGGTGGGGGCGCCCCCCCAGGGTGAAGGAAATATGCCCTAGAGGCAATAATAAAGTTATTATTTATTTCCTTATATCATGATAAATGTTTATTATTCATGCTAGAATTGTATTAACCGGAAACATAATACATGTGTGAATACATAGACAAACTTAGTGTCACTAGTATGCCTCTACTAGACTAGCTCGTTAATCAAAGATGGTTATGTTTCCTAACCATGAACAATGTGTTGTTATTTGATTAACGAGGTCACATCATTAGTTGAATGATCTGATTGACATGACCCATTCCATTAGCTTAGCACCCGATCGTTTAGTATGTTGCTATTGCTTTCTTCATGACTTATACATGTTCCGATGACTATGAGATTATGCAACTCCCGTTTGCCGGAGGAACACTTTGGGTGCTACCAAACGTCACAACGTAACTGGGTGATTATAAAGGAGTACTACAGGTGTCTCCAATGGTAGATGTTGGGTTGGCGTATTTCGATATTAGGATTTGTCACTCCGATTGTCGGAGAGGTATCTCTGGGCCCTCTCGGTAATGCACATTACACAAGCCTTGCAAGCATTGCAACTAATGAGTTAGTTGCGGGATGATGTATTATAGAACGAGTAAAGAGACTTGCCGGTAACGAGATTAAACTAGGTATTGGATACCGACGATCGAATCTCGGGCAAGTAACATACCGATGACAAAGGGAACAACGTATGTTGTTATGCGGTCTGACCGATAAAGATCTTCTTAGAATATGTAGGAGCCAATATGAGCATCTAGATCCCGCTATTGGTTATTGACCGGAGAAGTGTCTCGGTCATGTCTACATTGTTCTCGAACCGTAGGGTCCGCACGCTTAAGGTTTCAATGACAGTTATATTATGAGTTTATGAGTTTTGATGTACCGAAGGAGTTCGGAGTCCCGGATGAGATCGGGGACATGACGAGGAGTCTCGAAATAGTCGAGATGTAAAGATCGATATATTGGACGACTATATTCGGACTTCGGAAAGGTTCCGAGTGATTCGGGTATTTTTCGGAGTACCGGAGAGTTACGGGAATTCGCCGGGGAGTATATGGGCCTTATTGGGCCATACGGGAATAGAGGAAAGAGGCCAAAAGGAAGGAGGCCTGCGCCCCCCCCCCCCCTCTGGTCCAAATTGGACAAGGGGCGCAGCCCCCTTTTCCTTATTCCTCTCCCCCTCTTTCCCCTTCTCCTACTCCAACAAGGAAGGAGGGAGTCCTACTCCCGGTGGGAGTAGGACTCCCCTTGGCGCGCCTCCTCCTAGGCCGGCCGCCCCCTCCCCCTTGCTCCTTTATATACGGAGGCAGGGGGCACCCCATGACACACAAGTTGATCATTGAGATCGTTCCTTAGCCGTGTGCGGTGCCCCCTGCCACCATATTCCACCTCGGTCATACCGTTGTAGTGCTTAGGCGAAGCCCTACGTCGGTAGAACATCAAGATCGTCACCACGCCGTCGTGCTGACGGAACTCCTCCCCGAAGCTTTGCTGGATCGGAGCCCGGGGATCGTCATCGAGCTGTACGTGTGCTAAGAACTCGGAGGTGCTGGAGTAACGGTGCTTGGATCGGTCGGATCGGGAAGAATACGTACGACTACTTCCTCTACGTTGTGTCAATGCTTCCGTTGCGATCTACAAGGGTACGTAGATCAGACTCTCCCCCTCGTTGCTATGCATCACCATGATCTTGCGTGTGCATAGGAAAATTTTGAAATTACTACGTTCCTCAATAGTGGCATCCGAGCCTAGGTTTTATGGTTTGATGTTATGTGCACGAGTAGAACACAAGTGAGTTGTGGGCGATACAAGTCATACTGCCTACCAGCATGTCATACTTTGGTTCAGCGGTATTGTTGGACGAGACGACCCGGACCAACCTTACGCGTACACTTACGCGAGACCGGTTCCCTCGACATGCTTTGCACATAGATGGCTTGCGGGCGACTGTCTCTCCAACTTTAGTTGAACCGAGTATGGCTACGCCCGGTCCTTGAGAAGGTTAAAACGGAGTCTATTTGACAAACTATCGTTGTGGTTTTGATGCGTAGGTAAGATTGGTTCTTGCTTAAGCCCGTAGCAGCCACGTAAAACTTGCAACAACAAAGTAGAGGACGTCTAACTTGTTTTTGCAGGGCATGTTGTGATGTGATATGGTCCAGACATGATGCTAAATTTTATTGTATGAGATGATCATGTTTTGTAACTGAGTTATCGGCAACTGGCAGGAGCCATATGGTTGTCGCTTTATTGTATGCAATGCAATCGCGATGTAATGCTTTACTTTATCACTAAACGTAGCGATAGTCGTGGAAGCATAAGATTGGCGAGACGACAACGATGCTACGATGGAGATCAAGGTGTCGCGCCGGTGACGATGGTGATCATGACGGTGCTTCAGAGATGGAGATCACAAGCACAAGATGATGATGGCCATATCATATCACTTATATTGATTGCATGTGATGTTTATCTTTTTATGCATCTTATCTTGCTTTGATTGACGATAGCATTATAAGATGATCTCTCACTAAATTATCAAGAAGTGTTCTCCCTGAGTATGCACCGTTGCAAAAGTTCTTCGTGCTGAGACACCACGTGATGATCGGGTGTGATAGGCTCTACGTTCAAATACAACGGGTGCAAAACAGTTGCACACGCGGAATACTCAGGTTATACTTGACGAGCCAAGCATATACAGATATGGCCTCGGAACACGGAGACCGAAAGGTCGAGCGTGAATCATATAGTAGATATGATCAACATAGTGATGTTCACCATTGAAACTACTCCATCTCACGTGATGATCGGACATGGTTTAGTTGATTTGGATCACGTGATCACTTAGATGATTAGAGGGATGTCTATCTAAGTGGGAGTTCTTAAGTAATATGATTAATTGAACTTTAATTTATCATGAACTTAAATTTATCACGTGATCACTTAGATGATTAGAGGGAAGCAACAACGCGAGTTATTGATCTACAACATGATTTGCAAAATACTACCAGGACTAAGTTCATGATAAATTTAAGTTCAATTAATCATATTACTTAAGAACTCCCACTTAGATAGACATCCCTCTAATCATCTAAGTGATCACATGATCCATATCAACTAAACCATAATCGATCATCACGTGAAATGGAGTAGTTTTCAATGGTGAACATCATTATGTTGATCATATCTACTATATGATTCACGCTCGACCTTTCGGTCTCTAGTGTTCCGAGGCCATATCTGCATATGCTAGGCTCGTCAAGTTTAACCCGAGTATTTCTGCGTGTGCAAAACTGGCTTGCACCCGTTATAGATGGACGTAGAGCTTATCACATCCGATCATCACATGGTGTCTGGGCACGACGAACTTTGGCAACGGTGCATACTCAGGGAGAACACTTTTATCTTGAAATTTAGTGAGAGATCATCTTATAATGCTACCATCATAACTAAGCAAAGTAAGATGTATAAAAGATAAACATCACATGCAATCAAAATATGTGACATGATATGGCCATCATCATCTTGTGCCTTTGATCTCTATCTCCAAAGCATCGTCATGATCTCCATCGTCATCGGCATGACACCATGATCTCCATCATCTTGATCTATATCAATGTGTCGTCACATGGTCGTCTCGCCAACTATTGCTATCGCATAGCGATAAAGTAAAGCAATTATTTGGCACTTGAATCTATGCAATAAAGAGACAACCATAAGGCTTTTGCCAATTGCCGATAACTTCAACAAAACATGATCATCTCATACAACAACTTATATCTCATCACGTCTTGACCATATCACATCACAACATGCCCTGCAAAAACAAGTTAGACGTCCTCTACTTTGTTGCTGCAAGTTTTTACGTGGCTGCCACGGGCTGAGCAAGAACCGTTCTTACCTACGCATCAAAACCACAACGATAGTTTGTCAAGTTGGTGTTGTTTTAACCTTCGGAAGGACCGGGCGTAGCCACACTCGGTTCAACTAAAGTTGGAGAAACTGACACCCGCCAGCCACCTGTGTGCAAAGCACGTCGGTAGAACCAGTCTCGCGTAAGCGTACGCGTAATGTCGGTCTGGGCCGCTTCATCCAACAATACCGCTGAACCAAAGTATGACATGCTGGTAAGCAGTATGACTTATATCGCCCACAACTCACTTGTGTTCTACTCGTGCATATAACATCAACACATAAAACCTGCCTCGGATGCCACTGTTGGGGAACGTAGTAATTTCAAAAATTCCTACGCACGCGCAAGATCATGGTGATGCATAGCAACGAGAGGGGAGAGTGTTGTCCACGTACCCTCGTAGACCGAAAGCGGAAGCGTTAGCACAACGCGGTTGATGTAGTCGTACGTCTTCACGATCTGACCGATCAAGCACCGAATGCACGACACCTCCGAGTTCTGCACATGTTCAACTCGATGACGTCCCTCGAACTCCGATCCAGCCGAGCTTTGAGGGAGAGTTCCGTCAGCACGACGGCGTGGTGACGATGATGATGTTCTGCCGACGCAGGGCTTCGCCTAAGCACCGCTACGATATGACCGAGGTGGATTATGGTGGAGGGGGCACCGCACACGGCTAAGAGATCCAAGGGATATATTTTTGTCTATGGGGTGCCCCCTGGCCACGTATATAAAGGAGTGGAGGAGGGGAGGAGCCGGCCCTCTCTATGGCGCGCCCTCGGGGAGTCCTACTCCCACCGGGAGCAGGATTCTCCCTTTCCTAGTAGAACTAGGAGCCCTTCCAAGTAGTAGGAGTAGGAGAGAAGGAAAGGAAAAAGAGAAGAGAAGGAAGGCGGGGGCGCAGCCCTTCCCCCTAGTCCAATTCGGACTAGGCCTTGGGGGGGCGGCCTACCTCTCTCTCTTTCCCCTAAAGCCTAATAAGGCCCATACACTCCCTAGCGAATTCCCGTAACTCCCCCGTACTCCGATAAATACCCAAATCACTCGGAACCTTTCCGATGTCCGAATATAGTCGTCCAATATATCGATATTTACGTCTCGACCATTTCGAGACTCCTCATCATGTCACCGATCTCATCCGAGACTCGGAACTACCTTCGGTACATCAAAACACATAAACTCATAATATAACCGTCATCGAACTTTAAGCGTGCGGACCCTATGGGTTCGAGAACTATGTAGACATGACCGAGACACGTCTCCGGTCAATAACCAGTAGTGGAACCTGGATGCTCATATTGGCTCCTACATATTCTACGAAGATCTTTATCGGTCAAACCGCATAACAACATACGTTGTTCCCTTTGTCATCAGTATGTTACTTGCCCGAGATTCGATCGTCGGTATCTCAATACCTAGTTCAATCTCGTTACCGGCAAGTCTCTTTACTCATTCCGTAATACATCATCCCGCAACTAACTTATTAGTTGCAAGGCTTGGAAGGCTTAAGCGATGTGCATTACCGAGAGGGCCCAGAGATACCTCTCCGACAATCGGAGTGACAAATCCTAATCTCGAAATACGCCAACCCAACAAGTACCTTCGGAGACACCTGTAAAGCACCTTTATAATCATCCAGTTACGTTATGACGTTTGGTAGCACACAAAGCGTTCCTCCGGTAAACGGGAGTTGCATAATCTCATAGTCATAGGAACATGTATAAGCTATGAAGAAAGCAATAGCAACAAACTAAACGATCAAGTGGTAAGCTAACGGAATGGGTCAAGTCAATCACATCATTCTCCTAATGATGTGATCTCGTTAATCAAATGCCAACTCATGTCTATGGTTAGGAAACATAACCATCTTTGATCAACGAGCTAGTCAAGTAGAGGCATACTAGTGACACTATGTTTGTCTATGTATTCACACATGTATTATGTTTCCGGTTAATACAATTCTAGCATGAATAATAAACATTTATCATGATATAAGGAAATATATCATGATACATACGATTGAATCCCATAGAATTTTTCCTAAGAAATCCATCACACTACATTTCAAAGGAAAAACCCACACCCACTCTAACCTCGTGCAAAAAAATCTTTGTTTTTCCTATGATGCAATCAAACACACTTGGGTGCGAACAAAATCTCATACTATCTGGCTGGACATGGCACTGCAATCCTAGGTTCTTTTTTCCATTCCCGTGTTGTTCCAATCTATCTGTAAATGAGGCCTTAGAGGCCCAAAATACACAATGGGACAAGGGTGCACATGCACCCGAACTGCAAAAGGGAAAGTAAAAAATGGTCAAATATTTGTTTAAAACTTCTTCATAACAAGCATTGTCTAGTGTATTACTCACGTGTAAAGTTTCGCAACAAAATGACTTTCGTGGTATTCTAAACAAACAAACAAAAAACGACACTATATTAAGCTTGATATTCACACAGTTTGTAATTGTAATTTAGTATTTTTGCGAACAATACCGCAAAAGTCATTTGTCCCGAAACCTTACACGTGAGCAATTATTATTGGACAATGCTTGTTCCAACAAAGTTTCACTTTACTTACTATTTTTAATTTGTTTTGCCTAATAAAGTGCACCTAGACCCAGGTTTTCAAAAAATCCGCACTGCTGTTGAAAGCGGAAGAAAATTTACTACTCACTCCATTCATTTTTATAAGTCGTTTCAGACAACTGAAAAGAAACTATTTTGCACCATGTCTGAAAATGTCTCGGAGGCCTTATAAAAGCGAAACAAAAATGAGATAAATTTTGAAAGAATTTGCGTCAAACGAGGTAAGAAGTGTCGCGATCCGGTAACATTTGAAATTCGCGTGCAGGAAAAGGGCTGCTGCGCCCGCTCGTAAAAAGTTTGGTTGTAGGTCGAGCGGTGTGCAGTTCACTGTCGCGACTGTCGTACGAATCACGTGGAAACGCGAATACATATGGCTGTGGTTCATCCCCGACCCCGCCCCGCGGTCCCCTCTGCCGCTGCACCGCTCCGCCCCGCCCGCCCGCCTGCTCTGCCTGCCCGCCTGCTACTGCTGCCTACACCTACACCCACACCTACACCCATCCGTCCGTCCGTCCGTCCTCCTCCACTTGACCCGGTGGTACCACTCGCCTCGTCTCGGAGCAGGGCAGCGGATACCAGGCGGGAGCTAGCCCGCGCGCGCGGCGAGCGGACGGCCATGGCGTACCAGTACCACCACCAGGACCACGCCGCGGCTGCGCTGGGGATGGACGCCGCGGCGGCGGCGGCGGCCGCGGGGAACCCCGGCGGCGGCGGCTTCGCGCCAGGTTTGGGCGCGGGCGGGTGGGAGAGGGAGAAGGCGGCCATCGAGGCGCACCCGCTGTACGAGCGGCTGCTGGAGGCGCACGTCGCCTGCCTGCGCGTCGCCACCCCCGTCGACCAGCTGCCCCGCATCGACGCGCAGATCGCCGCGCGCGCCCCGCCGCCCATGCCCCCCGCCGCCGCGCCCGCGGGCGGCGAGGAGCTCGACCTCTTCATGGTGAGCTGCTGCTACCACGAGGCCTCCTCGCCTCACGTCGGCCGCGTACGGAGGCCTGCTCCGTGGGTGCTGTAGTATAGTAGATTGACGCGGCGTGCGTGCGTGCGTGCGTGCGTCCGTGGTTCAAAAATTGGGGATTGGGTGGGATTTGGCGATGAAGTTGCCCCGCTCGTGTTGGGATTTTTTGGGATTTCAAACAGGCTAGCCAGATTATCCTTTTTTTCGAACGCACGGAACATGTTTGATTGGTTGCGCCTGAGCTCATATGGGATTAGCACTCGCTAATTTCTGCCGGTGGATTTGGTTTAGGCTAGGTTCTTCAACTGCGAGTATTATGCTAGTTCATCCCTTGATTACTACCCATCCTATACAAATAAATTACTGCTTGCTCTAGGCTCTAGCTGTGAGCAACTTTGTTTTCTCAACCACGAGCGCCTCACCTCTGCGATAGAGACAAAAGCAAACCCCAAAAAACAACTACAAGTGTCCCTTTGCTAGGCAAGCAGGGGCTCCTTTGCCTGGAAATGGCAATTCTCCTTGTGTAAAGGTTATTATCGACCACCTGCCTTTTCTATATGTGTTCTAAAGGTTCTGCTTTCCTTGTTGCAGACACACTATGTGCTCCTCCTCTGTTCCTTCAAGGAACAGCTCCAGCAGCATGTGCGCGTCCACGCCATGGAGGCGGTGATGGCCTGCTGGGAGCTCGAGCAGACTTTGCAGAGCCTTACAGGTAGCATAGCATACAGCATCTTAAGTTCATCAGTTCAACAGCAACATATGTGCTTCTTAAGTTTTCTACCAAGAGGGTTTTACAATCTGTACACTACATGCTTATTAATTGATAGTCATGGTAAGTATCATACTACAATGAGGGGCACTGCTTTATAGGATCTTCACCACAGGGGATTTTTTCTTAAATAGGTTTTTATTTGCTTCTGCTCTCTGCACCCAGCGAGTGACAGAACACAAATATAATTAATTATTTCAAAATTCAATTAGAAAAACCTTAATCACTTGATCCTTTTTTCCTCTATTGTTGCATTCCCTGATAGTCCCTCCGTCCCAAAATAAGTGTCGTGGTTTTAGTTCAAACCACGACACTTATTCTGGGACGGAGGGAGTATAAAATATAGGTCATAATTCCCCGCCTTGTAGGTCCTATGAGATATTAGGTCCACCTTTATAGTAATACCGGTTCCTTCTTTTATATTATCAGTTACAAGAATTGCAAACTTAAGCTGTTGAAGCTGGCTTTAAAGCTATACCTTTTGAGATTTCAGTTCGGTGTATGTGACAGTTGTGCATGAACCTTGTGCTGTACTGACCATGCAACTGAACTGGTAGTACCTTGTGATCATAATCTTAACAAGTTGTCCTGATAAAGTTGCTCTTACTAAGTCTAGTGCAATTAACTTCCACACAAAACAGTCACAGTCACGGACTATATAATAGGGAAGCATCACACAAAGGGTACCCTTTCAGATGCTTCATGTTGCTTGTTGAAAAGACGGGCAATCCATGTAGGAAAAGAAGTCCCTTGCCTAGTGCCAAAAAAAAACTGCATATCGAAGAACGCTTCATGGTTACAAAATGAACTGACATAGATACAAAACTTTCTAGTGGAATTGTACTTCACTTTAAATTAATTCATAGGAGATTGCCTGCATATAGTACTGTTTTAACTTTTGCTAAGGCACATTTGCCACCATTCTGCCTATGGGCATCACGAGGCACACACCTATGAGAAAACCGTGCCAGTATCCATTCACACTGGAAACTGGTGTCGCCGTGAAAACCAAAGGGAGTGATTTTCAGTTTTTAGTTGGCAATAGAACTTTGCATAATCTGTTTCTATGTGTAATCATCAGTCGGTTTGCATCAGTTTACAATGAGAGGCATATGTTTGAACATGGAAGTTTGCCTGCAGATAATAATGAGTATTATGTCGGGAGAAATCATAATGATATAAACCTAGAGCAAGTTTAAGCCTGGATAGGCTTAGTTATATATCATACCGGCAAAGGCAATATGCAACATAAATGTGACCAAGATAAGTTGGATGCTGGTCAGTTCTAAGTTTTGCTGCTAATACTAATTCTTCCTGTAGGGGCATCTCCTGGCGAAGGCACTGGGGCAACTATGTCTGATGATGAAGACAACCCGGTCGACAGCGAGAGCAACATGTTTGACGGAAATGATGTGTCAGATGGCATGGGCTTCGGAATGCTAACCGAGGGTGAGAGATCCTTGGTCGAGCGCGTGAGGCAAGAGCTGAAGCACGAGCTTAAACAGGTAAAACTTACTGCCTTCCGGTCTGTCAGCTGACACCATGTTGGTGTCTAAGCTTGTATTCCTGACTTGCAGGGGTACAGAGAAAAGCTTGTGGACATCAGGGAGGAGATACTGCGGAAGCGGAGAGCCGGTAAGCTCCCAGGAGACACGGCGTCCACTCTGAAGGCGTGGTGGCAAGCCCACGCCAAATGGCCGTACCCAACTGTAAGTGACAGCCCGCAGATACCACTATCACCCTTTTTACTTGCAATTTTGGTTCCGCTACCGATGATCATTGATCGATCTCCCTCTGGCGGCTTTGTTAGGAGGAGGACAAGGCGCGGCTGGTGCAGGAGACGGGGCTGCAGCTGAAGCAGATCAACAACTGGTTCATTAACCAGCGCAAGCGGAACTGGCACAGCAACCCTACCTCGTCCTCGTCGGACAAGAGCAAGAGAAAAAGGTACGGTTTACCGATGATCCAGCTCAAAGAATTCCTTTTACATACTATACTTGAGACCTCTCTGGTTGGTTTTCATTCCCTCTCTTTATTCTCAAAAAAAAGGAACAATGCAGGTGACGGCAACGCCGAGCAGTCCTGGTAGGGCGGGCGCGGCCGGAGAGCGAAGAAGGAATGCCCCATATATGTACATAGCGCTTCCATCTTGGAGAAGGCTTGATACTACTATTTATTGGTCCGGGAGGCGACGCCGGCGGCTATTCGCCCCGGAGCCTCCCGGACCCAACACCGTCTGTACTGTACCCCCAAAAGGAAGAAGAAAACATGTACTAGTAATGTTGTAATGGAGTTACCCGAAATCTGTAGCTGTTTTTGTGGCGCGCCGCCGTGTTCGGAGGCGCGGCGTCGCTGTGAGCGAGTGTATACGGGCTGTTCCGTGGTGTGCTTGTGGGTCGTGTGTTCCGTTGCCGTGGGACTGGCGGAAGTGTCGTGTGATGTGATCTGGGCTGTGTGGGTGGGTGCTGTATATTTGCGTACCTGTACGTGTACTGACCATGATGCCTTGTTTGTGCGTTCTATCTGTCTGTAGCCTGCACCCTCGGTTCTTTTTTTCTGTGTCCGTTTTATTTTTCTGTGTGATCAGGCGGCGGTTTTCCGTCAGAAGAAGGATCACGAGGGGCCTGAAAACGTCAGTTAATCGCACCTGGGGGTAGGGTAAGGGGTGGCCTGGACGTTCGGCGTGGTACCGCCAGCCAGCGTAAACTCGCAGATTCGGGTCCCCTGAAAGAAAATGCTCGCAGGTCCAGTTTACGGCGGAGAGCCGAGAGATTTGGCACGCGGAGACGAGGAGGAAGATCTGTGATGGACTTTTTTTTTCTTTTTGCGGGAGAGATCTGCGGGTGTGCGGCGCTACCAGTACGACGTTATCTCCGGATCCTCTCGCGCAGATCAGGGGAAGTTGTCAACAAACAAAGGGGAGCACGGAGCAGATGTGCACGTAAACTACTACTTCCTCCGTTCCGAATTACTTGTCATAAGTTTTAGATACATCTATTTTTACGACAAGTAATTTGAAAGTTTTAGATACATCCATTTTTACGACAAGTAATTTGAAACGGAGTGAGTACCAGTATGACAGCACAATGCGATTAACCCCCGTCCCATCCGTCGGCCCGGCCGACGCGGCCGGATCTGGGCCCTGGTACCGGAGCCGCCCAACCAACTCAAACCCACCCTTGCCTCAAAAAAAAAACTCAAACCCACCCTTGCCTCAAAAAAAAAAAAACTCAAACCCACCCACTTGAGCAGGCCGAAGAATCGGATCCGTCGCCCGTGCGCCAGCCCGCCCCATGCCCGAGGCGCCGCGTCAGGCCGGTCACGTTGGCCGCGCCGTCCCCCACGCACCTCGTCCTCCTCACATCACACCATCACATGCGCATCCGCATCGTCCTCCCCTCCTCGTCCCCGTCGTGGCACCCCGCATGTGCCCCGGGCATGGGCGACCCGGACTTCACTCGGCCGTGCAAAGTCAGCATCCAAGATGGCATCGGGCATGGGTCATGCACGGCCCAAGCCACAGAATCAGCGCAAAACCAAGGACGATGGACACACACACACGAGCAATAATGGCCTCTTTGATTCACAAGATTTTGAAAAGGCAGGAACAGGGAATGTATACGACATGTCCACTTAAGGAGTGTTCGATGCCACATGAAAAACAAAGGAACTCTAAGAGGCCTCTTTCCACTTGAATCCTATATCCTAAAGGAATAGCAATGAGTGTCTGATGGCACAGGGAAAACAAATGAATTGTAAAAAGAGATTGAACTGGATGTTAGATTTCTTATAAAATGTAGTACAAAAGATTTCATGGAAAAAATTCTTATGGGGTTCAATCCTGGGAATCAAAGGACCAACGTAGGGAAAAAAATCCTAAGGATCTCAATCCTCCAGAAATCCTATAAAATTCATTTGAATCAAAGGAGCCCTAAAATGAGGTTAGAGTGGAAGATTTCATATGAAAAATGCCTATGGGATCCAATCCTATTATGAACCAAATGACCAGCATAAGAAAGATTTCCAAGGACTTCAAAGGAGCCCTAAGAAAACTTCCCGACGCAAGAAATATCCTGTAGGATTTCTTCGACTTAAAGGAGCCCCAAGTACAACAGCTGCAGCCCTTTCAGGCAGAAAACAGAGGGAACAACATGCTAACAAGGTAATCAAAATAACTGGATATATTTTTCTTCCTCACAGGATAAAACAAAACAACTGGACCCTTTTTACAGCGACACCGAACCATTTCGGTATACATCACAAACACACGAAAAAACAAGGATATACAAGCAATATAGGACCTCAACTGACAGTTCCCAAAACTTGTATTACCACCACCCACATTACACAACCAGTTCATCACCACATTCTTCAGACTGACCTGACCTGACCTGACCGACCGAACCGACAACTTCCAAACAACTCGATTATTACCCACAAGAAAAGGAGAAGGGACAAAGGGAAGAAAATAAATAAATATCGGACTCTCTATAACTGACAATAAGACTGGCCTATTCAGCGCGCCTCTAAGCCAAAGCCAAAGGGAAGGGTATAAATGAATGAATACGGATCTGGGACGACGACCGACCGACACTTCTAGACACGGGGAGGTTGGGAGGGAGGGCTGATGATTTTATGATTACAAGGTATGAAACAATGAAGGGGTATGAACAGATAGATAGACCCTAGGGACCGACCGACCGACGGACGCAACGAAAGAACGAAACCAACCATATATATAATATTTATATATATCAGCACCGGATTTTCCTAAAATACGCAATATGCGAAGACGAACTTGTCCAAGACGGATGGATGACCCCAGAAGTTTTCTCAAGACCACTGCTGGCGCTACTAGGATTGCACCTTCTGGGACGCGGCCATGGCGCGCAGCCTGACGGCGATCTGGGTGAAGCTTGGCCGTTCCGACGGTTCCGTCGCCCAACATTGCTCCATCAGCGACCTCCACTCTGGGTCGCATGAGTCAGGCACCTGCGGCCGCAGAGTGTTGCTCACAATGCCACCTGACAGTTCAAACAACAGCTTACATCAGACTCTGACCATCCACTGCACAAGTAATTTCTACGAGGGTATGGCTGATTGTACACCCACCAATGATAACACCATAATGCAAATCTGCATATGGTTCCTCTCCTGTGAGGAGTTCCCACAGGACAATCCCAAAGGAGAAGACATCAACCTGAGGGAAACATATCAACATTAGTGTGCAAGTTATACGTAAACCAGGGTATAGCTATCTGAATTTGGACACGGAAGCAATATGAAGGGATTAGCAAACCTTTTCAGAGACCAGGCTGCTGCTTCCATTCAGAAGCTCTGGGGCCATCCATGGAAGCGTTCCCCTCACACCACCAGAGATGAGGGTCTGACACTTGACTTTTGAAAGCCCAAGGTCACCAACCTGCATCATCCAAGAAAAATCAATGCAGATATATATAGAAAGAGAAATGGTGTTTAACTTAAATCATACAAAAAAGCAAAACTGTTCGCATTGGTCGGTCGATCCAGTTTGTTGACAGTTCACATGAGCAATATTTCATTCGCATGTGACAGTGCAAGAACTAAAAGTGAAGCCTTAGTTATCTATAAACTACAGATAATGCGGCATGGTTGTTTAGTAGATCAGTAAAAGATGACAAAATTCAGATGGCAAACAAGTGATTCTTTAGTACAAATAAAAGGAGTTTATTGTTAGTAGCCATGCATTATTATACCACGCATGTTCCCTGCAGCGTTGACGGAAGATGCCTTAAGGTTAGCTAAAAGCCTAAAATGATCTCCGGACAAATCTAAATCAATCATGTCTATTCTAAGGTGCAACTCATCAATTGCCCAAGCAACAGTACATTCTCGCCCACATGAATGTCCATATGATTACCACAACAAAGCACTGTATATTCCAAGTATGATGGGATATTGATGCTAAAACTTATCAATAATACCTAATAATTTGAAAAGTCAATATAGACAGATTACCCAATATCAAACATACAAAATATGATACAGAAGAGAAGAATCAATAGTCTAGCAATGAAGTGCAACAAGCCAGCAATAGTACAAAACAGAATTGAGTTCTTACCTTGCATATTGGACGCTGAGGATCCCTTAAATTAACAAGTAAATTGTCGCTTTTGAGGTCAAAGTGCACAATGTTTTTGTTATGCAGATACTCCATTCCAAAAGCTGTGTCCATGGCAATAATTAGCCGTTTGCGTCGATCCAGGCTCCTGCACATGCAGAGAATATTAATTGCCTCAGCTTCATGTTGGATTATAAGTTTCAAGTTTTTAAGATGTGGCAGTTGATACATGAGAATTACTTCTAAGACATATGCTAGAATGCAGACATTTTTTTGTTTTGAGAAAAGGCCTGAGGCCCAGCTTTATTCAAAGCTTTGCAGACATATAAATAGTGGACGTACTTGGAATTCTTCAGCAAAGCCGTCCTAAGTGAGCCATTAACCATATATTCTGTAACCGTTGCAATGGATCCCCCAGGCCCATCTAGAACAACGCCGTAAAAGGCCACAACATTGGGGTGGTGCAGATCAGCAAGGTTAGATGCTTCATTCCAGAAGTCATTCCGCTGCAAACATTCAGGACATATCAGTATAAGGACAGGCATAAGCAAATAAAAGGAAATATAAAATGTTATAATTATACCATTTTTTCTTGCTCAGATGGCTTCCCAGCAAAACATCTGTCATTGATTCTTTTTATTGCAACATCAGAGCCCCTCCATTTACCATGATATACAGTTCCAAAAGTTCCAGAACCGAGTTCTTGGAGCTCTTCGAGGTCATCATTCTTTATAATCTGAAACACGAACATATGTGGTTGGTAAAGAACATTACTTTGAATTAAAGATGCGCGGGATAAAAAAGATAAGAGTTCCTGATTGTAACCTGGAGGCGTCCATGCTCATCTGCGACTGGTTGTCCTGAAATCCAATCTAGTGGTTTGCCCTTGCTAACCTGCACATTTCTCTTGTTAGATTGTTAAGTGCTAAAGATGAAACAGAACGTATATGAACTTCTAAGGAATCACATCCTAACCTCGTTGGCGTGAGCTTGCCCGTCTACATTATTAGTGACATTCCCATGCCCTTCATTCAGCACAGGAGGTGGAGGCTCAAATGCGGCTAGACCATCCTCCATGCCCAGCAAGTCTGGGTTAGTGATACCATCACCTGGATTCATGAAAGACAGTAATAAGCATTCACAACTTATGACTCAATAAGCACATATACTGGCAAAAGGTGTAATTGGAAGTATTGTTAAGAAATGAACCTTTGACAAACTGAGGTTGTTCTGCATGTGTGTCTTTGTGATATGGTTGCTCCTCAGCCGGGATATTCAAATCTGGCCCTTTGCAATTCAACAGAGAGTTTTGGGAATGGGGGTCCTTAGAACTGATGTTCTCCCTGCTTGCTACCCTCTTAGGTCTTGGTGGCAGCGCATGCACATTGCTGAACTGTTGACCCGGTAAACCAGACTCCTGGAGCTGCTCGACTGGAGCGTGATTTGCCAATGCTGGTGTCGGTAATGGTACCTGAGCATTAGCGTTCGAAGGAGGAACGGATTCATGTGGAGCTTCCTTGTGATAAACTTCAGGCAGAACATCCTTCTGCTCGCCCATTGGGTTAATAGTGGCTTTTGTATACGCAGGATCAACACCATAAGCCGATGGGGGCACACCCACATGCCCAATCGTAGCGGCAACATAACTGGGGTATGGTCCCCCAATGCTCACCATTTGCGGTGGCATATGGTTAACGTTGGCATGCTGGACAGTATGCATATAAGGACTGGCAACAGAAGGCGGTGGCATTGATTCAGTTGGAGGGGCTATCTTTGGCTCACTGACATCAAAAAAGGTGTTGGTGTTGCTCTGAGAGTATTGTGATGTTGCATTCTGGGGTAAACCATTCTCGGCATACATCCTTTGTTCGGGATAGCGGGGCTCGTTGGGGTTCACCCGTAGTGAATCCATCATCCTGTCCACATTGGCCATATAGGTTGGCACAGCAGCAGGTGCCACTGAAGGCACATTATCACGGAGCACTTGTCCATCCTCCCGATGCCTAGAATTGCCACTTAAACTACCTTCGCCTTCAAGCGGATTGCTGGGATTAGCCTGCCTCACTTGGTACTGAGTCATTCCATGGGGTGAAGGCATCTGATGCAGTATAGCTTGCTGATGAGAGCTTGCAGTATCAGAATGAACGGAATTTGGAGAGACCATCTCAGTAGGCATCATGGGGATATGGTTAAATCCATAAGTCGACGACGGCACATGCTGTGGTGGCAATTGCTGCTGCTGGTGGTGCTGCTGCTGCACATAGACATGCTGATGAAAGCTCGCTGGATCGACGGGCATTGGGTTTGCAACGCCTTCCATCTTTGGTGCATACATCCTTTCCCTGTCAGGCTGCACTGGATGCATATGTGTGTACCCATAAGCCCCCATTTGAGAAGGTATTTGCCGCTCTCCCATCATGATCCTTGCCACATCTTCAGGCCGCAGGCTCATGAACACTGGAATTTGCTCAGGCGGCGCCCCTCCACGCACATCGCTGGCGTAGTCATTCACGACTGGATCGGAGTGAGCATGAGGCAGAGCCTTGATACACATATTGCAGTCCTGAAACCAGGTCGCATTTTCTGGTGGCTGCTGATTCAGACCCTGCATAGCCTCCCTATGGTCGTTCATGAACACTGGTGGCAGTGGTGGTAGCTGTGAGAGTGGCTGACGGTACCTTGCTGCCTCCGGATGTGGATGCGGATGCGGGTGTGGATGTGGATGGGGTGATGGTTGAGGGGGCGCAGCACTCTCCTGCGGCTTCACCGGGACAGGGGCAGGAGCAGCATTGGTGAAGACATCAACAAGCAGCTGCTGGGGTGGCGGCGGAGCAGCAAAAGCCGATCTGGCGGCGTCGTAGGAGCAGGTGGAGGTGGGGGAGACAGCAGTCGGGGAGCCGCCGCCGCCTCCTCCTCCTCCCCCTCCTCCTCCAGAAGAAGGCACAGCCGGGGTAGGAGGAGGAGGCCCGCCGTCGGAGCACTGGGTGGACGAGAGGCTGGCGATGCTATCCTTGCGCACAATGCCGTTAACGGCCTCGAGGTACCTGAGGCCGGCGTCGAAGCCGGCGGCGCCCTCGCCTCCCTCGTCCCCGGCGGCCGCCGCCTCGGAGACGGGGAAGATGAAGACCCGCAGCTTGGGGCTGGCGACGGCCAGCTTGTCGTACTCCTCCACCATGTTGTCGAGATCCTCGGGCGAGGAGACCGAGATGAGCGCGTCGAGGCCCTCGTCGGGGAGCTGGTACTTGACCGCGAAGTGCGGGCCCGTGGCGCCGCCGTAGGCGTCGGCGAGGCGGGCCAGCAGGTCCTGCAGCGCCACCCCGCGCGGCACGGACACGATCCGGGTGTCGCCGCCGGCGTACCGCAGCGTCCCGTCCCCGGGCCGCGGCAGGATGCGCCCGCCGAGGCTGCACAGCAGCTTCATCCGCTCCCCGCCACCTCCTCCCCCGCCCCCGCCGCCGCCGTCCTCGGCCATCCCGCCGCGGCGGCGCGGGTCCGCCCCAACCCCCCTCCCCGCCCCCCCTTCCCCGGATCTAACCCCGCAGGGCTCGGGCCGGGCCAGCAACCGACCCCCCTCACCAGCACACCACCAGGAGCCCTACCGCCGGCCGGATTCGGGGATTCCGGTGGCGGCGGGCGGCTCAATGCGGAGTCAATTGAAATTTTTCGGGGGTGGGGAGTAGCGAGGGAGTGGGGAGCGGAGGGGGGGGTGGGGTGGGGTGCGTTGTACTCAAAAACCCTTGGCTCGCTCACCCCGGCTGGCTTGGTGGTGTTGGTGTTGGTGGTGGTTCCCCCTCGCCCCGGCTGGCCCCCGTTTTATATATTTTCCGGCCTTGGATTTTCCCGTGCCGGAATTTGGAGCCTTCCCTTTGGTTTTCCGTGCGGTTCTTCCCCCTGCCTCCCCTTTCTGTTTGCCTTTGGGCTTTGGAGCATTTGCAAAACCTTGGGTTTGGGTTTTCAATCTGTGGGTCTGTCGGGGGAAGAGGCAGTTCGTGTTGGTGAAATTCGGCCGGGAGCCCCACCTTTCGGTTTGTTAGAAAAAGAGGTGTTTCGGCAAAACCTTGGGTTTGGGTTTTGAATCCGTGGGTCTGTCGGGGAAGAGGCCGTTTGTGTTGGTGAAATTCGGTCGGGAGCCCCACCTTCCGGTTTGTTAGAGAAAAGGGGGTGTTCTAGAGGGGCCGGATGTTCACCTGGGTGCGTCGGCGCCGCTTGATCTATCACGCATTTATGATAATAATTGAAGGATAATTTCAGTGAGAATTGTTTTGTTGATGTGGAACTGGAACGTGACGGGAAGTGTTGAAGGAATCCAATGATGATAATTTAATTGCAGGCGAAAGGTAGTTGGCAGGTGTTGAACAGGAGTCGAGAACGAAATTGTGATTGGCTGCTGGTGATAGAAGAGGTCTCCTCGGACTGTGATCTGTTGTGACGCTTGATGGAAATCAATTTCTGTGTGCAAGATTCATTGTAGAGATGGATAGGCGGCAATTAAGTCAAGAAATCGATGTGGTGTACTTACATCTATAGGATCATAGTGACATCAGATGTACATGCAAATAATTCCCCGTGGTGTGCGTACGCTATTTTTTTAATTCATAGTCATTCATATTTATTTCTTTGAATATTAAATCTATGGTGCAATTATATCTATCCTAATTAGGTTGCGTGTAATAAAAATAAGTTAAGAAAACTCACAGCTTTGGGGGGTCATGCTCGGCTTTATTTCCAACGATGAAATCATGTAAGATAGGGGACATGATCTGTGTGAAAAACTCGTCACCAGAGTAGAGAGACAAAGAATCGGCGATGTGACAAGGCGGCGGTGTTTGTGCCTTGTTTGGGAGGCGGCGAAGGGGAGGGGGTAGTGGCCGGCGGTGGGGGTGGTCGCAGATCAGCTCGAGAAGAATCATGGCAGGGTGGCGGCAGAGGGAAGGGGTAGTTGTCGACGGTGGGGGTGGTCGCAGATCAGCTCGAGATGAATCATGGCAAGGTGGCGACAGAGGGGAGGGGTAGTTGTCGACGATGGGGGTGGTCGCAGATCAGCTCGAGAAGAGTCATGGCAGGGGCAACGGAGGGGATAGGTAGTTGCCGGCGGTGGGGGTGGTCGCAGATCTACTCGAGAAGAATCATGGCAGGGTGACGGGAGGTCATCGTTGGTCGGGCTAACGATCTGTCAACAATAATAGGGCGAGGGAAATCTATGGAGGCCGAGTTTGGAGAATGTCGCCTTGGGGTCAACATCGAAATGTCTTGATGGAGTGAGAGTTCGGAGGTGGAAGGGGCGGCGGGGGGGGGGGGGGGAGGTTATTAGGTCTTGATGGCGAGGGAGGGCGTGAGAGGTTGCATTTATATAGCGGGCGAGCGAGGTTTTCTTTATCTATATCTAAAGGCTCGATGAGGATCTTTTACCATAAATGCCTCCTTGTTTTCTAACAATGGGTATGAAAGGAATAAATGTATATATGACATGTTTGATGTGGAAATATGTTTTGGAGTCCAGGCCCAATGGAGCCCATTGTTTTTGAGAAGTTACAAAATTGTTGAAGTTTCAAAAGAATCTAGAAAAAAACACCTTATATATAGTTGTAGTCTAGGTGCTTGTAAAATATTATTGGGAAATAATGGAATTGGAAATAGAAAAAAAATGCATGCATTTTTTGTTAAAATTCCTAAAATAACTCACATGTTAAAGTACCTCCTAATTAATTTTAAAACACAAGTAGAATACATCTATAGTATGCATGTGGACATTTTTCTAGAATTTCATTAGAAAAAAACTCAAAAAAATTGGGCTCCATGGAGCCCGCGCTCCAAAAACCATTGCTCGTGTTTGAAGAACTTTTATTTCTTTTGATTATTTTCTAATTATCTTTTAAAGCCAAGAAAACACGTTTCTTAATTGCAAGAGAGCGCATGCAGGATACGTATAGAAGAGTTGTCTTAGTTCATCTTATTAGCTATTTATATTTAAAAAATCATGACCAAAAGGTTAGATATTTTTCCAAACAAGGAACACATATTTTTTTATAATAACAAAAAAGATACATGCATGCATGTATAACAAGGATTTTTTTCCTCTTATTTACTCTTCTATTTGGAATGAAGGTTGAAGAGTTGTTATGAAGACATGACCAATTTTAAATACGAAAATAAAATGGTGCATACTCTTGCAAGAAAGAAACATGTATCTAATGTGTTTGAAATAGTTTGTTTTTATATATTTTTTTGTTTATGAAATCAAGTCTGAGGTCTCCTTTGGTTCATAGGATAGGAATAGCATAGGAACAGGAAATTCATAGGATGGGATGACATGTATCTCATTTCCTATAGGGAAAAAGATGTCATTTGATGCATAGGATAAACATTCTTTCATTGAGTTTAGGCTAATGTTTTTTTTCTTTGAAATGTGAAAAAGATTGGTTCCTATCTTACGTAGGAACAAGAATCCATTCTTACAAATCAAAGGGCTCCAAAGGAATTTTTCCTACAAAAATCCTAAAATTTCTATAAAATCCGTGTAAACCAAAGGAGGCCTAAAGGGTTGTTGATAAATCCCATTTCAAAAAAAAAATCAAGGACAAATGTTGACTATGTTTGTAACAACAAAAAGAGAAAACATACATACATACATCAGATATGTGTAATTTTTTTTTGCTTCATTTGTTGTCTTATATGCTCTTTCCTTTTGAATCAAGCCTAATACTATAGGATTGCATGAAAGTTTGATTGTCACAATAAAAACACATGAATCTTCGCAATGAGTATGGTGTGGATGAAAAATTCCTATAAAATCTAGTTCAATTTAATCATTTGTAGTACAATATTGCGTAGGAAATATTACTAATAATTAGAATCCCCCAAAAGTCTTTAGCATAGCGAGTGATCTTTTGTTTCACAAGAGAAAGGGGCAGCTTAGTGCACGTAACTTCCCATTGCACAGGGTCCGGCGAACCTATGGCACTTAGCCTTCTTCTTTCTTTTTTACTTACCATATGTGTTGGCTATGTTTGCCAATAAAAAAATTATATAATACAGATGAAACAAAGTTTGTTTTGTTTTATCTTACTTTCTCATCTTGCTTGCAATAAGAACAATAGTCTAGGTGCACTGCAAGATAAAGAAACGTATACGAGACATCTCTAACGATCTTTGTTCCATTTAGCCTTGTTTGTTCTTCTTTTTTAGATTGAGCCAAAAGGATAGCTATGCAGTAAGAAAAAGGAGCGTACACTACACATATCTAACAATATTTGTTTGATTTCGCATTCTTTGCTCTTCTTTTTTTAGACAGTCTTTGCTCCTTTGGTAAGAAAAAGGAGCGTACACGACACATCTTCTTGTTTTTACAAATCAGTTGTGTTGGCTATGCTTGCCGACCAAAAACCAATTTTTATTAGATCCATCGAACAAAAATTGTTTTATTTGATCTTCATTGTATTAACAAGAGCAAATGTTTAGCTACATTGCAAGAAAAAGAAACATATACGAAACATGCCCAACAAATTTTGTTCCATTTATTCTTGTCTGGTATTCTTTTTTCAGACCTTGACGACAATGATAGCTACACTGCAAGAAAAAGTGGCATATATTGGACATGTCTAACAAAAATTATTTGATTGCACATTGTCTGGTCATCTTTTTCTAGAACAAAATCAAAAGCATTGTTACGTGCGGACTTGTTATAATATAGATCAATACCAAAAGTTGGTTGAAAAGATAAGCACCCACGCTCTTCTGTGAATTTGCAAAATTTATATAAGAAAAACTAAGGGCTCTCGCGAAGCTTTTCCAATCACTGAATTCCCACCATTCTCATGGCCCATTATATGACCACGAATTAAACGGCACACCGTTTTTTTACAACAATGGCCAATTAATCGGCACACTAAACATAAATGTAAATCAGGAGCTCCTCTGATTCGCAAAAATGTAGAGAAAAATACTTATGACACATAAGCATGTTCTTATTTTTTTACCTACCAGTTGTACTGGACCTATTTGCCAACTAAGAATTAATGTGTATATAATACATCAAACAAAAGTTTGTTTTATTTGGTCATCTATCTTGGAACAAGACCAAAAGTTTAGCCACATTGCAAGAAAAAAGAAACGTACATGGAACACCGGTTGCCGTCCCCCGTGCCGCTCCCGCGAGCGGCCCGGGCGGAACCCTAGATCGCCGCCGCCGCTCCCTTCCTTCGCCCTCCTTCTCCCTCGCCGCCGCTAGGGGACGCCGCCGGGCAAAGCCCCGCGCGTGCGTCGGCGGCGGCGGGGCTCCCTCCCTCCTCGCGAGGCTCCTGGGCGGCGCGGGACGGCCGGCCCTCGCGGCGGCGCTCGGCTCGGCGGCCGGTCGGGTCGCCGGCGGATCTACGGGGCTCCCCTTTGGTGGCGCTGCGGCGATGGCGGCGGCGTGGTCTGCGCGGGGCAGCGAGGCGCGGGCTCCTCCTCCTCCCGATCTGATGGCGCCGCGGTGGCGCCGGCGCTCGGGCTTGCGGCGGGGTCCGCGAGGGTGGTCGGCGCATGACGTCTCCCTCCCCGATCTGATGGCTCCACGGTGGCGCCAGTGCTCGGGCGGAGGTTGGCGTCGGCAAGCGATGGCGGGCGCTGGGATCTCGGCGGCGCTCCGGCGTGTGCAGGCGGCGGCGGTCCCTGTGCGCGGTCGGCAGCTCCGTCTCTGACCCGGACGGCGCGGGGGATGGCGGCGGCCCGGCGTGGCCGGCGATCTGGATGCGGTGGTGCCGGTGGCTCGCTGATCTGCCGGTACTCCAGGGTCTGCCTGGTGGTGCTGGTGGTGACGGCGGCCCGTGCACGAGAGTTGGATTTCTTCGAACTGATCTGGGTGAAAACTTGCCTTCGGCTTCTGCTAAGGCCGGCGGTGGCGGCGCTATCTACGTCGTTCCCTTCTTGAAGGCATCGCCGTGGAGAAGTTCAAGGCCAGTCTCTGCTACCTCCAGGGGAAACCCTAGATCGGATGACGGCGGCGCTCTGGTGTCATTCCTTCCTTGGGGGCGTCATTTTTGGAGGTACACATGTGATCGAGGGACCAGAGGACGGATTCTTTGGTGGAGCGGTGCTTCATCCTACACACTGATGGCGACGGATCTTGACGGCGTGGCGCAGTGCAGATTCGGAGTTCGCTGTGGGAGGATGGACTCGCGCAGGAGGAAGACGCTGTCGGGCGTCGTGGTGGCGTCGATGGCAGAGAGACCTGGCACGGTACATGCAACAGTATAGCTCTGAAGATGGATTTGTGGCAGGTGGCTGCGGCGGCCTCATACCCGGCAGGCGTCCTGGTTGAGGAGTGCGCCGGACTGGTAGGTGCCCCATACCCGGCAGGCGTCCTGGTTGGGACCTCAGGTCTTAGATGTGTAGGTTTGGCTGCGATGTCTCTTTGGTATTAGGTCCAGACTATCTGCGCCCCTTCATCAATTGGATAGGTGTAGCGACAGTTGTTGCTTAGACGGTGGCTTTAGTCTTGCTATTGTATGGCTTTGTAAGGTTTTGTGTTAATAATTAATAAAGTGGCCGTATGCATCGCCCAGATGCAGAGGCTGGGGGTCATCCTCCTTTTCTAAAAAAAACATGGAACACCGGAACCAAATTCGTTCCGTTTATTCCCTAAGTGATCCATTCTGTTTTGTTTGGCCTTCAGTCATATAATTTGTTTGATTTCACATTATCTGATCTCCCTTTTTTGTGTGTGGAATGTGTCTCCTTTTTTTTTTGAAGATTACTATGTGTGGTCTTCTTTCATACACAGAGACCAGAAGTTTATTAACAAATCAGTAAGTCCCTATCAAGCGAAAACATAACAATTTGGCGTCATCAATGTAACAATGACACGGGAAGATATAGAAAAGGTCAAGCATGCCAATCAACGTCCCAGCATGATCTCCATAGCGACGGGCCATCACCTCGTGAAGTTGTAATTAACTAATTGAACAATGTGGAAATGCAAAAAAAGAGAGGTAACCATCAAGCATTTCCATAAAAAATAATGCAATGGAATCATACTAATCTGCACCCACTAGATTAACCGCTAACCTCGGCGCTGCACGTGAGACCCTCACATGTTAAGACTTCAGGTGCTCTCAATTAAAGAACTGTCACTACTAAAATCACCCCTCTGCCAGGAAGACTTTAATTTGCCTTTTTTATATAAAAAAATAACATTTATGGGGCCATGAAACGACAGATCTCGCGTTGCAGTGACACGAGCAGAGAAATTGAAGAGCCTTGACCCTAGGTGGTGGCAATGCATTTACAGAGCACCACCCATTAAACAAGCACAGCAGAGCTTGCAGGATCTTAAATCGGCTAAGAGTGTGTTTGGTAGCATGTATGGACCTAGCCTAGTTGTTCTCATCTCATACATGCTGGGTGTAGACATGCCGAGTCCATACAGTTGCTGTTGTTTGGCAGTAATGTATGTGCTGAGACATGCTGAGCTGAGATTTTGTTTGGCAGCCTGCATGTGTTTAGACATGTTGAACAATTTTGAATTCTGAATATATTTTTTAATGATGAACAAAATTGAAAAAATGTCAACATAAATTTAAACATATTTTGAAAATTTAAATAAAATTTGATATTCTAAACTTTTTTGGAAAATTAAAATAAATTTTGAAATTCTTTTTTTAATTTGAACATATTTGAAATTATGAGTTTTTTTAAAAAATTTGAAAATTTTATAAAAAAATAAAATTCTATTTTTAAAAAAAACCAAACAAATATTGATTTCCTTTTGAAATTCCGAACATTTATGATTTTTTTAGAAAAATTGAAATTCCAAATATTTATTGAAAATTCAAACAAAATTTGAAATTATGATTTTTTTGAAAATTTAAACAATTTTGAAATTCAATTTTTTCGTTTTTTTCTGAAATTCTAATGTTTTTTGAAAATTTAAACAAAATTTGAAATTATGATTCTTTTTGAAAAAATAAACATATCTGGACATGGTCTGGTCAGTGGGGACGAGTGTCAGGGCCAGCATAGCTGCCTCCATGCACCCTGTCTGGGGTGCATGAGATGAGCATGGCTGAGGGCACTTTTATGCATCAAATGAGCATAGCTCAGGTGAGCCCATGCACCCTACCAAACAAGCAAAAGTGGGTCGGATTGGAAACTTTTGTCCTCATGCACCCTCCATGCACCCTACCAAACACACCCTAAGTTCATTAGGATGATGCCTTGGTGTGCAATTGAATGGATGGCTTCATCTTTTCAGATGTGGCGTGAGATGATGCAGTGAAGTAGTGATGGAGGCCTTTGGCAGGCATCGATCCTAATAATATACAAGTGTAGTTTCAGCTTTCCAGGCTGATTTGGTAGGTCACCCATGCTTCAAGCTTCATTGCTTCCTGTACTGCCAAGACAAAGCGAACGCCGGTACAGCCGATTACATTATTTTTCTGTGGGGATGTACATTTTTTCCTCCGTGAAAAGGTGCATTTGTTTACTTAGAGTGTAGTACAATACAATATAGAGCATATTGGAATTATGTGTCCTACAACTATATTCAAATTACTTGAAATTGTTAATATTCGAAATACCTCACTGTGAAATTATAAATGTATTTATGCATGGAATTACTTTACATAATTATCATGAAATTATCACTTGTTGGAATGTACTTAAGCTATATGCCTAAGGAAGCTGGTCGATTATCAGTGGAATACAATATAGTAGTTATATTGGAAAGACTACCCGGGTACACTGATGATTGGAAGGAGTTATATCGTATAGTTAGATTACAGCCCTAATGTTGATCTACATAATTAGAGGAATTTACACTCTATTATGACGCGTTGCTCACAAGCGCGTGCTTTAGGGACATAACGGGTAGAATCCGTTAACAGACAAATATGCTTGTGGTTGGTAATTTGATCTGGACTTTATCCCAGAAACTAGTGGAAAGGACTAGGAATCTTATATCTATATAAGAGGTGGACTCTTTGGAAAAACAATATAAGAAGGTCCCTACCCCCTAGCCTCACATATGCAAATTGTGAGCGGCACCATGGATAAGCACAGAGGAATCATTGCGATCTTTTCATAAGAATTCCTCTGCACTCTATTCCATCCATTTGAACCTCTTGCTATATATTTTTGTGTTTTTTCCTTGGTGAAAAATACTATTTGATCAATGTACTTGTAGTTTTATGTTTTGATAGGACTGAAAATAACATGCCATTTGAATTATGTTTCTTTTCTTCTCTATTTTAAGTGTTTTTGAGAATCAAGGCACCACATGATTGGCTTTTAGCACGTTATCATAGGGCACTCTAATTAAAGAAGAAAAGAGATTGGAGTTGTATGTTAGCGAAGATATGGCTCTTTCCTTGTTTTTCTGTGCAATGTAATTGATGCTTCGATCCTTTGTGGCTTATCTCATTATCTTTTTTCCTTACTCTCCACACCTAGGCCATAATATTGGGATGCAAACAAAATCTTTAAAGTAATTAGGTGCAATATCATTTAGATACAACCCATAAGATATTTAATGCACTAGGACAATTGTCTCTGGAGTAAATAAAAATCATTATCTAGAATAATGCGTTGAAAGAACGTGGATGTTGCCTAGAGGGGAGGGGGGGGGGGGGGGTGAATAGGCGCTTTAAAATAATTACGATTTAGGCTTGAACAAATGTGGAATAAACCTAGCGGTTAATTTGCCAAGCATAAAACCTAAAACAACTAGGCTCACCTATGTGCACCAACAACTTATGCTAAACAAGATAAGCAACTATGAGATAGCAAGATATATGACAAAGAACAATATGGCTATCACAAAGTAAAGTGCATAAGTAAAGGGCTCGGGTAAGAGATAACCGAGGCACGCGGAGACGACGATGTATCCCGAAGTTCACACCCTTGCGGATGCTAATCTCCGTTTGGAGCGGTGTGGAGGCACAATGCTCCCCAAGAAGCCACTAGGGCCACCGTAATCTCCTCATGCCCTCGCACAATGCAAGATGCCGTGATTCCACTAAGGGACCCTTGAGGTCGGTCACCGAACCCGTACAAAATGGCAACCCTTGGGGGCGGTCACCGAACCCATACACTTTGGCAACCCTTGGGGGCGGTCACCGGTACCCGTCAAATTGCTCGGGGCGATCTCCACAACCTAATTGGAGACCCCGACGCTTGCCCGGAGCTTTGCACCACAATGATTGAGCTCCGAACACCAACAACCGTCTAGGGCGCCCAAGCACCCAAGAGTAATAAGCTTCTCAACTTGTAACTTCCATGTATCACGTGAAGAACTCAAACCGATGCACCAAATGCAATGGCAAGGGCACACGGAGTGCCCAAGTCCTTCTCTCTCAAATCCCACCGAAGCAACTAATGCTAGGGAGGAAAATGAGAGGAAGAACAAGAAAGAGAACACCAAGAACTCCAAGATCTAGATCCAAGGGGTTCCCCTCACATAGAGGAGAAAGTGATTGGTGGAAATGTGGATCTAGATATCCTCTCTCTTTTCCCTCAAAACCTAGCAAGAATCCATGTAGGGATTGAGAGTTAGCAAGCTTGAAGAGGGTCAACAATGGGGGAAGAACACGAGCTCAAAAGATAAGGTTCATTGGGGAAGAAGACCCCCTTTTATAGGAGGGGGAAAATCCAACCGTTATGTGCTCAGCCCGCACATGAGCGGTACTACCTCTCAGGCAGAAGAAACAGGGAAAAGGAGCAACAAAACATGAACCTTGGGGCGGTAGTACCGCAGGAGACAGCGGTGAAGGAAATATGCCCTAGAGGCAATAATAAAGTTATTATTTATTTCCTTATATCATGATAAATGTTTATTATTCATGCTAGAATTGTATTAACCGGAAACATAATACATGTGTGAATACATAGACCAACAGAGTGTCACTAGTATGCCTCTACTTGACTAGCTCGTTAATCAAAGATGGTTATGTTTCCTAACCATGAACAAGGAGTTGTTATTTGATTAACGAGGTCACATCATTAGTAGAATGATCTGATTGACATGACCCATTCCATTAGCTTAGCACCCGATCGTTTAGTATGTTGCTATTGCTTTCTTCATGACTTATACATGTTCCTATAACTATGAGATTATGCAACTCCCGTTTACCGGAGGAACACTTTGGGTACTACCAAACGTCACAACGTAACTGGGTGATTATAAAGGAGTACTACAGGTGTCTCCAATGGTGGATGTTGGGTTGGCGTATTTCGAGATTAGGGTTTGTCACTCCGATTGTCGGAGAGGTATCTCTGGGCCCTCTCGGTAATGCACATCACATAAGCCTTGCAAGCACTGCAACTAATATGTTAGTTGTGAGATGATGTATTACGGAACGAGTAAAGAGACTTGCCGGTAACGAGATTGAACTAGGTATTGGATACCGACGATCGAATCTCGGGCAAGTAACATACCGATGACAAAGGGAACAACGTATGTTGTTATGCGGTCTGACCGATAAAGATCTTCGTAGAATATGTAGGAGCCAATATGGGCATCCAGGTCTCGCTATTGGTTATTGACCGGAGACGTGTCTCGGTCATGTCTACATTGTTCTCGAACCGTAGGGTCCGCACGCTTAACGTTACGATGACAGTTATTATGAGTTTATGCATTTTGATGTACCGAAGGTTGTTCGGAGTCCCGGATGAGATCACGGACATGACGAGGAGTCTCAAAATGGTCGAGACGTAAAGAATGATATATTGGAAGCCTATGTTTGGACATCGGAAGTGTTCCGGGTGAAATCGGGATTTTACCGGAATACCGGGAGGGTTACCGGAACCCCCCGGGAGACTAATGGGCCTATTGGGCCTTAGTGGAAAAGGAGAAAAAGGGAAAGCCCACAAGCTGGCCGGCGCCCCCCTTCCCAAAGTCCTAGTAGGACTAGGATAGGGGCCGGCCCCCCTTCTCTTTCCTTTTCCCCCCGGGAGTCCTAATAGGATTAGGATTGGGGGGGGGGAGTCCTACTCCCAGTGGGAGTAGGACTCCCCTGCGCCTCCTCTCCCTGGCCGGCCGGCTCCCCCTCCTCCAACCTTTATATACGGGGGCAGGGGGCACCCCAAGACACGCAAGTTGATCCTTGAGATCGTTCCTTAGCCGTGTGCGGTGCCCCCTGCCACCAAATTCCACCTCGGTCATATCGTTGTAGAGCTTAGGCGAAGCCCTGCGTCGGTAGTACATCAAGATCGTCACCACGCCGTCGTGCTGACGGAACTCTTCCTCGACGCTTTGCTGGATCGGAGCCCGAGGAACGTCATCGAGCTGAACGTGTGCTAAGAACTCGGAGGTGCCGGAGTAACGGTGCTTGGATCGGTCGGATCAAGAAGAAGACGTACGACTACTTCCACTACGTTGTGTGATCGCTTCCGCAGTCGGTCTGCGTTGGTACGTAGACAACACTCTCCCCTCTCGTTGCTGTGCATCACCATGATCTTGCGTGTGCGTAGGAAATTTTTTGAAATTACTGCGTTCCCCAACAGTGGCATCCGAGCCTAGGTTTTATGGTTTGATGTTATATGCACGAGTAGAACACAAGTGAGTTGTGGGTGATACAAGTCATACTGCCTACCAGCATGTCATACTTCGGTTCGGCGGTATTGTTGGTTGAGACGATCCGGACCAACCTTACGCATACTCTTATGCGAGACCGGTTCCCTCGACGTGCTTTGCACATAGATGGCTTGCGGAAGACTGTCTCTCCAACTTTAGTTGAACCAAGTGTGACTACGCCCGGTCCTTGAGAAGGTTAAAACGGAGTCTATTTGACGAACTATCGTTGTGGTTTTGATGCGTAGGTGAGATGAGTTCTTACTTAAGCCCGTAGCAGCCACGTAAAACTTGCAACAAACAAAGTAGAGGACGTCTAACTTGTTTTTGCAGGGTATGTTGTGATGTGATATGGTCAAGGCATGATGCTGATTTTATTGTATGAGATGATCATGTTTTGTAACCGAGTTATCGGCAACTGGCAGGAGCCATATGGTTGTCGCTTTATTGTATGCAATGCAATCGCGATGTAATGCTTTACTTTATTACTAAGCGGTAGTGATAGTCGTGGAAGCATAAGATTGACGAGACGACAACGATGTTGCGATGGAGATCAAGGTGTCGCGCCGGTGACGATGGTGATCATGACGGTGCTTCGGAGATGGAGATCACAAGCACAAGATGATGATGGCCATATCATATCACTTATATTGATTGCATGTGATGTTTATCCTTTTATGCATATTATCTTGCTTTGATTGACGGTAGCATTATAAGATGATCTCTCACTAAATTATCAAGAAGTGTTCTCCCTGAGTATGCACCGTTGCCAAAGTTCGTCGTGCCCAGACACCACGTGATGATCGGGTGTGATAAGCTCTACGTCCATCTACAACGGGTGCAAGCCAGTTTTGCACACGCAGAATACTCAGGTTATACTTGACGAGCCTAGCATATGCAGATATGGCCTCGGAACACAGAGACCGAAAGGTCGAGCGTGAATCATATAGTAGATATGATCAACATGACGATGTTCACCATTGAAAACTACTCCATCTCACAGATGATCGGTTATGGTTTAGTTGATTTGGATCACGTGATCACTTAGAGGATTAGAGGGATGTCTATCTAAGTGGGAGTTCCTAAGTAATTTGATTAACTGAACTTAAACTTATCATGAACTTAGTACCTGATAGTATCTTGCTTGTTTATGTTGATTGTAGATAGATGGCTCGTGCTGTTGTTCCGTTGAATTTTAATGCGTTCCTTGAGAAAGCAAAGTTGAAAGATGATGGTAGCAATTACACGGACTGGGTCCGTAACCTGAGGATTATCCTCATTGCTGCACAGAAGAATTACGTCCTGGAAGCACCGCTGGGTGCCAGGCCTGCTGCTGGAGCAACGCCAGATGTTATGAACGTCTGGCAGAGCAAAGCTGATGACTACTCGATAGTTCAGTGTGCCATGCTTTACGGCTTAGAATCGGGACTTCAACGACGTTTTGAACGTCATGGAGCATATGAGATGTTCCAGGAGTTGAAGTTAATATTTCAAGCAAATGCCCGAATTGAGAGATATGAAGTCTCCAATAAGTTCTATAGCTGCAAGATGAAGGAGAACAGTTCTGTCAGTGAGCATATACTCAAAATGTCTGGGTATAATAATCACTTGATTCAGATGGGAGTTAATCTTCCAGATGACTGCGTCATTGACAGAATTCTCTAATCACTGCCACCAAGCTACAAGAGCTTCGTGATGAACTATAATATGCAAGGGATGAACAAGACTATTCCCGAGCTCTTCGCAATGCTGAAAGCTGCGGAGGTAGAAATCAAGAAGGAGCATCAAGTGTTGATGGTTAGCAAAACCACTAGTTTCAAGAAAAAGGGCAAAGGGAAGAAGAAGGGAAACTTCAAGAGGAACAGCAAGCAAGTTGCTGCTCAAGAGAAAAAACCCAAGTCTGGACCTAAGCCTGAAACTGAGTGCTTCTACTGCAAGCAGACTGGACACTAGAAGCGGAACTGCCCCAAGTATTTGGCGGATAAGAAGGATGGCAAAGTGAGCAAAGGTATATGTGATATACATGTTATTGATGTGTACCTTACTAGAGCTCGCAGTAGCACCTGGGTATTTGATACTGGTTCTGTTGCTAATATTTGCAACTCGAAACAGGGACTACGGAATAAGCGGACACTAGCAAAGGACGAGGTGACGATGCGCGTGGGAAACGGTTCCAAAGTCGATGTGATCGCGGTCGGCACGCTACCTCTACATCTACCTTCGGGATTAATATTAGACCTAAATAATTGTTATTTGGTGCCAGCGTTGAGCATGAACATTATATCTGGATCTTGTTTAATGCGAGACGGTTATTCATTTAAATCAGAGAATAATGGTTGTTCTATTTATATGAATAATATCTTTTATGGTCATGCACCTTTGAAGAGTGGTCTATTCTTATTGAATCTCGAAGATAGTAACACACATATTCATAATGTAGAAGCCAAAAGATGCAAAGTTAATAATGATAGTGCAACTTATTTGTGGCACTGCCGTTTAGGTCATATCGGTGTAAAGCGCATGAAGAAACTCCATACTGATGGGCTTTTAGAACCACTTGATTATGAATCACTTGGTACTTGCGAACCGTGCCTCATAGGCAAGATGACTAAAACACCGTTCTCCGGTACTATGGAGAGAGCAACAGATTTGTTGGAAATCATACATACCGATGTATGTGGTCCGATGAATATTGAGGCTCGTGGCGGATATCGTTATTTTCTCACCTTCACAGATGATTTAAGCAGATATGGGTATATCTACTTGATGAAACATAAGTCTGAAACATTTGAAAAGTTCAAAGAATTTCAGAGTGAGGTTGAAAATCATCGTAACAAGAAAATAAAATTTCTACGATCTGATCGTGGAGGAGAATATTTGAGTTACGAGTTTGGTGTACATTTGAAAAATTGTGGAATAGTTTCGCAACTCAGGCCACCCGGAACACCACAGCGTAATGGTGTGTCCGAACGTCGTAATCGTACTTTACTAGATATGGTGCGATCTATGATGTCTCTTACTGATTTACCGTTATCGTTTTGGGGTTATGCTTTAGAGACGGCCGCATTCACGTTAAATAGGGCACCATCAAAATCCGTTGAGACGACGCCTTATGAACTATGGTTTGGCAAGAAACCAAAGTTGTCGTTTCTTAAAGTTTGGGGCTGCGATGCTTATGTGAAAAAGCTTCAACCTGATAAACTCGAACCCAAAGCGGAGAAATATGTCTTCATAGGATACCCAAAAGAGACTGTTGGGTATACCTTCTATCACAGATCCGAAGGCAAGACATTCGTTGCTAAGAATGGATCATTTCTAGAGAAGGAGTTCCTCTCGAAAGAAGTGAGTGGGAGGAAAGTAGAACTTGACGAGGTAACTGTACCTGCTCCCTTATTGGAAAATAGTACATCACAGAAAACTGTTTCTGCGACATCTATACCAATCAGTGAGGAAGCTAATGATGATGATCATGAAACTTCAGGGCAAGATGCTACTGTACCACGTAGATCAACCAGAGTGAGATCCGCACCAGAGTGGTACGGTAATCCAGTTCTGGAAGTCATGCTACTAGATCATGATGAACCTACGAACTATGAAGAAGCGATGGTGAGCCCAGATTCCGCAAAGTGGCTTGAGGCCATGAAATCTGAGATGGGATCCATGTATGAGAACAAAGTATGGACTTTGGTTGACTTGCCCGATGATCGGCAAGCAATTGAGAATAAATGGATCTTCAAGAAAAAGACTGACGCTGACGGTAATGTTACTGTCTATAAAGCTCGACTTGTCGCAAAAGGTTTTCGACAAGTTCAAGGGGTTGACTATGATGAGACTTTCTCACCCGTAGCGATGCTTAAGTCCGCCAGGATTATGTTAGCAATTGCCGCATTTTATGATTATGAAATATGGCAGATGGATGTCAAAACTGCATTCCTGAATGGATTTCTGGAAGAAGAGTTGTATATGGTACAACCAGAAGGTTTTGTCGATCCAAAAGGAGCTAACAAAGTATGTAAACTCCAGCGATCCATTTATGGACTGGTGCAAGCATCTCGGAGTTGGAATAAACGCTTTGATAGTGTGATCAAAGCATTTGGCTTTATACAGACTTTTGGAGAAGCCTGCATTTACAAGAAAGTGAGTGGGAGCTCTGTAGCATTTCTGATATTATATGTGGATGACATATTGCTGATTGGAAATGATATAGAATTTCTGGATAGCATAAAGGGATACTTGAATAAAAGTTTTTCGATGAAAGACCTCGGGGAAGCTGCTTACATATTAGGCATAAAGATCTATAGAGATAGATCAAAACGCTTAATTGGACTTTCACAGAGCACATACCTTGACAAGATTTTGAAGAAGTTCAAAATCGATCAAGCAAAGAAAGGGTTCTTGCCTGTGTTACAAGGTGTGAAGTTGAGTCAGACTCAATGCCCGACCACTGCAGAAGATAGAGAGAAAATGAAAGATGTTCCCTATGCTTCAGCCATAGGCTCTATCATGTATGCAATGCTGTGTACCAGACCTGATGTGTGCCTTGCTATAAGTTTAGCAGGGAGGTACCAAAGTAATCCAGGAGTGGATCACTGGACAACGGTCAAGAACATCCTGAAATACCTGAAAAGGACTAAGGATATGTTTCTCGTATATGGAGGTGACAAAGAGCTCACCATAAGAGGTTACGTTGATGCAAGCTTTGACACTGATCCGGACGATTCTAAATCGCAAACCGGATACGTGTTTACTTTAAACGGTGGAGCTGTCAATTGGTGCAGTTCTAAACAAAGCGTCGTAGCGGGATCTACATGTGAAGCGGAGTACATAGCTGCTTCGGAAGCAGCAAACGAAGGAGTCTGGATGAAGGAGTTCATATCCGATCTAGGTGTCATACCTAGTGCATCGGGTCCAATGAAAATCTTCTGTGACAATACTGGTGCAATTGCCTTGGCAAAGGAATCCAGATTTCACAAAAGAACCAAACACATCAAGAGACGCTTCAACTCCATCCGGGATTTAGTCCAGGTGGGAGACATAGAGATTTGCAAGATACATACGGATCTGAATGTTGCAGGCCCGTTGACTAAGCCTCTTCCACGAGCAAAACATGATCAGCACCAAGACTCCATGGGTGTTAGAATCATTACTGTGTAAACTAGATTATTGACTCTAGTGCAAGTGGGAGACTGAAGGAAATATGCCCTAGAGGCAATAATAAAGTTATTATTTATTTCCTTATATCATGATAAATGTTTATTATTCATGCTAGAATTGTATTAACCGGAAACATAATACATGTGTGAATACATAGACCAACAGAGTGTCACTAGTATGCCTCTACTTGACTAGCTCGTTAATCAAAGATGGTTATGTTTCCTAACCATGAACAAGGAGTTGTTATTTGATTAACGAGGTCACATCATTAGTAGAATGATCTGATTGACATGACCCATTCCATTAGCTTAGCACCCGATCGTTTAGTATGTTGCTATTGCTTTCTTCATGACTTATACATGTTCCTATAACTATGAGATTATGCAACTCCCGTTTACCGGAGGAACACTTTGGGTACTACCAAACGTCACAACGTAACTGGGTGATTATAAAGGAGTACTACAGGTGTCTCCAATGGTGGATGTTGGGTTGGCGTATTTCGAGATTAGGGTTTGTCACTCCGATTGTCGGAGAGGTATCTCTGGGCCCTCTCGGTAATGCACATCACATAAGCCTTGCAAGCACTGCAACTAATATGTTAGTTGTGAGATGATGTATTACGGAACGAGTAAAGAGACTTGCCGGTAACGAGATTGAACTAGGTATTGGATACCGACGATCGAATCTCGGGCAAGTAACATACCGATGACAAAGGGAACAACGTATGTTGTTATGCGGTCTGACCGATAAAGATCTTCGTAGAATATGTAGGAGCCAATATGGGCATCCAGGTCCCGCTATTGGTTATTGACCGGAGACGTGTCTCGGTCATGTCTACATTGTTCTCGAACCGTAGGGTCCGCACGCTTAACGTTACGATGACAGTTATTATGAGTTTATGCATTTTGATGTACCGAAGGTTGTTCGGAGTCCCGGATGAGATCACGGACATGACGAGGAGTCTCGAAATGGTCGAGACGTAAAGATTGATATATTGGAAGCCTATGTTTGGACATCGGAAGTGTTCCGGGTGAAATCGGGATTTTACCGGAATACCGGGAGGGTTACCGGAACCCCCCGGGAGACTAATGGGCCTATTGGGCCTTAGTGGAAAAGGAGAAAAAGGGAAAGCCCACAAGCTGGCCGGCGCCCCCTTCCCAAAGTCCTAGTAGGACTAGGATAGGGGCCGGCCCCCCTTCTCTCTCCTTTTCCCCCCGGGAGTCCTAATAGGATTAGGATTGGGGGGAGGAGTCCTACTCCCAGTGGGAGTAGGACTCCCCTGCGCCTCCTCTCCCTGGCCGGCCGGCTCCCCCTCCTCCAACCTTTATATACGGGGGCAGGGGGCACCCCAAGACACGCAAGTTGATCCTTGAGATCGTTCCTTAGCCGTGTGCGGTGCCCCCTGCCACCAAATTCCACCTCGGTCATATCGTTGTAGAGCTTAGGCGAAGCCCTGCGTCGGTAGTACATCAAGATCGTCACCACGCCGTCGTGCTGACGGAACTCTTCCTCGACGCTTTGCTGGATCGGAGCCCGAGGAACGTCATCGAGCTGAACGTGTGCTAAGAACTCGGAGGTGCCGGAGTAACGGTGCTTGGATCGGTCGGATCAAGAAGAAGACGTACGACTACTTCCACTACGTTGTGTGATCGCTTCCGCAGTCGGTCTGCGTTGGTACGTAGACAACACTCTCCCCTCTCGTTGCTGTGCATCACCATGATCTTGCGTGTGCGTAGGAAATTTTTTGAAATTACTGCGTTCCCCAACAAGCGGTACTACCATTGGGTTAAGCGGTACTACCGCTCCCTTCGGCGGTACTGCCACGCAGAACGAAGGGGAAAGGGAAAGAGGGAACCGGGCGGTACTACCGCGGAGGAAGGGCGGTACTACCGCTAAGGAGCGGTACTGCCGCACTACTGCTGCAGCGAGGTACCGCACAATCCGACACAAAAAAAGACCCCTCGAATCGACGCGGTAGGGACCTGGTAAGCCAACGGTAGTACTGCTGCGGAGTCACCGCCGGTACTACCGCTGTGGAACGATACTGCCGCTTGTGACTCCTCAGCGGTACTACCATTGGGTACCACGGTACTACCGCTGGGACCCTGACAAAAACCACACTCAAGAAAACCAGAACTGCCATAACTTCTGCATATGAACTTCGAATTGAGCAAACTCAAGCTTGTTGGAAACAAGACGACGAGTAGTATCAAAACAGCATAGGGGAGTGAAACCTCTAATCGAGAAGAACCGGCAAAACCTCCAACATCGAAAACATCATAGAAGAAGCATGTGAACTCCGTTTTCGATGAACTCGAGCTTGTCATCAAGATGACCATAAGCTCTAAGACTCTCAAAGAGAACCAAACAAGAACCAAGAAAGATGATGCAAGGATGCAATGGTTTGAGCTCTCAGCGAACGATACGATCAAGCTACTCATTGAGAGCCTCCCTTGATAGTATGGCAATCGATCCTATAACCCGATCTCCCAACTACCATCATGAGACCGGCAAAATAGAAAACCTATCAAGGGCAAACATTTGCCTTGCACATGGTCCACTTGAGCTAGATGATGACGATCTTGACTCCCTCAAGTTGGACCACCTTTCTTGATTGTGTTGGCTCGATGAAGACTAGTTGATTGCTCCCCCATACTCCACTCTGGGTGAGCCTTTCTTCCGCACATCTTCACAAGTCCATTGTCACCACAATGGACGGCAAGCTTCAAGCATTTGATCTCTTCGTGATGCTCCACTTGAACTTGCACCGCAACCTTTCTTGATTGTGTTGAGTCGATGAAGACTAGTTGATTGCTCCCCTGTCGTGGATATGGGACACGGGTATCCTCATGATGGTAGGTCGCGGCCCATCATGGGAGGTGGCCCACCAGGCCGACTTAAACAGTTTGAATAAGACCTGGATTGCTATCCGTCTTGTAATAGAAAAGAGACTAGTCCTAATCCTACTAGGACTCTACATGTAGGCCAGCCCCTTCAACTTATATAAGGAGGGGCAAGGCTCCCTAAAAAGATTGACAAGTTTCACGAGTTGGACAAGTTAGGTTTAGACAATAGCTTGCGAGATAGAGCAATCTTGTAACCGTGGTCATCATCATCAATATCAATGAAGCAGGATGTAGGCTTTTACCTCCACCGTGAGGGGCCGAACCTGGGTAAAAACATCGCGTCTCTCGTCCCGCTCAACTCGTCGCGATGGCTCCACGACTAAGTCCTGACACTAAGTACATCTGCCGTGACAATTCCACAACATCCCCATACTCTACTATGGGCGAGCTACTCTTCCGCACATCTTCACAGGTCCATTGTCACCAGAAAGGACAACAAGCTTCAAGCATTTGATCTCTTCGTGGTGCTCCACTTGAACTTGCACACCGCAACCTAACCCCACAAAGAACCCTCGCGAAGCCCATGGGTTAGTACACAAAGCGTAATTGACAATGCTTACCATACCATGGGATCACTTGATCCCTCTTGGTACATCTTCTACGCTTTGTGGGTTGATCAACTTGATTCACTCTTTAACTTAGTCTTAATCAACCTCTCACAAGACCAATCTTTGGGTAATTCCTTGAATAGCACCTTGGTCGACACAAACTCTCCTTGAAACCAACACATTTACTCCAAGAAAAGCCTATGGACAAAACCTTCAAGTATAACTCAAGGCAACCATTAGTCCATAGAGATTGTCATCAATTACCAAAACCAAACATGGGGGCACCGCATGTTCTTTCATGCGTTAAGGGCATCTCGGATGCTGACTCTCAAACCTTTTGCAACCGTCCGGACCGCGCTGTCCGGACCACGGAAGCCATCCAACGCGGTCCGGACGTGTTTTCTCCCACAAACCAAAGACAAACGTGGATGGGGGGGGGGGGTTGCGGAAGTTTTGGTTGATCTTAAGCCCGCTTCTGACCACCCTGGCCCATCAAAAACCCTCCATCCTCCTACGCGCTTCCTGCCAGGTGCCAGATGCCCGCATTCATGCCGCTGTAGGGCGCTCTGCTCCACATTGAAGGTGGCCCAGGATAGACGCGACCTCTCACTGCCTCCGCCGTTGAAGTGGCACGCCCGCTGCATGGCCGGTTGAACACACCTCCTCGCCATATTCAAACACCTCCATTAAACCCGCGTGGAAGCCGAGAAACCTACTTTGGCTATACGTCCGTTCAGGAGCGGGCCAGCATTAAATACAACGTCGGTCGAGCTCCTCCCATCCATCCTCTTTTTAAACGAGGCTAGACGCAGGGCAAGAATCACACCACTCCATCGCTTCACATCCCCTACTTCACCATTTTATCAATTATCAACTATTCCGATAGCATCCGACGAGTCAGAAGAGCAGTTCTCTGACATAAAAGCCAGTTGAGTAGCCCGCCGAGCCCGCCGGATATGAGCGACGCCGCTCGCTGCTCCACCTTCCTCGCCTAGCCTGACGGAGCGAGTTGCCGCCCCAAGCCGACGCGTGGTTCAGGAACTCATCGCTCGAAGCCAGCTTGTGGAGGAGTGGCGAGTTGCTCCATCCAGGCACGGCTGGGAGCACGGCGGCATGGGCATCGCCTCATCTAGTGCATGCGACCGCGCCATCTATCATCGACGCGCGCGTAGCCACACCATGTACACATAGAAAGAAGCCGGCCGTGCAGATGTCGACGAGGTGGCGACCCGCACGTCCGCGCCCGCCGCCATCATCGAGAAGAAGTAGAACACGAAAGTCCGCTGCCGCTTGTATTCCATGGAGGCCACCGTTGGCGCGCCGCCTGCTTGTACAACCGGTGACATGTCTGGTCTTTATCTCAGACCATCGTGGGCACACCCGTCTGGGCTCCATGGAAGCACCTTCCCCTCCGGCTGAAGCACCCTCTTTGCCATTTCGATGAGCGGCGTAGTCGGACATAGGGAAGATACGGGGGAAGAGTATGCCTCCGGGACTCCCAGCAACCCGGTTAGCGGGCTGCCGGACATGGGGAAAACAAAGGGATCCGTCACGGCCGACCGTAGACTAGTATAGTGTATCTATGCCGTGGCAGTGGAGATCTGATGACTGTACGTGTACATAGTTTTATCTTTTAGTTAAAATGTGTCTAAAATGTAACTTTTTCGTTCGGTTTGTGTGAATGCCGTCATATTTATATGAAATCTGTCTTGTTTGCACGAATTTCATCTGATTTGTTGAAAAAGAGTTTAAAATGTATATGGCTATGGTTGGATGGTGTTCTCCCACATCCATGTCCGCAGACTGGTACCATCTTATCCACAGGACGGATGCGGAAGAAAATTTGCGGATTGCCATTGAAGATGCCCTAAGAGACAATGCGTTGTGAGTGCGTTCATGCCAAGAAAAAGATGGCCATTGAAGCCGTACCAAACTGACATCTATTTGCGGAAACACAACCCACACTAATGCTGCCCACTTGAAGCAAGAAAAGAGAATGAAGAAAGGCCACAGCTGTGAGCGAAAACGATGGTGCTGATGTTTGATGTGGTAGTGATGGTAGGCCCGACAGAAAGATGGAACCTCGAACAATCCGATTAGCACGGCGTCGAGCAGGATCATCGCCATCAGGAGCAAAATGTATGCACGCTGGGCCCACACGCAGGGAGGGAGGGGGCTGGTGGTGTTGGCGTTCGTCCCAACATCTCCATTGGAGCGGAGGAGATCCTCCCCTTTATCTTTGCTTTGCCAGCTTCCTCACGGGTGGCGCCATCATCGCCTACCATGGATCACCTTTTCTTTTTTCTATAACGACCGCTTGTGCGGTTGTGCCCGGAGCAGTAGTATATTTGGGATGACGCCGCGCCGGCGATATTACTAATGAGCAGTGTACGATGTTGCCGGTGGCTCGGAGCATGTATTGTATTCTTCTTCTTGGCTTTTGGATTTGCCTATGAATTAGTAGAATCTTGCCCGAGATTGAGCTTCTTTTCTTTGCTAATAATAACAACTTGACAAGGTGATAAGGGCATCTTCAATACCAACCCGCAAACATCCTGCAACCGATTAGACCGTGCTATCTGGACCGCAGAAGATATCCAACGATGATCTGTATTGGTCCGTGAAGCGGTTCGGATACGATTTCTTCCGTACCGGGGACAAAAGCGGGCGATGTTTGTAGGGGTCCGGACCGATCCCAAGCTCGCTTCTAACCGCCCTGCCCAACCAAAAACCCCTCCACATCCCGCGCACGCATCCCACCCGACGCTAGTTACCCGCATTCATGCCGCTGTAGAGTGCGCCGCTCCGCATTGAAGGCGGCTCAGGGCGGACGTGACCTCTCACCGCCTTTGCCATTGAAGCGGCACGCCGGCCGAGGGCGCCGTCCACTGCACGCCTGGCTGAACACACATCCTCACCGCATTTATACGCCCCCATTAAACCCGCGTTTAAGCCGAGAAACATACTCCGGCTAGACGTCCGCTCATGAGCGGGCCGACATTAAACGCAACGCCGACCGAGCTCTTTCCGTCCGTCCTCTATTTAAACGAGGCTAGACGCCGGGCAAGAGTCGCATCCCTCCGCGTCTCCTTCCATCTCCTCCTTCACCACTCTTCTGATGGCTTCTGAAAAGCAGTTCTCCGGCATACAAGGCGGCTGGGTGATCCGCCGAGCCCACCAGATACGAGTGAGGCAGCTCGCTGCTCCACCACCCGCGCCTGGCCCGACGGAGCAAGTTGCAGCCCCAAACCAGCGCGTGCTTCAGCAACTCGCCGCTCCAGGCCTACTCGATGTTGAGTGGCGAGTTGCCCCACGACGGCACGGCGACACGGGCCTAGGACCTCGTCATGTAGGCAGAGACAGAAGCCGGGTGCACGGAGAGTGACGAGTCAGTGGCCGGCGCCTCTGCATCCGCTGTCATCATCTAGAAGAAGTAGAACACGGGAGTGCGCCGCCGCTTGGGTCCCATGAAGGCCACCGCCGAGGACATCCGTCGATCGCACATGGGCTCCACGGAAACGGAGGCGCCGCCTTCCCCTCGCGTTGAAGCATTAGCTAGGGGTTCCACTCCGATGAGTGGCGGGGTAGCGAGCCGCCCTTTGTGCTGAAGCATACACCTCCAGGGCTCTCGGCGGTCCGGTGATTGGGCTACCAGACACGAGGAAGACAAAGGATTAGATATTATTATACCTCGAGAGCCGAACTAGTATCGTTGATGTAAATGTACTGAAATTTGTCATGTTTATATAAAAATCCCGTATATTTTTTTGAAATCCGTCATGTTTACACGAATGTCGTCGTGTAGGTTCAAGTTTTTTGAAAATATACGCGGCTACAGTTGAATGCATCCTTGCATATCTGTATCCACGGATTTGTCCCCTTTCGTGGACAGATGCATGAGGATTTTTACGGGTTGCCGTCGTAGATGCCCTGACCGAGCATAGGTGCGTCAACACACAAACCTTACGCCGTACATCATGGTTAAGCAGAGTTCAGTTCAGACTTCAGACCGTTGTAGAAGAAAGGAAGAAAGAAAGGAAGGTGCTGCGTTTGCGTTTGCATTTGCATGCAAGCAGGCAATGGTGGACGTGTCCTCCCCTGCTACGATAGCTGACCGCTCACTCGGTCGCAATCCCACTCCCTACCCGGGTGGATCGCATCGCATGCGTCGGGTCAAAGGCATGCAGGCCAAGGAAAAGACTAGACCTGTGGTGAGGCACACATCTTATCACACCATGGACCATGGTACTGTGGAGCAGTACTCGTATATTCGCTAAAAATGAGAGCAGTAGTTTACTCAATTAATGAAGTGATCAAAGGCAGCTTAAATCATACTCTCTCCATTTCACAATGTAGTGCTTCCTCTATCCTCGTGCTTCAACTTTGACCGTAAATTTAACTATCAAGACCGATTGCGGCGGGAGCAAAAATTATATCGTGAATTCGTATTCAAAAGTAGTTTTTAATTATATAATTTTTTCTCCCACCGCAGTTGGTCTCGTTGATTAAATTTATGATCACAGTTGAATCTCGCGAAGCGTGGACGCACTATATTTTGAAATGGAGGGAGTATAGTAGTACCAGTACGGGAGGGCGCTGCCTAGTTCGGGGCGAGGGAGGGGCGCACATGGGCGCGGTGGCTGACCGGGCCGGGCCATGTGTGCCTCCGTCCTCTCCTCTGCGAACATCGTCGATCGCCCAGTGCCGCAGGCCCATCCAGGTCGCAGGCAGCCTTGCCGGTACTTGCGCCACCATGCCTGCCTGCTTGGGAACTCCCAACCCCATCAACGGTACCACTTCTGTTGTTCCAGCTCGCCATTTTCTGCTTGCTTACCATACGCACTCTCTTCCTTGCTGTACGCTCGTCCCGTCCCCAGGTCGGCATCCCCACATCGACGCGCGCTAGCTTGCTAGATTTCCTTCAGTTTTTTCTCTTGATCAAGCGTGCACTTCTTCTGAACCACTGCTGCTCCAGCTCGCCATTTTCTGCTTATCATGCCGCCTTTCCTCGTCCTGCTCCCCATGTCGGCATGCGTCCCTGCGTCGGCGCGCGGTGGCTGGATTTTCCTTCAGTTCTTCTTAAAGGGTGCTTGGATCCAAGAAACTATTTTTAGTCTGACTAAAAATAGGTTTTTTTAGAGGTAAAGCTTCAAGCACCCCTGACTAAAGAGAGGCTAGGACTAGTTTTGAGGCTAAAATTTTTTAGTCATAGGAAACCTACTAAAATATGTATTAGCCTTCTCTCTTCTCATTTAATGCCTCTCCTTTAACATATGTGAGTTCTGGATTGGAAGGTTTGGAGTATAATAAATGCTCAATAACTTGATTTTAGTTTCCTTCGCATTTGGATCCAAGCATGGGTAAGGCTAGTAAATTTTAGTCACACGATTTTTTATCATGAAACTAAAACGTATCCAAACACCCTCTTACTTGCGCGGATATAGCAAAAGCTAGTGTGTGCGCGTGTGTTTCAGATTATAAAGGGATTGGGCCCATTTCCTAGTTCCTACGTTCCATGTGCAGCAGGAACGCTGCTGCTACGTGTTTACGAAGATCAATCTTACACTGAATCTCTTCTCTCTCTCTCTTTTTTTTTGAACGTAACACTGAATCTCTTCTCAGTTTTATAAAGAGCGTATATATGCGAACACTTAATTATTTTGACAATAAGAGCACATGCGAATTGGTACCATCCATGCATGCATCTCCTGTTTTCTTTTCTCTGGACGGGCTCCATCCATGCATCTGATCTGGACCATGCACCATCTCCCATAATCCTGCCTTGAATTAATAAGCAAGTGCATGCACAACTCATTCCTGCCACTGCTACCGTCGTAGGAGCCCATGACCAAGGCGTTCGTGATCGCCTCCAACCTAGTAGTACCAAAAGGGAAAACATATCAAGACTTTTTTTAATAAAATAGTAATCCACACAAGAAGAAATCCCTCCCTTCGCTAATACTACAATCGAGAGTGTAAGAGGAGAATAAAACACGATACTATAAGGAAACTGCTTGAAAACATCCGGCTGTTTACATCCGTCTTCTCGCAGACACCTGCATCTGTGGGCCACCAGACTACACCTTTGCTGTGAGCGGCGGCCGGCCGGCAATGCTGCTGAGGCTACTCTCAATCCTCTCTCTCCCTTCGCACTAGCACGTCGCTGCGAGCGGCGGCCGGCCGGCAATGCTGCTGAGGCTGCAGTGCTTCGAGCGTGTGTCCATTGCTGCGAGGCCGCCTAGTGATGTTGTGAGCTGCTGCTATGAGGTCACCACTGCTCCAGCTCGCCGTTTTCTTTTATCCGGACGGGCTTCATCCATGCACCTGGACCACGCGCCATGTCCCGTAATCCTGCCTTGACTTAATAAGCAAGTGCATGCACAACTCATTCCTGCCACTGCTAGAGTCGTAGCAGCCCATGACCATGAGGCGTTCGTGATCGCCTCCAACTTGTACTCCCTCCGTCTAAAAATACTTTTTTTTATCAAAATAGATAAAAATGGATGTATCTAGAACTAAAATACGTCTAAATACATCCTCTTTTATTTATCTTGATGACAAGTATTTTCAGACAGAGGAAGTACTAACAAAAAAGTAAAACATGTGAAGACTTTTTTTAATAATATAATAATCTACACAAGAAGAAATCCCTCCCTTTGCAATGCTCGAGAGTGTAAGAGGAGAATAAAACTCGATACTATAATTTTTCTTTTTGGGATGAACTCGGTATTTTCTTTATGAGAACTACCCGATTCTATTTTTTTAGAACTAATCGATAATATAACTTTCTTTTTGAACATCAGTACAGACAAAAGCGCTCATATACACGCGCATACACTCACCCTATGAACGCACGCCTTACCTCTATGAGCACCTCCGAAAGATTGAGTCGGCATATCATCTTGAGATTTACGAAGTCATCGTAGGCACCTCGTCATCGATGGGAACGTCTTCTCCCACTGAATGTGCATCGATAATATAACTAAGACCATCTTAGCGACGACAACAAATTAGGCCATGAAGGACATATATGGGCCACCACGTCCTTCTGACCCGCACAGGCAGGTTCGGCTACCCAACCCACATTGAGCTAAAAAAACTACATAGGCCCGCCGCGCTAGTTGAGTGGGCCAACAAACATAGTTCTGACTTGTTGTATAAAGATTATGAAAAGAGGCTTTGACTCACCAAGGAGTAAATAGGGAACCAAGGGCATGATTTATTGTATACCTTTCTCGGTCTCTTGGCTAAGATCAAGTATAGTATATGTTCTTATTAGTTTAATATCTGATTTATAAAATATTTCTAGTTCTCTTTTTTGATAACGGATTGTATATATTCTATACCTACTAATAAAGGAGATGCGTTTCTCCGTTTTTCGTATTCGTTCACCATCAATTTTTTCTATTCTATCCAACTTGGTAGTAATTTTTTGTGCTTCCATCTGCTAGAAAATAAAAACAATTCTGTCCAGAATTTTTTTCTTTTCTCTTTCCCTTTTCTGCTTTATCTTCCAAGTTCATTTTTATTTTTTTTCCATAAATTCAAATTTTCATTTTTTTACAATTTCAATTTTTTTATTTTTTGTAAAATCTTCAGAATTTCAAAATTTTGTTCCCATTTTGGAAAATATTTGAAACTTTAAATATTTCTTCTCTTCAAATTTTTTTCAAAACTAAAAAAATGCTCGAATTATGTAGAAAATGTTTCTGTTTTCCAAAATTGTGACATTTTCAAAATAAATTGCATTTTAGAAAATGATACAAATTCAAAAAATATTCATGTTTATTGAAATATTCACAAATTCAAAGTAATATGTGTGTTTAAAAAACACATTTTCGACATTGGTTTCAATGTTCAAAACATATTTCCATTTTCAAAAATTGTTCCCATATTCAAAAAATGTTTATTTTCTTATAAAAGGTTCATGTTTTCAAAAAATGTGTGTGAATGTCAAGAAATCCGTTTCAAGTTTGTTCGTCTTTTTCCAAAAGTTAAATAAATTTTCAAAAAAATGTTGGCATTCTGTAGAAAAAAAATCAGAATTTGAAAAACTGTTCATGTTTCAAAGAATATTCAGAATTTAATGATAATTACTTTATTTTAAAAAGTTCAAAAAAGCTCTAAAAATCAAAAAATGTTTCGAATGTTACGCTACAATATGTCCTTAAACATTCGCGCTGGCCATTTTTTTAGCAAGAGTTGTTTGTTCGAATGGCTAGCAATACGTGGTCGAGTTTTTAGAGGTCGTGAGTTTGTTCCTTTAATTCAATGGTTGTTTTGTATTTTTATTCGCACCTTACAAATACATGTCGTTTTGGTGCCTGCCAGTGGCCTGGCCCTTGTGCATCTCACATGTTATTTGATGATAAAAGAGAATATGTTGGTTCGATATAATTAAAAAAAATTATGAGCACATGCCAATAAAAAGAGAATATACTGGTTTGGCTCTGATTATAAAAATGTGGACAAGTGAGCGCTAATTTTTTTAACAGAATAAACCCTGGCAAAGGAGGGACTATGTGGTTATGCGCTGGTTATGTCAATGAAACGGGATTCACTGCAATTAGTAATCCATCCGGTTACGTCAATGTGGGAGGGAGTGGTGGAAGCAACTATGCCCCTAAGGTCGCCGTGCAACAACAAAATGAGGAAGCAACCACAACCTAGACACGGAGGAGGACCCGGAGGAAAAAACGGCACGAGTTGGGTGGTGGCCACCACTCCGACCAACCCCACAATTATCAAGATTTCGCGGGCCAAACATGACCCGTGAGAACACCGCAGCTCCTCGCTCAGTCGCCCCACCGCTGCGAAGACCGTTTTGATGGACACATCAATTATCTCTCCCAATGCTTCTCGTAAAAAAATATCTCTTCTGTTGCACCGCATGAGCATACGTGCTAGTATATTCTTTTTTCAAGAGTATAAAAATGAGACCAATCCAAAGGCTAACCCTCGTTGGTATTTTTTATAGGAGAAACTCCACGAGCACTGCGCGTCCGAGCCAGGATTCAAACTCAGGTGGGCCGGCAGCAACCCCAGCTGCCCAGCCAACGGGTCGACGCCTCGTCCTAAAAAAATGAGATCCATGGGCACTAACACCCAGGACATATTTTTATAGAAGAAGCGCACCGGGGTGAGATCACGGAAAACGAGACCAACCCAGGCTAGACTAGCTTGTTGACATTTTTTTATAGAAGAAAACTCCCGCGCCTTATCAATTGAGCTACGCTCCGGTCTCAGTGATAGAATATTCTCATTTGCATAGTATGCAGCATAACTCTATGCGGACGAGAAACCTCTCGTCCATACTACCTCTTTGTGTCAAAATGCGTTGGGAGTGCCTTGATGTGATGCCAATAAAAGTAGAGCATTGGAGCCGTACCGAACTGACATCTATTTACGGAAACGCAACGCACACTAAACCTGCACACTTGAAGCAAGAAAAGAGAAGGAAGAAAGGCCGCAGCTGTGAGCGAAAACGATGGTTGCTGATGTTGATGCGGCGGTGGTGGTAGGCCCGACAGAAAGATGGAACCTCGAACCATCCGATTAGCACGGCGTCGAGCAGGATCATCGCCATCAGGAGCAAAATGCATGCACGCCGGCTGGGTCCGGGTGCGCTTGGGGCCCACGCGCAGTGAGGGAGGGGAGCTGGTGGTGTTGCCGTTCGCCCCAACATCTCCATTGGAGCCGAGGAGATCCTGCGCTTTGCCCTTTGCTTTGCCAGCTTCCTCACGGGTGGCGCAATCATCGTCGTTGCCATGGTTGGACGGATGGATCGCCTTTTTTCCTATAGCTAGCGCCGGAGCAGTGGTATATTCGGGATGACGCCGCGCCGGCGACATACTAATGAGCAGTGTACGATGTTGCCGGGAGGACTCGGAGGAGCACGTATTGTATTCCTCTATTTGGCTCTGGATTTGCCTGTAAACTATAGCTTGCTTCCACCGTGTTTTTTTAAAGGAGGCTTTCGCTGTGGTTATGCTAGGGCAAGGGTTCGTGTGTTCCCAGCCGGGCTCAGATAGTTGTTCGTCGACGAGGAAAAGAGATGAAGAGGTTAATAAGGTTTTCTTTATTGCTAATAATAGCCTGACAAGTCTCGCAAAAACAAACAAACTGGCACGGTGATAACCGGAGGGAGATGTATAATCAGAAAACAGACCTAGTACTAACCATCATAGTTTTGAGAGAGGTTAACGTTGGTGTTGGTACTGGTCCAGCTCGAGTGGCGTTAAGAACACGGAGCATCTCCGGCCGCCCGGGTGCATGTACAGCGTCGCTGTAAGATCCCTCGTACACGGACGCACATTTTGCGATTTTGTCGTCGGAGGGGGAAGTGAGGATCTGATCGCGCATTCGCCGTCCGTGGAGCCAGCCAGCGGAGTTCGGTTCAGACCGTTGCAGAAAGAAAGAAGGAAGGTGCTGGATTTGCATGCATGCACGCACGCAAACGGTGGACGTGTCCTACGCGCTCGGCTGCGACAGCTGACTGCTCACTCGGTCGCACTCCAACTCCCTGCCCAGGCACGTGGATCGGATGCATGCACGCATGAGAGGTCGGGTCAAAGCCAGCCAGGCCAAGGCGAAGACCGGACCGGTCTAGGCACACATCTCATCACATCACAGCCCTCCTCCCATCCCATGGACCATGGTAAGTACTGGGGAACAGTACTTTACTGAGCTAATGAAGTGATCAAAGGCAGCTTAAATCGTATAGTACCAGTACGGGCGCGCGAGGCCCAGTTCGGGGCGAGGGGCGCACATGGGCGCGGTGGCTGACCGGACCGGGCCATGTGTGCCCCCGTCCTGTGTAGATCATCGATCGCCCAGCACCAGTATCCAGCAGGAAGGAATCCAGCTCGCATAGTCGCAGCCTTGCCGCCGGTACTTGCGCCACCATGCCTGCATGGAACTCCCAACCCCATCAACGGTAGCACTTCTGTGGTACTGCTCCAGCTCGCCATTTTCTGCTTATCATACTCCCTTGACCCTCGTCCCATTCCCATGTCGGCATGCATCCCGTCGACGCGCGCTAGCTGGATGTGGATCTGCTCCAGTTTTCATTGTTCCCGGCATGCATACGTCTTTGACTGGGCACATCTATGGAGAACTGTTTGCTGCTGTTGCTGCTGCTTGGTTTTCTTCAGGTTTTGCTAGCGCAGTAGCGCTTGTGTGTGGTCTCCTTCGTGAATGGATTGCGCGCATTTCCTCCGTTCCATGTGCGGCAGGAATGAGGCTGCTACTCTATTTCTTCTACGAAGAGCAGTCTTTGGTTGGCAGTTGGCTCGTGGAACTGCAACGCACGCAGATCTTGGCTCGTTCAAATCTCAGTTTTACAGAGAGCAGAAACAAGCTTCTCTTTTTTCTTTTCTCTTTTCTCTGGACGGGCGCTTCGTCTATGCTTCTATATATATGCTTCTGGACCATACATCATCTCCATAATCCTGCATTGAATTAATATAAGCAAGCGCACGCACTACCCATTTGTGCCACTGCTAGTCGTAGCAGCCCATGAGGCATTCGTCATCACCTCCAACCTAGAGTACCAACAAGGAAAAACATCTGAAGTATTTTTTAGGATAGTGAATAATAATTTTATAATCTAAACTAGAGAAGAAGAAATCTCTCTGTAATTTTTTTTGAGTGGGCAAAACTCGATACTGTATTTTTTTGAGAAAACTCGGATACTGTAATTAAGACCATCTTAGCCACGACTGATTGGGCCATTGAGGATATGGGCCGTCATGCCCTTGCTGACCTGCGCAGCCAGGCTCGGCTATCCTAGCCCACATTGATCGAAGAAAAAACCTACCCCGGCCCGCACCGCTGGTTGGTTGAGCGGGCAAACAAACGGAGCCCTGATTGTAGCTTGCTGCATGGGTCCTCATGTGTCGTCCAAGCGTTGCACTATTGTTTGGAATAGGCACACCCCAACCAAAACATAATAAAATCTTTACAGTTTAGTTTTTTTATGGAGGAGTATAAATCATAGTCTCATTTGCATATTATGGACACAATTTCAGGGCGAGCGTATATGGCTACTAATTGAAGGAAATATGCCCTAGAGGCAATAATAAAGTTATTATTTATTTCCTTATATCATGATAAATGTTTATTATTCATGCTAGAATTGTATTAACCGGAAACATAATACATGTGTGAATACATAGACCAACAGAGTGTCACTAGTATGCCTCTACTTGACTAGCTCGTTAATCAAAGATGGTTATGTTTCCTAACCATGAACAAAGAGTTGTTATTTGATTAACGAGGTCACATCATTAGTTGAATGATCTGATTGACATGACCCATTCCATTAGCTTAGCACCCGATCGTTTAGTATGTTGCTATTGCTTTCTTCATGACTTATACATGTTCCTATAACTATGAGATTATGCAACTCCCGTTTACCGGAGGAACACTTTGGGTACTACCAAACGTCACAACGTTACTGGGTGATTATAAAGGAGTACTACAGGTGTCTCCAATGGTAGATGTTGGGTTGGCGTATTTCGAGATTAGGGTTTGTCACTCCGATTGTCGGAGAGGTATCTCTGGGCCCTCTCGGTAATGCACATCACATAAGCCTTGCAAGCACTGCAACTAATGAGTTAGTTGTGAGATGATGTATTACGGAACGAGTAAAGAGACTTGCCAGTAACGAGATTGAACTAGGTATTGGATACCGACGATCGAATCTCGGGCAAGTAACATACCGATGACAAAGGGAACAACGTATGTTGTTATGCGGTCTGACCGATAAAGATCTTCGTAGAATATGTAGGAGCCAATATGGGCATCCAGGTCCCGCTATTGGTTATTGACCAGAGACGTGTCTCGGTCATGTCTACATTGTTCTCGAACCGTAGGGTCAGCACGCTTAACGTTACGATGACAGTTATTATGAGTTTATGCTTTTTGATGTACCGAAGGTTGTTCGGAGTCCCGGATGAGATCACGGACATGACGAGGAGTCTCGAAATGGTCGAGACGTAAAGATTGATATATTGGAAGCCTATGTTTGGGCACCGGAAGCGTTCCGGGTGAAATCGGGATTTTACCGGATTACCGGGAGGGTTACCGGAACCCCCGGGAGCCAAATGGGCCAACATGGGCCTTAGTGAAAAGGTGAGAGGGCAGCCCACATAGGGCTGCGCCTCCCCCCCTCTCCCTAGTCCTATCAGGACTAGGAGAGGGGCCGGCCACCTCTCTCTCTCTCCCCTTTGAAGGTTTCCTAGTTGGACTAGGATTGGAGGAAGGAGTCCTACTCCCGGTGGGAGTAGGAGAGTAGGACTCCTCCCTGCGCCTCCCTCCTGGCCGGCCGAACCCCCTGCCCCTGGCCTTTATATACGGGGGCAGGGGGCACCACAACACACACAAGTTGATCGTTCTTTAGCCGTGTGCGGTGCCCCCTGCCACCAAATTCCACCTCGATCATACCGTTACAGTGCTTAGGCGAAGCCCTGCGTCGGTAGTACATCAAGATCGTCACCACGCCGTCGTGCTGACGGAACTCTTCCTCGACGCTTTGCTGGATCGGAGCCCGAGGAACGTCATCGAGCTGAACGTGTGCTAAGAACTCGGAGGTGCCGGAGTAACGGTGCTTGGATCGGTCGATCGGGAAGAAGACGTACGACTACTTCCTCTACGTTGTGTGATCGCTTCCGCAGTCGGTCTGCGTTGGTACGTAGACAACACTCTCCCCTCTCGTTGCTGTGCATCACCATGATCTTGCGTGTGCGTAGGAAAATTTTTGAAATTACTGCGTTCCCCAACACTAATGTCTATGTAACTAGATATGAATGAATCCTACATAAGAGTAGGAATTCATTCCTGCAAATCAAATAGCTCAAAAAGATATCTTCTGGTAGGAATCCTAACCACCGGAATTTCTACAATATTCATCTAAACCAAAGGAAGCCCTAGTAATCAACTGATCAAAGGGAGTCAACTAAAAACCGTATGTTTTCAGAGCGAGGGCGGCACATGGGTGTGGCTGATTGGTTTTCACTCTCAGTTTCAAAACTATTTAAACATGTTGACTGTGTATATAAAAAATGTTAATCTTATATTTAAATTTTTTTAATCACGTTTACAGAAAAAATGTTGACCATGTATTAAATAAATATTCAATTAGTATTGTAAAAATATTAAACATGTATTATAAAATATTTTTGAAATATACGAAAAGTCTAGAAGGAAAACAAAAACTAAAAATGGATAAGAAAAAAAGAAAACATGAGAGAAAATGAATAAAATAGAAGAAAAAGAAAGAAAATAAAAAACAGTCAAAACAAAGAAAGGAACGAGGAAACCCGATGAAAAAAGAAAGACAATACAAAAACAAGAAAACCAAGATAAAACAATGCAAAACCGGCTGTATTACCCTCAACTAGCTCGCTCCCTAGTACTCCCTCCGTCCGAAAATACTTGTCATCAAAATGGATAAAGAGAGATGTATCTAGAACTAAAATACATCTAGATACATTTATTTTTATTTATTTTGATGACAAGTATTTCTGTACGGAGGGAGTAATATACATGGAGAGGAAGTTGGCCTAGTGGTCAGTGGAGTTGCAGCTCAGCCATAAGACCCGGGTTTGAATCCTGATTTTGCCGATTTTTCTTGTTTCTTTTTTTCTAAACATTCGCTAACAGGCTGGCCCAATAGCTACAGCACGGAGACATTCTATTTAGCAAGACGAGAGTGGTACTCGTGCAAGGTGAGATATGGTCGCCACGCTTGTTGGATTTCCCATATCGCTTTTGCACCCGCTCAAGGGCGGTTCATAGACCAACAAAAGGGTAGGCACGGTCATCGTTCAAGGCATATACCTTTCTCTGCCTTTTCGTTTATATCAGGTCTAGTATCTATTTTTATCAGTTTAGTATTTGATACGTGGACTTATGGATTCATGGGATATTAATTTAGTTCTTTGTGGGGAAGAGTTCGTCTATGTAGCTCGATGCATGGACGGGTCTGATGTGTCTTCCAAGTGTTGCACTTCTGCTTGGAATAGGCGCACCCTACCAAAACAAAAATAAAATGAAATATAATCTTGATCGCAATTCAGTTCAAATTTGTGTTCAAAGCCCTTGCTGTCGGAGGTTCAGTCAAGTTGTGTTAAGATCGGTTAGACCGAGTGGAGCTAAATGTTAGAAGATTGATAAGAGGGGGAAATATTTTGACGCAAAATTTTGAACTTTGATGACCACCACGCTGCGTGTTCTTTTTCAAAAGTAACTTGAACATTGTCTCCAGACCTTACATGTCATCAATGGGGGAGATTTGTGTGAGATCTCACATTACGTGAGATCTATAAGATCGATTTTTTTGGAAAAATAATACATGTTCAAACATTCTTAATTTTTTTTAGAGACACATCAATGTTTTGTGTACAACCTCAAAAAGTTTCAGCTCCTACGTCAACTTACATTAATAGAAACAAAAAAAAGAGAAAATTAGATGTGAATAATGTCAAAGTACTATTCACCCAAAACTACTACTCTCTCTGTAAACTAATATAAGAGCGTTTAGATCATTACTTTAGTATTCTAAATGCTATTATATTAGTTTACGGAGGGAGTACTATTCATCAATGTTTCTTTTTCAAATCTATAAATGTACATTGAGTTTTGAGCTGTTGTTTTGGAGTTGTAGACATACCTCATATGAATGTTGTCAAATAATTTTAGTTTTTTTAAAATGTCTAAGTATGATAGTTTTTTGGGGTCGATCTCACCTAAAAGTGAGATGTCATACAAGTATTCTCTGGTTCGGACATGCTTTTTCTCACAAATCGGAAGCAAAACTAGGGGGAGGGGGCGGCTTTGCTGCCACACCCGTGTCTGGCCCACCAAAAAACCCTTCCATGCCCGCGTGCTTTCCTGCCCAAAGTCAGCTGCCCATATTCACACCGCTCTAGAGCTGCTGCTCCGCATTGATGCCAGCCAGCGCGGACGGGACCGCTCGCTAGCGCCGGGATTGAAGCGACTCACTGGCCGAGGGTGCCGCTCGCACCGCTTCCCCGGCCTTCGTGCGGCTTCAATGTCGGAGAGATGTTTACTAGATGGAACAGGGGAACCAGTTCACGGACACGGATACAGGAAGCGGCTATCCAACGTTGCCTGCATACATTTCAAGCCGGTTTTTAATTAACCGGACAAAATTCATGCAAGCGGATTACATCAATGTTTGGATAAAAAAATAGGAAAAACCGCCTGTACATAACATGCAAATAAGTCTAGTACGACAATAGTTCTAATTCAACGAGATTAACTGGCTGTTCAACATGTTTTTTATGAACGGATCATGTCGTCTTACAGATATTGCTCTTCGGCTTTATCGAACAGTGTATGCGCGTAAATGTTCATCCTCTATTATGTGGTACATCATGGCAACGCATGGGGGCTATATAATGCGTAGACCAATATTGAGTGAATGATTCAATCAATACGTTGAGCAAGAAGAAGCAAAACTTACAATCTCCTCCTCTGCTGCGCGAAATGGCCACCTTGCCTCTAGCCGACCAACCGCGTCACAAAACTTGGTGACAGAGGTCTGGATGGCGTACCATCGATACGACAACGATCTCACATTGAGTTGTTGGATGATGTATATGTCGTAGGTCGCAATGTGCTTTCGCGCGTGAAATGAATCATGCATGCACTGTCAGAAGATCACCCCTCTGCTCCTGCCTACGAAATCAGTGGATACGGCCAACCACGCATCGCACAACAACTTATCCATCATGGTCGAGTACCCCGCCATCCTTCGTACTCTAACATGGCATTAAAAAATAAGCTCAATCGCATTTGACCAAACACCTACCGCGCGTGGTGTCCGCCATGGACGGCGTCAATAGGGGGGCGGAGTGTACCTTCCTATGGACGACTCCAGGGTGGATGCCACCATCGTAAAAGGCGAGCTGGCGCATCAGTGCTGGGTGGACAATGCGTGTGTGCCGGCTGAAGAAGTACAACGACGACGTTGGAGAAGGAGGATGCGGATGCAAACAAGAGGGAGAAGGAGCGGAGCGGAACAAAATTTGATCGGGAGGGGGGTTTAGTGGGTCGGGAGTGTCAGAGTCCTACGTGGTTGCTGTTAGACTCCCACAAAGCTCCCCCCTCCCCCCCCCCCCCCCCCCCCCAAAAAAAAACTTTGCGGGGAAAAGTGCGCCCAAACCGCTCGGTGAACCGATACAGGCTGTGTTGGATGGCACAATTACATGCTCACCTTGTAATCAATATAGGATCCCCTCAAAAAAAGTTATCAATATAGGAAAATGAAAGCATGCTAAGAATTGTTTGAGTCTACATTTTTTAAACACTCCTGAGTTTTTAGCACAAAATAAAGCTCGTGAGTGTAAAAGGAGAAACAGATCGGCAATCTAATATTCTAATTAAGGTCACCTTTTTTTTAGAAACTCTAATTAAGGTGATCTCTGTTTCTTTTTTTGAGAAACAGGTCATCTCTGCTCTGTGGAGAATTTGGGCCATGGGTCACGTGGGCCGTCACGTGGGCCATGGGTCACGTGGGTTCCCAGACGGCGGCACAGCCAGGTTCACCTGACCGGCCCGCGTCGCTGGTTGGACGAGCAGTACGCGAGGCCGTTTGTTTTTCTTGCGGGAATATGCATCTTCGAGCAATCCCACATCGCCTTTGCAACTGAGCGGAGGCGGTTTGTAAAGCAATAAAATCAGGCGCAAGATCACCGTCCAAAGCATCCTTTCTCGGCTTCTTGGCTAAGATCAAGTGTAGTATCTGTTTTTATTAGTTTAATATCTGATACGTGGATCTACAGATTCATGGGATATTAAGTTATTTTTTATGGGAAAGAATTTGTCTATGTAGCTTGCTACATGGATGGTTCTCATGTGTCGGCCAAGCGTTGCACTATTGCTTGGAACAGATGCACCCCAATCAAAAGAAAAAAAAATTAACCATAATTTTGACCTCATTGCCCATAGCATTTGTCGTGGGGGGTTCATTTCATAATTTCAAACTTTGAAGCCAGCAACATTGCGTATTAGAACCTGGGAAGCAAGTCGCAATCTGTGGCTCCCTGGATAATTCAATTGCAAGTGTATTCATAATAAAAGGGTTGCTTTGATTCATTGGATTTCCATAGAGTTTTTGTAGGATTGTGGTCTTATGGATTTTTCCTTGTGATGGGCGTTTGATCTGCAGGAATCCAACTCTTATGAATTATTCTAATAGAACTTTCCCTGGTGTATCTCATAGGAAATTTTCCATGAGGTTCCTTTGAAAGAATCACGATTTTTCTATGTTGTCATAGAGCACCCACTTGTGTTAATTCCTATATTTTTCAATTCTATATATGATTCAAGTGAGCAGGGCATAGCAATCTATTTTTTTCTTTCTATTCCTTCGTTTTTCCTGTTCTATAAACCAAAAGAGTTGTAAAGGTCTAAGAATTCCTAAAAAATACAAGCAAGCAACACCCAAAGCTTGAGGGTTTAGACCTGAATACCCAAAAGCTTAAGTGTTCACACCATGTTACCTAAAAAATAAAATGAATTATAGGCTACAGCCTCATTTGCACGGTCAGAACGACATGGCTACTGCAACGTTGCTTCAGAGGTCGGACACCGGAGTGAAGTACAGAAGAGAGATATCTCCTCGCAGTCACGCCCTCCTCTCAATCGCTAGCTCCTACCACTGCATAAGAGCGCCGTGCCATATTCTTTTTAGTTTTGCTATCCGTCAGGCACCTATTTTTACCGCTCAATGAATACTGCACTTGCCGGTGCGTTTCCTTGTGTGTTGTGCATGTGAATTTTTTGTGTGCTCATGTGAGTGCGCGCCTGCATGCACCGGCGGGGTGCTTCCTATTTGGTTCAGGCATCCGTACTAGTTTTTGCATAGGGCTCCCCGCGCAGGGCCGGCCCATGTAACATTTTTGTCTGTGATTTAAAATACAAAAAAAAAACACTGCATTTGAATCGAACCAGCGACCTCCTTCATCAAGGTTGGCTATACACCACCCCGCCAACCAGCGTGGATGTGCTAACATTTAATTTTTTCTTTCTTTTATTCGTTCTTTTTTTCTTTTTTTTCCTTTTTTTCTTCTTCCTAGAGCGATGAATTGCTTGCAAATATGTGAAGTTTTTTTTGAAATTGATGATTTTTTCAAAATTCATTAACTTTTTTGAATTTTGATGACTTTTTTTCAGTTTCAATGAACTCTTTTTAGAAGGTGTTGAGATTTTTGCAAAATCGATGAACTTTTCTCAAAAGCGTTGATTTTTAGTTTCAGAATTTATGAACTTCTTCAAAATTTTGGTGATTTTTTTTCAAATTCTATGAACATTCTCAGAATTGATGAAACTTTTTCTTTAGTTTTGACAACTTTTTTTTCCAAAATCCATGAACATTTTTTAATTGAAGATGCTTTTCGATTTTTTCCCCTTTTCCAGTTTTTTGTATTTCTTAAATAGTCAATGGTTCACCAGTAATTGGTCAACCGTGACTGGTCAAAATGCACCTGAGCGAGGAAAACCAGTCAAGCGTGTCAAACCTCACACTCTACATGGGACAGCCCATGAGGAGGGGCGCGTGACCGCCGGTTCCCCAAGTGACGCTGAAGGCGCCACATAGGAGCTCCCCACCGGCGGAGCTACGACAAGGCCAGATGGGCCGTGGCCCGCCCATTACTAAGCGAAACAATGTTTGTTATAAAGACCAACCCACACCAACGCATTGATTCTCAAATTGGTATGCACTATTTCGGCTCTCTTGCGAGCCCAACTTTTTTTGGTAGCTCCGCCACTGCATATGTGTGTGTCCGTGTGCATGGGCATGCATCCGTGTGTACATCCTTTCGTGCATGCTTCCGGGAAGGAGTAACAATATCATCAAGATGCATTTTATTTTGGGCGTGTTGAGATAATTAATTTGTAACCTAAGCAATAGGTATAATATCAACATATACTTACTCAAGTTATATGCAATCAATATGCAAATCATACTATTGCGTGAAAATTGCACCCCTATATATTTATTTTTATATTATAAAACAATACAATTTTTGTACTAATAGTGTACAATTTTTTGTGCCATCATTTGTTTTATATTTTTTATTTATTTCTTCTTTAGAGTAATGCCAATGCACTTAATTTATTCTTCGTCACAAGTTATTATGGTTTTGTCTTTGCTTTGTAATTTTGTATTTGCCTTTGTTTTTTAGTTCTGATTCCTCATTTTTGTTTCGTTTGATTATTATTATTATTATTATTATTATTATTATTATTATTATTATTATTATTATGTGTGTGTGCGCACCCGTGTGTGTGTGTGTGTGTGTGTGCCCGTGTGTGTGTGTGTGTGTGTGTGTGTGTGTGTGTGTGTGTGGTATTAGGTATTTTTTTCTCAAGTTCAACCAATTTATTGTTCCTGTGTTCGCGCTTTGTGCATGTTCTTGTTTGCGTGTGTGTGTGCATTCATGCATGTTGTTGTGTGTCAGTGTGTGTACGCGTGAGCGTGGCATATACATACATATGTATTGAGAGATGGAAGAAACGACCCCCTTAATATGAGATTAAATTCATGTATGACATCTGGAGAGCAGATTAGTTTTGGTTGTTGTTGTCATACTACCCGAAACACCTGATATAGCATGGTCATATACATGTAGTTCCATGCAATATGTGTGCAGATCGTAATGTCATTTGAAAATTGCACTACTATAATTTCCTTTTTAGATATTAAGTTCTTCGAAATCTACGGGCAAGTTTTCATAATAATTTATTTTAAGTTTTCTTTCTTAGATTTTTTCTCTCCTTTATGGTAATACCTAAATTCTTAATTCATTTGACCTTAGAAAATAATGTTTTGTTATAATATGAGTTTATTTACTAACAAGGGAAAATGTCTTAGATAAAAGTTTTTTTATTTTCTCATATGTTCTAATTTTATTTTTTCACTTTTTGTTGTTGCTTAGTCGATTTTGGCTGTTAGATTTTCTCGTATAAGATAATTACCTGCCATGCTTGCAAATTCTTTATAATAAAGTTGAAGCCCTAGAAAAAAACTCTAAAAATTGGTGTCATCTTTTTTTGGGACAAACTTTCGATCTATTCATAATCAATCATGATAGTGCAGTGAACATTAGTTGTAATTTTTTTACAATTAAATCCATGGACTACCTAGCGAGAGCTACAAACATTGAAGCAGACCGATGACACATCACCGTCATTGTCCCTCCCTCTCCGGAGCTAGGCAAACTTTGTTGTAGTAAATAATCAGAAAATCATTGTGCTAAGACCCAACAGGACTAGCGCACTAGAGTAGCAACCATCGCCGATGAAGAAAATCGTAGATCAGAAGGAGCAAACCTGAAAAGTCCCAAACAAATATGAATGAAAACTGTATCCAAACAGATCCGCCGAATCGGAGCAGCGATTAAATCCCACGAGATCTGACAGAGACACACCTCCACATACCCTCTGACGATGCTAGACACGCCATTGAAACGTGAATCAAATGTGGAAGACACTATTCCTATTGAGGAACATCATAGCCGACACACAACCTCCAACCATGACATTGAACCTATCAAGAACAATAGCAGTGTCAATAGCGGTGTCTAGCTCCCGCCGATCGAGGGCCGAGGTCCTTCGCATCTCCACAGTCCAAAGGCAATCAGAGATGGTGCAGATCGACGGCGGCGCCGACGAGAGGAGGAGTAAACCTGATCAGCTGAGTTCTCGGGGCTGCATGAAAGTTATGTCATCTTACTCTCTCTCTCTCTAATATTTTTTTTGTAAAATTTAGATGCGTCTGGACCATAATCATCTTTGTTTTTTGCATGTGGGACCATAATCACCTTCCATCATGCCCTGATCATAATGATACGGGAAATAAAAGCATGCGAAGTATTTTTTTAGTCTATTATTTCTTTTAGCGGTTTTATTAGTCTACATCTCGAGAATCGCGCAAAAAGAAGTCTACATCTCGAGAAGAATAAGCCCGTGAATTCTTTTTACCATAAAAAATAAAGCTCGTGAGTCTAAAAAGGAGATGTACTTTTTTTTTTGTAAAACAGATCGGTAATGCTTTTTCTTTTTTTGAGATCCGTAATCTTTTTTTTAGAAAGAGATCGGTAATCTAAATTAAGGTCACCTCTGTGATGACAAAATGGGCCATGGGTCATGTGGGCCGTGACGTCCTGCTTGGGCTCCAAACACCAAATCAGTCAGGTTCACCTGCCTTACCGGCGTAGCTGGTTGGACCACGAGCGGTAGGCGAACAAATATATGCTTTCGTTTGGGCTTCTGCTTTTCTTGCGAGAATACGTCTCTTCGACTTATTCGAATAATAAATTTCTGAAATCACTAATTAAGAAGTACTCGTTGCATAGAACACTCCACTTTCTCCGGCTGCGGCAAGTGACGCACATGCAGCGCACCACTTATCGCAACCTGGGAGTTTTTCCTTTTTTCCGTAGATCTGTTTATTCAAATGTTTTATCTTTTAAACCGTGCATCCAAATCTCGAACCATTTTCATCATTGGATTCTTCACGTCGAGATTTTTAAAACTAGATCCCATGTTGATAGGTTTTGACGAACTTTTTTTTTCATTAAAAAATCGGACAAAAAAATGGGCAAAAAAACCGAACCGGGAGCACGGTTTTTTCCCGTTCCCGAAAGAGGCACGCCCGTGCCTCTCGCGAAATCACACCCGTGCCTCTTGTGAAAGCAAAACCGTAACTCTCGTGGAAGGAAAAAAAATAGAAAACACGTTTTTTTTCCATTTCCGAGAGGCATGGCCGTGACTCTCGCGAAAGCACAACCGTGCCTCTCGCGGAAACAAAACAGTGACTCTCGTGAAAAAAAACAGAAAATGCATATTTTTTCCTTTCTGAAAGGCACGGCCGTGACTCTCACGAAAGCACAACCGTGCCTCTCGCTAAAGAAAAAAAAACAGAAAGCGTGTTTTGTTTTTCCCTTTCCGAGATGCACGGTCGTGACTCTCGCGAAAGCAAAACCGTGACTCTCGCGCAAAAAAACAGAAAACATGTTTTTTTTTTCTGTTTCCAAAAGGCACGGCCGTGACTCTCGCTAAAGCACAACCGTGCCTCTTACGAAAAAAAACCGCGACTTTCGCGAAAAAAAAGAAAACGTGTTTTTAGTGCAAAAAAAATTTCGAATTTTTTTTATCGAAAAGCTAAGGAAGACCGGAAGAAAACCAAAACGTCGAAAACCCCCGAAAAAACCCGTTTAAAAAGCCAAAAACGCGTGCAGAAAAAAAATCCGAATCCGAAGGGAGCGTCCAGAGCGCGACATGTAGCGAATGGCTGAGAGCGCGCCAAGTGGCGCTGATCCTTGCGAGGCTTCTGATGGAGCGCTCGTTAACTAGTCGCTCCCATCAATTTCTCAAAAGGAAAAACTTCTTTAAATAATCCCACATGGCTTTTGCAACTCAGCAGAGGCGGTTCGTAAAACAATAAAATCAAACGTAGGCTTACCTTTCAAAGCATATTTTTCTTGGTCTCTTGGCTATGGTCAAGTGTAATATCTGTTTTTATCAGTGCAATATGTGATACATGGATCTACGGATCCATGAAATATTAAGTTAATTTTTTTATGGGGAAGAATTTGTCTATGTAGCTCGCTACATGGACGGTTCTCATGTGTCGACCAAGCGTTGCACTATTGCTTGCCACAGGCGCACCCCAACCAAAACAATATAAAATGAAAGTATAGAATATAATCTCGATCTTGATTCGGCCCACATCTCTATCTGTAATGCTTGCGTTCATTTGTTACATGTGCTCCCTCCGTTTCGAATTACTTGTCGCGAGTATGGATGTATTTAGATGTATTTTAGTTTTAGATACATCCATTTCTGTGACGAGTAATTTGGAACGGAGAAAGTAGGTGTTACAGTAGAATATTGATTAGGAGTCCCTAAAAAAGTAACACAAATTGTAGGCCGCACCAGTCTTATTTGCACTGTCCAGACCAACATGGCTACTGCAGCATTGCTTCAGGGTTCAGAGACCAGCGTGAAGTACCCGTGTAGAAGAGGGACATGTCCTCGCAGTCAGTCACGGACCCCCCCCCCCCCCCCCCCTCCTTCCATTGCACCGGAGCTCATATGCGATCAGTTTGGAGCGAGACGCCGGATCAGTACAGCTTGCTTTGCTTTGCTGCGTCCGGTCGCAACCTCTGCCGGCCGGTACCCGTGCCTCCACGCATGGATGATGGAGCTCCCATCAGCGCCACTAGTTCTTCAGCTCGCCATTTTTTTATTACTACAACACTTGCGTTCCGTTTCGGCTCCCGCATGTCGGCTCCGCGTCGCGTCCACCCACGCTAGCTGGACTTCCGATTTTCTTCGTTTTCATCCAGCGTGCGTCCATCTTTGACTGGGAATGTATTTTTTTTTGGCAAGTGACTTTGACTGGGAATGTAAGAGCAACTTCAATGGGTCGACCCATTTTATCCGCCCGCGTCCATTTGGGTCGGCGCGGACAAACGCGCCGACCCAAACGGACGCGCGTCCGTTTTAAGTCCACGGGCGACCTATTCCAGGCCCATTTTTGAGGCGGATTTGCGTCGGTGCGGACATGAGACGGACGCGCACGTGCGCCTACTTCTTTCCCCGGACCCGCCTGTCGGTGCCAGCCACAACCATTTCCTCCATTTTCTCAAAAACGCTCCCGCCAGCGCGCGCCCTCCGCCCCCAACCAGCGATGGAGGACGCCATCGACCTCGACCTCGACGCCGCCGCCGGCCTCGCCTTCCTCGCCTCGTCCGGCGCCGTCGCCCTCTCCAGGAAAGGCAAGGCTCGTGTCCCGCACAAGACCGCCGCGGTGACCAAGCCGAAGAAGCCGCTGACGCCCGAACAGCGGGCAAGGGAGTCGGCCAAGAGGAAGGGCCGGAGGCACGCCGCGGACGCGAGGGATGAGGCCGCTGCGCAGGCCGCCGCCGCCGCCGCGCAGCAGGAGTTCACCAACGCCCGCGTCGCCGCTGTAACGAGAGAGGCACTTTACATGCTTGGGGTAAACCCTAGCCAGCACCACGTCGTCCAAGCCGCCGTCGCCGCGGCCAGCACCGGCTCGTCAGCATTTCCTCGGATGGGGATGCCCGACTCACCCCGCGCATCGGCTTGCAACCCGGTCCCCGGCTTCCACATCTACCCGCAGGCCTCCCGCCTCTCCAGGGAGTGCTCACCCCACGTGAGCGTGGTCGCGCCTTCCACACCCGCGCCCATCGACCTCAACGCCACCCCGGTGGTCGATGGCTCGTCGTCCGGCGGCGCGAGGAAACACGCGTGACAGACGCCGGCCGGCGGTCTCCCGGACGCCCGCAGCCTGTTCGAGGAAATGCCGTCCGCCGTCGACAAGGACTACATGCAACACCTCATCTTCGAGGGTGGTGCGCCGGGCGCTGGCTACGATCCTGAGGAGACGCAAAGCCAGGACGGCCGCGGGGCGTTCACGCCGGCCGCTGGCTATGATCCCTATCAGGGGCCTTCATGCGTGATCAGGCCGGCGTCGACCTGGACGGCTTCCCCCTCGACCACGAGTTCCCGGACGACTATGGGCAAGAGGAAGAGGACGAGTGCGACATCGAAGTGGAGCCTTTGTTCGAGGACGAGCTCGCCAACCAAGCCGACGGGCCGAAGCCGAAGCGCAAGAGCAAACGCACGAAGGCGTACACAACTGCCGAGGACAAGCTTCTATGCGAGTGTTGGCGAGACATTGGACAAGACCCAAAGACGTGCGCCGAGCAAAAGCATTCAACCACTACTAGGAAAAGGCCTACTAGTGGCGCACCAGTTTTGCCTACTAATGGCGCACTACTGGTGCGCCACTAGTACCATGCCACTAGTATTTTTTTACTAAGCCAGTGGTATCTGATATAATAATGGCGCACCACGCCGTGCGCCATTAGTATAGACCACCATGCGCCATTAGTATGCCTCCCAGGGGGGCATATTTACCCACATGCTTTGGCATACTAATGGCGCAATGTGGGTTGATGCGCCATTAGTATCCTTTGGCATACTAATGGCGCACTGTGTAGTGATGCGCCATTAGTATCTTTGGCATACTAATGGCGCACTTTGGGGTGATGCACCATTAGTATGAATATTAGGTTTTATTTTTTTACTTTTCTGATTTTTGCACATGTTACAAAATATATTATTGAACAAAATATAGACAGCAGCACATAGCAACAGCAGATTCATCGAATACAATAGAAGATTAGTCTCCGAATACAATTCATCATATTAGTCTCCGAATTAAAAAGACCGAACAAAGATAAAACATTACAAGTCTCGAGACCGCGAGTAGCGAGTTTGTCTTTACATTACAAGTCGATATCGATCATCTAAACTACCATCACATAGAAGAGAGCTGCGGTCATCACAATGAGCATCATCGCGATGAAACTGGTCTTCATCCGGTTCCTCCAACGCTCCCTCCTCTCTCCCGCTAGATAGCGGGAGTATCTAGATTCCGCCTCCGCCCTAGTGGTGTACCCTTTGTAACTGTTACCGTTGAAACGGTGAACCTGTCTCCGACACTCCTCCCAGTCGTCGTAGACACCGGGAACCTTACCCTTGTACACGACATACGACGGCATCTCTATGCACAAGCCAAACAACAGACAATACATAAGCAATATATAAGTATGCAACAAAAGGATCGGAAGAGAAAAGCAGGACATTAATAGCACGATTCATGGTCCTAGTAATAAATAGTATCGATTACATCTAAGTTGAACGACTGTCCAAACCAAAGAGACATACAATTCATTGAAGTTTAATTACAACATGAGCTAATCAATGTTTCAGAACTACACATAGCATCACTACTTTCGACTCGACTCATGGGACTGGAGCGTGGATGAAGCCGCCGTCTGTCGTGATGGTCATGAAATCGCGGGCGTTGTGAGCCTGCATTTGTAGCGTTGTGTCTAACTCACTGTTGGACGGTTGATATCTGAGGTAGAACTGCCCCGAGGTATGAAGGACATCTTGATGGATGCTTTCCGCTAACTCTGACTGGATGCGAAATAATTCTTGTCTGATGTCCGTGTCCTGGATTGCCGACAAGCTCGCGGCCCAATCTTTGAGATTATCTGGTAGCAGAAGGTGATGATGGTCCCGTACGATCGCCCGCATGTGATGGAGGGCATAGTAGGCATCCTTCTGACCGCCAGGCGGCTGCTTGACGCAGCAGAACTTAGTATTGTGGGCGAACACGTGCCTGCCGTACCTACGAACTGGCCTGGTAAAGGTGCCTCCAGATTTGGCGTAGCCGGGGAGAACATCATCAAGAACTTTCTTGATATTTGTGTAGTCTATCTTGGAGTCACGGTTCGGGTCGAAATACGTGGCCATGGAATATTTCGGGCTTAAGAGGATGAGTGTGCAATGTGTGTCACTGCACAGCACACAGAATGTTAGAAAAAAGAAAGAACGATTGAAATCTAAGAAATCATTTGTTTCGGGGCGGTTAAGGGATGACTTACTCGGGAAAGTAAGACACGAGGAAGTTATCCTTATCTGGGTTTGCCAGAATGACGCCTTCGAGGTGTGAACTCGCGACTTGGCGGTCTCCAGCGCTGCCCAAGAGCTTGGCACGCATGTAGAAGGGGTCGACTATCACGATGTCCGGGGTCTTGTCTCTAATGATCCGCATCTCCATACTCAGCGAAAACAGCCGAACGAAGGTGTAGTGCAGCGGATGAAGGTTAAACATAGCAAAGATGTCATCAAACCGCAGGACGATCGTACCCCCGATGGCGCCATCCATAAAGCCCTTGCCCTCTGGAACCTTGGCCACGAAAACCGAGTATGCCACATCATTCTCTCTGAGACGCCGCTTTTCCAAAGAAAGAACACTATCATGCAGACTCCGCATAGCACCGGTTGCAGCATTGAGCATATTTGTCGGTAGCATCGCCCTACCCGCCACAGGCACCCTCCTCGAGATATCCTTAGGTGAAGGTGGCCCGTCCTAAGCACGGATCATACTCGGTGCCGGCTGGCTTGCACCGGCGCCCTTTTTAGCCTTTCGTTTCCGTCCCTTCTTCTTAATCTGCTGTAATGGGACCGAGTTCTGCTCACAGACCGCTTTCTTGAGCGTGTTGGGGCTGATAATATTTGGCACCTCAGCTATCTGAGGCTCGGTGAAGGCGGCAGCTGGAGGCGTCTCCTGAGAACTGAACGCCAGACAACGCCTGTTGCAATTGGGTTTCTCCGCCGTACCAGCTAGATCGCGGTCGTCTTGGTTGGGTTCTTGAGAAGGAGGCCCGCAGAACTCGTCACCGTACCCATGTTCGGCAAAGTACTTATCGACGTTGGTAAATGCACCGTCGTCGTTGTCGTCGTCCGGATCCTGTGCCATTTGCATGTCCGGATCCTGTGCCATAGGGATGTCCGGCATGTCCGGTAGCATTGCGGCGTTCTTGCCATGGCTTGGCGCCGGCACGACTGGCGGTCTTGTCTGTGGGGTGGTGTCCCCCGCCCCCAAACGAATCTGGCTCTTCGGCCAAAGCAGGGGCCAACTTACGCAGGCGCTGAGGGTCATCTCTTCTTCTTCGTCGGCCCCAGCGGGTCGAATCGGAGGTAACAGCTCATCGCAGCTTGGCAGCACCCGAACCACTTCAACCCTATACACTGTGGGTGGCATCGGATTACCGTGGAACACGGGGTTGCCTGGTTGAACGATTCTACCCTTGGCGACATCGACCAACTCGCCGCCGACGAAGTGCAGGAGAGTGCAAGGAACGTCGGCGGCGCCCTGCGAAAACATGTAGGGCGTCAGGGATGCCCAGTCAAAGGCAAGGAGATGAAGTCATCGGCCGAGAGGCTTAGTTACCGTGATGCCGTCGAGCTCGGCTAACGTCGAGGCACCACCAACGGTGGGCGTGCAACTGACGGAGGGGCTGCTTGCTAGCGAGGTGCCGGCCGGCGTACACCCGGGTGCATTAAGCTCCAATGCCCGTGCCGGTGCCGGATGTTGGGGAACGTAGTAATTTCAAAAAATTTCCTACGCACACGCAAGATCATGGTGATGCATAGCAACGAGGGGGAGAGTGTGATCTACGTACCCTTGTAGATTGACAACGGAAGCGTTAGGTTGATGTAGTCGTATGTCTTCACGGCCCGACCGATCAAGCACCGAAACTACGGCACCTCCGAGTTCTAGCACACGTTCAGCTCGATGACGATCCCCGGACTTCGATCCAGCAAAGCGTCAGGGAAGAGTTCCGTCAGCACGACGGCGTGGTGACGATCTTGATGTACTAATGTCGCAGGGCTTTGCCTAAGCACTGCTACAATATTATCGAGGACTATGGTGGAAGGGGGCACCGCACACGGCTAAGAATATGATCATGTGGATCAACTTGTGTCTCTAGGGAGTGCCCCTGCCTCCGTATATAAAGGCTCAAAGGGGGAGGGGGGGGGTGCGGCCGGCCAGGAGAGGCGCGCTAGGAGGAGTCCTACTCCCTCTGGGAGTAGGACTCCCCCCCTTTCCTAGTTGGAATAGGATTCACGGAGGAAGGAAAAGAGGAAGTGGGGCCGGCCCCCTCTCCTTGTCCTATTCGGACCAAGGGAGGGGAGGGGCGCGCGGCCCATCTCTGGCTACCTCTCCTCTCTTCCACTAAGGCCCACTAAGGCCCATATATCTCCCGAGGGGTTCCGGTAACCTTCCCGGTACTCCGGTAAAATCCCGATTTCACCCGGAACACTTCCGATATCCAAATATAGGCTTCCAATATATCATTCTTTATGTCTCGACCATTTCGAGACTCCTCGTCATGTTCGTGATCACATCCGGGACTCCGAACAACCTTCGGTACATCAAAACGCATAAACTCATAATATAACTGTCATCGAAACCTTAAGCGTGCGGACCCTACGGGTTCGAGAACAATGTAGACATGACTGAGACATGTCTCCGGTCAATAACCAATAGCGGGACCTGGATGCCCATATTGGTTCCTACATATTCTACGAAGATCTTTTATCGGTCAGACCGCATAACAACATACATTGTTCCCTTTGTCATCGGTATGTTACTTGCCCGAGATTCGATCGTCGGTATCCAATACCTAGTTCAATCTCATTACCGGCAAGTCTCTTTACTCGTTCCGTAATACATCATCTCGCAACTATCTCATTAGTTGCAATGCTTGCAAGGCTTAAGTGATGTGCATTACCGAGAGGGCCCAGAGATACCTCTCCGACGATCGGAGTGAAAAATCCTAATCTCGAAATACGTCAACCCAACATGTACCTTTGGAGACACCTGTAGAGCACCTTTATAATCACCCAGTTATGTTGTGACGTTTGGTAGCACACAAAGTGTTCCTCCGGCACACGGGAGTTACATAATCTCATAGTCATAGGAACATGTATAAGTCATGAAGAAAGCAATAGCAACATACTAAACGATCGGGTGCTAAGCTAATGGAATGGGTCATGTCAATCAGATCATTCAACTAATGATGTGATCCCGTTAATCCAATGACATCTCTTTGTCCATGGTTAGGAAACATAACCATCTTTGATTAACGAGCTAGTCAAGTAGAGGCATACTAGTGACACTCTGTTTGTCTATGTATTCACACATGTATTATGTTTCCGGTTAATACAATTCTAGCATGAATAATAAACTTTTATCATGATATAAGGAAATAAATAATAACTTTATTATTGCCTCTAGGGCATATTTCCTTCAGTCTCCCACTTGCACTAGAGTCAATAATCTAGATTACACAGTAATGATTCTAACACCCATGGAGCCTTGGTGCTGATCATGTTTTGCTCGTGGAAGAGGCTTAGTCAACGGGTCTGCTACATTCAGATCCGTATGTATCTTGCAAATCTCTATGTCTCCCACCTGGACTAGATCCCGGATGGAATTGAAGCGTCTTTTGATGTGCTTGGTTCTCTTGTGAAATCTGGATTCCTTCGCCAAGGCAATTGCACCAGTATTGTCACAAAAGATTTTCATTGGACCCGATGCACTAGGTATGACACCTAGATCGGATATGAACTCCTTCATCCAGACTCCTTCGTTTGCTGCTTCCGAAGTAGCTATGTACTCTGCTTCACATGTAGATCCCGCCACGACGCTTTGTTTAGAACTGCACCAACTGACAGCTCCACCGTTTAATGTAAACATGTACCCGGTTTGCGATTTAGAATCGTCCGGATCAGTGTCAAAGCTTGCATCAACGTAACCGTTTACGATGAGCTCTTTGTCACCTCCATATACGAGAAACATATCCTTTGTCCTTTTCAGGTACTTCAGGATGTTCTTGACCGCTGTCCAGTGATCCACTCCTGGATTACTTTGGTACCTCCCTGCTAGACTTATAGCAAGGCACACATCAGGTCTGGTACACAGCATTGCATACATGATAGAGCCTATGGCTGAAGCATAGGGAACATCTTTCATTTTCTCTCTATCTTCTGCAGTGGTCGGGCATTGAGTCTGACTCAACTTCACACCTTGTAACACAGGCAAGAACCCTTTCTTTGCTTGATCCATTTTGAACTTCTTCAAAATCTTGTCAAGGTATGTGCTTTGTGAAAGTCCAATTAAACGTCTTGATCTATCTCTATAGATCTTTATGCCTAATATGTAAGCAGCTTCACCGAGGTCTTTCATTGAAAAACTCTTATTCAAGTATCCCTTTATGCTATCCAGAAATTCTATATCATTTCCAATCAGTAATATGTCATCCACATATAATATCAGAAATGCTACAGAGCTCCCACTCACTTTCTTGTAAATACAGGCTTCTCCGAAAGTCTGTACAAAACCAAATGCTTTGATCACACTATCAAAGCGTTTATTCCAACTCCGAGAGGCTTGCACCAGTCCATAAATGGATCGCTGGAGCTTGCACACTTTATTAGCTCCCTTTGGATCGACAAAACCTTCCGGTTGCATCATATACAACTCTTCTTCCAAAAATCCATTCAGGAATGCAGTTTTGACATCCATCTGCCAAATTTCATAATCATAAAATGCGGCAATTGCTAACATGATTCGGACAGACTTAAGCATCGCTACGGGTGAGAAGGTCTCATCGTAGTCAACCCCTTGAACTTGTCGAAAACGTTTTGCGACAAGTCGAGCTTTGTAGACAGTAATATTACCGTCAGCATCGGTCTTCTTCTTGAAGATCCATTTATTCTCAATTGCTTGCCGTTCATCGGGCAAGTCAACCAAAGTCCATACTTTATTCTCATACATGGATCCCATCTCAGATTTCATGGCTTCAAGCCATTTTGCGGAATCTGGGCTCACCATCGCTTCTTCATAGTTCGTAGGTTCATCATGATCTAGCAGCATGACCTCCAGAACAGGATTACCGTACCACTCTAGCGCGGATCTCAATCTGGTTGATCTACGAGGTTCAGTAGTATCTTGGCCTGAAGTTTCATGATCATTATCATTAGCTTCCTCACTAATTGGTGTAGGTGTCGCAGAAACAGGTTTCTGTGATGTACTACTTTCCAATAAGGGAGCAGGTATAGTTACCTCGTCAAGTTCTACTTTCCCCCCACTCACATCTTTCGAGGGAAACTCCTTCTCCAGAAAGTTTCCGAACTTAGCAACAAAAGTCTTGCCTTTGGATCTGTGATGGAAGGTGTATCCAATAGTCTCCTTTGGATATCCTATGAAGACACATTTCTCTGATTTGGGTTCGAGCTTATCAGGTTGAAGCTTTTTCACATAAGCATCGCAGCCCCAAACTTTCAGAAACGACAACTTTGGTTTCTTGCCAAACCATAGTTCATAAGGCGTCGTCTCAACGGATTTTGATGGTGCCCTATTTAACGTGAATGCGTCCGTCTCTAAAGCATAACCCCAAAACGATAGCGGTAAATCAGTAAGAGACATCATAGATCGCACCATATCTAGTAAAGTACGATTACGACGTTCGGACACACCATTACGCTGTGGTGTTCCGGGTGGCGTGAGTTGCGAAACTATTCCGCATTGTTTCAAATGTACACCAAACTCGTAACTCAAATATTTTCCTCCACGATCAGATCGTAGAAACTTTATTTTCTTGTTACGATGATTTTCAACTTCACTCTGAAATTCTCTGAACTTTTCAAATGTTTCAGACTTATGTTTCATTAAGTAGATATACCCATATCTGCTTAAGTCATCTGTGAAGGTGAGAAAATAACGATATCCGCCATGAGCCTCAATATTCATCAGACCACATACATCTGTATGTATGATTTCCAACAAATCTGTTGCTCTCTCCATAGTACCGGAGAACGGTGTTTTAGTCATCTTGCCCATGAGGCACGGTTCACAAGTACCAAGTGATTCATAATCAAGTGGTTCCAAAAGTCCATCAGTATGGAGTTTCTTCATGCGCTTTACACCGATATGACCTAAACGGCAGTGCCACAAATAAGTTGCACCATCATTATCAACTCTGTGTCTTTTGGCTTCAACATTATGAATATGTGTGTCACTACTATCGAGATTCAATAAGAATAGAACACTCTTCAAGGGTGCATGACCATAAAAGATATTACTCATATAAATAGAACAACCATTATTCTCTGATTTAAATGAATAACCGTCTCGCATCAAACAAGATCCAGATATAATGTTCATGCTTAACGCTGGCACCAAATAACAATTATTTAGGTCTAATATTAATCCCGAAGGTAGATGTAGAGGTAGCGTGCCGACTGCGATCACATCGACTTTGGAACCGTTTCCCACGCGCATCGTCACCTCGTCCTTAGCCAATCTTCGCTTAATCCGTAGTCCCTGTTTCGAGTTGCAAATATTAGCAACAGAACCAGTATCAAATACCCAGGTGCTACTGCGAGCATTAGTAAGGTACACATCAATAACATGTATATCACATATACCTTTGTTCACCTTGCCATCCTTCTTATCCGCCAAATACTTGGGGCAGTTCTGCTTCTAGTGACCAGTCTGCTTGCAGTAGAAGCACTCAGTTTCAGGCTTAGGTCCAGACTTGGGTTTCTTCTCTTGAGCAGAAACTTGCTTGCTGTTCTTCTTGAAGTTCCCCTTCTTCTTCTTCCCTTTGCGCTTTTTCTTGAAACTAGTGGTCTTGTTGACCATCAACACTTGATGCTCCTTCTTGATTTCTACTTCTGCAGCCTTCAACATTGCGAAGAGCTCGGGAATAGTCTTATTCATCCCTTGCATATTATAGTTCATCACGAAGCTCTTGTAGCTTGGTGGTAGTGATTGGAGAATTCTGTCAATGACGCAATCATCTGGAAGATTAACTCCCATTTGAATCAAGTGATTATTATACCCAGACATTTTGAGTATATGCTCACTGACAGAACTGTTCTCCTCCATCTTGCAGCTATAGAACTTATTGGAGACTTCATATCTCTCAATCCGGGCATTTGCTTGAAATATTAACTTCAACTCCTGGAACATCTCATATGCCCCATGACGTTCAAAACGTCGTTGAAGTCCCGGTTCTAAGCCGTAAAGCATGGCACATTGAACTATCGAGTAGTCATCAGCTTTGCTCTGCCAGACGTTCATAACATCTGGTGTTGCTCCAGTAGCAGGCCTGGCACCCAGCGGTGCTTCCAGGACGTAATTCTTCTATGCAGCAATGAGGATAATCCTCAAGTTATGAACCCAGTCCGTGTAATTGCTACCATCATCTTTCAACTTTGCTTTCTCAAGGAACGCATTAAAATTCAACAGAACAACAGCACGGGCCATCTATCTACAATCAAACATACATAAGCAAGATACTATCAGGTACTAAGTTCATGATAAATTTAGGTTCAATTAATCATATTACTTAAGAACTCCCACTTAGATAGACATCCCTCTAATCCTCTAAGTGATTACATGATCCAAATCAACTAAACCATGTCCGATCATCACGTGAGATGGAGTAGTTTCATTGGTGAACATCACTATGTTGATCATATCTACTATATGATTCACGCTCGACCTTTCGGCCTCCGTGTTCTGAGGCCATATCTGTATATGCTTGGCTCGTCAAGTATAACCTGAGTATTCCACGTGTGCAACTGTTTTGCACCTGTTGTATTTGAATGTAGAGCCTATCACACCCGATCATCACGTGGTGTCTCAGCACGAAGAACTTTCGCAACGGTGCATACTCAGGGAGAACACTTCTTGATAATTTAGTGAGAGATCATCTTATAATGCTACCGTCAATCAAAGCAAGATAAGATGCATAAAAGATAAACATCACATGCAATCAATATAAGTGATTTGATATGGCCATCATCATCTTGTGCTTGTGATTTCCATCTCTGAAGCACCGTCGTGATCACCATTGTCACCGGCGCGACACCTTGATCTCCATCGTAGCATCGTTGTCGTCTCGCCAATCTTATGCTTCCACGACTATCGCTACCGCTTAGTGATAAAGTAAAGCATTACAACGCGATTGCATTGCATACAATAAAGCGACAACCATATGGCTCCTACCAGTTGCCGATAACTCGGTTACAAAACATGATCATCTCATACAATAAAATTTAGCATCTTGTCTTGACCATATCACATCACAACATGCCCTGCAAAAACAAGTTAGACGTCCTCTACTTTGTTGTTTGCAATTTTACGTGGCTGCTACGGGCTTAAGCAAGAACCAATCTTACCTACGCATCAAAACCACAACAATAGTTTGTCAAGTTGGTGCTGTTTTAACCTTCGCAAGGACCGGGCGTAGCCACACCCGGTTCAACTAAAGTTGGAGAAACTGTCACCCGCAGGCCACCTATGTGCAAAGCACGTCGGGAGAACCGGTCTCGCGTAAGCGTACGCGTAATGTCGGTCCGGGCCGCTTCGTCCAACAATACCGCCGAACCAAAGTATGACATGCTGGTAAGCATTATGACTTATATCGCCCACAACTCACTTGTGTTCTACTCGTGCATATAACATCAACACATAAAACCTAGGCTCGGATGCCACTGTTGGGGAACGTAGTAATTTCAAAAAAATTCCTACGCACACGCAAGATCATGGTGATGCATAGCAACGAGGGGGAGAGTGTGATCTACGTACCCTTGTAGATCGACAACGGAAGCGTTAGGTTGATGTAGTCGTATGTCTTCACGGCCCGACCGATCAAGCACCGAAACTACGCCACCTCCGAGTTCTAGCACACGTTCAGCTCGATGATGATCCCCGGACTTCGATCCAGCAAAGCGTCGGGGAAGAGTTCCGTCAGCACGACGGCGTGGTGACGATCTTGATGTACTAATGTCGCAGGGCTTTGCCTAAGCACTGCTACAATATTATCGAGGACTATGGTGGAAGGGGGAACCGCACACGGCTAAGAATATGATCATGTGGATCAACTTGTGTCTCTAGGGGGTGCCCCTGCCTCCATATATAAAGGCTCAAAGGGGGGGGGGGTGCGGCCGGCCAGGAGAGGCGCGCCAGGAAGGGTGACAAGGAGAGGGGGGCGGCCCCCCTCCCTCTGGGAGTAGGACTCCCCCCTTTCATAGTTGGAATAGGATTCGCGGAGGGGGGAAAAGAGGAAGGGGGCCGGCCCCCTCTCCTTGTCCTATTCGGACCAAGGGAGGGGAGGGGCGCGCGGCCCATCTCTGGCTACCTCTCCTCTCTTCCACTAAGGCCCACTAAGGCCCATATATCTCCCGGGGGGTTCCGGTAACCTTCCCGGTACTCCGGTAAAATCCCGATTTCACCCGGAACACTTCCGATATCCAAATATAGGCTTCCAATATATCATTCTTTATGTCTCGACCATTTCGAGACTCCTCGTCATGTCCGTGATCACATCCGGGACTCCGAACAACCTTCGGTACATCAAAACGCATAAACTCATAATATAACTGTCATCGAAACCTTAAGCATGCGAACCCTACGGGTTCGAGAACAATGTAGACATGACCGAGACATGTCTCCGGTCAATAACCAATAGCGGGACCTGGATGCCCATATTGGTTCCTACATATTCTACGAAGATCTTTTATCGGTCAGACCGCATAACAACTTACGTTGTTCCCTTTGTCATCGGTATGTTACTTGCCCGAGATTCGATCGTCGGTATCCAATACCTAGTTCAATCTCGTTACCGGCAAGTCTCTTTACTCGTTCCGTAATACATCATCTCGCAACTATCTCATTAGTTGCAATGCTTGCAAGGCTTAAGTGATGTGCATTACTGAGAGGGCCCAGAGATACCTCTCCGACGATCGGAGTGACAAATCCTAATCTCAAAATACGTCAACCCAACATGTACCTTTGGAGACACTTGTAGAGCACCTTTATAATCACCCAGTTACGTTGTGACGTTTGGTAGCACACAAAGTGTTCCTCCGGCACACGGGAGTTACATAATCTCATAGTCATAGGAACATGTATAAGTCATGAAGAAAGCAATAGCAACATACTAAATGATCGGGTGCTAAGCTAATGGAATGGGTCATGTCAATCAGATCATTCAACTAATGATGTGATCCCGTTAATCAAATGACATCTCTTTGTCCATGGTTAGGAAACATAACCATCTTTGATTAACGAGCTAGTCAAGTAGAGGCATACTAGTGACACTCTGTTTGTCTATGTATTCACACATGTATTATGTTTCCGGTTAATACAATTCTAGCATGAATAATAAACTTTTATCATGATATAAGGAAATAAATAATAACTTTATTATTGCCTCTAGGGCATATTTCCTTCACCGGAGACACGAATACCGCCTCTGCCGAAGACACCAATGGCACCGCCTGCGCGTTGTGCGAGTTGCTGGCCGTGAAGATGGGAACCGGGGGAGGCCCCTGTTGGCCGCCCGCAATCCATGTCGTCAGCCGAAGAATCAACATAGGCACCATGGCGTTGAGCGTCGTTCCCAGTTGTTGTTGCACTTGCTCTTGGACAATCTCCGGAATCCGCGCCACTTCTGCCTTGAGTGCTTCAACCTCGCGCGACTGGCTTTTCGAGCTGGTCTTTTTCTCCTTTCACCCATCATCGGTATAGTATGACGACCATTTTGTGGACAAGCCTTTGCCGGCCACACGACCAGCTGACGTCGGCTTACTGAGCTTATCCTTGTTTTTCATTACGTTCAATCCCCTATTTAAAGGGGTGTCAAAAGGGGAGCTCTAAGACGACCCCGCGCTACTGCTTTCATTGTCCTGCGGAAGGACGTGAACCATTTAGAAATATTGGGGATTAATTAGAATGCAACCATATGGAGCTAATTACGCGGGGGTGCATTCCCTACCAGAACAAGCTCAAGAGCCTTGGTCTTCGAATCCGTGGTAAGCTCCTTTGTTACCGGGTCCTCCTTGTACCGGGCCCTGAGAAAGTTCCTGGTCTGCTTGTCACGGTATTTCTCGAAGCGGGGCGGTAGGCCTTGCTTGGCACGCTCCGCGTCCTCCTCCCATATAGGCTCCGCCACTCTGTAACCGCCGGGACGGAGTTGGTGGACCCCTAAGTTCAACTTCCGCATTTCTTTCCCCCACTGACTTGATTCGGAGGTTGCGCTGCTCTCGCACTTGATCTTGAACTCCTTGTAGTCATCTTCGCTCATCAAAGGATATTTCGCCTTGATCTTCTCATAAATATCACCTTTTTTCAATCATTTCCTTCACCGTGCTTTCCAAGTAGACATAGCCGTGCTCATCCTCGTGAGGGCGGCACCGTTCGCTTTATTCCCTGAGAGGCGTGTGTTTGCAAACTCAGCGGGGAACTTGTATCGTTCGTGCAGCTTCGTGAAGAGGAGGCTGCGCAAATTCCCTCGGTCCTTAGGCCTTAGGTTCTCGGTGTTGATCGAGACGGTGCTCCAGAGAATGCACCCGAGCTGAACCGAGTACGCCTTGACTACGTGTTTGGGCGCCGTCAGATGCCCGTCGGAGTTCACTTCAGTAAATTCCTCCCTGACGGTGCCAAGCATGCTCGGGCGCCGGTCCTTCCGTTGCCTCTTCGGTTGGCTGCCATCTGTGCGTGCGCTGCCATCATCAGTGGTGGCATCCGCGGCGCCATCATTAGTGGTGTCATCCCCGACGCCACTAGGGGTTGTGTATTCAGGATCGGTGTCTTCCGCGACGTCCTCATAGCGGTGAGGTTCTTCCTCCAACTTCTGGGACAGCTCCCAGAATTGCTTGCCGCCCGAACCGCCGGCCTCATCATTGTGGGTCATGTTTCGCTCTAAATAGGAAAAAAGTTTGGTCAAAAAGTTGGTTATTTTCAAGGAACAAGATCATGGTCTCATCATTTAGGGTTTTTCGACACCGAGGCATCCTAAAAGCTAAGCTTTTATCATTTAGGGTTTGTCGACGCTGAGGCACCCTAAAAGCCTAAGCATACATTATTTAGGTTCTCATCGACACCGAGGCACCCTATAGAAGCCAAGTTAAGTTTTCATCATTTAGGGTTTATCGACGCCGAGGCACCCTAGGTTGGGCCTATTCACTTGGCTCTATTGCCACCTATGTTGGGTTTATCATCTAGGGTTTATCGATGCTAAGGAGAATTCTAAGTTGGGCCTAATCACTTGGCTCTATTGCCACCTATGGTTTAATGCAGCAAGAATGGCAGGGCAGTTGATCCTACTTAACTAAGTACTAAGATACCTCGGCCCATGCATTAGTCGCAAGTACCCCATATGTGCTATTTTTAGCAAAGTCATGCTAAAATTTACGGAAAATTTCAGCATGACCTTTGCTGAAAATAGGACATATGGAGTACCCGAATTTGCCGGAACGGAAGTTAATCGACATTCCGGCAAACTCAAAGGCCTCTCGGGGTACAGCAGCAGCATCACAAGTTGACAAAATTCCCAAGTAGTACAACGGCAGCATCACAAGTAGTACCAATGAACATATAGTCCAGCAAGTTGAAAAAGCTGAAGTTCTCAGCATGAAGAATCACACAACACATCACCTACATTATGATGATACATTTGGAGATTGCACATACAGTTTTCACATAAGCATAATTGTTCTGGAGATTGCACATACAGTTTTTGACAGCACAACACCTATGACAGCACATACAGTTTTCGTTACTGCTCCCAAATGAAATGACACTTTGACATGGCTGCAATTTTCACTGTCTACTTATCTGCAATTTTTCAGTGTCTGCTTAGGAGAAATAGGTTTCAAACTTCAGCTTGCTTTGTATAAGGAGAGTAAAAAACTATCTAAGGAGTTCTTCAAGTTCAAGTTACAGCCTGCATGACATTTTCCTACACAATGCTTGTTGTAAATAATTACTTAAAGTAAACACTTTTTTATCTTAGCCTACTTACAACAGAATGCCTATCTTTCTGGTTTTCCAATTCCTTTTGTTTCATTTTCAACATTGCTCTATTTGTAATTAATAGCACTGTTCAAGAAATCTGTATATGCAATCTACAGAGATCCCCCTCCTGACTTTTAGACTGATTTTCCATCAAAATTGAAAATAGTTACACTAAGTTTCAAAATAAAAAAAAATACACTTCTCAGTTTTACAAACTGAAAATTACTCTAAAACTGAAACTTTAACTCACTTTTAGACTGAATTTTTACTCCAAGAGTTTTTATATTCAGATCACTTTAACTGAATTTTACATTGAGTTTATATTGAATTTTAAACTTTCTTGCAATATAAGCTTGCCGTACACTTTATATTCAGATCAGGAGCCAAGCTCTAAAATTGAATTTTTAACTGAATTTTTACGACTGCATCTGTTTCAATTTCAGTTTCAGATAAAGTTTATATTCAGATCAGGAGACTGACTTTCAAACTGACTTTATATTCAGTTTCAGGTACGGACATCAGAGAATCTACAGCGAGGGGTGGCCGGCGCGGTGAGCACGAGCCCGCAGGCACAAACGGCGACTAAATAAGGAGAAAAGCAAGGGAATCGATGGAGACGCTCACCGCGGAGCTGGGGAAGGAGACGGCGAGGCCGAGGGTGGTCGGGGCAGCGCGGATCGACGCCGAGAAGCAGTGGTCGGTGATGAGGAAGAAGAGGTCGATGCGCTCGATCCTTGATGACCCCGCTCCAATCCGTGGACGTAGGCGATGAAGGTGATGATGCTGTTGCTCCTGGGGCAGCTCCTAGGCACGACGACGGAGGACAGGGCGGTCGGTGGCCGCGGTGACGCGCGGCGGCTGCGCTCGGGGTGGAGGGAAGGAGCGGGGCAGGCCGTCGGCGGCGAGGACCGAGAGGGTGATTGAGGAGTGGAGGGAAGGAGCAGGGCAGGCGTCGGTGGCGAGGACCGAGACGGCGAGGCGGGGCGCGGGGGTCGTCGGGCGACTAGGGAGGAATGCATCTGGCGAGAGGGGAGTGAATCTGGCGAGGGAGGGACGAAGGGATCGGGCGACTAGGGGGGAAGATTACTAATGGCGCACCCCCTCGCGGTGCGCCATTAGTATGTTTTTTTGATAGCAATGGCGCACCCCCGAGACGGTGCGCCATTAGTATTCTTTTTTAGATAGCAATGGCGCACCAGCCAGCCATGCGCCATAAGTAAGATCTTTTTATTATTATTTTGTTGCATCTAATAATTTAATAGAAAATGAATATGAATATGAAACAGTAATAAATTTTTATAAAAACAGTAATAATTTTTTTAAAAATATCATCAGATTTGTTATTTGAAAATATTTATGAATATAAAAAATATTATCAAATTTGTTATTTGAAAATATAACCAATTTTTTTTGAAAATATAATCAAATTTGTTTTTTTGGATTTTTAGTTGCATTTATTTGTGAAGGTGGAGCGGGGGAGGGTACGGGGGTCGTCGGCGGTGGTGGAGCGGGGGAGGGTGCGGGGGGGGGGGGGGTGCTCGGCGGCGAGGGGGATCTGGCAAGGGGGATCAGGCGAGGGGGGATAGCGATCGAGATGGAGGGGGATCGAGATCGAGTGTCCTCATGAATATTCAATATCTTTTCATGAATTCAAAAAGTGCCCATGAAATTTAAAAATATTCATAATAGTTCAAAAGGTGCCCATGAAATACAATCGAGAAATGAAGACTACAATTTAAATACAATCGATCTTAGCTAGCTAGCTATCTGTTCACAATCTTCTTGCCCTTCTTTTTCGCAAATGGAGTTCTTTTGTGGAACGAACGTCCTTTAGGTAGGGTGGTCCTGCTTCTTCTTGTGGTGTATGCTGCTACTTCATCATCGTCGTCATGTTCGATCTTCGGGTCGCCGTACTTGTCGAAGTCTTGCTCATTGGCTACTCCATCCATTCCGTTGATCTTCCTTTTGCCTCTCCTCACGACAACACGACTCGGCTTTGACGGGTCGGTAATGAAGAAGCATTGGTCCACTTGGGAAGCCAATACCCATGGCTCATTTTTCGCGGTGACGTTTGCGCCTGCGGTCTTGGATTTGGCTTCTGGTAAAACCATGGTGGTGAAATACCGGTATTCTTTTAGGACGCTCTTGGCCCATCTGACACGGAACATCGGGACCTTCTCTCCAGCGTAGCTCAGCTCCCAAATCTCCTCGATCCTTTCGTAGTATCTGTCCTTGTCGTTACCGGTGTAGGATTCCATCGTTACCCCGGAGTTCTGATAACCATCGCTCTTCATGTCCTTGTCCTCGGTGTAGAATGTGTAGCCGTTGATATCGTACGCCTCATAGGTCATCAGGTTGTGCTCGGCGCCCTGTGACAAGGCGAATATGAGTTGTTCTTCCGCGGAAGAATCCTCATGTAAAGGGTACGACAGAAGCTTCTGCTTGAACCAACGCGTGAAACATGAGTTGTGCTCTTTGATTATATCTCCGTCCGTCCTCTGTTGGCCTCGGTGTCAGTGTCAAAACCGGCGGATCTCGGGTAGGGGGTCCCGAACTGTGCGTCTAGGCCGGACGGTAACAGGAGACAAGGAACACGAAGTTTTACCCAGGTTCGGGCCCTCTCGATGGAGGTAAAACCCTACGTCCTGCTTGATTAATATTGATGATATGGGTAGTACAAGAGTAGATCTACCACGAGATCGAGGAGGCTAAACCCTAGAAGCTAGCCTATGGTATGATTGTTGATGTGTACGTTGTCCTACGGACTAAAACCCTCCGGTTTATATAGACACCTGATAGGGTTAGGGTTACATAGAGTCGGTTACAATGGTAGGAGATCTACATATCCGTATCACCAAGCTTGCGTTCCACGCCAAGGAAAGTCCCTTCCGGACAGGGGACACAGTCTTCAATCTTGGTTCTTCATAGTCCAGGAGTCCGGCTGAAGGTATAGTCCCGCAATCCGAACACCCCCTAATCCAGGACTCCCTCAGTAGTGTTGGGGATTGAAGCAGAAATTTAAAATTTTCTACACATCACCAAGATCAATCTATGGAGTAATCTAGCAACGAGGGGAAGGAGAGTGCATCTACATACCCTTGTAGATCGCTAAGCGGAAGCGTTGCAAGAACGCGGATGAAGGAGTCGTACTCGAAGCGATTCAGATCGCGGTTGATTCCGATCTAAGCACCGAACCACGGCGTCTCCACGTTCAACACACGTGCAGCCCGGTGACGTCTCCTACGCCTTGATCCAGCAAGGGGAGAAGGAGAGGTTGGGGAAGACTCCATCCAGTAGCAGCACGACGACGTGGTGGTGGTGGAGGAGTGCGGAACTCCAGCAGGGCTTCACCAAGCACTACGAGAGACGAGGAGGGAGAGGGGTAGGGCTGCGTCAACAGGGGAAGAACTTCGTGTGTTGGGCTGCCCCTTTGCCTCCACTATATATAGGGGGAGAGGGAGGGCTGCACCCCCACCTAGGGTTCCCACCCCAAGGGGTGCGGCAGCCCTAGATCCCATCTAGGGTGGCAGCCACAAGGGGGAGAGGGGGAGGCGCACCTGGGGTGGGCCTTAGGGCCCATCTGCCCTAGGGTTTGCCCCCTTCCCCTCTTGGAGGCACCTTGGGCCTTGGTGGGAGGCACCCTAGCCCACCCAGGGGCTGGTCCCTTCCCACTATTGGCCCATGTATGCCTCCGGGGCTGGTGGCCCCACCTGGTGGACCCCCGGACCCCTCCGGTGATGCCCGGAACACTTCCGGTGGCCAAAACCATACTTCCTATATATCAATCTTTACCTTCGGACCATTCCGGAACTCCTTGTGACATCCGGGATCTCATCCGGGACTCCGAACAACATTCGGTAACCGCGTACATACTTTCCCTATAACCCTAGCGTCATCGAACCTTAAGTGTGTAGACCCTACGGGTTCGGGAGTCATGTAGACATGGCCGAGACAACTCTCCGGTCAATAACCAACAGCGGGATCTGGATACCCATGTTGGCTCCTACATGTTCCACGATGATCTCATCGAATGAACCACGATGTCAAGGATTCAATCAATCCCGTATACAATTCCCTTTGTCTAGCGGTACGATACTTGCCCGAGATTCGATCGTCGGTATCCCGATACCTTGTTCAATCTCGTTACCGGCAAGTCTCTTTACTCATTTCATAACACATCATCCCGTGATCAACTCCTTGGTCACATTGTGCACATTATGATGATGTCCTACCGAGTGGGCCCAGAGATACCTCTCCATTTACACGGAGTGACAAATCCCAGTCTCGATTCGTGCCAACCCAACAGACACTTTCGGAGATACCTATAGTGAACCTTTATAGCCACCCAGTTACGTTGTGACGTTTGGTACACCCAAAGCATTCCTACAGTATCCGGGAGTTGCACAATCTCATGGTCGAAGGAAATGATACTTGACATTAGAAAAGCTTTAGCATACGAACTACACGATCTTTGTGCTAGGCTTAGGATTGGGTCTTGTCCATCACATCATTCTCCTAATGATGTGATCCCGTTATCAACGACATCCAATGTCCATGGTCAGGAAACCGTAACCATCTATTGATCAATGAGCTAGTCAACTAGAGGCTTACTAGGGACATGGTGTTGTCTATGTATCCACACATGTATCTGAGTTTCCTATCAATACAATTCTAGCATGGATAATAAACGATTATCATGAACAATGAAATATAATAATAATAACTAATTTATTATTGCCTCTAGGGCATATTTCCAACAGTCTCCCACTTGCACTAGAGTCAATAATCTAGTTCACATCGCCATGTGATTAACACTCACAGGTCACATCGCCATGTGACCAACATCCAAAGAGTTTACTAGACTCAATAATCTAGTTCACATCACTATGTGATTAACACTCAATGAGTTCTAGGTTTGATCATGTTATGCTTGTGAGAGAGGTTGTAGTCAACGGGTCTTGCCATATTCAGATCCCTATGTATTTCGCAAAACTTTATGTCATATCGTAGATGCTGCTACCACGTTCCACTTGGAGCTATTCCAAATTGTTGCTCCATTATACGTATCCGGTATCTCTACTCAGAGCTATCCAGATAGGTGTTAAGCTTGCATCAACGTAACTCTTTACGTCGAACTCTTTATCACCTCCATAACTGAGAAACATTTCCTTATTCCTCTAAGGATCATTTTGACCGCTATCTGGTGATCTACTCCTAGATCACCTTTGTACCCTCTTGCCAGACATGTGGCAAGGCACACATCAGGTGCGGTACTTCAGCATGGCATACCGTATAGAGCCTATGACAAGAGCATAGGGGACGACCTTCGTCCTTCTTCTTTCTTCTGCCGTGGTCAAGCTTGGAGTCTTACTCAACTTCACACCTTACAACTCAGGTAAGAACCCCTTCTTTGACTGATCTATTTTGAACTCCTTCAAAACATGTCAAGGTGTGTGTTCTTTGAAAGTATCATCAGACGTCTTGATCTATTTCTATAGATCTTGATGCCCAATATTTAAGCATCTTTATCCAGGTCTTCCTTTGAAAAACACTCTTCAAACAACCATTTATGCTTTCCAGAAATTCTACATCATTTCGAATCAACAATATGTCATCCACATATACTTATCAGAAATGTTGTAGTGCTCCCACTCACTTTCTTGTAAATGCAAGTTTCTAGCAAACATTGTATAAACCTAAAAGCTTTGATCACTCCATCAAAACATATATTCTGATTCCGAGATGCTTGCTCTAGTCCATAGAAGGATTGCTGGAGCCAGCATACCTTTTAGCATCCTTAGTATCGACAAAACCTTTTATTATATCACATACAACTTTTCTTACGAAAACTGGTAAGAAAACTTGTTTTGACATCCATCTGTAAGATTTCATAATCGAAAAATACAGCTAATGCTAACATGATTCCGACGGACTTAAGCATCGCTACGGGTGAGAAATTCTCATCGTAGTCAACTCCTTGAACTTGTGAAAAGACTCTTTCCCACTAGTCGAGCTTCATAGATGGTAACATTACCGCCCGCGTCCGTCTTCTTCTTAAAGATCCATTTATCTCAACGGCTTGCCGATCATCGGGCAAGTCCACCAAAGTCCATACTTTGTTCTGATATATGGATCCTATCTCGGATTTCATGGCTTCTAACCATTTGTCGGAATATGGGCCCACCATCGCTTCTCCATAGCTCGTAGGTTCATTGTTGTCTAACAACATGATATCTAAGACATGATTATCGTACCACTCAGGAGTAGTACATATCCTTGTCGACCTACGAGGTTCGATAGCAACTTGATCCGAAGCTTCATGATCACTATCATTAACTTCCTCTTCAACAGACGTAAGCACCACAGAAAACATCTTTCTGTGTTGCATCACTCTCTGGTTGAAGTAAAGGTTCGACAACCTCATCAAGTTCTATCTTCCTCCCACTCAATTCTTTCGAGAGAAACTCCTTCTCGAGAAAGGACCCGTTCTTAGCGACAAACAATTTGCCCTCGGATCTGAGATAGAAGGTATACCCAACTGTCACCCTTGGGTATCCTATGAAGATGTGTTTGTCCGCTTTGGGTTCGAGCTTCTCCGGCTGAAGCCTTAAGCATCGCAGCCCCAAACATTAAGAAACGACAACTTTGGTTTCTTACCAAACCAATGTTCATACGACGTCGTCTCAACGGACTTAGATGGTGTCCTATCTAAAGTGAATGCAGTTGTCTCTAACGCATAACCTCAAAATGAAAACGGTAGATTGATAAGAGACATCATAGATCGCACCATATCTCATAGTGTTCGATTACGACGTCTGGACACACCATTACCTTGTGGTGTTCCAGGTGGCTTCAACTGTGAAACAATTCCACAATGTCTTAAGTGATTGCCAAACTCATAACTCAGAAAATCCCCCTTTGATCAGATCGTAGGAACATGATCTTATTGTTATGATGATTCTTAACTTCACTCTAAAATCGCTTGAACTTTTCAAACGTTTCAGACTTGTGCTTCATTAAGTAGATATACCTATATCTACCTAAATCGTCAGTGAAGATGAGAAAATAGCGATATCCACCGCACGCTTCAATTCTCATTGGATCACACGTATCAGCATGCATGATTTCCAACAAGTCACTTGCCCGTTTCATTGTACCTGTAAACGGGGTCTTAGTCATCCTGCCCATGAGGCATGGCTCGCATGTGTCAAGTGATTCAAAAACAAGTGACTCCAAACATCCATCGACATGGAGTTTCTTCATGCATCTTACGCCAATATGACCTAAGCGGCAGTGCCACAAGGAAGTGGTACTATCATTATTAACTCTACATCTTTTGGCGTGAACATGTGTATACGACCGAGATTCACCGAACCATTCACATAGGGTGCATGACCATGAAAGGTATCATTCATGTAAACAGAATAACCATTATTCTCTAACTTAAATGAATGACCGTATTGCAATGAACATGATCTAATCATATTCATGCTCAACGTAGACACATGATAACATTTATCTAGGTTCAATACTAATCCCGAAGGCAGATGCAGCGTGCGATGGTGATCTCATCAACTTTGGAAACACTTCCAACACACATCGTCACCTCGCCCTTAGCCAGTCTCCGTTTAGTTCGTAGCTTTTGCTTCAAGTCACCACTGATAGCAACTGAACCGGTATCCAATACCCAGGTGCTACCAGGAGTACTAGTGAGGTACACATTAATAACACGTATATACTTTGTTGAAGTTTCCAGCCTTCTTATCTACCATGCATTTGGGGTAATTCCGCTACCAGTGACCGTTCCCCTTACAATAGAAGCACCTAGTCTCGGGTTTGGGTTCAACCTTGGGTTCCTTCACTGGAGCGGCAACTGGTTTGCCATCCATGAAGTTTCCCTTCTAGCCCTTGCCCTTCTTGAAACCAGTGGTCTTGTTAATCCATCAACACTTGATGCTCCTTCTTGATTTCTACCTTTTGCGGTCTTAAGCACCGTGAACAGTTCCGGGATCAACTCCATCCCTTGCATGTCATAGTTCATCACGAAGATCTAGTAGCTTAGTGATAGTGGCTAGAGAACTCTATCAATCACTATCTTATCTGGAAGTTTAACTCCCACTTAATTTAAGTGATTGTAGCACCCAGACATTCTGAGCACATGCTTACTAGTTGAGCTATTCTCCTCCATCTTGTTGGCTAAAGAACTTGTCAGAGGTCTCACACCTCTCAACACGGGCATGAGCCTCAAATCCCAATTTCAGCTCTTGGAACATCTCATATGTCTTATGGCGTTCAAAACGTCATTGGAATCCCGATTCTAAGCCGTAAAGTATGGTGCACTAAACTATCGAGTAGTCATCAGGATGTGTCTGTCAGGTGTTCACAACATCCACAGACGATGTTGTAGGGGTTTGCACATCGAGCGGTGCATCAAAGACGTAAGCCTTCTGTGTAGCAGTGAGGACACTCCTCGGACTACGGACCTAGTCCGCATCATTGCTTACAATATCTTTCAACTTGGTCTTTCTCTAGGAATGTATTGAAATAGAGAGCTACAACGTGAGCTATTCATCTACAACATATTTGCGAAGACAATTTAGACTATGTTCATGATAATTGAGTTCATCTAATCAAATTATTTAATGAACTCCCACTCAGATAGACATCCCTCTAGTCATCTAAGTGAAACATGATCCGAATTGACTAGGTCGTGTCCTATCATCACGTGAGACGGACTAGTCAACATCGGTGAACATCTTCATGTTGATCGTATCTTCTATACGACTCATGCTCGACCTTTCGGTCTTCCGTGTTCCGAGGCCATGTCTGTACATGCTAGGCTCGTCAAGTCAACCTAAGTGTATTGCGTGTGTAAATCTGGCTTACACCCGTTGTATTCGAACGTTAGAATCTATCACAGCCGATCATCACGTGGTGCTTCGAAACAACGAACCTTCGCAATGGTGCACAGTTAGGGAGAACACTTTCTTGAAATTATTACGAGGGATCATCTTATTTAAGCTACCGTCGTTCTAAGCAAATAAGATGTAAAACATGATAAACATCACATGCAATCAAATAGTGACATGATATGGCCAATATCATTTTCCTCCTTTTGATCTCCATCTTCGGGGCTCCATGATCATCGTTGTCACCGGCATGACACCATGATCTCCATCATCGTGTCTTCTTGAAGTTGTCTCGTCATCTATTACTTCTACTACTATGGCTAACGCTTGAGCAATAAAGTAAAGTAATTACATGACGTTTATGTTGACACGCAGGTCATAAATAAATTAAGACAACTCCTATGGCTCCTGCCGGTTGTCATACTCATCGACATGCAAGTCGTGATCCCTATTACAAGAACATGATCAATCTCATACATCACATATATCATTCATCACATCCTTTTGGCCATATCACATCACAAGGCATATGCTGCAAAAACAAGTTAGACGTCCTCTAATTGTTGCTGCAAGTTTTTACGTGGCTGCTATAGGTTTCTAGCAAGAACGTTTCTTACCTACGCGAAAACCACAAGGTGATATGCCAATTTCTATTTACCCTTCATAAGGACCCTTTTTATCGAATCCGATCCGACTAAAGTGGGAGAGACAGACACCCGCTAGCCACCTTATGCAACTAGTGCATGTCAGTCGGTGGAACCAGTCTCACGTAAGCGTACGTGTAAGGTCGGTCCGGGCCGCTTCATCCCACGATGCCGCCGAATCAAGATAAGACTAGTAACGGCAAGTAAATTGACAATATCGACGCCCACAACTGCTTTGTGTTCTACTCGTGCATAGAAACTACGCATAGACCTAGCTCTAATACCACTGCTGGGGATCAAAGCAGAAATTTAAAATTTTCTATGCATCACCAAGATCAATCTATGGAGTAATCTAGCAACGAGGGGAAGGAGAGTGCATCTACATACCCTTGTAGATCGCTAAGCGGAAGCGTTGCAAGAACGCTGATGAAGGAGTCGCACTCGAAGCGATTCAGATCGTGGTTTATTCCGATCTAAGCGCCGAACCACGGCGCCTCCGCGTTCAACACACGTGTAGCCCGGTGACGTCTCCTACGCCTTGATCCAGCAAGGGGAGAAGGAGAGGTTGGGGAAGACTCCGTCCAGCAGCAGCACGACGGCGTGGTGGTGGTGGAGGAGCGCGGAACTCCAGCAGGGCTTCGCCAAGCACTACGAGAGACGAGGAGGGAGAGGGGTAGGGCTGCGCCAACAGGGGAAGAACTTCGTGTGTTGGGCTGCCCCTTTGCCTCCACTATATATAGGGGAGAGGGAGGGCTGCGCCCCCACCTAGGGTTCCCACCCCAAGGGGTGCGGCAGCCCTAGATCCCATCTAGGGTGGCAGCCACAAGGGGGAGAGGGGGATGCGCACCTGGGGTGGGCCTTAGGGCCCATCTGCCCTAGGGTTTGCCCCTTCCCCTCTTGGAGGCGCCTTGGCCTTGGTGGGAGGCACCCCAGCCCACCTAGGGGCTGGTCCCTTCCCACTATTGGCCCATGTATGCCTCCGGGGCTGGTGGCCCCACCTGGTGGACCCCCGGACCCCTCCGGTGGTCCCGGTACACTACCGGTGATGCCCGGAACACTTCCGGTGGCCAAAAGCATACTTCCTATATATCAATCTTTACCTCCGGACCATTCCAAAACTCCTCGTGACGTCCGGGATCTCATCCGGGACTCCGAACAACATTCGGTAACTGCATACATACTTTCCCTATAACCCTAGCGTCATCGAACCTTAAGTGTGTAGACCCTACGGGTTCGGGAGTCATGTAGACATGGCCGAGACAACTCTCCGGTCAATAACCAACAGCGGGATCTGGATACCCATGTTGGCTCCTACATGTTCCACGATGATCTCATCGGATGAACCATGATGTCAAGGATTCAATCAATCCCGTATACAATTCCCTTTGTCTAGCGGTACGATACTTGCCCGAGATTCGATCGTCGGTATCCCGATACCTTGTTCAATCTCATTACCGGCAAGTCTCTTTACTTGTTTCGTAACACATCATCCCGTGATCAACTCCTTGGTCACATTGTGCACATTATGATGATGTCCTACCGAGCGGGCCCAGAGATACCTCTCCGTTTACACGAAGTGACAAATCCCAGTCTCGATTCGTGCCAACCCAACAGACACTTTCGGAGATACCTGTAGTGAACCTTTATAGCCACCCAGTTACGTTGTGACGTTTGGTATACCCAAAGCATTCCTACGGTATCCGGGAGTTGCACAATCTCATGGTTTATGGAAATGATACTTGACATTAGAAAAGCTTTAGCATACGAACTACACGATCTTTGTGCTAGGCTTAGGATTGGGTCTTGTCCATCACATCATTCTCCTAATGATGTGATCCCGTTATCAACGACATCCAATGTCCATGGTCAGGAAACCGTAACCATCTATTGATCAACGATCTAGTCAACTAGAGGCTTACTAGGGACATGGTGTTGTCTATGTATCCACATATGTATCTGAGTTTCCTATCAATACAATTCTAGCATGGATAATAAACGATTATCATGAACAATGAAATATAATAATAATAACTAATTTATTATTGCCTCTAGGGCATATTTCCAACAGTCTCCCACTTGCACTAGAGTCAATAATCTAGTTCACATCGCCATGTGATTAACACTCACAGGTCACATCGCCATGTGACCAACATCCAAAGAGTTTACTAGACTCAATAATCTAGTTCACATCACTATGTGATTAACACTCAATGAGTTCTAGGTTTGATCATGTTATGCTTGTGAGAGAGGTTGTAGTCAACGGGTCTTGCCATATTCAGATCCCTATGTATTTCGCAAAACTTTATGTCATATCGTAGATGCTGCTACCACGTTCCACTTGGAGCTATTCCAAATTGTTGCTCCATTATACGTATCCGGTATCTCTACTCAGAGCTATCCAGATAGGTGTTAAGCTTGCATCAACGTAACTCTTTACGTCGAACTCTTTATCACCTCCATAACTGAGAAACATTTCCTTATTCCTCTAAGGATCATTTTGACCGCTATCTGGTGATCTACTCCTAGATCACCTTTGTACCCTCTTGCCAGACATGTGGCAAGGCACACATCAGGTGCGGTACTTCAGCATGGCATACCGTATAGAGCCTATGACAAGAGCATAGGGGACGACCTTCGTCCTTCTTCTTTCTTCTGCCGTGGTCAAGCTTGGAGTCTTACTCAACTTCACACCTTACAACTCAGGTAAGAACCCCTTCTTTGACTGATCTATTTTGAACTCCTTCAAAACATGTCAAGGTGTGTGTTCTTTGAAAGTATCATCAGACGTCTTGATCTATTTCTATAGATCTTGATGCCCAATATTTAAGCAGCTTTATCCAGGTCTTCCTTTGAAAAACACTCTTCAAACAACCATTTATGCTTTCTAGAAATTCTACATCATTTCGAATCAACAATATGTCATCCACATATACTTATCAGAAATGTTGTAGTGCTCCCACTCACTTTCTTGTAAATGCAAGTTTCTAGCAAACATTGTATAAACCTAAAAGCTTTGATCACTCCATCAAAACATATATTCTGATTCCGAGATGCTTGCTCTAGTCCATAGAAGGATTGCTGGAGCCAGCATACCTTTTAGCATCCTTAGTATCGACAAAACCTTTTATTATATCACATACAACTTTTCTTACGAAAACTGGTAAGAAAACTTGTTTTGACATCCATCTGTAAGATTTCATAATCGAAAAATACAGCTAATGCTAACATGATTCCGACGGACTTAAGCATCGCTACGGGTGAGAAATTCTCATCGTAGTCAACTCCTTGAACTTGTGAAAAGACTCTTTCCCACTAGTCGAGCTTCATAGATGGTAACATTACCGCCCGCGTCCGTCTTCTTCTTAAAGATCCATTTATCTCAACGGCTTGCCGATCATCGGGCAAGTCCACCAAAGTCCATACTTTGTTCTGATATATGGATCCTATCTCGGATTTCATGGCTTCTAACCATTTGTCGGAATATGGGCCCACCATCGCTTCTCCATAGCTCGTAGGTTCATTGTTGTCTAACAACATGATATCTAAGACATGATTATCGTACCACTCAGGAGTAGTACATATCCTTGTCGACCTACGAGGTTCGATAGCAACTTGATCCGAAGCTTCATGATCACTATCATTAACTTCCTCTTCAACAGACGTAAGCACCACAGAAAACATCTTTCTGTGTTGCATCACTCTCTGGTTGAAGTAAAGGTTCGACAACCTCATCAAGTTCTATCTTCCTCCCACTCAATTCTTTCGAGAGAAACTCCTTCTCGAGAAAGGACCCGTTCTTAGCGACAAACAATTTGCCCTCGGATCTGAGATAGAAGGTATACCCAACTGTCACCCTTGGGTATCCTATGAAGATGTGTTTGTCCGCTTTGGGTTCGAGCTTCTCCGGCTGAAGCCTTAAGCATCGCAGCCCCAAACATTAAGAAACGACAACTTTGGTTTCTTACCAAACCAATGTTCATACGACGTCGTCTCAACGGACTTAGATGGTGTCCTATCTAAAGTGAATGCAGTTGTCTCTAACGCATAACCTCAAAATGAAAACGGTAGATTGATAAGAGACATCATAGATCGCACCATATCTCATAGTGTTCGATTACGACGTCTGGACACACCATTACCTTGTGGTGTTCCAGGTGGCTTCAACTGTGAAACAATTCCACAATGTCTTAAGTGATTGCCAAACTCATAACTCAGAAAATCCCCCTTTGATCAGATCGTAGGAACATGATCTTATTGTTATGATGATTCTTAACTTCACTCTAAAATCGCTTGAACTTTTCAAACGTTTCAGACTTGTGCTTCATTAAGTAGATATACCTATATCTACCTAAATCGTCAGTGAAGATGAGAAAATAGCGATATCCACCGCACGCTTCAATTCTCATTGGATCACACGTATCAGCATGCATGATTTCCAACAAGTCACTTGCCCGTTTCATTGTACCTGTAAACGGGGTCTTAGTCATCCTGCCCATGAGGCATGGCTCGCATGTGTCAAGTGATTCAAAAACAAGTGACTCCAAACATCCATTGACATGGAGTTTCTTCATGCATCTTACGCCAATATGACCTAAGCGGCAGTGCCACAAGGAAGTGGTACTATCATTATTAACTCTACATCTTTTGGCGTGAACATGTGTATACGACCGAGATTCACCGAACCATTCACATAGGGTGCATGACCATGAAAGGTATCATTCATGTAAACAGAATAACCATTATTCTCTAACTTAAATGAATGACCGTATTGCAATGAACATGATCTAATCATATTCATGCTCAACGTAGACACATGATAACATTTATCTAGGTTCAATACTAATCCCGAAGGCAGATGCAGCGTGCGATGGTGATCTCATCAACTTTGGAAACACTTCCAACACACATCGTCACCTCGCCCTTAGCCAGTCTCCGTTTAGTTCGTAGCTTTTGCTTCAAGTCACCACTGATAGCAACTGAACCGGTATCCAATACCCAGGTGCTACCAGGAGTACTAGTGAGGTACACATTAATAACACGTATATACTTTGTTGAAGTTTCCAGCCTTCTTATCTACCATGCATTTGGGGTAATTCCGCTACCAGTGACCGTTCCCCTTACAATAGAAGCACCTAGTCTCGGGTTTGGGTTCAACCTTGGGTTCCTTCACTGGAGTGGCAACTGGTTTGCCATCCATGAAGTTTCCCTTCTAGCCCTTGCCCTTCTTGAAACCAGTGGTCTTGTTAATCCATCAACACTTGATGCTCCTTCTTGATTTCTACCTTTTGCGGTCTTAAGCACCGTGAACAGTTCCGGGATCAACTCCATCCCTTGCATGTCATAGTTCATCACGAAGATCTAGTAGCTTAGTGATAGTGGCTAGAGAACTCTATCAATCACTATCTTATCTGGAAGTTTAACTCCCACTTAATTTAAGTGATTGTAGCACCCAGACATTCTGAGCACATGCTTACTAGTTGAGCTATTCTCCTCCATCTTGTTGGCTAAAGAACTTGTCAGAGGTCTCACACCTCTCAACACGGGCATGAGCCTCAAATCCCAATTTCAGCTCTTGGAACATCTCATATGTCTTATGGCGTTCAAAACGTCATTGGAATCCCGATTCTAAGCCGTAAAGTATGGTGCACTAAACTATCGAGTAGTCATCAGGATGTGTCTGTCAGGTGTTCACAACATCCACAGACGATGTTGTAGGGGTTTGCACATCGAGCGGTGCATCAAAGACGTAAGCCTTCTGTGTAGCAGTGAGGACACTCCTCGGACTACGGACCTAGTCCGCATCATTGCTTACAATATCTTTCAACTTGGTCTTTCTCTAGGAATGTATTGAAATAGAGAGCTACAACGTGAGCTATTCATCTACAACATATTTGCGAAGACAATTTAGACTATGTTCATGATAATTGAGTTCATCTAATCAAATTATTTAATGAACTCCCACTCAGATAGACATCCCTCTAGTCATCTAAGTGAAACATGATCCGAATTGACTAGGTCGTGTCCTATCATCACGTGAGACGGACTAGTCAACATCGGTGAACATCTTCATGTTGATCGTATCTTCTATACGACTCATGCTCGACCTTTCGGTCTTCCGTGTTCCGAGGCCATGTCTGTACATGCTAGGCTCGTCAAGTCAACCTAAGTGTATTGCATGTGTAAATCTGGCTTACACCCGTTGTATTCGAACGTTAGAATCTATCACAGCCGATCATCACGTGGTGCTTCGAAACAACGAACCTTCGCAATGGTGCACAGTTAGGGAGAACACTTTCTTGAAATTATTACGAGGGATCATCTTATTTAAGCTACCGTCGTTCTAAGCAAATAAGATGTAAAACATGCTAAACATCACATGCAATCAAATAGTGACATGATATGGCCAATATCATTTTCCTCCTTTTGATCTCCATCTTCGGGGCTCCATGATCATCGTTGTCACCGGCATGACACCATGATCTCCATCATCGTGTCTTCTTGAAGTTGTCTCGTCATCTATTACTTCTACTACTATGGCTAACGCTTGAGCAATAAAGTAAAGTAATTACATGACGTTTATGTTGACACGCAGGTCATAAATAAATTAAGACAACTCCTATGGCTCCTGCCGGTTGTCATACTCATCGACATGCAAGTCGTGATCCCTATTACAAGAACATGATCAATCTCATACATCACATATATCATTCATCACATCCTTTTGGCCATATCACATCACAAGGCATATGCTGCAAAAACAAGTTAGACGTCCTCTAATTGTTGCTGCAAGTTTTTACGTGGCTGCTATAGGTTTCTAGCAAGAACGTTTCTTACCTACGCGAAAACCACAAGGTGATATGCCAATTTCTATTTACCCTTCATAAGGACCCTTTTTATCGAATCCGATCCGACTAAAGTGGGAGAGACAGACACCCGCTAGCCACCTTATGCAACTAGTGCATGTCAGTCGGTGGAACCAGTCTCACGTAAGCGTACGTGTAAGGTCGGTCCGGGCCGCCTCATCCCACGATGCCGCCGAATCAAGATAAGACTAGTAACGGCAAGTAAATTGACAATATCGACGCCCACAACTGCTTTGTGTTCTACTCGTGCATAGAAACTACGCATAGACCTAGCTCTAATACCACTGCTGGGGATCAAAGCAGAAATTTAAAATTTTCTATGCATCACCAAGATCAATCTATGGAGTAATCTAGCAACGAGGGGAAGGAGAGTGCATCTACATACCCTTGTAGATCGCTAAGCGGAAGCGTTGCAAGAACGCTGATGAAGGAGTCGCACTCGAAGCGATTCAGATCGTGGTTTATTCCGATCTAAGCGCCGAACCACGGCGCCTCCGCATTCAACACACGTGTAGCCCGGTGACGTCTCCTACGCCTTGATCCAGCAAGGGGAGAAGGAGAGGTTGGGGAAGACTCCGTCCAGCAGCAGCACGACGGCGTGGTGGTGGTGGAGGAGCGCAGAACTCCAGCAGGGCTTCGCCAAGCACTACGAGAGACGAGGAGGGAGAGGGGTAGGGCTGCGCCAACAGGGGAAGAACTTCGTGTGTTGGGCTGCCCCTTTGCCTCCACTATATATAGGGGAGAGGGAGGGCTGCGCCCCCACCTAGGGTTCCCACCCCAAGGGGTGCGGCAGCCCTAGATCCCATCTAGGGTGGCAGCCACAAGGGGGAGAGGGGGATGCGCACCTGGGGTGGGCCTTAGGGCCCATCTGCCCTAGGGTTTGCCCCTTCCCCTCTTGGAGGCGCCTTGGCCTTGGTGGGAGGCACCCCAGCCCACCTAGGGGCTGGTCCCTTCCCACTATTGGCCCATGTATGCCTCCGGGGCTGGTGGCCCCACCTGGTGGACCCCCGGACCCCTCCGGTGGTCCCGGTACACTACCGGTGATGCCCGGAACACTTCCGGTGGCCAAAAGCATACTTCCTATATATCAATCTTTACCTCCGGACCATTCCAAAACTCCTCGTGACGTCCGGGATCTCATCCGGGACTCCGAACAACATTCGGTAACTGCATACATACTTTCCCTATAACCCTAGCGTCATCGAACCTTAAGTGTGTAGACCCTACGGGTTCGGGAGTCATGTAGACATGGCCGAGACAACTCTCCGGTCAATAACCAACAGCGGGATCTGGATACCCATGTTGGCTCCTACATGTTCCACGATGATCTCATCGGATGAACCATGATGTCAAGGATTCAATCAATCCCGTATACAATTCCCTTTGTCTAGCGGTACGATACTTGCCCGAGATTCGATCGTCGGTATCCCGATACCTTGTTCAATCTCATTACCGGCAAGTCTCTTTACTTGTTTCGTAACACATCATCCCGTGATCAACTCCTTGGTCACATTGTGCACATTATGATGATGTCCTACCGAGCGGGCCCAGAGATACCTCTCCGTTTACACGAAGTGACAAATCCCAGTCTCGATTCGTGCCAACCCAACAGACACTTTCGGAGATACCTGTAGTGAACCTTTATAGCCACCCAGTTACGTTGTGACGTTTGGTATACCCAAAGCATTCCTACGGTATCCGGGAGTTGCACAATCTCATGGTTTATGGAAATGATACTTGACATTAGAAAAGCTTTAGCATACGAACTACACGATCTTTGTGCTAGGCTTAGGATTGGGTCTTGTCCATCACATCATTCTCCTAATGATGTGATCCCGTTATCAACGACATCCAATGTCCATGGTCAGGAAACCGTAACCATCTATTGATCAACGATCTAGTCAACTAGAGGCTTACTAGGGACATGGTGTTGTCTATGTATCCACATATGTATCTGAGTTTCCTATCAATACAATTCTAGCATGGATAATAAAAGATTATCATGAACAATGAAATATAATAATAATAACTAATTTATTATTGCCTCTAGGGCATATTTCCAACAAGTAGCCCCTGAACCAGGCTTCAATGACGACGAGTCCGGCGCGTAGATTGTCTTCGGCATTGCAAGGCGGGTTCCTCCTTCAAGTACTTCGTAGAAGATTTTGAACACAAAGGTAGTGTCCGGCTCTGCAAAATAAGTTTGCACATATTGCCATAGAGAGAATAATATTTACATAAATCCAATCCGCTGACGTATTTCATAGTGTGACACACCACGGCCAAGCCTTTATCTGAGTCGTTTCATTATCCCACCTCAGCGCGTCATGCGAGGCGGTTTCCTTGGCACGTCTTATTAAAGTAGAGATCGTGTCCCCTTATTCCGGGATTCTCATCAATATGGGCATGGGTAACCCAAACGCGCCATTGATTACGGCACTTGGGAGATAAGCGAGTTTTACCAGGCTGGTGGGGACACATAGTTGCGTCCACCTATATAAGGGGATAAGGATCTACCTTTTCACCTACGTCTTCTTCCTCCCTTGCTTATCCATTCTCGCGCACTCAAGCTCCAGCGCCCAAGTCCGCACTCCCCACCTCAACCTTCTCCAGCCATGTCCGGAGCGGGAGGCAAGTGGATGGTCTCCTCTGTCACGGAGGGGCACATCAAAAGACTAAGGAAGGCCGGATACTTGTCTAACGACATTGCGCACTGGCTTCCCAAAAAGGGGCAGCTCATCCCCACCCCTAGGCCCCATGAGAGGGTGGTGTTCCTCCCCCATTTCCTCCGCGGACTAGGTTTCCCTCTCCACCCATTTGTCCGGGGGCTCATGTTCTACTAAGGCCTGGATTTCCATGATGTGGCCCCAAATTTCGTCCTCAACATCTCGGCGTTTATCGTCGTGTGCGAGGCCTTCCTCCGCATCCGCCCCCATTTCGGCCTATGGCTCAAGACTTTCAATGTCAGGCCGAAGGTGGTGCACGGCAACCAGGCGGAGTGCGGAGGCGCCATGGTAGGCAAGATGGCCAACGTCTTATGGCTTGAGGGCTCTTTTGTGGAGACCCTGAAGGGGTGGCAATCGGGGTGGTTTTACATCACCGAGCCGCGCGACCCCGAATGGGTCGCAGCCCCCGAGTTTCGGTCCGGACCCCCTACGCGGCTCAACTCCTGGAAGGAGACCGGCCTGTCGTGGGGTAAAAAAGGAGAGCTGACCGGACTCGAAACATGCGTCCAAACCCTGGTGGACAAGAAGCTCAAACTTGTTAACGTAGTCCAGGTTATGCTCATCCGCCGGATCCTCCCGTGTCAACAACGGGCTTTCAACCTGTGGGAGTTTGACCCAGCACGGCACCAAACTCTGAGCAGGCTTTTCGACACGACGTATGAAGATGTCTGGAAGGTGCTTTTCAAGGGCGCCGAGGCCCCCGCATCCGCTACCGAGGATCGCGGTTTCAGTACACAGCGTCACGCTCATGCAGTAAGCTGTTTTTTTTCATTTTACAGGGTATCGGTTTTTCATAGTTTGACTCCATGCGGGATCTAAACTCCCTTACCTTTGACAGGATTGGCAGGAGACGTCCGGACAGATCAACTGTCCGGCTCCTTTGCCCGAAGGCCCAGCGGACGCTCACTTGGCGAAGCTGCTGGTTCCGGCACCCCATGTGGTGCCGGAGAAGAGGGCCAAGAAGAAGGCCACGGGGACTCGAAAGAGTGCCCGACGCTCGGAGGTGTCAGATTCACCATCCGATGAATCCAAGACGCACTCCTCCCATGAAGACGAGGAGGAGGAAGAAGAGACCCCTCCCCCTCCCGCGGGGGAAAGGAAGAAAAGGAAGGCCGCCCCAACTGGGCAGGCCGAAGGGTCCAAGAAGGGGAAAACCCTTCCTCCGGACTACTCCACCGACGCCGACGACGGCGGAGAGGAGTGGGCGCCCAGGGCCAAGCCCCTGGCCAAATCGTAAGTATCCAGATACCAGAGTAATTCATAGTATTCGTTTTATTGTACAGCTTTCCCTTATGTCGAATATGTTTATGCAAACCACCCAAAGACCGTCTCGACGCGTCGTCGAGCGGCTCACTGGACTCGTCGGATGTGAACTTGCTTCCGACGGCTTCCTCCCCCCCACCCTATGGACGACACCGAAGTGTTGTCCCAACAGGTTCCAATCCGGGAGGAGGTGGTCCTGGAGGCGCCGCGAGGCGACCTCCCAGACTCCAGGAGTAAATGGGATGAAACCCCCCAGGGCACCAAGTCCGGCCCTAGGCCGGACACCGCTCCAGAACCTTCAAAGGTTCCAGAGTCCGGCGGGGGACCTCCTTCCAAGAGGAGCAAGCCCACCGTGCCGGTAACCTCCGTCCAACCGGAGGCGCCGGACAATCTGTTGGAGGCGCTCCAAGGCGCCTCCATCGACGAGGGGCACCGCACCATTATGAGTGCGGTGGTCCAGAAGGTTCAGTCCGCCAAGAGCGGACTGACTGAAGCTTGTACTAGCCTTTTCACAGGCTTTGAGGTAAGTAAAGAATGTGTAAATAATATTACCGCATAGACAGTAGCCCCTGATGCTCTGTTTGGCATTCGGGAAGAAAAGCCGAATAGAGGATCAAATAAAATTCGCAGGAGTCTAACAAAAAGGAGTCAATATGTGTGTGCAGGCTTCCCTGCTGGCGTCCACCGCACTACTGCGGAAGTGGACACGCTAAAGCAGAACCTCGAGCGGTCCGAGCAAGAGCTCGGGCGTGCCAAGAAGCAGCTCGAGGACAATGAAGGTAAGAAATACCTTGTTTAAATATATACAAAAAGGTGCAATTGCCAAAAAATGACAGGATTATCGTGGCTATTGTAGGGGCCACGTCTGAGGTGGCGACCCTTAAGCAAGCGCTACTCGAGGCCGAGAAGACGTGGCCACGGAGCGCGCCGAGCGGGAGAAGTATGAGGCCGAGGTTGGCAAGGTACGGCAAGAGCTCCAGGCTCTCATGGAAAAACATGAGAGTTTGGAGCTTGACTCAAAGACGCGAGCGTACGAGCTCGCGGTGGCTATTGAAAATGCCAAGTCTGCCAAGGCCGAATCCCAGAAGACCCTCCAGGAGTTGGATGAGGTGAAGAAGATAGCGGCAGGTAAGGCATTCTTTATGCAAAGCAAACACATAAACGTGAGTTACTTGTTACTTACCCGAATCTGGAGCTCTCCAGGAGCGTTCGCAGATCTTCCCCAGAGTGTGTCTGATGCCGCCGCATTCTATCGAGCCGAGGAGGGCAGCTCGACAGAGAAGGTGTTCTGGTCTCAGTATGCTGAGGCCGGACACCCCGTGCCCCTGAGCGACCAGCTGAAGCAACTGGTCGAGCTCCACAAGGCGTCCGAACAGGCCATGAGGGGCCTCATAGTTCGGCTGTGGCCTGGAGAGGCTATGCCTGGGAGCTATTTCGGGCTGGTGCGGCGGCTGGTGGAGGCCTGTCCAAGGCTCGAAGTCATCAAGCGCTCCGTCTGCATTGAAGGTGCCCGTAGGGCCCTTGCCCGTGCTAAGGTGCGCTGGGGCAAGCTGGATGCGGAGAAGCTTGTGAAGGACGGGCCACCGCCGGGGAAAGAGCATCGCAAGCCCGAGAATTATTATAAGGATGTTCCGAAGGGTGCCCGCCTTGTGGCGGATGAATGTTCTAGGGATGTAATTTTTGAGTAAAACTCGCTTGTTTTGTCCTGTGCGCTGAAAACTTGTTCATATGCGCTAAGCAATGCTGTTTTGAATTTAAAATATTACCTTCTGTGCGGCTGTTTATCAATTCTGACAGAGATGGCGAGTCGTCGGCTTTTGTCCCCGTGCCTCTAGTGCTGGGGTGTTCGGGGATAAGCCCGAGCGCTCTTTTTCCCATGTTTGGGTCCTTCGAGGGAGGCGCTCAGCCCAATGAACAAGGCAATCGGACTATAATGCGTGAACACTCTCACTTAGCCATAGAATTCTATAATTTTAAATTTTGGCCAAGCCCCTGGTATTCGAAAGACCGAGTTCGGGGCGCTATCCACGCCTTGGCCGGACGGAGCCGACTCCTCGCCCTAAGCGGCATAAGTCTTGAAGGACTCGAAAAAACCTCTCGAACAGCGACCAGCTCTCGCTTCATCATGACGGTCAGTTTTAGCTTTCTCCACTGAGGTGCTCGACCCAGCTCAACTGGGGCACAATCGAAGTGGTTCTCCTAGTGCTACCTTAGCCGATATAGCGGAACGTAAGGCACCAAAACATAGGAGCCGGGCAAACCCAACTATTGACCCAAGACATGATTCGGAGCCGATGCATATAATGCTATAAGTTCGGGGTGCCACACTTGTTAAAGTGTTCGGACTTCTCACACCATGTTGAGGGGTACTGAAGCCCCTGGCGTATTTTGGCCGTACCAAAGTGTACGGGTGCAACATGTCATTAAGGAACATATATAAAAAAGAGTAATGCAAAAATAGACAAAAGCTATGCATTGTTTATTAAAGAGGGCTGCGATCAAGGCAGAACGATACAAATAATGCAATAAGCAAAAGGTTGGACTATTTAACATGTCCGCTCCAGGGGCAAGCTGCGGAATAATATGCGAAACAGGTATACTCCTCGTGATAGAGACCACCTGGGAGTTCCATAATGCGGCATGGCTTGTCTGCTTCCCTGGTTCTTGCATCGTTTGTGCGGTAATTGAACTGCCGAACAGGCCTTCCGAAGAGTGGAGTCCTGAAAGTAAGAGAAAATTAAAAAAGCGGCAGCCCCTGGTGCGGTTGAAGCCGTGTTTCGGGCGTGCCGTGATGGTGCCCCTCCCCCTGTACCCATGGTATTTCTAGAGCGTAGTTATGTATGCGAAGCACTGGCATCGCCGTTTTGCGAGGGCTGGGGTTGGGGCCGCATTGCTACGCCTGCTCGGATCGTGCCAGGCGGTCTTGTTGTAGGTTACTCCGGGCGCGCTTGACGGTGTCCGGTCGTTTAATGGCCGGACTGGAGAACTGCCTAGAGAGGCTGCTTTGTACTTCTGCTGCAAGGGCCGCCGTGTGCTCCTCCATTCGGAGGGAGCGTTCGGTGTTTCCATTGACCGTAATTCCTCCTCGAGGGCCTGGCATCTTGAGCTTAAGGTATGCGTAGTGCAGTACCGCATTGAACTTGGCAAATGCGATTCACCCAAGCAGGGCGTGATAGCCACTGCGGAATGGGACTATGTCGGAGATTAACTCCTCGCTTCGGAAATTATCCGGAGATCCGAAGACCACTTCGAGTGTGACTGAGCCTGTACAGTTGGCCTCTACACCTGGTATTACACCTTTAAAGGTCGTTTTGGTGGGCTTAATCCTCGAGGGATCTATGCCCATTTTCCGCACTGTATCCTGATAAAGCAGGTTCAGGCTGCTGCCGCCGTCCATAAGGACTCTAGTGAGATGAAATCCGTCAATAATTGGGTCTAGAACCAATGCGGCGAATCCTCCGTGACGGATGGTAGTGGGATGGTCCCTTCGATCAAAGGTGATCGGGCAGGAGGACTATGGGTTGAACTTTGGGGCGACTGGCTCTATCGCGTATACGTCCCTTAACGCGCGCTTCCGCTCCCTCTTGGGGATGTGGGTTGCGTATATCATGTTCACCGTCCGCACTTGTGGGAGAAAACCTGTCCACTGTTGTTCGGCGGCCGGGGCTCCTCCCCGTCATCGCTATGCAGCCCCTTGTCTTCATTTTCGGCATTTAACTTGCCTGCCTGCTTGAAGACCCAACAATCCCTGTTGGTGTGATTGGCCGGCTTTTCGGGGGTGCCATGTATCTGGCATAAGCGGTCGAGTATTCGGTCCAAACTGGACGGGCCCCTAGGATTCCTTTTGAATGGCTTTTTCCGCTGACTGGATTTAGAGCCTCTGAATCCGGCATTAACTGTCGTATCCTCAGTATTGTCGCCGTTAATGCGGCGCTTCTGCTTGTTGCGACGCGACCTGCCACTACTGTCCCTGGTATCCGAATTACCAGGGTTCTTGGTCATATTGTTGCTATGAGCAAGCCAGCTGTCTTCTCCCACACAAAAGCGGGTCATGAGTGTCGTGAGTGCTGCCATAGACTTCGGCTTTTCCTGTCCAAGGTGCCGGGCAAGCCACTCGTCACGGATATTGTGCTTAAAGGCTGCTAGGGCCTTAGCGTCCGGATAGTTGACTATTTGATTTTTCTTTGTTAGGAACCGTGTCCAGAATTGCCTGGCTGATTCATCTGGCTGCTGAATTACGTGACTTAGGTCATCGGCGTCTGGGGGTCGCACATAAGTGCCCTGGAAATTGTCAAGGAATGCGGCTTCCAGGTCCTCCCAACAACTGATTGATCCTGTTGGCAAGCTGATAAGCCAATGCCGAGCTGGTCCTTTAAGCTTGAGTGGGAGGTATTTGATGGCGTGGAAATCATCGCCGTGGGCCATGTGGATATGAAGGAGATAATCCTCGATCCATACCGCAGGATCTGTTGTGCCATCATATGATTCGATGTTTACGGGTTTGAAACCCTCGGAGATTTGATGATCCATTACTTTTATTCTGTGAAGCATAGTGGGTGTGCGGCGCCTCTGTACTGGGCTATATCACGACGTAGCTCCAATGAGCTTTGTCTACTGTGTTCGACCCTGCCGAATTTGTGGCTGGCATGACGGTTACCGTCTCGAGCCGTGGGGTGCCCACGCGATCCATAGATCGATCTTGTTTGCCTTGCCTTGTCCTCCAACACATCACGTAAGTCCGGCGCATATTCCCATGCCTTGGTACGGGGTGCGGCTTGAGTGGAGGGACGAGAAGCCTCTCTGTTGCGGCCATGAGGTGGCCGGTCGGCCGCATCAAGTGCTTCCTCCTCTAATTGGGGTAGCAACCTGCGCTTTGGGTAGCTCTTGGAGGGGCGTTCGAGTTTATGCTCTTCGGCTGCAAGGACTTCAGTCCATCTGTCGACTAGCAGATCTTGACCAGCTTTAAGTTGTTGCTGTTTTTTCTTGAGGCTTCTTGCCGTGGCAATAAGCCTGCGTTGAAAACGCTCTTGCTCGACGGGATCCTCTGGCACGACGAATTCGTCATCGTCGAGGCTTGCCTCGTCTTCAGAGGGAGGCATATAATTATCGTCCTCGACCTCTCTGTCTGCCGCTCTCTCATGAGGGCTGGTTTCTCCATCCTCCTATGCTAAATCTTGCTGGAGGGGGTTTTCTTCGGTGCTTTCCGGAGTATTATTATCTCCCGTGCTGGAATCACCGTATTTGTTTTGGCGGGATTTTGATCGGCGCCGCTGACGCCGGCGCTTAGGCTGTTTCTTGGAGGGGTCATCCTCCGCTGTTCCATCGCCATCTCCTTCTTTTGGGGTGTCCACCATGTATATGTCGTATGACGAGGTGGCTTTCGAGGGCCTGATAGGCGCTGGTTCTTCATTGTCTCCTTCATAGGCGTCCATACCGTCGATGTCTTCGGAGTCGAAGTTGAGCATGTCGGTTAGGTCATCGACAGTGGCTACAAAGTGGGTGGTGGGTGGGCTTTGAATTTCTTCATCGTCCGAATCCCAACCTTGCTGGCCGTAGTCCGGTCAGGGCTCTCCTGATAAAGAAAGAGACTTCAGTGTCTTCAGAATATCGCCAAAAGGCGAGTGCTGAAAGATGTCAGCGGCAGTAAACTCCATGATCGGCGCCCAATTGGATTCGATCGGTAGGGGCGCGGAGGGTTCGGAGTCCGGAGAGGAGTCCGACTCCTTGGAGTCATGAGTATCGCGGAGTGCAGGGCTGGTGTTCGGCTCAATCACCGTGGGGATCGCAGCCCCTGAGGCGGCGTCCAACCACCCATCATCGATCGGCGCAGTTGGCTCCGAATTAAGGGTCGGAGCTGACGCGGGTGCGGCCTCCAGGGCACTGTTCCGCGACAGAGCTAGATCATGCTCGTCGGGACAGTGCGGCGCACTCGGCAGTGGCTCGAATCCGTCGAAGATCAAGTCCCCGTGGATGTCAGCCGTGTAGTTTAAACTTCCAAATCTGACCTGACGGCCAGGGGCGTAGCTTTCGATCTGCTCCAGATGGCCAAGTGAATTGCCCCGCAGAGCGAAGTCACCGAAGACGAAGATCTGTCCGGGGAGGAAGGTCTCACCCTGGACTGCATCACCATTGATGATCGTAGGAGCCATCGAGCCTGGCGACGACATAGAGGAACTTTCAATGAAAGCACCAATGTGGGTGCCAAAACCGGCGGATCTCGGGTAGGGGGTCCCGAACTGTGCGTCTAGGCCGGACGGTAACAGGAGACAAGGGACACGAAGTTTTACCCAGGTTCGGGCCCTCTCGATGGAGGTAAAACCCTACGTCCTGCTTGATTCATATTGATGATATGGGTAGTACAAGAGTAGATCTACCACGAGATCGAGGAGGCTAAACCCTAGAAGCTAGCCTATGGTATGATTGTTGATGTGTACGTTGCCCTACGGACTAAAACCCTCCGGTTTATATAGACACCGGATAGGGTTAGGGTTACATAGAGTCGGTTACAATGGTAGGAGATCTACATATCCGTATCGCCAAGCTTGCCTTCCACGCCAAGGAAAGTCCCTTCCGGACACGGGACGGAGTCTTCAATCTTGTATCTCCATAGTCCAGGAGTCCGGCTGAAGGTATAGTCTGGCTATCCGAACACCCCCTAATCCAGGACTCCCTCACTCGGTCATTGTAAGTCTTCTCAATAAAGGTTTTGTGCTCTACCACCCAAGGATCGACCACGTCTATGTGTTGTAGCGTGACTAGGTTTGCTCTTTGAAAGTCGGCGAGTCGACCCTCGAAGTCGACATGCATTTCACGGCGACCCTCACGGTGACCCCATCCAGCGAGCCTGCCGAGGTGCCTGTTGACGGGCAGACCAACGGGGTTCTCGATGCCTAGATAATTCATGCAGTAGGAGATGCACTCTTCGGTCAGAAAGCCCCTGGCTATACTTCCCTATGGACATGACATGCTGCGAACGTATCCTTTGATGACACCATTCATCCTTTCGAACGGCATTATGCTGTGCAGGAACGTCGGCCCGAGTTGGATGATATCCTCCATGATATGGACCAGCAGATGCACCATAACGTCGAAGAATGCGGGCGGGAAGTACATCTCAAGCTCGCATAGTATCACCACGATCTCTTCCTGTAGCCTTCTGAGTTGCCTCACGCCAACCGACTTCCGAGAGATGATGTCGAAAAAGTTGCATAGGCCAAATAGCGTTTCACGGACGTGCGCGTCCATGATCCCACGGATTGCAACTGGAAGTATCTGCATCATCAGCACGTGACAGCCGTGAGACTTCATCCCGCTGAACTTCTGCTTCGCTAGGTCTAGGTATCTGCTTATCTTCCCCGCGTAACCGTAAGGAAGTTTTACTCCTACGAGGCAGGTGAAAAACTGCTCGATCTCCTCCTGACTTAGAGTGAAGCACGCGGGAGGGTAGTCATTTCCGGACTTCTTGGCCTTTTGGCCTTTGCGACGACTTTCTATGTCCCGCTTCGCCTCATCATCATCATCATCATCATTAGCGTGAAGCTCCTGCCTGATGTCCATTGATTTCAAGTCCGCCCTTGCTTTCGGCCCATCTTTGGTCCTCTCTGGCATGTTGAGCAGGGTACCAAGCAGACTCTCGCACACGTTCTTCGTGATATGCATGACATCAAGGCTGTGAGGCACACGGTGGATCTTCCAGTACGGCAAGTCCCAGAAAACAAACCTCGTTTTCCATACCTTCAGCAGCGGCTCTGGCGCCTTTCGCTTCTTTCCCGGCTCTGGCACCTTTTGCTTCTTTCCCGGCAGTGGGCAATCTTTCCAATTTTTCAACAGCTCGTCTATTTCCTCGCCGCTTCTCGTACGCGGGCGTCTTCGGGGTTCGGTTTCACCATTGAACAGATCCTTGCGTTTCCTCCATGGGTCATCGTCGCGAAGCCACCTTCGATGTCCCATGAACACGATTTTAGAAGACCCGGGATCTCTATCTAGCTGGCGATACGTTGTGTCATCCATGCACCTGACGCATCCAGAAAATCCGTGGACCACCTGCCCCGCGAGATATCCGTAACCGAGATAGTCGTGCACCGTCGTGAGCAGTGCGGCTCTCATAGGGAAATATTCTTTCTCTGCGACATCCCACGTATTGGCTAGCGTTTTCCACAGCGTCTCTAGCTCCTCTTTTAGCAGCCCCAGATACAGATTGATGTCGTTCCCTGGTTGTTTCGGCCCTTCAATTAGCATACTCATGTGAATGTACTTCCTCTTCATGCACAACCAGGGGGGAGGTTGTACATCCACACAAACACAGGCCAGGTGATATGTGTGCTTCTCTGGCTGCCAAACGGATTGACTCCATCAGTGCTCGCGCCCAGCACGATGTTCCTTGGATCGTTCCCAAATTCTGGGTCTTCGAAGTTCAACTCTTTCCACTGGCTCGCATCCTTAGGGTGACTCGGCATCTTGTCTTTTTTATTTATCTCCGGATCATTTCCGTCATCTTCCCGCTTCTTCTCCTCCCTATCCGCGTGACAACGCAGAAGCTTTGCTACCTTAGGGTCCGCACAATACCGCTGCAGACGAGGAGTGATCGGAAAGTACCACACCACTTTTCGAGGAGTTTTCTTCCTCTTCTTGTATCGAGTGACGCCGCACACCGGACATATGGTAGACTCCGCGTGCTCGTCCCGATAAATGATGCAATTGTTTATGCACACATGGTATTTCACGTGCGGTAAATCCAGAGGACACACGATTTTCTTCGTCTCCTCGAAACTGGTAGGGCACTTGTTCCCCTTGGGAAGACGTTCGTGCCAGAATGACATGTTCTCGTCGAAGCATGCGTCGGTCATTTTGTGTTTTACCTTCATCTCCAGAGACATGAGCGTTACTTTCAGGCGGGTATCCTCGGGCCTGCATCCTTCATACAATGGAGTAACCGCGTCTATCTCCAGTTGATCCAGCTTGGCTTTCTCTCGGGTGGCAGCTCTTGCGTTATCCATCTGCTTGAGAAGCAGCTCTTGAATATGAGGGTCCTGCACCCAGCCTCCATTGTCGTCTGCTCCGGCATCTTCATCTTCATGATCATGCCCTTCGTCTTGATCTTCCTCATCATCATGTCCGGCATCTTCTACATGATGACTGTGTACAGCATCACCGTCGTGATCATGTCCTGGAGATTCTTCGTCTTCTCGCCCGCCCGCGCCGCGGTGGTTGTCTTGGTGCCCTTCCTCATTTCTTGCTCGGTCCCCATGGACGACTTCATAGTCATCTTCATCACCTTGCCACCGATAGCCATCCATGAAACCACGCAAGAGCAGGTGGTCCCGCACCTGCCCGGAATCCGGGTCCGCAATAAGGCTCTTCAGCTTGCATCTTCGACACGGACATCTTATCTCCGTCTCGTTCTTTTGAAGCATCTCGGCCTTCGCAGAGCTCAAAAACCTATTCACGATGCCTTCGGTCATCGTGCGGACCATGGTCGCCTGCGGGGTAGAGCAAAACGATATTTTAGAACCAAGAAAAAAATTTGGCATTACTTTCCCTAAAAATAGGACCAAAAAGAATGCATAGTGCCAAAATTCTCGCCGAAACGGAAATGAATCAACATTCCGGCAAAATATTGGCAACTATCGCATTTCAAATACCGGTACCTGCAAACACAAACATATATGCAACACCACAAACATACATAGATCTAGTTAGGCCACAAAAATGCATGTGCACGTTGTTGGAGCGAGCTAGGGAGAAAAAAAGTAGATCTACAACATAAAGATAGCTTTCCTCTTACTTACCTATCAAAAAAAGGTAATTTAACCACTTAATTTTGATGAATCTATGGTGCAAATGAGGTGAGGAGGAGGAGGCAACCGACAAGCTTGGAGAAGTAGGTGGAGGGAATGAAGTGGGGAAAGTGAGTGTGTAGGTGTGGCTGTCCAAAATATCTAGCTGGTCCCAGGTTACTAATGGCGCACCACCCACACATGCACCATTAGTAACCCAACACACTAATGACGCACCTGCTGGCCGTGCGCTGTTAGTAGTTTTGCAAAAAAATAAAAAATTATATATATATATATATATATATATATATATATATATATATATATATACACTAATGGCGCACTATGCCACGGTGCGCCATTAGTAGTTTTGCAAAAAAAAGAATGAAAACAATACAGTAATGGCGCACCGTGTGTCTGGTGCGCCATTAGTGTCTTCCACACTAATGGCGCATCAGCACATGGTGCGCCATTAGTATATAGTAGTGGCGCACCACTTGTCTGGTGCACCCAAAGACGGGCGCCGAGCAAAAGCATTCGACCTTTTGGACTCGTGTGCACCGCGAGTTTCATGAGCGCAAGAAGTTTCCACCCTACCAATTTGTGAGCACGCGCAGGTGGGTCTCCATTTTCAAGCGGTGGAGGGTAATCCAACAAGAGTGCAACAAGTTTTGTGCCACCCTTGAGAGCGTCAAGGCCCGTCCCGTGAGCGGCATCGGCGTGCAAGACATGGTATGATAGCAAGCAAGTCGGCCTCTTTTGTGCCATCAAGATCATTTTTTTACGTCTTCATTTGCTATCACTTGCCCATATGCTTGCATGGAAACATTTTGTAGGCATTTCAAGCTTTGAAGGCATTCAAGGTTCGACACAATGGCAAGTGCTTCAACCTCTCCCATTGCTATCGTGTCATCAAGGACGAAGAAAAGTTCAAGGCACAATATGCCACGCTCAAGGCACGTGGGGGGAAGGGTGCTGTGGAGGATGTTGGGGAGGGCGAGCCGGCACGACCGCGGGGGAAGACCAACTCCAAGAAGGAGGACAAGCGAGATGCGGCCACCAACGCCTTGATCGCAAGCGTGGACGGCATGATGAATAAGAAGGACTCAAGGGAGGAGGAGCGCCGGCGTTTCAAAGAAGAGCAAATGAGCGCTTTCATGGAGATCCAAAGGAGGAGGCTTGAGCTTGACGCCGAGAAGCAAGCCAAGATGTTCGAGCTGGAGGCCGAGAAGCAAGCGAAGATGCTAGAGATCGAGGCCGCCAACGCCGAGACAAAGGCGAAAGAAGTGGCTCTTGCAAGCATGATGACCGGGGTGGAGATCATGAAGGTGGATCTCAACGCCTTGTCGCCAAGGAAAAGGCCGTGGTTCGAGAAGATGCAGGCCGACATGTTCAAGTTCCAGGACGACTGATCTATGGCGTCGAGGGTCATCTTTTTGTATGCCGGCAGGTGTGCCGACATGACCACGGGAGCCGCGGTGGCATGGTCAAACTCCAAGTCCCACCATTTTTGTGTGCTGGCATGTGTGCCGGCTGGCTGGCTAGTGAGTGCGCCAGCAGGAACTGTGGTATTTTCTGAAGCCGGCATTGTATGCCGATGCTGGCATGTGACATGGCCGCTGGCATGATTGGCCGCGGGCCTTTTTTAATTCAAAAGTTGAATGTGGACATGAAATGGGTTGGCACGTTGGATGCATTGCCGACCCAAATACAAAACTGGGCGGACGCCGGACAGGCGGCCGACCCAAACGGACAAAAGTGCCGTCCGTTGGGTCGCTTCATTGGAGTTGCTCTAAGATGACGGATGGATTTATCTGCTACAGTGCTACTAGATAGAAGGTTCTCATTCGGGCTTTGTTTGGATCTCTAGGCTGCATTTCTTCCACGTGCCATAATGGATTGAGTCGCTCCATGCTTACCAAGAACAGGTGTTTTGGCACGCGAACCCGTCGGATTTAATTGAGTTTTGGACTCTCAGTTTACCGTTTCACAAAAATAAAATACCAAGAAACAAAGTATGTACCGTGGTCTCATTTGCACAGCAGTCGACCGACATGGTTGGAAAAAAAAAGGTTGAGACAAATGGAGCTGCCATTCAGATAGAGCAGACATAGGCCCAAGCGTACGTGTTGGTTCAGTGTAAAAGAGACAAAAAGGTTGGATGCAACACGAAATTTGTACTGTATTCATCAGCACGAACGTGCAGCTCTGTCGTCAAATGACCAGCTCATTAGCTGACGACTAGCCAGGGAGATTCAGTGACAATGCACAACGGCTGCAGCGGTGCAGTCAGCTGTTCAGACCGGAGTGAGTCAAGTGCAGACGAGCTCATTATCCTACGGCCGTGTCCACCGCACGTTTGAGAAAGAGCTCATTATCCTACGGCCGCAACCTAGTGTGGAGCGAGGCGCTCGAATCCAGCTTGCTTTCCATGTCGATCCGGCGGCAACCGCATGCAATCTGCGGAGGAAGATGGCCTGCTCCGGATTTTCCTTCGTTCCGATCCAGCGTGCATCGATCTTTGACTGGGCATATTATTATACGTGCTACTACTACTTGACAGTAGTATTAGTCGGGCTTTTGTTTGGTTCTTCCCGATCGTACGATGCTTGGAAAGAGCGGCCGGTTAGCACGTGAACCTACAAAGCTGGCGGCAGATCCAATTGAATCTCACTTTGTCGACGAGAAAAGAATATATCTGCACAAAAAATACGATTCCCATCGATCCCACATCAGTAGCAAACCCATGAAACGAAGCATGATGGCCTCGCTAGCTACTACCAAAAGAGAAAGAATGAAGAGTTTGTTAATTGATCTGCATGAGAAGAAGTGCTCTCATTTGCATATCTTTCTCGGCCTATTGGCTAAGATCAAATATAGTATTTGTTCTTATCAGTTTATAATATCTGATACATGGATCTACGGGTCCATGAGATATTAAGTTATTTTTTTGTGGAGGAGAATTTGTCTATGTAGCTCGCTACATGGACGGTTCTCATGTGTCACTCAAGCGTTGCACTGTTGCTTGCAACATGTGCACCCCAACCAAAAACAGAATAAAATATAATCTCAGCCTCGGAGAAAATAGATAGAGGAGAGTACCGAAAAGCTTCCCTAAAATAGTTAGAACGAATTATAGACCAGAGTCTCATTTGCACGGTCCAGAGGGACATTGCTACTGCAGCATTGCTTCGGGGCTCAGAGACCGGAGTGAAGTACAGAAGGGAGACATGTACGTCCTCGCAGTCACGCCCCCCCTCTCAAGCACGCTAGCTCCCTCCATTGCACGAGAGCTCCGTGACATAGGAGTATGTCACCAGTTTGGAGCGAGACTTCGGATCAGCCCAGCTCGCTTGCTTTGCTGCGCCCGGCCGCAACCTCTGCCGGCCGGTACCCGCGCCACCAGCCCACCACGCAGCATAGATGATGGAACTCCCATCAGCGCCACTAGTTCTTCAGCTCGCTGTTTTTTATGTACGTATTTATATCTATATCTATACTATTTATAAAAGAATAAATATTATCTTTTTTAAATGCACCTCATAAAACATATACGGATACATTACCACCGCATGATTAGTCCCACTAAGCATAATCTAACGGCTAGCCTTAACCGAATCTGTTCTCTGTATGCACTTAGCAATTTACATTGACTGACCATACTCCACCGCGGAGAAAAATATGAAAGTTTATGCCTGGTCAATTAGGAAACTATAATCACGGACACATCCTATTAAGAAACTAATCACGGACACATCTAATTATTAGGAAACTAATCACAAACCCATCCTATTATTAGGAAAAAAATCACGCGTGCATCCTATTATTAAGAAAATAATTACGAGCCATCCTATTAGGAAATTAATCACGGGCGCATTTAATTTTTGAGAAACTAATCATGGCTGCATCCAATTAGATAACTAATCACGAACGCATCTAATTATTAGGAAACTAATCGCGAGCGCATCCTATCGTCTCCTATTAGGGAATCGTGATCGCGAGTCGCGAGCCGTCACCAGCCCACTACCCACGCGAGCCACAATGGGAGACACGCGAGGAGGAGCTGTGGCTTCCTCCGAACACACTTCTACTGACTGCAACGACTTCGTCCACATCCTGGGCATGCTCTCCGAGAACCACCGGCATCCGCGTCGACTTCGGCTCCATCTACAACACTCACGCTGACAACCACCCACCGCCGAGGTCCTTCAAGTGGGGGCAACGCTGAGTATCTTGGACCAGTATAAGCGGGCCAAAAAAATCTGCCCCCACAACCATGCATGTAGATTCGCATGGTACCATTATCGTCCCCAGGGCGGTGCAGGTCTCGGCCACTGTGAAGCAGGTGAAGCTAATCACGGCCCCATCTCACTCGCCCGAAGCCACTGCCGACTCCCTCAGCTCTGACGCGTGTTGCTCCGTTGGACACGCTTGTCCGGTACTCGCGCGTGGACGACGTCGTCCAAAGCTAATCCCGGTGCGTGGAGGCCGCCGCCTCAAAGCTGGACGACTGACTCACCTGCGTCGACAATGCCACCCAGCTGGTGAGAGGACACGGTCGCCGCGGCCGCTCGCACGCCTAAACGACGGAGACTCTCGCCTTCACGCAAACGCACCACACACACGCATTAATCAAGTAAGTATCGAGTGTTGTTTTTTTACTGTCATCGCTACCTCGCCGGTGGTGACACATCTAGAAGTACAGGAACTAGAGATTAGGCAATGAGAAACAGAGGAGCGTTGGAGCACACACAGAGACGTTCACCTTCTTTCTTTCTTTATTTTTTTACTGATTTTCATGTACCTGCAACAGACATCCCTGTTTTTTTAAGTACTGACTACCGGTTATTACATGGCCAACTCACGACTACATAGTGAACTCACACACAAATTCGCTGAACCAAGACCTTACTTGCAGTCATGAAATTACGCTTCACTGAAAAAACCCAGAAGTTTGCATAAGTTTTAATGAAAAAAACTAAAGTTCGCATAAGTTTTACTAAAAAAAACCTGAAGTTTGCATAAGTGTATTTGTTTGTCCAGCAGATACATGGCAATTGTAGTTTTACATGAGCATTTTCATACCATCCTTATCTACAGTTTAGCTAACATGTTTTCCTGATAGAAAACTTGGACTACATACAAGAGAAGCAAAAACTGCATGTTGATTATGATGATGATGAATGTAGGATATTTTGTGGTCATGGTAAATTTCATATCATTTAGTACATAAACAATATTCATAATTTTATTTTATTACCATCAATTGTGTTGAGTTTCTTTCATATATATGTATTGACCCTCTTGTTTAAATTAGATGTGACAGATGCGGAATGAACTCATACCACATGATCGCATACGAGCAATTCAAGAGGAATTGGCGGGATTCTTTCTTGACCATGTCATACATAAAGACGGAGAATGCCATGTGGAAGTTGAAATCGATTTTAGATGTTAAGGATTATAAGAGATGTTATATTGTATATATGTAGTAGTGTCGGATAGATATATATGTATTGACCCTCTTGTTTAAATTAGATGTGACAGATGCGGAATGAACTCATACCACATGATCGCATACGAGCAATTCAAGAGGAATTGGCGGGATTCTTTCTTGACCATGTCATACATAAAGACGGAGAATGCCATGTGAAAGTTGAAATCGATTTTAGATGTTAAGGATTATAAGAGGTGTTATATTGTATATATGTAGTAGTGTCGGATAGATATATACAAAATCTTGTTGTTCGATCAATCTCAGAGAAAGAGAGGTCACTTCTCTCTGTATATGTTCATGACGATCTTGTGTAATTTTTGACTGAAATTTGTTGGCACTGAAACGGTTCCTAGCTTGTCCTAAGTGACATTTTCATGTGTGACTATACTTGTATAAATGTGTGCATATGAAGAATCATGATGAATCTTCTAAATAATTTTGAATTTTATACATTGAGAAAAGTGGGTGGTCTTTTAATACAGAAGACATGTTGATTAAGAAGAAACGATATTTCAAATTATTTGTACGAGTTGAAAATAAGAGATCGTGTACTTTATAGGGAAATTTCAAATTTATGAATAAATTGTCTTGTATTAAGTTAAATATAATATGTTAATCTAAATAGATGCGTATTGCGTGTGCACATTTATTAGTTTAAATAGACGTACGTTGCACGTGCACACTTACTAATATATTACTACTAGCACTTCCGTTCCGTCACACGCCCGGATGTCGGCTCGGCGTCCCGTCCGCCCACGCTATCTCGACTTGCTCCGCTTCTTCCTCGTGTCCATCCATCTTGCACCCATCTGTGACTGCGAATGTAAGATGGTGGGTTTTTCTGCTACTGCTACCTAAGTAAAAGTTTTATTCAGGTTTTGTTTGGATCTTAGGCTGCATTTTCCTGCCACGTGTCAAAGGGATTTAATTGGGTAGCTCAATGCCTCTTCATGCTTTTACCAGGAACAGGAGTTCTGGCACCTGAACCCGTCAGATTTAATCGAGTCTCAGACTCTCGGTTTGTCGCTTCAAACAGAAAATACATTCCTGAAAAACAAGAAGGACTCCCACTTCAGTAGCAGCCCATGAACAAAACATGATTACCTCGCTATCCTACAGCCCCAAAGACGCGCCGTCGGCACGCCACAGGCCACGCAGGCGCCCCTGCCTCCTTCGCCAAGAGCCTCACTCTGTCGCATGATCGGCTAATGTAAATGTTTAGGTGGTTCAGGTGGGCTTTTTGCCCCCCGCCCTAATGACTTTAAAAAAAGAGTATATGCGGCGGTCTCGTTTGTACAGTAGTCTACCGGCATGGTTGAAGAAAGGGTTAGACAAATGGGGCTGCCGTTCAGATAGAGCTGGTGGTTCAGTGCAAAAGACAAACGATAGGATGCAACACGAACATTGAAATTGGTCAGCACGACGAACGTGCCACTCTATCGTGGCTAACCAACTCCCTGTTAAAGGACCAGCTCATTAGCTGAAGACTAGCTAGGGAGATTGAGTGACAATGTACAGCGGCTGCAGCGGTGCAGTCAGCTTGGTTCACATTCAGGGTTCAGACCGTGGTGAATTGCAGACGAGACGAGAGACCTCTCCCCTCCTCGCAGTCGCACTCACGCTCCCTCATTTCGCCTCGTTTCCTCGGTCCATATCCACCTCATTTCGCCTCGTAGCTCGCCATCGTATTATGGCCGCAGCCTAGTGTGGAGTGCGAGGCGCTCGAATCCAGCTTTGCTTTGCTGCATCCGGCCGCAACCGCAACCTCGCCCGTGCTCGCGCCTCCCCTCCACGCATGGAACTCCCATGTCCCATCACCGCTACTTCGTCCCGTCCACCCACCCTGGACGTGCTCCGGTTTTCCTTGGTTCCGATCCAGCGTGCATGTGCATCGATCTTTGACTGGGCGTCATATTATAAGGTGATGGATGGTTGGATTTATCTGCCACTGCTTGGCACTAGTTTTACTCGGCCTTATGTTTTGGATTTCAAAAAATCGTACGATGCTTGGAAAGAGCAGCCGTTTAGCACGTGAACCTACAAGCTGGCGACAGATCCAATTGAATCTCACTTTGTCCATGAGAAAAGAATATACTCTTCTGCACAAAAAGTACGATTCCCACATCACGAGCAGCCCCATGAAACGAAGCATGATAAGGAGACGAAAGCATGAGGAGCTTGTTGGTAATTAATCTCCACGATAAGGAGAAATGTTCTTGTCTTATTTCCGAAAAAATACAGGTAAAATAACTAGGCTTACCTTTCGCAACTCTACCCTACAGAAAAGTTGGGTTGGAACCTCTAAGTTTTTGAGAATTTTTATGGTACCCTGTACTGTTATAGAGGGAAGGGAGCAGTATACCATATCATCCACCCTTGATTTTGTGAGGGTACTCTAGTCATAATTTTGTTTTACAGTACAAAATAACGTCAGCCCATTAAGAATCGGCTGGTCTGTTCATTGCCCTGCCCCGAGCCGTAGCCGAACTCGATGCCGCGTCCCTATTTCCCGGTGCACTCCCGCCAACGCCCACGGGCTCTCGTCGATCTCGTCGTCATCTGACCCTGTCCTCGCACCTCCAGGTTCCAGCCGCGCCTCCCGCTGGGGTGTGCATCGCCCTCACACACACGTCCACGTCCTGGTCAGTACAGGATCGCAAACTTTCCCACCTTCCATGGTGGTTCATCACTTAACTCTTGGTCGGTGGAGATGCTGTGTTTTGGTTGATCTATAGAGCCCGTCGATTGGTTTGCTTCTGAAATACACGCACTGCATCTAATTTCCTTAGCTGCAGCTGAAGAAGAGGAGCTCGTCAGGCTCGCACAACTGTGCCATACTGCTGACCGCCCGGAAGGGGATGCGGATGAAAACGAGATGCGGCAGTTTCCAACGGAAGAGGAAGGGGAGGGGGGCTCGTCGAGGAAGACGACGCGGCTGCGTGTGGCAGGCACCTCGAGCATAGCTGGCGCTTGGCAGCATAGTAACGTCGATCCACGGGAACGGTCCACAATGGAGATGCTCGAAAAGCGGCTGCAGGAACCCGAGACGAGAGGCGCGTGAGGGAAAAGGGCACTAACTTTTTTCCACTCCCTAAATTACCCTCACAACACGTATACTGCTGCTCGTGGACCTGCCAGTTCCACCGCTACTGTTGACGATGGGACTGGCCCAAATTGAGCAGTATAGATCCATCACAACCCTCAGATTTCTACAATAGACGACCCATATTGATGTCAGGGTACGGTAAAAGAGCTCTTTTCTAGGGCAACGAGACAATCTTGTGTTTAGGAAAGGAGTTCATCATTTTTTTTCTGCCTAGGTCCCGCGTCGCTCCCATGGGTGGCTCAAGAGGTGAAACTCTAGATGCCCACCATCGTTCCCTCCCCCACCGTACTATTCTCCTCATTCCCTTTTTGTTGCCGGAGGATGTCAGCCGACAAAGTCCTCAACTATGAACCGCGGCGATGGGGATCTCTTCATAAGCACATTTCGGGGGCGGCGGCACGTTGTTCGCGTGCTCGACAATGGCGAACTAGCTTCACCAGGCGGGTGTGTCTTGAAGGTGCGAAAACTCTTTGTGTAGGTGTTGCATGCCATGGCGATGACCGGGCTGCTGCGTAAGGGCATCTCCAACCGCGCTCCCAGGAAGGTCTCCCCAGGCGATTTTTTCGCGCCGGCGCCGAAAAAACGGCCCAGTCACGCCTCCAGGAGCCCGTTTTTCGCCGGCTTGGGCCGAAAACAGTGCCGGTGGACCCAGGCCGAACCCGGCGCGCTAGGAGGCGCCCGGGGGCGCCGGGGCGAGCTGTTTTGGCGCGAAAAAGATGCGGGCCAGCCGTGTCAGCGACTCGGCGCCTCGTCTTCCCCAACGGCCTCGATTCCCGCGGGGAATCAATGGCAAGGCTGCCGTCGGTCAGCCTTGCCATTGATTCCTCACGGACGGCGCGTTCACGGGACGGCGCGCCGACGCCTCCCCTCCCTCGCACGCGTACACACGGGCGCGCCCCGGCTATAAAAGCCGGTGGCCTCCACTCGCCTGTGCCCACACCAGCCCCGCCCCCTCGCCGCCGTCCAGCCCCTCCCTCTTCCTGCCTCTCCCGAGCGCCGCCGCCCAGCCCCTCCCTCTACCTCTCCCGAGCCCGCCCAGCCCCACCGTCGCCATGGCGGAACGCTTCCCCGGAGACAAGGCGGCGGCCAACGGCTTCGGCCGCCGTTCGCTCCGCGAACAGGAGTCCTGACTCCTGTTCCAGGTGAACATCCCGGCGCCGCCGGACATGCGCGCTGGGCCAACGGGGTGGAGACTCAGCGCCGGGGGAGTGCCCATTCCCCCGTTGCCCGACGCCGTGGCGAAGCCGAAGTACTTCGCCGAGGAGGTCGAGATCGTGCACGCGTCCCTCACCGACGCCCAACTCTCCCCCCCAGTACGCCGCCGACAACCACGCGGCCTGGGCGACGTATTTCGAGCGCCGCCAGCAGCAGCGCTTGGCGTCCACCAACGGCGCACCGGTGGTCGGTGGCCGGCAGAACAGCGAGGGGCGCCACCTCTGGTGGGGCGTCCCCGGCCGCACACTCGAGGGCGTGCTCACGTACCACGAGGGCGGCAACGACCCGCCGTTGGCGTACCCCCCGGCGAGGGTGGCCACCCCGGTGCAGCACCGACGCGTCGGGCCATGGGCGCCAAGGAGGTTCGGCGCCTCCTCTTTTTCCTCCTCATCACGCTCTTCTTCACACTCCTCCGGCTCTCCGGCGCTGCTTGGCGTCAAGGCCGAGTCCGCGGCGGAGACGCCGCTCGGCCGGCGCACTCGCAACGCCGGCATCGTCATCAACGAGGGCGGCCGGCGCGCCTCCTCCTCGTCGGCTCCTCCGCGCTTCGTCAAGCCAAAGACGGAGCCGGGGCTGGCGCCGGTGAAGACGGAGCCAGGGCTGGCGCCGGTGAAGGCGGAGCCAGGGCTGGCGCCGGTGAAGGCGGAGTTCGACGAGGACGACGCGGCCCTCGAATGGGCGCGCCAGGACTACATTGCGATGGAGAGGGCGCGCCGGGAGAAGGAGAAGGAGCGCCAGCGCGCCGCCCTACGCCGCTTCGAGGAGCGCCGACGCGGCCGCGAGGAAGGCGGGGTCGTCGTCTTATGCGACAACAACGACGACGACGCGCCGCCGCCTGTTCGCCATGGCGACGCCGGGCAGGGGTCCAGCAGGGGCACCCGCGTCAAGGAGGAGAAGGCCGACCACGATGATGACGGCAACGGCGGCGACGACTTCACCCCTTTCTTTTTTTTAATTAGGTTAATGTAATGTTTGGACGAATTTCGCCGAAATTTGTCATGTTTGGCCGAAATTTAACTAGTTTTTATCTAACTTGGCCGAACATTCTTTTTTTTTATTTTTTAATACGCGCCTGGGGGTGGCCCTGGGGACCGACTCGCCCCCAAGGCCATTTTTTGCGCCGGTTTATCCCCAGGTGGCGCTTTTAGACGCCCCCTGAGGGGGGGGGGGGGGGGGGCAACGGCTGGAGATGCCCTAAGCCGATGGTGGTTCCTCCAGTTGTTGTGTCGATTTTGGTGGCGTGGTGGGAATAGAGAGTGCACACAATATTTGTTTGTGATTTCGCTCCTTGCTCTAGAGTAGCGTGGCGGTGTGTGGTGCATGGCGACGCTATAGCATTAATCAAATATAGTTAAATGGCAATGCTCCGAAACATGGGAGGCTTGCCGGTGGAAGTGTGAGATGGTTCAGGGCATGCATAATGGTTGATAAGATAGTTTTATCTTAAGTTTTACATATAATTTAAAGATGACAAAGAAAAATGTCTACAATGAGTCATTTCTTAGTCCTATCTTCAATAACTAGCAATTTCTAAAAATGTGGTGAGACATATTGTGCTAAGAGATCATCTTTTGTCTTATCTTAAATAAGAGAAGACAAGCCTTCTATTATGAGTTCTCTCTCCTCCACATCATCATTTATCCTACGTGGCACCTCTAAGATAGCATCATTGTACATGCCCTCATTGGTTTGGGTCGATTACTCCTCTAGATTGATATCTAGAGCGAAGTACATAAGGCCAACTCTACCGCGCGACTTTAAACGGACGTCGGTTTTGGCCGGATTTTGTCCTTTTGGGGTGCCAATGGGTTCGCCCGTGCCCGTCTCTGTCCGTTGGGTCGTGCATGCGTCCACCGCGCGGCCGCATCCCAAAACTTGTCCGTATTAGACGTGTTTAAAAAAACATAAAAACTTAAACAAAATGACTTAAAAAGGTAAATAAAACGTAGTTTAAAAAACTTTAAACTTAAGTTAGGGTCCATGGCCACAAAATGATCCAGTTTCACGTCCAACTTGACATAATTAAATATAAAAAAGAAAATAAAAAACGGCCGCCGCCAGCGCGCTCGTGCCCGTGCCCGTCGATGCCGTCACCGTCTTCAATGGTCGTCGGCGTCGTCGTCGTCGCTGACGAGGTCCACGTAGGCCGGCGACGTCCAGAGGTGGGCCGGCGGTGCGTGGTAGACGGGGGCGGGCTGGACGGCGGGAGGTGCCTGCACGACCTCCTTCCGTGGCGACGCCTCCCGCTCCGGTGACCACGGCGGAGTGGCGCACCAGTTGACGCCCACGGCGGCGGCCATCTCCGGAGCAGTGCAGGACCAGCCCCACCCCTGGCCCAGCAGGCCCGGGTGGAACGCGACCACCGTCTTCTCCTCCATCGCCTCCTTCCTCCTCTCCTCCACCATTTGCAGCTCAGGGAAGGCGACATCGCCGACGGTAGAGAGTGCCATCATCTCCTCCGAGCCGTCCCATTGGCGCTAGTGGTGGGTGTACATGGAGTCCTCCATGAGACGCTGCACGAGCCGGGCCTCCTCCTCCGCTGTCATGCGAGGAGGTGGAGGTGGTGACGGAAACGGGGAAGGCGACGGCGTGGGCGTGAGGCTGTGCACGCGCGTACGCTCGCGCACCTCTCGACGTGGCCGCCGCGGCCACGACACCATGCCGGCGAAGTATGAAGCGCGGCGCGTGTCGTGCTCGTCCCGGAGCCACGTGTCCCAGAGGGAGGAATCCGGGGCGTACCTGTCATCGTGGTACAGGTCGTCGGGGAGGAGGCGGCGATGGCGGCGCTCGATCTCGTCGCGGCGCGCACGGCCGCTCGCCGACACGGGCGGGATCGGGACCCGGTCGTCGCTGAGGTGCCAGCCGTTGGGGAGGTGGACGTCGCTCCACGGGACCGGCGTCCTCGTGTCCCAGTACCGCCGACACAGTCCACCGCGAGGTACTGCCGGTCGCGCTCGCCGGCGGGCCTAGGGTTGATGGTGAAGGAGGGGGGGCGGTGCGGGGGCTCGACGAGAGGAGCGCGGCGGAGACGCGGACTCCTCCTTCACGGAGCCGCGGCGGCGCCCCGAGGAGGAGCCGGCCTCACGGTCGTGCTTTCCCTTGCGGTTCCAGAAGCACATGGCGAGGTGGCCGGCCGGCGAGCTCAAGGACAATGAAGGGCTAGGGTTCGGGGCTGTCGGGTTTCGAGGAGACCGCGGGATGGCGTGGGACAGTGTGGACGACGACCGGTCCACGCTTCCCACTTAAAGAAGGACGGCGATCTTCTGATGTGCGGATGACAGGTGGGGCCGCCCGCTCGTGCGCATTGATGTGGGCGGGTGGGAGGTAGGTGGCCACCTGCCACGCGGCCCCGACGCGGACGAGGCTGAAGGAAATATGCCCTAGAGGCAATAATAAAGTTATTATTTATTTCCTTATATCATGATAAATGTTTATTATTCATGCTAGAATTGTATTAACCGGAAACATAATACATGTGTGAATGCATAGACAAACAGAGTGTCACTAGTATGCCTCTACTTGACTAGCTCGTTAATCAAAGATGGTTATGTTTCCTAACCATGAACAAAGAGTTGTTATTTGATTAACGAGGTCACATCATTAGTTGAATGATCTGATTGACATGACCCATTTCATTAGCTTAGCACCCGATCGTTTAGTATGTTGCTATTGCTTTCTTCATGACTTATACATGTTCCTATGACTATGAGATTATGCAACTCCCGTTTGCCGGAGGAACACTTTGGGTACTACCAAACGTCACAACGTAACTGGGTGATTATAAAGGAGTACTACAGGTGTCTCCAATGGTAGATGTTGGGTTGGCGTATTTCGAGATTAGGGTTTGTCACTCCGATTGTCGGAGAGATATCTCTGGGCCCTCTCGGTAATACACATCACATAAGCCTTGCAAGCATTATAACTAAGATGTTAGTTGTGAGATGATGTATTACGGAACGAGTAAAGAGACTTGTCAGTAACGAGATTGAACTAGGTATTGGATACCGACGATCGAATCTCGGGCAAGTAACATACCGATGACAAAGGGAACAACGTATGTTGTTATGCGGTCTGACCGATAAAGATCTTCGTAGAATATGTAGGAGCCAATATGGGCATCCAGGTCCCGCTATTGGTTATTGACCGGAGACGTGTCTCGGTCATGTCTACATTGTTCTCGAACCGTAGGGTCCGCACGCTTAACGTTACGATGACAGTTATTATGAGTTTATGCATTTTGATGTACCGAAGGTTCTTCGGAGTCCCGGATGTGATCACGGACATGACGAGGAGTCTCGAAATGGTCGAGACATAAAGATTGATATATTGGAAGCCTATGTTTGGACACCGGAAGTGTTCCGGGTGAAATCGGGATTTTACCGGATTACCGGGAGGGTTACCGGAACCCCCGGGAGCCAAATGGGCCAACATGGGCCTTGGTAGAAAGGTGAAAGGGCTGCCCCATGGGCTGCGCGCCTCCCCCCCCTTCCCCTAGTCCTATTAGGACTAGGGAAGGTGGCCGGCCACCCCCTCTCTCTTTCCCACTTGAGAAAACCTAGTTGGACTAGGATTGGAGGGGGGAGTCCTACTCCCGGTAGGAGTAGGACTCCTCCTGCGCCTCCCTTGCTTGGCCGGCCAGCCCTCCCCCTCTCATCCTTTATATACAGGGGCAGGGGGCACCTCTAGACACACAAGTTGATCCTTGAGATCGTTCCTTAGCCGTGTGCGGTGCCCCCTGCCACCAAATTCCACCTCGATCATACCGTTGTAGTGCTTAGGCGAAGCCCTGCGTCGGTAGTACATCAAGATCGTCACCACGCTGTCGTGCTGACGGAACTCTTCCTCGACGCTTTGCTGGATCGGAGCCCGAGGATCGTCATCGAGCTGAACGTGTGCTAAGAACTCGGAGGTGCCGGAGTAACGGTGCTTGGATCGGTCGGATCGGGAAGACGTACGACTACTTCCTCTATGTTGTGTGATCGCTTCCGCAGTCGGTCTGCGTTGGTACGTAGACAACACTCTCCCCTCTCGTTGCTATGCATCACCATGATCTTGCGTGTGCGTAGGAATTTTTTTGAAATTACTACGTTCCCCAACAGAGGCGCGCAGCCGTTTGGTGTCCGCCGCGACTCAAACCCGACGCAAGTTTGCGCTCGAAATGGGTCGGCCCGGATACAAAACGGACAAGATGGGTCCGGGCGGTCGCGCGCTAGGCCGCCTCGTTTGTTCTTTTTATCCCAAACGGACAGGGCCGGACAGGATGAAGTCGCGCGATGACCATGGCCTAAGTGACATGTCCTCGGAGTCAGTGACGCCCCCCTCTCAAGCACGCTAGCCCCTTCCATTGCACCGGAGCTCCGTGTCATATGTCTGGAGCGAGACGCCCGATCAGCCCAGCTCGCTTGCTTTGCTGCGCCCGGCCGCAACCTCTGCCGGCCGGTACCCGCGCCACCACGCAGCATAGATGATGGAACTAGTTCTTGAGCGCACCATTCTTTTATTACAGCACTCCCGTTCCGTTCCTGCTCCATCACACCGGCCGCATGTCGTCGGCTCGGCTCGGCGTCCCGTCCACCTCCCCAACGTGGATACATCCTTTCTTCTTTCTTCCAATCCAGCGTGGATACATCCTTTTTTGACCGGGAATGTAAGATGATGATGGATTTATATGCCCGGGCATGTTGGTCGTGGTTCAGTGTAAGAGACAAAAGATAGGATGCCACACGAAAACTGCACTGTATTGAAGACTAGCTAGGGAGATTCAGTGACAATGTACAACGGCTGAGTACAGTCAGCTTGGTTCACATTCACATTGTTCCCTTGGTCTGTAATATCCACCGCACATCTGCGCAAGAGCTAATCATCGTACGGCCGCAGCCTAGTGTGGAGGGAGACGGGCGCTCGAACCCAGCTTGCTTTGCTGCATCCGGCCGCAGCCTCTCGTGTGTACTCGCGCCTCCCCTCACCGCCACTGGTTCTACAGCGGCTCACCATTTTTTATCATAACTCTTTCGTTCCATCTACACGTCCGCTCGGCGCATGTTGTAGGTTTCTGCTCCGGTTTTCCTGCGTTCCGATCCAGCGTGCATCGGTTCTTTGACTGGGCATCATATTATAAGGTGATGGATGGTTTTGGATTTATCTGCCGCTACTTGGCACTAGTTTTACTCGGGCTTTTGTTTGGATCTTCCAGATGGTACCGTGCTTGGAAAGAGCGGCCGTTTAGCACGTGAACCTACAAAGCTGGCGACAGATCCAATTGAATCTCACTTTGTCGACGAGAAAAGAATATAACTCTGGACAAAAGTACGATTCCCACATCATCACTAGAAACCAAGCATAATGGGTGGCCTCGCTATCTACCTACTATACGGAGAGAAAACACGGGGAGTTCGTTGGTTACTACTTCCTCCGTTTTAAATTACTCGTCGTAGAAATAGATGTATCTACAATTAAAATACATCTAGATACATCCATTTATGCGACGAGTAATTCGAAACGGAGAGAGTAGTATGAATGAGAAGTGATGCTTTCTTTTCTTTTCGTAAACTCCGAGAGAAGAAATTAAGCTCACGTTTCGCAATTTCGAGTGCATAGAGGAAACAAAAAGACGGGTTGGAATCCAAGTCTTTTTTAGGGCAACAAGGTAATCTTGTACTCTTTTGTTTTGGCCTAGGCCCTGCGACGTTACCATGGGTGACTCGGGAGGTGGAACTCTAGCCGCCGCCATCGTTCCCTCCCCCACAGTACGTACCATCCTCCTCGTTCCCATTTTGTTGTCGGAGGATGCCGACCGGTAAAGTCGTCAACAATGGACCGCGACGATGGGGGTCTCTTCTTAAACACATTTCAGTGGGCGGCGACACGATGCTCGTGTGTTGGGCCACGACGAGTTGGATTCACGAGGCGAGCAAAAAATGGGCTCAGCAAATCTTGAAGGTGCGGCAACTCTGTGTGTATGTGTTGCGTGCCATGGCAACAACAGGATGCTGCGTAAGGAAACGGGTCGATGGTCTTACCTCCGCGCGGTAGGAGTTGTGCCGATTTTGGTGGTGTGGTGGGGATAGAGGGTGTGCACGACAATAGGCGTGATTCCGTCCCTTGATCTGGAATGGAGCGACATGACGGCGGGCGGTGCATGGCAACACTACAGGCTTATCACATGATTGTTAAGGTGGTGGATCATGGGATAAAATCAATTGGAGATAGTTAAACGGCAATGCTCGGCAACATGTGGGGCTTACTGGTCTAACTGTGAGATGGTTCATTGATTTGGGTCGATTACTCCTTCAGATCGATAGAAGTTTAATTTGTAGCATGGGTGAAACTTAGCTCCACCATGGGCAATGCCAGCGGTGATGATGCCGGGGGCATTGTTCATCTCATGGAGGCGCCGACGCAGTACTCTTTGTTGCACTCTTCTAGATGCTTTGTGGGAAGTCCATATATGGACACTTTTGTATCATTTTCACCATAAACCTTTCCCAATGTCACAGTAGGGCTAGGTATTAGTCAGTAGTGAACGACTCATGTAACAACTATATGACGGCTTTGCTAAAATATGTGTAACTTGTTACCATGCTGGTGCCCGTTCGCAATGGCTTGGTCGACATGATATCAATGCTATTCTTTGAGGGTTCTTCGCTCAGAGTCATTTTCTGAAGTCGGTGGTCAGCAGTGGCGAATCAACTGGGCAGGCGTTAATAGGCTTGGGCCTAAGCCTGCCCTCCAGAGATGCAATAGAAAATTTTAGTAGTTAAATAATACATGTTTCTAGTAGTATTTTAGCAAATTTTAACCTTGTTTGCACAAAAGAGCTGGGAGTTGGTGACTTTATTTTTCACATCATTAAACTTTGAGCCTGCCCTTGATTTTGTTACAAGATTCGACACTGACGGTCAGGTCATGGGCACGGCGTGTGATGGCAATGCCGCTGTTGTTTTGTGTGCAACACGGGCTCGGGTTTTTGTCCTGATGGTATGCGTTGAATTCGTGCGTGTGCGCGTATGCTACCTCGGTCGCATGGGCGCTATGCTGCCACCCATGTGCTTGGTAACAGATAGTCGTGCGCTTATCTTACATTTGCCTCAATTTCATCAGACAACTCTCTCAATATACATGTAATGCAGTGGAAGAGGCCCGGGCCCACTTGTCGGTTTTGGCAAAGAAAAATCGGCTACAGTTTTTTTTTGTTGAGAAACAATTTAGGGTGCAGTTGGATCATCATCTTTGCCAAGGGCAACGGGGCGTCGCGTCGCACGGAGGCCCGAAGCGGTAGACGCACGGAGACGGAGCCAGGTCGCGGGCTTCCGTTGGGTCACCGCAATCGCTGGAGAGTGGTTGAGAGTTAAGAGAGAGCGACAGCGCATCTCGCCATCACCCCAAACAAAAACTAAACCAAACCCAAAACCAAACCGAAGCAGAAAATAATATCTGCCTCCGCCGAAGACTTCCAGCTCGGCGACCCATGGTGGGATCGCAAGATCAAGAAAGGCGCCCCGCTTTACGCCCCCGCCCCCGCCGATGCCCTCCCGCCAGCCCCCGCTCCCCTCCCCCGCCCCTCTCTTCTCCCCGCGCGCCCACGCCCACGCCCACGACCGCCAGCTCCGCCGCCTCCACTCGGCGGCCGTCGCCGCCTCGGCCGCCGCCGGCGCGCTCGTAGCCGTCGCCATGGCGCTGGCGCTGCTGCTGCTCTGGTTCCGCCGCAGGAGGGCGCGCCGGAGGGAGAAGGCCAAGGAGGGGAAGGACGGGGCGCTGGAGCGGCTGTCGTACCGCAAGCTGCGGCGCGCCACGGGGGCCTTCGCGGCGGGGGGCAAGCTCGGGCAGGGCGGCTTCGGCCCCGTGTTCCGCGGGGTCCTCCCGCCCCCCCGCGGTACCGGCGGGGCGTGCGGCCGCCCCGTCGCCGTCAAGGTCATGGACGCCGCCGGGTCGCTGCAGGGCGAGCGCGAGTTCCACAACGAGATCGCCGTCGCCTCCCACATCCGCGCCGCCGCCGACAAGGCCGCGTCTTCCCCCGGCCCCGCAGCAGACGACGTCGAGGGCAAGGCGGCTGCGGCTGCGGCGGCGGCGTCGGCGTCGGCGCGCGACTCCATTCTGCTCCCGTTCGCCTACTCGATGCCGAGGCGGGGGGAGGGGCGGGCGCGCCGGATGATGCTGGTCTACGACCTCATGCCCGGCGGCTCCCTGCAGGACGCGCTGCTCGGCCGCCGCTGCCCCGAGCTGGTGGCCGGGTGGCCGCGCCGGCTCGCCGTGGCGCGCGACGTCGCCGCCGCGCTCCACTACCTCCACTGCGTGCTCAAGCCGCCCGTCGTGCACGGGGACGTCAAGCCCAGCAACGTCCTGCTCGACGCCGGCCTCCGCGCCCGCCTCGCCGACTTCGGCCTCGCCCGCGTCAACTGCGACCCCGACCCGGACGACAAGCTGGAGAGCGGCGCGATTGCGGAGGGGACTGACGCGAATGAGAACGCTCTCGATGGGGGGTGCGACGATGACGTCTCTGTTGTGGCGGAGAGCACGGTCACCACGACGGTAGATGGCGAAGTGAACGTCGCCCCCAAGTCGCCGGAGGTTGACGACGGCGGCGGCGGCTTCACGCTGCCGTCGCCGGACGAGGCTGCATCCACTTCCGGGTTTGACCAGACCAGTCTTGACAGTGGTATGAACAGCCGCAGCTGCAATGGTGTCGGTTCACGCACCGGCGGCGCGTCGGGGACCGGGAGCGACTGGTGGTGGCGGCAGGACAATGCCGGACCCAGCCATGGCGGTGTAAAGGATTATGTGATGGAGTGGATCAGATCGGAGATCAAGAAGGAGCGCCCCAAAAATGATTGGATTGCAGGGGCGGCTGCAACCAACCCGGGGACAGAGAGGAAGAAGCAAAAGCGCAGAGCACGCGAGTGGTGGCGCGAGGAGTACACCGATGAGCTTGCAAAGAAGCAGAAACGCAGGGCAATTGCCAAATCGAGGAGCCAGCAGGCCGGGCTGCAATGGTGGGAGCGTGATATCGATGATGACTTGGACGGCAAGGGGCGGTCCAAGTGGAGTGTGGTGAAGAGCTGGAGCCGAAGAAGCAGCAGCAGCGCCAGCAATGGCAATGGCAGTGGCAATGTCAATGGGAGCATCAACTGGTGGGTTAATGGCGCAAGAAGCAGCCGTGATTGGGCAAGTGGGGACTTCGTGCCCAAGAGCGGCGGCGCGGTGAGCAGCACGCCGAGCATGCGTGGCACCGTGTGCTATGTCGCTCCGGAGTATGGTGGAGGCGGTCCTTTGTCAGAGAGATGTGACATCTATAGCTATGGTGTCCTGCTACTGGTTCTTATCTCTGGCCGCCGGCCATTGCAAGTGTCGGCCTCACCCATGTCGGAGTTCGAGAAGGCGAGCCTCATATCCTGGGCAAAGCACCTCGCGCGCGTGAGCCGCCTTATCGATCTCGTCGACCCGGCCTTGAAAGATGTTAACCAGGAGGAGGCACTGCTCTGCATCACCGTTGCGCTCCTCTGCATACAGAGGTCCCCTGCTCGCCGGCCATCAAGCGAAGAGTTGCTCCGGTTGCTCTCCGGCGAGGGAGAGCCGCCTCACCTCCCGCTAGAGTTCTCGCCGTCCCCACCCGGTGGGTTCCATTACAAATCCCGGAAGAAAGTTCGGTGAGTTTGTTTTAGGTTCTTGCTTAGATGCAAAGGGTTCTGTTAACCACCTAACCTTGTGCCCTGAGATATGTTTATCGTTCCGTCCGGTACACGTTCTAGTCTACGCCTTTGTCACTTGCTAATAATTATGTATAAAGCTCTCCGTGGAGGAAAGAAAAGGTGATGGCAAATCTTAAATTGACATTTGACAAGAACTGTTTTGCACTCTTACTCACATGTGCAATCGGAGGCGCTTAGTCAGCATGATTTGGTACTAAATAGATGGTCTGAGTTGAGTAACCATGTGGTAGGGGATGTCTGCCTTTTGTGCCGGTGCCTCTTCAGGCATCACTTCTGGGCAAGCTTAGAATTGTAGTGCTTTACAAGGGGGGCCTGGATCCTGGTGTTCTCTCTTGCTTTCCTGGGAAAAACCTCGTGTTGGACTGTTGTAGGGTGCTCATGGCCTAACTAAAATTCTTTTGGCGTTTGTATGCGCTTTTCTGCTCCTTTTTGCATCCAAGTGGCACTTTCACTTTTCAGTGCCAAGTCCACTCTGCCGGAGTTGCTTTAGGATCTCAGAGTCAATCGGGCCATTATGCTCCCTTGAAAGGGCTTCATTGGACTGGACGCCTCACTCACCTGGTCTTGCCAATGTGCTCCATTTTGACACACTGAACTGACGTGTTAGTTGTCCTGAACCCGATGTTGGTAATCTTAGAGTAGAATCTGTGCACTGTTTGGTGCGAGTGGTAGGAGGCCTGTCAAAATTGGGGCAATGTAAAGTCTGCATTGTAGCGATTCAATAGCCCGTACTTTTTTGCTTAAGAAAATGGCTACGTAAAGTACTACTATACCAACTGATAGCTAACCACCTGATTACTTGTACCCTTTTGTTCTTAATGCATGAAAGCTTAGCCTGCTTCTTCTTTAAGTTACATAGAGTACCATATTATTTTTCACCCTGTGATATAAGTCATGTGAAGATAGTACTGAAATGGTTCAGTCATCCTGTTACTTCACAAAATATTGGGGCATGTATCCCTGCTCGACTTTGGTCATTCTTAGTTTGGCCTTTCATTCTTAGTTTGGCCTTTCATATATTTGAGAATGACCTTCTAGTTCCCAACTGCCAACATAAATTTAAGGGCAAATCTGTGTGGTGGTACCCATTCTTATGATGAACATCCACCCTGGATCTTCCCAGATTGCTTTCTCATTTGTTATTGCCCGACAGCGACACGGCAGCTTATGAGGCGTCAGCTCAACAAGAGTGGACTTTTACCTCATTGGCTAACCCAAAGAAAGTTGGAGTCTGGTGACTAACCATGTATGTTTTCAGCAACTAAACAAACATATTGCTGCTGGCAGTACGCACCGACTGGCAGATCCTTTGAAGTGGCAATGTGCAAAGAATGTGGACACTGGTTGCGACGGGTTACAAGCAGGAAAACGGTAATGTCGGTATTGCGTCGACGCTGCATATTGTTGCTTCAGTTTTCTCTCTTTTTTTAGGGATGTTGCTTCAGTCTTTTTTGTCTAGCCAGTGTGTATCCTTTCTTTCACTGGTTGGATCTTCAGATTTTGCTTGGATCTTCAGGTTTTGCTTGGATCTTAGATAGATTGGACTTCTTCCATGTGATAGAGGAATCAGGGTGCTTTTGTACTTGTTTACAGCACACAGAGTCGTTGGCACGTGAAGCTACGAACCTCACATCAGTTTTTTACCCTTTTATATCATCTGAACCTCAGCTTGTCGTCTGAAAGAAAACAAAGTTACTCTGGGAATTGGGAATCTCAGGGGTTTTTTTTGTGAGAAAATTTGGGAATCTCAGTTTTTTTTTGACAAACAATGCTTTATTTAATCTCAGTTAGTCCTTTATTTTTTAATAAACAAGGGAACCTCTGTTTTTTAGGAGAAAAAAAATCTTGGCTAGTCTGCTGCGCCAATTAGAAGTAGCAGCCCAATTTGTCCAAGCTGAAGTAAACTGGGCCATCAACGCCTGTGGGCCGCGACCTTGTTCACGGGCTTCTTGGAATAGCCCAAACGGTAGGAGGCGCAGCAGGCTTACGCGCATCTCTTCGGCTGAGCAAAGAAACGAACGCAACTACTCCGTAATTCGTTTGGTGGAATAGTCCCGTACCGCTTTGCACTTGAGAGAAGACGGTTTGCAGGGCAATAAAAGGGGACACAAGGCCACTGTTTAGACCATACCTTTCTCGGCCTCTTGGCCGAATTTTTTATTAATAGTAAATGATAATTCTGTAATTCTGAAACTGGTAAAGGGCTGGTGACAATTATAAAAATAGGAAGGATGCCAGGAATAATAGCGTCCAGGATGGACTCTATTGCTAACTGCGTCCAGGTCTGGACGCTAGTATGGATGGCGTCCAGTCATTGCCCTTGTTGGAAATATGCCCTAGAGGCAATAATAAAAGCATTATTATTATATTTCCTTGTTCATGATAATTGTCTTTATTCATGCTATAATTGTGTTATCCGGAAATCGTAATACATGTGTGAATAACAGACACCAACATGTCCCTAGTAAGCCTCTAGTTGACTAGCTCGTTAATCAACAGATAGTCATGGTTTCCTGGCTATGGACATAAGATGTCATTGATAACGAGATCACATCATTAGGAGAATGATGTGATGGACAAGACCCAATCCTAAACATAGCATGAAGATCGTATAGTTCGTTTGCTAGAGTTTTGCAATGTCAAGTATCTTTTCCTTAGACCATGAGATCGTGTAACTCCCGGATACCGTAGGAGTGCTTTGGGTATACCAAACGTCACAACGTAACTGGATGACTATAAAGGTAGACTACGGGTATCTCCGAAAGTGTCTGTTGGGTTGACACGGATCAAGACTGGGATTTGTCACTCCGTATGACGAAGAGGTATCACTGGGCCCACTCGGTAATGCATCATCATAATGAGCTCAAAGTGACCAAGTGTCTGGTCACGGGATTATGCATTACGGTACGAGTAAAGTGACTTGCCGGTAACGAGATTGAACGAGGTATTGGGATACCGACGATCAAATCTCGGGCAAGTAATATATCGATTGACAAAGGGAATTGCATACGGGGTTGATTGAATCCTCGACATCGTGGTTCATCCGATGAGATCATCGTGGAGTATATGGGAGCCAACATGGGTATCCAGATCCCGCTGTTGGTTATTGACCGGAGAGTCGTCTCGGTCATGTCTACATGTCTCCCGAACCCGTAGGGTCTACACACTTAAGGTTCGGTGACGCTAGGGTTGTGAAGATATGTATATGCAGTAACCCGAATGTTGTTCGGAGTCCCGGATGAGATCCTGGATGTCACGAGGAGTTCCGGAATGGTCCGGAGGTAAAGAATTATATATAGGAAGTGCTGTTTCGGCCATCGGGACAAGTTTCGGGGTCACCGGTATTGTACCGGGACCACCGGAAGGGTCCCGGGGGTCTACCGGGTGGGGCCACCTATCCCGGAGGGCCCCATGGGCTGAAGTGGGAAGGGACCCAGCCCTTAGTGGGCTGGGGCGCCACCCCTAAGGGGCCCATGCGCCTAGGGTTAGGGGAAACCCAAAGGGGGGCGCCCCCTTGCCTTGGGGGGCAAGCCCCCCACCCTTGGCCGCCGCCCCCCTAGGAGATCCATCTCCTAGGGCCGGCGCCCCCCCCCTTGGAACCCCTATATATAGTGGGGAGAGGAGGGACTTGATGCTACGGCTTTTGGTGCACCTCTCTCTCCCTGTTACATCTCTCTCTCTCTCGTAGTATAGCCGAAGCCCTGCTACTGTGACGCCCTGCATCCACCACCACGCCGTCGTGCTGCTGGATCATCATCAACCTCTCCTTCCCCCTTGCTGGATCAAGAAGGAGGAGACGTCTCCCGTCCCGTACGTGTGTTGAACGCGGAGGTGCCGTCCGTTCGGCACTTGGTCATCGGTGATTTGGATCACGTCGTGTTCGACTACATCATCCCCGTTCTTTGAACGCTTCCGCACGCGATCTACAAAGGTATGTAGATGCATCTGATGACTCGTTGCTAGATGAACTCCTAGATGGATCTTGGTGAAACGAGTAGGAAATTTTTTGTTTTCTGCAACGTTCCCCAACAGTGGCATCATGAGCTAGGTCTATGCGTAGTTCTTCTTGCGCGAGTAGAACACAATTTGTTGTGGGCGTGGATTTGTCAACTTTCTTGCCGCCACTAGTCTTTTCTTGCTTTAGCGGTATTGTGGGATGAAGCGGCCCGGACCAACCTTACACGTACGCTTACGTGAGACCGGTTCCACCGACTAACATGCACTAGTTGCATAAGGTGGCTGACGGGTGTCTGTCTCTCCTACTTTAGTTGGAGCGGATTCGATGAACAGGGTCCTTATGAAGGGTAAATAGAAGTTGACAAATCACGTTGTGGCTTTCACGTAGGTAAGAAAACGTTCTTGCTAGAACCCTAATTCAGCCACGTAAAACTTGCAACAACAATTAGAGGACGTCTAACTTGTTTTTGCAGCAAGTGGTTTGTGATATGATATGGCCAAAGTTGTGATGAATGATGAATGATCTATATGTGATGTATGAGATGTTCATGCTATTGTAATAGGAATCACGACTTGCATGTCGATGAGTATGACAACCGGCAGGAGCCATAGGAGTTGTCTTTATTCTTTTATATGACCTGCGTGTCATTGAGAAACGCCATGTAAATTACTTTACTTTATTGCTAAACGCGTTAGCCATAGTAGTAGAAGTAATAGTTGGCGAGAAACTTCATGGAGACACGATGATGGAGATCATGATGATGGAGATCATGGTGTCAAGCCGGTGACAAGATGATCATGGAGCCCCAAGATGGAGATCAAAGGAGCTATGTGATATTGGCCATATCATGTCACGTTTATTATTTGATTGCATATGATGTTTATCATGTTTTTGCATCTTGTTTACTTAGAACGACGGTAGTAAATAAGATGATCCCTCATAATAATTTCAAGAAGTGTTCCCCCTAACTGTGCACCGTTGCGACAGTTCGTTGTTTCGAAGCACCACGTGATGATCGGGTGTGATAGATTCTAACGTTCACATACAACGGGTGTAAGACAGATTTACACATGCAAACACTTAGGTTGACTTGACGAGCCTAGCATGTACAGACATGGCCTCGGAACACAGAAGACCGAAAGGTCGAGCATGAGTCGTATAGAAGATACGATCAACATGAAGATGTTCACCGATGTTGACTAGTCCGTCTCACGTGATGATCGGACATGGCCTAGTTAACTCGGATCATGTTATACTTAGATGACTAGAAGAGGGATGTCTATCTAAGTGGGAGTTCATAAATAATTTGATTTGATGAACTTAATTATCATGAACTTAGTCTAAAATATTTACAATATGTCTTGTAGATCAAATGGCCAACGCAGTCCTCAACTTCAACGCGTTCCTAGAGAAAACCAAGCTGAAAGACGATGGCAGCAACTACACGGACTGGGTCCGGAACCTGAGGATCATCCTCATAGCTGCCAAGAAAGATTATGTCCTACAAGCACCGCTGGGTGACGCACCTGTCCTCCCTGCTGAACAAGACGTTATGAACGCTTGGCAGGCACGTACCGATGACTACTCCCTCGTTCAATGCGGCATGCTTTACAGCTTAGAGCCGGGGCTCCAAAAACGTTTTGAGAGACACGGAGCATATGAGATGTTCGAAGAGCTGAAAATGGTTTTTCAAGCTCATGCCCGGGTCGAGAGGTATCAAGTCTCTGACAAATTCTTCAGCTGTAAGATGGAGGAAAACAGTTCTGTCAGTGAGCACATACTCACTATGTCTGGGTTGCATAACCGCTTGACTCAGCTGGGAGTTAATCTCCCGGATGATGCGGTCATTGACAGAATCCTCCAGTCGCTTCCACCGAGCTACAAGAGCTTTGTGATGAACTTCAATATGCAGGGGATGGAAAAGACCATTCCTGAAGTATTTGCTATGCTGAAATCAGCAGAGGTAGAAGTCAAGAAGGAACATCAAGTGTTGATGGTGAATAAAACCACTAAGTTCAAGAAGGGTAAGGGTAAAAAGAACTTCAAGAAGGACGGCAAGGAAGTTGCCGCGCCCGGCAAGCAAGCTGTCGGGAAGAAGCCAAAAAATGGACCCAAGCCCGAGACTGAGTGTTTTTATTGCAAGGGAAGTGGTCACTGGAAGCGGAATTGCCCCAAATACTTAGCGGACAAGAAGGCCGGCAAAACAAAAGGTATATGTGATATACATATAATTGATGTGTACCTAACCAGTACTCGTAGTAGCTCTTGGGTATTTGATACCGGTGCAGTTTCTCACATTTGTAACTCAAAGCAGGAGCTGCGGAATAAACGGAGACTGGCGAATGACGAGGTGACGATGCGTGTCGGGAATGGTTCCAAGGTCGATGTGATCGCCGTCGGCACGCTGCCTCTTCATTTACCTACGGGGTTAGTTTTAAACCTCAATAATTGTTATTTAGTGCCAGCTTTGAGCATGAACATTGTATCGGGATCTCGTTTAATTCGAGATGGCTACTCATTTAAATCCGAGAATAATGGTTGTTCTATTTATATGAGAGATATGTTTTATGGTCATGCTCCTATGGTGAATGGTTTATTCTTAATGAATCTCAAGCGTAATGCTACACATGTTCATAGTGTGAATACCAAAAGATGTAAGGTTGATAATGATAGTCCCACATACTTGTGGCACTGCCGCCTTGGTCACATAGGTGTCAAACGCATGAAGAAGCTCCATGCAGATGGACTTTTAGAGTCTCTTGATTATGAATCATTTGACACGTGCGAACCATGCCTCATGGGTAAAATGACCAAGACTCCGTTCTCAAGAACAATGGAGCGAGCAACCAACTTATTGGAAATCATACATACTGATGTGTGCGGTCCAATGAGTGTTGAGGCTCGCAGTGGCTATCGTTATGTTCTCACTCTCACTGATGACTTGAGTAGATATGGGTATGTCTACTTAATGAAACACAAGTCTGAAACCTTTGAAAAGTTCAAGGAATTTCAGAGTGAGGTTGAGAATCAACGTGACAGGAAAATCAAGTTTCTACGATCAGATCGTGGAGGAGAATACTTGAGTCACGAATTTGGCACACACTTAAGAAAATATGGAATAGTTTCACAACTAACGTCGCCTGGAACACCTCAGCGTAACGGTGTGTCCGAACGTCGTAATCGCACTCTATTAGATATGGTGCGGTCTATGATGTCTCTTACCGATTTACCGCTATCTTTTTGGGGCTATGCTTTAGAGACTGCCGCATTCACTTTAAATAGGGCTCCGTCGAAATCCGTTGAGACGACACCGTATGAATTATGGTTTGGGAAGAAACCTAAGCTGTCGTTTCTGAAAGTTTGGGGATGCGATGCTTATGTCAAGAAACTTCAACCTGAAAAGCTCGAACCCAAGTCGGAAAAATGCGTCTTCATAGGATACCCTAAAGAAACTATTGGGTATACCTTCTACCTCAGATCCGAAGGCAAGGTCTTTGTTGCCAAGAATGGATCCTTTCTAGAGAAGGAGTTTCTCTCGAAAGAAGTAAGTGGGAGAAAGTAGAACTTGATGAAGTATTGCCTCTTGAACCGGAAAATGGCGCAACTCAAGAAAATGTTCCTGAGGTGCCAGCACCGACTAGAGAGGAAGTTAATGATAATGATCAAGATACTTCTGATCTAGCTCCTACTGAAATTCGAAGGTCCACGAGGACACGTTCCGCACCGTACGGCAACCCTGTCTTGGAAATCATGTTGTTAGACAACGGTGAACCTTCGAACTATGAAGAAGCGATGGCGGGCCCGGATTCCGACAAATGGCTAGAAGCCATGAAATCCGAGATAGGATCCATGTATGAAAACGAAGTATGGACTTTGACTGACTTGCCCGTTGAACGGCGAGCCATAGAGAATAAATGGATCTTTAAGAAGAAGACAGACGCGGATGGTAATGTGACCATCTATAAAGCTCGGCTTGTCGCTAAGGGTTATCGACAAGTTCAAGGGGTTGACTACGATGAGACTTTCTCACCGGCAGCGAAGCTAAAGTCCGTCCGAATCATGTTAGCAATTGCCGCATTCTACGATTATGAAATATGGCAAATGGACGTCAAAACGACATTCCTTAATGGTTACCTTAAGGAAGAATTGTATATGATGCACCCGGAAGGTTTTGTCGATCCTAAGAATGCTGACAAAATATGCAAGCTCCAACGCTCGATTTATGGGCTGGTGCAAGCATCTCAGAGTTGGAACATTCGCTTTGATGAGATGATCAAAGCGTTTGGGTTTACGCAGACTTATGGAGAAGCCTGTGTTTACAAGAAAGTGAGTGGGAGCTCTGTAGCATTTCTCATACTATATGTCGATGACAAACTTTTGATGGGAAATGATATAGAACTCTTGGACAGCATCAAGGCCTACTTGAATAAGAGTTTTTCAATGAAGGACCTTGGAGAAGCTGCTTATATATTAGGCATCAAGATCTATAGAGATAGATCGAGACGCCTCATAGGTCTTTCACAAAGCACATACCTTGATAAGATATTGAAGAAGTTCAATATGGATCAGTCTAAGAAGGGGTTCTTGCCTGTACTGCAAGGTATGAAATTGAGCTCGGCTCAAAGTCCGACCACGACAGAAGAAATAGAAGAGATGAGTGTCATCCCCTATGCCTCAGCCATAGGTTCTATTATGTATGCCATGCTGTGTACCAGACCTGATGTAAACCTTGCCGTAAGTTTGGTAGGAAGATACCAAAGTAATCCCGGCAAGGAACACTGGACAGCGGTCAAGAATATCCTGAAGTACCTGAAAAGGACTAAGGAGATGTTTCTCGTTCATGGAGGTGACGAAGAGCTCGTCGTAAAGGGTTACGTCGACGCTAGCTTCGACACAGATCTGGATGACTCAAAGTCACAAACCAGATACGTGTATATTTTGAATGGTGGGGCAGTAAGCTGGTGCAGTTGCAAGCAGAGCGTCGTGGCGGGATCTACATGTGAAGCGGAGTACATGGCAGCCTCGGAGGCAGCACATGAAGCAATCTGGGTGAAGGAGTTCATCACCGACCTCGGAGTCATACCCAATGCATCGGGGCCGATCAAGCTCTTCTGTGACAACACTGGAGCTATTGCACTTGCCAAGGAGCCCAGGTTTCACAAAAAGACAAGGCACATCAAGCGTCGCTTCAACTCCATTCGTGAAAATGTTCAGGATGGAGACATAGATATTTGTAAAGTACATACGGACCTGAATGTAGCAGATCCGTTGACTAAAGCTCTCCCTAGGGCAAAACATGATCAACACCAGAATTCCATGGGTGTTCGATTCATCACAATGTAACTAGATTATTGACTCTAGTGCAAGTGGGAGACTGTTGGAAATATGCCCTAGAGGCAATAATAAAAGCATTATTATTATATTTCCTTGTTCATGATAATTGTCTTTATTCATGCTATAATTGTGTTATCCGGAAATCGTAATACATGTGTGAATAACAGACACCAACATGTCCCTAGTAAGCCTCTAGTTGACTAGCTCGTTAATCAACAGATAGTCATGGTTTCCTGGCTATGGACATAAGATGTCATTGATAACGAGATCACATCATTAGGAGAATGATGTGATGGACAAGACCCAATCCTAAACATAGCATGAAGATCGTATAGTTCGTTTGCTAGAGTTTTGCAATGTCAAGTATCTTTTCCTTAGACCATGAGATCGTGTAACTCCCGGATACTGTAGGAGTGCTTTGGGTATACCAAACGTCACAATGTAACTGGGTGACTATAAAGGTAGACTACGGGTATCTCCGAAAGTGTCTGTTGGGTTGACACGGATCAAGACTGGGATTTGTCACTCCGTATGACGAAGAGGTATCACTGGGCCCACTCGGTAATGCATCATCATAATGAGCTCAAAGTGACCAAGTGTCTGGTCACGGGATCATGCATTACGGTACGAGTAAAGTGACTTGCCGGTAACGAGATTGAACGAGGTATTGGGATACCGACGATCAAATCTCGGGCAAGTAATATATCGATTGACAAAGGGAATTGCATACGGGGTTGATTGAATCGTCGACATCGTGGTTCATCCGATGAGATCATCGTGGAGTATGTGGGAGCCAACATGGGTATCCAGATCCCGCTGTTGGTTATTGACCGGAGAGTCGTCTCGGTCATGTCTACATGTCTCCCGAACCCGTAGGGTCTACACACTTAAGGTTCGGTGACGCTAGGGTTGTGAAGATATGTATATGCAGTAACCCGAATGTTGTTCGGAGTCCCGGATGAGATCCTGGATGTCACGAGGAGTTCCGGAATGGTCCGGAGGTAAAGAATTATATATAGGAAGTGCTGTTTCGGCCATCGGGACAAGTTTCGGGGTCACCGGTATTGTACCGGGACCACCGGAAGGGTCCCGGGGGTCTACCGGGTGGGGCCACCTATCCCGGAGGGCCCCATGGGCTGAAGTGGGAAGGGACCCAGCCCTTAGTGGGCTGGGGCGCCACCCCTAAGGGGCCCATGCGCCTAGGGTTAGGGGAAACCCTAAAGGGGGGCGCCCCCTTGCCTTGGGGGGCAAGCCCCCCACCCTTGGCCGCCGCCCCCCTAGGAGATCCATCTCCTAGGGCCGGCGCCCCCCCCTTGGCACCCCTATATATAGTGGGGAGAGGAGGGACTTGATGCTACGGCTTTTGGTGCACCTCTCTCTCCCTGTTACATCTCTCTCTCTCTCTCTCGTAGTATAGCCGAAGCCCTGCTACTGTGACGCCCTGCATCCACCACCACGCCGTCGTGCTGCTGGATCATCATCAACCTCTCCTTCCCCCTTGCTGGATCAAGAAGGAGGAGACGTCTCCCGTCCCGTACGTGTGTTGAACGCGGAGGTGCCGTCCGTTCGGCACTTGGTCATCGGTGATTTGGATCACGTCGTGTTCGACTACATCATCCCCGTTCTTTGAACGCTTCCGCACGCGATCTACAAAGGTATGTAGATGCATCTGATGACTCGTTTCTAGATGAACTCCTAGATGGATCTTGGTGAAACGAGTAGGAAAATTTTTGTTTTCTGCAACGTTCCCCAACAGTGGCATCATGAGCTAGGTCTATGCGTAGTTCTTCTTGCGCGAGTAGAACACAATTTGTTGTGGGCGTGGATTTGTCAACTTTCTTGCCGCCACTAGTCTTTTCTTGCTTTAGCGGTATTGTGGGATGAAGCGGCCCGGACCAACCTTACACGTACGCTTACGTGAGACCGGTTCCACCGACTAACATGCACTAGTTGCATAAGGTGGCTGACGGGTGTCTGTCTCTCCTACTTTAGTTGGAGCGGATTCGATGAACAGGGTCCTTATGAAGGGTAAATAGAAGTTGACAAATCACGTTGTGGCTTTCACGTAGGTAAGAAAACGTTCTTGCTAGAACTCTAATTCAGCCACGTAAAACTTGCAACAACAATTAGAGGACGTCTAACTTGTTTTTGCAGCAAGTGGTTTGTGATATGATATGGCCAAAGTTGTGATGAATGATGAATGATCTATATGTGATGTATGAGATGTTCATGCTATTGTAATAGGAATCACGACTTGCATGTCGATGAGTATGACAACCGGCAGGAGCCATAGGAGTTGTCTTTATTCTTTTATATGACCTGCGTGTCATTGAGAAACGCCATGTAAATTACTTTACTTTATTGCTAAACGCGTTAGCCATAGTAGTAGAAGTAATAGTTGGCGAGAAACTTCATGGAGACACGATGATGGAGATCATGATGATGGAGATCATGGTGTCAAGCCGGTGACAAGATGATCATGGAGCCCCAAGATGGAGATCAAAGGAGCTATGTGATATTGGCCATATCATGTCACGTTTATTATTTGATTGCATATGATGTTTATCATGTTTTTGCATCTTGTTTACTTAGAACGATGGTAGTAAATAAGATGATCCCTCATAATAATTTCAAGAAGTGTTCCCCCTAACTGTGCACCGTTGCGACAGTTCGTTGTTTCGAAGCACCACGTGATGATCGGGTGTGATAGATTCTAACGTTCACATACAACGGGTGTAAGACAGATTTACACATGCAAACACTTAGGTTGACTTGACGAGCCTAGCATGTACAGACATGGCCTCGGAACACAGAAGACCGAAAGGTCGAGCATGAGTCGTATAGAAGATACGATCAACATGAAGATGTTCACCGATGTTGACTAGTCCGTCTCACGTGATGATCGGACACGGCCTAGTTAACTCGGATCATGTTATACTTAGATGACTAGAAGAGGGATGTCTATCTAAGTGGGAGTTCATAAATAATTTGATTTGATGAACTTAATTATCATGAACTTAGTCTAAAATATTTACAATATGTCTTGTAGATCAAATGGCCAACGTAGTCCTCAACTTCAATGCGTTCCTAGAGAAAACCAAGCTGAAAGATGATGGCAGCAACTACACGGACTGGGTCCGGAACCTGAGGATCATCCTCATAGCTGCCAAGAAAGATTATGTCCTACAAGCACCGCTGGGTGACGCACCTGTCCTCCCTGCTGAACAAGACGTTATGAACGCTTGGCAGGCACGTACCGATGACTACTCCCTCGTTCAATGCGGCATGCTTTACAGCTTAGAGCCGGGGCTCCAAAAACGTTTTGAGAGACACGGAGCATATGAGATGTTCGAAGAGCTGAAAATGGTTTTTCAAGCTCATGCCCGGGTCGAGAGGTATCAAGTCTCTGACAAATTCTTCAGCTGTAAGATGGAGGAAAACAGTTCTGTCAGTGAGCACATACTCACTATGTCTGGGTTGCATAACCGCTTGACTCAGCTGGGAGTTAATCTCCCGGATGATGCGGTCATTGACAGAATCCTCCAGTCGCTTCCACCAAGCTACAAGAGCTTTGTGATGAACTTCAATATGCAGGGGATGGAAAAGACCATTCCTGAAGTATTTGCTATGCTGAAATCAGCAGAGGTAGAAGTCAAGAAGGAACATCAAGTGTTGATGGTGAATAAAACCACTAAGTTCAAGAAGGGTAAGGGTAAAAAGAACTTCAAGAAGGACGGCAAGGAAGTTGCCGCGCCCGGCAAGCAAGCTGCCGGGAAGAAGCCAAAAAATGGACCCAAGCCCGAGACTGAGTGTTTTTATTGCAAGGGAAGTGGTCACTGGAAGCGGAATTGCCCCAAATACTTAGCGGACAAGAAGGCCGGCAAAACAAAAGGTATATGTGATATACATATAATTGATGTGTACCTAACCAGTACTCGTAGTAGCTCTTGGGTATTTGATACCGGTGCAGTTTCTCACATTTGTAACTCAAAGCAGGAGCTGCGGAATAAACGGAGACTGGCGAATGACGAGGTGACGATGCGTGTCGGGAATGGTTCCAAGGTCGATGTGATCGCCGTCGGCACGCTGCCTCTTCATTTACCTACGGGGTTAGTTTTAAACTTCAATAATTGTTATTTAGTGCCAGCTTTGAGCATGAACATTGTATCGGGATCTCGTTTAATTCGAGATGGCTACTCATTTAAATCCGAGAATAATGGTTGTTCTATTTATATGAGAGATATGTTTTATGGTCATGCTCCTATGGTGAATGGTTTATTCTTAATGAATCTCAAGCGTAATGCTACACATGTTCATAGTGTGAATACCAAAAGATGTAAGGTTGATAATGATAGTCCCACATACTTGTGGCACTGCCGCCTTGGTCACATAGGTGTCAAACGCATGAAGAAGCTCCATGCAGATGGACTTTTAGAGTCTCTTGATTATGAATCATTTGACACGTGCGAACCATGCCTCATGGGTAAAATGACCAAGACTCCGTTCTCAGGAACAATGGAGCGAGCAACCAACTTATTGGAAATCATACATACTGATGTGTGTGGTCCAATGAGTGTTGAGGCTCGCAGTGGCTATCGTTATGTTCTCACTCTCACTGATGACTTGAGTAGATATGGGTATGTCTACTTAATGAAACACAAGTCTGAAACCTTTGAAAAGTTCAAGGAATTTCAGAGTGAGGTTGAGAATCAACGTGACAGGAAAATCAAGTTTCTACGATCAGATCGTGGAGGAGAATACTTGAGTCACGAATTTGGCACACACTTAAGAAAATATGGAATAGTTTCACAACTAACGTCGCCTGGAACACCTCAGCGTAACGGTGTGTCCGAACGTCGTAATCGCACTCTATTAGATATGGTGCGGTCTATGATGTCTCTTACCGATTTACCGCTATCTTTTTGGGGCTATGCTTTAGAGACTGCCGCATTCACTTTAAATAGGGCTCCGTCGAAATCCGTTGAGACGACACCATATGAATTATGGTTTGGGAAGAAACCTAAGCTGTCATTTCTGAAAGTTTGGGGATGCGATGCTTATGTCAAGAAACTTCAACCTGAAAAGCTCGAACCCAAGTCGGAAAAATGCGTCTTCATAGGATACCCTAAAGAAACTATTGGGTATACCTTCTACCTCAGATCCGAAGGCAAGGTCTTTGTTGCCAAGAATGGATCCTTTCTAGAGAAGGAGTTTCTCTCGAAAGAAGTAAGTGGGAGAAAGTAGAACTTGATGAAGTATTGCCTCTTGAACCGGAAAATGGCGCAACTCAAGAAAATGTTCCTGAGGTGCCAGCACCGACTAGAGAGGAAGTTAATGATAATGATCAAGATACTTCTGATCTAGCTCCTACTGAAATTCGAAGGTCCACGAGGACACGTTCCGCACCAGAGTGGTACGGCAACCCTGTCTTGGAAATCATGTTGTTAGACAACGGTGAACCTTCGAACTATGAAGAAGCGATGGCGGGCCCGGATTCCGACAAATGGCTAGAAGCCATGAAATCCGAGATAGGATCCATGTATGAAAACGAAGTATGGACTTTGACTGACTTGCCCGTTGAACGGCGAGCCATAGAGAATAAATGGATCTTTAAGAAGAAGACAGACGCGGATGGTAATGTGACCATCTATAAAGCTCGGCTTGTCGCTAAGGGTTATCGACAAGTTCAAGGGGTTGACTACGATGAGACTTTCTCACCGGCAGCGAAGCTAAAGTCCGTCCGAATCATGTTAGCAATTGCCGCATTCTACGATTATGAAATATGGCAAATGGACGTCAAAACGACATTCCTTAATGGTTACCTTAAGGAAGAATTGTATATGATGCACCCGGAAGGTTTTGTCGATCCTAAGAATGCTGACAAAATATGCAAGCTCCAACGCTCGATTTATGGGCTGGTGCAAGCATCTCAGAGTTGGAACATTCGCTTTGATGAGATGATCAAAGCGTTTGGGTTTACGCAGACTTATGGAGAAGCCTGTGTTTACAAGAAAGTGAGTGGGAGCTCTGTAGCATTTCTCATACTATATGTCGATGACAAACTTTTGATGGGAAATGATATAGAACTCTTGGACAGCATCAAGGCCTACTTGAATAAGAGTTTTTCAATGAAGGACCTTGGAGAAGCTGCTTATATATTAGGCATCAAGATCTATAGAGATAGATCGAGACGCCTCATAGGTCTTTCACAAAGCACATACCTTGATAAGATATTGAAGAAGTTCAATATGGATCAGTCTAAGAAGGGGTTCTTGCCTGTACTGCAAGGTATGAAATTGAGCTCGGCTCAAAGTCCGACCACGACAGAAGAAATAGAAGAGATGAGTGTCATCCCCTATGCCTCAGCCATAGGTTCTATTATGTATGCCATGCTGTGTACCAGACCTGATGTAAACCTTGCCGTAAGTTTGGTAGGAAGATACCAAAGTAATCCCGGCAAGGAACACTGGACAGCGGTCAAGAATATCCTGAAGTACCTGAAAAGGACTAAGGAGATGTTTCTCGTTCATGGAGGTGACGAAGAGCTCGTCGTAAAGGGTTACGTCGATGCTAGCTTCGACACAGATCTGGATGACTCAAAGTCACAAACCAGATACTTGTATATTTTGAATGGTGGGGCAGTAAGCTGGTGCAGTTGCAAGCAGAGCGTCGTGGCGGGATCTACATGTGAAGCGGAGTACATGGCAGCCTCGGAGGCAGCACATGAAGCAATTTGGGTGAAGGAGTTCATCACCGACCTCGGAGTCATACCCAATGCATCGGGGCCGATCAAGCTCTTCTGTGACAACACTGGAGCTATTGCACTTGCCAAGGAGCCCAGGTTTCACAAAAAGACAAGGCACATCAAGCGTCGCTTCAACTCCATTCGTGAAAATGTTCAGGATGGAGACATAGATATTTGTAAAGTACATACGGACCTGAATGTAGCAGATCCGTTGACTAAAGCTCTCCCTAGGGCAAAACATGATCAACACCAGAATTCCATGGGTGTTCGATTCATCACAATGTAACTAGATTATTGACTCTAGTGCAGGTGGGAGACTGTTGGAAATATGCCCTAGAGGCAATAATAAAAGCATTATTATTATATTTCCTTGTTCATGATAATTGTCTTTATTCATGCTATAATTGTGTTATCCGGAAATCGTAATACATGTGTGAATAACAGACACCAACATGTCCCTAGTAAGCCTCTAGTTGACTAGCTCGTTAATCAACAGATAGTCATGGTTTCCTGGCTATGGACATAAGATGTCATTGATAACGAGATCACATCATTAGGAGAATGATGTGATGGACAAGACCCAATCCTAAACATAGCATGAAGATCGTATAGTTCGTTTGCTAGAGTTTTGCAATGTCAAGTATCTTTTCCTTAGACCATGAGATCGTGTAACTCCCGGATACTGTAGGAGTGCTTTGGGTATACCAAACGTCACAATGTAACTGGGTGACTATAAAGGTAGACTACGGGTATCTCCGAAAGTGTCTGTTGGGTTGACACGGATCAAGACTGGGATTTGTCACTCCGTATGACGAAGAGGTATCACTGGGCCCACTCGGTAATGCATCATCATAATGAGCTCAAAGTGACCAAGTGTCTGGTCACGGGATCATGCATTATGGTACGAGTAAAGTGACTTGCCGGTAACGAGATTGAACGAGGTATTGGGATACCGACGATCAAATCTCGGGCAAGTAATATATCGATTGACAAAGGGAATTGCATACGGGGTTGATTGAATCCTCGACATCGTGGTTCATCCGATGAGATCATCGTGGAGTATGTGGGAGCCAACATGGGTATCCAGATCCCGCTGTTGGTTATTGACCGGAGAGTCGTCTCGGTCATGTCTACATGTCTCCCGAACCCGTAGGGTCTACACACTTAAGGTTCGGTGACGCTAGGGTTGTGAAGATATGTATATGCAGTAACCCGAATGTTGTTCGGAGTCCCGGATGAGATCCTGGATGTCACGAGGAGTTCCGGAATGGTCCGGAGGTAAAGAATTATATATAGGAAGTGCTGTTTCGGCCATCGGGACAAGTTTCGGGGTCACCGGTATTGTACCGGGACCACCGGAAGGGTCCCGGGGGTCTACCGGGTGGGGCCACCTATCCCGGAGGGCCCCATGGGCTGAAGTGGGAAGGGACCCAGCCCTTAGTGGGCTGGGGCGCCACCCCTAAGGGGCCCATGCGCCTAGGGTTAGGGGAAACCCTAAAGGGGGGCGCCCCCTTGCCTTGGGGGGCAAGCCCCCCACCCTTGGCCGCCGCCCCCCTAGGAGATCCATCTCCTAGGGCCGGCGCCCCCCCCTTGGCACCCCTATATATAGTGGGGAGAGGAGGGACTTGATGCTACGGCTTTTGGTGCACCTCTCTCTCCCTGTTACATCTCTCTCTCTCTCTCGTAGTATAGCCGAAGCCCTGCTACTGTGACGCCCTGCATCCACCACCACGCCGTCGTGCTGCTGGATCATCATCAACCTCTCCTTCCCCCTTGCTGGATCAAGAAGGAGGAGACGTCTCCCGTCCCGTACGTGTGTTGAACGCAGAGGTGCCGTCCGTTCGGCACTTGGTCATCGGTGATTTGGATCACGTCGTGTTCGACTACATCATCCCCGTTCTTTGAACGCTTCCGCACGCGATCTACAAAGGTATGTAGATGCATCTGATGACTCGTTGCTAGATGAACTCCTAGATGGATCTTGGTGAAACGAGTAGGAAATTTTTTGTTTTCTGCAACGTTCCCCAACAACCCTTTCATTGGTGCTCTGATTAGGCTCAACCGATTTACTTTGATAGATATAGATTTCATGACCTATATACTCAATACACCTGCATCCATCGCTTCTTACCTTGCTAGGTGGTAAGCAAGCTTTAGCACGGACATCATCAATCATCACAGGAGCAACATCATCTCACTAGCTGCTTGTCATTAGGATCATTCGCTCATCATTAGGAATCATCCACTAGACCTATGGTTGGAGCATGTGAGTTGTTCCATGGCCTCGTTGAATCTTCTTTGTCTGGTCTTGTGTATAATTTATTCAATGGTTACAAACGTACATTATATATTTGGCTAGGTTGTTACTTTTAGGCAATACAATTGGTAACTGGCTAGTTTATGATAATAGATAAGTTGATCTTGAGTCGGCTGTCGTGCTTTTGCCTCTACGTGTGAGTGCACCACTACCAGCACTTCTGAAAGCATGGTGTGCCGGTGTCGTAGCCCAACGTGTACCTGCCGCATGGGTGGCACCTCAACCTCGATAGGGTTCTGCTGCCGACCGTGCCGGACTCAGGCCGCACGCAGCTGATGGAGATCCACCATCGCCGTGTCTACTCTCGGACGACCTTTGCCGCAACCCGGCGTCCACAATGGATTCGCCGAACTAGGACGCGTAGTTCGCCACTGAGCACGACCAACATTGTCGGTCGTGCTACAAGGATGCGTCCTGTGCACCATCCACCATCACCGTCGGTCATGGTGAAGGGGGGAGGATTAGGAGGCCTACATTGTGGCCCTCGAGGAGGCCACAAGGAGGTCCATTGAGGAGGCCGAGCGCAAGGAGCTCACCAAGTGGCCTAGCCTTGCACACGCACTGGTTGAATCGGCGGCTAGAGTGGAGGCTAACATGCCCCCACCGCCCCTAGCACTGCTTGCGCCCAAGCCTATGGAGGAGGAGACATAGCCACGGCTTGGGCAATCATGGCCGTGGACGAACACATTGCCATCGTATATCGTGCATGCCCATGTGGATGGGCACAATAGACGAGGAGGCCGAGTGGTAGGCTGTAGAGCAGGCGATGAAGGCCGAGCGGCAGAAGAAGCATCAACTGGTGGCAGCAAGTGGCTACGTTGCCAGCCATCCAGCAGGCGTTCCCGTGGATGGAGACGCCAGTCTACGTCGACCTGGCCAAGGAGGAGGAAGAAAATGACGATAATCTACTGCTCGCTGCTAACTGTTTCTTTTATCTTTTCATTTAATATATTTTTTAGTTTTAATTAATGTAAATTGGATTCGGCTGCCTGTTTTGTAAAAAAATCGAAATCCAGCGAAAATGTGAAATATGTTTGTCCGAGCATCTTCGGACCGGCGGACAAAAACGAAAATTGACGTCCGGTTGACCGATCCAAATGAACAAAAAACGAACAAAATCTGTATCAGTTTAGGTTGCCGCGTTGGAGTTGCCCTTAGGTCGGACGAAGGCGAGGACTTTTCTAGGCTAGGTTGAACCAAGCACTGGACGCTGCTAAGAATAGCGTCCAGGTGTGGACGTGATTTGCAACAGCGACCAGGTCTGGCCGCTATTATTGATGGCGTCCTTCCTATTTCTCAAAATTCTAACTTATCATTACTAGTTTCGGAATTACAACATTATTATTTATTATTAATAAAAAAATCGGCCTCTTGGCTAAGATCGAATGTAGTATCTGTTCTTATCAGCTTAATATCTGATACATGGATCTACGGATCCATGAGATATTAATTTAATTTTTTATGGGGAGGGTTTAGTGGCTTGCTGCTGAGCCCTCGAGTGTTGCCTGGGCGTTGCACTGTAGCCTGGGTAGACGCACCCCAACCAAATCAAAATCAAATAAATTACTCCTTCTATAAACAAATACAGATGTTTTAGGTCACCCACCGAAATTATTACGTAACTTTGTCTTCCTGCAGATAATATCAAATGTTTCAATTTGTTCAAAAGATTAAAATAACTAGACAAGTGTTGAGAGCCGACATTTGGCAAATGTATTGTTTATATCGCAATTTTTTTGCGGTTGTTTGATAAGCACATATTTTGCGGGACAAAAAGGGTGCAACTGTTTGATAGTTTCTAGCATATATTTTGTAGGCTACAAATGTTGATTGAACGGAGAAAAGACATAGTGGACTGGTATTATATTAATTATTTGATTGAAGTATTCGATAGATGCGCACAAAGATTATAAATCACAGGGGCAAAGTCTTTCATCAATCCACAAGCAATTCGGATGACTTACATCCCATCATTCTATACACAACAATATCTTATGGGTTGAACATGCCTGGTTCACCAACAACCTGAAAATACCTAAAGGTTGGCCAAAATATTAGCAAAAAGCTAACATCAAGCATTTGAGATCACAAAAGTAATTGGCGAGAACTTTGCGATCATGTAAAAAAAAAAGCAAGAGGATATATACGACTTTGAGGTGCACAGATAAACTAAAACAAGGTCCCCACAACATTCAACATCTACGAGAATCTTCAATAGATGATGTACATATCAAAATAACTAACTTTTGCATCTTCAAGGCATAAAACCCACCTCCAACAGATGATGTAGATATGTTAAAAAAACAGATGATGTAGATAAAAAAATATATATATATTCGCCTCCCGGAGATGTAAAATACAACACGTCAAGATGCAAATATACATCTTCACCTACAGGAGATGTAAAATAGTTGGTCGCGTGCCAACTGTCCAACTGCCTTCATTCTACTTTCGCCTGCCCGCTTGTCGCCCGCCCGTCGCCCATCCGCCTCCTGCCATTGCCATGGCCGACGTCGATGACCCGCCGTGTCCTCCGGCACCACCATCGCTGGTCTAACCCACCTCGCCGCAGCCGCAGTCGGCGCGACCACGGTCCCCAATTCGGCCTCCACCTCCGTGCCGCCACCACCATGCCACCGCATCAGATTTGCCCCACCTCGGTCGGTCGCCGTCGCGCCGAAGCCGCCTGCAAAGAAGCAGCAGGCCGCCAAGCCACGCGGTGGAGGCGTGAAGCGGCCGACGGTGCGGGAGCGCAACCCAGTGGCGAACCAACCTCGGCCGGCCAAAATTTCGAGGCCGAACACGGCTACGGAGGGTGTGGCTTCCTCCTCCAGCCCAAGAGGCCCTCCTCCAACACTGCCAGCCATGGAGGATGACGTGGTCACGTCGATGGCCACCACATCCAACGTATTTGACAAAATGTCCCAAAGGTAAAAAAAATGTTGATGATGATCAAAACGTCGACAAAGAAGCCACTGACAATGATCATACCACCGCCGTCAATGTCACTAGTGACAACGTAGAGGACGAAAATTGAGTGATTTTGATGTTTATGTGCATTTTAATTTGTTAGACCATGAACTTTGTTTGAGACAATGCACTTTTGGTTGTAGGATTTCAAACTATGAATGATGATGAACTTGTGTTGATAGAAATTTGATGCAAATTGCTATTCCAATGTTGAAATGCATCTGTACGGTGGCTGTACAGCTACCACGAGGCCGGTTTTTTACATCTCCATTTTGCATCATCTATTGGAGTTGCACTTTACAATACTAAAGTTAACATAATTTACTCCTGATTTTACTTTACTTGAAAATACATCTTTCAACATTAAGATAGTAATCCAAGTGACTGCAAGTCTATTTTTAATTTTTTTAAAATGTGGATATATTTATATCGCAAAGATACCAATTACACCAAACCTATGCACACACAAGATATTGAAAGACATCCAGGATGCACACAACCAAGAACAAAATAGAAAATTGAGAAATATTAAAACAATGCCCCATCGCAGTGATAAAACACTCACAACAACAAGACTCTAACCACACCAAAGACAACACTCAGACCCGCAAAAGTGGTTCTCCAAAAGCGAATCCTTCAAGAAAGGAAACAATGCACAAGTGTTGTCGTCCCCGATCAATGATCTTGGGTTTTCACCCTGAAGAAAAACCGAGATCCCAAAACAATGCCTTCAGCAAGGCCATTGCCAGGTACAACCAATGAAGACCAGATGATAGAGGTAAAGTTGTCTCGTCTTTCGATGAGATGGTGGCTATCGTTTTTGGTGGAGTAGACTTTGACGATCCGACTACAAACGTGTGAGGACGTCGCGCCTTAGCAATCACTAAACCAACTTCGAGAGGTTATTGACCACGTCGGAGCATGATCAACTTGATCACGAGGGTCAGTTTCCTGCACACAAACAAAGAACAAGCAAGAAACTAAAATTGCAATCTGGATATTGCGAATATAAGAGGAAAGCTTTATTAATAAAGGTGGGGTTCTGTGACGTCTTGGTCTGGTCATTGAACACAAACGAAGTACGCGAAGTTGTAGCTATGTCGAACTTTTAATCTAAACAAAATCCAAAGTCTAAACGATGCCCTAAGGGCTGTATATATGGAGGAATATGGGAGAATTTCGTGACCCCTTAGAGGAGGGGTCCGAAACCAACCCTAACTTTGTTTCCCCACACATACAGACTCTAAAAACAACCTATACTAAAGCATTTCGAAATTACATGGGCCTGGCCCAATAATAAGGTGACGCAACACCTATAATAGCCGCTCGACGTAATTTATGAAGCACCCTCTTGTATATTTCGTCCAAGCCTTCAGACACTCATTATGGTGGCTTCAACGCCCTGAAATCATCACTTGAAACTCCATTCTTGTTCCCCTTGCACATGCCATCATCTCCATACTTGATCTTGCTTCAATATTCATCCTTCTTGTCCAAGCTAGGCCCTTCATTTGTAAGCAAAACAAATGTATCCAATTTAGACAACATCATATTCTCATGAACATTGGAATCATTACCAAGAAACGAAAGTACCTGATAATTTAATTGGCGTGCGCGAGCTCTAGTAATTGATCCAATATATGTAGCAGTAGGGGCTATGGATATAACAATGGTGCTCTGCTGGGAAAAAACCTCGTGTTGGGCTGCTGTGGAGTGTCCATAGCCAACTTTTTGTGATGGATCCAAGCTTTTGATGATCATATGTGCTTTTCTGCTCCCTTTTGTATCGAGGTGGTACTGTCACTTTTCAGTGCCTAGTCCATTCTGCCCGGGTTGCTACTGCTGCTTTAGAATCTCAGAGTCAACAGGGCCATTATGCTCCCTTGAAAGGGGTTTATTGGACTGGACGCCTCACTCACCTGGTCTTGCCAATGTGCTCCATTTTGACACACTGAACTGACATGTTAGTTGTCCTGAACTTGATGTTGGTAATCTTAGAGTAGAATCTCCGCGCTGCTTGGTGTGAGTGGTAGGAAGACTGTGAATCGAGGCTTGTTGCGATTCAATAACCTGTACTCTTTTGCTTAAGAAAATGGCTACAGAAAGTACTATACCAACTGATAGCTAACCACCTGATTACTTGTACCTTTTTGTTCTTAATGCATGAAAGCTAGCCTCCTTCTTCTTTAAGTTACATATACTGTATATTATTTTTCACCCTGTAATATAAGTCATGTGAAGATAGTACTGAAATGGTTCAGTCATCCAGTTAGTTCACAAAATATCGGGGCATGTCTCCCTGGTCGACTTTGGTCATTCTTAGTTTCGCACTCCCAAGTTTACTGGCCCACAAATCAAACTTATTCACCACAAAGAATTTTAGTTTACATGCATTTTGAGTGCAACATCCCATGTAAATCCGTAAATACCAAAGATAACAAAACCCCATCTATTAGATTATTCATAAATCAGGATATCAGAGTGGTATAGAAAAAGAACAGATATCTTCACGCATTTGTTCCTCTTCTTTCCGCGCGACCAGCATGCTCATGGTTAGTTGCCAACCCAGCATATTCATGTAATCAGGACAACACTTGCTGGGGAGCAAGTAGCTGGAAGTGGAAGGTGGCCTTCCATAGATTTGAGAATGACCTTTTAGTTCCCAACTGCCAACATAAATTTAAGAGCAAATCTGTCTGGTGGTACCCGTTCTTATGCACATCCACCCTGGATCTTCCCAGATTACTTTCTCATTTGTTATTGCCCGACAGCGACACGGCACCTTATGAGGCGTCAGCTCAACAAGAGTGGACTTTTACCTCATTGGCTAACCGAAAGAAAGTTGGAATTTGGTGACTAACCATGTAGTATGTTTTCAGCAAATAAACAATGTATGCACCGACTGGCAGATCCTTTGAAGTGGCAATGTGTAAAGAATGTGGACAATGTTTGCGACGGGTTACAAGCAGGAAAACGGTAATGTCGGTATTGCGTCGACGCTGCATATTGTTGCTTCAGTTTTCTCTTTTTTTTTTGAGGGATGTTGCTTCGGTCTTCTTTGTCTAGCCAGCATGCATCTTTTCTTTCACTGGTTGGATCTTCAGGTTTTGGTTGGATCTTAGATAGATTGGACTTCTTCCATGTGATAGAGGAATCAGGGTGCTTTTGTACTTGTTTACAGCACACAGAGTCGTTGGCACGTGAAGCTACGAATCTCACATCAGTTTCTTTATATCATCTGAACCTCAGCTTGTTGTCTGAAAGAAAACAAAGTTACTCTGGGAATTGGGAATCTCAGGTGTTTTTTTTTGAGAAAAATTGGGAATCTCAGTTTTTTTTTACAAAGAATGCTTTATTTAATCTCACTTAGTCCTTTATTTTTGAACAAGGGAACCTCTGTTGTTCTAGGAGAAAAGAAAATCTCGGTTTTTTTTGCCTAATCTGGTGCGCCAGCTAAGAAGTAGTAGCCCAATTCGTCCAACCCGAACAAACTGGGCCATCGATGCCTGTGGGGCCCGACCTTGTTCACGGGCTTCTTGGAATAGCCCAAACGGAAAGAAACGAACCGCAGCTAACTCTTTGGGTGGAATAGTCCCGTACCGCTTTGCACTTGAGCGAAGGCGGTTTGCAGGGCAATAAAAGGGGACACAAGGCCACGATTTAAACCATACCTTTCTCGGCCTTTTGGCTAAGATCAAATGTAGTATCTGTTCTTATCAGTTTAATATCTGATACATGGATCTACCGATCCATGAGATATTAAGTTAATTTTTTGGGGGAGCGTTTAGTGGCTTGCTGCTGAGCCCTCAAGCATTGCTTGGGTGTTGCACTATAGCCTGGGCAGACGCACCCAAACCAAATCAAAATCAAATAAATTATTTCTTCTGTAAACAAATAGAAGATGTTTTAGGTCACCCCCCGAAATTATTACATAACTTTGTCTTCGTACAGAAAATATCACATGTTTCAATTTGTAAAAAAAATTAAAATAACTAGACAAGTGTTGAGAGCCGGCAATTGGCAAATGTATTGTTTATATCCCAATTTTTTTTGCGGTTGTTTGATAATTAAGAACATATTTTGCGGGACAAAAAGGGTGCAACTGTTTGATAGTTTCTAGCATATATTTTGTAGGCTACAAATGTTGATTGAAACGGAGAAAAGACATAGTGGCCTGGTATTAATTATTTGATTGAAGTATTCAATAGATGTGCATAAAGATTATAAATCACAGGGGCAAAGTCTTTCATCAATCCATAAGCAATTCGCATGACTTAGATTACTCATAATGGGAGTAATATAGTTGGTAACATCACATTTATCTAGGCAAAATAGATGATGTGGCATGTAATTAATGAAGAAAGAGATGCATGTAGTAACATAGCTAGTTACTGTAACATTACACATATCAAGAAAAGATAAGTCTATAGCCTAATAAATGAAGTGATGCATAACACAATACTCCATATGTTACTACCCACTGTGGAGGTAGTAATATATGCATGTTACTATTCTAAGTTACTCTCCGCTGTGACTAGTCTTACATCGCCGTCATTCTATACACAACAATATCTTATGGGTTGAACATGCCTGGTTCACCAAGAACCTGAAAATACCTAAAGGTTGGCCAAAAAATTAGCAAAAAGCTGACATCAAGCATTTGAGATCACAAAATCAAATGGCGTCAACTTTGCGATCATGTAAAAAAAGCAAGAGGATATATATATATATATATATATATATATATATATATATATATATATATATATATATATATATATATATATATATATATAGACACACACACATAAACTAAAAAAAGGTCCCTACAACATTCAACATCGTAAGCGAATCTCCAATAGATGATGCAGATGCAAAAATAACTACCTTTTGCATCTTCGGGGCCTAAAACCCCATCTCCAACAGATGATATAGATGCAAAAAAATTTACATCACCGCCTTCGGAGATGTAAAATACAATACGTCGAGATGCAAATATACATCTTCACCTACAGGAGATGTAAAACGGTTGGTCGCATGCCAACTGTCTTCATTCGGCTTCCGCCTGCCGCCCGCCCATCGCCCGTCTGCTACCATGGCTGACGTCGATGACCTCGCCGAGTATCCGGCACCACCACCGCTGGTCAGACCCACCTCTTTGTAGCCGCCGCCGGAGCGACCACGGTCCCCAATTCGGCCTCCGCCTCCATGCCGCCACCGCCATGCTGCCGCATCAGATTTGCCCCACCTCGACCCGTTGTCGTTGCGTCGGAGCCGCATGCGAAGAAACAACAGGCCTCCAAGCCACGCAGTGGAGGTGTGAAGCGGTCAACGGCGTGGGCGCAACCCGGCGGTGAACCAACCTCGGCCGGCCAAAATTTCGAAGCCGAACGCGGCTGCGGCAGGCGATTGGCTTCCACCGGCGGCCGTGGCTCCCCCCACCGGCCCAAGAGGCCCTCCTCCACCAGCACCAGCCATGGAGGATGACGTGGTCACGCTGATGGACACCGCATCCAACGTATTTGACGAAATGTCCCAAAGGTAAAATAATTGTCGATGATGATCAAAACATCGACAAAGAAGTCATTGACGATGATCATACCACTATCGTCAATGTCACTAGTGACAATGGAGAGGATGAAAATTGAGTGCTTTTGATGTTTATGTGCATTTTAATTTGTTGGACCATGAACTTTGTTTGAGACAATGCATTTTTGGTCGTAGGATTTCAAACTATGAATGATGATGAACTTCTGTTGATGGAAATTTGATGCAAATTGCTATTCCAATGTGGAAATGCGGCTGTACATCGGCTGTAAAGTGATTGTACAACAACCGCGAGGCGGGATGCTGGTTTTTTACATCTTTATTTTACATCATTTATTGGAGTTGCACTTTACATCTCCAATATACATCATCTGTTGAAGTTGGCTTTTTTTTTTAGAGATGTAAAAAACACTTTTTAGAGATGTAAATTATATCTTCAAATTTGCATTATTTATTGGAGATGCTCCAACAATGATAGAACTTTAGACAATACTAAAGTTTAACATAATTTACTCCTGGTTTTACTTTACTTGAAAATACGTCTTTCAATGTTAAGATAGTAATCCATGTGACTGCTTTTTTAAAAAAAATAAAGTATATTTATATCGTGAAGATAGCAATTACATCCAGCCTATGCACCTACAAGATATCGAAACACATTCAGGATGTACACAACCAAGAACAAAATAAAAAAAAGAGAAATTATATAAAAAAAGACCCTGTCGCAGTGATGAAACACTCGCAACAGCAACACCCTAACCACAACCAAAGACAACACTTGGACCGCAAAAGAGGTTCTCCAAAAGTGAAGTCTCCAAGAAAGAAAACAATGTACAAGCGTTGTCGTTGTCCGATCAAGGATCTTGAGTTTTATTGGGCTTTTACCCAGTAAATCACGACTCGGTACTCGAGAGCAACACCAAAAATGATTTCCATTTGTGTTGCTTGCCCCAGCTGCCAAGGACACTGCTATAAGTACTCAACACCCGACAGACAGGAAAAACCTATGCCGCAAGTCTTCATCTTAGCCAAAACTCCTCTCTGCCATTACAAGCCTTGCATCGTAGCCGTCATGACTTTCTTCATCATTGTCAATGCATTGGAATCTATACTTAGATGTGTCCCATGGCACCGGCAAGATAGCAGAGCTTCGCGCCACACCCTCATGAAACCTCTCTAGCCGAAGATAAGGGGGCGCCTGAACGGATCAATTCCGATCTAAATTTCCAGTAGTGCCATGCGCCAATAGTTGAGATCTCCGAGAGGAGGACCGGAACTCATCGGCATCTAGATCGAGGAGGCTGGCATGAAGCAGGTTGACAAATTGGAATTTGAAGAACAACAAGGCCAACTACCTTTATTCAAGCCGACCCAGTAGCTCCCACGCCACCAGCCGGCTGCAGAGAAGAAGACGAACCAGAACGCTGCCAACCTTGCTGGATCCAGCAGAGATCAGGCCCAAAAAGACCTGTGCCGCCGCTTCCCGCGGATAGCAAGCTGTCTGGCAGAAGCACGCAGCGGCCGCCGCAACCCGCCGGCCCAGAATGGGCCTGCTGTCGCCGCTGCCCACCATGGTGGCAACGCCTTGAGTGGTGCCGCCGAAGACCGGCCTCGCTCAATCTGCCCACCCCAGTGCCGCCATAACAGCGCCTTGTCCTCCACATCCCACCATCCGCACACGTCCGCCACTATGCATCTCCGCCCCGATGCACCGTGGTCGCGTGCCTCCTTAGCCCTCTACCTTTGGCAAGACCAGTGCCGCCACCGGTGCCGGCGGCCAGTGAGGTCGGCCTAAGGCTGGTGCGGCTAGGGTCGAGGGGGCCTCCGGTGCCGCCCGAGCGGGGGTGACACGGGAGGAAATTGCTTCGACGTCTATGGGCTCAACATACTGAAAAATACAATTTTTAAGGAATTCTATGTGGTATAAAGTATAAATGTTTTTGACAAAGTTAATCACTGTATGTGTGTAACCATTCAGCTATGACGAATCCAATCTTTTTGATATTTGTATGTGCTTTGCTGCACCTTTTTGATTCTAAGTGGCACTGTCACTTTTCAGTGCCAAGTCCACTCTGCCGGGGTTGCTACTGCTGCTTTAGAATCTCAGTGTCAACCGGGCCATTATGCTCCCTTAAAAGGGTTTCATTGGACCGGACGCATCACTCGCCTGGTCTTGCTAATGCGATCCATTTTGATGCACTGAACTGACATGCTGCGATGCATGACTTAAGAGCATCTGTAGTAGTACGATGCATGACTTTGGAGCACCTAAACTTGATGTTGGTAATCTTGAGTAGAATCTGTACGATGTTTTGGTAGGAAGCTGTCAAAATTGAGGGCAATAGAAAGTCTGCATCGTAGCGGTCCAATAGCCCGTACTCTTTTGCTTGACAAAATGGCTACATAAAGTACTATACCAACTGATATCTAACCAGCTGAGTACTTGTACCCTTTCGTTCTTGATGCACGAAAGCTTAGAATATCTTCAGCCGCGTCTTCAGAAAGGTCTTTCCAGGTGATTTTTTCGCGCCGGCGTCGAAAAAACGGCCCAATTACGTCTCAGGAGCCCGATTTTCGCCGGCCTGAGCCAAAATCAGCGTCGGCGGACTCAGGCCGAACCCGGCGCGCTGGGAGGCGCCCGGGGGCGCCGGGGCGAGTTGTTTTGGCGTGAAGCAGCCGCGGGCCCGCCGAGTCATCTAGACGGGCGCTTCGTCGCCCTCATCACCTTGTTTTCCGCGGGAATCAATGCCAAGGCTGCCGCGCTGCCGCCGTTGGTCAGCCTTGCCATTGATTCCTCACGGGCGGCGCGGCGAGGCCTCCCCTCCTGCCACGTGTACACATGGGCGCGGCTATATAAGCTGGTGGTCTCTCTCGCCTCTGGCCACACCAGCCCTAGCCGCCGAGCTCTCCCTCTCCCGTGCGCCGCCGCCGAGCCCTCCCTCTCCCTCCCCCGCGCGCCGCCTCCGAGTCCTCCCTCACCGACAGCCCCGATGGTCGAACTTTTCCCCGGCGACGAGGCGGCGGCCAACGGCTTCGGCCGCTACTCCCTCTGCGAACAGGAGTCGTGGCTCCTGTTCGAGGCCAACATCCCGGCGCCGCCGGACATGCGCGCCGGGCCGGCGGGGTGGAGGCTCAGCAATGGGGGAGTGCCCATTCCGCCGTTGCCCGACGCCGTGGCGCGCGCCCCCTACTTCGCCGCCGAGGTAGAGAACAACGAGGGGCGCCACCTGTGGTGGGGCGTCCCCGGCCGCACGCTCAAGGGCGTGCTGACACACCTTGAGGGCGGCGACAACCCGTCGCTGGCATACCCTCCCCGGCGAGGGCGGCCGCCCCAGCCCACCGCCGACACGCCGGGCAATGGATGCCCAGGAGGTTCGGCTCCTCCTCGTCTTCCTCTTCGCACTCCTCCTCACGGTCTTCTTCCCACTCCTCCGGCTCTCCGGCGTTGCTCGGCGTCAAGGCCGGGCCCGCGGCGGAGACGCCGCTCGGCCGGCGCACTCGCAGCGCCGGCATCGTCATCAACGAGGCGGCCGACACGCCTCCTCGTCGGCTCCTCCGCGCTTCGTCAAGTCAAAGACGGAGTCGGGGCTCGCGCCGGTGAAAACGGAGCCGGGTCTCCCCGCCGTGAAGATGGAACACATCGACGTGGAGCTCGACGACGACGTGGCCCTGGAATGGGCGCGCAAGGACTCCCTGAAGATGGCGAGGGAGCACCAGTGCGCCGCCGTGCGGCGCTTCGAGCAGCGCCGCCGGGGCCGCGGCGAAGGAAGAGTAGTCGTCCTCGACGACAGCAACGACGACTACGCGCCGCCGCCGCCACTAGTCCGCCATGACGACGCCGGTCAGGGGTCCACCAGGGATGGCCGCGTCAAGGAGGAGAAGGCCGACGATGACGACGGCGACTACTCCGCGTTCAACAAGTTCTTTTTTTAGATATATTTGCTATGTAAAAAGCCACGAACATGTCTATAATATGTCAAAATTTACCGAAATTTAGACGTGTTTTAGCCGAACGTTTTCGTTTTTGAAAAAATTTAAACGCCTGGGGGCGACCCTGAGGTCGGCGGCTAGGGACCAATTCGCCCTCAGGCTGTTTTTTTTTTGCGCCGGCTCACCTCCAGGCGGCGATTTTAGGCGCCCCCGGGAGGCCAACGGCTGGAGACGCTCTTAGCCTCCTCTCTTCTTTTAAGATAGTACTTCCCCGTGTCCATTTATTCATCCACCAAAGTTTACAGGCCTGCAAATCAAATTTGTTCACCTCAAAGAATTTTAGTTTGCCTGGATTATGAATGCAAGACGAAAGATAAGGAAACCCCATCTATTTGATTATCTATAAATCAAGATTTCAGAGTGGTATTGAAAAAAGAACAGGCATCTACACGTATATGTTCCTCTTTTGCCCAACCAGCATGCTCATGGTTAGTTGCCAACCCAGCATATACATGCAATCACTCAGGACAACCGTTGCTGGGGAGCAAGTAGCTGGAAGTGGAAGGTGGCCTTCCATAGATTTGAGAATGACCTTTTAGTTCCCAACTGCCAACATAATTTTAAGGGCAAATCTGTCTGGTGGTAACCATTCTTATGCACATCCACCCTGGATCTTCCCAGATTGCTTTCTCATTTGTTATTGCCCGTTCACCGGCCACACTTGGATATGTACCGTGTGCGGCGAGAGCGACCGGGCAACACTTTATGAGACGTCGGCTCAACGAGAGAGGACATTTGCCTCATTGGCTAACCAAGATCTGGACTTTGGTGCTAGCTAACCATGTACGTAATATGTTTTCAGCAACTAAACAAACATATTACTGCTGGCAGCACATACCGACTGGCAGATCCTTTGAAGTGGCAATGTGTAAAGAATGTGGACACTGTTTGCGACGGCTTACAAGCAGGAAAACGGTATGTCGGCATTGCGTCGACGCGGCATATTGTTGCTTCAGTCTTCTTTGTCTAGCCAGCGTGCATCCTTCCTTTCACTGGTTGTGGTTGGATCTTCAGGTTTTAATTGGATCTTAGATTGGACCTCTTCCATGTGAGAGAGGGACGAGGGTGCTTTTGTACTTGTTTACAACACACAGTCGTTGGCACGTGAAGCCACGAATCTCACATCAGTTTTTTATCATCTGAATCTCAGCTTGTCTGAAAGAACACAAATTACTCTGGGAATTGGGAACAGTTTTTTCTTTTTTGAGAAAATTGAGAATCTCAGTTAGTCCTTTATTTTTGATTATTTTTTTAACAAGGGTGCCTCTGTTTTTTAGGAGAACAAAAAATCTTGGCTAGTGTGGTGCACCAACTAGAAGTAGCAGCCGATGTCAAAAGAAAAAAAACCAGTAGCAGCCCAATTCGTCCAAGCGAAACAAACTGGGCCATCGATGCCTGTGGGCCGCGACCTTTGTTCACGGGCTTCTTGGAAGATACGAGGCGCCGTGCTGCCGTGTACCCTCGTATGTGCAAAGGAACGAACGCAACTTCTGCTAAAAAAAGAAAAAAGAAAAAGAAACGAACGCAACTAACTCGTTGGTGGAATAGTCCCGTATCGCTTTTGCACTTGAGCGAAGGCGGTTCCTAGTGCAATAAAAAGGCACACCCGGCCACAGTTCAAATCATATCTTTCTCGGTATCTTGGCTAAGATCAAGTGTAGTATTTGTTTTTATCAATTTAATATATAATAGTGAATCTTCGGATTCACATGATATTAGTTTAATTTTTTGTGGGAGAGAGCCCATCACAGTGGCTTGCTACCAGGGCTCTTAAGCATTGCTCGGGCATTGCACTATAGCCCTTGGCTTACGCACCCCAACCAAAGCAAAATCAAATAAATTATTTTCTTAACCAAACTAGAACAACCAAATTTATTTCAAGGACATAACTTTGTTTTCGTGCATAAAAAAATCACATGTTTATTACTCACCCAAAAGAAAACAAGATAGTAACTATATTCATCACAAAAAATAGGAAAACGTTTAAAATCTATCGGATGATAACAGCGAAAGATAAACCACAGTCACTGATCGACACTTGCCCTACGGGCCCATCCACCGCTTCCCCAGCTATAGCCTTATCTCTTCCCGTCCTCTCTCCTCCACCCGTTATTCCCCATCACTGTTCTTTTCTTTGTCTCTTTTTTGAGTAGTTTGGATTGCTTTGTAGAGACTCTTCCATGGCGACGCAAAACGCAGCCAATACATGAAAGCAAACCAGGAGGAGCGACGGCTCCAACCACCCTGCTGCATCCTGCGACATAATGAAGGACGGTGGAGCACAACACGGCACCGTCACGGGTGCTGCAACTCCATGGAGGCGACACACACGCATGGGGGAGGTGGTCGCTCGTCGGCACTGCCGGCGATGTGATGCGGCCGCTCGACGACGACCGTCGGTGCGGCGACGCAGCAACTCATCGATGGCACAACTCTACGGTGCAACCTCGAGGCAACACTGTTGGCGCTCCAAGTCACCGGCGGCGTAGCTGCAATGGAGCACTCGTCGCCGGCAACGCTGCATCACAGCATCCGCCATGGCTGCCAACGTTGCATCCCAGCTTCCGTCGTCGTCACCACGCGCTGCGTCGCAGCATCCGCGGTGCCCGTCGGCACTGCATCTCAACTTCCATCGTCGTCACCACGCGCTGCCTCAGAGCTTCCATTGAAGCTTCGTCGGCGCTGCGATGGTGACCGCGACGAATGGCCGACGTGGGCACCGCAACTCCGGCGATGGTTGCCTTGAAGCTGCAATGGAGCAAAGCTTGGCCTGCAATGTAGCCTCGCCGGAGTTGCAATGGAGCTTCGCCGGATGCACCCGTGCTGCTTTGGAGCTCCGCCAGAGTTGCAATGGAGCTTCACCGGACCCATCGGTGATACGTTGGAGCTCCATTGGACAGCCGTCGGTGCACCATGAGAGCTTCAGTGGAGCTTTGCCGGGACAACATCGCTGCATATGAAGCTGTTGCGCGCTTGCTGCTACCATAGTGTTGCCCGCGATCTAAAAGCCACCCCCGCACTGATCCCACGATCTAAAGAAATCATCCGACTGATTCGTAGCAGCTGCCCAAGAAATATTGCAGCTGTTTGATATTTTCTACTTAGCACATATTTTGTGGGACAAAAAAGGTGCAACTGTTTGATACTCCCTTTGTCAGAGGGAGTAGTTTCTAGCATATATTTTGTAGGCCAAAACAAATGTTGATTGAAAGGAGAAAAAGCAGTGGACTGGTCTTACCTATTTGATTTTTCCTTCAAAAAAGGCATTAACTATTTGATTGAAGAATTTGATAGATGTCCACAAAGATTTTATAAATCACGGGGGAAAAGTCTTTCAATAATCCACAAGCAATCAGATGACTTACACCGCCATCATTCTATGCACAACAGTATCTCATGGGCTGGACATGCCTGATTCACCAACAACCAGAAAATACCTAATGGTTGGCGAAAAAAAATCAGCAAATAGCTGACATCGAGCACTTGAGATCAAAAATTAAATGGCATGAACTTTACGATCATGTAATAAAAATAAAGAGGATATATATATATATATATATATATATATATATATATATATATATATATATATATATATATATATCCGATTATGAGGTCCACACATCAACTAGAAAAAAGAAAAAAGAAATGGTGCACACAACATTCAACATAGTAACAATGATAGAACATTACTAAAGTTTAACATAATTTACTCCTAGTTTTACTTTACTTTAAAATACGTCTTTCAATGTTAAGGCAATAATCCAAGTGACTGCAAGTCTATGGGTTCAACAGACTGAAAAAACAACTTTTAAGGACTTCTATGTGGTATAAAGCATAAATGTTTTTGAGGCCTTGTAAATGCAAAGCGCTTAGGGGAGGTGCTTAACAAAATAGACCAGTGTTTCTTTAAGCATCAGTGCTTATTTGTAGAGAGTGGACACTTAATTAGGCGTCTCCCGTGTAGAAATAAGCACATGTGCTTTAAGAAATCTGGTTTATTTTTCTAAACACCTGCCTAAGCACCTAGCATTGTACCAGGCCTGAAAAGGTTAATGGTTAATCACTGTATGTATGTAACCATTTAGCTATGATGAATCAAATCTTTTTGATAATTGTATGTGCTTTGCTGCACCTTTTTGCATCCATGTAGCACTGTGTAGGATCGAAAGTATGTCTAGAGGGGGGTGATTAGACTACTTGAACAAATAAAAATCTAGCCTTTTCCTAATTTTAAGTCTTGACAGATTTTAGCAACTTAGCACAATTCAAGTAATCAACCTACACATGCAATTCTAAGAGTAACAGAGAGTTGGTCAGGCAAACTCGGTGGGACTGATTCGCTCATCTCGGTTAGACCGAAACGCCGCGAAGGAGAAACAGAGAGTTTGCATTGCAATTTCGGTGGGACCGATCACTCATCTCGGTTGGACCAAAACGTTACGAAGGGAAACAGAGAGGTTGCAATCCCATCTCGATGAGACCGAGATCCCTATCGGTGAGACCGAAGTGACTTGGGTTTGTGGCAGTGTCTATGTCAAGTGAACTCGGTGGTGCCGGATAGAAGATTTCGGTGGGTCGAGTTTGACTTTTGGTTTGGGACATATGTGGATATGAGAAAGTAGTTGAGGGTTTTGGAGCATATCACTAAGCATTTTGAGCAAGTAACTCCTTAAGCAACACCTCACCCCCTTTTAATAGTACTGGCTTTTCCTATGGACTCAATGTGATCTCGGATCACTAAAAGTAAAATGTAGCACTACTAAGAAAAGGCACCTGTTTTGCCTACTAATGGCGCACTACAGGTGCGCCACTAGCATCTAGTATACTAATGGCGCACCACATAGAAGTACGCCATTAGTAACAATTTTTTTAATTTTGTTTTCAATTTTTTTCTTAATCTTGGGTCACTATGGCTTAATCTCAAGTCAAATCACACTCTGTGGTCAAACTTCCCAAAAGGTCACCCATCCTCACACTACTCCAGTCCAAGCACGCTTAACTTCACAGTTCTATCCAACCCCAACACCAGCTCACTTCACAGACACTTGTTGATATATCTATCATATCAATCCTATTAAACCTTGTTGATGTCTAGGACTTTGTTCATATTCATGAGTATGATGAAATTTTGAAAAAATATTTCAAACTTCCCGGTCATATTACGTATCATATTTTGAAAAAAAAGTCCAAATTTTTTTTGAAACCAATTTTTTTTTCTGTTACTAGTGGCGCACCTAGCAAATGGTGTGCCACTAGTAAGTTTAAATATTTTTTATTTCCCCCCTCTAGATCTTAAAAGCCCCATATCTTTCGTTCTGTTAGGTTTTTGGGGATTTTGAAGATGTTGAACAAAGTTCCCCCGATTCAATTCGGATGTAACTTTTCGGGTAGATGATTTTTCATATAAAAAACTTTTTAATCCGAGTTCGTATGCAAAAGTTATGCCCATTTTACTAAATTCAAGAGAAATTCTGCAAATAAAGTCGAAATTCATATTTGTAAATTTTCTCAACAACTAGACCACATATCACATGGGAAACTTATTTTTTTGACATTTCCATCATTTTCTTTTATTTTTTTAAAACTAAAAAGGCGGTTCAGGGGGGGGGGTGCATTTAGCAGCAGGGTTACTAATGGCGCACCACACATCAGGTGCGCCATTAGTAACCATGGTGCTAAATATATTACTAGGGTTACTAATGGCGCACCTGGTGTGTGGTGCGCCATTAGTAATTTTGAAAAAAAATTTTGTTAGTAATGGCGCACCAGTGGACAAATTACTAACATTTTTTTTCAAAACTACTAATGGCGCACGGTGGGTGTGGTGCGCCATTACTATGTCAACTAGTAATGGCGCACTATCCCATTGTGCGCCATTACTAACAATTTTTTTTATTTTTTCAAAACTACTAATGGCGCACCACACACCAGGTGCGCCACTGCTATATAACAGTGACGCACCACATACACGGTGCGCCATTAATGTCCATATCATCTATAACCCTTTTCCTAGTAGTGTAGAGTCTTGTGCTTTGAGCTTGAGCCAATCTTTTGTCTTTAGCATTTTGAGGGGTCCACTTTCTAATCCATGCCATGCCAATCATTGAGCTTTCCTAAAATATTTATCTTAAAATAGCATTAGCTCAATGAGCTATATGTTGTTAGGAATTACCAAAACCACCCAGGGATAGTTGCACTTTCAATCTCCCCCTCTTTGCTAATTGGTGACAACATATAGATCAAAGCTTCGACAAATGATCATAAGATTGAAAAACATCGTCGCTTTGAGAAGTATGTGATAAGCAAGAGCTCCCTCTAAATTTGTGCATTACTTAAGATTTGTTTTTGAATGCAAATGCACAATCGATTAGGATCATGGGTTACTCTTCCATGTCACATACATCTTGGTGGAGCGCTAAAAAATGATAGAAATTAAAAGCATGCACTCATCACCAAGCAAGTGAATGATCATATATGAGATATAAAAGATATTATCATCCAACCGAGCATTAAGGTAGCAAATGATCAACCACATGATCAAATAGGTATCTCACACAAAGACATAAAGTTCAACCAAAAAAAAGAGAGATAAAATTCCTGTGCCCATCTTAGAATTGACGAGATCCTGAATATGTGGAGCATACCCACAATTTCTCTTTTGGTCAGCAGGAGTCCTCTTGATTGTCTCTACAATCAGACTCATGACCTTGAACTTCTGAGGGACATCAAAGATCTGCAGCATGTTGATGGAATGTCCTCGGATCATCTTGTGATCTCCTGACTTGGGTAGCAATGTGTGCCTTAGGATCCAGTTGATGGTAGGCAGATCAGACAACAAGAAATGTACAGATCCAAGCTTGTGAGATCTCTTTGTACATGTTTGCCATGGAGTTGTGGTCTTTCTTCTTCTTGGCATACACATCCAAGTCATCCTCATGTTCTTCTGGGGCATTGATCAGCTTGTCCCACTCCTCAACTGTGGATTGGTACCTTGTACCTTCAGACATCCATATGATCTTCCCATCTGGGTAAAAGTGAGCAGTGGAGTAAAACTGCACGATCAGTTCATCATTCCATTTTGTGAGCTTCTGTCCAACAAACTCATCTACTCCACATGCTTTGAAGCTGTCATATACTCCCGGGAAGTGATCTTCATTCTCCTTGATGTATTCCCAATCAACCCATCTCATGTCACAAACAATGGGCTTCTTGTCAAGAAAAATTGTCTCATAGAAGTCTTGCTGTTCTTTTGTGTGAACTTGTAGTCAACTGCAGTCCTCCTCCTAACAGTGTAGGGATCAGACTCTCTCCACAATCTCAGTCCTGCATCTTCCCTGATGTGCATGTCCTCAGCGACTGGATGAGCATCATTGTGGTCTGGGATATCGGGTTTCAACTTTCTCAAAACATGGGATTCATCAGCCTCTTCTTCAGCTTCAGGCACTGGGGCCTTGTTCTTCTCTGCTGCAGGAATACTTCTAGTATTTCTCTTGGGTGCAGAAGGCTTCTGAGCAGCAGCCTTGGGAGCATATTTGGGCTTTGAAGTAGTAGCCCCTGATTTGATAGCATTTCCCATGAGCTTATGAGACCTGGGAGCTGGAGCAACATCCTCTTCCTCTTCATCTTCTTCTGGACCTCTCATAATGGAGGATCTATCAAGCACTCTGGCAGTGGTCTTCTTGACCCTTTCCTTCCTCTTCTTTCCTTCTCCAACAGCCTCTCCAGTTGGCTTGAAGGTTTCAGCAGTTGAGGCTCTAACCTTTAAGGTTGGCACCCTCTTGGCAGGGGCCTTCTTGTGCAAGCCAGGCTTAGTTGTTGCAGCTGTGCCATATTCCTTCTTCAGCACCTTCTTCTTGGAGCTGACTTCCTCCTCAACAGCCACATAGTCCTCATCTTCAGAATATGAGGTTTTCTTCTTCCTTGACCTGGTGGCTGCTTTGGGAAAATTACTTGGTGTGCTCCTGGTGCCATCATCAGAAGTGCTAGAGGGATCTGAGCCCTCACTCATCTGCACATGTTCCTCAGACCTGTTCTGGCTGTCACTTTGATCAGACATCTCTGCAAACTTACTGACAGCAGACCCTGTGAATAGATATAGATGAGGTAGAGTGGATGAGCATCACAAAGTGCAAAGTTTTTGCAAAACAGATGACTTAAAAACTTAGTTTTAGTTCTCCATGGAAAGCATTTCGGAGCTACCGATTTGTAAACTCGGTGATACCAAAGCAGCTTTTGGAACCTAAACTAGTGAACTCGGTCAGATCGAGTTACAGTTCGGTGGCACCGAGACTGCTATGGTTTCACAGAGAATCGAACTCGGTCAAAACGATTTGAATTTTTCGGTCAGACCGAAAGTGCAAGTGCAATGGCCTAAGCCAAATCGATGAGACCGATTTCTGCAATTAGGTCGGTCCGAGATGAGTTCAGTGGAGACCTAACCCTAAATTTTCAAATCAAATCTAACCTAAAGGATGTTTTTAATGGATAGAGTGTTTGCATACATAGTGATTATCATGCAGAGCAATGTGCTACGAATTAGAGTTAAAAGAATAGCACAAAGGATCGAACTCGTACCCTAGTTCGGCGGAGTTCGCTACGGCGGCAACGGGGGGGGGGGGGCAGAATTCCATTGACGGCGATGGAAACCAACGGCGGGAGGTCGCTGGCGGCGAGGAGACGATCCGGAGACCCGAGGCGGCAGAGCGGGATACGCGCAGGATGAGAGGTTTTGAAGAAATTTCCAAAATCTCACCCGTGGGTTTATATATCCCGACCCTCTTGGTGTGACCGAGTGGAACAACTCGGTGGCACCGAGATGCAGAATCGCAAGCGGTTACTGCAACTCGGTGTGACCAAAAAGTTCAAATCGGTTGCACCGAGATTGAAAACCTAGATCAACTTAGTGATCTAGGTGTGACCGAAATGGATGACTCGGTCATACTGAAATACACAAAGAGGTTTTGGAAGTTTAAGTCTATGACGAATCGGGGACTCCAAGTGCTCCTCACACAGAGTGGTTCGAATCTCACTTGATCAAACTTTGTGATGTATCATGAATAGAGTTTGAGATGAGAAAAGCATAGATAGATAGAGGGAGTTCTTAGGCATTCTTGGCCATCCATTTGGCAAAAGAGAAAAAGCCAAACAATAAAAGCAACAAATGGATGTCCTCGAATGAGTAAAATATGCATCTAACATGCTCACACAATAAAATGACAAATGAAATATGTGACAAAGCATGCACACTCACTCCAGCATCTATCAAGTAATTTGGCGATGACTAGGTCATCTATATATGAGTATATTGACTTAGGAGTCAAATGAGAACATTTGATCATAGGTCATACTCATCGTTTAAGCACAAGTGGGGTTGCCACTTCTACATAAAGCATTGTTGTGCTCCCATCATTAGAGTTGCTTTAGCTCAATTGATTAGGGTAAAGCTCCCCCTAGATGTGATATCCCCCCTAAGAGGGATGCACTAACCTTGGGTTTTGTCAATGATGACTTCATGTAGGTGTTGAAGATGTAGATGCTCAATGTTGATGTAGATCATTCAGAGCAATCCTTTGGAGTGAGTTGCACTTTCAATACCTACACGGGTTAGTCCCCCAGGGAACAACAAGGATATCCATAGACATAGAGTGATATTCATATGATATGATATCCATGAATGCATTAGGTTACCTTGTCCCTTGTCTTACCAACAAGAGGGTTTGTGACTCCTTGAACTAGTGTAAGATATGGAAGTTGTTTGCACTTGTCCTTGCCAAGATGATAAGAGTGAAGTATGTTGGCGGAGTCACCCTCAAGAACTCTCTAGTTCTTCTTCTTAGGGATCCACACCATCTTGATGGGAATCCTTGGAGTTGTAGTCGTACTTGATGAAGTGGAACTTGATGTAGTCTTGGGAACCCACTTGACCAAGGCCTTAGGTTCTTCTTCAAATGCATCAATCTCCTATTGAAGCTTGTCCTTGCCTTTTAGCTTGTGGTCTTGTGGTGGAAGTGAAGGAAATATGCCCTAGAGGCAATAATAAAGTTATTATTTATTTCCTTATATCATGATAAATGTTTATTATTCATGCTAGAATTGTATTAACCGGAAACATAATACATGTGTGAATACATAGACAAACAGAGTGTCACTAGTATGCCTCTACTTGACTAGCTCGTTAATCAAAGATGGTTTTGTTTCCTAGCCATGGACAAAGAGTTGTTATTTGATTAACGGGATCACATCATTAGTTGAATGATCTGATTGACATGACCCGTTCCATTAGCTTAGCACCCGATCGTTTAGTATGTTGCTGTTGCTTTCTTCATAACTTATACATGTTCCTATGACTATGAGATTATGCAACTCCCGTTTGCCGGAGGAACACTTTGGGTGCTACCAAACGTCACAACGTAAATGGGTGATTATAAAGGAGCATTACAGGTGTCTCCAAAGGTAGATGTTGGGTTGGCGTATTTCGAGATTAGGATTTGTCACTCCGATTGTCGGAGAGGTATCTCTGGGCCCTCTCGGTAATACACATCACATAAGCCTTGCAAGCATTATAACTAAGATGTTAGTTGTGAGATGATGTATTACAGAACGAGTAAAGAGACTTGCCAGTAACGAGATTGAACTAGGTATTGGATACCGACGATCGAATCTCGGGCAAGTAACATACCGATGACAAAGGGAACAACGTATGTTGTTATGCGGTCTGACCGATAAAGATCTTCGTAGAATATGTAGGAGCCAATATGGGCATCCAGGTCCCGCTATTGGTTATTGACCAGAGACGTGTCTCGGTCATGTCTACATTGTTCTCGAACCGTAGGGTCCGCATGCTTAACGTTACGATGGCAGTTATTATGAGTTTATGCATTTTGATGTACCGAAGGTTGTTCGGAGTCCCGTATGTGATCACGGACATGACGAGGAGTCTCGAAATGGTCGAGACATAAAGATTGATATATTGGAAGCCTATGTTTGGACACCGGAAGTGTTCCGGGTGAAATCGGGATTTTACCGGAATACCGGGAGGGTTACCGGAACCCCCCGGGAGCCAAATGGGCCTACATGGGCCTTAGTGGAAAGGTGAAAGGGGCTGCCATGGAGGGCTGCGCGCCTCCCCCCTCCCCTAGTCCTATTAGGACTAGGAGAGGTGGCCGGCCACCTCTCTCTCTCTCTCTTTCCCCCTTGGAGTCCTAGTTGGAATAGGATTGGAGGGGGGAGTCCTACTCCTGGTAGGAGTAGGACTCCTCCTGCGCCTCCCTCCTTGGCCGGCCAGCCCCTCCCCTTGGATCCTTTATATACGGGGGCAGGGGGCACCTCCAGACACACAAGTTGATCCTTGAGATTGTTCCTCAGCCGTGTGCGGTGCCCCCTGCCACCAAATTCCACCTCGATCATACCGTTGTAGTGCTTAGGCGAAGCCCTGCGTCGGTAGTACATCAAGATCATCACCACGCCGTCATGCTGACGAAACTCTTCCTCGATGCTTTGCTGGATCGGAGCCCGAGGATCGTCATCGAGCTGAACGTGTGCTAAGAACTCGGAGGTGCCGGAGTAACGGTGCTTGGATCGGTCGGATCGGGAAGAAGACGTACGACTACTTCCTCTACGTTGTGTCAACGCTTCCGTTGCGATCGGGTACGTAGATCAGAATCTCCCCCTCATTGCTATGCATCACCATGATCTTGCGTGTGCGTAGGAATTTTATTGAAATTACTACGTTCCCCAACAGTGGCATCCGAGCCTAGGTTTTATGGTTTGATGTTATTTGCACGAGTAGAACACAAGTGAGTTGTGGGCGATACAAGTCATACTGCCTACCAGCATGTCATACTTTGGTTCAGCGGTATTGTTGGACGAGACGACCCGGACCAACCTTACGCGTACGCTTACGCGAGACCGGTTCCCTCGACGTGCTTTGCACATAGATGGCTTGCGGGCGACTGTCTCTCCAACTTTAGTTGAACCAAGTGTGGCTACGCCCGGTCCTTGAGAAGGTTAAAACGGAGTCTATTTGACAAACTATCGTTGTGGTTTTGATGCGTAGGTGAGATGAGTTCTTGCTTAAGCCCGTAGCAGCCACGTAAAACTTGCAACAACAAAGTAGAGGACGTCTAACTTGTTTTTGCAGGGCATGTTGTGATGTGATATGGTCAAGGCATGATGCTAAATTTTATTGTATGAGATGATCATGTTTTGTAACCAAGTTATCGGCAACTGGCAGGAGCCATATGGTTGTCGCTTTATTGTATGCAATGCAATCGCGATGTAATGCTTTACTTTATTACTAAGCGGCAGTGATAGTCATGTAAGCATAAGATTGGCGAGACGACAACGATGCTACGATGGAGATCAAGGTGTCGCGCCGGTGACGATGGTGATCATGACGGTGCTTCGGAGATGGAGATCACAAGCACAAGATGATGATGGCCATATCATATCACTTATATTGATTGCATGTGATGTTTATCTTTTTATGCATCTTATCTTGCTTTGATTGACGGTAGCATTATAAGATGATCTCTCACTAAATTATCAAGAAGTGTTCTCCCTGAGTATGCACCGTTGCCAAAGTTCGTCGTGCCCAGACACCACGTGATGATCGGGCGTGATAAGCTCTACGTCCATCTACAATGGGTGCAAGCCAGTTTTTGCACACGCAGAATACTCAGGTTAAACTTGACGAGCCTAGCATATGCAGATATGGCCTCGGAACACGGAGACCGAAAGGTCGAGCGTGAATCATATAGTAGATATGATCAACATAATGATGTTCACCATTGAAAACTACTCCATCTCACGTGATGATCGGTTATGGTTTAGTTGATTTGGATCACGTGATCACTTAGAGGATTAGAGGGATGTCTATCTAAGTGGGAGTTCTTAAGTAATATGATTAATTGAACTTAAATTTATCATGAACTTAGTCCTGGTAGTATTTTGTAAATCATGTTGTAGATCAATAGCTCGCGTTGTTGCTTCCCTGTGTTTACTTTGATATGTTCCTAGAGAAAATTATATTGAAAGATGTTAGTAGCAATGATGCGGATTGGATCCGTGATCTGAGGTTTATCCTCATTGTTGCACAGAAGAATTATGTCCTTGATGCACCGCTAGGTGACGGACCTATTGCAGGAGCAGATGCAGACGTTATGAACGTTTGGCTAGCTCAATATGATGACTACTTGATAGTTTAGTGCACCATGCTTAACGGCTTAGAATCGGGACTTCAAAGACGTTTTGAACTTCATGGACCATATGAGATGTTCCAGGAGTTGAAGTTAATATTTCAAGCAAATACCCGAGTTGAGAGATATGAAGTCTCCAACAAGTTCTATAGCTAAAAGATGGAGGAGAATCGCTCAACTAGTGAGCATGTGCCCAGATTGTCTGAGTACTACAATCGCTTGAATCAAGTGGGAGTTAATCTTCCAGATAAGATAGTGATTGACTGAATTCTCTAGTCACCATCACCAAGTTAGTAGAACTTCGTGATGAACTATAATATGCAAGGGATAACGGAAACAACTCCCAAGCTCTTCGTGATGCTGAAATCAACGAAGGTAGAAATCAAGAAAAACATCAAGTGTTGATGGTTAACAAGACCACTAGTTTCAAGAAAAGGGCAAAGGGAAGAAGGGGAATTTCAAGAAGAACGGCAAGCAAGTTGCTGCTCAAGTGAAGAAGCCCAAGTCTGATCCTAAGCCTGAGACTAAGTGCTTCTACTGCAAAGGGACTGGTCACTGGAAGCGGAACTACCCCAAGTGATTGGCAGATAAGAAGGATGGCAAAGTGAACATAAGTATATTTGATATACATGTTATTGGTGTGTACTTTACTAGTGTTTATAGCAAACCCTCAGTATTTGATACTAGTTCAGTTGCTAAGATTAGTAACTCGAAACAGGAGTTGCAGAATAAACAAAGGCTAGTTAAGGGTGAAGTGACGATGTGTGTTGGAAGTGGTTCCAAGATTGATATGATCATCATCACACACTCCCTATACTTTCGGGATTAGTGTTGAACCAGAATAAGTGTTATTTGGTGTTTGCGTTGAGCATGAATATGATTTGATCATGTTTATTGTAATACGGTTATTCATTTAAGTAAGAGAATAAATTGTAATTCTGTTTACATGAATAAAACCTTATATGGTTACACACCCAATGAAAATAGTTCGTTGGATCTCGATCGTAGTAATACACATAATCATAATATTGAAACCAAAAGATGCAAAGTTAATAATGATAGTGCAACTTATTTGTAGCACTGCCGTTTAGGTCATATTGGTGTAAAGCGCATGAAGAAACTCCATGCTGATGGGCTTTTGGAATCACTTGATTATGAATCAGTTGATGCTTGCGAACCATGCCTCATGGGCAAGATGACTAAAACTCTGTTCTTCGGAACAATGGAGCGAGCAACAGATTTGTTGGAAATCATACATACTGATGTATGTGGTCCGATGAATATTGAGGCTCGCGACAGGTATCATTATTTTCTGATCTTCACAGATGATTTGAGTAGATATGAGTATATCTACTTGATGAAACACAAGTCTGAAACATTTGAAAAGTTCAAAGAATTTCAGAGTGAAGTGAAAAATCATCGTGACAAGAAAATAAGGTTTCTACGATATGATCGCAGAAGTAAAATATTTGAGTTACGAGTTTGGCCTTCAATTAAAACAATGTGAAATAGTTTCACTACTCACGTCACCTGGAACACCATAGTGTAATGGTGTGTCCGAACGTCATAGCCGTACTTTATTAGATATAGTGCAAATCTATGATGTTTCTTACCAATTTACCAATATTATGGGCACCATCTAAGTCCGTTGAGACGACATAGTCTGAACTATGGTTTGGCAAGAAACCAAAGTTGTCGTTTCTTAAAGTTTGGAGTTGCGATGCTTATGTGAAAAAGTTTCATCTCGAGAAGCTCAAACCCAAATCGGAGAAATGTGTCTTCATAGGATATCCAAAGGAAACTATTGGATACACCTTCTATCACAAGACCGAAGGCAAGACTTTTGTTGCCAAATTCGGAAACTTTCTAGAGAAGGAGTTTTCTCTTGAAAGAAGTGAGTGGGAGGAAAGTAGAAAACTTGATAAGGTAATTGTACCTTCTCCCTAATTGGAAAGTAGTTCATCACAAAACCTGTTCTTGTGACTACTACACAAATTAGTGAGGAAGCTAATGATGATGATCATGTAACTTCAGATCAAGTTACTACCGAATCTCGTAGGTAATCCAGAGTGAGATCCGCACCAGAGTGGTACGGTAATCCTGTTCTGGAAGTCATGCTACTAGACCATGACGAACTTGCGAACTATGAGGAAGCGATGATGAGCCCAGATTCCGCGAAATGGTTTGAGGCCATGAAATCTGAGATATGATCCATGTATGAGAACAAAGTTTGGACTTTGGTTGACTTGCTCGATGATCGGCAAGCAATTGAGAATAAATGGATCTTCAAGAGGAAGACGGACGCTGATAGTAGTGTTACTATCTACAAAGCTAGAATTGTCGCAAAAGGTTTTCGACAAGTTCAAGGTGTTGACTACGATGAGAGCTTCTCACTCGTATCTATGCTTGAGTCTGTCCGAATCATGTTAGTAATTGCCGCATTTTATGAAATCTGGCAAATGGATAAACAAAACTGCATTCCTTAATGGATTTATTAAAGAAGAGTTGTATATGATGCAACAGAAGGTTTTGTCAATCCGAAAGGTGCTAACAAAATGTGCAAGCTCCAGCGATCCATCTGTGGACTGGTGCAAGCATCTCGGAGTTGGAATATACGCTTTGATGAGTTGATCAAAGCATATAGTTTTATACAGACTTGCGGTGAAGCCTGTATTTACAAGAAAGTGAGTGGGAGCACTACAGCATTTTTGATAAAGTATATGTGAATGACATATTGTTGATCGGAAATAATGTAGAATTATTCTGTAAAGCATAAAGGAGTGTTTGAAAGGAGTTCTTCAAAGAAAGACTTTGGTGAAGCTGCTTACATATTGAGCTTCAAGATCTATAGAGATAGATCAAGACGCTTGATAAGTTTTTTCAATGAGTACATACCTTGACAAGATTTTGAAGTAGTTCAAAATGGAATAGTCAAAGAAAAAGTTTCTTGCCTGTGTTACAAGGTGTGAAGTTGAGTAAGACTCAAAGCCCGACCACGGCAGAAGATAGAAAGAGAATGAAAGTCATTCCCTATGCCTCAGTCATAGGTTCTATAAAGTATGCCATGCTGTGTACCAGATCTATTGTATACCCTACACTGATTGGCATGGGAGTACAATAGTGATCTAGGAGTAGATCACTGGACAACGGTCAAAATTATCCTTAGTGGAATAAGGATATGTTTCTCGATTATGGAGGTGACAAAAAGGTTCGCCATAAAGGGTTACGTCGATGCAAGTTTTGACACTGATCTGGATGACTCTAAGTCTCGATCTAGATACATATTGAAAGTGGGAGCAATTAGCTAGAGTAGCTCCGTGCAGAGCATTGTAGACATAGAAAATTGCAAAATACATAACAGATCTGAATGTGAAAGACCGTTGACTAAGATTCTTACACAAGCAAAACATGATCACACCTTAGTACTCTTTGGGTGTTAATCACATAGCAATGTGAACCAGATTACCGAATCTAGTAAACCCTTTGAGTGTTGGTCACATGACGATGTGAACTATGGGTGTTAATCACATGATGATGTGAACTATCGATGTTAATCACATGGTGATGTGATCTAGATTATTGACTCTAGTGCAAGTGGGAGACTGAAGGAAATATGCCCTAGAGGCAATAATAAAGTTATTATTTATTTCCTTATATCATGATAAATGTTTATTATTCATGCTAGAATTGTATTAACCGGAAACATAATACATGTGTGAATACATAGACAAACAGAGTGTCACTAGTATGCCTCTACTTGACTAGCTCGTTAATCAAAGATGGTTTTGTTTCCTAACCATGGACAAAGAGTTCTTATTTGATTAACGGGATCACATCATTAGTTGAATGATCTGATTGACATGACCCGTTCCATTAGCTTAGCACCCGATCGTTTAGTATGTTGCTATTGCTTTCTTCATAACTTATACATGTTCCTATGACTATGAGATTATGCAACTCCCGTTTGCCGGAGGAACACTTTGGGTGCTACCAAACTTCACAACGTAAATGGGTGATTATAAAGGAGCATTACAGGTGTCTCCAAAGGTAGATGTTGGGTTGGCGTATTTCGAGATTAGGATTTGTCACTTCGATTGTCGGAGAGGTATCTCTGGGCCCTCTCGGTAATACACATCACATAAGCCTTGCAAGCACTGCAACTAATAAGTTAGTTGTGAGATGATGTATTACGGAACGAGTTCGGAGTCCCGTATGTGATCACGGACATGACGAGGAGTCTCGAAATGGTCGAGACATAAAGATTGATATATTGGAAGCCTATGTTTGGACACCGGAAGTGTTCCGGGTGAAATCGGGATTTTACCGGAATACCGGGAGGGTTACCGGAACCCCCCGGGAGCCAAATGGGCCTACATGGGCCTTAGTGGAAAGGTGAAAGGGGCTGCCATGGAGGGCTGCGCGCCTCCCCCCTCCCCTAGTCCTATTAGGACTAGGAGAGGTGGCCGGCCACCTCTCTCTCTCTCTCTTTCCCCCTTGGAGTCCTAGTTGGAATAGGATTGGAGGGGGGAGTCCTACTCCTGGTAGGAGTAGGACTCCTCCTGCGCCTCCCTCCTTGGCCGGCCAGCCCCTCCCCTTGGATCCTTTATATACGGGGGCAGGGGGCACCTCCAGACACACAAGTTGATCCTTGAGATTGTTCCTCAGCCGTGTGCGGTGCCCCCTGCCACCAAATTCCACCTCGATCATACCGTTGTAGTGCTTAGGCGAAGCCCTGCGTCGGTAGTACATCAAGATCATCACCACGCCGTCATGCTGACGAAACTCTTCCTCGATGCTTTGCTGGATCGGAGCCCGAGGATCGTCATCGAGCTGAACGTGTGCTAAGAACTCGGAGGTGCCGGAGTAACGGTGCTTGGATCGGTCGGATCGGGAAGAAGACGTACGACTACTTCCTCTACGTTGTGTCAACGCTTCCGTTGCGATCGGGTACGTAGATCAGAATCTCCCCCTCATTGCTATGCATCACCATGATCTTGCGTGTGCGTAGGAATTTTATTGAAATTACTACGTTCCCCAACAGTGGCATCCGAGCCTAGGTTTTATGGTTTGATGTTATTTGCACGAGTAGAACACAAGTGAGTTGTGGGCGATACAAGTCATACTGCCTACCAGCATGTCATACTTTGGTTCAGCGGTATTGTTGGACGAGACGACCCGGACCAACCTTACGCGTACGCTTACGCGAGACCGGTTCCCTCGACGTGCTTTGCACATAGATGGCTTGCGGGCGACTGTCTCTCCAACTTTAGTTGAACCAAGTGTGGCTACGCCCGGTCCTTGAGAAGGTTAAAACGGAGTCTATTTGACAAACTATCGTTGTGGTTTTGATGCGTAGGTGAGATGAGTTCTTGCTTAAGCCCGTAGCAGCCACGTAAAACTTGCAACAACAAAGTAGAGGACGTCTAACTTGTTTTTGCAGGGCATGTTGTGATGTGATATGGTCAAGGCATGATGCTAAATTTTATTGTATGAGATGATCATGTTTTGTAACCAAGTTATCGGCAACTGGCAGGAGCCATATGGTTGTCGCTTTATTGTATGCAATGCAATCGCGATGTAATGCTTTACTTTATTACTAAGCGGCAGTGATAGTCATGTAAGCATAAGATTGGCGAGACGACAACGATGCTACGATGGAGATCAAGGTGTCGCGCCGGTGACGATGGTGATCATGACGGTGCTTCGGAGATGGAGATCACAAGCACAAGATGATGATGGCCATATCATATCACTTATATTGATTGCATGTGATGTTTATCTTTTTATGCATCTTATCTTGCTTTGATTGACGGTAGCATTATAAGATGATCTCTCACTAAATTATCAAGAAGTGTTCTCCCTGAGTATGCACCGTTGCCAAAGTTCGTCGTGCCCAGACACCACGTGATGATCGGGCGTGATAAGCTCTACGTCCATCTACAATGGGTGCAAGCCAGTTTTTGCACACGCAGAATACTCAGGTTAAACTTGACGAGCCTAGCATATGCAGATATGGCCTCGGAACACGGAGACCGAAAGGTCGAGCGTGAATCATATAGTAGATATGATCAACATAATGATGTTCACCATTGAAAACTACTCCATCTCACGTGATGATCGGTTATGGTTTAGTTGATTTGGATCACGTGATCACTTAGAGGATTAGAGGGATGTCTATCTAAGTGGGAGTTCTTAAGTAATATGATTAATTGAACTTAAATTTATCATGAACTTAGTCCTGGTAGTATTTTGTAAATCATGTTGTAGATCAATAGCTCGCGTTGTTGCTTCCCTGTGTTTACTTTGATATGTTCCTAGAGAAAATTATATTGAAAGATGTTAGTAGCAATGATGCGGATTGGATCCGTGATCTGAGGTTTATCCTCATTGTTGCACAGAAGAATTATGTCCTTGATGCACCGCTAGGTGACGGACCTATTGCAGGAGCAGATGCAGACGTTATGAACGTTTGGCTAGCTCAATATGATGACTACTTGATAGTTTAGTGCACCATGCTTAACGGCTTAGAATCGGGACTTCAAAGACGTTTTGAACTTCATGGACCATATGAGATGTTCCAGGAGTTGAAGTTAATATTTCAAGCAAATACCCGAGTTGAGAGATATGAAGTCTCCAACAAGTTCTATAGCTAAAAGATGGAGGAGAATCGCTCAACTAGTGAGCATGTGCCCAGATTGTCTGAGTACTACAATCGCTTGAATCAAGTGGGAGTTAATCTTCCAGATAAGATAGTGATTGACTGAATTCTCTAGTCACCATCACCAAGTTAGTAGAACTTCGTGATGAACTATAATATGCAAGGGATAACGGAAACAACTCCCAAGCTCTTCGTGATGCTGAAATCAACGAAGGTAGAAATCAAGAAAAACATCAAGTGTTGATGGTTAACAAGACCACTAGTTTCAAGAAAAGGGCAAAGGGAAGAAGGGGAATTTCAAGAAGAACGGCAAGCAAGTTGCTGCTCAAGTGAAGAAGCCCAAGTCTGATCCTAAGCCTGAGACTAAGTGCTTCTACTGCAAAGGGACTGGTCACTGGAAGCGGAACTACCCCAAGTGATTGGCAGATAAGAAGGATGGCAAAGTGAACATAAGTATATTTGATATACATGTTATTGGTGTGTACTTTACTAGTGTTTATAGCAAACCCTCAGTATTTGATACTAGTTCAGTTGCTAAGATTAGTAACTCGAAACAGGAGTTGCAGAATAAACAAAGGCTAGTTAAGGGTGAAGTGACGATGTGTGTTGGAAGTGGTTCCAAGATTGATATGATCATCATCACACACTCCCTATACTTTCGGGATTAGTGTTGAACCAGAATAAGTGTTATTTGGTGTTTGCGTTGAGCATGAATATGATTTGATCATGTTTATTGTAATACGGTTATTCATTTAAGTAAGAGAATAAATTGTAATTCTGTTTACATGAATAAAACCTTATATGGTTACACACCCAATGAAAATAGTTCGTTGGATCTCGATCGTAGTAATACACATAATCATAATATTGAAACCAAAAGATGCAAAGTTAATAATGATAGTGCAACTTATTTGTAGCACTGCCGTTTAGGTCATATTGGTGTAAAGCGCATGAAGAAACTCCATGCTGATGGGCTTTTGGAATCACTTGATTATGAATCAGTTGATGCTTGCGAACCATGCCTCATGGGCAAGATGACTAAAACTCTGTTCTTCGGAACAATGGAGCGAGCAACAGATTTGTTGGAAATCATACATACTGATGTATGTGGTCCGATGAATATTGAGGCTCGCGACAGGTATCATTATTTTCTGATCTTCACAGATGATTTGAGTAGATATGAGTATATCTACTTGATGAAACACAAGTCTGAAACATTTGAAAAGTTCAAAGAATTTCAGAGTGAAGTGAAAAATCATCGTGACAAGAAAATAAGGTTTCTACGATATGATCGCAGAAGTAAAATATTTGAGTTACGAGTTTGGCCTTCAATTAAAACAATGTGAAATAGTTTCACTACTCACGTCACCTGGAACACCATAGTGTAATGGTGTGTCCGAACGTCATAGCCGTACTTTATTAGATATAGTGCAAATCTATGATGTTTCTTACCAATTTACCAATATTATGGGCACCATCTAAGTCCGTTGAGACGACATAGTCTGAACTATGGTTTGGCAAGAAACCAAAGTTGTCGTTTCTTAAAGTTTGGAGTTGCGATGCTTATGTGAAAAAGTTTCATCTCGAGAAGCTCAAACCCAAATCGGAGAAATGTGTCTTCATAGGATATCCAAAGGAAACTATTGGATACACCTTCTATCACAAGACCGAAGGCAAGACTTTTGTTGCCAAATTCGGAAACTTTCTAGAGAAGGAGTTTTCTCTTGAAAGAAGTGAGTGGGAGGAAAGTAGAAAACTTGATAAGGTAATTGTACCTTCTCCCTAATTGGAAAGTAGTTCATCACAAAACCTGTTCTTGTGACTACTACACAAATTAGTGAGGAAGCTAATGATGATGATCATGTAACTTCAGATCAAGTTACTACCGAATCTCGTAGGTAATCCAGAGTGAGATCCGCACCAGAGTGGTACGGTAATCCTGTTCTGGAAGTCATGCTACTAGACCATGACGAACTTGCGAACTATGAGGAAGCGATGATGAGCCCAGATTCCGCGAAATGGTTTGAGGCCATGAAATCTGAGATATGATCCATGTATGAGAACAAAGTTTGGACTTTGGTTGACTTGCTCGATGATCGGCAAGCAATTGAGAATAAATGGATCTTCAAGAGGAAGACGGACGCTGATAGTAGTGTTACTATCTACAAAGCTAGAATTGTCGCAAAAGGTTTTCGACAAGTTCAAGGTGTTGACTACGATGAGAGCTTCTCACTCGTATCTATGCTTGAGTCTGTCCGAATCATGTTAGTAATTGCCGCATTTTATGAAATCTGGCAAATGGATAAACAAAACTGCATTCCTTAATGGATTTATTAAAGAAGAGTTGTATATGATGCAACAGAAGGTTTTGTCAATCCGAAAGGTGCTAACAAAATGTGCAAGCTCCAGCGATCCATCTGTGGACTGGTGCAAGCATCTCGGAGTTGGAATATACGCTTTGATGAGTTGATCAAAGCATATAGTTTTATACAGACTTGCGGTGAAGCCTGTATTTACAAGAAAGTGAGTGGGAGCACTACAGCATTTTTGATAAAGTATATGTGAATGACATATTGTTGATCGGAAATAATGTAGAATTATTCTGTAAAGCATAAAGGAGTGTTTGAAAGGAGTTCTTCAAAGAAAGACTTCGGTGAAGCTGCTTACATATTGAGCTTCAAGATCTATAGAGATAGATCAAGACGCTTGATAAGTTTTTTCAATGAGTACATACCTTGACAAGATTTTGAAGTAGTTCAAAATGGAATAGTCAAAGAAAAAGTTTCTTGCCTGTGTTACAAGGTGTGAAGTTGAGTAAGACTCAAAGCCCGACCACGGCAGAAGATAGAAAGAGAATGAAAGTCATTCCCTATGCCTCAGTCATAGGTTCTATAAAGTATGCCATGCTGTGTACCAGATCTATTGTATACCCTACACTGATTGGCATGGGAGTACAATAGTGATCTAGGAGTAGATCACTGGACAACGGTCAAAATTATCCTTAGTGGAATAAGGATATGTTTCTCGATTATGGAGGTGACAAAAAGGTTCGCCATAAAGGGTTACGTCGATGCAAGTTTTGACACTGATCTGGATGACTCTAAGTCTCGATCTAGATACATATTGAAAGTGGGAGCAATTAGCTAGAGTAGCTCCGTGCAGAGCATTGTAGACATAGAAAATTGCAAAATACATAACAGATCTGAATGTGAAAGACCGTTGACTAAGATTCTTACACAAGCAAAACATGATCACACCTTAGTACTCTTTGGGTGTTAATCACATAGCAATGTGAACCAGATTACCGAATCTAGTAAACCCTTTGAGTGTTGGTCACATGACGATGTGAACTATGGGTGTTAATCACATGATGATGTGAACTATCGATGTTAATCACATGGTGATGTGATCTAGATTATTGACTCTAGTGCAAGTGGGAGACTGAAGGAAATATGCCCTAGAGGCAATAATAAAGTTATTATTTATTTCCTTATATCATGATAAATGTTTATTATTCATGCTAGAATTGTATTAACCGGAAACATAATACATGTGTGAATACATAGACAAACAGAGTGTCACTAGTATGCCTCTACTTGACTAGCTCGTTAATCAAAGATGGTTTTGTTTCCTAACCATGGACAAAGAGTTCTTATTTGATTAACGGGATCACATCATTAGTTGAATGATCTGATTGACATGACCCGTTCCATTAGCTTAGCACCCGATCGTTTAGTATGTTGCTATTGCTTTCTTCATAACTTATACATGTTCCTATGACTATGAGATTATGCAACTCCCGTTTGCCGGAGGAACACTTTGGGTGCTACCAAACTTCACAACGTAAATGGGTGATTATAAAGGAGCATTACAGGTGTCTCCAAAGGTAGATGTTGGGTTGGCGTATTTCGAGATTAGGATTTGTCACTTCGATTGTCGGAGAGGTATCTCTGGGCCCTCTCGGTAATACACATCACATAAGCCTTGCAAGCATTATAACTAAGATGTTAGTTGTGAGATGATGTATTACGGAACGAGTAAAGAGACTTGCCAGTAACGAGATTGAACTAGGTATTGGATACCGACGATCGAATCTCGGGCAAGTAACATACCGATGACAAAGGGAACAACGTATGTTGTTATGCGGTCTGACCGATAAAGATCTTCGTAGAATATGTAGGAGCCAATATGGGCATCCAGGTCCCGCTATTGGTTATTGACCGGAGACGTGTCTTGGTCATGTCTACATTGTTCTCGAACCGTAGGGTCCGCACGCTTAACGTTACGATGACAGTTATTATGAGTTTATGCATTTTGATGTACCGAAGGTTGTTCGAAGTCCCGGATGTGATCACGGATATGACGAGGAGTCTCGAAATGGTCGAGACATAAAGATTGATATATTGGAAGCCTATGTTTGGACACCGGAAGTGTTCCGGGTGAAATCGGGATTTTACCGGAATACCGGGAGGGTTACCGGAACCCCCCGGGAGCCAAATGGGCCTACATGGGCCTTAGTGGAAAGGTGAAAGGGGCTGCCATGGAGAGCTGCGCACCTCCCCCCCTCCCCTAGTCCTATTAGGACTAGGAGAGGTGGCCGGCCACCTCTCTCTCTCTTTCCCCCTTGGAGTCCTAGTTGGAATAGGATTGGAGGGGGGAGTCCTACTCCCGATAGGAGTAGGACTCCTCCTGCGCCTCCCTCCTTGGCCGGCCAGCCCCTCCCCTTGGATCCTTTATATACGGGGGCAGGGGCACCTCTAGACAGACAAGTTGATCCTTGAGATCGTTCCTCAGCCGTGTGCGGTGCCCCCTGCCACCAAATTCCACCTCGATCATACCGTTGTAGTGCTTAGGCGAAGCCCTGCGTCGGTAGTACATCAAGATCGTCACCACGCCGTCATGCTGACGGAACTCTTCCTCGACGCTTTGCTGGATCGGAGCCCGAGGATCGTCATCGAGCTGAATGTGTGCTAAGAACTCGGAGGTGCCGGAGTAACGGTGCTTGGATCGGTCGGATCGGGAAGAAGACGTACGACTACTTCCTCTACGTTGTGTCAACGCTTCCGTTGCGATCTACAAGGGTACGTAGATCAGACTCTCCCCCTCGTTGCTATGCATCACCATGATCTTCCGTGTGCGTAGGAATTTTTTTGAAATTACTACGTTCCCCAACAGGAAGATCATCTTGATCTTGTGTTCCTTGGAAAGAAGTAGGATCATACTTCTCTTGTTGAGCAACAAACTTCGTCTTGGGGTATTGATCTTCTTCCCACTCAACTACATTGGCATTGAACTTTCGTTCAAAACCAACACCTTGATTCTTCCGGTGTCTTACTTGCTTGTGTACAATTTCCTCAAATTGTTTGCTTCCGGCAAGACTCTTGTAAACACCTTTCTCTATAATTCCCTTCAATAAGCTATTTTCTTGCTCAAGGGTAACTTGGTGATAACCCACAAGTACAGGGGATCAATTGTAGCCTCTTTCGATAAGTAAGAGTGTCGAACCCAACGAGGAGCTAAAGGTAGAACAAATATTCCCTCAAGTTCTATCGACCACCGATACAACTCTATGCATGCTTAACGTTTGCTTTACCTAGAACAAGTATGAAACTAGAAGTACTTTGTAGGTGTTTTTGGATAGGTTTGCAAGATAATAAAGAGCGCGTAAATAAAAAGTAGGGGCTGTTTAGATAAGAAACAATAAAGTTAGTATAGAGAGTGTGGAAAAGTGGTGGTAGGAGTTGCGAAATTGTACCTAAGCAATTGACTACTTTACTAGACCGATAGCAAGTTTTATGTGGGAGAGGCCACTCCTAGCATGTCACCCCTGACTTGGAATTCTATGCACTTATGATTGGAACTATTAGCAAGCATCCGCAACTACTAACGTTCATTAAGGTAAAACCCAACCATAGCATTAAGATATATTGGTCCCCCATCAATCCCGTATGTGTTGGGGAACGTTGCAGAAAACAAAAAATTTCCTACGGTTTCACCAAGATCCATCTATGAGTTCATCTAGCAACGAGTGATCGGATGCATCTACATACCTTTGTAGATCGCGAGCGGAAGCGTTCAAAGAACGAGGATGAGGGATTCGTACTCAACGTGATCCAAATCACCGGAGATCCTAGCGCCGAACGGACGACACCTCCGCGTTCAACACACGTACGGTCAGCGTGACGTCTCCTTCTTCTTGATCCAGCAAGGGAGAAGGAGAGGTTGAGGAAGATGGCTCCAGCAGCAGCACGACGGCGTGGTGGTGATGGAGCTGCAGTACTCTGACAGGGCTTCGCCAAGCTCTATGGAGGAGGAGGTGTTGGAGAGGGAGAGGGAGGCACCAAAGGCAAAGGTAAGAGGTCCTCCATCCCCCCCACTATATATAGGGGGGCCTAGGGGGGGGGGGGGCGGCCCTAGGAGATGTAATCTCCTAGGGGGGCGGCGGCCAAGGGGTGGGGAGCTTGCCCCCCAAGCAAGGGGGCGCCCCCCTTTAGGGTTTCCCCACCCTAGGCGCATGGGCCCTAGGGGAAGTGGCGCCCCAGCCCACTTTGGGCTAGATCCCTTCCCACTTCAGCCCATGGGGCCCTCCGGGATAGGTGGCCCCACCCGGTGGACCCCCGGGACCCTTCTGGTGGTCCCGGTACAATACCAGTGACCCCGAAACTTGTCCCGATGGCCGAAATAGCACTTCCTATATATAATTCTTTACCTCCGGACCATTCCGGAACTCCTCGTGACGTCCGAGGTCTCATCTGGGACTCCGAACAACATTCGGGATACTGCACATACATATTCCTACAACCCTAGCGTCACCGAACCTTAAGTGTGTAGACCCTACGGGTTCAGGAGACATATAGACATGACCGAGATTGCTCTCCGGTTAATAACCAACAGCGGGATCTGGATACCCATGTTGGCTCCCACATGCTCCTCGATGATCTCATCGGATGAATCACGATGTCGAGGATTCAAGCAACCCCGTATACAATTCCCTTTGTCAATCGGTATGTTACTTGCCCGAGATTCGATCGTTGGTATCCCAATACCTTGTTCAATCTCGTTGCCGGCAAGTCACTTTACTCGTACCGTAATGCATGATCCCGTGACCAGACACTTGGTCACTTTGAGCTCATAATGATGATGCATTACCGAGTGGGCCCAGTGATACCTCTCCATCATATGGAGTGACAAATCCCAGTCTTGATCCGTGTCAACCCAACAGACACTTTCGGAGATACCCGTAGTATACCTTTATAGTCACCCAGTTACGTTGTGACGTTTGGTACACCCAAAGCACTCCTACGGCATCCGGGAGTTACACGATCTCATGGTCTAAGGAAAGGATACTTGACATTGGAAAAACTCTAGCAAACAAACTATACGATCTTGTGCTATGTTTAGGATTGGGTCATGTCCATCACATCATTCTCCTAATGATGTGATCTCGTTATCAATGACATCCAATGTCCATAGTCAGGAAACCATGACTATCTGTTGATCAACGAGCTAGTCAACTAGAGGCTCAATTTCACACCTTGTAACACAGGCAAGAACCCCTTCTTAGACTGATCCATATTGAATTTCTTCAATATCTTATCAAGGTATGTGCTTTGTGAAAGACCTATGAGGCGTCTTGATCTATCTCTATAGATCTTGATGCCTAATATATATGCAGCTTCTCCAAGGTCCTTCATTGAAAAACTCTTATTCAAGTAGGCCTTGATGCTGTCTAAGAGTTCTATATCATTTCCCATCAAAAGTATATCATCTACATATAATATGAGAAATGCTACAGAGCTCCCACTCACTTTCTTGTAAACGCAGGCTTCTCCATAAGTCTGCGTAAACCCAAATGCTTTGATCATCTCATCAAAGCGAATGTTCCAACTCCGAGATGCTTGCGCCAGCCCATAAATCGAGCGTTGGAGCTTGCACACCTTGTCAGCATTCTTAGGATAGACAAAACCTTCCGGCTGCATCATATACAATTCTTCCTTAAGGAAACCATTAAGGAATGCCGTTTTGACATCCATTTGCCATATCTCATAATCATAGAATGCGGCAATTGCTAACATGATTCGGACGGACTTTAGCTTCGCTACCGGTGAGAAAGTCTCATCGTAGTCAACCCCTTGAACTTGTCGATAACCCTTAGCGACAAGACGAGCTTTATAGATGGTCACATTACCATCCGCGTCTGTCTTATTCTTAAAGATCCATTTATTTTCTATGGCTCGCCTCTCAACGGGCAAGTCAGTCAAAGTCCATACTTTGTTTTCATACATTGATCCTATCTCGGATTTCATGGCTTCTAGCCATTTGTCGGAATCCGGGCCCGCCATCGCTTCTTCATAGTTCGAAGGTTCACCGTTGTCTAACAACATGATTTCCAAGACATGGTTTGTTGGGGAACGTAGCAGAAATTCAAAATTTTCCTACGTGTCACCAAGATCTATCTATGGAGAGACTAGCAACGAGGGGAAGGAGAGTGCATCTACATACCCTTGTAGATCGCTAAGCGGAAGCGTTCAAGTGAACGGGGTTGATGGAGTCGTACTCGTCGTGATTCAAATCACCGAAGATCCTAGTGCCGAACGGACGGCACCTCCGCGTTCAACACACGTACAGCCCGGTGACGTCTCCCATGCCTTGATCCAGCAAGGAGAGAGGGAGAGGTTGAGGAAGACTCCATCCAGCAGCAGCACAACGGCGTGGTGATGATGGAGGAGCGTGGCAATCCTGCAGGGCTTCGCCAAGCACCGCAGAAGAGGAGGAAGAAGAGACGCAGGGCTGCACCAAGAGAGATTGAATCACGTGTAGTGGGCAGCCCAATGCCTCAATATATATAGGGAAGGGGAGGGGCTGCGCCCCCTCTAGGGTTCCCACCCCTAGGGGGGGGGGCGGCAGCCCTAGATGGGGAGCAAGGGGGCGGCCAAGAGGGGATGGGAGAGGGAGGCGCAACAATATGGGCCCTAAGGCCCATATCCCCTTAGGGTTTGCCCCCTCTCCACCTCTTAGGCGCATGGGCCTTAGTGGGGCTGGTGCCCTTGGCCCATGTAGGCCAAGGAGCACTCCCTACAGCCCATGCGCCCCCCGGGGCAGGTGGCCCCACTTGGTGGACCCCCGGGACCCTCCCGGTGGTCCCGATACGTTACCGATAAAACCCCGAAACTTTTCCGGTGACCAAAACAGGACTTCCCATATATAAATCTTTACCTCCGGACCATTCCGGAACTCCTCGTGACGTCCGGGATCTCATCCGGAACTCTGAACAACATTCGGTAACCACATACTAACTTCCTTTATAACCCTAGCGTCATCGAACCTTAAGTGTGTAGACCCTACGGGTTCGGGAGACATGTAGACATGACCGAGACGTTCTCCGGTCAATAACCAACAGCAGGATCTGGATACCCATGTTGGCTCCCACATGTTCCACGATGATCTCATCGGATGAACCACGATGTCAAGGACATAATCAATCCCGTATACAATTCCCTTTGTCTAGCGGTATTGTACTTGCCCGAGATTCGATCGTCGGTATCCCAATACCTTGTTCAATCTCGTTACCGGCAAGTCTCTTTACTCGTTCCGTAACACATCATCCCGTGATCAACTCCTTGATCACATTGTGCACATTATGATGATGTCCTACCGAGTGGGCCCAGAGATACCTTTCCGTTTACATGGAGTGACAAATCCCAGTCTCGATTCGTGCCAACCCAACAGACACTTTCGGAGATACCTGTAGTGCACCTTTATAGTCACCCAGTTACGTTGTGACGTTTGGTACACCCAAAGCATTCCTACGGTATCCGGGAGTTGCACAATCTCATGGTCTAAGGAAATGATACTTGACATTAGCAAAGCTTTAGCATACGAACTACACGATCTAGTGCTATGCTTAGGATTGGGTCTTGTCCATCACATCATTCTCCTAATGATGTGATCCCGTTATCAACGACATCCAATGTCCATGGTTAGGAAACCGTAACCATCTATTGATCAACGAGCTAGTCAACTAGAGGCTTACCAGGGACATGGTGTTGTCTATGTATCCACACATGTATCTGAGTTTCCTATCAATACAATTATAGCATGGATAATAAACGATTATCATGAACAAGGAAATATAATAATAATCAATTTATTATTGCCTCTAGGGCATATTTCCAACAGTCTCCCACTTGCACTAGAGTCAGTAATCTAGTTCACATCGCCATGTGATTAACACTCACAGGTCACATTGCCATGTGACTAACACCCAAGAGTTTACTAGAGTCAGTAGTCTAGTTCACATCACTTATGTGATTAACACTCAATGAGTTCTAGGTTTGATCATGTTGCTTGTGAGAGAGGTTTTAGTCAACGGGTCTGAACCTTTCAGATCCGTGTGTGCTTTACAAATCTCTATGTCATCTCCTAGATGTTGTCAGGACCCCGATTCTAAGCCACATCGATCTAGCCGGTAACACCTCATATCACTTTGCGGCCTCACGCACGGTATCCCACGGGTGTCGCCTTACCATGGCCCGGGACCGTTTGCGCCTTTTGGCTCACGTATATGACAATGTCGCTAGCATCCATATGACCGAGAACCCGGGCCGACATGGCTAGTCGTGAATCCAAAGCGGCACAGACCTATGGAGACAGGCATACATGAATCACAACGAACATGTCGGTCATCAACGAGTGATTCCGGGCTGTAGCACTGGGCTAGCAGGACTCCGGGGAACCCCGGGCTGTAGCAGGCTAGACAGGACTCCGGAGATCACCGCGTGACATTTCCCCGAAGGGACAGACATAGGAACGAAGTGAAACACATGCCGGCCAGTCAAGCGTCCTGAACAGTAGTGCTGGGCTAACAGGACTCCGGTGAACCGGGCTGTAGCGGACTACTATGGCTCGAGGAGCACTAGACTACATTTCCCCATAAGAAAGGCTGCGAAGGACAAACAACTAGATTGTCGGATCCCACTCATACCAAGCATTTCAAACATACATACAATATGCTCGATATGGGTACATACAACATGGCATCACAACAAAACTCTACAACTCAAGGACTTTATTTAAAAGGCTCCAGGGAGCCATACATAACATATCCATACAGGTAGGGGTCACATGACCCGACACTCAAGTCATACAGTCATACAAGCACATGCGGAAGCAACTAGTCTGAGTACAGACTCTAAAAAGAAGAAGGCTTCTCGAAGCCTGTCTATCTACATAGGCCCTCCATGGCCTGGATCACCACCTGGGTGTCTAGTCACTCGTCGACGTCAAGATCTACGTAAAACCCATCGGAGGGGGCAGTGTTGTCGTCTGGAAACAATAAATAAGCAAACATGAGTACAAAGGTACTCAGCAAGTCTTACATCAGAACCTACTGTACATGCTCATTCTCAAGAAGGTGGTGGGGTATATGCAGCAAGCCAGCTTTGACTCTTGGCTAAGCTATCCTACGGAATCTTTTGGCAAAATAGTTTTCGCACACGAGTCCACTACTCACCATCACAATACACCACCGAGGATCCTCCCTCGTATCCTGTGAGGGGCCATCCTCGGTACTCACACTTATCTTGAGTCTTTTAGTAGTATCCATTAACTTGTCTATGAACTGTATATGCAATCAAGTAGTCCTTTACCGCGGACGCGGCTATTCGAATAGTTTCATACCCTGCAGGGGTGTACTTCGTCACACATGTTTCCACCACTTAGCGTCTGCACACGAAATGTGCTCGGCAGACTTCAAGCGAAAACCGACGTGGGTGTAGACCACGACCTGACTAACCTCACAAGTCTCTAGTCCAGGGTCATCGCCTATTCAGGTTCCATCCGCAAGGAAATCCGGCCGGGGTGTCCTCAACGGCCCCGAACGATGTGAACAGGGTTCCCGAGACACCAAACGGGTGACTCGGTACACCGTGCCACGGTGTATCTACCGCAACATAGCCCACCCCTAGGGTCAGCGCTATGCACGGCCGCCAACACATATCCTACAAACACCAGAAACTAGTTGCAACTCCTGGACTGAGGCGAGAGGGGTCGGTAAGTCGAGCGGGGTCATATTTCAGGGCCCAATGTGTGGTAGTAGCTGAATCTTAATTCACGCATACAGAACTCGGTTCTTAGGGACGGTTTCAATGAAACAACCCACCATGTACTCCTACATGGCCTCTCATCGATACCTTTACCAAAACATGTTCTACACATCCCACATAATACTGGCACAAGCATTTCACTCTAGCCCATCACCCAGATGAACCAGACCTGACACAACTCTAAGCATAGCAGGCATAGCAAGGTAGGAATCACAAAACATGGCTCAATCAACTCCTACACATGCTAGTGGGTTTCATCTAGTTACTGTGGCAATGACAGGTCATGCAGAGGATAAGGGTTCAACTACCGTAGCACACAGCAGTTTGAATCGTGTTGTCTTAATGCAGTAAATAAGAGCAGGAGCGAGAACATGGGTTGTATCGGAATGATCAATGGTTGCTTGCCTGATGGAGTGGTGACGGGATACTGCCCTTCAGTTGGATACTTGTGAATATCCTCGGAGGCAGAACCTACCACGAAGAACACAACCGAGCACAATGAACACATGACGATATGCAACAATATGATGCATGCTATGACATGGCAATATGGATGTGTCTTGAGCTAATGCAACTAGCTATAATTTAAATGGAGTTGGCTTGAGTGCAAGGTTCAAATCCCAACCCCATATATGATTATTTAAATGCCCTTTATTTGTTTTGTCCAAAACAGGGGACAAACATTGTTCAAACATGCATGAAAATGGTACAGATGGATTCCTTGAATTTTTCTGATAATTTTACATATATAATTTGTCTCATTTGGAGTTATGGTTGAATTTCTATGAATTTTTGAAGTTTTGGGTAATTTCTGGAATTTCCTGAGTTATTTTTAAACTAGAAAATGATTTACTGCGTCAGCCTTGCGTCAGCATGACATCAGCAAGTCAAAGGCGGCTGTCCCAGTCAAACCTGACGTGTGGGGTCCACACGTCAGTGTCTGTGGCTAATCCTAATTAAATTAAAAACTAAACTGGATAATTAGCAGGGGGGGGGGCCCACTTGTCATTGACTCAGGGGAGTCAACGGGGCCCACCCAGTCCACGTCAGCGGGGTCAAACCCGCCGGACTTGGTCCACGGCTCGTCGCCGGCGACGACAGAGACGGCGGAGGGGCTCGGGATTGCGCTATAGGGCTCCATTTTGAGCGCGGTCTGTTGCTACGGCTTGCTGGCGCTCTCGCGGATCTAGTGGTGGCAGCAGCAGCAGCTAGGGTGGCCGGAGTTGACGGCGGCGAGCTCTTTGGCGGCCGCCGGAGTTCGGGTGATCGCGGAATCACGTTTCTGTGCGTAGACGAGAGGGGCTAGGGGGCTAGGAGGGTGCTACGCATCGCGTGGAGTAAGTTCGACACTCCGGGGTGACCATTTGGTCACCGGAGCATCGTCGACGGCGAGCTCGGGCGGCGGCGCACTTCGGTCATCATGGGGGTGGCGGTTATGGTGATCAAATGACGCGGGGAAGAGGGGGATTCGGAGCAGGAGCTCACTGGGGGCACGCAGAGCAGATCGGTGGGCTCGGGGACGACCTGGAGACGGAGAATCGAAGCCGGCGACCTTCGGTGCCCGTCGGTGAAGACGATGGCAATTGCGTCGCTGCGGGGCTCCCGGCGTCGCTCGAAGCGGTGAGGAGGAAGGGTGGGTCGAGGCGGAGCTTTTGGGTGCAGCGGCAGGGCGAGGGGTGGCCGGTGGCCGCGGCAACAGCGAACGGCGGCGACGAGCCCGTTCGGGTGTGCTGCGGGGAGAGGACAGAGGAGGAGGAAGAGCGAGGGAGAGTGAATGAGAGGCCGGGAGGGGGTGCGTGGCGTCCTTAGCGGCGTCGGGGAGGCGGCCGAAGCAGGAGGTGGCCGTCGGTGGCCGCGCGCGTGCCGGCGCACCGCGGCCACACGCCCGGCGTCCTCCTGGCAAGAGCTAGGGGACGACTGGCGTCGGCTGGTGGGCTGGGCCGTCCAGCTACAGTGCTGGGCCGGTCGGGGCGCCAGGTAAGTGGCCCACTGGCCTATTCTCTCTCCTCTTTTTTTTATACTGTTTTCTATTTCTATTTCTGTTATTCTGTTTTGATTTAGTTTAAATACTAAATCATTTTATAAAATCCTGAAAATATTTATGGGCACTTTCTGAAATATTTCAGTGGCCCCAAAAATAATTCCAACATTATTTGAGCATTTAAATTATTTAATAGTATTTAAATGCCCAAATTCAAATATTTATAATTTAAATCAATGCCCCTTTTGATGACCTAAAATTATATTCACTATTTTTCCCAAGGGTTCTAGCCCAAGGCAAAGAGGGTGAACATTTCTGAAGGGCATTTCGGGTTCATTGAATTTATTTTTAGTAAACCCTAGTTGATTTCAGGGGGGGGGGGTGCTGGGGGTTCTGCTTTCCCCATTTCCATTTCTGATGAAAGTAGACATGATGCACACTCTAATGCATAACCTAACTAGGGTGTGACAGATGTAGCTACCACGTTCTATTTGGAGCTATTCCAAATAACTGTTCTACTATACAAATCCAGTTTACTAACCGAATAATCTGGATTAGTGTCAAAGTTTGCATTGGCGTAACCCTTTACGACGAACTCTTTTACCACCTCCATAATCGAGAAAATTCCTTAGTCCTCTAGTTACTAAGGATAACTTTGACCGCTGTCCTGTGATCCATTCTTGGATCACTCTTGTACCCCTTGACTGACTCATGGCAAGGCACACTTCAGGTGCGGTACACAGCATAGCATATTGTAGAGCCTATGTCTTAAGCATAGGGGACGACCTTCGTCCTTTCTCTCTATTCTGCCGTGGTCGAGCTTTAAGTCTTAACTTCGTACCTTACAACTCAGGCAAGAACTCCTTCTTTGACTGATCCATCTTGAACACCTTCAAGATCATGTCAAGGTATGTGCTCATTTGAAAGTACCATTAAGCGTTTTGATCTATCCTTTATAGATCTTGATGCTCAATGTTCAAGTAGCTTAATCCAGGATTTCCATTGAAAAACACTTTCCAAATAACCCTATATGCTTTCCAGAAATTCTACGTCATTTCTGATCAACAATATGTCAACAACATATATTCATCAGAAATTCTATAGTGCTCCCACTCACTTCTTTGGAAATACAAGTTTCTCATAAACTTTGTATACACCAAAATCTTTGATCATCCCATCAAAGCATACATTCCAACTCCGAGATGCTTACTCCAGTCCTCAGAAGGACTGCTGGAGCTTTGCATACTTATTAGCATATTTCAGGATAGACAAAACCTTCCGGTTGTATCACATACAACCTTTCCTCAAAAATCGTCGAGGAAACAATGTTTTGACATCCTATCTGCAAGATTTCATAAATGATGCAGTAATTGCTAATATAATTCCAACAGACTCTTAGCATCGCTACGAGTGAGAAAGTCTCACCGCAGTCAACTCCTTGAACTTGTCGGGAAACTTCTTAACGACAAGTCGAGCTTTCTTAATGGTGATACTTACCATCATTGTCCGTCTTCCTTTTAAAATCCATATGTACCTAATAGCCTTACGACCATCAAGTGGTTCTTCCAAAGTCTACACTTTGTTTTCATATATGGATCCTCTCTCGGATTTTATGGCCTCGAGCCATTTATCGGAATCCGGGCCCACCATCGCTTCTCCATAGCTCGTAGGTTCATTGTTGTCTCGCAACATGACTTCCAAGACAGGATTACGTACCACTCAGAAGTAGTACGCATCCTTGTCATCCTACGAGGTTTGGGAGTGACTTGATCCGAAGTCTCGTGATCAATATCATAAGCTTCCACTTCAATTGGTGTAGGTGCCACAGGAACAATTTCCTGTGCCCTGCCACACACTAGTTGAAGAGACGGTTCAATAACCTCATCAAGTTTCCACCATCCTCCCACTCAATTCTTTCGAGAGAAACTTTTCCTCGAAAAAGGACCCGATTCTAGAAACAATCCCTTATTGCTTTCGGATCTGAGACAGGAGGCACACCCAACTGTTTTGGGTGTCCTATGAAGATGCATTTATCTGCTTTGGGTTCGAGCTTATCAGCCTGAAACTTTTTCATATAAGCATCGCAGCCCCAAACCTTTAAGAAATGACAGCTTAGGTTTCTCTAAACCATAGTTCATATGGTGTCATCTCATCAGAATTACGTGGTGCCCCTTTTAAAGTGAATGTGGTTGTCTCTAATGCCTAACCCATAAATTATTGTGGTAATTCGATAAGAGACATCATGGTATGCATCATATCCAATAGGGTGCAGTTATGATGTTCGGACACACCATCACACTATGGTGTTCCAGGCTGTATCAGTTGTGAAACAATTTCCACAATGTCTTAATTCTGTGCCAAACTCGTAATTCAGATATTCATCTCTATGATCATATCATAGATCTTTTATCCTCTTGTCACGATGATCTTTCAACTTCACACTGAAATTACTTGAACCTTTCAATAATTCAGATTCGTGATTCATCAAGTAAATATACTCAACATCTACTCAAATCATCTGTGAAGAACATAACGATATCCACTACATGCCTCAGCACTCATTGGACTGCACACATCAAAATGTATTACTTCCAACAAGTTGCTTTCTTGTTCCATTTTACTGAAACCGAGGCTTTCAGTCATCTTGCCCATGTGGTATGATTTGCATGTCTCAAGTGATTCAAAAATCAAGTGAGTACAAATGGTCCATTTGCATGGAGTTTCTTCATGCATATACACCAATAGACATGGTTCGCATGTCTCAAACTTTTCAAAAACGAGTGAGCCCAAAGATCCATCAACATGGAGTTTCTTCATGCGTTTTATACCGATATGACTTACGTGGCAGTGCCACAAGTAGGTGGTACTATCATTACTATCTTATATCTTTTGGCATGAACATGTGTATCACTACGATCGAGATTCAATAAACCATTCATTTTAGGTGTAAGACCATTGAAGGTATTATTCAAATAAACAGAGTAACCATTATTCTCCTTAAATGAATAACTGTATTGTGATAGACATAATCCAATCATGTCTATGCTCAACGCAAACACCAATCTCGATGGTAGAGGGAGCATGCGATGCTTGATCATATCAACATTGGAAACACTTCCAACACATATCGTCAGCTCACCTTTAGCTAGTCTCCGTTTATTCCGTAGCTTTTATTTCGAGTTACTAACACTTAGCAACCGAACCGGTATCTAATACCCTGGTGCTACTAGGAGTACTAGTGAAGTACACATCAACACAATGTATATCCAATATACTTCTATCGACCTTGCCAGCCTTCTAATCTACCAGGTATCTAGGGTAATTCCGCTCCAGTGGCTGTTCCCCTTATTACAGAAGCACTTAGTCTTGGGTTTGGGTTCAACCTTGGGTTTCTTCACTAGAGCAGCAGCTGAATTGCCGTTTCATGAAGTATCCCTTCTTGCCCTTTCCCTTCTTGATACTAGTGGTTTCTGCAACCATCAACAATTGATGCTCCTTCTTGATTTCTACTTTGGTGTCAAACATCGCGAATATCTCAAGGATCATCATATATGTCCCTGATATAATATAGTTCATCACGAAGCTCTAGCAGCTTGGTGGTAATGTCTTCGGAGAAACATCACTATCTCATCTTGGAAGATCAACTCCCACTTGATTCAAATGATTGTTGTACTCAGACAATCTGAGCACAAGCTCAACAATTGAGCTTTTCTCCCTTAGTTTGTAGGCTAAGAAAATCGTCGGAGGTCTTATACCTCTTGACGTGGGCACGAGCCTGAAATCTCAATTTCAACCCTCAAAACATCTCATATGTTTCGCGACGTTTCAAAAACGTCTTTGGTGCCTCAATTCTAAACCGTTTAACCGAACTATCATGTAGTTATCAAAACGTGCATGTCAGATGTTCGCAACATCCATAGACCACGTTCGAGGTTCAGCACACTGAGCGGTGCATTAAGGACATAAGCCTTCTAAGAAGCAATGAGGACAATCCTCAGTCTACGGACCTAGTCCGCATAATTTCTACTATCAACTTTCAACTAATTTTTCTCTAGGAACATATCTAAATAGTAGAACTATAGCGTGAGCTACGACATAATTTGCAAAATCCTTTTGACTATGTTCAGGATAATTAAGTTCATCTTATGAACTCCCACTCAGATAGACATCCCTCTAGTCATCTAAGTGATTACATGATCCGAGTCAACTAGGCCGTGTCCGATCATCACGTGAGACGGACTAGTCAACATCGGTGAACATCTTCATGTTGATTGTATCTTCTATACGACTCATGCTCGACCTTTCGGTCTTCTGTGTTCTGAGGCCATGTCTGTACATGCTAGGCTCGTCAAGTCAACCTAAGTGTTTGCATGTGTTCCGAGGCCATGTCTGTACATGCTAGGCTCGTCAACACCCGTTGTATGTGAACGTTAGAATCTATCACACCCGATCATCACGTGGTGCTTTGAAACGACGAACTGTAGCAACGGTGCACAGTTAGGGGAGAACACTTCTTGAAATTTTAATGAGGGATCATCTTATTTACTACCGTCGTTCTAAGCAAATAAGATGTATAAACATGATAAACATCACATGCAATCAAATAGTGACATGATATGGCCATCATCACTTTGCTCCTTTTGATCTCCATCTTCGGGGCTCCATGATCATCATCGTCACCGGCATGACACCATGATCTCCATCATCATGATCTCCATCATCGTGTCTTCATGAAGTTGCCTCGCCAACTATTACTTCTACTACTATGGCTAACGGTTAGCAATAAAGTAAAGTAATTACATGACGTTTAAGTTGACACGCAGGTCATAAATAAATAAAGACAACTCCTATGGCTCCTGCCGGTTGTCATACTCATCGACATGCAAGTCGTGATTCCTATTACAAGAACATGATCAATCTCATACATCACATATATCATTCATCACATCCTTTGGCCATATCACATCACATAGCATACCCTGCAAAAACAAGTTAGACGTCCTCTAATTGTTGTTTGCATGTTTTACGTGGCTACTATGGGTTTCTAGCAAGAACGTTTCTTACCTACGCAAAGACCACAACGTGATATGCCAATTGCTATTTACCCTTCATAAGGACCCTTTTCATCGAATCTGATCCGACTAAAGTGGGAGAGACAGACACCCGCCAGCCACCTTATGCAACTAGTGCATGTTTGTCGGCGGAACGAGTCTCACGTAAGAGTACGTGTAAGGTTGGTCCGGGCCGCTTCATCCCACGATGCCGCCAAATCAAGATAAGACTAGTAACGGCAAGAATATTGAACAAAATCAACGCCCACAACTACTTTGTGTTCTACTCGTGCATAGAATCTACGCAATAGACCTAGCTCATGATGCCACTGTTGGGGAACGTAGCAGAAATTCAAAATTTTCCTACGTGTCACCAAGATCTATCTATGGAGAGACTAGCAACGAGGGGAAGGAGAGTGCATCTACATACCCTTGTAGATCGCTAAGCGGAAGCGTTCAAGTGAACGGGGTTGATGGAGTCGTACTCGTCGTGATTCAAATCACCGAAGATCCTAGTGCTGAACGGACGGCACCTCCGCGTTCAACACACGTATAGCCCGGTGACGTCTCCCATGCCTTGATCCAGCAAGGAGAGAGGGAGAGGTTGAGGAAGACTCCATCCAGCAGCAGCACAACGGCGTGGTGATGATGGAGGAGCGTGGCAATCCTGCAGGGCTTCGCCAAGCACCGCAGAAGAGGAGGAAGAAGAGACGCAGGGCTGCACCAAGAGAGATTGAATCGCGTGTAGTGGCAGCCCAATGCCTCAATATATATAGGGAAGGGGAGGGGCTGCGCCCCCTCTAGGGTTCCCACCCCTAGGGGGGGGGGGGCGGCAGCCCTAGATGGGGAGCAAGGGGGCGGCCAAGAGGGGATGGGAGAGGGAGGCGCACCAATATGGGCCCTAAGGCCCATATCCCCTTAGGGTTTGCCCCCTCTCCACCTCTTAGGCGCATGGGCCTTAGTGGGGCTGGTGCCCTTGGCCCATGTAGGCCAAGGAGCACTCCCTACAGCCCATGCGGCCCCCCCGGGGCAGGTGGCCCCACTTGGTGGACCCCCGGGACCCTCCCGGTGGTCCCGGTACGTTACCGATAAAACCCCGAAACTTTTCCGGTGACCAAAACAGGACTTCCCATATATAAATCTTTACCTCCGGACCATTCCGGAACTCTTCGTGACGTCCGGGATCTCATCCGGGACTCCGAACAACATTTGGTAACCACATACTAACTTCCTTTATAACCCTAGCGTCATCGAACCTTAAGTGTGTAGACCCTACGGGTTCGGGAGACATGTAGACATGACCGAGACGTTCTCCGGTCAATAACCAACAGCGGGATCTGGATACCCATGTTGGCTCCCACATGTTCCACGATGATCTCATCGGATGAACCACGATGTCAAGGACATAATCAATCCCGTATACAATTCCCTTTGTCTAGCGGTATTGTACTTGCCCGAGATTCGATTGTCGGTATCCCGATATCTTGTTCAATCTCGTTACCGGCAAGTCTCTTTACTCGTTCCGTAACACATCATCCCGTGATCAACTCCTTGATCACATTGTGCACATTATGATGATGTCCTACCGAGTGGGCCCAGAGATACCTTTCCGTTTACACGGAGTGACAAATCCCAGTCTCGATTCGTGCCAACCCAACAGACACTTTCGGAGATACCTGTAGTGCACCTTTATAGTCACCCAGTTACGTTGTGACGTTTGGTACACCCAAAGCATTCCTACGGTATCCGGGAGTTGCACAATCTCATGGTCTAAGAAAATGATACTTGACATTAGCAAAGCTTTAGCATACGAACTACACGATCTAGTGCTATGCTTAGGATTGGGTCTTGTCCATCACATCATTCTCCTAATGATGTGATCCCGTTATCAACGACATCCAATGTCCATGGTTAGGAAACCGTAACCATCTATTGATCAACGAGCTAGTCAACTAGAGGCTTACCAGGGACATGGTGTTGTCTATGTATCCACACATGTATCTGAGTTTCCTATCAATACAATTATAGCATGGATAATAAACGATTATCATGAACAAGGAAATATAATAATAATCAATTTATTATTGTCTCTAGGGCATATTTGCAACATGGTTGCCGTACCACTCTGGTGTGGAACGTGTCCTTGTGGACCTACGAAGTTCATTAGCAACCTGATATGAAGTTTCATGATCATCATCATTAACTTCCTCTCTAGTCGGTGCAGGCACCTCAGGAACATTTTCTTGAGTTGCGCCATTTTCCGGTTCAAGAGGTAATACTTCATCAAGTTCTACTTTTCTCCCACTTACTTCTTTCGATAGAAACTCTTTCTCTAGAAAGGATCCATTCTTGGCAACAAAGATCTTGCCTTCGGATCTGAGGTAGAAGGTATACCCAATAGTTTCTTTAGGGTATCCTATGAAGACGCATTTTTCCGACTTGGGTTCGAGCTTTTCAGGTTGAAGTTTCTTGACATAAGCATCGCATCCCCAAACTTTTAGAAATGACAGCTTAGGTTTCTTCCCAAACCATAATTCATACGGTGTCGTCTCAACGGATTTCGACGGAGCCCTATTTAAAGTGAATGCGGCAGTCTCTAAAGCATAGCCCCAAAAAGATAGCGGTAAATCGATAAGAGACATCATAGATCACACCATATCTAATAGAGTGCGATTACGACGTTCGGACACACCATTACGCTGAGGTGTTCTAGGCGGCGTGAGTTGTGAAACTATTCCACATTTTCTTAAGTGTGTGCCAAATTCATGAGTCAAGTATTCTCCTCCACGATCTGATCGCAAAAACTTGATTTTTCTGTCACGTTGATTCTCAACCTCACTCTGAAATTCCTTGAACTTTTCAAAGGTTTCAGACTTGTGTTTCATTAAGTAGACATACCCATATCTACTCAAGTCATCAGTGAGGGTGAGAACATAATGATAGCCACCGCGAGCCTCAACGCTCATTGGACCGCACACATCAGTATGTATGATTTCCAATAAGTTGGTTGCTCGCTCCATTGTTCCTGAGAACGGAGGCTTGGTCATTTTACCCATGAGGCATGGTTCGCACGTGTCAAATGATTCATAATCAAGAGACTCTAAAAGTCCATCTGCATGGAGCTTCTTCATGCGTTTGACACCTATGTGACCAAGGCGGCAGTGCCACAAGTATGTGGGACTATCATTATCAACCTTACATCTTTTGGTATTCACACTATGAACATGTGTAGCATTACGCTCGAGATTCATTAAGAATAAACCATTCACCATCGGAGCATGACCATAAAACATATCTCTCATATAAATAGAACAACCATTATTCTCGGATTTAAATGAGTAGCCATCTCGAATTAAACGAGATCCCGATACAATGTTCATGCTCAAAGCTGGCACTAAATAACAATTATTGAGGTTTAAAACTAATCCCGTAGGTAAATGTAGAGGTAGCGTGCCGACGGCGATCACATCGACCTTGGAACCATTCCCGACGCGCATCGTCACCTCGTCCTTCGCCAGTCTCCGCTTATTCCGCAGCTCCTGCTTTGAGTTACAAATGTGAGCAACTGCACCGGTGTCAAATACCCAGGAGCTACTACGAGTACTGGTAAGGTACACATCAATTACATGTATATCACATATACCTTTTGTTTTGCCGGCCTTCTTGTCCGCTAAGTATTTGGGGCAGTTCCGCTTCCAGTGACCACTTCCCTTGCAATAAAAGCACTCAGTCTCGGGCTTGGGTCCATTCTTTGGCTTCTTCCTGGTAGCTTGCTTACCGGGCGCGGCAACTCCCTTGCCGTCCTTCTTGAAGTTCTTCTTACCCTTGCCTTTCTTGAACTTAGTGGTTTTATTCACCATCAACACTTGATGTTCCTTTTTGACTTCTACCTCTGCTGATTTCAGCATTGCAAATAATTCAGGAATGGTCTTTTCCATCCCCTGCATATTGAAGTTCATCACAAAGCTCTTGTAGCTTGGTGGAAGCGACTGAAGGATTCTGTCAATGACTGTGTCATCCGGGAGATTAACTCCCAGCTGAGTCAAGCGGTTATGTAACCCAGACATTGTGAGTATGTGCTCACTGACAGAACTATTTTCCTCCATCTTACAGCTGAAAAACTTGTCGGAGACTTCATATCTCTCGACCCGGGCATGAGCTTGGAAAACCATTTTCAGCTCTTCGAACATCTCATATGCTCCGTGTCTCTCAAAACGTTTTGGAGCCCCGGTTCTAAGCTGTAAAGCATGCCGCACTGAACGAGGGAGTAATCATCAGCATGTGTTTGCCAAGCATTCATAACATCTTGGTTCTGTGGGATGGGTGCGTCACCTAGCGGTGCTTGTAGGACATAATCTTTCTTGGCAGCTATGAGGATGATCATCAGGTTCCGGACCCAGTCCGTATAGTTGCTGCCATCGTCTTTCAGCTTGGTTTTCTCTAGGAACGCGTTGAAGTTGAGGACAACGTTGGCCATTTGATCTACAAGACATATTGTAAAGATTTTAGACTAAGTTCATGATAATTAAGTTCATCTAATCAAATTATTCAATGAACTCCCACTCAGATAGACATCCCTCCAGTCATCTAAGTATAACATGATCCGAGTTAACTAGGCCGTGTCCGATCATCACGTGAGATGAACTAGTCAATGTCGGTGAACATCTTCATGTTGATCGTATCTTCTATACGACTCATGCTCGACCTTTCGGTCTTCTGTGTTCCGAGGCCATGTATGTACATGCTAGGCTCGTCAAGTCAACCTAAGTGTTTGCATGTGTAAATCTGTCTTACACCCATTGTATGTGAACGTTGGAATCTATCACACCCGATCATCACGTGGTGCTTCAAAACAACGAACTGTCGCAACGGTGCACAGTTAGGGGAAACACTTTCTTGAAATTATTATGAGGGATCATCTTATTTACTACCGTCGTTCTAAGTAAACAAGATGTACAAAACATGATAAACATCACATGCAATCAAATAATAATAGTGACATGATATGGCCAATATCACATAGCTCCTTTGATCTCCATCTTGGGGCTCCATGATCATCTTGTCACCGGCATGACACCATGATCTCCATCATCGTGTCTCCATGAAGTTGCTCGCCAACTATTACTTCTACTACTATGGCTAACACGTTTAGCAATAAAGTAAATTAATTTACATGGCGTTTCTCAATGACATGCAGGTCATACAAAAAATAAAGACAACTCCTATGGCTCCTGCCGGTTGTCATACTCATCGACATGGAAGTCGTGATTCCTATTACAAGAACATGATCTCATACATCACATATATATCATTCATCATTCATCACAACTTTGGCCATATCACAGAACACTTGCTGCAAAAACAAGTTAGACGTCCTCTAATTGATGTTGCAAGTTTTACGTGGCTGCAATAGGGTTCTAGCAAGAACGTTTTCTTACCTACGTGAAAGCCACAACGTGATTTGTCAACTTCTATTTACCCTTCATAAGGACCCTTTTCATCGAATCCGCTCCAACTAAAGTGGGAGAGACAGACACCCGCCAGCCACCTTATGCAACTAGTGCATGTTAGTCGGTGAAACCGGTCTCACATAAGCGTACGTGTAAGTGTTGGGGAACGTAGTAATTTCAAAATTTTTCCTACGCACACGCAAGATCATGGTGATGCATAGCAACGAGGGGGAGAGTCTGATCTACGTACCCTTGTAGATCGCAACGGAAGCGTTGACACAACGTAGAGGAAGTAGTCGTACGTTTTCATCCCGGTCCGACCGATCCAAGCACCGTTACTCCGGCACCTCCGAGTTCTTAGCACACGTTCAGCTTGATGACGTTCCTCGGGCTCCGATCCAGCAAAGCGTCGAGGAAGAGTTCCGTCAGCACGACGGCGTGGTGACGATCTTGATGTACTGCCGACGCAGGGCTTCGCCTAAGCACTGCAACGGTATGATCGAGGTGGAATTTGGTGGCAGGGGGCACCGCACACGGCTAAGGAACGATCTCAAGGATCAACTTGTGTGTCTTGGGGTGTCCCCTGCCTCCGTATATAAAGGATGAGAGGGGGAGGGCTGGCCGGCCAAGCTTGGAGGTGCAGGAGGAGTCCTACTCCTACCGGGAGTAGGACTCCTCCCCCTAATCCTATTCCTAATAGGATTCCCCAAAGGGGAAGAGAAAGAGAGAGGTGGCCGGCCCCTCTCCTAGTCCTAATAGGACTAGGGAGAGGGGGGGAGGCGCAGCCCTATGTGGGCTGCCCTCTCACCTTTCCACTAAGGCCCATGTTGGCCCATTTGGCTCCCGGGGGGTTCCGGTAACCCTCCCGGTAATCCGGTAAAATCCCGATTTCACCCGGAACACTTCCGATGTCCAAACATAGGCTTCCAATATATCAATTTTTACGTCTCGACCATTTCGAGACTCCTCGTCATGTCCGTGATCACATCCGGGACTCCGAACAACCTTCGGTACATCAAAATACATAAACTCATAATAACTATCATCGTAACGTTAAGCGTGCGGACCCTACAGTTCGAGAACAATGTAGACATGACCGAGACACGTCTCCGGTCAATAACCAATAGCAGGACCTGGATGCCCATATTGGCTCCTACAAATTCTACGAAGATCTTTATCGGTCAGACCGCATAACAACATACGTTGTTCCCTTTGTCATTGGTATGTTACTTGTCCGAGATTCGATCGTCGGTATCCAATACCTAGTTCAATCTCGTTACCGGCAAGTCTCTTTACTCGTTCCGTAATACATCATCCCGCAACTAACTCATTAGTTGCAATGCTTGCAAGGCTTAAGTGATGTGCATTACCGAGAGGGCCCAGAGATACCTCTCCGACAATCGGAGTGACAAATCCTAATCTCGAAATACGCCAACCCAACATCTACCTTTGGAGCCACCTGTAGTACTCGTTTATAATCACCCAGTTACGTTGTGACGTTTGGTAGTACCCAAAGTGTTCCTCCGGCAAACGGGAGTTGCATAATCTCATAGTCATAGGAACATGTATAAGTCATGAAGAAAAGCAATAGCAACATACTAAACGATCGGGTGCTAAGCTAATATAACGGGTCATGTCAATCAGATCATTCAACTAATGATGTGACCTCGTTAATCAAATAACAACTCTTTGTTCATGGTTAGGAAACATAACCATCTTTGATTAACGAGCAAGTCTAGTAGAGGCATACTAGTGACACTCTGTTTGTCTATGTATTCACACATGTATTATGTTTCCGGTTAATACAATTCTAGCATGAATAATAAACCTTTATCATGATATAAGGAAATAAATAATAACTTTATTATTGCCTCTAGGGCATATTTCCTTCAGTCTCCCACTTGCACTAGAGTCAATAATCTAGTTCACATCGCCATGTGATTTAACAGCAATAGTTCACATCACCATGTGATTAACACCCATAGTTCACATCATCATGTGACCAATACTCAAAGGGTTTACTAGAGTCAGCAATCTAGTTCACATATCTAAGTGATTAACACCCAAAGAATACTAAGGTGTGATCATGTTTTGCTTGTGAGATAATTTTAGTCAACGGGTCTGTCACATTCAGATCCGTAAGTATTTTGCAAGTTCTATGTCTACAATGCTCTACACGGAGCTACTCTAGCTAATTGCTCCCACTTTCAATATGTATCCAGATTGAGACTTTAGATTCATCTGGATCAGTGTCAAAAACTTGCATCGACGTAACCCTTTACGACGAACCTTTTTGTCACGTCCATAATCGAGAAACATATCCTTATTTCACTAAGGATAATTCTGACCGCTGTCCAGTGATCTACTCCTAGATCACTATTGTACTCCCTTGCCAAATCAATGCAGGGTATACAATAGATCTGGTATACAGCATGACATACTTTATAGAACCTATGGCCAAGGCATAGGGAATGACTTTCATTCTCTTTCTATCTTCTGCCGTGGTCGGGCTTTGAGTCTTACTCAACTTCACACCTTGTAATACAGGCAAGAACTCTTTCTTTGACTGCTCCATTTTGAACCACTTCAAAATCTTGTCAAGGTATGTACTCATTGAAAAAACTTATCAAGCGTCTTGATCTATCTCTATAGATCTTGAAGCTCAATATGTAAGCAGCTTCACCGAAGTCTTTCTTTAAAAAACTCCTTTCAAACACTCCTTTATGCTTTACAGAATAATTCTACATTATTTCCGATCAACAATATGTCATTCACATATACTTATCAGAAATGCTGTAGTGCTCCCACTCACTTTCTTGTAAATACAGGCTTCACCGCAAGTCTGTATAAAACTATATGCTTTGATCAACTCATCAAAGCGTATATTCCAACTCCGAGATGCTTGCATCAGTCCATAAATGGATCGCTGGAGCTTGCACACTTTGTTAGCTCCCTTTGGTTCGACAAAACCTTCTGGTTGCATCATATACAACTCTTCTTCCAGAAATCCATTCAGGAATGCAGTTTTGACATCCATCTGCCAAATTTCATAATCATAAAATGCGGCAATTGCTAACATGATTCTGACAGACTTAAGCATCTCTACGGGTGAGAAGGTCTCATCGTAGTCAACCCCTTGAACTTGTCGAAAACTTTTTGTGACAAGTCAAGCTTTATAGACAGTAATATTACCGTCAGCGTCAGTCTTTTTCTTGAAGATCCATTTATTCTCAATTGCTTGCCGATCATCGGGCAAGTCAACCAAAGTCCATACTTTGTTCTCATACATGGATCCCATCTCAGATTTCATGGCTTCTAGCCACTTTGCGGAATCTGGGCTCACCATCGCTTCTTCATAGTTCGTAGGTTCATCATGATCTAGTAGCATGACTTCCAGAATTGGATTACCATACCACTCTGGTGCGGATCTCACTCTGGTTGATCTACGTGGTTCAGTAGTATCTTGTCCTGAAGTTTCATGATCATCATCATTAGCTTCCTCACTAATTGGTATAGGTGTCGCAGAAACAGTTTTCTGTGATGTCCTTTTTTCCAATAAGGTAGAAGGTACAATTACCTTATCAAGTTTTCTACTTTCCTCCCACTCACTTCTTTCAAGAGAAACTCCTTCTCTAGAAAGGATCCATTATAAGCAACAAATGTCTTGCCTTAGGATCTGTGATAGAAGGTGTACCCAACAGTCTCCTTTGGGTATCCTATGAAGACATATTTCTCCGATTTGGGTTTGAGCTTATCAGGATGAAACTTTTTCACATAAGCATCACAACCCCAAACTTTAAGAAACGACTACTTTGGTTTCTTGCTAAACCATAGTTCAGATTGTGTCATCTCAACGGACTTAGATGGTGCCCCTTTTTTAACGTGAATGCAGCTGTCTCTAATGCATAACCCCAAAACGATAGTGGTAGATCGGTAAGAGACATCATAGATCGCACTATATCTAATAAAGTACGGTTATGACGTTCGGACACACCATTACACTATGGTGTTCCTTGTGGCGTGAGTAATGAAACTATTTCACATTGTTTTTAACTGAAGGCCAAACTCGTAACTCAAATACTCTTCTCTACGATCAAATCATAGAAACTTTATTTTCTTGTTACGATGATTTTTTACTTCACTCTGAAATTCTTTGAACTTTTCAAATGTTTCAGACTTATGTTTCATCAAGTAGATATACTCATATCTGCTCAAATCATTTGTGAAGATCAGAAAATAATGATACCTGTCGCAAGCCTCAATATTCATCGGACCACATACATCAGTATGTATGATTTCCAACAAATCTGTTGCTCGCTCCATTGTTCCGAAGAACAGAGTCTTAGTCATCTTGCCCATGAGGCATGGTTCGCAAGCATCAACTGATTCATAATCAAGTGATTCTAAAAGCCCATCATCATGGAGTTTCTTCATGCGCTTTACACCAATATGACCTAAACGGCAGTGCTACAAATAAGTTGCACTATCATTATTAACTTTGCATCTTTTGGTTTCAATATTATGATTATGTGTATCACTACGATCGAGATCCAATGAACTATTTTCATTGGGTGTGTAACCATATAAGGTTTTATTCATGTAAACAGAACAACAATTTATTCTCTTACTTAAATGAATAACCGTATTACAATAAACATGATCAAATCATATTCATGCTCAACGCAAACACCAAATAACACTTATTTAGGTTCAACACTAATCCCGAAATTATAGGGAGTGTGCGATGATGATCATATCAATCTTGGAACCACTTCCAACACACATCATCACTTCACCCTTAACTAGTCTCTGTTTATTCTGCAACTCCCGTTTCGATTTACTAATCTTAGCAACTGAACTAGCATCAAATACTGAGGGGTTTGCTATAAACACTAGTAAAGTACACATCGATAACATGTATATCAAATATACTTATGTTCACTCTGCCATCCTTCTTATCCGCCAATCACTTGGGGTAATTCCACTTCCAGTGACCAGTCCCTTTGCAGTAGAAGCACTTAGTCTCAGGCTTAGGATCAGACTTGGGCTTCTTCACTTGAGCAGCAACTTGCTTGCCGTTCTTCTTGAAGTTCCCCTTCTTTCCTTTGCCCTTTTTCTTGAAACTAGTGGTCTTGTCAACTATCAACACTTGATGTTTTTCTTTGATTTCTACCTTCGTTGATTTCAGCATCACGAAGAGCTTGGGAGTTGTCTCCGTTATCCCTTGCATATTATAGTTCATCACGAAGTTCTACTAACTTAGTGATGGTGACTAGAGAATTTTGTCAATCACTATCTTATCTGGAAGATCAACTCCCACTTGATTCAAGCAATTGTAGTACCCAGACAATCTGAGCACATGCTCACTAGTTGAGCGATTCTCCTCCATCTTTTAGCTATAGAACTTGTTGGAGACTTCATATCTCTCAACTCGGGTATTTGCTTGAAATATTAACTTCAACTCCTGGAACATCTCATATGCTCCATGACGTTCAAAATGTCTTTGAAGTCCCGATTCCAAGCCATTAAGCATGGTGCACTTAAACTATCAAGCAGTCATCATATTGAGCTAGCCAAACGTTCATAACGTCTGCATCTGCTCCTGCAATAGGTCTTTCACCTAGCGGTGCATCAAGGACATAATTCTTCTGTGCAGCAATGAGGATAAACCTCAGATCACGGATCCAATCCGCATCATTGCTACTAACATCTTTCAACACAATTTTCTCTAGGAACATATCAAAAATAAACACAGGGAAGCAACAACGCGAGCTATTGGTCTACAACATAATTTGCAAAATACTACCAGGACTAAGTTCATGATAAATTTAAGTTCAATTAATCATATTACTTAAGAACTCCCACTTAGATAGATATCCCTCTAATCCTCTAAGTGATCACGTGATCCAAATCAACTAAACCATAACCGATCATCACGTGAGATGGAGTAGTTTTCAATGGTGAACATCATTATGTTGATCATATCTACTATATGATTCACGCTCGACCTTTCGGTCTCCGTGTTCCGAGGCCATATCTGTATATGCTTGGCTCGTCAAGTATAACCTGAGTATTCCGCGTGTGCAACTGTTTTGCACCCGTTGTATTTGAACGTAGAGCCTATCACACCCGATCATCACATGGTGTCTCAGCACGAAGAACTTTTGCAACGGTGCATACTCAGGGAGAACACTTCTTGATAATTTAGTGAGAGATCATCTTATAATGCTACCGTCAATCAAAGCAAGATAAGATGCATAAAAAGATAAACATCACATGCAATCAATATAAGTGATATGATATGGCCATCATCATCTTGTGCTTTGTGATCTCCATCTCCGAAGCACCGTCATGATCACCATCGTCACCGGCGTGACACCTTGATCTCCATCGTAACATCGTTGTCGTCTCGCCAATCTTATGCTTCCACGACTATCACTACCGCTTAGCAATAAAGTAAAGCATTACATCGCGATTTCATTGCATACAATAAAGCGACAACCATATGGCTCCTGCCAGTTGCCGATAACTCGGTTACAAAACATGATCATCTCATACAATAAAATCAGCATCATGCCTTGACCATATCACATCACAACATGCCGTGCAAAAACAAGTTAGACGTCCTCTACTTTGTTGTTGCAAGTTTTACGTGGCTGCTACGGGCTTAAGTAAGAACTCATCTCACCTACGCATCAAAACCACAACGATAGTTTGTCAAATAGACTCCGTTTTAACCTTCTCAAGGACCGGGCGTAGCCACACTTGGTTCAACTAAAGTTGGAGAGACAGTCTTCCGCAAGCCATCTATGTGCAAAGCACGTCGAGGGAACCGGTCTCGCGTAAGAGTACGCGTAAGGTTGGTCCGGATCGTCTCGTCCAACAATACCACCAAACCAAAGTATGACATGCTGGTAGGCAGTATGACTTGTATCGCCCACAACTCACTTGTGTTCTACTCGTGCAAATAACATCAAACCATAAAACCTAGGCTCGGATGCCACTGTTGGGGAACGTAGTAATTTCAAAAATTTTCCTACGCACACGCTAGATCATGGTGATGCATAGCAACGAGGGGGAGAGTCTGATCTACGTACCCTTGTAGATCGCAACGGAAGCGTTGACACAACGTAGAGGAAGTAGTCGTACGTTTTCTTCCCGGTCTGACCGATCCAAGCACCGTTACTCTGGTACCTCCGAGTTCTTAGCACACGTTCAGCTCGATGACGTTCCTCGGGCTCCGATCCAGCAAAGCGTCGAGGAAGAGTTCCATCAGCACGACGGCGTGGTGACGATCTTGATGTACTGCCGACGCAGGGCTTCGCCTAAGCACTGCAACGGTATGATCGAGGTGGAATTTGGTGGCAGGGGGCACCGCACACGGCTAAGGAACGATCTCAAGGATCAACTTGTGTGTCTTGGGGTGTCCCCTGCCTCCATATATAAAGGATGAGAGGGGGAGGGCTGGCCGGCCAAGCTTGGAGGCGCAGGAGGAGTCCTACTCCTACCGGGAGTAGGACTCCTCCCCCCAATCCTATTCCTAATAGGATTCCCCAAAGGGGAAGAGAAAGAGAGAGGTGGCCGGCCCCTCTCCTAGTCCTAATAGGACTAGGGAGAGGGGGGGAGGCGCAGCCCTATGTGGGCTGCCCTCTCACCTTTCCACTGAGGCCCATGTTGGCCCATTTGGCTCCCGGGGGGTTCCGGTAACCCTCCCGGTAATCCGGTAAAATCCCGATTTCACCCGGAACACTTCCGATGTCCAAACATAGGCTTCCAATATATCAATCTTTACGTCTCGACCATTTCGAGACTCCTCGTCATGTCCGTGATCACATCCGGGACTCCGAACAACCTTCGGTACATCAAAATACATAAACTCATAATATCTGTCATCGTAACGTTAAGCGTGCGGACCATACGGTTCGAGAACAATGTAGACATGACCGAGACACGTCTCCGGTCAATAACCAATAGCGGGACCTGGATGCCCATATTGGCTCCTACATATTCTACGAAGATCTTTATCGGTCAGACCGCATAACAACATACGTTGTTCCCTTTGTCATTGGTATGTTACTTGTCCGAGATTCGATCGTCGGTATCCAATACCTAGTTCAATCTCGTTACCGGCAAGTCTCTTTACTCGTTCCGTAATACATCATCCCGCAACTAACTCATTAGTTGCAATGCTTGCAAGGCTTAAGTGATGTGCATTACCGAGAGGGCCCAGAGATACCTCTCCGACAATCGGAGTGACAAATCCTAATCTCGAAATACGCCAACCCAACATCTACCTTTGGAGCCACCTGTAGTACTCCTTTATAATCACCCAGTTACGTTGTGACGTTTGGTAGTACCCAAAGTGTTCCTCCGGCAAACGGGAGTTGCATAATCTCATAGTCATAGGAACATGTATAAGTCATGAAGAAAAGCAATAGCAACATACTAAACGATCGGGTGCTAAGCTAATATAATGGGTCATGTCAATCAGATCATTCAACTAATGATGTGACCTCGTTAATCAAATAACAACTCTTTGTTCATGGTTAGGAAACATAACCATCTTTGATTAACGAGCTAGTCTAGTAGAGGCATACTAGTGACACTCTGTTTGTCGATGTATTCACACATGTATTATGTTTCCGGTTAATACAATTCTAGCATGAATAATAAACCTTTATCATGATATAAGGAAATAAATAATAACTTTATTATTGCCTCTAGGGCATATTTCCTTCAGTAAGGTTGGTCCGGGCCGCTTCATCCCACAATACTGCTGAAGCAGGATAAGACTAGTAGCGGCAAGAAAGTTGACAACATCTACGCCCACAACAAATTGTGTTCTACTTGTGCAAAGAGAACTACGCATAGACCTAGCTCATGATGCCACTGTTGGGGAACGTTGCAGAAAACAAAAATTTTCCTACGGTTTTACCAAGATCCATCTATGAGTTCATCTAGCAACGAGTGATCAGATGCATCTACATATCTTTGTAGATCGCGAGCGGAAGTGTTCAAAGAACGGGGATGAGGGAGTCGTACTCGACGTGATCCAAATCACCGGAGCTCCTAGCGCCGAACGGACGGCACCTGTGGAATGCTACCTAGCATAATCTTGATCATGTAATCTAATCATGGCATGAATATTAAGACACGAGTGATTGAAAGCAATAGTCTATCATTTGACATTAAGACAATAATACTTCAAGCATACTAATAAAGCAATCATGTCTTTTCAAAATAACATGGCCAAAGAAAGTTATCCCTACAAAATCATATAGTCTGGCTATGCTCCATCTTCACCACACAAAATATTCAAATCATGCACAACCCCGATGACAAGCCAAGAAATTGTTTCATACTTTTGATGTTTCTCAAACCTTTTCAAATTTCACGCAATACATGTGCGTGAGCCATGGATATAGCACAATAGGTGGAATAGAATATGATGGTGGAGGTTGTGTGGAGAAGAGAAAAAAGGAGAAAGTCTCACATCGACGCGGCTAATCAACAGGCTATGGAGATGCCCATCAATTGATGTCAATGTGAGGAGTAGGGATTTCCATGCAACAGATGCACTAAGAGCTATAAGTGTATGAAAGCTCAAACTAGAAACAAAGTGGGTGTGCATCCAACTTGCTTTCTCATAAAGACCTCGGGCATTTGAGGAAGCCCATCATCGGAATATACAAGCCAAGTTCTATAATGAAAATTCCCACTAGTATATGAAAGTGATGACTCAAGAGACTCTCTATATGAAGAGCATGGTGCTATTTTGAAGCACAAGTGTGGTAAAAGGATAGTAACATTGTCCCTTCTCTCTTTTCTCTCATATTTTTTTTATTTTTTCTATTTTTATTTGGTGGGCTTATTTGGCCTCTTTTTTTGTGGGCTTCTTTGGCCTCTTTTATTTTTTCGTAAAGTCCGGAGACTCATCCCAACTTGTGAGGGAATCATAGCTTCCATCATCCTTTCCTCACATGGGACAATGCTCTAGTAATGATGATCATCACACTTTTATTTACTTACAACTCAATATTACAACTCGATACTAGAACAGAATATGACTATATGAATGCCTCCGACGGTGTACCGGGATGTGCAATGATCTAGTGTAGCAATGACATCAAAAAATAGACAAGCCATGAAAACATCATGCTAGCTATCTTACGATCATGCAAAGCAATATGACAACCAATGCTCAAGTCATATATATATGATGATGGAAGTTGCATGGCAATATATCTCGGAATGGCTATGGAAATGCCATGATAGGTAGGTATGGTGGCTGTTTTGAGGAAGATATAAGGAGGCTTATGTGTGATAGAGCGTACCATATCACGGGGTTTGGATGCACCGGCGAAGTTTGCACCAACTCTCGAGGCGAGAAAGGGCAATGCACGGTACCGAAGAGGCTAGCAATGATGGAAGGGTGAGAGTGCGTATAATCCATGGACTCAACATTAGACATAAAGAACTCACATACTTATTGCAAAAATCTATTAGTCATCGAAACAAAGTACTACGCGCATGCTCCTAGGGGGATAGATTGGTAGGAAAAGACCATCGCTCGTCCCCGACCGCCACTCATAAGGAAGACAATCAATAAATAAATCATGCTTTGACTTCATCACATAACGGTTCACCATACATGCATGCTACTGGAATCACAAACTTCAAAACAAGTATTTCTACAATCCACAACTACCCACTAGCATGACTCTAATATCACCATCTTTATATCGCAAAACTATTGCAAGGAATCAAACATATCATATTCAGTGATCTATAAGTTTTATGTAGGATTTTATGACTAACCATGTGAATGACCAATTCCTGTCATCTCTCTAAATAGATATAAGTGAAGCAAGAGAGTTTAATTATTTCTACAAAAGATATTCCCATGCTCTAAAAAATATAAGTGAAGCAAAAGTGCATTCTACAAATGGCGGTTTTCTATGTGAAGAGAAATAGGCGATCCAAACTTCAAATGATATAAGCGAAGCACATGAAGCATTCTATAAAGCCATACTCAAAAGATTTAAGTGAAGTGAAAGAGAATTCTATAAATCAACCAAGGACTATCTCATACCATCATGGTGCATAAAATAAAAATGAAAACTAAATGCAAAAGACGCTCCAAGATTGCACATATCGCATGAACGAAACGAATCCGAAAACATACCGATACTTGTTGAAGAAAGATGGGATGCCTTCCGGGGCATCCCCAAGCTTAGACGCTTGAGTCTCCTTGAATATTTACTTGGGTTTCCTTGGGAATCCCCAAGCTTGAGCTCTTGCCTCTCGTCCTTCTACTCACATCGAGACCTCCTCGATCTTCGAACACTTCATCTACACAAAACTCAACAGAAAACTCGGTAAGATCCGTTAGTATAATAAAGCAAATCACTAATCTAAGTACTGTTGCAAAGCAATTCATATTTTGTTTTTTCATTATAGCTACTGTAATATAACTTTTCCATGGCTTAATCCACTGATATAAATCGATAGTTTCATCAAGACAAGCAAACTTATGCATCAAAAACAGAATCTGTCTAAAACAGAACAATCTGTAATAATCTGAACATTCACCATACCTATGGTACTCCAAAAATTATACCAAAATTAGGAAAAATAAACAAATTTTATAGAAAGACAGTGAAAAAAGTTTCAGAACCGTTTGACATTCCAGTAAAAAATGTAAAATTGCACACTACAGCCAAAGTTTCTGTCCCGCACTGTACAAACCAACAAGCAATCTAAAACATCCTAAAGGCAAACCTTGGCACATTATTTTTATTTTTAAACCTTATAAAAGCAAACAACCAAAATAAATGACTCTATAAAACTTCCGGGTTGTCTCCCTGGCAGCGCTTTCTTTAAATCCATTAAGCTAGGCATATAGTGCTCAAGTAATGGATCCACCCGGATCCCAAGGTATATCAAAGCCAATTTGAATCAACAATGATTTAGAATTTAGTAGTGAGCACAAAGTAACATATATCATGCAACAACGAAGTCCAACTCTCTTCCTATGCATCATCATGTCATAAAGGAACAATTCATGCACACGTAGTAGAGGCCAATGCATAGTATAAACAGTTTCTTGCAATTTTATCATATTGGAAACATGGAGAAGCGGAGATGTAGCTCCTCTCTCATAATAATTGCAAGTAGGAGCAGCAAGAACATGCATATTATATCTATCAAAATCATCATGTGTAGTAGTAGAACGCAATCCATCAATATAATCCTTAATAAGGGCAATCTTCTCCGATATAGTGTAGTCGGGAGAATTCAAAAATATAATAGGACTATCATGCATGGGTGCAAAAGCAACAATTTCATGTTTAACATAAGGAACTATAGCAAGTTCATCTTCATAAGCATAATTCATATTGGCATCTTGGCCACAAGCATAGCAAGCATCATCAAAAATGGATATTTCAAGAGAATCAATAGGATCATAACAATCATCATAGCAATCATCCTTCGGTAAGCACGAATGGAAATTAAACAATGTATGAGTTGAAGAGTTACTCTCATTAGAAGGTGGGTACGGGTGATCAATCCGCTCTTCCTCCTTTTGTTCTTTGCTCTCCTCCTCATCTTTTTCATCCAATGAGCTCACAATGTAATTAATTTCTTCTTCCATAGACTCCTGCAAAATATTAGTCTCTTCTCGAACAGCGGAGACTCTATCAATAAAATCATCAATATCGGAATTGAATTCATAATTATCATAGCAACATTTAAGTATAGAAAAATTTTCAGGTCTGTAAACAGCATCATCAAGATTTTCACACTCTTCAAAACAAAGATTCAATTTCATAAGCACCCATAAAAGCAACAAATTCTTCTATTTGTTCCACATCATAGGAATCATATATACCATTAGCATAAGATGCCAAGGTTTTATCACCATTAAATTTGCATGAAAAGGGAAGGTGTGGAGCCTTCATCCTAGAGCAACAAGTATAGTCATATCTCAAGCATAGTTCCCGAGCATACCAATGCAACATATGAATTTGATCACATAATAGTTTCCCTTTTTGAGTCAAGTGATAATCCCTAAAGTATTCACATTGATCCAATGTGTCTTCCATTACATAATTGAATGTGGTTTTCTCAGGATTATCAAAGTAGTACATAATATTTTTCACATAACCAGCATCGAGGGTTTTAGGAGGTTCCCCATCTCCATGAGTAGCAGGTACACCAAATTGTTTTGGTATTTTGTGTTCCATATCCATAACTAAAGATAGAAACAACTTAGAATAGCAAATAAAAATTACTTAGTGATAAAGCAAACAAGCACACACGAGAATATTCACCCCACACTATTGCTCCCCGGCAACAGCGCTAGAAAAAGGTCTTGATAACCCACAAGTATAGGGGATCAACTGTAGCCTCTTTCAATAAGTAAGAGTGTCGAACCCAACGAGGAGATAAAGGTAGAACAAATATTTCCTCAAGTTCTATCGACCACCGATACAACTCTACGCATGCTTAACGTTTGCTTTACCTAGAACAAGTATGAAACTAGAAGTACTTTGTACGTGTTTTTGGATAGGTTTGCAAGATAATAAAGAGTGCGTAAATAAAAAGTAGGGGCTGTTTAGATAAAGAAACAATAAAGTTAGTATAGCGAGTGTGGAAAAGTGGTGGTAGGAGTTGTGAAATTGTCCCTAAGCAATCGACTACTTTACAGACCGATAGCAAGTTTTATGTGGGAGAGGCCACTTCTAGCATGTCATCCCTGACATGGAATTCTATGCACTTATGATTGGAACTATTAGCAAGCATCAGCAACTACTAACGTTCATTAAGGTAAAACCCAACCATAGCATTAAGATATATTGGCCCCCCTTCAATTCCGTATGCATCAATTTCTATGCTAGGTTGAAGTTTCTGTCACTCTTGCCCTCCAATACATAGTCCTATCAACATACAACTAACCCTATGGTGTGATCCACGCGCACGCTCATATTATGGGCACCAAAGGACAGCAACATAACCACAAGAAAATTAAATCAATCATAGCAATTCATCAACCACCGATAGGACAACGAAAATCTACTCAGACATCATAGGATGGCAACACATCATTGGATAATAATATGAAGCATAAAGCACCATGTTCAAGTAGAGGGTATAGCGGGTTGCGGGAGAGTGGACCGCTGTAGATAGATGGGGTAAGGTGATGGATATGTTGGTGAAGATGGCGGAGGTGTTGGTGTAGATTGCGGTGATGATGATGGCCCCCGGCGGTGTTCCAGCGCCACCGAAGCGAGGGGAAGAGAGCCCCCTCCTCCTTCTTCTTCCTTGACCTTATCCCTAGATGGGAGAAGGGTTTCCCCTCTGGTCCATGGTCTCCATGGCGTGGGAGAGGCAAGACCCTTTCCGATATTGGATCTGTCTCTCTGTCTCTCTCTGTTTCTGCGTTCTCGGATTCTGCCCTTTCAACGTTTCTTATATTCCCGAAGATCCATAACTCCGATTGGGATGAAATTTTAACACGATCTCTATCCGGATATTAGCTTTCTTGTGGCGAAAGAAGGTCACCAACTGCCTTACGGGGTGGCCATGAGGGTCAGGGGCGCGCCCCTACCTCGTGGGCCCCTCGAGCATTGTCCCGCGTTGATTTCACTTCCCAAAATTCACATATATTCCAAAAAATTCTCCGTCAGTTTTTATCCCATTTGGACACCATTTGATATGGGTTTTCTGTGAAACAAAAAACATGCAACAAACAGGAACTGGCACTGGGCACTCGATCAATATGTTAGTCCCAAAAATAGTATAAAAAGTTACCAAAAGTATATGAAAGTTGTATAATATTGGCATGGAACAATAAAAAATTATAGATACGACGGAGACGTATCACTTGGCTAAGAGAATCATTAGTAGAATCAAGAGAACTACTAGAAGCAACAACATTGGATTTAGCATGATCGTTGTTACCACTAGAGGAAGAATCTTTCTTGTTCTTGTTGCTAGATTTAACTTGTGGCATGTAAGTAGACAAGAGTAAATGCTTGGCAATGTAAGAAGAACTTTTCTTGCGAAGATCATCATTGCTTGCTTTTAAGAACTCATGCTCTTTCTCAAGGTTGAGCTTTTAGAGTGATTGTCGGTGTCAAAATCGGCGGATCTCGGGTAGGGGGTCCCGAACTGTGCGTCTAAGGCGGATGGTAACAGGAGGCAGGGGACACGATGTTTTACCCAGGTTCGGGCCCTCTTGATGGAGGTAAAACCCTACGTCCTGCTTGATTTATTCTTGATGATATGGGTATTACAAGAGTTGATCTACCACGAGATCGGAGAGGCTAAACCCTAGAAGCTAGCCTATGGTATGATTGTATGTTGTCCTACGGACTAAAACCCTCCGGTTTATATAGACACCGGACAGGGTTAGGGTTACACAAGGTCGGTTGCAAAGGAGGAGATATCTATATCCGTATTGCCTAGCTTGGCTTCCACGCCAAGTAGAGTCCCATCCGGATACGGGACAAAGTCTTCAATCTTGTATCTTCATAGTCCAACAGTCCAACCGAAGGATATAATCCGGCTGTCCGGATACCCCCTAATCCAGGACTCCCTCAGTGATTGTCGGAGCCGGAGCCGGATACCCATTCACCAACATGAGCTTGATGTCTTTGTTTTGTGTATCTCTTTGATGACTTGTCCTTCCTTTCTGAATCCTTGCTTCTCCGTGATGTTCTTAGTTCATAGCGGTCATCTCTACTCCTTCTCTCTCTTGGTAGTGATTCTTCTCTTCTACTTCTTCCTTTGGGAGAATCTTCTCTTCTTTTGTAGGGAGCTGTACACTCATTGGAATAGTGTCTGGTTCTTCCACAATTGTAGTAATTGCGCTCACGACTAGAAGATCTTTTGTCATTGTAGGACCTTGACTTGGAACTTCTTTCCTTGCTTCTACTCTTATAAAACTTGTTGAAGTTCTTCACCATTAGACACAATTCTTTGTTGAAGGTTTGTTTCTCACTTGATGATGTTGGAGCATCACACGAGGCTTTGTAAGCACCACTTGACTTGTTGTGAAGCTCTTCCTTATCCATGAGTGACATCTCATGAGCAACAATTCTTCCAATGACTTCCGTTGGCTTGAGATCTTTGTAATTGGGCATCATTTGGATCAATGTGCACACGGTATCATATTTTCCATCCAAGGCTCTTAGGATCTTCTTGATGATGAATCTATCGGTCATCTCTTCACTTCCTAAGCCGGCAATCTCATTTGTGATGAGAGCAAGCCTAGAGTACATTTCATCGACACCTTCACCATCCTTCATTTTGAACTTGTCAAGTTGAGTTTGAAGCACATCCAATTTGGGTTCCTTGACGGAGTCGGTACCTTCGTGCATATCAATCAAAGTATCCCAAATTTCCTTTGCATTCTTAAGACGGCTGCTTTTGTTGAATTCTTCGAGGCACAATCCGTTGAAGAGAATATCACAAGCTTGGGCATTGTATTGCAGCATCTTCAACTCTTCCGCGGTAGCTTCATGGTTCGGTCCTCTCCCATCAAAGAATTCACCTTGCATGCCAATACACACAATAGCCCAAACGGCGGGGTTATGTCAAACAATATGCATTTTCATCTTATGCTTCCAACTAGAAAAATTAGTACCATCAAAGTAAGGACCTCTATGGTGGTAATTTCCCTCACTAGACACCATACTCTCCTAGGTTGTGAAACCAAGGCTATGATCACCAAAAGCTCTGGAAATCAAAGCAAATGGAGACCAAAGCTCTGATACCACTTGTAGGATCGAAAGTATGCCTAGAGGGGGTGATTAGACTACTTGACCAAATAAAAATCTAGCCTTTTCGCAATTTTAAGTCTTGGCAGATTTTAGCAACTTAGCACAATTCAAGTAATCAACCTACACATGCAATTCTAAGAGTATAGCAGCGGAATGTAAAACAATTGCATATGAAGGTAAAGGTAGGAGTTTGGAGGGAGCAAACGCAATGTAGACACGGAGAGTTTTATCCGTGGTTCCGATAGGTGGTTCTACCGTACATCCATGTTGATGGAGACTTCAACCCACGAAGGGTAACAGTTGCGCGAGTCCATGGAGGGCTCCATCCACGAAGGGTCCATGAAGAAGCAACCTTGTCTATCCCACCATGGCCATCGCCCACGAAGGACTTGCCTCACTAGGGTAGATCTTCACGAAGTAGGCGATCTCCTTGCCCGTACAAACTCCTTGCTTCAACTCCGCAATCTTGACGGAGGCTCCCAAGTGACACCTAACTAATCTAGGAGACACCACTCTCCAAAAGGTAATAGATGGTGTGTTGATGATGAACTCCTTGCTCTTGTGCTTCAAATGATAGTCTCCCCAACACTCAACTCTCTCTCATAGGATTGGATTTGGTAGAAAGATGGTTTGCCTAGAAAGAATCTTGGGGAAGGCTAGAGATCAAGATTTATGTGATTGGAATGGAATATCTTGACCTCAACACAAGTGTAGGTGGTTCTCTTTTAGAAAATGTATGTTGGAAGTGTAGGCATGTTCTGATGGCTCTCTCCACGGATGAAGAGTGGGTGGAGGGGTATATATAGCCTCCACACAAAATCTAACCGTTACACACAAATCACCAAACTCGGTGGGACTGAATTATAAAACTCGGTCAGACCGATTTAGTTCAAAATGTGAACGTTAGGACTTTCGGTGGGACCGACATGTCAACTCGTGGGACCGATTCCATTAGGGTTAGGGCATAACATAATCTCGGTGAGACCGATTAGACAAACTCGGTGGGACCGGTTTTGGTAATAGACAAACGGAGAGGTGGTCAGGCAAACTCGGTGGGACCGATTTGCTCATCTCGGTTAGACTGAAACATTACGAAGGGGAAACAGAGAGTTTGCATTGCAATCTCGGTAGGACCGATCACTCATCTCGATTGGACCGAAACGTTACGAAGGGAAACATAGGGGTTGCAATCCCATCTCGGTGAGACCAAGATCCCTATCGATGAGACCGAAGTGACTAGGGTTTGTGGCAGTGGCTATGTCAAGTGAACTCGGTGGTGCCGGATAGAAGATTTTGGTGTGGCCGAGTTTGAATTTTGGTTTGGGACATATGTGGATATGAGAAAGTAGTTGAGGGTTTTTCGAGCATATCACCAAGCATTTTGAGCAAGTAACTCATTAAGCAACACCTCACCCCCTTTTAATAGTATTGGCTTTTCCTATGGACTCAATGTGATTTCGGATCACTAAAAGTAAAATGTAGAGTCTTGTGCTTTGAGCTTGAGCCAATCTTTTGTCCTTAGCATTTTGAGGGGTCCACTTTCTAATCCATGCCATGCCAATCATTGAGCTTTCCTGAAATATTTATCTTAAAATAGCATTAGCTCAATGAGCTCTATGTTGTTAGGAATTACCAAAACCACCCAGGGATAGGTGGACTTTCACACTATCACTTTTGAGTGCCAAGTCTACTCTACTTCTGTTGCTATGCTCTCTTGAAAGGGCTTCACTGGACTGGACACGTCATTCACCTGGTCTTGCCAATGTGCTCCATTTTGACACACTGAACTGACATGATAGTTGTCATGAACTTGAAGTTAGTAATCTTAGAGTAGAATCTGTGTGCTATTTGGTGTGAGTGGTAGGAAGGCTGTGAATCGATGCTTGTTGCGATTCAATAACCTGTACTTTTTTGCTTAGGAAAATGGCTACATAAAGTACTATGCCTACTTGTCGTGGATTTGTCATGGCAGATGTCCTAGTGTGAGGACTTAGTCATGAGGCCAACGCATCTATGTGGTAGCTTGAGAGGGGTTGATCGGAATCAAGATATGCAACACAAGACAAGGGTTTAGACAGCTTTGGGCCCTGGGAAACATCATCCGGTAACAACCCTACATGTTATTTGTGGCTAGGTCTTATTATCATCACGAGGGAGTCGCCGCATAAGCCGCCTCTCCTCTAGTTGTGTCTAGCCTTAACGATTATTTTCTCTCCTCTCTTGGGGTGCCCCACCCCTCCTTATATATGTTGAATGGGCGGGTTACATGACTAGTCCTAGTAGGATTAGGATGACTCTATTATAAGTGGAGTCCTAGTCTTGCTTCCTTTGTAGGAGAATATTCCTTATGCCTTTCCTCTTAAGCCGGCCCACCATAACATGAGCCGGTCTTCTGGGCCTTGGGCCTTGTCATCCATGTGAAACACCCGCCGGATCACTAATGAGTCTTCAGGCTCGTGAGTCGTCAGACCAGTGAGCTGCCAGATTCATGAGTCACCAATGCCCGACGTGTTACCAATGAAACACCAAGTCCGACCAGGTCAAACCGTGGGGTATATCCCCGACATTAGCCCCTAGTTTAATTTGGATTAATCCATGTTAAACAGATCCTGCAAAATAAACACTAGAACAACTTTGACAAGTTGTGCTTCGGGTTAAAAATTCTTGTAAGCCGGCACCTGATCATCTTTAAGTCCTTGTCATTTCCTTCTTGATACATGCCCACGAACTCATAGCAAATCTCCTTTAGTAGATATGTTCAAACTTTGTGAATGCAAAAAATCCAGATACTTCTTTTCAGAAATCCGGGTCAATAGGCCAGCTTCAGAGTCAATTTGCTGACATTGGTCTCTTGTACAGAAATATTGTAAGAAATAATCCACTCGAATCGGCTTCCAAAGCGCCAGCTTAAAAAATATTGGTCTTGAAATACTCATCTGACTGTCGGCCGGCTTGAAGATGTAATACTTACCGGTTTATCATTACCAAAATTGCGGGTTATAAAACAGACAATGCCGGGTCATAATTGTTGTTGACACCGGGTCATGTAATTGATCTTCCCGATTTGCTCAAAACTGATAATTTGAAGACGTTCCTCCTTTATATGCATAATACCTGTAGCCCCAAGTCTTAAGAGGAGAACATAGTGATAGCTTAAGAGTTCCTCCAATATAAGTTTTGCAACCTTGAAGAAATCTGGTTTGTTCATCTCAATCATATAAACTGAATATTCCACACATGTAGCCCCCAAGTGCCGGGTTGTCATGCTTGCAGCAACCTAGGACTTGTAATTGCTTTATGCTCATAAAAACTTCAACCAGTGTAGCCCCCAAGGGCCGGGTCATTATGCAATAATGAGTAGGGACTTTGTAGATATGATCGTGTAGACTTGAACATCAACGTGTAGCCCCCAAGGGCCGGGTTAGTAAGATAATACTGAGCTGGGACTTTATATATATGATTCATTGAAAATAACTTCATATGATGCAACCCCCACCATGGGGCTCGAACCCATGTCCACAAGGTTAAGAGCTTTACTCTACCAACTGAGCAATAAACCTTTCAATATAATGGATTAAAGCTTGTGTACCTTAAATTTTTGACAGGAGCAATTGGTAGCAATAAGGCCAGTAAAAATGACTTTGCATTAGCCCCCAAGTGTCATGGTGCATGCTTGCAACGACATGAGACTTGCATATTTGATGTAACCTCAACTTGAATAATGTAGCCCCCAAGTGCCGGGTCGTAAGCCTCCAGCGGCTTGGGACTATTCCTTAAATTGTAGAATAAAATGTATCCATTGATAAAATAATATCCATTGCTCCGAAGCGACTTTGAAAACCTCAATCATAATATTGGTTATTGATAACCATAATAAAAATCCAGCCATGTTGGCTATTCAAGATTTGAATAATATAATCCGTCGAGGATATTGACCCGTAGGCATGCAATAGCATGATTTTGATTGCTCAAGCCATGGGAATCATAGTTATATAACCAAAACTGGACTGGATGATAACCATATAATTTAAAATATATCATACATGTCATATTTGATCACACTATTGGTTTACCAAGGCAGTGCAGTAAGGGTGATAACCCAAATTTTTGAGCACTGGTAATTATCAGAGATTGCCGACTTATAAAGAAAGCCGGGCTGGCTTAATAAAGACCGGATATTATCTCATCTCATACTGGTGACTTACAGTCAAAAGCCAGGCCGGGTTAATAAACACCGGATATTATCTCATCTCATACTGGCGACTTATAGTCAAAAGTCAGGCCGGGTTAATAAACACCGGATATTATCTCATACTGGCGACTTATAGTCAAAAGCCAGGCCGGATTAATAAACACCAGTGATTTATAATCATAAAGCTTTATAAGCCTTATCAAATAAACCTCAAAAAGAAAGAAACTATCGAATAAAAAGCCAACGAGAAATGAGGCTTTTCATGGGCTGCCAGGCCAAAAAACGAGGCTTTTCATGGGCTGCGAGGCCACTGAGTTCAACTGTTTTACAAACCTTATAAGATGGACCTCACATTAACCAATTGTCGTTTTAACTTTGGCAAGTTCGGTGCCTGTATAAGATTGACTTGTCAAACGTTCGGCGGCTCATTCCAGGATTACCTGGGCAGAGTGGCTTACTTAAAAAGGCAGGATAACCTGGGGTTTTAGGTGAATACACCTGGCTTCCAAGCCTGGCTTTTATAGCCTATTACAAAGGTTATAAAAACTCTTTGTTCTTTAGAACAAGGAGCCCCCATACTGCTGAGGTACTTCAACCCGATCGACGCTCACCCGAGTGGCTACATCGGGGACGACCCACTTGGAGTCCCCAACAACCTGATGCCCTATGAGCAGCAAGTCACTGTTGGGAGGCGGCCTGCGCTGATGGTTTATGGGACCGACTACAAAACGAAGGATGGAACATGGGTATGTGCAGCAGGTAATCGATCACACATTATCAGGGGCCGAATGCACTTAATTTTAATCAGTTCCACTGACACCTAGCAATCCCTTAGCAATCCCTTCTTCTTTTCAAGTCTGGAATGCATTTTTTACTTGAATTTAGTAGACCACATGTGCACACTTTTGCTGACGTATGTACTGCTATCTATCTCATTTGGCTATCAAAATGTGCATGTCTTCATAGAAAAGAGATAACTATGTACTATGTCTTGCTGCAAACTGAGGTTGATATCTCCCATTCGCAAACAAAAGAGAGGTTGATGTTTCCCATTAGTGTTCACTGTTGTTTGGTACTACATCTTAAGACTGTTCGCTTATTGCCTTCCTCTAAGCTTAATTTAATTAGAGCTGCGCCAATTTAGAAAGGCTTCCGCATCTTTGTCTACCACATCTGTGAAAGTGTGAATCATGTCTTTATGCAATACCTGATATGATAACATGACCTGAATTAGGACTATTGGATCCTTTACTTGCTCTGGTTTGGTTAAGACTGATGATGCCATGGATAAGCACATTACTATTAAGTTTAAAAGTTCTGTTAAAACAAGGTGGAAGCATGTTCTTTCTAGCAAATGTTCTAGGCGCTGCCACACTTATATTTTAATTTTCTGTTATTTTCATTGTTGCTGCTCTGTATAACAAATATACTGCTATCTATCTCATGGTGATCACTAAACTAAGGAGGCTTAACCTGATAATAACTTATTTTATGTTAATAGCCTACAATGTTGTCTTGGAGCTTATTGTCCAAAATAATACCTCTACTTTTTGTGTCCTTCAGGAATGCGTATCCTTCAGGACAACTCAAGCCCCTCCTCCTCTCCTGTACTTGAATGTGAGATGTTGTGCATGCAAGATCTGAGCCAAATGGCATATTGTAATCTTTTTATTGCTGGTTTTTATGTACAATGTCATGAAGATGTCCGTTTGAAATGTTGCTTTGATAGCAAAATTGCATTCCTATGTACATGCTGCTTTGACAGCAAAATTATGAAAATTTCTCAACAATATATATGGGCAAAATTGTATTCCTGTGTACTGCACCTGAAAAGGCTACAGCCAACTGATGATGTTCCTATGGAATTGTTTATTTTATTTTAAATAGCAAAAATAATAATTCTGCCAAAAAGTTATAAAAAACAAAATGAAAAGTCCAGCAAAAAACAAAATGAAAAGGCCAAAAAAAAGAAATTTACAAGAAAAAGTAAAGGGCCCAAAAAAAGAAAAGGCCTACAAAAATTGGGCTTGGCCCATTTAGTTGACCATAAAAAACGTAAATCTGTTGGAATTAGTGGGCTCGGCCCATATAAAAGACATAATTGGGCCGGGCTGAATCTTGTGCCACATCAGCTTGCCACGCTGGATGCCTACGTGGTCTGGGGAGGTTGCTAGTGACCAAAACAAAACAATAGGCATATTTTGGTCGTAAACGTCCACGACCTTCTCACAGAGAAGGTCGTTAATTTCAGTTTACGACCGCCAGCTTTTGACCTTCTATTTTTGGTCAAAAAAGGTCGCAAATGAAAAGCAATGACCTTTCAGTGACCAATAGTCAAGGTCACAAGTTGACATATTTCTTGTAGTGTCTAGTGGCCATCTTCATCAGCCCGGTGCTCTCCATGACGAGGAGGGAGTAGTTCTCCCTCGGGGCTGAGGGTATGTACCAGTAGCTATGTGTTTGATCTCTCTCTCTCTCTCTCATGTTCTTGAGGTGATACGATCTTGATGTATCGCGAGCTTTGCTATTTTATTTGGATCCTATGATGTTTCTTCCCCCCTCTACTCTCTTGTAATGAATTGAGTTTCCCCTTTGGAGTTATCTTATCGGATTGAGTCTTCAAAGATTTGAGAACACTTGATGTATGTCTTGCCGTGCATATCTATGGTGAAATGGGATACCACGTGATTCACTTGATGTATGTTTTGGTGATCAACTTGCGGGTTCCGCCCATGAACCTATGCATAGGGGTTGGCACACGTTTTCCTCGTGATTCTCCGGTAGAAACTTTGGGGCACTCTTTGAGGTCCTTTGTGTTGGTTTGAATAGATGAACCTGAGATTGTGTGACACATATCATATAATCATACTCACGGATACTTGAGGTGACATTGGAGTATCTAGGTGACATTAGGGTTTTGGTTGATTTGTGTCTTAAGGTGTTATTCTAGTACGAACTCTAGGGCTGTTTGTGACACTCATAGGAATAGCCCAACGGATTGATTGGAAAGAATAACTTTGAGGTGGTTTCGTACCCTACCATAATCTCTTCGTTCGTTCTCCGCTATTAGTGACTTTGGAGTGACTCTTTGTTGCATGTTGAGGGATAGTTATGTGATCCAATTATGTTATTATTGTTGAGAGGACTTGCACTAGTGAAAGTATGAACCCTAGGCCTTGTTTCAATGCATTGCAATACCATTTGTGCTCACTTTTATCATTACTTACCTTGCTGTTTTTATATTTTCAGATTACAAAAACCTTTATCTACCATCCATATACCACTTGTATCACCATCTCTTCGCTGAACTAGTGCACCTATACAATTTACCATTGTATTGGGTGTGTTGGGGACACAGAAGACTCTTTGTTATTTGCTTGCAGGGTTGCTTGAGAGAGACCATCTTCATCATACGCCTCCTACGGATTGATAAACCTTAGGTCATCCACTTGAGGGAAATTTGCTACTGTCCTACAAACCTCTGCACTTGAAGGCCCAACAACGTCTACAAGAAGAAGGTTGTGTAGTAGACATCAAGCTCTTTTCTGGCGCCGTTGCTGGGGAGGTTAGCGCTTGAAGGTATATCTTTAGATCTTGCAATCGAGTCTTTTAGTTTCTTGTTTTATCACTAGTTTAGTTTATAAAAGAAAACTATTAAAAAATGGAATTGAGTTTGTCTCATACGCTTCATCTTTTTAATATCTTTCGTAAGTATGATGGAAAGGAAAATTGTGCCAAAGTATTAGAAGAAGAATGCATTAAAATGTTTGGCACTAAATATTTGAATGATGACCATGATTGCAATGTTGTTATTATGAATTCCTTGAATATACATAATGCTAATGATATGCAAAGCCACAAGCTTGGGGAAGCTATGTTTGATGAAGATGATATTTTTTGTCCCCCAAGCTTTCATGAGCAAATTTATTATGATGAAAGCATGCCTCCTATCTATGATGATTATTGTGATGACACGTATGCTTTAAAGAATAATGATAACCATGAAACCTGTCATCTTGATCTTAATTTTTAATCACATGATAGTTATTTTGTTGAGTTTGCTCCCACTATTATTCATGAGAAGAATTTTGCTCATGTGGAGAGTAGTAAAATTTCTATGCTTGTAGATCATGAAAAGAATGATTTAGGTGCTGGTTATATTGTTGAATTCATTCATGATGCTACTGAAAATTATTGTGAGGGAGGAACATATGCTTGTAGGAATTTTAATAATATCAAGTTTCCTCTCTATGTGCTTAAAGTTTTGAAGTTATGCTTGTTTTACCTTCCTATGCAAGTTGATTATTGTTCCCATAAGTTGTTTACTCACAAAATCTCTATGCATAGGAAGTATGTTATACTTAAATGTGCTAGTCATATTCTTCATGATGCTCTCTTTATGTTTCAATTCTTATCTTTTATGTGAGCATCATTGAAATCATCATGCCTAGCTAGGGGCGTTAAACGATAGCGCTTGTTGGGAGGCAACCCAATTTTATTTTTGTTCCTTACTTTTTTCTCCTGTTTAGTAATAAATAATTCATCTAGCCTCTGTTTAGATGTGGTTTTATGCTTTTAATTAGTGTTTGTGCCAAGTAGAACCGTTGGGAAGACTTGGGGAAAGTCTTGTTGATCTTGCTGTAAAAAACAGAAACTTTAGCGCTCACGAGAACTGCTGCCATTTTTATTTGGAGAGTGATATTTAGTTAATTATTTTTGAAGATGATTAATATATAAATTCCCCAGGTCCATAAATTTATTTGAGAATTTTATGAGTTGCAGAAGTATACATTTGATCCAGATTACTACAGACTGTTCTGTTTTTGACAGATTCTGTTTTTCGTGTGTTGTTTGCTTATTTTGATGAATCTATGGCTAGTAAAATAGTTTATAAGCCATAGAGAAGTTGGAATAAAGTAGGTTTAACACCAATATAAATAAACAATGAGTTCATTACAGTACCTTGAAGTGGTGATTTATTTTCTTATGCTAATGGAGCTTACGAGTTTTCTGTTAAGTTTTGTGTTGTGAAGTTTTCAAGTTTTGGGTAAGGATTCGATGGACTATGGAATAAGGAGTGGCAAGAGAATAAGCTTGGGGATGCCCGAGGCACCCCAAGGTAGTATTCAAGGACAACCAAAAGCCTAAGCTTGGGGATGCCCCGGAAGGCATCCCCTCTTTCGTCTTTGTTCATCGGTAACTTTACTTGGAGCTATATTTTTATTCACCACATGATATGTGTTTTGCTTGGAGGGTCAATTTATTTTGTTAGGATTTGCTTGCTGTTATTTAGAACAATTTTTTGCATCTTTTATTTCAATAAAAGTGGCATTGATAGCTTTTACTAGGCCTATTTTAGAAGTCCACATGTTGCTGTTTGAAAACAGAAAGTTTACCGCTGTTGCAATAATTCCCTAGAAAAGTCAGAATGTGATAAAATGTTGAAACCTTTTGCATATTAAGATATGATAAATTTACTAGAGTGGGAATTTTATTTCATAATTTTTGGAGCTAGGGAATTATGGATGTTGCAGCATTCTTTACAGACTATCCTGTTTAGGCAGATTGCTGTTATGTTTGCATTGTTTGCATATGTTTGCTTCTTTAATGATTCTATTTGAGGATAGGACGATTAAATATGCAGAGGCATTTAGTATGCAATGTTGAATAATAATTTTAGCGATTTGCTACAGTAGAGTATGATAAGGTTTTTGCAATGGTTTATACTAACTTATCTCACGAGTCCTTGTTGAGTTTTGTGTGGATGAAGCTTTTGAGATTTAGGGAGACCATGATATGAGAGGAATTAAGGAGACACAAAAGCTCAAGCTTGGGGATGCCCAAGGCATCCCAAGATAATATTTCAAGAAGTCTCAAGCATCTAAGCTTTGGGGATGCCCCGGTTGGCATCCCACCTTTCTTCTTCAACAACTATCGGTTAGTTTCGGTTGATCCTAAGTTTTTGCTTCTTCACATGATGTTTGCTATTCCTAGATGTCATTTTATTTATTTTTGCTTGCTGTTTGAATAAAGTATCAAGATCTGAAATTATTAAATGTTAGAGAGTCTTCACATAGTTGCATAATTATTCAACTACTCATTGATCTTCACTTATATCTTTCGGAGTAGTTTGTCACTTGCTCTAGTGCTTCACTTATACCTTTTAAGAGCATGGTGGTAGTTTTATTTTATAGAAATTAATGAACTCTCATGCTTCACTTATATCATTTTGAGAGTCTTAAATAGCATGGTAATTTTCTTAAATAATCCTAATATGCTAGGCATCCAAGAATAGTAAAAACTTTCATATAGAGTATTGAATACTAAGAGAAGTTTGATGCTTGATGATTGTTTTGAGATATGGAGGTAATAATATCAAAGTCGTGCTAGTTGAGTAGTTGTGAATTTGAGAAGTGCCTGTGTTGAAGTTTGCCAGTCCCGTAGCATGCACGTATGGTAAACGTTATGTAACAAATTTGAAACATGAGGTGTTATTTGATTGTCCTCCTTATGAATGGCGATCGGGGACGAGTGGTGGTCTTTTCCTACCAATCTATCCCCCTAGGAGCATGCGCATAGTGCCAAGGTTTTTGATGACTTGTAGATTTTTCCAATAAGTATGTGAGTTCTTTATGACTAATGTTGAGTCCATGGATTATACGCACTCTCACCCTTCCATCCTTGCTAGCCTCTTCGGTACCGTGCATTGCCCTTTCTCACATTGAGAGTTGGCGCAAACTTCGCAGGTGCATCCAAACCCCGTGATATGATACGCTCTGTCACACATAAACCTCCTTATATCTTCCTCAAAACAGCCACCATACCTAACTATTATGGCATTTCCATAGCCATTCCGAGATATATTGCCATGCAACTTTCCACCGTTCCGTTTATCATGACACATTCATCATTGTCATATTGCTTAGCATGATCATGTAGTTGACATAGTATTTGTGGCAAAGCAACCGTTCATAATTCTTTCATACATGTCACTCTTGGTTCATTGCATATCCCGGTACACCGCCGGAGGCATTCATATAGAGTCATCTTTGTTCTAGTATCGAGTTGTAATCATTGAGTTGTAAATAAATAGAAGTGTGATGATCATCATTATTAGAGCATTGTCCCAATCGAGGAACAAAAAAAAGAGAAAGGCCATAAAAAAAGAGAAGGCCCAAAAAAATGGGAGAAAAAGAGAGAAGGGACAATGTTACTATCCTTTTACCACACTTGTGCTTCAAAGTAGCACCATGATCCTCATAGTAGAGAGTCTCTCATGTTATCACTTTCATATACTAGTGGGAATTTTTCATTATAGAACTTGGCTTGTATATTCCAACAATGGGCCTCCTCAAGTGCCCTAGGTCTTCGTGAGCAAGCAAGTTGGATGCACACCCACTAAGTTTCTTTTGTTGAGATTTCATACATTTATAGCTCTAGTGCATCCGTTGCATGGCAATCTCTAGTCCTTGCATTAACATCAATCGGTGGGCATCTCCATAGCCCATTGATTAGCCTCGTTGATATGAGACTTTCTCCTTTTTGTCTTCTCCACGTAACCCCCCTCATTATATTCTATTCCACCCATAGTGCTATATCCATGGCTCGCGCTCATGTATTGCGTGAAAGTTTATAGGTTTGAGATTACTAAAGTATGAAACAATTGCTTGGCTTGTCATCGGGGTTGTGCATGATGAGAGCATTCTTGTGTGACGAAAATGGAGCATGACTAAACTATATGATTTTGTAGGGATGAACTTTCTTTGGCCACGTTATTTTGAGAAGACATAATTGCTTAGTTAGTATGCTTGAAGTATTATCATTTTTATGTCAATATGAACTTTTGTCTTGAATCTTTCAGATCTGAATATTCACCCCACAATTAAGAAGAATCACATTGAAATTACTCCAAGTAGCACTCCGCATCAAAAATTCTGTTTTTATCATTTACCTACTCGAGGACGAGCAGGAATTAAGCTTGGGGATGCTGATACGTCTCCAACGTATCTATAATTTTTATTGCTCCATGCTATATTATTTACTGTTTTGAATGTTTATGGGCTTTATTATACACTTTTATATCATTTTTTGGGACTAACCTATTAACCAAGAGCCCAGTGCCAGTTTCTGTTTTTACCGTGTTTTAGGGTTTCGAAGAAAAGGAAAACCAAACGGAGTCCAATTGACCTGAAACTTCACGGAACTCATTTTTGGAAGAAAAGAAGCCCAAAAGACTTGGAGTGCATGTCGGGGGATCTGCGAGGAGGTCACGCCCCTCGTGGCCCCCCTAATGTACTTCTTCTGCCTATATATCTCCATATACCCTAAAAACATCCGAGAGCACAATAGATCGGGAGTTCCGCCGCCAGAAGCCTCCGTAGCCACCGAAAGCCAATCTAGACCCGTTTCGGCACCTTGCCAGAGGGGGCAATCCTTCTCTGGTGGCCATCTTCATCATCCCGGTGCTCTCCATGACGAGGAGGGAGTAGTTCTCCCTCGGGGCTGATGGTATGTACCAGTAGCTATGTGTTTGATCTCTCTCTCTCTCTCTCTCTCGTGTTCTTGAGGTGATACGATCTTGATGTATCGCGAGCTTTGCTATTATATTTGGATCCTATGATGTTTCTTCCCCCTCTACTCTCTTGTAATGAATTGAGTTTCCCCTTTGGAGTTATCTTATCGAATTGAGTCTTTAAAGATGTGAGAACACTTGGTGTATGTCTTGCCGTGCGTATCTGATTCTCCGGTAGAAACTTTGGGGCACTCTTTGAGGTCCTTTGTGTTGGTTTGAATAGATGAATCTAAGATTGTGTGACGCATATCGTATAATCATACCCACGGATACTTGAGGTGACATTGGAGTATCTAGGTGACATTAGGGTTTTGGTCGATTTGTGTCTTAAGGTGTTATTCTAGTACGAACTCTAGGGCTGTTTGTGACACTTATAGGAATAGCCCAATGGATTGATTGGAAAGAATAAATTTGAGGTGGTTTCGTACCCTACCATAATCTCTTCGTTTGTTCTCCGCTATTAGTGACTTTGGAGTGACTCTTTGTTGCATGTTGAGGGATAGTTATGTGATCCAATTATGTTATTATTGTTGAGAGGACTTGCACTAGCGAAAGTATGAACCCTAGGCCTTGTTTCAATGCATTGCAATACCATTTGTGCTCACTTTTATCATTAGTTACCTTGCTATTTTTATATTTTCAGATTACTAAAACCTTTATCTACCATCCATATACCACTTGTATCACCATCTCTTCGCCGAACTAGTGCACCTATACAATTTACCATTGTATTGGGTGTATTGGGGACACAAGAGACTCTTTGTTATTTGCTTGCAGGGTTGCTTGAGAGAGACCATCTTCATCCTACGCCTCCTACGGATTGATAAACCTTAGGTCATCCACTTGAGGGAAATTTTCTACTGTCCTACAAACCTCTGCACTTGGAGTCCCAACAACGTCTACAAGAAGAAGGTTGTGTAGTAGACATCAGTCGCCGGTAAACCGGATCTTTGTGTCTAGCCCTAGAGATTGTTCCTTCTCACTTGTCCCCTTTGGGGAGCCCTGCCCCTCCTTATATAAGTTAGAGGGGCGTGTTACATGTGGAGTCCTATTAGGATTAGGACTAGTCTACCTTCTAATACAAACCGGATACAAGTCCAGGTCTTAAGTCCTTGTAAGACAAATATTTCTCACGCCTTTCCTCTTAAACCGGCCCACCATAACATGAACCGGCCTTCTAGGCCTTGGGCCTTGTTATCCGTCTATCCCGCCCGCCGGGTTACCAGTGAATCATAATGTTCAGTCAGGTTGCTTGTAAACCGTCTGGTCAGTGCGTGTCGCCGGTGAATCGCCAAGTCCGACCAGGTCATACTTCCGGCCGGGTTACGCCGCGGGGTATATCCCCAATATTAGCCCCCAAGTTTAGCTTGTATTTATCCATGGTAAACTTATGCTGCAAAATAAACACAAGAACAAATTTGACAGGTTGTGCTCCGAGTTAAGAATTCTTGTAAACCGGCACCTGATCATCCTTAAGTCCTTGTCATTTCCTCCTTCTAGAAAATTCGGGTCAATAGACCAGCTTCATAATCAATTTGCTTGTAGAATAAATATTGTAAATAAAGAATCCATTTGAGTCGGCCTTCAATGCTCTGACTTGACAAAAATATTGGTCTTCAAATATTGAACTGATATTTAGCTGGTTTGAAAATGTAGAACTTGCCAAGCTATGATTTCCAAAATCAGTGGGTTATAAAAACTGATAATTCTAGGTCATGATTGTTGCCAACGCCGATTCATGATTGTTGTCAACGCCGGTTCATGATTATTGATGACGCCGGGTCATGATTATTTGATGACGCCGGGTCAATCTGGTTTATTCAAAACTGAGAATTTGAAGATTTTTCTCCCTTATATCCATATTATCTGTAGCCCCCAAGTCTTGAACAGAACAAAGTGATGGCTTAAGAATTGCTTCAATATAAATACTGCCACTTAAGAAATCCATGTTGTTCATCCCAGTCACTTAGTAAAAACTGAATACTCCATATTATGTAGCCCCCAAGTGTCGGGTTGTCATGCTTGCAGCAACCTGGGACTTGTAATTGCTTGATGCTCAAAAAACTTAAATTTTTTACAGGAGCAATTGGTAGCCCCCAAGGGCCGGCTCATTACAATGTGATGAGTCGGGTCTTCAATAAGGTGAGCAAAAAATTACTTTGCATTAGCCCCCATGTGTCATGGTGCATGCTTGCAGCGACATGAGACTTGCATATTTGATATAATCTCAACTTGAATAATGTAGCCCCCAAGTGACGGGTCGTAAGCCTGCAGCGACTCGGGACTATTCCTTCAATTGTAGAATAAATCATATCCATTGATAATATAATAGCCATTGCGCTAAAGTGACTTTGAAAACCTTAATCATAATACTGGTTATTAATAACCATAATAAAATCCCAGCCATGCTGGCTATTTGAAGATTTGAATAATATAATCCAATGATTTATGAGTGCATGATTCCAATGGCGCAATCCAAATATATACTGGAAATTTATAATCCCAAACCAGTTCGGGTTAATAAACACTAGATAATTTATCATCATACTGGCGACTTATAGTCGAAAGCCAGGCCAGGTTAATAAACGCCGGTGATTTATAATCATGCTTTATTCAACCTATTTCTGCATACAACAAGTTTAAAGTGTCCTGGCGGTTTACCACCGGACGGGTCATATTGCCCAACATACAACCCGGGTTTATAACCAAGGTTGCACTTCTAGTCGAAATATAGCATACCAGTAAGGGTGAATGACATCGTTGGTTCACCAACTTTTGTAGTAAGGGTGATAACCCCAATCTTGAGTACTGATAACTCATTCCATATTTTGCCGGTTTATGATAAAACCGTACCGAGTTGTAATAAACACTGGATTATCCATATATAATACTGGTGACTTCTAGTCGAAACCAGACCAGGTCAATAAACACCGGATTATAACTGATCATGTACTTACAACTTATTGTTGAAAGCTGAGCTGGGTTAATGAAAGCCGGTTTATCAAAACCATGCTAAATCTCATCAAAGGAGAAGAAACTTGGCAAATAAAAGCATACGAAAACTTGTAGTCGAGGCTTTTCACGGGCTGTCAGGCCCCAAATCCGAGGCTTTTCATGGGCTGCTAGGCCGCTGAGTTAAACCATTTTACAAAGCCTTTTAAGATGGACCTCAATCTTTAACCAATCGTCGTTTTAACTTTGACAAGTTCATGGTCTATGAGATTGACTTGTCAAAAGTTCGGCGGGTCATACCAGGTTTACCTGGACGGAGTGGCTTACTTAAAAAGGCAGGCTAACCTGGGGTTTTAGGTGTATACACCAGGCTTCCAAGCCGTGGCTTGATAGCCTATTACAAGTGTAGATTCTTTGTTCATTGCGAAGCAAAGAGCCCCCAAGCAATATTTTGAGCTGTGCTCAGTGGGTGCCTATGTTTGAGTTGTGCTGTGCAACAGACTCTCTTTGGCCCCTGATGATAATATTGGCTTGATATCCAGATTACCGAAGTAACCAGAGCTATGCTCTTATGATAATATTGGCTTGATAGCCAGATCAAGAGGGTAGCAACGCTATGTTCTCTTTGATGAGTACACCTATGTTTGAACAGGAAGCCTCCAAGTGATCAATAATATGATAAACCAATAAGGCAGGATACCCATGTTTGAACCGCGCATCATGGCAACAGGTCCTCTTCGGCAACCTTTAACTTTTTGCAAGAGATAAATTCTTCTTGAACCGGGAGTTTGAACCGGATATTGAGAGTTTCAAAGCTGTGTGGGAGACATCTTTCCCTTGAACCGGATTTTAAACCGGAATCTTTATTTTTAGCCGAAAATTTTCTAACGGCCTTTAAACTCGAACTTGCGAGAGATTAATTCTTTTTGAACCGGAAATTCTTAAACCGGATTTGAGAGGTTTAGAGCTTTGCGAGAGAGAGCTTCCTCTTAAACTGGATTTTGAACCGGATATTGAGGGCTTCAGCGCTTTGTTGGAGACGGGATTCCCCTTGAACCGGATTGTAAACCGGAAGCATCATTGTGAGCCGGAATATTTCTGATGCCCTTTTAAATTTTCATCAATATGGTAGTAGCATTCGGGACCGGGTTATCTTTCCCTCCAACGTCATGGGGTTCTTGAATTCACTGCAAACTGGCAACACTTGCTTGAGTCATATCATTGTAGCCCCCGAGTCTTAAGGTGACTCGAGATTCTCCATATTTGACCGTGATATAATCCGGCATAACTTGTATATCATTGGTGTTGATAGCACGATGTGAATCCACAGAAGGCTGATGTGACTGTGGCGGGTTATAAATGATCCCGTATGAGTCGTGTCAGCAATTCGGCCAATGGTTCCTTCCAACTGGTGATTTAAAGTTAACCAAACTGTAGTGGCGGCGACTTGTGCGCCTGCCCATTGAGCCACCCAGTGCAAACGGCGGTTGATAGTATATGATAATTAGCCTCCAATTTGTTGGAAAAGAAAACCGGGCTACCCAAACAGTGACTTGCTGATACTCAATAAACCTTTCATGCAGACAGGTGCGGCCCTATTAAAGGTGGCATGGACAAATGAATCGGCCGCGGCGTTGTAAGCCGGTGTGGATGGGCGAGTCAATCGCAGGCGCGGTAAAACCGCGCGGACAGACGGGTCAGCCTCGTCGTGTTGATGTAAACTAGGCCACAGAGGCGGCGACTTGTCCCGCAGGAGCAAATGGATGAGTCGGCCGCGGCGTTGTAAGCCGGCGCAAGCGGGCAAGTTGTCCTCCTCATTGCAAGCCAGCGCGGCCGCGAGAGATGGCCACGGCGTTGTAAGCCGGTGTGGTCCGTATTCGCGGTATAATGCCACTTTTGTAATAAATGGTTACCCTGCATATAAAAAACACCGTAGAGCAGAGTAGTTGTGTTTGGAGTAATTCAAATGTACTAATAAAATATATAGGAGAAATAGTACCTGATTTGTTTATTTTGGACGCATGCGGGTGCGGCCATTAGCGCGCAATTAGTCTCCATGTATGAGTGCTTCATTCGATTTACATACACTGCTCTCCGAAGAAAATTAACTCAATACGGAGTACCAGTACTAGTCGCCACATTGAAAAAAACTGATCTTGGATTGTGCTTGCAACTTGTTCTGCCGACGCTTTTGAGTATGTCTGATTCTCCAAAACACAGCGACAGAGGCGGTGGCTCAGAGGTACACAGGGCTGGCCCGCGAGAGGCGCGGTTCAATAGCCATAAGGGAGGCCGAGCCGCCGAGCCGGGAGGATCAACAGAGACAGCGACAGTGTGGCTGCTCGCAGTGCAGCGGTAGAGGCGTGGCCATGGTCAGAGGGACGGCAGCAGCGAGCCATCGCCGTTTTGCAAGAAAGAACGGGCCGGGTCGTGGCCACGGCGGCCTTGACGCGCGGGCGGAGAAGCAGGGCAACAAGGCGAAGGCGAGGCAGGGACTCGGCAAGGCCGGCTTGTAGCGGAAAGTTGAGCAGTAGGCCGGCTTGTACTACTCAAGGACAGCAGCACCACTCAATAGGAGGCGGGGACGGGCGGCTCAACACAGAGGCGAGGCCGTGGTCAGCTCAACGCGCGGGACTGTAGAAGTGTAGAATTAGCGACTGGGACAGAGGCCGGGGCGGCTTGATACGACCGTGGAGCAGGGGCGCCGGCAATTCGGGCACGGAGGCAAACCGGCGACGGTGGCGCAGCAACAGAAGCGTGCCGGCGAGGCACAGCCGCGGCCGCGGAGGTGACGATGGGGAGGCGACTTGTGGCTCGGGACGAATTAGAGGAGACAGGCGTCGAGGTAGCCGGCTTTTGAGGCGGTGCTGCTCGCGACAGAGCAGCTCGGCGAGGCCTCAGGCCAGGCGGCGATTGGAGGGGGCGGAGAACCGCGACGGGCCGACAAGGCGGCGGCAGAAGATCCGGCTACACATCTCAGCAGCGGCAGCGGAAGACGCTCGAGGCGAGCGCGTCATGGCTGCAGAGTCAAGGCGGACTGTGGCTCGGACGACAGCCGATGCAGGCCGACGAAGGCGAAGAGGAGCCGTAGACTTGGTGGAAACAGGCCTGTGGCGGCAGCTTTGACGGAGCCCAGTGAAGAGGAGCATAACTTCAACTCTGCGGTGATGGCGACCTGAGGCAGCAGGTGGATTTTGATGGTGGTGTCTTCCGTGAGCAGCAGTGGTGGCCACCGCGTGGTACTATGGAACCGCCGCCGAGCTTGCTTCGGTTGTGGACACAAGAACAAACGATGGACGCCGCAGTACTTTGGAAATAGGCGCTTCATCAATACCAGTAGTTTTGATTTCCTTCCTTCTTTTGACATCGGTGTATTTTCCTCGAGCCCCGCGTTGTACTCATCTAATTTGAGGGCTGCTTCGGGACTTGGGCATGTAACCCAGTAGTAGTACTGGGTTAGACAATGAAAACTTTTTTTGTCAGTTTCGATGGGAAATACGATTTGACAGATTGTAGTACTCAGCCAGAACCAATCTCCCGTGGGTTTAACCGACCGCCTCGCGTCGGTGGCGCACAAAACTCCAAACCCTATTTTTTTTATCTCGATCTCATATATGCTGTGCCAGTACTCCTTCATCTGGCTTATCGTGTCGACTCTTCTTGATCCGAACAGTCGCGAGCTTCTCGATCCCTGAAGAATTCCCTTCAAGAACACACCACCGTGCGCAAGCCGTACGGTGGGCGCCAACTGTCGTGGAATTGTCACAGCAGATATCCTTAGTGTCAGGACTTAGTCGCGAGGCCAACGCCTCTATGTGGTAGCTTGAGAGGGGTTGAGCGGAATCGAAAGACGCAACACAAGACAAGAATTTAGACAGCTTCGGGCCCCGGGATACATCATCCGGTAACGACCCTACGTGCTGTTTGTGGCTAGGTCTTATTATCATCACGAGAAAGTCGCCGGTAAACCGGCTCTTTGTGTCTAGCCTTAGAGATTGTTCCTTCTCACTTGTCCCCTTTGGGGAGCCCTGCCCCTCCTTATATAAGTTAGAGGGGCGGGTTACATGTGGAGTCCTATTAGGATTAGGACCAGTCTACCTTCTAATACAAACCGGATACAAGTCCAGGTCTTAAGTCCTTGTAAGACAAATATTCCTCACGCCTTTCCTCTTAAACCGGCCCACCATGACATGAACCGGCCTTCTGGGCCTTGGGCCTTGTCATCCGTCTATCCCGCCCGCCGGGTTACCAGTGAATCATAATGTTCAGTCAGGTTGCTTGTAAACCGTCTGGTCAGTGCGGGTCGCCGGTGAATCGCCAAGTCTGGCCGGGTTATACTTCCGGCCGGGTTACGCCGCGGGGTATATCACCGACACGCGGCGTTGAGGATCTCGCGCCACATTGCGCTGGTGAACACCTTGTCGCGGTCGGAGGCGATGGAGTGTGGCACGCCGTGGAGACGGGTGGCGTTGTCCCAGAAAGATCTGGTGACCTGAGCGGCATTGAAGGGGTGGTGGAGAGGGACGAAGTGGGCGTACCTGGTGAGCCGGTCGACGATGACCATGATCGCGTCGTAGCCATCGGACTTGGGCAGCCCCTCGACAAAGTCCATGGTGATCTCCTGCCAGGTCTCTTGTGGAATTAGGAGCGGTTGCAGCTTGCCGGCCGGATGCGTTTTCTCGTGCTTCGCGTGCTGGTAGATGCTGCACTGCCTGACAAAATCTTCGATAGTGCGCTTTAGGCCGGTCCAGGCGAATAGCTTGCGCACCCGGTGGTAGGTGGCGGTGGTGCCGGAGTGACCCCCAACGGCGCTGTGGTGCAGCACGGCGATGAACTTCGTCTGAAGCGTGGTGTTGGCGCCGATCCACAGTCGTCCCCACTGCCTGATCACGCCTTGCTGCAGGGTGCAGCCCTGGTCATCGGTGTCGCAGAGCGCGATCTTGGCGAGCAGTTCTTGCGCGTCGGCGTCCGTTTCGTATGAATTGGCCACCTCTCGTAGCCATTGAGGCTGGCACACAGACAGTGCATCTAGCGACAGAAGATGCCCCACCCCGGAGAGTGCATCGTCCGCGCCATTGTTCATGCCTGATGACCCACAAGTGTAGGGGATCTATCATAGTCTTTTCGATAAGTAAGAGTGTCGAACCCAACGAGGAGCAGAAGAAAATGATAAGCAGTTTTCAGTAAGGTATTCTCTGCAAGCACTGAAATTATCGGTAATAGATAATTTTGTGATAAGGTTATTTGTAACGAGTAGCAAGTAATAAAAGTAAATAAGGTGCAGCAAGATGGCTCAATCCTTTTTGTAGTAAAGGACAAGCCTGGACAAACTCTTATAGGAAGGAAAGCGCTCCCGAGGACACATGGGAATTATCGTCAAGCTAGTTTTCATCACAGTCATATGATTCGCGTTCGGTACTTTGATAACTTGATATGTGGGTGGGCCGGTGCTTGGGAGTTGTCCTTACTTGGACAAGCATCCCACTTATGATTAATCCCCATTGCAAGCATCCGCAACTACATCAGAAGTATTAAGGTAAACCTAACCATAGCATGAAACATATGGATCCAAATCAGCCCCTTACGAAGCAACGCATAAACTAGGGTTTAAGCTTCTGTCACTCTAGCAACCCATCATCTACTTATTATTTCCCAATGCCTCCCTCTAGGCCCAAACAATGGTGAAGTGACACCACTAGAGGGATAACAACATACAGCTCATCAAAATATCGAACGAATACCAAATTCACATGACTACTAATAGCAAGACTTCTCCCATGTCCTCAGGAACAAACATAACTACTCGCAAAGCATATTCATATTCATAATTAGAGGGGTATTAATACGCATAATGGATCTGAACATATGATCTTCCACCAAGTAAACCAACTAGCATCAACTACAAGGAGTAATCAACACTAGTAGCAACCCACAGGTACCAATCTGAGGTTTGGATACAAAGAATGGATACAAGAGATGAACCACGGTTTGAGAGGAGATGGTGCTGGTGAAGATGTTGATGGAGATTGACCCCCTCCCGATGAGAGGATCGTTGGTGATGACAATGGTGATGATTTCCCCCTCCCAGAGGGAAGTTCCCCGGCAGAACAGCTCCGCCGGAGCCCTAGATTCGTTCCACCAATGTTCCGCCTCGTGGCGGCGGAGTCTCGTCCCGAAAGCTTGCTTATGATTTTTTCCTCGACGAAAGACTCCATATAGAAGAAGATGGGCATCGGAGGGCCATCAGGGGGCCCACAAGGCAGGGGGCACGCCCAGGGTGGTTGGGCGCACCCCCCACCCTCGTGGCTGGTGGGTGGCCCCCCTCTGGTACTTCTTGCGCTCAGTATTTTTTATATATTCTGGAAATAACTTCCGTGAAGTTTCAGGACTTTTGGAGCTGTGCAGAATAGGTCTGTAATATTTGCTCCTTTTCCAGCCCAGAATTCCAGCTGCTGGCATTCTCCCTCTTTATGTAAACCTTGTAAAATAAGAGAGAATATGCATAAGTATTATGACATAATGTGTAATAACAGCCCATAATGCAATAAATATCGATATAAAAGCATGATGCAAAATGGACGTATCAACTCCCCCAAGCTTAGACCTCGCTTGTCCTCAAGCGAAAGACGATATCGAAAAATATGTCCACATGTTTAGAGATAGAGGTGTCGATAAAAATAAAATATGGACATGAGGGCATCATGATCATTCTTAGAACAACAACATATATATATATATATATATATATATTGTCATATGATCTCTTATGCTAAAGTAACAATTCAACCATAATTTCATGTATGAATCATAAACTTCATTGAGAACCAACAAACTCTAATCTCAGTCATTGAGGCAATTGGAATTTATCATAACATAGGAAAGAGTCAATATAAGAGCTTTTCAACAAGTCCACATACTCAACCATCTTTTAGTCTTTCACAATTTCTAACACTCACGCAATATTTATGGGTATGAAGTTTTAATCGGACACAGAGAAAGATAGGGGCTTATAGTTTTGGCTCCCAACGTTTTACCTCAAGGGTAATGTCAACAATAATAGTTCATGAAGACTCACCTCCAATTAGCTATATATATCAGGATCTTTCCAACATATTGTGCTTGCCAAAGGATAAAATGTAAAAAGGAAAGGTGAAAATCACCATGACTCTTTTGTAAGGTAGAAGATAAAAGTAAAAGATAGGCCCTTCGCAGAGGGAAGCAGAGGTTTTCATGCGCTTTTATGGTTGGATGCACAAAATCTTAATGCAAAAGAACGTCACTTTATATTGCCACTTGTGATATGGACCTTTATTATGCAGTCCGTCGCTTTTATTTCTTCCATATCACAAGATCGTATAAAGCTTATTTTCTCCGCACTAATAAGTCATATATATTTAGAGAGCAATTTTTATTACTTGCGCCGATGACAACTTACTTGAAGGATCTTACTCAATCCATAGGTAGATATGGTGGACTCTCATGGCAAAACTGGGTTTAGGGATATTTGGAAGCACAAGTAGTATCTCTACTTGGTGCAAAGAAATTGTCTAGCAAGAGATGGAAAGGCAAGCTCGACATGTTGGATGATCCATGACAATATAATTTATCTCAGATGAAAGAAAACATAACCCATTACGTTGTCTTCCTTGTCCAACGTCAACTCTTTAGCATATCATACTTTAATGAGTGCTCACAATCATAAAAGATGTCCAAGATAGTATATTTATATGCGAACCTCTCTTTCTTTATTACTTCATATTAATTGCAACGATGACCAAAACTATGTTTGTCAACTCTCAACAAATTTTATTCATCATACTCTTTATATGTGAGCTCATTACTCCATAAGATCCATATGATCTCTTTATTTCTTTTTATTTCTTCTCTTTTATTTTATTTAATTCCCTCAAGATCATAGCCAAATAATCAAGCCCTTGACTCAACACTAATCTTTATTATATAGCTCATGGACTCGATTACATAGAAGGATCATAAAGCAAAACTCACAACTAGATCATACTAAAACTTTATTCTACTGGATCAAGATATTATCAAAAGGGTCGAACTAAGAAAAATGGTAGAGATAAAAGAGATGGTGATACGATACCGGGGCACTCCCCCAAGCTTGGCAGTTGCCAAGGGGAGTGCCCATACCAGATATTCAGTTCTTCTTTGTTGGTGAAGAAGGTGGAGTTTTTGATGATGTAGGCTTGTTGAGGGAGTCCTGGATTAGGGGGTCTCCGGACAGCCGGACTATATCCTTTGGCCGGACTGTTGGACTATGAAGATACAAGATTGAAGACTTCGTCCCGTGTCCGGATGGGACTCTCCTTGGCGTGGAAGGCAAGCTTGGCAATACGGATATGTAGATCTTCTTCCTTGTAACCGACTCTGTGTAACCCTAGCCCCCTCCGGTGTCTATATAAACCAGAGGGTTTAGTCCGTAGGAGAACACACAATCATACCATAGGCTAGCTTCTAGGGTTTAGCCTCTACGATCTCGTGGTAGATCAACTATTGTAATATTCATATCATCAAGATCAATCAAGCAGGAAGTAGGGTATTACCTCCATCGAGAGGGCCCGAACCTAGGTAAACATCGTGTCCCCCACCTCCTGTTACCATCCGCATTAGACGCACAGTTCGGGACCCCCTACTCGAGATCCGCCGGTTTTGACACCGACACTTGTCATCCCTCTTCCAAGGCATAGGCTCACCATCATAGAAGGATGATCGAGTCTCCTGAATCCTCAAATCTGCAGCCAAACTCATCCTCTTGAATCTATATTCATACTCACAGTTTTGATTTTATAGGTCATAGATCTGGGCTTGGAGGTGCTCAATTTTCTCATGAAGCTTGAAGATGGCCTCCCCAATGTCCTTGACCTCCAGCTTGTGGGTGTTGGTGAACTCCGTGATCATAATGTGATTGGAGTCGAGTCCATGCTCCACCATCTCCTGACACTTGAAAACTTGTTGGTCCAATGCCTCGAGCCTTGCCTCTGTGCTTCCGGTCCTCCTTGGTCCCTCAACATCGCGGATGTGCAACAACCCCTCACGCATCTCAATGGTTTGAGGGTGTTGCAGCACCTCCGCGAGGTAGGGGTTGATGACCTTCTCGAAGAACTTGTCCTTGGGGGCACTTGAAGACGACATGACGACCTAGATCTATCAGAAAAATAGCTCGAAACAAAGACAAGAGATATTTGTGTGATACGTGGTCAAAACCTTCGGGAGATTATATAATGAATTTTTACCGACCAAAAGAAGTATCGTGCAAGAAAACGGAGTCCGGAGAGCGCACGAGGTGCCCATGAGGCAGGGGGCGCGCCCAAGGGGTAGGGCGCACCCTCCACCCTCGTGGAAGCCTCGTGTCCTTTCCGGTCTGCTTCTTATTTTCCTATTTTTCTAAATATTCTAAAACAAAGAAATATTGCCATTAGAACTATTTTGTAGTCGGTTTACTTACCGTACCACGTACCTACTCCTTTTTTGGAGTTTGAAACATTCTGGAAAGTGTCCCTTATGTATTCCTCCGGGGTTACGATTTCAATAATATTGGCTTCAACATTTATGGGATTACCTGAAATATAATGTTTGATTCTTTGACCGTTCACCACCTTTGGATTTGTGCCTTCGAAGTTGTTGATTTTTATGGCACCGGAACGATAGACCTCCTCGATAACGTAAGGACCTTCCCATTTAGAGAGAAGTTTGGCTGCAAAAAAATCTTAAACGAGAGTTGTATAGCAATACATAATCACCTACATTAAACTCACGCTTTTGTATCCTTTTATCACGCCATCTTTTAACTTTTTGTTTAAACAACTTGGCATTTTCATAGGCTTGGGTTCTCCATTCATCAAGTGAGCTAATGTCAAATAACCTCTTCTCACCGGCAAGTTTAAAATCATAATTGAGCTCTTTAATAGTCCAATATGCCTTATGTTCTAGTTCAAGAGGTAAGTGACAAGCTTTACCATAAACCATTTTATACGGAGACATACCGATAGGATTTTTATATGCAGTTCTATAAGCTCATAATGCATCATCAAGTTTCTTGGACCAATTCTTTCTAGATATATTAACAGTCTTTTGCAAAATTAATTTGAGCTCTCTGTTACTCAATTCTACTTGACCACTAGACTGTGGGTGATAAGGAGATGCAATTCTATGATTAACATCATACTTAGCAAGCATTTTACAAAAGGCACCATGAATAAAATGTGAACCACCATCAGTCATTAAATATCTAGGGACTCCATACCTCGGGAAAATAACTTCTTTAAGCATCTTAATAGAGGTGTTATGATCAGCACTACTAGTTGGAATAGCTTCTACCCACTTAGTAACGTAATCAACAGCGACTAAAATATGTGTATACCCGTTAGAGGAAGGAAAAGGTCCCATATAATCAAAGCTCCAAACATTAAATTGTTCAATAACAAGTGAATAATTCATAGGCATTTCTTGACGTCTACTAATATTACCAATTATTTGACATTCATCACAAGACAAGACAAACTTACGGGCATCCTTGAAAAGAGTAGGCCAATAAATACCAGATTGCAATACCTTGTGTGCAATTCTATCTCCAGCATGGTGTCCTCCATAAGCCTCGGAGTGACACTTGCGTGGGAGCTGTTCCTTTTCATGCTCAGGTACACAACATCTAATAATACCATATACTCCTTCTTTATAAAGATGTGGGTCATCCCAAAAGTAATGTCTCAAATCACGGAAGAACTTTTTCTTTTGCTGGTATGTGATACTAGGTGGTACAAATTTAGCAACAATATAATTAGCATAATCATCATACCATGGAGCAGTGCGAGAAGCATTTATGACATTAATTGTTCATCAGGAAAGCTATCATCAATAGGTAGCGGGTCATCAAGAACATTCTCTAACCTAGACAAGTTGTCTGCAACGGGGTTCTCAGCTCCCTTTCTATCAATAATATGCAAATCAAATTCTTGTAGCGGGAGAACCCATCTAATAAGTCTAGGTTTAGCATCTTTCTTTTCCATAAGGTATTTAATAGCAGCATGATCAGTGTGAATAGTTACTTTAGAATCAACAATATAAGGTCTGAATTTATCACAAGCAAATACAACTGCTAAGAATTCTTTTTCAGTAGTAGCATAATTTCTCTGGGCATTGTCTAGAGTTTTACAAGCATATTGAATAACATTTAATTTTTTATCAACTCTTTGTCCTAGAACAGCCCCTACAGCATAATCACTAGCATCACAGATAATTTCAAAGGGTAAATTCCAATCAGGTGGCTGAACAATAGGTGCAGAAATTAATGCTTTCTTAAGTATTTCAAATGCTTCTACACAATCATCATCAAAGACAAAAGGAATATCTTTTTGTAATAGATTAGTCAGAGGCCGAGAATTTTTTGAGAAGTCCTTAATGAACCTCCTATAAAAACCAGCGTGACCGAGGAAGCTTCTTATACCCTTAATGTCCTTGGGACATGACATCTTTTCAATAGCATCAACTTTAGCTTTATCAACTTCAATGCCACTTTCATAGATTCTATGCCCCAAAACAATACCCTCATTAACCATAAAGTGGCATTTCTCCCAATTCAGAACAAGATTACTTTCTTCACATCTCTGCAAAACTCGATCAAGGTTGCTCAAGCAATCATCAAAAGAGGATCCATAAGCGAAGAAATCGTCCATGAAAACCTCACATATCTTTTCACAAAAGTCAGAAAATATAGCCATCATGCATCTTTGAAAGGTAGCAGGTGCATTACATAAGCCAAAAGGCATACGTCTATAAGCAAAAGTACCGAAAGGGCAAGTAAAAGTGGTCTTTGCTTGATCATCAGCTGACACATGTATTTGAGAGAAGCCAGAGTAACCATCTAGAAAGCAAAAATGTGTATGTTTGGATAATATTTCTAGCATTTGATCAATAAAAGGCAAAGGGTAATGATCTTTTTTAGTAGCTTTATTTAATTTGCAAAAATCAATTACCATCCTATAACTTGTAATAATTCTTTGTGGAATCAATTCATCTTTATCACTAGGAACAACAGTAATACCTCCTTTCTTAGGGACACAATGGACATGACTTACCCACTGACCATCAACAAAGGGATGAATTATACCTGCCTCAAGGAGCTTTAATATTTCCTTTCTTACCACTTCTTTCATCTTAGGATTCAGCCGTCGTTGGTGATCAATAACTGGTTTGGCGTATTTCTCCAAATTTATTTTGTGTTGACATAGAGTGGGACTAATGCCCTTAAGATCATCAAGAGTATATCCAATAGCAGCACGGTGCTTCTTCAGAGTTTTCAATAATTTTTCTTCTTCATGCTCTGAATGGTTAGCACTAATAATAACAGGATATATCTTCTTTTCATCAAGATAAGCATATTTAAGAGTATCAGGTAATGGTTTAAGCTTAAATACGGGATCACCCTTGGGTGGAGGAGGATCCCCTAGGATTTCAATAGGCAAATTGTGTTTCAGAATGGGTCCCTATTTAAAGAATACTTCATCTATTTCCATTCTTTCATTCATAAACATATCATTTTCATGGTCTAGCAAATATTGTTCTAAAGGATCAGTAGGAGGCACAACAATAGAAGCAAGACCAATAATTTCATCTTTACTAGGCAATTCCTCATCACGGGGTTGTCTACTAAACTTAGCAAAATTAAACTCATGAGACATATCCCCTAAACCAACAGAAACAATATCCTTATTGCAGTCTATCTTAGCATTAATAGTATTCAAGAAGGGTCTACCAAATATAATGGGGCAAAAGCTATCTTGAGGGGAACCAAGAACAAGAAAATCAGCATGATATTTAACTTTCCCACACAAGACTTCAACATCTCTAACAATCCCAACTGGTGAAATAGTGTCTCTATTGGCAAGCTTAATTGTGACATCAATCTCTTCTATCTCAGCAGGGGAAATATCATGCATAATTTCTTTGTATAAGGAATGAGGTATTGCACTTGCACTAGCACCCATATCACATAAGCCATGATAGCAATGATCTCGTATTTTAACAGAAATAACAGGCATGCCTACAACATGTCTATGTTTATTTTTAGTATCAGGCCTAGCAATTCTAGCAGCTTCATCACAGAAGTAAATAACATGCCCATCAATATTATCGGCCAAGAGATCTTTAACCATTTCTCAGGAGGTGTATATGTTCTAATATTACTTTTACGAACCACGGTTGAAGCTCTAGCATGATCCTTTATTCTAACAGGGAAAGGTGGTTTCTCAACATAAGCAACAGGAACAATAGGATCATCATAAGTGATAGTTTTTTCTTCAACTTTAATAGGTGCAACTACTTTTGTTTCAATGGGAGGATTATATTTAAACCACTTCTCCTTAGGGAGATCAACATGAGTAGCAAATGATTCACAGAAAGAAGCTACTATCTCAGAGTCAAGTCCATATTTAGTGCTAAATTTACGGAAAACATCGGTATCCATAAAAGATTTAACACAATCAAACTTAGGTGTTATACCTGACTCCTTACCTTCGTCGAGATCCCAATTTTCAGAGTTGCGTTTCATTCTCTCCAATAAATTCCATTTGAATTCAATAGTCTTCATCATAAAGGAACCAGTACAAGAAGTATCGAGCATGGAGCGATTGTTGTCAGAAAGCCGAGCATAAATATTTTGAATAATCATTTCTCTTGAGAGCTCATGATTGGGGCATGAATATAAAATTGAATTAAGCCTCCCCCAAGCTTGAGCGATGCTTTCTACTTCGCGAGGCCAAAAATTATATATATAATTACGATCACGATGAACAAGATGCATAGGATAAAACTTCCGGTGAAATTCCAATTTCAATCGCTTATAGTCCCATGATCCCATATCATCACATAGCCTATACCATGTCAATGCATCTCCCTTCGAAGATAAAGGGAAGACCTTCTTATTGATAACATCATAGGCATACCTACAATCTTAAATAATCCACAAACTTCATCCACATAGATTAAGTGTAAGTCGGGATGCAATGTTCCATCGACTGCAAAAGGATTAGCTAGCAGTTCTCTATCATACCCGAAGGAATTTAGAAGTAAACATTTTCATTAGGTTTAGTACGTTGAGGAGAAACTATTTTCTCTACCGGTCGGGGTGAAGATACCCCGAACAAGCCCCTCAAAGGATTACTTTCCATAGTAACAAGTGACAGTAAATTTCAGCACACTATATAAATTTTTCCTTACCAAATTCCACCTACCAAAGGCGCTTCACTCCCCGGCAACGGCGCCAGAAAAGAGTCTTGATGACCCACAAGTGTAGGGGATCTATAGTAGTCTTTTCGATAAGTAAGAGTGTCGAACCCAACGAGGAGCAGAAGGAAATGATAAGCAGTTTTCAGTAAGGTATTCTCTGCAAGCACTGAAATTATTGGTAACAGATAGTTTTGTGATAAGGTAATCTATAACGAGTAGCAAGTAATAAAAGTAAACAAGGTGGAGCAAGATGGACCAATCCTTTGGGTGGAGGATGATCCCCTAGGATTTCAATAGGCAAATTGTGTTTCAGAATGGGTCCCTATTTAAAGAATACTTCATCTATTTCCATTCTTTCATTCATAAACATATCATTTTCATGGTCTAGCAAATATTGTTCTAAAGGATCAGTAGGAGGCACAAATATAGAAGCAAGACCAATAATTTCATCTTTACTAGGCAATTCCTCATCACGGGGTTGTCTACTAAACTTAGCAAAATTAAACTCATGAGACATATCCCCTAAACCAACAGAAACAATATCCTTATTGCAGTCTATCTTAGCATTAATAGTATTCAAGAAGGGTCTACCAAATATAATGGGGCAAAAGCTATCTTGAGGGGAACCAAGAACAAGAAAATCAGCATGATATTTAACTTTCCCACACAAGACTTCAACATCCCTAACAATCCCAACTGGTGAAATAGTGTCTCTATTGGCAAGCTTAATTGTGACATCAATCTCTTCTATCTCAGCAGGGGAAATATCATGCATAATTTCTTTGTATAAGGAATGAGGTATTGCACTTGCACTAGCACCCATATCACATAAGCCATGATAGCAATGATCTCGTATTTTAACAGAAATAACAGGCATGCCTACAACATGTCTATGTTTATTTTTAGTATCAGGCCTAGCAATTCTAGCAGCTTCATCACAGAAGTAAATAACATGCCCATCAATATTATCGGCCAAGAGATCTTTAACCATTTCTCAGGAGGTGTATATGTTCTAATATTACTTTTACGAACCACAGTTGAAGCTCTAGCATGATCCTTTATTCTAACAGGGAAAGGTGGTTTCTCAACATAAGCAACGGGAACAATAGGATCATCATAAGTGATAGTTTTTTCTTCAACTTTAATAGGTGCAATTACTTTTGTTTCAATGGGAGGATTATATTTAAACCACTTCTCCTTAGGGAGATCAACATGAGTAGCAAATGATTCACAGAAAGAAGCTACTATCTCAGAGTCAAGTCCATATTTAGTGCTAAATTTACGGAAAACATCGGTATCCATAAAAAATTTAACACAATCAAACTTAGGTGTTATACCTGACTCCTTACCTTCGTCGAGATCCCAATTTTCATAGTTGTGTTTAATTCTCTCCAATAAATTCCATTTGAATTCAATAGTCTTCATCATAAAGGAACCAGTACAAGAGGTATCGAGCATGGAGCGATTGTTGTCAGAAAGCCGAGCATAAATATTTTGAATAATCATTTCTCTTGAGAGCTCATGATTGGGGCATGAATATAAAATTGAATTAAGCCTCCCCCAAGCTTGAGCGATGCTTTCTACTTCGCGAGGCCAAAAATTATATATATAATTACGATCACGATGAACAAGATGCATAGGATAAAACTTCCGGTGAAATTCCAATTTCAATCGCTTATAGTCCCATGATCCCATATCATCACATAGCCTATACCATGTCAATGCATCTCCCTTCGAAGATAAAGGGAAGACCTTCTTATTTATAACATCATAGGCATACCTACAATCTTAAATAATCCACAAACTTCATCCACATAGATTAAGTGTAAGTGGGGATGTAATGTTCCATCGACTGCAAAAGGATTAGCTAGCAGTTCTCTATCATACCCGAAGGAATTTCGAAGTAAACATTTTCATTAGGTTTAGTAGGTTGAGGAGAAACTTTTTTCTCTATCGGTCGGGGTGAAGATACCCCGAACAAGCCCCTCAAAGGATTACTTTCCATAGTAACAAGTGACAGTAAATTTCAGCACACTATATAAATTTTTCCTTACCAAATTCCAACCACCAAAGGCGCTTCACTCCCCGGCAACGGCGCCAGAAAAGAGTCTTGATGACACACAAGTGTAGGGGATCTATAGTAGTCTTTTCAATAAGTAAGAGTGTCGAACCCAACGAGGAGCAGAAGGAAATGATAAGCAGTTTTCAGTAAGGTATTCTCTGCAAGCACTGAAATTATTGGTAACAGATAGTTTTGTGATAAGGTAATCTATAATGAGTAGCAAGTAATAAAAGTAAATAAGTTGGAGCAAGATGGCCCAATCCTTTTTGTAGCAAAGGACAAGCCTGGACAAACTCTTATATGAAGGAAAGCGCTCCCGAGGACACATGGGAATTATCGTCAAGCTAGTTTTCATCATGATCATATGATTCGCGTTCGGTACTTTGATAATTTGATATGTGGGTGGACCGGTGCTTGGGTGCTGTCCTTACTTGGACAAACATCCCACTTATGATTAATCCCCATTGCAAGGATCTGTAACTACAACAGAAGTATTAAGATAAACCTAACCATAGCATGAAACATATGGAGCCAAATCATCCCCTTATGAAGCAATGCATAAACTAGGGTTTAAGCTTCTGTCGCTCTAGCAACCCATCATGTACTTATTACTTCCAAATGCCTCCCTCTAGGCCCAAACAATGGTGAAGTGTCATGTAGTCGACGTTCACATGATACCACTAGAGGGATAACAACATACATCTCGTCAAAATATCGAACGAATACCAAATTCACATGACTACTAATAGCAAGACTTCTCCCATTTCCGTAGGAACAAACGTAACTACTTACAAAGCATATTCATGTTCATAATGAGAGGGGTATTAATGTGCATAATGGATCTGAACATATGATCTTCCACCAAGTAAACCAACTAGCATCAAGTACAAGGAGTAATCAACACTACTAGCAACCCACAGGTACCAATCTGAGGTTTGGATACAATGTTTGGATACAAGAGATGAACTAGGGTTTGAGAGGAGATGGTTGTGGTGGAGATGTTGATGGAGATTGACCCCCTCCTGATGAGAGGATCGTTGGTGATGACGATGGTGATGATTTCCCCCTCCCGGAGGGAAGTTTCCTCGGCTGAACAGCTCCGCCGGAGCCCTAGTTTGGTTCCGCCAAGGTTCTGCCTCGTGGCGGCGGAGTCTCGTCCCGAAAGCTTGCTTATGATTTTTTCCTCGATGAAAGACTCCATATAGCAGAAGATGGGCATTGGAGGGCCACCAGGGGGGCCACGAGGCAGGGGGCGCGCCCAGGGGGCTAGGGCGCGCCCCCACCCTCATGGCTGGTAGGTGCCCCCCTCTAGTACTTCTTGCGCTCAGTATTTTTTATATATTCTGGAAATAACTTCCGTGAAGTTTCAGGACTTTTGGAGCTGTGCAGAATAGGTCTCTAATATTTGCTCCTTTTCCAGCCCAGAATTCCAGCTGCCGGCATTCTCCCTCTTTATGTAAACCTTATAAAATAAGATAGATTATGCATAAGTATTGTGACATAATGTGTAATAATAGCCCATAATGCAATAAATATCAATATAAACACATGATGCAAAATGGACGTATCAGTGCCCTTCTTGTAGCGAAACGTGAACTGCAACCCAGCATCTTGGACATTGCTTTGCGCTGGAGATCAATGACGAATTGTTGGTCTCCAAGCGAACACAAGCTCTTGTGGTCAGTGAGGATCTCGAATGGGGCGCACTGGAGGTACGTCCGCCACTTGTCGACGGCCATAATGACCGCCGGGAACTCCTTCTCGTAGGCCGACAGCTTCTGGTTGCGCACGCCCAGGACCTTGATCAGGTACGCGACGGGGTGCCCATGTTGGACCAAAACTTCTCGCACGCCGGTGTCGCACGCGTCCGTCTCAATGGCGAACGGGCGCTTGAAGTCGGGGAGAGCGAGCACGGGCATGCACACAATGGCCTGCGTGAGCATCTCAAACGCTGCCTGCGCCTTGTCGTCTCGGAGAAATCCATTCTTTGTGAGAAAACGTGTGAGCGGCTTCACGATGATGCCATAATGGGCATGAACTTGCGGTAGTAGCCGGTCAGGCCGAGGAAGCCGCGCAGCTCGGTGGGCGTGGTGGGCACGGGCCAGGTGCTCATGGCACTGGTCTTGCTCGCGTCAGTGGCCACACCGTCCTTGGAGATGACGTGCCCCAGGTACTCGATCTTCTGTTGTGCGAACGAGCACTTGGAGGCCTTCGCGTACAACTGGTGTTCACGGAGTAGGTTTAGGACGATGCGCAGGTGTTCCTCGTGTTCTTGGAGATCGAAGCTAAAGACCAGTGTGTCATCGAAGAATATGATTATAAACTTACGGACATGTCGACCGAACACCGAGTTCATGAGGCACTGAAATGTATCCGGCGCATTACAGAGGCCGAATGACATCACTCTGAAGTGATAATGCCCGTGGTGTGTTTTGAATGCCGTTTTCTCTTCGTCCTCCTCGCGCATGCGAATCTGATGGTAACCATCACTGAGATCTATCTAGGAAAAGTAGGCTGCACCTCCCAGTTCGTCAAGCAGTTCATCAACCATTGGTAGCGGAAACTTGTTATTAACTGTCGCCGTGTTCAGACGCCGGAAATCCACGCAAAAATGCCAGCTGCCATCCTTTTTCTTGACCAACAGCACTGACGCTGCGTACGGGCTCAGGCTGTGTGCTATCAGCCCGGACTGCAGCATCTCTTTAACCTGCTTCTCGATCTCGTCTTTTTGAGCTGGTGAATAGCGGTACGGCCTCGTGTTAATTGGAGCAGTGCCCGGCTCCAGGTTGATGGCATGATCATACTGCCTCTTGGGCGGGAGGGTTTTGGGTTCAGAGAACACATCCTCATATTCAGATAAGAGTTTCTGAATATTAGCTGGAACTGGTTGAGGTTCAGGTTTGTCCACTGTTTCCATGGTAACTAAAGCTGCAGTCCAGATATCATTAGACACTTCCATTCGGTGCAGTTCATAAGCTTCGAGCTATGAGATTGGAGGTAAGTCAGTGGTGCGCACTCCTTGTAAGTGTACGCGCTTGCCCTTAGTTTCAAACTCGATGGTCTTGTGTTGCCAGTGACAGTTCATGGGGCTGTGAGCTGATAACCAATCGATGCCCAACACTCCATCATATGCATCCAGTGGAAGGACTCGTAGATCCGTGTGAAATGTATGTCCAGGCACTTCCCACGCTAACCCACGCACGATTTGAGTGCACCGGAGTCATTGCCCATTGGCCACTCGAACTGAAACTGGGGGCAGTTGCTCTGTCTGAACTGCCAGTTGAGAGAGAAAAGCTTTGCTAATGAAACTGTGCGTGCTCCCAGAATCAACCAAGAGCAACATGATTTGGTCGCCAACTTGAGCGCGGAGACGAATTGTGGATGGTGTTTCCTCCCCAGAGAGCGCTTGCTGGGATACCGAGCAGCATTCTGGTTCTTGCATTGCCGACGCATCAAGCAATTGCAGGGCATGGACTGTGTCATCAGAAAGGATCTCCCCAAAGTCGTCGGCCTCAATCATCAGGATCTGGCCGGTGCGTTTGCACTGATGCTCTCTGGAGTACTTGTCCCCGCAGCAAAAACAGAGGCTGTTCGCTCTTCTGAACTCGCGCAGCTGGCGCTCCCGTGCATAGTCATCGCCCCCTTGCCGTGGTGCGGGTGCAGTGCAGGCTGGAACAGCGGCCGTTGGTGATGCATGTGGTGGTGGTCGCCTCACTAGTGTGATGCGCGGACGCGCTGTGCGCTGCTTCTCCAGTTCTTCCTGAATACGGGCAAACACTGCGACACGAGTGATGCTGGTGGGTGCTTGCAATCGAATGCCGAGGCACAACTCATCCTTGAGACCGATCAGGAACTATGAGATGAAGAATTTGGAGCTCAAGATCTGATCCAGAGCTAGCAAATGGTACATGGCTGTTTCGAATTGCTGGCGATACTCCTGAACACTGCCTGTCTGCCTTAACTGAATGAAGTTGTGCATCTGAACCTCGAATTACTCAAGACCAAATTCCTCTTGCACTGCAGCTCTGAATTGTTGCCAATTGACCCCGGGATGCGTCTGTCGATAGGCCTGGAGCCACATTGCGGCCAGGCCGTCCATGTACAACGCCGCGGTGGTGAGCCAGCTGTGTTGTGGCACGCGGTACATCTCGAAGTAGGTGGTGCAACGTTCCAGCCAGATGCACGGAGCGTCGCCATTGAACCGCGGAAAATCATGTTTGGGCGGCTTGATGTAGTGGTCGTCGTGGCGGTCGAGCTCCGACGACGATGATGACCGCACGGTGAGCAGCGGTGGGCCATGGTGGACGAGGCGGGTGAACGGAAGCTAGGCTGCGCCATCCGTGTAGAGGGGCAGCGGCGGAGGACGATTTGGTGGTGGTGGTGGCGGAGGTGGTGGAGGGTGCGCGGAGGAGTCTGTGGTGGCCGTGACGCCCGATGGAGATGCACCTCTGGAGACGGTCGCCGCAGGATCGACGGTCGGTGCAGCCTTGCGGGCCTCGTCCACGTCGGCTTGCGTGAGGTTGATTTGCTTGGAGAGGAGCTTGATCTCGGCGGAGACCTCGTCGTTGTAGGCGATCTGCGCCTGGTGGCGCTCGTCGGCGGTCTTCTGATTTGTGTCGAAGCGGCGGATGACAGACTCGAGCAAGCTCTGCAACTTGTCCGTGGTCTCTGACATGCGCCGAGCACGCGGTGGGTCTGCGTCGAGGGCTTGGATGGTGGTGCCGTGGTTTCGCTAGATCAGATCGAACCTCTGGCAGGATTTTGTGCAAGCTCACCGGGGCAACACACACCTGACCCGGTGGATGTTACCGATCGATCGTGAGCCAACGGCGGTGGGGGGGGGGGGATTTTGGGCTCTGAATACCAGATTGTCATGCCCCGATCTAGAGGATTTGGGAGTAGAGGAGAAGGGAAGCGGGCTGAGGAAGAACGAGAGAGTTAGGTGAGAGCGAGAGATGATACGAGGGGAAAGTAGTTCATTCACTTTTTCGATGTCGTCTTTGTCCAGTCGTTCCGTGACAAATAGGCCATAGCTGGCTTCACACTCACGCCAACACTTGGCATAACGCACACGCATACACTTGGCCATTGGCGTACCCAGCGTGTGTGCAAGGTGTGCCATGGCAGACCCAGAAAATTTCGATTTTTTTTACCATATGATATTTAGGCCCAAATCAACATCAGCCCAGCACGGCAGCGCCCCAGCCCATCTACTCCCGAGTGACCCAGCGATATAGTCATCGCTCGTCGGCCAGGCAGAGCGCAGCCGCTGCCCGCTGAAAGACCTAATCCAGCCCCCTGCCCCTCATCCCCATCCGCCATCCCCATCCGGCCATCTCGCCGGGGTCGTCCGCCGCTCCTTGCCTCCTTCCACTGAGAAGAGTCGCCGCTCTGCTCCCCTTCGAGCGCTGCCTTGCCTGGCTGGTGGATCTCTAGCCACCACGAGCCGCCGCCCGCCGGTCGCCGGACGTCCGAACTCCGAAGCAAGGCAACAAGCACGCGGCGCCACCGGCCGGAGCTCCGTAGCCCGGAGCAGATGAGGAGCTACTACCCAAGCTCCTGAATGGCTCAATCCCCGCTGAATCCCTAGTTCCCGACGCCCTTTGGCCTTTGGGTGAGCTTCTGTCAATAGTACACTGTATATCCATCCAGTTAAGTTGTGCTTGTACTAAGCTTTGCCTAGCTGTCTCTAATAGTTGTGCTTTTTGTTGTAATTGTAGAACCAAAGATGAAGAGGAATGGTGACATTCAATCCTTTTTTCAGAATTATGAGGCTGCTAAAAGAAGGAAGGTTGCAGCTGAAGAGCAACATGAAGATATAGTGTCAAATATTGAAGATGAAGCTGTCCATTCTCCACCTCCAGTCCATTCTGCAGAGATTGAATTTGATATTGAAGATGAAGCAGTCCATTCTGATGCAGAGATTGAAAGTCATAGTGAAGATGAAGCAGTCCATTCTCCGTGTGCAAGACCATATAATATTCAAAGGCTTCCTCCTGATCCAGGGGAGAGGATTCCTATTTCAGAGTATGATGTCGATGATCAAGATGAAGTTCGGAGACGATACATTGCAAAGCAAGCAATCCAACCATATGCACACAACTTTCAAGTCAGGAAAATCTATGGTAAAAATCGACACTTCAACTCTGTTTGGTTTGAGACTTACAAATGGTTAGAATATAGTGTCAAATATGAGGCAGCATTTTGCTTTGTGTGTTATTTGTTCAAAGGAAAATCGAATGGGGGGCCTAGGGGTGATGCCTTTGTTAATGGTGGTTGGAAAAATTGGTATAAACCCGATGCATTGGTCAAACATGTTGGTGGTATTAATAGCATTCACAACAAAGCTCAAGAGAAGTACAATTTATTTGTGGCACCCCAACCATCAATTGATAACATTATGGTGAGGGTGGATAAAGAGGATTTGCGTATGTACAAGGCTAGGCTGACTTATTCACTTAGATGCTTGAGGTTTCTTTTGAACAAAGGATTAGCATTTCGTGGACATGATGAGAGTGAAGATTCTAGCAATAGGGGGAACTTTCTTGAACTTCTTAAATGGCTTTCAGAAAATGATGAAGAAGTTAATAAACTTGTTCTGAACAATGCTCCTAGGAATTGCATCTTGACTAGTCCAAAGATACAAAATCAAATAATTGAATGTTGTGCGGCGCAAACAACTAAAAGAATTATTGAAGATATTGGTGACGACCACTATGCAATCCTAGCTGATGAGTCTAGTGATGCATCTCATAAATAACAACTTGCTCTCTGCATACGATTTGTTGACAAATCGGGAAGAGGATGTGAGAGGTTCCTTGGAGTTGTTCATGTTGCCAATACAACTTCATTGTCACTTAAGGATGCAATTCAAACTTTGCTTAAAGATCATCATTTGACTCCTAGTCAAATACGTGGGCAAGGATATGATGGGGCTAGCAACATGAAAGGGGAGATTAAAGGGTTGAAAACATTGATCATGAAAGAGTCACCCTCTGCCTATTACATCCATTGTTTTGCACATCAACTTCTGTTGGTTCTTATAGCTGTGGCAAAGGACAATGAACCATGTTTGTGGTTCTTTGATCATGTTTCTTACTTGCTCAATATTGTTGGAGTTTCTTGTAAGCGCCATGACATGCTTCGAGATGTTAGAGCTCAAAAGGTGTTGGAAGCACTTGAAATGGGTGAGATCGAAAGTGGAAGTGGGCTAAATCAAGAGATGGGACTATCTAGACCCGGCGACACTCGTTGGGGTTCTCATTTTAAAACCATTATGCACATTGTTAGCATGTATTCCACAATCCTTGAAGTACTTGATGCTATTGGAAAGATCCTTCACAAAAAAGTGAGTGGACAAGAATACGTGGAGTTGCTCAAGCCTTTGAATCATTTGACTTTGTTTTCAATCTTCACTTGATGCTTGTTATTCTTGTCTATACAAATGAGTTATCCAAATCTTTGCAAAAGAGGGATCAAGATATTGTCAATGCAATGACACTTGTTAGTTTGGCAAAGAGTAGAATGCAACACATGAGGTTTCATGGTTGGGAAGAATTTCTTGCAAAGCTAACCTTATTTTGCAAAAAACATGACATTCAAGTTCCTTTGTCGGAGGATATTTATGAGCCTAATCGAAGATCACGTCGGTATTATGAAGTACAAACAAATGATGATCGTTATAGAAGAGAAGTATATCTTGGTGTCATTGATCAAACCATTCAAGAGCTTGACAATCGGTTTGATGAGGTTAATACGGAGTTGCTTATTTGCATGTCGGCTTTGAATCCCCTCAATTCATTTGCTTCTTATGATGCACTCAAGGTAATGAGACTTGCTGAATTCTATCCCATGGACATTTCAAGCACAGATTTGATAAGGCTTGAATTTCAACTTACTAATTTTATTGATGATATGAGACAAGATGATAGGTTTAGAAATGCAAGTAATATTGGTGAGCTCTCTATTATGCTTGTTGCAACAAAGAAGCATGTTCTTTATGATTTGGTCTACTTACTCATCAAATTGATATTGATTTTACCAGTGGCAACGACGAGTGTTGAAAGAGTATTTTCAGCAATGAATCTAGTGAAAAATAAGTTGAGGACTACTATGAGTGACGATCACTTGAATGATTGCTTGGTGACATTTATTGAACGAGATGTGTTCATGGAACTAAGCGAAGATGACATAGTTGATACTTTCATGGCAATGCAAAAACATAGAGTTACCTAGTGATGTAATTTTCTACTTGTGCTTATTTCATGTAAGACTACTCGTATTATAACTGAGCACATTTGAGATATATTTTTTGAACTAAATTGTTGTGAGATACTCATGTTATTACTTTGCCATATTTTGTCTGACACATGGATTTGGTGGGAAAAAAATTTAGAGTGTGCACACCCTTCATTTTTTTCCTGGGTACGCCACTGCACTTGGCCGCTGGACCCCATGGTGACCTGGCCGTTGCAAGTGGCTAGCTGCACTTGCATTGGTTAGTCCGCTGCAGGCTGATCTGCAGGTGTGACACCGGCGAGGTAAAGCAGCAGAAGGAAACGACTAGTGCCTCTGGTGATGGCGGTTGGGAGTTGAGACCACGGCTATCGGCCAAGCAGGCAACGGCGGTGAAGGCAGAGCATCGCGGCACGGCAGAGCCAGCAGGAGGCCAGCACGGGCGGCCCATAGGAGCGGCAGCAGGAACCGATTAATGTGCGGGCGGCTCGGGTTAAGGCCACCTGACAGCCGGCTCGACTGAAGCAGAGGTTGGATTAGTTAGCAGTGGCCGGCCGGTTCGTGGAAACTCCCAGTAAGATGGCTCAACGCAGAGATAAGACTGGTGCTCTGGAAATGAGCGGCGAGATGGCAGAGCAAACTCGGAGACGACCGCGGGGAGGTCATTCGCGGCTCAACATGGACCAAAGGTAAAATGAGGCCGCGGCGGGCGAATCTGCTCGAGGGTGACTCAAAGCAGTGTGAGGCACGGCGGAGCTCGGCCGTTTTTATGCGAGGGCTCGGTGAGGCGACTTTAAAAATCCGAGTTCTGCTGAGGTGGCACGAGTCCGGCTCGAGGATGATGTGGCGGCTCGAAACCAAGGTGACTCTACGACGAGGCGATCTGGGGAGGACTCGGACAAGGCGAGTCGTGGCGTCGAAGATGAAATCCTCTCTGGGTCGTTGTCGCCCCGTGATACTTCTGGCGTTTTCTTGATCGTAGCAGAAACAGTGATCAATCTAGCAAAAGAATCCGAGGGGGCAATTGATGATTTGCTCAAGTAGATGTTGTCTGCCTGCATGTCGGCGGCTGCAGCGGATATTGACATCTTCGGTTTCGACGGATCCCCGAGCTATGTTCATCTTCAACATTTCAAGGCAACATCACACAGTCGTTGGCACGTGAAGCTAAAAATCCCACATCAGTTTTTCATTGTCTGAACCTCAGCTTGCTGTGTGAAAGAAAACAAAGTTACTCTCAGAATTGGGAATCTCTTCTTTTTTTTAGGGATATATTTGGGAATGTCTGCTGGTCCTTTTGTTTTTAGCAAGTGAGCCTCTGTTTTTTAGGAGAAAATCTCGGCAAGCCTAGGGCACTAATTTTTTATTGAGCGACGTCTAAGACACTAATTAGTTTTTTTCTTTGGCCAGTGATAGGTATCGGCGCGCCGGCCGAAACAGTTCGGCCGGTCGCGCCCAAGCCGTCCGATCCGCAAGCTCGAGCCCTCAGATCTCTTCCTCGCGTCCCCTCTCCCTACGTTGACTTCTTCTTCTTCTTCTTCTTCTTCTTCTTCTTCTTCACCACGCCTCCACCCCAGCCGCTCCTGCCGCCAGCGACTAGCCCCCTCACCTGGACCTCTCCCCCTAGTGCCACGCTGCTGGATGCTCTCTTCGTCCCCGTCGCCGCCGGTCGCCGTCCCCGTCGCCGTCGCAACATCCGTACTCACCCCCCGGTCTAGTAGAAAGCCCGTCGCCCCTCATAGCAAAAAAATGGCGCCGTCTTTAAGCACACCGCACCCCCTGTCATTGCAGCACCTAGCAGCCGCCATCGTCGCTACACTGTCGTGTCGCCGACGCAGCTCTCCATGTCGTCGCTCGCTGCCATTGGCAAGTCAGGTGGAAGCTTTTTATCTCATCGGTTGAAGATTTTTCTATGCATGTTGAAGCTTTTCTCGCGGATTGAAGCTTTCCACCATGCCAATTGAAGCTTTTTTCACCTAAGCTTGAAGCTTTTTTCACAAAGGGTTGCAGCTTTTTACTCCGCGGTTGCAGGAAAAACATAGAGAGATGCCATGGCCGTCGTCGAGGAGGATTTCTCAATCTCTGGTTGAAGCTTTTTCATCTACGGGTTGAGGCTTTTTGTCAAACGGTTGTAACTTTTCCTGTATTTCGTTGTCTGGTTGAAGCCTTTTTATCTACTAGATGTAGCTTTTTGTGTCCATGGTTGTAGCACGGAAAAACGTCGTTTGCAACTCTCCTAGTACCGTGGTTGCTACTCCTCCCCGTGGCCATGGTTGTAGCACAGGCACCTCGGTGCTCCCCGCGTTTGGCCTGTCGTCGGTTGCAGCAAAAAGGGAAGAGAGGAGGAGGAAAGTGAAGAGAGGGAAAAGGAAGAAGGAAGAAAAGGAAGCAAAAAAGTTATGCTGGTTCCAGCACCGTCGTCTGCTCGCTGTGTGTGCAGCCATCGTCGTGGTCATCCGTGGAGGTCATCGGCATGGTGAGGTCCCAACACCTTCCCAGGGAGCCCCTATTGCACCAAAAAGCGGACAAGGGTAGCTGATGGTGTCGCGAGGGGACGACAGCTTAGGAGAATGCCGGCGAGGCGGGATCTGCAAGGTGGGAAGAGAGAGAAGACATAGAAGAAACGACTGAGCAGTTAGAGAGAAAGCCAGAAGGGGATAAGGCCGTGTGATTGGGCCCCACCACCCCACGGGTCGCGACTTGACTTCCTGCAGCGTGCGCCACTACAAAGAAAGACACATCCGTGACATTTTGGGCCGAACGAAAAAAAATTCTGTCATACATATGACACTTATATGACGATAATTGTGACAAAACCCGGTATCATCATAGATGTGGTGGGATCCTACTTCTATGACAAAAAATCATGATAGAAAATGGGCTTTTCGTCCTGGGCGGGCCGGAGACGCAGCTGCATGACATTCTTTGGGCCGTCCATTACGGAAAAAACCATGATAGAAGCGAGGGCGAGGAAAATTTTGGGGAGTTCCCGGTTACGGTGAGAGGTCGGGGGCCGAGCGATGCACATTTCTCTCGTACACGTACGCGCGTGTGTGCGAGGCGTTGGCTCTAACTGAACCCGAGCGAGGCTTTGGGCTCTAACTGAACCCGAGTGATTGCACTGCAGGCTACGTGTTACTGAACCCGAGCGATCGATCGATGGCTGTTAACTGAACCCGATCGAGCGATTCCTTCGCTACTGCTGCTGACTGAAGCCGATCGATTGGATGAACGGTGATCGTTGCGGGGGGGGGGGGGGGGATGAACAATGAGCGGTGGCGTTGCCTCTGGATGAACAGGACCCCGTGGTGTGGAGGGCTGGATGAGCAGTAGACGGTGGAGGGGTGCCTATGGACGGGTGGTTGAACAGGACCCCGTGGTGTGGAGGGCTGGATGAACATTAGATGATGGAGGGGTGGTTGAATAGTAGCCGGTGGAGTAGCGCGCGGTGGAGGTTGGATGAACAGGAGCCCGTGGAGGCTGGAGGAGGTCGACGGTAGCCCGTGGAGGCTAGAGGAGGTTGATGGTGGAGATGAACAGTAACCCGTGGAGTCCCGTTTTGCGGTACGCCACACCCCTCCCGTTGAACAGGACCCCCGTTTCGATCGTAGGAGGTCCGTTTCGTCCATTTTGCGGTACTCCACACCCCTCCCGATCAACAGGACCCCCGTTTCGACCGTAGGAGGTCCGTTTCGTCCGTTTTGCGGTACGCCACACCCCTCCCGATCAACAGGACCCCCGTTTCGATCGTAGGAGGCCAGTTTCCTCCGTTTTGTGGTACGCCACACCCTCCCGATCAACAGGACCCCCGTTTCGACCATAGAAGGTCCGTTTCCTCCGCTCTGCGGTACACCAGGCCTCGTTTCCATCGCCTGTTCCATCCAAGCCCTCCCGATGAACACAACCACGCATTCCATTCCGACCCAGCCGGTTGGCTCCCACGGATTCCGTTGCCTCCCGATGAACACGACGCATTTCGTTGCCTCCCGATGAACACGACGCATTCCGTTGCCTTCCCATGAACACGACGCATTTCGTTGCCTCCCCATGAACACGACGCATTCCGTTGCCTCCCCATGAACACGACGACGACGATGTTTCTCCGTTCTAACCCAGCCATGTACACGAGCCCTGGCCGTACGTATGCGCGAGTAGGTGTTCGAGACCCTGCCCGTATGTACACATACGTGGCCGTATTTTCTTTCTTGCATCCTGGCCGTTGTACGTACGTGTACATGCTACGTGCGCGCCTCTACTACGACACGTGCGCGCCTCTACATCGACCAGTATGTACGTTCACGTTCGCGACCAGAATGACAACGCTACGTACGCTTCAACCAAGTGGGTCCCGACTGTCAGGCACTTCCTTGCCTGTGAAGATGTAGCTGCTGGGTCCCAGCAGTTAGGGGGGCGAATCTTTTTTTTGCCCAGACGCACTTCCTTGCGTGCGAAGGTGTAGCTGCTGGGTCCCAGCAGTCAGGGGGGCGAATCGTTTTTTTGCCCGGACGCACTTCCTTACGTGCGAAGGTGTAGCTGGTGGGTCCCAGCAGTCGGGGGGCGAACCATTTTTTTCGGATGCACTTGCGTGCGAAGATGTAGCTGGTGGGTTCCAGCAGTCAGGGGGCGAATTGGTTTTTTTTCGGACGCACTTCCTTGCGTGCGAAGATGTAGCTCGTGGGTCCCAGCAGTCAGGGGGCGAATCATTTTTTCGCTAAGTATGGTGGCCCGTCCGGTGGGTCCCCGCTGCCAGGTGGAGGAATAATTATTTTGCGTGTAATAAGGAGGCACTTCATTGCGGCTGTCGTGGACCCAGCTGTCAGCCTCTCCACATACAGTCCACGTCCAATGGAAGTCGTTCCTTAACCACGTTGACCACGCCGCGTCGAGAGCACCAGGGCGGTGGACGACGGCGAGGCCTAGGAAGGGGACAACGCGGAGCCCGGGAAGACGCGGCAGTGGATGCACACACGGAGAGGAGTACGAGGGTTCATTGGTTCGGCTGTGCTGTCGTCGCCGCAGAATAACAGGGGGTGTGGGTGAGTGGAGGGATGGCCTGGCCAGCGGTGGGAGTAGTAGGGGGCGGTGAGGCCTCCGCGGCAGCACAGCCGGCCACGGGAGGCAGGAGCAGGCTGCACGACCGGCGCTGCTTTGGGCAGCTGGAGCAAGAAGACCAGAGGTTGAAGAAGCACGACGTCCGTTGGATGGACATCGTACGGTCACTGCAGCTAGAATCGTTTATATTGACTAAGTTGACAAAGCCTTTGGTACGTCAACTTAGTAGGCCTATAGGTCAGCTTCCGAAATGGTGCGCCCCAGATGTCAGGGGGAGGAATCATTTTTTTGGGCGGGTGAAGCTAGAATATCCGAGATTGAAGAAGAAGAACGACATCCGTTGGATGGACATCCAACGGCCACTACTGCTAGAACCGTGTGTTGACTATAAGTTGACAAAGCCTTGCATACGCGTCAACTCTGTTTTTGGGGACGCGTCAACTTAGTAAGGCCAGAAGTGTGTGGGAGAGAACTTATAGCCCATTTGAGATTTGTAAGAATGTGTAGCCCATTTTTGAATTCTAATGGAATTTACTACAACCCATTTACAGTTTGTTAAAAGTACAACACATTTGAACCAACCGTTCAAAACAGAATTCAATAAAATTTCCCACATTTTGATGGGATCCGAAATATTTTTATCCCGAAATTTCTAGTGAGATTAAATACAATTTCAATATAAATTTGTATTACGTAAAAATCCAACGAAACATTGCGCTCGCAACAATTAATGAAATTAAAATTTTCAATATCCAAAAATAATATTTTATAAAGTAATCACATGTTTGGTGCATTTTTTTATAGTTACTGCCCAGTTTTTACAATTACATTCCATTTATTATTTCTTAAAGCCCATTTTCTTGTTAAGCCTAATGCATCCCTCCTAGGAAAGATTTGCAGCCCAGCGGGGCGGAGAATAACAACTTGACCTTGCTTGGGTATTCGTAAAAAAAAGTATAGCTGGGCTAGCCATTTTCATCTTGAAAAAAATTAATATCTGGGCTGGATATCTGGCCTGGGCTAGATGGGCCACAGCCCGCCCAGTTAATACCTTTAGCGATGTTTTCATTGTTGTTCATAGGAGAAAAATTAATATCTGGGCTAAACATCAAAAAACTCTGCAGTGATCACACCTCAAAAACACAAATACTGCTCGAGCTGCTTGGTCCCAGCTGTCGGCCGCTTCTTGTGCAATTCTCTCATTTATTGACTACTCCCTCCTTTCCGGTTTATAAGGCTCAATTCAAAAATCTCACCAACCAAGGTAGATGATGAGTGGTGGAATATTTTTTGTAGTTTGCAAAAGCAACCAATTAATGCTCTTGTTTTCCTCAAAAAATTATGTTTACGAATGCATTAATTGCAATGCATGCATGCATAAAGTGCATGCATTGGTCAGTTTTTTCTTAATACTTGCATGCAATGATTAATGCACCTTGAAGTCTGAACATGTGATGGGGAACAACCAAATTGAGTCTTATAAAATGGAAAAACTAAAATTTTGAGATAAGCTCTATAAACCGGAAAGGAGGGAGTACTACATAGGTTGACAATGGTGTGGTACCGTGACGTCAGGAAACCAGGAGGAAGCAAAATAAATTATAGTTATATATATATATATATATATTAAATAAGGAGGCACTTGCGTACGTGAGGCTATGGACCTGGTGGGTCCCCATTGTCATCCTCTCCAAGTAAAGTCATCTCCTCGCCAGCGCGCTTTCCGCCCAAAACAGTCAGCGCCGCCCGCCCCGCTTCCGGTGCAGGCGATTGCCCCGCCTTCAAACGACACAAGTGCCGTCTGTCCATCCATCTGCCGCCCACATTAATGATACTCGATTGCCGAGGCGGCTACTCCGGCGCCACACGTCCGTCCCTCCGCCCGCCCACCATTGCTATATAAACTACTGCGCCGGCCATAGCCGCAGTCATCCGCATCCGTTCCCTTTCTCCTGTCCACACCACTACTGCCCACCATGGCTTCCTCGCGCTCCAGCGCTCTTCGGGACGGGCGGATGATGGACCACAAGGAGATGGCAGCCATTGCTGCCGATCGGCTGGCTGGCTGGCAGCCGGAGGACGATGACGTCCCAATGGAGAACATGGTAGTCGACGATCCGGCGCCAACCCCCTCCTCTGTGCCATCCTCGCCAGCGCATTGCACCCTGACCATCGGCGAGGCCCGTGCCCAATATATGGATAGGGTGAGGAAGATGCGTGAGGAGCAGTTCCAGGAGGCGCAGGCCGACGCCACCTACAACCACCATCTCCTCCAGGAGCACCTGCAGATGGAGGAGCAGATCGCCGCGGAGCGGGCGGAGCAGGAGGCGCTGCTCGACTCATACCGGTCCGCCCGCAAGGGACACCTCGAGTGCTGGCGGTACCGCATGCAGGTAGCAAAGGCTGCGACCGCCTATAAAGAGGCTAGCAAAGAGGGAGATGAAGCGGGCGAGGCGCTGTTTGGCGAGACCGAGGACGAGGCAGAGGACAATGCCGGCTCCGAGGATTCCCCTCTCCGCTAGCGTCGAGGAGGCCCTGCTCCGCGAAGGCCCCGCGGCGCCAACAACGAGGCAGAGGATACCGCTGGCTCCACCGAGGCCCCGCCCCACCAACAACGAGGTAGAGGACATTGCCGGCTCAGCCGAGGCCCCACCCTGCCAGCAACATGGGGGAGGATTTCCACCGCTCCGCTAAGGCGCCACCTGCCGGCAACGAGACAGAGGACATCGCCGGCACCGCCGAGGCCCCGCCCCGCTGCCAACGAGGCCACGCCACACAAAAAATGAGGAATAGTAGAACACTGTAGGTCGTCGCCGCTCGGGTCCAAGTAAGGCCAGCACTGCTACCCTCCGGTTGAAGCCAAGCTAGGCGGGTTGACCATTGACGGCTGGTTAGCTTCTTGGCAGTGACGTGGAGTCGGAGAGCTGCGCTGGAGAAGAACGCTGCTTCTACTTAACTGCTGGTGCAGTTGGCTGACTGACACGTGGGCCCAACAGGCCACATGTCAGTTACGCAACTGCACCTGTAGTTAAGTCACTGAAGCTTCTGTTCGGCTCAGCGGCACACATGTGGGTAGCTTCGGTTAATTAATTATACCTCCAGCGCACCCCCTTTTAGTTGAAGATTGTATGAAATGTAATGAAATCCGGCATGTTTATATGAAATCCGACTGTGTATGAATGAATTTATTTCGAGTAGTTCGAATTCATGTATCACTGTCATTGGATGAACATGCAAAACAGTACGTACTAGCATTATTCCCAGGGTGATCACCTCGTCTGCAGCAGTTTCACATGTACTCCCTCTGGTCCTTTCTAGTCTGCATACGAGTTTTGTCTGTAGTCAAAGTATCTCTACTTTGACCAATCTTATACAAAAAAGTATGCACTTTGACATTGTGTGAAGTAAAAAGGAACATAAGGAGTACAAAGAGTTTGAGCAGCTTTTTAGCATTTCTGCACATTGCAATCAAACACACAGGCCTGGCAATTCATAGAGAACATTCAAAACAATCGATGATTATGCATCTCAGCGACTCACATGTCAGAGGCAATATTTACTTCACAACTAAAGAATAAAGAAAAAATTGATCAACGCTGCTAACAGCAAAGGGCGTCCCATTCAAAAAATATCAAATGCATGTCTTGCTAAAATCAATGAGCAAAATTTGACAAGGTTGTCCCATTCCAAAATATCAAATGCCTACGATTGTGGAATGGGCAGGGTTTGCCATCAGTTCGGACATTGACATGGTACCCCGTGCTAAATAAACTAGCTGCTCTTTTTGTGCAGTTCCACCAAAATCAACCAAATTCACGCGTAGCTTGTATGATTTCGCCCTTATATGTTGCAACGCCTTGAACTTATCGGCACCTCCTTTCTTGTGGTGGAAATGAATGATTCGATGTATTCATGAACATTTTGTGCAGTTCCCATTGAAATCAAGCTGAGCACCCCTGTTTGCACAAATACAAAAAAGTGATTAGTATAAAGCAAACTGTACTATGAATTGACAGTTTCAACAGGCACATACATGGTCCCTGTAGAGCACACTTTTAGAAAAATGGAACTCACCAGAAAGAATCCTAGAACAACATTGTACTCGCGCATCACAGCAAAAAGTGGAGATTTGTCAGTCCTTCTGAGCTGAAGTTAGTTTGGTCTTGTGGGGAGTAATGTAACCATCCTTCAACTGCTCCTTCTGATGAGAAGATAGATAGGGCTTCTTCATCCTGGCATAATCGGAACTAGTCACTTCACGTACTCCATATTCTTCTTCAGAGAAAGATGATCCTGTTGTGAAAACACAAGAGGACTACTAAATGCTAGCATCCTTGTTTGCTCGAAAAAAGGAAAGGAAATATTTAAAACAACACAGATGAAACACTTCTCAAGGACAATACCACATTTTCATGACAGTATCTAAACAGTAGCACAACACCAATAGAGATGACAAAGCTCAATCATATGGATGAAATCAGTGGGCGAGTACCAACCTTTGTTAGGAGGCTTACCGTGCAGAGCATACAGATGAAGCACTTCTCCGGAACCATCTGTTGCTATCTACGATGGTGGCCATGCTTACTATATTCTCCTCGATTAGTTTAATGTTTCCAACATCTTCTTGTGCAGTTCCACTAAAATAGATGGTATCTTCAAAGAAGATCCCTGTTTGCACAAGTAGAGTTAATTACATATTACATTAAGAGTGTAATCAAATCAGTGGCAAAACAATTGCTCATTCCAGCCATAGCAATAAATTAAGATGCAAAACTATATCATTACTTGTGTCATCACAGTTCCAGTGCTTCATTACAGCACCGGGAGTTGATTTTTGTTTTTCTTCCGCTTGTTCTTCCCCTTCATCACTTGGTTCAATAACAGATAAGCTTCGGCTTCAATGTAAGATTTGGCATGTCAATTAAGGAGCACAAGTATAGTACTAAACTTAATTTTCTGATGAAAGTGGCAAAATACAGGCCAGCAGTTGTGAAATATCCTTATCTTGCCTCAATGGGATATTACGGTGCACATACAGATTGGAAGTCTTGTCTTCATTTGTGTAGTTCACTAAAATCAAGCAACATTATCGTACAGGTAGCACAACATATGAAAGCACACTTCAGAATCATGTGAAAGAAGGCTAGTACTGACCTCTCATGATGCGGAATTTAAACAACTCACAAGAAGAAGATCTGAACCAAATTCGCCTTAACGGATATGAAGTAAGATCTCCTCTTGTGCAGTTCCACTAAGATCAAGCAATCAAGCAAAGTTGTCGGTGTGACATTTTGGTTGAACTGCACAAAACACTCTTAAAACAAAAGTGCTTTGTGCAGTGCAACAAAAGGTCACAATGGCAACGAGGTGAAGTTGATAACCCTGTTTACATAGAGGTGCAAAGGAAACAATTAGTGGTCAATAACGGTGGATGACACAGAAGCCAACAAAAAGAAGCATCTACCTTATCTAAATGGGAAAGAAAGCAAGACAGTAGCATTTCTCAAATAGTGGCATTGATTAATATTAACATAGATATTATATTAACAATAAAATTCGTTAAACATGTAATTTGCTTTTAACTGTGGCATTGCATCAATTTTCCAGCGGCATTATTAGAGGGTGTTTGTTTACAGGGACATTTTGGTGTAGGGACTAAAAAAACTCCGTGTCAGTCCCATCTAAACCAAATAGGAGGGAATTTTAGGGACTAAAAGTGGGCATTTGGGACTAAATAAAGAAGACCCCGAGGGAGTCTTTTTGGGACTTTTTCCAACAGTTGCCCCTGCCACGCATCGCACCTTGTCTCTATTAGTTCATTACTAGGGGTAACATGGTCTTTTAGCATGTCATTTAATAACCTCAAGTCCATGTTTTGTCCCTGGAACCAAACATGGCTTTGATGCAGCAGCCCCTATCCTGATAGCATCACCCGTAAGCTTAGGTGCCTTAGGTGCTGGTGCAGCAACCTCTTCTTCCTCTTCCTCTTCAGAATCTCTCATGATTGAGGATCTCCCAAGCACTCTAGCAGTGGTCTTTTTGATCCTCTCCTTCCTCTTCTTCCCTTCTGCAGCAGCCTCTTTGGGTTCAGGCTTTTTACGAATCTGAGTTGAGGCTCTGGCATCTGGCATAGGCTGCCTTCCTGCTGGCCTTTTGATTTTCATCCCTGGCTTTATGCTCTGTGCTGGGCCATATTCCTTCTTGAGCACAACTCTCTTGGAAGTTGCTTCCTCTTCTGCCACATAGTCCTCATCCTCTGAGTCTTAGGTTCTCTTCTTCCTTTGTCTGGTGGCAGCTTTTGGCAGGTTGCTAGGGGTGCTCCTGCTGCCTTCATCTGAAGAACTGGAGGGACTAGTGCCCTCACTCATGTGCACTTGCTGTTCTGACACATTCTGGCCGTCACTCTGATCTGACATGATGAACAAGCTGACTGCTGACCCTGTGAAGAGTTTATAGATGAGGTAGAGTGGATGAGCATCACAAAATGCAGAGATTTTCGCAAAAGAATGATTCAAAATCTTAGTTTTAGTTTCCCACAGAAATCAACTCGGATCTACCGATTTTTAAACTCGGTGATACCGAAGCAGTTTTGGAACCTAAACTAGTGAACTCGGTCAGACCGAGTCATAGTTCGGTGGCACCGAGACTGCTAGGGTTTCACAAAGTTCCAAAATCGGTCACACCGATTAGTAATTCTCGGTCAGACCGAGTTTCACTTGTGCAATGGCATGAGCCAAATCGGTGGGACCGAGTTTTTCAACTCGGTGGGTCCGAGATGGTTTCGGCGGAAACCTAACCCTAATATTTTAGAATCAATCCTATTCTACGAACGCATTGACTGGATAGGAGTGTTTCAATCATGGCTAGAAACAATAAGATCACAATGTGCTAGGAATCAGATTGGGGATAGCACAAAGATCGAGTCCATACCCTAGTTCGGCGAAGACTCGCTACGGCGGCAACGGCAGGGTTGAATTCCGTTGACGGTGATGCAGACCAGCGACTGGAGGCGGCTGGCGACGAGGAGACGATCCGGAGACAACGTTGGCAGAGCGAGCTATCGCGCGGGCGAAGGGGTTCGGAGAAATTTCCAAATTTTTGCCCGTGCCTATATATAGCCCGACCCTGTCGGTGTGACCGAGTGGAACAACTCGGTGGCACCGAGATGCAAAACTGTATACAGTTATTGCAACTCGGTGTGACCGAATGGTTCAAATCGGTTGCACCGCGATCGAAAATTCAGATCAACTTAATGATCTCGGTAGGACCGAAGTAGTATATCAGTCAGACCGAGAATCACAAAGAGGTTTTGGAAGTTTAAGTCTATGACGAATAGGGGACTCCGAGTGCTCCATACACAGAGTGGTTCGAATCTGACTTGATCAAATTTTGTGATGCAGCATGAATAGAGTTTGAGACGAGAAAAGCATAGATAGCTAGAGGAGGTTCTTAGGCATTCTTGTCCATCCACTTGGCAAAAGGAAATAAAACCAAACAATCAAAACAACAAGTGGATGTCCTCAAATGAGTAAAATATGCAACCAACATGCTCACACAATAAAATGGCAATTGAAATATGTGACAAAGCACGCACAACCAATTCTAGCATCTATCAAGCAATTGGCGATGACTAGGTCATCTATATATGAGTATATTGACTTAGGAGTCAAGTGAGAACACTTGATCGTAGGTCATACTCATCGTTTAAGCTCAAGTGGGGTTACCACTTTTACATAAAGCATTGTTGTGTTCACATCTTTAGAGTTGCTTTAGCTCAAGTCTTAGAGTAAAGCTCCCCCTAGATGTGATATCCCCCCTAAGAGGGATGAAATAACCTTGGGTTTTGTCGATGATGACTTCATGTAGATGTTGAAGATGTGGATGCTCAATGTTGATGTAGACCACTTGGAGCTATCCATTTGAGTGAATTGCACTTTCAATACCTACATGGGTTAGTCCCACAAGGAACAAAGAAGGATATCCATAGACATAGAGTGATGCACACACAAGATGATGTCCATGAAAACTTTTAGGTTACCTTGTCCCTTGTCTTACCAACAAGAGGGTTTGTGACTCCTTGAACTAGTGCAAGATGTGGAAGTTGATTGCACTTGTTCTTGCCAAAATGATAAGAGTGAAGTATGTTGGCAGAGTCACCCTCAAGAACTCTCTAGTTCTTCTTCTTTTGGATCCACACCATCTTGATGGGAATCCTTGGAGTTGTAGTCGTACTTGATGAAGTGGAACTTGAAGTGGTCTTGGGAATCCACTTGACTAAGGTCTTAGGAGCTTCTTCAAATGCATCAATTTCCCCTTGAAGCTTGTCCTTGCCTTTTTGCTTGTAGTCTTGTGGTGGAAGATCATCTTGAGCTTGTGTCCCCTTGAAGGAAGTATCATTTCTCTTGTTGAGGAACAAACTTTGTCTTGGGGTATTGATCTTCTTCCCACTCAACTCCATTGGCATTGAACTTTCGTTCAAAACCAACACCTTGATTCTTCCGGTGCCTTCCTTGCTTGGGCACAATTTCCTCGAATTGCTTACTCCCGGCAAGGCTTTTGTACACTCCTTTCTCTAGAATTCCCTTCAATAAGCTATTTTCTTCCTCAAGTGTAACTTGGCTAAGAGAATCATTAGTGGAATCAAGAGAACTACTAGAAGCAACAATATTGGATTTGGCATGATCATTGTTAGTACTAGAGGAAGAATCTTTCTTGTTCTTGTTACTAGACTTGACTTGAGGCATGTAAGTGGATAAGAGTAAACGCTTGGCAATGTAAGAAGAACTTTTCTTGCGGAGATCATCATTGATTGCCTTTAAAAACTCATGCTCTTGCTCAAGATTGAGCTTTTCAAAGCGTAACTTCTCATGAGCTCTTAAAAGTTCTCGATGATCTTCGAAGATAGTTTCATGAGCTAACTTAAGAGTGTTTAGTTCTTTAGTTAGAGCCTCAATCTTCTCCTTATCATTGTCATTCATTTTATCTTGATTAGCATGATTAATTGACGTTTCATCATAGTATTCATCACTAGAGTTGTTAACAAGTAAATCATCATCACCTAACAAGTCATCTTCATCACTATTAAAATCAACATACTTGGGGTGTGTTACCTTAGGACCTTTGGCCATGAAGCATCTTCCAATTCCTTCATTTGGTGAGTCAAATATATCATAGGAGTTGGTTGACACAAGTGCTAGACCGGCAACACCTTCATCTTGAGTATATTCAGAATCGAAGTGATAACTTCTCTCGGAGTGGTTGTCGGAGTCGGAGCCGGATACCCATTCACCAACATGAGCTTGATGTCTTCGTTTTTTGTAGCTCCTTGATGATTTTTCCTTCCTTTCCGAATCCTTGCTTCTCCGTGAGTATCTTCGTTCATAACGATCATCTCTACTCCTTCTCTCTCTTGGTGGTGATTCTTCTCTTTTGCTTCTTCTTTTTGGAGAGTCTTCTCTTCTCTTGTAGGGAGCCGTACACTCATTGGAATAGTGTCCGGGTCTTCCACAATTATAGCAGTTTCGCTCTCGACTAGAAGATCTTTTGTCATTGTAGGACCTTGACTTGGAGCTTCTATCTTTGCTTCTACTCTTGTAGAACTTGTTGAATTTTTTCACCATTAAGCTCAATTCTTCATTGAAGTTTTGCTTCTCACTTGATGATGTAGGGGATTCACATGAGGCTTTGTAGGCACCACTTGATTTGTTGTGAAGTTCCTCTTTATCCTTAAGTGACATCTCATGAGCAACAATTCTTCCAATTACCTCCGTTGGCTTGAGATCTTTGTAATTGGGCATCATTTGGATCAATGTGCACACGATATCATATTTTCCATCCAAGGCTCTTAGAATCTTCTTGATGATGAATCTATCGGTCATCTCTTCACTTCCTAAGCCGGCAATCTCATTTGTGATGAGAGCAAGCCTAGAGTACATTTCAGCGACACCTTCACCATCCTTCATTTTGAACATGTCAAGTTGACTTTGAAGCACATCCAATTTGGATTCCTTGACGGAGTCGGTACCTTCGTGCATATCAATCAAAGTGTCCCAAATTTCCTTTGTATTCTCAAGACGGCTGATTTTGTTGAATTCTTTGGGGCACAATCCGTTGAAGAGAATATCACAAGCTTGAGCATTGTATTGCAACATCTTCAATTCATCCGCGGTAGCTTTATGGTTTGGTTCTCTCCCATCAAAGAAGTCACCTTGCAAACCAACACACACAATAGCCCAAAAGGCGGGGTTATGTCCAAGAATATGCATTTTCATTTTATGCTTCCAACTAGCAAAATTAGTACCATCAAAGTAAGGACCTCTACGGTGATAATTTCCCTCGCTAGATGCCATACTCTCCTAGGTTGTGAAACCAAGGCTATGACCAACAAAAGCTATGGAAATCAAAGCAAATGGAGACCAAAGCTCTGATACCACTTGTAGGATCGAAAGTATGTCTAGAGGGGGGGGGGTGATTAGACTACTTGACCAAATAAAAACTTAACCTTTTCCCAATTTTAGTTCTTGGCAGATTTTAGCTATTTTAGGACAAGTCAAGCAATCATCACACAATTCAAGCAAGCATGCAAAGAGTATATTGGCAGCGGAAAGTAAAGCATGCAACTTGCAAGAATGTAAAGGGAAGGGTTTGGAGAATTCAAACGCAATTGGAGACACGGATGTTTTTCCCGTGGTTCGGATAGGTGGTGCTATCCTACATCCACGTTGATGGAGACTTCAACCCACGAAGGGTAACGGTTGCGCGAGTCCACGGAGGGCTCCACCCACGAAGGGTCCACAAAGAAGCAACCTTGTCTATCCCACCATGGCCATCGCCCACGAAGGACTTGCCTCACTAGCGGTAGATCTTCACGAAGTAGGCGATCTCCTTGCCCTTACAAACTCCTTGGTTCAATCCACAATCTTGTCGGAGGCTCCCAAGTGACACCTAGCCAATCTAGGAGACACCACTCTCCAAGAATGTCGGGGGTGCTGATCCCCACGGACACCTATGGGACCACGGCGGACCGGGCCCCTTTCGGTTCAGCAGGGGGCGGAGAGAGCACGAAGAGCAGATCGAGGCGAGCGCATGAGCAACGCGATCAGTTTACCCAGGTTCGGGCCGCACGGATGCGTAAAACCCTACTCCTGCTTTGTGTTTGTATTGATTTCTTGCTCGGGAGCGCGGTGTGCTACAGTGCACAGCGACAGCTAACGAGACCGAGCGTTAGAGTGTTCTGTTGGCCGACCCCCTCTACGTTGCGCATGGGCCTCCTTTTATACGCTAAAGGGGTCACCGACGAGTGGCAACATAGAGAAGGGAAAAAATGGAAAAGGCACTGCGGTTGGCACCGCCGCCTACAACAGTGTTATCATACCTAACTCTGACGGCAGGGGACAAAGGCATTAAATGCCTGTCTGCGTCGCCTAGACAGTGCAGAAAGGGACCGCTAGGGACGCCACTGCTTGCCACGATGGTGATCTTGTCAGCGCCACCTGTCACCGTGTACCTCTAGCTACACAGCTTTCCGCCACGTACGCCTGGGAGGGTCCCAGAGCGACACGTTGGTGGATGCGCTGGAGCGCAGGTACAGAGTGGAAGCTTGCCGCAGCAAGAGCCTTGCCGCGTTTGTTGTCTTGTCGCGTCCAGGAGCTTGTCGCTCACCGAGCCTTGGTTGGCCTTCCCGGCAAGCTCCTCTTGCCGGGGTCTTGTCTCCTTCCCGGCAAGCTCTTCTTGCCGGGGCCTTGAATACTTTGTTCTTGAATGGCTCCAAGGGAACCAGGGAGGATCTTGGCGGTTGCCTGGCAAGCCTTGCCGCGGGACGCTGCGACTGCCCGTGCACAAGTTCGGGATACTAAGGTACCCCTACTTTAGTACACCGACAGGAGCCCCCGGGCCTGGGCCATACACGGTGCCGAGCGCTGTTGGGCCAGGCCCAAAACAGGGCACGGGCACGCGCGGCCTAGGTTATGCCGTGTCTCACTCCGCATCCACCGCGCCCTTCCCGAGCGGCACGCGTCGAACGCGGCGTCGTGGGAGAGATCGTGGGCAGTTTCTTTATTAGAAAAGGCGGAACGTCCGCCACCTCCCCCTTTATAAGCAAGGGGAAGCAGGGGTAGTGCGCCCACTCGCCCCCCTTGCCATTCCAATCTCAAAAGCCTCCACCCCGCCTTCGTCTTCTCAAAGCAGCAAGAGAGTAGCGCCCTGCCCCCTCCATTGCCACCGGCACCGTCAACGCCGTCGACCTCCCCGCCATGGCTCCGAAAGCCGACAAGGGGAAGGCCGTGAAGTCGACCGAGGCGCAGCGGCTCACAGCGCTGCGGAAGGAGCGGCCCATCTTCCCCCCAAGCTTGACGCGAAGGAGTTGAGGGAGTACTACTACCTTTTCTGGTCGACGGAGACGCGAGCACACCCGAGCACCAAGGTACTCTCGGCGTCTACCCACAAAATGGCTCCGCAAGGATATCCCTTCTTTGCTGTGTTCTTCTACTGTGGGCTCTGCCCGCCCTTCTCAGAGTTCTTTTGCGACATCATGAATACCTATGGTCTCTGCCTCCTTGACTTCACCCCCAATGCCGTCCTCACCATGGCAGTTTTTGCAGATCTTTGCGAAAACTTTGTCAGAGTCCACCCCAATGTAGCTCTCTTCCGCCATTTCTTCATGCCCCGAGTAGAGAGAGGAGAGCCTCTGTCCGGCGGAATTGCTTAGATCTCAAGGTCCGGCAAGGATTCATATTTGGAGGGAGAGTTCCGCAGCAAGTGGGAGGAGTGGAGGGCAGATTGGTGTTGGATAGTTGAGGAGAACCCGCAGCCATTCACCGCCCGGCGCCAAGTAGCAGCAGCACGCGGCAGCGACTGGAGCGACGTGGCTCCGGAAGACAGCAGGCTGAGGATTGCCGTCACCAGGATCCAGCGCCTCAGGCTTGCCGGACTCACTGTAGGTGCCGTTGGCACAGATTTCCTTCGCCGCCGCATCGCTCCCCTGCAGGAACGGAGGAGGCCTGCCTGGGAGTTTAAGAACGCGGCAGATATCATGAGGCTGCGCCCGGGGCTCAACTACAATTTCACTGTCTTGGAGCTCAACGCAATGCTGCAGGAACTCTTCAAGTACGATCCTGACCACCCAGAAGTCTTTAGGTTGCCGCAGGGCGTCGTCCTGTTGTGCAACAACTCTGCGCTCGACCGCATCAGGGCAATGATGCTGCTGTGTGACTCGCACGGAATCATGCCAACTTGGCAGGAGCCTGAAGATGACGTTGTGCAGCAGTTCTTCGACAACTTGGTGGAGGTTCCGATCCGCCCCGACGAGAAGGATGGCCTTACTCGCGACACCACCGAGGCGGAGTTGAAGCGCATTGCCACCTGGCTGGAAGAGGCAGCCGCAGCCGCAGCGGCAGGCGAGTTCGGGTTCACCTTGGAGGAGGCAACGACAGCAGAGGCGGCAAATCGTGCCGAATGAGAAGAGCTTGCCCGGCAAGAGGAGCCTGCCGACAAGAAAGATCTTGCCACGCAAGGGGAGACTGCCGGCAAGAAAGAACTTGCCGGGTGTGACGCCGAGCCGAGCAAGCCCGCCGAGGAGACGAGCGGCTCATTGGATATCAACTCCTCCTCCTCGTCATCTTCAGACAGCACACCGCAAGCTGAGCCTCCTTCTCCACCAAGAAGGCGTCTTCGCAAGGTCGGGGACGTGGTGAGGCGGCAGGGGAGCCGACAGTCGCCGCGCCGCGCGACACCCTCCACCGCGGCAAGCACTGTCGCCGCGGGAGCGCCTCACGCTGCTGCAGCAACTGGAGCGGGGTCTTCCTGGACCACCGCTTCTGCTCCTGCCAAGCGACCAAGGGAACCCACTCCTCCACCTTCCCGCGCCGGACGCGAGCCAGGCTTTGACTTCTCCGCGTTCAGCTCCGGCGAGGAAGAAGAAGAAGAGTAAGTTTTCCTTGTTTTACTTGCAGTCGACCAATCCTTGTTGTTTTTGTCTTGTCTTGTATCTCACTTGCTTTTCTCTGAATCTGTTCCTTTTCAGGACTCTGGCTCAGAGGGCAGCAAAGAGGGCCAAGGCGCCGGTGATCGTCATCAAGGACGAACCCACCGCGTCGGCAGGGGACGCGCCCGAGACGACCTTGCCAGACCCGGCGGCTGATCTCCAGAGCAGCCCCCAGCGTAAGTATCTTGTCTACTTCCCGCTGTTGGGCGCGCATGAAGAGTCTTGCTTTGCTGATATCTGTTTGCTGATTTGTGCAGGAGCAGAGCAGCCCCACCAGGAGAGCCCGGAGGCCGCCCCTGAAGCGCCAAGGGAGAGTCCTTCGTCAAGGGAGAGGTCCTCGGCAAGGGAGAGCTCTCCGGTAAGGGAGGAGGCTCCGGCAAGGGAGGAGCCCCCGGCAAGGGAGGGGTCTCCGGCAAGGGACAGCACCAGCGGCCCCCCGACGACAGAGACCACGACCGCAGAGCCTGGCGCAGGTAATATTCTTGCTCAAAAACTTCCCTTGGCTTCTTCTTCTTTCTTTTTCTTGGATATTTGTTTGATTCTTCTCCCCTTTTCCGACTGTCAGATCCATCCGCTGCTGAGCCGATGGAGACTGAAGTTGCTGTCGACGACACCGTTGCTGCCGAGGAGGCAGCCGGCGCCGACGAGCCCGCCGGCGAAGAGGCCGCCAGGGCTGCCGCGGCAGAAGCAGGCGGGGAGTCCGGTGATCGTACTAACGACCCGGAGGCCGCAGGAGCGCCAGGCACTGCACCGACCGCCGACCCCTCCGCCGCTGCCGCCGCGCCAGGCTCCGAAGAGCCCCAGCCTGGCGTTTACTTGAAGGCCGGCGATGACATCTTCATCAACCTCCCCTGGGCGTCAAGCTCCAGGGCACCGGTCGAGGGAGAAAGCTTCGACGCAGAAGTGCTTGCCTCCGCCGGGCTGGCGCTTATCGAGGCACCAAGCAGCAGCGGCGGCGAGCCTGAGGAGGAGCGACTGCTGCGGAAGCTGCTGTCACTCTACCGCACCCGGCAATCCAAGCTGGAAGCCCGTGAAGCGCTTGTCGCCAAGGCGGGAGTTGACATCGAGAAGCGTGCAGAAGAGCTCCGGGGTCAGAATCAAGAAACTCTCCGGTCTTTGGCAGCGGAGCGGGAGCAGCTTGCCGAGGAGCAGAGGGCTTTCCTCCTCGAGAAGGCCGCAGCCGAAGAGCAACAGCGGCTTGCCGCTGAGAAGCTGGCGTTGCAAGAAGGCGAGCTAGAACAGCGGAAGGTCCACCTCGACAGCCACGAGGAAGAGCTTGCCGCGCGCGAGCGAACGGTTGGTGGAGCCCTCAAGCAAGCCGAAGACGCTGCCGCAGCTGCTGAGGCCGCCAAGAATGAGTTGCAAACAAAGGTGATGCAGCTGGAGGCCGACCTCAAGACGAGTGGCGACGAGCTTGCCGCGCTCAATCTTGAGCACGAGAAGGACGCCGTCAGCTACTCGGAGCAGCAGACCCGCCTCGCCGAAAAGGGTAAGGAGCTTGACGCCGCCAAGGACTCCACCGCAGATCTCGAGTCGAAGCTGGCCGCTCTGACCAAGACGCTGGACAGCGCCAAGGAGTAAGAGACGGCTCTGAAGGAAGAAGTCAAGGCCAGCAAGGTGTTGCTGGCGAGCGCTGCCGCCGCCCAGAGCATATTCCGGGAGAATGTGGAACACTGGACGAAAGGGCTCGTGGACGTTGCCGCCGACATCAACAAGGATTTGGCACAGCTGGGAATGGAGGATCTCGGGTACTCCTCCGACGAGAACCTCCAACCCAGCGCCAAGCTCACTTCTTTCTTCAAGGGCGTGGCGACGGCACTCCGGCGACTCCGGGAAGGGATCCCGAAGCAGCTTGCCGATGAGTCGCGAAAGATCTGCGCGAGAGCTCTCTAGAAGGTGCTGATGAAGGTGGTGTTCCGCAATCCGGGCCTCAACCTCACCAACGTCCTTCGGTCCTTGCTGCCGGATGCCGATCTGGAGGTGCTCAAGGTTCTTGTCGCACCCATTGTGGATAGGGTGAGCGGGATCAAGAGGGTCGAGGGCAACCACGTAGATTAGTTTGTCCCTTTCCTTCTTTCCTTGTCGCTTCTGATCATGTCATGAAAACAATTTGTTAGAGCCGCGACAAGCTTATCTTGTAATATAACTTTATTCTGTGCAATGATTGCAATGTTATTTCCTTTACTTGATTCCTTCCTTTGTATGTTTTTACCCTACGCTTTTAGGGAACTTGCCGGCGCAGGCACCTTTGCCGCGAGCGCTGAGTGCGGAACGTTAGCAGCCTGCTGGCGGTGCCGCAGCTGATAAGAAACCTTGTCATAGCTAGTCGCAGCTCACTTAGGTTGTTGAGCGGACTCGAAACAACAGTAAGGGCGCAACTAGCTACGAGTTGGTTCCTCCGCGCACAGGTTTTCCATACAAAGCACGGTCGTTCAAGGAAAATAACTTAAATATTTAAAGAGAATTTGATTGCTCCAACTTTGGCAACTTATCTTTTCTGTTACTTGCTTCCCGGCAAGGCGAAACCTTCTTGAATGACGCCTGGTCCATATCATTATCTTCTCCCTCCCCCCCGGCAAACTTGTGCGCGAGGGAACCTTCTTTTCCTTGCGAAAAAGAAAGGGGATGAAATAAAAATATGGAGCCTTATGGCTCGTTGTTGCTTACCGGGGGTAAGTGCTGCACAAAATGTCAGATAACATACGCAAATAATAAAAAGCATGAAATCGACAAAGATGTGCTGAGCACATGATATTTATGCATGGGGTCTACGCCCGGCTTTGACAAAGGATTACATGCGACAATGGCAAGACTTGTACAGCAGCTATGGTAGCGGCGCAAAGCTTGCTGGTAGCGAGCAGCTCGCACAGCGGCCTGAAGACGGTCTTCCTCAAGGAGCAGCGCGTCATCTTGCCGCAGCTGCTCTTGCTCAAGCTCATCGTAAGCGAGCACTCGAGGCGACCCGTATACGAGTTCCGTGGGGAGAACTGCCTCCGCTCCATAGACTAGAGCGAAGGGTGTCTGGCCAGTGGCTCGATTTGGCGTCGTCCTGATCGACCAAAGAACCACCGGCAGCTCCTCGATCCAGTTTCTTCCGCACTTGTGTAGCCTGTCGAAAGTTCTGGTCTTGAGTCCGCGTAGCACTTCAGCATTTGCCCTCTCCGCTTGACCGTTGCTTCTCGGGTGAGCAACAGAAGCGAAGCAGACCTTGGCGCCAAGATCTTGGACGTACTTCATGAAGGTGCGGCTCGTAAATTGTGTACCGTTGTCGGTAATTATCCTGTTAAGGATCCCGAAATGGCAAAAAATTGACCTGAAAAACTTGACTGCTGACTGTGCTATCACCTTCCTCATTGGTTCCACTTCTGGCCACTTTGTGAACTTGTCGATTGCAACGTACAAGTACTCAAAGCCCCCGACGGCTCGGGGAAAGGGGCCGAGGATGTCGAGCCCCCAGACCGAAAATGGCCAGGATAAAGGGATCATCTGGAGAGCCTGAGCTGGCTAGTGTATCTGCTTGGAATGAAACTGGCACGCTTCACACTTGGTTACTTGTGCAGTTGCATCCTGGAGGGCTGTCGGCCAGAAGAAGCCTTGCCGGAATGCTTTGCCGACAAGTGCTCTTGCGCCAATGTGGTGACCACATATGCCTCCATGTATCTCTGCCAACAGCTTTTGTCCATCTTCCCGGGGAATACACTTCAATTTCACACCGTTGAGTCTTCTTCTGCACAGTATGTTATCGACAAACTGGTACATACTAGATTGCCGGGCTACTCTTTCTGCTTCTTCTTGCTCTTCGGGAAGTTCTCCTGTCTGAAGGAAATGGACAATCTGCTGCGCCCATGCTGGAGCTTGTGGCTCGACAACAAGGACTAAAGGCATGTCTGCTGCTGCGGGAACATACGCTTCTACGGCAAGAACCCGCGGCTCTGCCGAAGCTTGACGTTCCCCAGCAAGCTTGCCGGAGCAAAACTTGTCGGGAGCATCTGCTTCAACGGAACAAACCCTGGGGCTTGCCGGAGCAGACTGCTCCTCAGCACTGTTGGTGTTGATCTTGGGGACCTTTTTGGCGGCGGCTTCGGGAAGATCTGCCGGAAATAGTCGCCAGAAATCAACTTCCTCTTCTTGCTCTGTCCAGTTGACGGTGTTACAGACGGCTGAGTTAGCTTGAGCATAAAGATCCCTGGTTCCACAGGTAACTTAAGTGCGGCGTACTTTGACAGGCCATCGGCAATGTCGTTCTGAGCTCTTGGGACATGCTCCATCTGCAGGCCGTCAAAGTGCTCTTCTAGCTTTCTCACTTCGTCAACATATGCTTCCATCAAAGGACTCTGATAATTCTTGTTCACTTGGCGGACGACAAGCTGCGAGTCACCCCTGACAATGAGCTTCTTGATCCCAAGGTCTGCCGCAATCTTGAGACCGGCAAGCAAGCCTTCATACTCTGCAGTATTGTTTGTCGCTTGCTCCTTGGGAAAGTGCATCTGGACTACGTACCTAAGGTGCTCTCCGGTGGGTGCGACAAGCAGCACACCAGCGCCCGCGCCTTGCAGCGAGAAGGCACCGTCAAAGTACATAAGCCACTCTTTGTTTGCCTTCTTGACGGGGATGCTCGTCTATGGAATCTCTTCATCTGGCGTTGGCGTCCACTCTGCTATGAATTATGCCAATGCTCTGCTTTGGATAGTTGAAGTACTCTCAAACTTGAGGCCAAAGCTTGACAGTTCCAGTGCCCACTCGACAATCCTGCCTGTCGCTTCTGGATTCTGCAGTATCCTCTTCAGCGGAAAGCGAGTGACAACTGTGATCTCGTGTGCTTGGAAGTAATGGCGCAGCTTCCTCGAGGCCATGAGAAGGCCGAAAAGCAACTTCTGCACACCAGAGTACCTTGACCTAGCCCCCTGCAGAAGGGAACTGACAAAGTAAACTGGGCGCTGCACCATTTTCTTCTGCATTTCTTCGCGCACCTGCGTAGTTCCATCCTTGTCGGGACCAGAGCTTGTCGGGGAAGCCCCCTGCTTGTTGCTGGATGCGCTTGCCGCGGTTGCTGGCTCGTCGTCTGCCTCCCTCTCAGCCACTAATGCAGCACTAACCACTTGATTGGTTGCCGCTATGTACAACAGCAACTTCTCTTGCGGCCTAGGTGCGACAAGTGTTGGAGTGGAGGACAGGTATCTCTTCAAGTCCTGCAGCGCAGCCTTCGCTTCCGGAGTCCATTTCATTGGACCTGCCTTTTTCAAAATTTTGAAAAATGGCAGGGCGCGCTCGGCAGACCGAGAGATAAACCTGCTGAGAGCAGCCACGCAACCGGCAAGTTTTCGGACATCCTTGACGCACTTTGGTGCTTCAATCTGCTCAATGGCCTTGATCTTGTCAGGATTGGCTTCAGTTCCTCGCTGAGACACAAAGAACCCGAGAAGCTTGCCGGAAGGGACTCCAAACACACACTTCTCGGGGTTGATCTTGAGGTTGATCTTGCGCAGATTTGCAAAGGTTTCTTCTAAATCTTGAATCAGAGTTGCCCCATCCTTGCTCTTGACCACTATATCATCCATGTAGGCCTCCACATTTCTGTGTATTTGCGACTGAAGAGCGACATGGACTACTCTTGCAAACGTTGAACCAGCATTCTTTAATCCGCAAGGCATCCGTATGAAACAGTATGTGCCACATGGAGTAATGAATGCGATTCTCTCCTCATCCTCTTTTGCCATGAAGATCTGATGGTATCCTGAATATGCGTCAAGAAATGAAAGCAAATCACATCCGGCTGTGGAGTCAACAATCTAGTCAATGCGCGGCAAGGGAAATGGGTCTTTGGGACAAACTTTATTAACATTAGTAAAGTCAATAAAAAGCCTCCATTTTCCATTTGCCTTGCGCACTACAACAGGATTGGCCAACCACGTGGGATGGAGTACTCCTCTGACAAGGCCTGCTGCATCCAATTTCTTGATTTCTTCTACTATGAATTCTTGGCGCTCCACTGCTTGCTTCCTGACCTTCTGCTTGACGGGTCGCGCATGAGGACAAACGGCAAGATGGTGCTCAATTACCTTCCTGGGAACACCGGGGATGTCAGACGGTTGCCACACAAACACGTCGACATTCGCCAGCAGGAAAGCAATGAGCGCGCTTTCCTATTTAGGGTCGAGAGTGGCACTGATGGTGAAGGTACCACCAGTGCCGTCCTCCTTGGCGGATATCTTCTTGGTCGCTGGCGGAGCTGCCATTGCCTTCTTACACTTGCCGGTGGAGCTCGATGGTGCGTCCTCGACGGTAGCGCAGCACTCCGAAGAGGTGCGCTTGCCGGAGTGGGCATCAGAGTTCTTGCCGGTCTTGGTCTTCTTCTTCCCCCCGGGAGCTTTAGCGGCAAGTGACTTGCGATCTGTAGCGGCTGCTGCTTCCCGGTAGATCTTGTCGGCGCAGATAAGAGCATCCTTCTTGTCGCCAGGGACAGAGATGACGCTTATTGGGCCTGGCATCTTGAGCATGTTGTATGCATAGTGAGAGGCCTCCATGAACTTGGCGAGTGCTGGACGGCCTAGTATCCCATTGTAAGGCAATGGGAAATCGACAATGTCAAAAGTGACCCTCTCAGTCCTGAAATTCATTTCACTGCCAAATATTACCGGCAACATGACCTTCCCTTTCGGCTTGCTCCTTCCCGGGTTAATTCCTTGGAACGTGCCGGTTTCTTCGAGCTCGCTGTCAGGGATCTGGAGTTTCTGGAGTACAGCGGAGGAGATCAGGTTTAAGCTGGCCCCGCCGTCAACTAGCATCTTTGTGACCTCGAGGTTGCGTATAGTTGGTGAAACCAACAACGGCAAACACCCGACCGCAGTTGTGCGATCAGGGTGGTCCTCAATGTCAAAGATGATAGGCGTGCTGGACCATTTCAGAAGCTTGCGCGATTCGACAGGTGGTTCTGCTGCATTAACTTCCCGCGCCCACTGCTTGAGCTGGCGGTGGGAAGTATGCAGAGAAGCACCGCCGTCAACGCATAAGACTTCCGTGGCTTTCTGAAAGTCCTGCTCACTGTTCTCGACATCATCCATGTCCTCGTCATCATCTTCGTCTTCATCCTTGTCGCGGCCGCGGGGAGGTTTGTCTCCTTGCCGCTGCTTGGCCTTGCCGCGGCGTCCTCCCCGGCCAGCGTGCTTCTTGCCGGCTTCTCCACCGCCTCCTTGGGCCCTCTCCTTGTCGCGCCGCTCGTACTCAGCTTTCTGCTGCTGGACAAGCTGCTCGACCTTCTTGCAGCTCTGGAGGTCATGGCCCTTGGTGCGATGGATTTTGCAATACTGCTTGTCGGAGCCATCCTGCTTGTCGGCGGCCGCCACAGCCTGGCAGTTGGTACACACGGCAACTTCCTTGCCGGAGCTACCAACTTTGGCTTTGTTGGCGCCACCGTCGTTGCCGGACTGCTCGACAACTAGCACCTCTTTGCCTTTCTTCTTCCTGTTATTGCGCCGCCGGTTCTTCTTTGCCAGGGCAGCATCTTCGCTGTTAGATCCTCCTGCTCCAGCATTCTCTCCGGGGAGTTTCCTCCCTTCTTCAGCGCGTGCACACTTGTCGGCCAGGGCATATAGCTCACTGACGTCTCTGATCCTACTCATCGCCATCTCCTCCCGCATCCTGCGGTTGCGCACGTTCTGATGGAACGCGCTGATGACCGCGGTAGGGTGGATGTTTGGGATGTTGCGATGTACACGGCTAAATCTCTGAATGTACTTGCGCAGGGGCTCTTCTTCCTTCTGGGCGAGCAGGTGAAGATCACTCTCCTGGCCGTGAGGTTTGTGGCCGCCTGTGAAGGCGCCGACAAACTGATGGCACAGGTCTGCCCAAGAGGATATGGAGTTATCCGGCAAGTGCATGAGCCAGGACCTGACTTCGGGCTTGAGCACCAGCGGGAAGTAGTTGGCAAGGACCTTGTCGTCTCGCCCCCCGGCAGCCTGCACCATGATGGTGTAGATGCTGAGGAACTCTGCCGGGTGCGACTTGCCGTTGTACTTCTCCGGTACGTCTGGCTTGAAATGCTTCTGGCTGGGCCACTGGACTTGCCACAGCTCACGGGTAAACGCAGGGCAACCTACCGCGTACGGCAAGTCACCTGGTTCCCCTGGCGCATGCATATCGACAGAGGGCCCAGCGCGCAGGTCTGATTGACGCCGCGCTTCTCTTCGGCGCTCGATGCGTGTACGAGCGTCTTCTTGTTGTCGTTCGTGCAGAACTTGGCGCTGGTCGCGACGAACTCGTGGATCTGATGATGCGGTGGAGTCGCTGTCGTGGTGGATCCGGCGAGTCGGTGATCTTGGCCTTCGGGGCGGAGAGTGCAGAGTGGTTGCACCCCCACCAGTCTTGTCGCCACCGGCTCGTACCTGGCTGACTTGCCGCGGCAGCGAAGTACTTGGCTACCGTGGATTGTCTCCGTTGGCAAAGCCGATGAGACTCTGGATGGTGGCCCTCTAGTCGTCGATCTTGTCCACCGCTAGAGGGTAGTCTAAGAGCAGTTGAGCTCGCGCCAAAGCTTCTGCCGGAGAGGCGGGCGGCGGCGGTGAATGGTGCGAGGAACGGGATATGCTCGGACTTCCAACTACGTTAGAAGGAGCAGTAGCTCGTCCAAGCGACCGTGCCACGCTCGCGCCAGCATGTTGGCGTGCATGCTGTTCTTGAGCACTTCGGGATCCACCAGCTTGATCCTGGCCCAGCAAACGTATGGTACTGTGAGTACCATGACGCTGCTAGTCCCGCGCCTCCTGAGATGGGCGTGGTGCGTGTACGGACGCTGAGGTCTTGGAGTGCGCCGGGTCGTTGTGGGAGCCGACCGCGCCGCCGATGTGCAGCACAGTCTTGTCCCTGGACCTGGCAGCACCATGAGCTCCTTCGTCGGCGCCCGTTCTTCCGCCGGCGTCTACTCCACCAGCCGTTCGCTCCGGCGATGGTGGGCTTGGCGCGGACGGAGCAGCTGCCTCTGAAGCCTTCTTCTTCGGCGGTATGTCGATGAAGACGATGGAGATTTGGCTCATGCGAACGCCGGATCAGGTTCACACAACCTCGACGCACCCCTACCTGGCGCGCCAAAGATGTCGGGGGTGCTGATCCCCATGGACACCTATGGGACCACGGCGGACCGGGCCCCTTTTGGTTCGGCAGGGGGCGGAGAGAGCACGAAGAGCAGATCGAGGCGAGCGCACGAGCAACACGATCAGTTTACCCAGGTTCGGGCCGCACGGATGCGTAAAACCCTACTCCTGCTTTGTGTTTGTATTGATTTCTTGCTCGGGAGCGCGGTGTGCTACAGTACACAGCGACAGCTAACGAGACCAAGCGTTAGAGTGTTCTGTTGGCCGACCCCCTCTACGTTGCGCATGGGCCTCCTTTTATATGCTAAAGGGGTCACCGACAGGTGGCAACGTAGAGAAGGGCAAAAATGGAAAAGGCACTGCGGTTGGCACCGCCGCCTACAACAGTGTTATCATACCTAACTCTGACGGCAGGGGACAAAGGCATTAAATGCCTGTCTGCGTCGCCTAGACGGTGCAGAAAGAGACCGCTAGGGACGCCACTGCTTGCCACGATGGTGATCTTGTCAGCGCCGCTTGCCACCGTGTACCTCTGGCTGCACAGCTTTCCGCCACGTACGCCTGGGAGGGTCCCAGAGCGACATGTTGGTGGATGCGCTGGAGCGCATGTACAGAGTGGAAGCTTGCCGCGGCAAGAGCCTTGCCGCGTTTGTTGTCTTGTCGCATCCGGGAGCTTGTCGCTCACCGAGCCTTGGTTGGCCTTCCCGGCAAGCTCCTCTTGCCGGGGTCTTGTCTCCTTCCCGGCAAGCTCTTCTTGCCGGGGCCTTGAATACTTTGTTCTTGAATGGCTCCAAGGGAACCAGGGAGGATCTTGGCGGTTACCCGGCAAGCCTTGCCGCGGGACGCTGCGACTGCCCATGCACAAGTTCGGGATACTAAGGTACCCCTACTTTAGTACACCGACAAAGAAGTAACAAATGGTGTGTTGATGATGAACTCCTTGCTCTTGTGCTTCAAATGATAGTCTCCCCAACACTCAACTCTCTCTCACACGATTTGGATTTGGTGGAAAGAAGATTTGAGTGGAAAGCAACTTGGGGAAGGCTAGAGATCAAGATTCATATGGTAGGAATGGAATATCTTGGCCTCAACACATGAGTAGGTGGTTCTCTCTCAGAACATATGAGTTGGAAGTGTAGATGTGTTCTGATGGCTCTCTCCACGAGTGAAGAGGAGGTGGAGGGGTATATATAGCCTCCACACAAAATCCAACCGTTACACACAATTTACCAATCTCGGTGGGACCGAATCAATAAACTCGGTCGGACCGAAATAGTAAACCTAGTGACCGTTAGAGATTTTCGGTGGGACTGACATGCAACTCGGTAGGACCGATATGGTTAGGGTTAGGGCATAACGTAATCTCGGTGAGACCGATTTTGGTAATAAGCTAACTAGAGAGTTGGTTAGGTGAACTCGGTGGGACCGATTCGCTCTTCTCGGTGAGTCCGAAATGTTAAGAAAAGGAAACAGTGAGTTTACATTGCAATCTTGGTGGGACCGATCCGCTCTTTCGGTGAGACCGAAAAGTTACAAAAAGGAAACAGAGAGATTGCAATCCCATCTCGGTGAGACCGAGATCCCTATCGGTAGAACCGATTTGCTTAGGGTTTGGCAATGGCTATGACAAGTGAAACTCGGTGGCGCCGGGTTGAAAGAATCAGTAGGGCCGAGTTTGGCTTTGGGTTTAGGTCAAATGTGGATATGGGAAAGTAGCTGAGGATTTTGGAGCATATCATTAAGCACTTGAAGCAAGAGGCTCATTAAGCAACACCTCATCCCTCCTTGATAGTATTGGCTTTTCCTAAAGACTCAATGTGATCTTGGGTCACTAAAATGTAAAATGAAGAGTCTTGAGCATATGAGCTAGAGCCAATCCTTTGTCCTTAGTATTTTGAGGGTTCCACTTTCACCATCCATGCCATGCCAATCATTGAGCTTTCCCGAAATGATCATCTTGGAATAGCATTAGCTCAATGACCTATATGTTGTTATGAATTACCAAAACCACCTAGGGATAGTTGCACTTTCAATCTCCCCCTTTTTGGTAATTGATGACAACATATAGATCAATGCTTCGACAAATAATAATAAGAATGAAATATATCGTTGCTTTGAGAAGTATGTGATAAGTAAGAGCTCCCCCTAAATTTGTGCATATTTAAAATTTGCTTTGGACTGCAAATGCACAAGGAGTTAGAATCATGGGTTACTCTTGCATGTCACATACATCTTGGTGGAGCGCTCAAAAAGATAAGAATGAAATACATGCACTCATCACCAAAGAAAGTGAATGATCACATAAGATAGATAGGATATATCAAGCATGCATAAGTGTAGCTTATGATCAAACACATGATCATCAATGTATCACAAGCATATCAAAGTACCTCAACCAAAAGCAAACAAAGTTTGAAAAACACCAAATAAAGCAAGAGAGAATAAAAGCAACACTCTCTCTCTCTCAAAGCCTATGATCTATACATTTTTCTCCCCCTTTGGCAACAATTTACAAAAAAGTTCCTAGAAAATGCATAGTGCTAGATCGACTCTCAGGCTTGATCTTCTGGTGGTGGTGGAGTCTGGATCACTCCAAGGACGAAGCCTTCTGTAGACATGGTTGGAGTTGGAGCTGAAGTAGATGCTGGAGCTGGTTGGGCTGGTGCTGTGGCTGGAGCTGAGGTGGTGGCTCTAGTGTCAGGAACTGGCACTACAATCGACCTCTGAGCTCGTGGCACTCTGGCAAATGCATTAGTTGTAGTCTTCCCTCTCCTCTCCTGCATGTCATCTTGAAGTTGCTCCACTGCAGACTGAATCTCTATTACATTGACATCCATGTCATAGAACTTTTGTTCTATGATCCTATCTAAGCTCTGCTGATTCTGAGTGAGGGTGGCTAGTCCTTTCTCAATCCTCAGTGTAGATGCAATCAAGTAACCAAGCTGTTCTTGTTTGGTTTTCAAGAAATACTCAGATGCCTCCTCTTGAGTTGGAATCTTGGCAGCTTTCTCCTTCCTTGCCTTCTCCTTCTTTGCTTGTGCTTGTGCAGATGATGGTTCATTCTCATTCATGACAACTTGATTGTCCTCAAAGTCTGGATGGATAGGCAAATGTTCCTTTTCCAACAAGTATGTGCCTGTGCCCATCTTTGAGTTGATTAACTCCTGAAATTGTGGGGCATATCCACAGCTCCTCTTCTGATCAACTGCTGTCCTCTTAATGGTCTCTACCATGAGGCTCATCACCTTGAACTTCTGTGGCACATCAAATATATGAAGCAAATTTATTGCATGGCCTCTGATCATCTTGTGACCACCTGACTTGGGCAACAGAGTGTGCCTTAGGATCCAGTTGATAGTTGGCAGCCCTGACAGAAGATAATGCACTGAGCCAAATTTGAAAGTTTCAAGAGCTTCATTTGGGATCTCCTTGTACATGTTGGACATAGAGTTGTGGTCCATCTTCTTCTTGGCATATACATCCAAGTCATCTTCATTTTCCTCTGGGGCATTGATCAACTTTGCCCATTCCTCAATAGTTGATTAGTACCTTGTACCTTCAGACATCCATGTGATCCTTCCATCCGGGTAGAAGTGTGCTGTGGAGTAGAATTGCATAATGAGCTCTTCATTCCACTTTGTGAGCTTCTGCCCAACAAAGTCAGCTACTCCACAACCCTTGAAGCTGTCTTGCACTCCAGGATAGTGCTCTTCATTGTCCTTGATGTAGGTCCAGTCGACCCACCTCATGTCATAAACGATAGGCTTTTTATCAAGCAAAACTGTCTCATAGAAGTCCTGATGTTCCTTTGTGTGGAACCTGTAGTCAACAGCAGTTCTTCTCCTTGAAGCATATGGATCTGCTTCTCTCCACTTCCTGAGCCCTGAATCTCTTCTGATTTTCATGTCCTCAGCCACAGGATGAGCATCATTGTGGTCTGGGATCTTGGGCTTAAGCTTCCTGAGCACTTGACCTTCTTCTTCCTCAGCAATTTCAGGCACTGGGGCCTTGTTCTTCTCAGTAGCTGGTATGCTCCTTGTATTCCTCTTTGGAGCTGACTTGGGCTTGGAGGCAGCTTTGGGTGCTTCTTTGGGCTTTGATGCAGCAGCCCCTGTCCTGATAGCATCATCCATAAGCTTAGGTGCCTTAGGTGCTGGTGCAGCAACCTCTTCTTCCTCTTCCTCGTCAGAATCTCTCATGATTGAGGATCTCCCAAGCACTCTAGCAGTGGTCTTTTTGATCCTCTCCTTCCTCTTCTTCCCTTCTGCAGCAGCCTCTTTGGGTTCAGGCTTTTCAGGAATCTGAGTTGAGGCTCTGGCCTTTGGCATAGGCTGCCTTCCTTCTGGCCTTTTGATTTTCATCCCGGGCTTTATGCTCTGTGCTGGGCCATATTCCTTCTTGAGCACAACTCTCTTGGAAGTTGCTTCCTCTTCTGCCACATAGTCCTCATCCTCTGAGTCTGAGGTTCTCTTCTTCCTTTGTCTGGTGGCAGCTTTTGGCAGGTTGCTAGGGGTGCTCCTGCTGCCTTCATCTGAAGAACTGGAGGGACTAGTGCCCTCACTCATGTGCACTTGCTGTTCTGACACATTCTGGCTGTCACTCTGATCTGACATGATGAACAAGCTGACTGCTGAACCTGTGAAGAGTTTATAGATGAGGTAGAGTGGATGAGCATCACAAAATGCAGAGATTTTTGCAAAAGAATGATTCAAAATCTTAGTTTTAGTTTCCCACTGAAATCATCTCGGATCTACCAATTTTTAAACTCGGTGATACCGAAGCAGTTTTGGAACCTAAACTAGTGAACTCGGTCAGACCGAGTCATAGTTCGGTGGCACCGAGACTGCTAGGGTTTCACAAAGTTCCAAAATCGGTCACACCGATTAGTAATTCTCGGTCAGACCGAGTCTCACTTGTGCAATGGCATGAGCCAAATCGATGGGACCGAGTTTTTCAACTCGGTGGGTCCGAGATGGTTTCGGCGGAAACCTAACCCTAAAATTTTCGAATCAATCCTATTCTACGAATGCATTGACTGGATAGGAGTGTTTCAATCGTGGCTAGAAACAATAAGATCACAATGTGCTAGGAATCAGATTGGGGATAGCACAAATATCGAGTCCATACCCTAGTTCAGCGGAGACTCGCTACGGTGGCAACGGCGGGGTTGAATTCCATTGACGGCAATGGAGACCAGCGACTGGAGGCGGCTAGCGACGAGGAGACGATCTGGAGACCACGTTGGCAGAGCGAGCTATCGCGCGGGCGACGGGGTTCGGAGAAATTTCCAAATTTTTGCCCGTGCCTATATATAGCCCGACCCTGTCGGTGTGACCGAGTGGAACAACTCGGTGGCACCGAGATGCAAAACTGTATACAGTTATTGCAACTCGGTGTGACCGAATGGTTCAAATCGGTTGCACCGAGATCGAAAATTCAGATCAACTTAATGATCTCGGTAGGACCGAAGTAGGATATCAGTCAGACCGAGAATCACAAAGAGGTTTTGGAAGTTTAAGTCTATGACGAATCGGGGACTCCGAGTGCTCCTCACACAGAGTGGTTCGAATCTGACTTGATCAAATTTTGTGATGTAGCATGAATAGAGTTTGAGACGAGAAAAGCATAGATAGCTAGAGGAGGTTCTTAGGCATTCTTGTCCATCCACTTGGCAAAAGGAAATAAAACCAAACAATCAAAACAACAAGTGGATGTCCTCGAATGAGTAAAATATGCAACCAACATGCTCACACAATAAAATGGCAATTGAAATATGTGACAAAGCATGCACAACCAATTCTAGCATCTATCAAGCAATTGGCGATGACTAGGTCATCTATATATGAGTATATTGACTTAGGAGTCAAGTGAGAACACTTGATCGTAGGTCATACTCATCGTTTAAGCTCAAGTGGGGTTACCACTTTTACATAAAGCATTGTTGTGTTCACATCTTTAGAGTTGCTTTAGCTCAAGTCTTAGAGTAAAGCTCCCCCTAGATGTGATATCCCCCCTAAGAGGGATGAACTAACCTTGGGTTTTGTCGATGATGACTTCATGTAGATGTTGAAGATGTGGATGCTCAATGTTGATGTTGACCACTTGGAGCTATCCATTTGAGTGAATTGCACTTTCAATACCTACATGGGTTAGTCCCACAAGGAACAAACAAGGATATCCATAGACATAGAGTGATGCACACACAAGATGATGTCCATGAAAACTTTTAGGTTACCTTGTCCCTTCTCTTACCAACAAGAGGGTTTGTGACTCCTTGAACTAGTGCAAGATGTGGAAGTTGATTGCACTTGTTCTTGCCAAAATGATAAGAGTGAAGTATGTTGGCGGAGTCACCCTCAAGAACTCTCTCGTTCTTCTTCTTTTGGATCCGCACCATCTTGATGCGAATCCTTGGAGTTGTAGTCGTACTTGATGAAGTGGAACTTGAAGTGGTCTTGGGAATCCACTTGACTAAGGTCTTAGGAGCTTCTTCAAATGCATCAATTTCCTCTTGAAGCTTTTCCTTGCCTTTTTGCTTGTAGTCTTGTGGTGGAAGATCATCTTGAGCTTGTGTCCCCTTGAAGGAAGTATCATTTCTCTTGTTGAGGAACAAACTTTGTCTTGGGGTATTGATCTTCTTCCCACTCAACTCCATTGGCATTGAACTTTCGTTCAAAACCAACACCTTGATTCTTCCGGTGCCTTCCTTGCTTGCGCACAATTTCCTCGAATTGCTTACTCCCGGCAAGGCTTTTGTACACTCCTTTCTCTATAATTCCCTTCAATAAGCTATTTTCTTGCTCAAGTGTAACTTGGCTAAGAGAATCATTAGTGGAATCAAGAGAACTACTAGAAGCAACAATATTGGATTTAGCATGATCATTGTTAGTACTAGAGGAAGAATCTTTCTTGTTCTTGTTACTAGACTTGACTTGAGGCATGTAAGTGGATAAGAGTAAACGCTTGGCAATGTAAGAAGAACTTTTCTTGCACAGATCATCATTGATTGCCTTTAAAAACTCATGCTCTTGCTCAAGATTGAGCTTTTCAAAGCGTAACTTCTCATGAGCTCTTAAAAGTTCTCGATGATCTTCGAAGATAGTTTCATGAGCTAACTTAAGAGTGTTTAGTTCTTTAGTTAGAGCCTCAATCTTCTCCTTATCATTGTCATTCGTTTTATCTTGATTAGCATGATTAATTGACGTTTCATCATAGTATTCATCACTAGAGTTGTCAACAAGTAAATCATCATCACCTAACAAGTCATCTTCATCACTATTAAAATCAACATACTCGGGGTGTGTTACCTTAGGACCTTTGGCCATGAAGCATCTTCCAATTCCTTCATTTGGTGAGTCAAATATATCGTAGGAGTTGGTTGACACAAGTGCTAGACCGGCAACACCTTCATCTTGAGTATATTCGGAATCGGAGTGAAAACTTCTCTCGGAGTGGTTGTCGGAGTCGGAGCCGGATACCCATTCACCAACATGAGCTTGATGTCTTCATTTTGTGTAGCTCCTTGATGATTTTTCCTTCCTTTCTGAATCCTTGCTTCTCCGTGAGTATCTTCGTTCATAACGATCATCTCTACTCCTTCTCTCTCTTGGTGGTGATTCTTCTCTTTTGCTTCTTCTTTTTGGAGAGTCTTCTCTTCTCTTGTAGGGAGCCGTACACTCATTGGAATAGTGTCCGGGTCTTCCACAATTGTAGCAGTTTCGCTCTCGACTAGAAGATCTTTTGTCATTGTAGGACCTTGACTTGGAGCTTCTATCTTTGCTTCTACTCTTGTAGAACTTGTTGAAGTTTTTCACCATTAAGCTCAATTCTTCATTGAAGTTTTGCTTCTCACTTGATGATGTAGGGGCTTCACATGAGGCTTTGTAGGCACCACTTGATTTGTTGTGAAGTTCCTCTTTATCCTTAAGTGACATCTCATGAGCAACAATTCTTCCAATTACCTCCATTGGCTTGAGATCTTTGTAATTGGGCATCATTTGGATCAATGTGCACACGGTATCATATTTTCCATCCAAGGCTCTTAGAATCATCTTGATGATGAATCTATCGGTCATCTCTTCACTTCCTAAGCCGGCAATCTCATTTGTGATGAGAGCAAGCCTAGAGTACATTTCAGCGACACCTTCACCATCCTTCATTTTGAACTTGTCAAGTTGACTTTGAAGCACATCCAATTTGGATTCCTTGACGGAGTCGGTACCTTTGTGCATATCAATCAAAGTGTCCCAAATTTCCTTTGCATTCTCAAGACGGCTGATTTTGTTGAATTCTTCAGGGCACAATCCGTTGAAGAGAATATCACAAGCTTGAGCATTGTATTGCAACATCTTCAATTCATCCGCGGTAGCTTCACGGTTTGGTTCTCTCCCATCAAAGAAGTCATCTTGCAAACCAACACACACAATAGCCCAAACGGCGGGGTTATGTCCAAGAATATGCATTTTCGTTGTATGCTTCCAACTAGCAAAATTAGTACCATCAAAGTAAGGACCTCTACGGTGATAATTTCCCTCGCTAGATGCCATACTCTCCTAGGTTGTGAAACCAAGGCTATGACCAACAAAAGCTATGGAAATCAAAGCAAATGGAGACCAAAGCTCTAATACCACTTGTAGGATCGAAAGTATGTCTAGAGGGGGGTGATTAGACTACTTGACCAAATAAAAACTAAACCTTTTCCCAATTTTAGTTCATGGCAGATTTTAGCTATTTTAGGACAAGTCAAGCAATCATGACACAATTCAAGCAAGCATGCAAAGAGTATATTGGCAGCGGAAAGTAAATCATGCAACTTGCAAGAATGTAAAGGGAAGGGTTTGGAGAATTCAAACGCAATTGGAGACACGGATGTTTTTCCCGTGGTTCGGATAGGTGGTGCTATCCTACATCCACGTTGATGGAGACTTCAACCCACGAAGGGTAACGGTTGCGCGAGTCCACGGAGGGCTCCACCCACGAAGGGTCCACGAAGAAGCAACCTTGTCTATCCCACCATGGCCATCGCCCACGAAGGACTTGCCTCACTAGCGGTAGATCTTCACGAAGTAGGCGATCTCCTTGCCCTTACAAACTCCTTGGTTCAATCCACAATCTTGTCGGAGGCTCCCAAGTGACACCTAGCCAATCTAGGAGACACCACTCTCCAAGAAGTAACAAATGGTGTGTTGATGATGAACTCCTTGCTCTTGTGCTTCAAATGATAGTCTTCCCGACACTCAACTCTCTCTCACAGGATTTGGATTTGGTGGAAAGAAGATTTGAGTGGAAAGCAACTTGGGGAAGGCTAGAGATCAAGATTCATATGGTAGGAATGGAATATCTTGGCCTCAACACATGAGTAGGTGGTTCTCTCTCAAAACATATGAGTTGGAAGTGTAGATGTGTTCTGATGGCTCTCTCCACGAGTGAAGAGGAGGTGGAGGGGTATATATAGCCTCCACACAAAATCCAACCGTTACACGCAATTTACCAATCTCGGTGGGACCGAATCAACAAACTCGGTCGGACCGAAATAGTAAACCTAGTGACCGTTAGAGATTTTCGGTGGGACTGACATGCAACTCGGTAGGACCGATATGGTTAGGGTTAGGGCATAACGTAATCTCGGTGAGACCGATTACACAAACTCGGTGAGACCGATTTTGGTAATAAGCTAACCAGAGAGTTGGTCAGGTGAACTCGGTGGGACCAATTCGCTCTTCTCGGTGAGACCGAAATGTTAAGAAAAGGAAACAGTGAGTTTACATTGCAATCTTGGTGGGACCGATCCGCTCTTTCGGTGAGACCGAAAAGTTATGAAAAGAAAACAGAGAGATTGCAATCCCATCTCGGTGAGACCGAGATCCCTATCGGTAGAACCGATTTGCTTAGGGTTTGGCAATGGCTATGACAAGTGAAACTCGGTGGCGCCGGGTTGAAAGAATCGGTAGGGCCGAGTTTGGCTTTGGGTTTAGGTCAAATGTGGATATGGGAAAGTAGCTGAGGATTTTGGAGCATATCATTAAGCACTTGAAGCAAGAGGCTCATTAAGCAACACCTCATCCCTCCTTGATAGTATTGGCTTTTCCTAAAGACTCAATGTGATCTTGGATCACTAAAATGTAAAATGAAGAGTCTTGAGCATATGAGCTAGAGCCAATCCTTTGTCCTTAGCATTTTGAGGGTTCCACTTTCACCATCCATGCCATGCCAATCATTGAGCTTTCCTGAAATGATCATCTTGGAATAGCATTAGCTCAATGACCTATATGTTGTTATGAATTACCAAAACCACCTAGGGATAGTTGCACTTTCACGCCCCTTCCTTTCCTCTTTGAACCACGTCCTAGATTTATGCAATACAACTTTCCCCCATTCCTTTCCTCTTTGAACCACGTCCTAGATTCATGCTATACAACTTTCCCCCTTCGTTTCCTCTTTGAACCACGTCGTAGATTCATGCTATATACAACTTTTCCCACTACTTTCCCCTACTCCTTTCCTCTTTGAACCATGTCCTAGATTCATGGTATACATGCAGCTAGAGCAATGCATGTGGAGTAAGTAAATTATACCTTGAGGTTCTTGGGGCGTGGTTCGATGGGCGACGGGACGATGGCGAAGAAGAAGGGGTCGGAGGCCCTCCCGTGCCGCCGCTGGGTGGAAAGTGAACAGCTACGCCGGTAGTCCCTCGTCAACGGCGACAGCATTAAGCCTCCTTCCGTTCCCGGCGGACGGATCCTGCCGGCTCTTTGAGCAGCAATGAGGGGAGAGAGAGGCCAACGAAGTCTTGTTTAGATCTGGAGAGAGCGAGAGAGTGTGAAGAGAGCAACTCCAAGCGCTGAGGCTCCAGCATGTATATATATACTGGAGAGAGAGTGTGAAGCGTGCAAACCCTAGAAAACATTTTGACCAGTCAAAGAATCCTCCTGGCACAAATTATGCTCAAGTGTAGTTATCGAACCCGAGACCTCAAGTTTGATGAGCGAACAGGCTAACCAGCTACACAACCCTCCGGTTATGTTCAACGAGAGGGAACTAACCTTTTATACATTCCTGCATTCGTGTGAAAAGCATGTCGTGTTTTTTTGTGTGTGTGGGAGTCATTGGGATTTCAATAATAATCATGTCATGTGGCTTTGGTGGTAAGACTATCCACAGTGGTGCAGAAATAATGCAGCCTTAGTCACCTTACCTCTCTCCACGTAGTACGCTGGGTCCCACCAGTCAGAGGGTGAAACAAATAAATTAATAAGAAAAATTAAAAGTGCTAGCGGTGTTTCTTACCTCACACATCTCGCTACTGGTCGGGAACACTGTCCAATTGATCCCTCTATTCGCTCACGTACTATTTTAAGTGAATCCTTATTATAACATGCACACAAATTTTGGGCACTTGTATTCGACTTAAGTCAGTGTGCCACTGTATCTCGTATACTTACTACTCCCACCGTCTAGGTGTAATAAGTCACGTTAGAAGGTGCAACGGGACCAAGGTGCGCGCGCGCGCGCGTGTGTGTGTGTGTGTGTGTTAGAGAGAGCGACAGATCTACCTACTCCTACAGAGAGATGTTGTGTAGTGTACGATTTTAGTCGCGAGAGTCGGTGCATCCTCTCGTTTCCGGGCGTGTCCGGTAGGGACATGCGGGCAGCTGCCACGCCCGCTCCTGACCAACCTGGCCCACCCAAAGCCCCTCCATCGCCCGCGCGTGCTTCCCGCCCGAAACGGTCAACGCCGCTCCAAAGAATCGGTGCCGCATTCATGCCCGGGCAGAGCGGACGCGACCTCTCACTGGCGCAAAAGTGATGGTTGCTTCGTCCGTCCAACTTACTGTTGGGTCTATGTGATTTGACGGCTCATTAGTCTTTATTACTAAGGTGGTAGGACTGCTGGATGTCCCACGCTTTCGGCGAAAGGAGGTACTACTACTAGATTACAATTTTCTCCATTCTTACAGCGGAGGCGTGCAAGAGCAGTGAAAACACGCAGGCTCAGTGATTACATGGCCCACCTCACACTATCACCGTGCGACACCTAACTCTTTACATAGTACTCCCTCCATTCCTAAATATTACTAGATGAGTCCCTGCGCGTTGCCGCGGAACAACGGTATATCTCTCTGCGCAAAATTGTCGATTTCATAGAACTAAAAAAACTCTATAACCGCATGACAAATGTGGTAGCCAAACTAAATAAACTCCCATCATCATTTAGATCATCCCACGTAAGGAAAAAAGATCAGCCAACTCCTACTGCATAATGGGATTATATTTTTTTTGACATGTTAATGGGACTTAAAAGCTCACTTACATGCATGCTACCGATGCATGCTTGCATGCAGACATGTTGATGTGATTTAAAACCCACTCACATGCATGTGCCACGGTATTTCTGCATGCTTGCATGTGGATTAGTGCGGAGCCTCTCAACGTCTAGATCAGACGGCTATTATGGACTGATTTACTTCATCTAACGGCTACATCAATTTTGATGATGTGGCTCAAGGAGAGGATAGAGAATTCCTAGTAGTGGGGGCTAGCTATTACCAGTAGATAAGTCTTTGTAGAGATTCCACTACATACGGAACAAAATGAATGAATCTACACTTAAAATGCATCTATATACATCCGTATGTGGTTCATGGTGAAATCTCTACAAAGACTTATATTTAGGAACGGGGGAGACGGCGTACTAAGCAAGCTTCTCCTCGTTCTGCGAGTTGACAGGACACATCAAAACTACTCCAGTGTATAGAGCCCTGCCTCTAAGGTAGGCCCCACATGGTTTGCCTCTTTTTTTAACATAACACGTCAAGTCACAATTTGTTTGTTCACCTGTGGTAGACGATCCTCCCTCCACCAAGTGGACAACCAGTACACGTGCCAAATTACCACGTGGGATGCCTTTTTCATACACAAATGAGCTCCATCGTGTACCCGCGCGGGTGTGGTTGGGAAAGAGACGGGAGTACGTGCGCCGTGCATGCACCTCTTCTGTTCGTGCACGTCCCCCACCTATGTGGGTGTGTGTGAGAGATGCAAACCGCGTTCGTGAGTGTTTTTTGTTTTGGGGTGGGGGTGGGGTGGGGGTTGATTTCGTGAATTATTTGTGGGAATATGTGTCGATGACATCTCAAACAAAATTTTGCATGAAATGTGTGTGAAATGGAGGCCTATCCATATCATACATAGAGGGTCGGGCAATCCACGAGAAGAGAGGGAGGGGTCATAGCTATCGATAGAGTCGAAGAGAGGATCAAGTGGGTGGGTGCGAGATCGATGAAGAGAGCCATCAAAATTGTGTGTGTGTCCAAGTCAAAGATATAGGGCGACTGGCCTACCGGAACATTAGAGGGCACATGTCAAGTTTGTGTGTGGCAGGGAGACATGACTAGAGTGCTTGATGTATCGGTGTGTGGGGGGAGGGGTGGGGGAGGGGTAGGCAGAGGCCTAACTATAGAGGTAGAACGACTCGTATATGTGTTGAGAAGGAGAGACCCAGCTATGTCTTGAGGGAGATCGGTCCACATCCATACATAACTGAAGGACGGGAAATATGATGGGACAGAGAGAGAGGGGAGAGAGAGGGAGGGGAGAGAGAGGGAGGGAGAGGGGTAGAGTGCTGGATGGGTGATGGAGTTGCATCTCGAAGATGGTGGGAGAGGCCTACTAGACAAATTGAGGGTGGAACAGCAATGTTATCAATAAGAGTGGGGATGTGTTTTTGTGTGTGCCTGTGCATGATAGATCTAGGACGCATCCATGGATGATGAAGGGGAACCATGTGTTTGGTAAGCAAACCTAACTAGATCGGTAGATCAATTGTTATTTGTCGGAGGAAGGGAGAGACACAACTAATGAGGTAGATCGATTGACGTGTGGGTAAAAATGAGTTATAAGGACCTAGCTAGCTATATGTATAGCGAGTGATCGGTCGGTGTACGTCCATTTGTTAGAGGAAAATAAGGCCCAGCGAGACGGATAGACAGAGAGAATGGAGCTAGGAGGTGGTGCGAGAGGCCCAACTACTAGCTAGATAGGGGGAGGAGTGTGCGGTTGTGAGATCGATGAAAAGAGGGGCGAGAGTTTACACGTGTGTCTGACCGTATGAGAGACACGAGGCAAGGACACATAAAGGAGGACATTGAAGGTGTGTGTGTATGTTGTAGGCACGCATCGCTAGAGAGGTTTATCGATCGGTGTGTGTCTCAAAGGAGTTCTGGAGACTCTGGGAGAACGACCTAAAGAAAAAGATGAATGTGCCCAGTGGATAGAATGCTGAGGGAGGGGGAGGGCGAGGAGGGCGTGTGCATGCACGAGAGAAAGTTAGTGGTAGCTACAAAGGTTAGAGGATTGTGTGGCTGTAAGAGACTAACAAAGACATAATTTGATATGAAAGCGAATTCATATATTTTAATAGGAGATCATAGTGTTTTAAACATTGCATGCATGAATATAGCAGTGATACACGTGCTGTGCACATGTTATACCATAATGTGATAATGCATGGCGTTTGCAACTCACAGCTAAATGCCGAACAATCTAAACCATACTATACATCAAACAATCTCACATTTTATTTGAATTTGTGATAATGTGTGGCATTTGCAGCTTAGAACTAAATATCGCACAATCTAAACAATACTATATATCGAACATTCTCACAATTTATTTGAATTTGTGGTAATGTGTGGTGTTTGCAACTCACATCTAAATACTTGTAGGCGTAGGGGGCGGGGCACCGTACATAATGTGATAAACACATTATACATATGAGACATGGTTTAGATTATGAAGATCTAGCTAGAGCTAGAAATGTAATGTGATTTGAAATCAAAATAAAGTGGATTCAAAAAATCTAGTTCGAGTTCATATAGTACAGATAGTTCATATGTAACTCGAGACTAATCATGTGGTGTGCTGTGAAGATAATACACAAACGATGGTTTAACTTGACAATAATGATGATTGTAGATCTTATTAAAACAGATAAGCGAATTCAAATGCTTTGACTTCACAACAATCATTACTATAGATCTTATTCAAATAGAGAAACGAATTCAAATTTATTTCATATTGAAGCGGTAGTATATACATTTGGAATGCACTAAAATGTTCATTTGAGTAGTAGGTTTCATGCATTATACATGTAGCGAAATATTTTAATTGAACATAACATGAATTAAAAGTTTTGAATGACATTTGTAGTGCACATTGATTTGGTACAGTACACGTTAGGCTTGTCCGGAAATTTCAACCCGCGCCTTGTTAGCCCGAAATATTTAAGATATATCTTTGTCTCGTTGTGTTCCGACAACTCCCTCCATCTCAACCCGCGCCTTGCTTTTCCGAAATTACAACGCGCGCAAAAACTCCTACCTCCTGTGAAATCCCGACACGCGAAATGCCCGTGGTACCCCTGAACCAAAAGACCCGCCTCAAATTGGTGGGGGTACTTTCGTAACTTACCCCACATTTCGGACAAGCGCGTCTCTAAGCCATGGTTCCCCACTGCCATCCCATCCGCCCACCCATTCGTACACCGAGGCCGCAAAAACCCGCGATGAAACCCCACACCCTGCTCCGTCCGCCACCCAGCCGGAGCCTCTTCCCCGACGACGTCATCCACAGCAACACCTCGACCTCCCTCATCCACCATACCGGATGAGGATCCGTCGTCGATCTCATCAACCCGCCGGTTCAGCCACCCCGTCCTCCACCTCCAAGGAGCTGCCCCGACGTTCCCCTCGTCTTTGGCGCCACGTCCATTCCCACACCGCCGTCTTCACCTGCACCACCGGAAGAGCATCATCATCACTATTTCCTCGGATGAAGTTGCAGCCTAATCGGCGCCACCAAAGAGGTTGTACAATAATCGCCGCATTTTCTTCTTGATTCGATCTCACAGTGCTGCCGGCGCTCGGTCCCGAGCCGACACGGCGCGGCTCCATCCACGGCGGCATCGCCGGCCACTTCCTCCATGGCGTCGCTCCCTCGGCGGCTACGTCCACATCAGTAGGACCTACTGGTGCTTTAGCTCTCGCTCGCGCTGCTGCTCTGCTCTTTCTCTCGGTCACCTGCCTGGTCTGCTCTTGCTATTGCTCTGGCTCGCGCTGCCGCTCTCGCTCTTGCTCTTGCTTGCGATGCTGCTCCGATTTAGCTACACTTTAGTCGACTGAATCGACTTTTGGGTTAGTCGATTTTCAGGGGGCGGGGCTCGCTGGGGTGAAGGAAGAACCAGCCGCAGCGGGGAGGGGGGCTCGTCGGAGAGGTACCCCACTATATATCTTAGGGTCCAGGATGGGGGCGGTGGTCGCCGGCGTTGGCGGGGCGGTGGCGTGGGGATCGCCGGAGAAAAAGCTCGGCACGGGGGCACCTAGAGGGATGGCCGGGGCGGCAGCGGACCGGCAGTGGGGAGTGTTTTCGGGGCGGGCGGGGCGGCGCACCGCCGGCCGCGGGCGGCGAGGGGCTGCTGTTTGGCCGGTGGTGGCTGGCGGCTCAGGGGGTGGAGGTTGAAAATGAACCGCAGGCCCTTGATTTTGTATCCAACGGCTGCAAAATCGATTAACCAGAGATGAAAAAGTCAGTCGACCGACGTGTAGCCTCACCTTGCTAGTGCGTTCAGTTTCGACAGCAAAATTCAGTTTTGACAGCAAAATTCAGTTTCGACAGTTAAGTTCAGTTTCGACAGTTAAGTTCAGAGATGAGCGGCTGATGTATTTTACATCTAGCACTTTGTGGTTATGTATTTTACGTCATGTATTGGAGATGTATTAGAATTCTATGAAGGTTAACGTTGTTCGTTGTCTCTCTTGTCCTACTTCAGCCTCGACGTCGTACAACTCACCGGAGCTGCTCCAACGACGAAACCCTCCATCACAGCGGAGCAGTACCTCGGGCTCCATCTCCAGACGCCTAAGATCTTTTTCCCCTCCTCCGATAGCAAAGTCAGCCGGAGCATCCTCACCGGCCAACCCAATCACGCTGAGATCGACATGGCTTCGCCAAAGAGGTTGTACACTTGTTGCATCTCTTTTTTACTCTACATGTTATATATATTGTCCATTGAGCACACGGATTTGTTCCTTTAGTGTCTCCTTGAAAGGAAAAATGTAGGAATTTTAATTTTCACTTGTCCTCCTTTTCGAATTCCTATTCATGAAGCACAAGACTAAGAGATAGTAGCATAATAGCATTATAACCGTACATTTTCTTGTGGGTTGACTTAATCTCACCATGCTTCTTTGCATCCTGTGATCTTCCAATTGTTGTGAATCAAACACCCAGATTGGCAGAAATCCTGTGTTTTTAAATTCTCTGTTTTGCACGTGCATTCCTATCATATTCCTGTCTATTTCCTATCCCTGCATTGTTGGAATCCTCCAATTCAAATGAGCCCTTACGGAATTACTTCTCTTACAGATAGTTGTCAAAGAAAACCTTGCGTGGTTTGTCCCGCTCCTGCTGCGCTGTCGTGCACCCCAGCTCAGCTGCTCCAACGATAGAAGGGTCCAGCACAGCGGGGATCCGGCCTCTAGAATGTCTTTCGCCGCCTCAGATCTTCTTCCCCGCCGCTGGCAGCCATGAAAATTGCATTACCATCATCAACCGAGCAGATGACCTCGAGGACTACACGCGTCCGCAAGAGAGGTCGCACTCTTTCGTGTCTGCTTACGTTATGCATCGCTTAATATTACTTGCTACATTATCCTCCTGTTAACCGATTAGACTCTGAGTCAGCTCCAAACTAATGGTCAAACTTGAGTTTTTAAATGGTTGTGGGGTACATATCGGGGTCGCTATCAATAGTATCTATCTACTATCTGGTTAATCTCCGGTGTCTACTATGAGTTTCATGTTGGGTGGGAAACAAATAGTAAAGAAGCCATTATCTGTATTTTTTAACTGAAGCCATTATCTACCTGCTATTATTGGTTTTGGGTCTATCCACAGGTTGCTACCATCACTCTGGATTTCTGCATGCACTCCTTACGTAATCTCACTATGTTTTATTCCTATGCATGATAGTTATTGTAAACAATGGAACTGAACATGTAGAGCAAAAGAGACGAGCCTTGCGTGGCAATAAAATTTCATGCAGACTTCGCTCCATGGTAGGCGCAAAGGCAGCCCCCCTCCACGCATTTCAGATTGTAATCGAGAGGAAGATATATGTTCTGAGGGGGATTCAGAAGGAGAAGACAACTCCTATTTACCCCCTGAGGTCTTCGCTCTAACTTGGCATGCTGATGTTGGTTATATCACACATATTGTGTCTTGCATTGCTTACTTTATACATCAAATATGTCATCTGCTTAGTTTAGACATCCTTTGTGCGAATGCCATCTGTTTAGTTTATTCATCGTTTATGTGAATTATGCAACACCATCTTGTTTAGCCAGGCATCATATATGTGAATTTTGCAATGCCATCCTGCTTAGCCAGTCATCTTATAGGTAAATTATATCAGGTCATCCTTTTTTTCGTTACATATTACATTTGTCAACAATGTTAGTACATCAACTGCTCTTCGTGTGCATCAGCCATTTGACACGGTGATGGCAAATTCTAGAGTGAAAAAAAGGCCTTCAGAGCAGACTATGCTATCTGACGAAGCGCATATCTCACTGGTTACGGATAGCTCCTTAGAGGAGGATTCAGAGACAGATGACCAGTCCTATTCCCCCCCCCCCCAAGGTGTATGCTCTAACTTGGCAGGGTTATGTTGCTCATATCGTGCGTATGGTGTCTTGCATTGCTATGTCATTTGATTAGTTTAGACATGCTTTGTGTGAATGCCACCTGTTCAGTGTCTAATTACCATATATGTGAATTATGCATTGTCATCTTGTTGCAAGACATTATATATGTGAATTATACAATGCTATCTTATTGAAAAGGCATTATATATGTGAATTATGCAATGCCATGTTGTTTAGCCAATCATCATGTATGTGAATTATATCATGCTATCATTTTTTGTATTACGTATTCCATTTGTCGACAATGTTTGTATATTCAACTACTCTTCCTATGCATCAGCCATTTGAAGCGGTGATGGAAGTACCTGGAGTGAAAACAAGGTATTCAGAGCAGACAATGCTACCTGCTGAAGCAGACATCTTGCTGGTTACAGAGAGCTCCTCAGAGGAGGATTCAGAGACTGATGACCAGTCCTATTTCCCCCCTGAGGTCTATGCTCAAACTTGGCAGGGTTATATTACCCATGTCATGCATGTTGTCTTGCATTGCTTAGTTTTTTACATCATATATGGATTGCCATCTGCTTACTTGCTTACTATATAAATCATATATTTGAATTATATCATGCCATCATGTTTACATAGTACATACACATCATCTATCTGAATTATGGCATGGCAACCCATTTAAAAAAGACATCATATAGTTATATCATCTCATCCTGTTTAGTGTTTACAGTCATCATATTTTGAATTATGGCATTCTATCCGTGAATGTATGTGAATTATGGCATGCCAACCTATTTAATAAACACATTATATAGTTATGTCATGTCATCCTATTTACATAGTCTCATATTTTCAACTATGTCTTTCCATCTTTTTAGTTAGCCATAATAATGTGAAATTGTGTCATGCTATCCTATTTAGTTAGCCATCATATATGTGAAATTGTGTCATGCTATCCTGTTTGGTTAGACAACATAAATATGAATTATTTCATGCCCTCTTTTATTCCCCACTATACATTGCACCTGTCTATCATACAATGTCTATACTTTCAATTACTTTTCTTGTTTATCAGCCATTTGAATTGGAGAGCGTGATGGCAGTATCTAAGGGAGTAACAACACGGTCTTCAGAAAAGATAGTGCTACCAGTTGATGCAGATAGAACCACGATTGTACTTGCCCAAGGACCAGATCCACCACACATAACCCAGACTCTCGCAGATTGTACCCCTACCCAGTTGGACAGAGAACCAGCTACACCCCTTCTAACCTCAACCCCGGCAGATAGTAACCCAGTTCCAGTTGACACAGCACCGTCTCCACCACAGAGCACCCAAACATGAGCAGTTAGTAAGGGAACTGCAGTGCCCAAAGGATGAGGACCACCACTCCGAATCCCAACTCAACGCTTAAAGGAGAAGAAGATTTGTTCTCAGGTCAGCTTACGTAGCTCTGGTTCATACTCCTTTTCTCTTGCATTACTGTATTTACTCATACCAACTATTTTCAAATCTGAAGGATGGAATTGAAACTCCAATGGCGCAACAGGTATGTTTTAAACCTGTTTCTTTAATTGGTTTGCTGTTGTAACCTGCTCTATGTTGATTTCAGTTTCAATTGAATAAACAATTATGTTCTCATGTCATGCACATTACAAGTGTTGTTATTGCTCTATAGTTACCCACACTTATATTCTGTCTATTCTGCTTTGTCTTGAACAAATATTATTTGAACTGTGTCTCTATCTTGATTTGGCAACAAAAACTAGAATGATATAGACCATAAAGTGACCATGGTACATAGATATATGTTTGTTTCATGCTGTTATACTGTCCACTTTAGTACTGAACTCATTTACCAAAATGAGTTTCATATACAACATGGTAAGCATGTGATGTGTCTGCTTGTTTCTCTTTTAGAATGCGGACTAAATATTGGAGAACAGTACCGCGTTATCCAATGCTAAAGGAAGTAATGCAGATAAGGTTCAAGATAGTGAGACATCCCTGTTGGTCTCCAAGAAAGCTGATAAAAACTATCTTGACGACAGTGAGGGAACCCAAAAGTCCTGTCTTGATGTAGTGTTCGAGTTACTGTCCACTACTGCTGGCACAAGCTCTTCGAACTCGCTGCCTGAATCAATTCGTCTTCTTGAGTCTCAACTTCAAGTTGAAAGACATCGATTAGATGTGCTGCGACAGGAAGCTGAAGGACTGAGGAAGTCCCTGCAGAATTCAGATGCATATTTTCTCGTGCAATAGCAAGCGCTGGAGGATTTAAGCGCCAAACAAGAGAAAGTTAATAAGCTTGCTAAGCATCTTGCCAGCATTATGGGTACCCAGGATATTGTTTCTTGAAATCTTCTGAAGTGGTTTCAGTTCTGGATTTGTTTTGCTGCGGCGTTTATTTGCGCTGGTCGCCAACTTTGACAACCAGTGTATATGATATGCTGCTTTGTTCCCTATATTTGCACTGGTGGCAAACTTTGATGCCCAGTGGATGTAATATGTGTAATAGCCGTGATAGCCTAGCGTTAGTTGCTTGCTTATTTATTTCCTTGTTGTCTTGTTTATTTGTTTGATTGTAGTCATTGCAGTTCTTTTTCTGCGGTTAGCTAGTGGCTGCAATAACCTATTTTTTAAAACTAGGACACAATAACCATGGGCTAATATTTACTGTAGTGACACTGGGCCTCCTACTGGCCGTAGAAACAGTGGGCCTTCTACGGGCCGTAGAAACAATGGGCCTTCTGCGGGACGTATCATCAATGGTTCTTATACGGGGCGTACGATCGATTGGCCAAACATGGGCCAAACAGACCGCATTATGGCCGTAAACGGGCTAGAGTTGGAATCGTCCGTTCATGGACGACCATAACGGGCCATCGTTAATAGGCCGTATTTGATGACGCTATGAAAACGGCCCAACGTATTAACGGACCACAAACGGGCCGACTGTAACCACGGGCTGGATTTGGCCCACAAGCAGAAAATGACAGTAACGGGTCATAAGTAAACGAATGCTGGAAATGAGCCCAAGATTAAATGGGCTCTGAGAAGGCCGAAAGATAACATGGGCTGGAAACGGCCCAACGGAATAACGGGCCATTAATGGGTATAAAGTGATACACTATTCATTACGGGCCAGTTTCACCACGGGTCGTTAATGGGTGTAAAGTGATACACTGTTCATTACGTGCGAGTTTCACCACGGGCCGTTAATAGGCCAAGAGTTACATAGGGCCTCATATGGGCCGAAAGACGTCATGGGCCATACATGCGCCAGAAGTGAAAACGGGCTAGAATCATATTGGATGGCCTAGATGACGCTACTGGGCCTAATTCGGATAGGGCATAACGGGCCTTGGGTTAGCGGGCTGTAAATGGGCTATATGCGAACAGGTCGTTAATAGGCTTTCCATGGGCTGGCCCGCCACCTTTTGACCAAGTCAAACGGGTCGGCCTTTTCATAGGAATGGGCCTCTATTGGGCCGTGCCATGTGTCGACGTATCATTGGCGCCTTCCGTCCAATGAGTGGATGACATCTGTCCCAACGATGAGCCGACACGTGTTTCCTCCAGCCAATGATGATTTTACACGTGGAAAATCCCCATTGCTCGGGGCTGTTAACGGGTTATCAGATCCAAAACCCGACCCGATAGCTTAACAGCGTTCCGTTACGGTGGATGCAACGTGCCGGTCACCCTTAACGAAAGCAGTTCTGTGACGCGCGATTTATCGTCATGGAAGTGGACACTTCCGTGATGATAATTTTGGTAATGTCATGGAACACTTCTACGACAGCACAGGTATGACTATCTTGATTCTGTCATAAAATCGTCATGGATGTACATGCATGGCAAAAAACATGACCTACTGTGACAAACACGTATCATCATGGAAGTGTATTTTTTTTGTAGTGCACGTGGACGAGTCCGGTGGAACGGTTCGGCCAGCGCCCCGGCCAGAAACGATTCCCTTTTTCTTTTTCGTTGGATTGGCGGGTGCACTAACAGCCTAGTTCGTCCTAGCCGAAACAAACTGGGGGGGGGGGTCGATGTCTCTGGGCCGTGACCTTGTTGATGGGCTTCTAAGCAGGCCCCAAATAGTAGAAAACACAGGCATAGATCCAGATTACCCCGCGCATCTGTGCGGCTCGGCGAAGGAACGAACGCAGCTTTGAGCTTTGACGCGTTGGTGGAATAATCCCATATCGCTACGCACCTAAGCGGAGGCGGATTAGGGACCAATAAAATGGGACAGTTGGTCACTGGATCAAATCATACCTTTCTCGACCTCTTGGCTAAGATCAAGTGTAGTATCTGTTCTTATCGGTTCAATATCTGATACATGGATCTACGGATTCGTGAGATATTAAGTTAATTTTTTATGGGAAGGGCTCGTTATAGTGGCTTGCTAAGATCAATTTTAAGTATTTAAAATTGAATCGATGACATTTTATAGTCATTGCTAATCCATGTTATCACAATAACAAGTATATAGAGCATTCAAGTCTTGTCAAGTTATTACTGAACCTAGCTTGCAACATACGTGTAAATGGTTCGATTTATACTCTAGAATATTCTTTAAATATGATAACTAATAATAAAATAGAAATTATTATTATGATATTAGTTAGTCATTAAGTTTTAGAGATATCTATAGTGATATTTAATTATACTAAAATATACATGAAGACATATACACATAGACACAAATATATTTATACACTATATAATTTAAGTAATCATCAATAAAAATTTTAAAAAATTGGAGAGATAATTTGCGGTGATTTTTATTACTGTTGATAATAGAAGAACACTATAATTAATGTTTAACAAGAATGCTATGTCATTAAGTGTGATAATAAAATTAAAATTATACTCATTAGTACTATAACATGATAGGAATAAGTTTAAAAAGGTATAAAAGTTTTGTATAAAAACAATAATGATAATGTAAAGCCACCATATCCAGAAAATTTCTTATGAGACATATTGATATTTTTTTTACTTAAGCATCAAAAACTAAAATTTAATTCATTATGAATGAAACTGATAATGTAACAACATTACTGTGATTGACATGAAATTTACTCCAGCGGCTTCTTTCGATGTAGAAGCACTTTCAACCCTTGGAGCCCCGCCGTCACATCCCATTCAATTACCTGGATACACATAAATGCCACATTAGGGCATCTCCAACAACGAGCCACAAGACCGCATATGTCCGGTTGCATTTTGATCAAAATTTAATGAAATGAAACATATTTGATGCATATCTAAAAAGTCAGATGATATTCATTCATACTTGGATCATTTTTACATAAAACCAGATGATTTTCGACATATTTGAGCTAGACCGGACTCTAAACCTATTATAATTCACCGCCGACGCCCATTCCCCATGCGGTAAGGGTGCAAGACGGGTGTGTTGTGGTCGTCTTGCAGTCAGGCCTACACACGACATGTGGGCTACGCGGCTGACCATGATGTGGGATCTGCGGGTTAAGCGGGAGCCGCCAACCCACATAATCGTTGTTTTCTGTTGCTAAATACACATGTTTAGTCGTGGTTCTCATCGGTCGGACAAGCGGCCTGCGTCACCCACACCCGCTGCCCTCTTCGTCCTCGCACAACCGAGAAATTAGCCTCGAGCGGTGGCTGACTAGCACGACCCTTACCATGAACTCGCATAATGCCTCGGGCCAGTGCGTCATTGGTCTGCATGTCCAGGTAGTTCATGGGCTCGTACAACTCCAGCAACATCATCGTGTAGTTCCTCAGTACCATGGAGACGAGCACCATGCACACCTTCTTCCATCCGGAGATTAATTTCTGCAGGGTGGACTTGCCTTCCTCGTTAAGCATGATGATGGCAGTGCGGGTTCCCATGTACACGTCAACATCAACGTCGGACAACTTGAAGTATGTGTGCCTGACCCCTGCGTCCATAAGTTGGAGGAGCAGTCGCCATCAGGGCAGCTCGTTGGGCGCCCAGAAGTGGAACTCACACAAAAAGGATTCTAAATTCTAGTGCACACATACGACATCTGAGATTCTAACACAAACTGGAATGGCTATGCGGGCACATAGTGGGTTCCCGCGGACATCCTGCAAGTGACCGCATAATTATGGAGTTACTCGCAGGTTACCACAAATCATGTTTTATGTGGGGCGGTCTTTGCGGTATTGTGGACAACCCGCGCCTCTTGTGTTGGAAATGTACCCTAGAGTCGGTAATAAATTGATTATTATCATATTTTCATGTTCATGATAATCGTTTATTATCCATGCTAGAATTGTATTAATTGGAAACTCAGATACATGTGTGGATACATAGACAATAGCGTGTCCCTAGTGAGCCTCTACTAGACTAGCTCGTTGATCAAACATGGTTAAGGTTCCCTAACCATAGACATGAGTTGTCATTTGATAACGGGATCACATCATTAGGATAATGATGTGATGGACAAGACCCAAACTATGAACGTAGCATATGATTGTGTCAAGTTTATTGCTATCGTTTTCTGCATGTTAATTATATGCTCCTATGACCATGAGATCGTGCAATCACTGACACCGGAGGAGTACCTTGTGTGTACAAAACGTTGCAACATAACTGGGTGACTATAAAAAGGTGCTCTATAGGTATCTTCGAGGGTGTCTGTTGAATTGGCATGGATCAAGACTGGGATTCGTCACTTCGTATGACAGAGAGGTATCTCAGGGCCCACTCGGTAATACAACATCACAAGAAGCTTGCAAGCAATGTGACTAATGGGTTAGCCACGGGATCTTGTATTATGGAACGACTAAACTGACTTGCCGGTAACGAGATTCAACTAGGTATGGAGATACCAACGATCGAATCTCGGGAAAGTAACATAGTGATAGATAAAGGGAACTGCATACGTGATTAGCTGAATCCTTGACATCGAGGTTCGACCAATAAGATCTTCGTAGAATATGTAGGAATCAATATGGGTATCTAGGTCCCGCTATTGGTTATTGACCGTAGAGGTGTGTCAGTCATGTCTACATAATTCTCGAACCCGCAGGGTCTACAGACTTAACGTTTGATGGCGATATAAGTAAAGTTGAGTCATTCTAGTGGTTACCGAAGTTTGTTTGGAGTCCCAGATGAGATCTCAGATATGGAGAGGAACTCTGGAATGGTCCGGAGGTGAAGATTGATATATTGGACGAAGGGTATTGGAGACCAAAATTATTCTGGGGGTACCGAGTGATGACCAGCATGACCAAAAGGGGTTTCGGGGGGGGGGCGACAAGTGTTGGGGGGCTCATGGGACTAGGGGAGGGGGCACACCAGCCCACTAAGGGGCTGTGCGCACCCCCTCACCCCATCCCACATAACCGGAAGGTGTGGGGGCGCCCCCCTAGGGCAGCCATCCCTTTTGCCTTGGGGGCCAAGGCTCCCGGGGGTGGGTGGCGCCCAAACCCATCTAGGGTTTCCCTCTTGTGGCCGCCGGCCCTCGATGGGATCCCCTAGGGGAGCACCCCTCTCCCCCTACCCCCTTATATAGATGAGGAGAGAGAGGGCAGCCGCACCCTTGAGCAACCAATCTATGCCACGGTGCTGCCCTCCCTCTCCCTCGCAGTCCTCTTTCTCTTCGTAGTGCTTAGCGAAGCTCTGCTGAGATTCCACCACCACCACACCGTCGTGCTACCAGAGGGCTCGAGCTACTATTTCACCATCGCTCGCTGGATCGAGGAGGTGAAGGCGTCATCAAGCTGTACGTGTGTTAACCGCGGAGGTGCCGTCCGTTCGGCACTTGGATCGGAGTTCGCGGGGTGGATCATGATTTGATCATGAAGACGTTCGACTACATCAACCACGTTTATTAACGCTCCCTCTTAGTGATCTACAAGGGTATGTAGATGCAATCTCTCCTCTCGTAGATGTTCATCTCCTAGATTGATCTTGGTGAGCATAGGAATTTTTTGTTTCCATGCAACGCTCCCCAACACTGGTATCAGAGGTAGGTCTATGCGTAGATGACATCACGAGTAGAACACAAAGGAGTTTGTGGGTGTTCATATTCATATTGCTTCCTTCCTTGGTCTATACTTGATTCAGCGATATTGTGGGATGAAGCGGCCCGGACCAACCTTACATGTCCACGTACATGAGACTGGTTCCATCGACTAACATGCAACTTGTTGCATAAACATGGCTGGCGGGTGTCTATTTCTCCCACATTAGTTGAATAGGATTCGACAAAGGCGGTCATTGTAGAAGGTTAAATAGCAACTTGAATATCACCGTTATGGCTTTGTGTAGGTAAGAATCGTTCTTGCTACATACCCATATCAGCCACGTAAAACATGCAACAACAATTAGAGGACGTCTAACTTGTTTTTGCAGGGTATGTTGTGATATGATATGTGTTGGAAATATGCCCTAGAGGCAATAATAAAGTGGTTATTATTATATTTCCTTTGCTCATGATAATCGTTTATTATACATGCTATAATTGTATTGACTAGAAACTCAAATGCTTGTATGGATACATAGACAACAACATGTCCCTACTAAGGCTCTATCGGACTAGCTCGTTGATCAAAGATGGCTATGGTTTCCTAGCCATGGACATGAGTTGTCATTTGATAACGGGACCACACCATTAGGAGAATGATGTGATGGACAAGACCCAAATCATAAGCATAGCATATGATCGTATCAAGTTTAGTGCTATTGTTTTTATACATGTCAAGTATATGTTCCTTTGACCATGAGATGCAAATATACATCTTCACCTACAGGAGATGTAAAACGGTTGGTCGCGTGCCAACTGTCCAAATGCCTTCATTCAGCTTCCGCCTTCCCGCTTGTCGCCCTTCCGCCTCCCGCCCGACACTCGCCACTGCCATGGCCAATGCCAATGACCCAGCTGTGTCCTCTGGCACCACCACCGCTGGTCTGACCCACCTCGCCGCAGCCACCATCAGCGCGACTGCTACCTCTTGAGCACTACATTGGTTTTCCCTTGAAGAGGAAAGGGTGATGCAGTAAAGTAGCGTAAGTATTTCCCTCAGTTTTTGAGAACCAAGGTATCAATCCAGTAGGAGACCACGCGCGAGTCACCTTGTACCTACACAAACAAATAAGAACCTCGCAACCAACGTGATAAAGGGGTTGTCAATCCCTTCACGGCTACTTGTAAGAGTGAGATCTGATTGAGATAATAATAATAATAATAATAAGATAAATATTTTTGGTATTTTTATGATATAGATTGAAAGTAAAAGATAGCAAAATAAAGTAGATTGGAAACATATATGATGTAGAATAGACCCGGGGGCCATAGGTTTCACTAGTGGCTTCTCTCAAGATAGCATAAGTATTACGGTGGGTGAACAAATTACTATCGAGCAATTGATAGAAAAGCAAATAATTATGGGAATATCTAGGTGATACGTCTCCAACGTATCTATAATTTTTTATTGTTCCATGCTATATTATATTCTGATTTGGACATTATTGGGCTTTATTATACACTTTTATATTATTTTTGGGACTAACCTATTAACCGGAGGCCCAGCCCAGAATTGCTGTTTTTTTGCCTATTTTAGGGTTTCGCAAAAAAAGAATATCAAACGGAGTCCAAACGGAATGAAACCTTCGGGAACGTGATTTTTGGAACGAACATGATCCAGAGGACTTGGACCCTACGTGAAGACATCAACCAGGAGGCCACGAGGTAGGGGGCGCGCCTACCCCCCCCCCCCCCCCAGGCGCACCCTCCACCCTCGTGGCCCCCTGTTGCTCCACTGACGTACTCCTTCCTCCTATATATACCTACGTACCCCCAAACTACCAGATACGGAGCCAAAACCCTAATTCCACTGCCATAACTTTCTGTATCCACGAGATCCCATCTTGGGGCCTTTTTCGGAGCTCCGCCGGAGGGGGCATCGATCACGGAGTGCTTCTACATCAACACCATAGCCTCTCCGATGAAGTGTGAGTAGTTTACCTCAGACCTACGGGTCCATAGTTATTAGATAGATGGCTTATTCTCTCTTTTTGGATCTCAATACAAAGTTCTCCCCCTCTCTTGTGGAGATCTATTCGATGTAATCTTCTTTTGCGGTGTGTTTGTTGAGACCGAAGAATTGTGGGTTTATGATCAAGTTAATCTATGAACAATTTGAATCTTCTCTGAATTCCTTTATGTATGATTGGTTATATTTGCAAGTCTCTTCGAATTATCAGTTTGGTTTGGCCTACTAGATTGATCTTTCTTGCAGTGGAAGAAGTTCTTAGCTTTGGGTTCAATCTTGCGGTGTCCTTTCCCAGTGACAGTAGGGCCAGCAAGGCACGTATTGTATTGTTGCCATCAAGGATAACAAGATGGGGTTTATTTCATATTGCATGAGTTTATCCCTCTACATCATGTCATCTTGCTTAAAGCGTCACTCTGTTCTTATGAACTTAATACTCTAGATGCATGCTGGATAGCGGTCGATGTGTGGAGTAATAGTAGTAGATGCAGGCAGGAGCCGGTCTACTTGTCTCGGACGTGATGCCTATATACATGGTCATACGTAGATATTCTCATAACTATGCTCAATTCTGTCAATTGCTCAACAGTAATTTGTTTACCCACCGTGAATACTTATGCTCTTGAGAGAAGCCACTAGTGAAACCAATGGCCCCCGGGTCTATCTTCCATCATATTAATCTTCCAACACTTAGTTATTTTTATTGCCTTTTATTTTACTTTGCATCTTTATCATAAAAATACCAAAAATGTTATCTTATCATATCTATCAGATCTCACTCTCGTAAGTGACCGTGTAGGGATTGACAACCCCTTATCGCGTTGGTTGCGTGGATTTATTTGTTTGTGTAGGTGCGAGGGACTCGTGCATGGCCTCCTACTGGATTGATACCTTGGTTCTCAAAAACTGAGGGAAATACTTACGCTACTTTGCTGCATCACCGTTTCCTCTTCAAGGGAAAACCAACGCAAGTGCTCAAGAGGTAGCAAGAAGGATTTCTGGCGCCGTTGCCGGCGAGGTTCGTGCAAGACAAGTCAAGATTTGACTCCCGACAAAGAGTCACTTGTGGGGCCGTTGCAAGTCAAGACATACCAAGTACCCATCACAAACCATTATCTCCCGCATTACATTATTTGCCATTTGCCTCTCGTTTTCCTCTCCCCCACTTCACCCTTGCCGTTTTATTCGCCCTTCTTCTGTTTGTATTTTTGTTTGCTTTTATGTCTTACTTGGCTTGTTTGCTTGTTTGGTTGCAATAGTTGTTTATTTATTACTAAAGAGAGAACCTAAGATCTATGGATCCTCATCCACTTGCTAATCTTTTTAAGCGATCCAATTATGACGAACCAATTGCTAGTGAGTTTTGTGCACTAGATTATCTTTATGAGGTTTTGCTTGAAATTCGTGAATCTGAAAAGTGTGATGAATTACTTTATGAAGTGATTCACGATAGATCTTTGAATAAAAAGCATGATTGCAATTATTTTATTATAAATTATATTTATGTAAATTATGCTAATAATATACAAAACTCTAATCTTGGGGATGCTAGTTTTGTTATATCCTCTACTTGTTGTAATGATCATGATTGGGGTGATTCTTCTTATGATCTTGAAAATTTATTTAAGCCCCATGATGAATATGAGATTGATAATAATGTTTGCAATACTATTGAAAGTGGGTTTGGAAGAGTGTCAACTTTAGATCCCGCTATTTTGGAAGAGTATCAACTTTGCATGCATGTGGATCGTGTTGAAAATATATTATGTGATAGCTATTTTGTTGAATTTGCTTATGATCCTACATGTAATTATTATGAGAGAGGAAAATATGGTGGTAGAAATTTTCATGTTACTAAATTACCTCTTGTTATGTTGAGATTGCTATTGTTTCTTTCCACTTCCTTGCATATGATAGTTTTTGCTTGCCTTGATAATTTGTTTGCCTATAAGATGCCTATGCATAGGAAGTATGTTAGACTTAGATGCGTTTGTCACGTGTTTTATGATGCTCTCTTTGTGCTTCAATTCTTGTCTTTCATGTGAGCATCATTGAAATATTATGCCTAGCTATAAGGCTTTAAAGAAAAGCGCTTGTTGGGAGACAACCCAATATTTTTCCTTGCTGTTATTCAATAAATAATTTATCTAGCCTCTGTTTTGGTTGTGTTTTTTTGTGTTTAATTAGTGTTTGTTCCAAGTAGAACCGTTGGGAAGACTTGGGGGAAGTCTTTTTAATCTTGCTGTAAAAAACAGAAACTTTAGCGCTCACGATAATTGCTGCCATTTTTATTTTGAAAGAGCTATTTAGTTAATTATTTTTGAAGATGCTTAATAGATAAATTCCTCACGTCCAGAAATTTATTTTAGAATTTTTGGGGTTCCAGATCTTGCGTTAGCTACAAATTACGACAGACTGTTCTGTTTTTGACAGATTCTGTTTTTCGTGTGTTGTTTGCTTATTTTGATGAATCTATGGCTAGTAAAATAGTTTATAAACCATAGAGAAGTTGGAATACAGTAGGTTTAGGACCAATCTAAATAAAGAATGAGTTCATTACAGTACCTTGAAGTGGTGTTTTGTTTTCTTTCGCTAACAGAGCTCACGAGATTTTCTACTTTAAGTTTTGTGTTGTGAAGTTTTCAAGTTTTGGGTGAAAGATTTGATGGATTATGGAACAAGGAGGGGAAAGATCCTAAGCTTGGGGATTCCCATGGCACCCCAATATAATCTAAGAACACCTAAAATCCAAAGCTTGGGGATGCCCCGGAAGGCATCCCCTCTTTCGTCTACTTCCATCGGTAACTTTACTTGGAGCTATATTTTTATTTACCACATGATATGTGTTATGCTTGGAGCCTCTTGTATTATTTGAGTCTTTATTTCTTAGTTTTCCACAATCATCCTTGTTGTACACACCTTTTGAGAGATACACACATGATTCGGAAATTGTTAGAATACTCTATGTGCTTCACTTATATCTTTTGAGTTATATAGTTTTTGCTCTAGTGCTTCACTTATATCTTTTAGAGCACGTCGGTGGATTTGTTTTATAGAAACTATTGTTCTCTCATGATTCACTTAGATTATTTTGAGAGTCCTACAAAACAGCATGGTAATTTGCTTTAATTATGTTAGGCATTCAAGATTAAATAAAAAAATTCTTATGAGTGTGTTGAATACTATGAGAAGTTTGATACTTGATAATTGTTTTGACATATGGAGATGGTAATATTAGAGTCATGCTAGTTGAGTAGTTGTGAATTTGAGAAATACTTGTGTTAAAGTTTGTGATTCTAGTAGCATGCATGTATGGTGAACCGTTATGCGATGAAGTTGGAGCATGATTTATTTATTTATTGTCTTCCTTATGAGTGGCGATCGGGGATGAGCGATGGTCTTTTCCTACCAATCTATCCCCCTAGGATCATGTGCGTAATACTTTGCTTTGATAACTTGTAGATTTTTGCAATAAGTATATGAGTTGTTTATGACTAAGGTTCAGTCCATGGATCATACGCACTTTTCTTCCTTCCACCATTGCTAGCCTCTCTAATACCGCGCACCTTTCACCGGTGTCATACACCCACCATATACCTTCCTCAAAACAGACACCATACCTACCTAACATGGCATTTCCATAGCCATTCTGAGATATATTGCCATGCAACTTTCCACCGTTCCGTTTACTATGACATGCTCCATCTTTGTCATATTGCTTTGCATGATCATGTAGTTGACATTGTATTTGTGACAAAGCCACTGTTCATAATTCTTTCATACATGTCACTCTTGATTCATTGCATATCCCGGTACACCGCCGGAGGCATTCACATAGAGTCATTTTTTGTTCTAAGTATTGAGTTCTAATTGTTGAGTTGTAAGTAAATAAAAGTGTGATGATCATCATTTTTAGAGCATTGTCCCAAGTGAGGAAAGGATGATGGAGACAATGATTCCCCCACAAGTCGGGATGAGACTCCAGACGAAAAAAAAGAGGCCAAAGAAGCCCAAATAAAAAAAGAGGCCATAAAAAAGAGAAAATGCCCAAATAAAAAAATGAGAGAAAAAGAGAGAAGGGACAATGCTACTATCCTTTTACCACACTTGTGCTTCAAAGTAGCACCATGATCTTCATAATAGAGAGTCTCCTATGTTATCACTTTCATATACTACTGGGAATTTTTCATTATAGAACTTAGCTTGTATATTCCAATGATGGGCTTCCTCAAAATGCCCTAGGTATTCGTGAGCAAGCGAGTTGGATGCACACCCACTTAGTTCCTTTTGTTGAGCTTTCATATACTTATAGCTCTAGTGCATCTGTTGCATGGCAATCCCTACTCACTCACATTGATATCTATTGATGGGCATCTCCATAGCCCGTTGATACGCCTAGTTGATGTGAGACTATCTTCCCCCTTTTTGTCTCCTCCACAACCACCATTCTATTCCACCTAAAGTGCTATGTCAATGGCTCACGCTCATGTATTGCGTGAAGATTGAAAAAGTTCGAGAACACCAACAGTATGAAACAATTGCTTGGCTTGTCGTCGAGGTTGTGCATGATTTAAATACTTTGTGTGGTGAAGATAGAGCATAGCCAGACTATATGATTTTGTAGGGATAACTTTCTTTGAGCATGTTATTTTGAAGAGACATAATTGCTTAGTTCGTATACTTGAAGTATTATTATTTCTATGTTAATATTGAACTTTTGTCTTGAATCTTTTGGATATGAATATTCATACCACAATTAAGAAGAATTGCATTGAAATTATGCCAAGTAGCATTCCACATCAAAAATTCTGTTTTTATCATTTACCTACTCGAGGACGAGCAGGAATTAAGCTTGGGGATGCTTGATACGTCTCCAACGTATCTATAATGTTTGATTGTTCCATGATATATTATATTCCGTTTTGGACATTATTGGGCTTTATTATACACTTTTATATTATTTTTGGGACTAACCTATTAACCGGAGGCCCAACCCAGAATTGTTGTTTTTTTTGCCTATTTTAGGGTTTCGTAGAAAAAGAATATCAGACGGAGTCCAAACGGAATGAAACCTTCGGGAACGTGATTTTCGGAATGAACATGATCCAGAGGACTTGGACCCTACATCAATACATCAACCAGGAGGCCACGAGGTAGGGGGCGTGCCTACCCCGCCCCCCCCCCCCCAGGCGCGCCCTCCACCCTCGTGGCCCCCTATTGCTCCACTGACATACTCCTTCCTCCTATATATACCTACGTACCCCCAAACTACCAGATATGGAGCCAAAACCCTAATTCCACCGCCGTAACTTTATGTATTCATGAGATCCCATCTCGGGGCCGTTTCCGGAGCTCCGCCGGAGGGGGCATCGATCACGGAGGGCTTCTACATCAACACCATAGCCTCTCCGATGAAGTGTGAGTAGTTTACCTCAGACCTACGGGTCCATAGTTATTAGCTAGATGGCTTCTTCTCTCTTTTTGGATCTCAATACAAAGTTCTCCCCCTCTCTTGTGGATATCTATTCGATGTAATCTTCTTTTGCGGTGTTTTTGTTGAGACCGATGAATTGTGGGTTTATGATCAATTTTATCTATGAACAATATTTAAATCTTCTCTGAATTCTTTTATGTATGATTGGTTATCTTTGCAAGTCTCTTCGAATTATCAGTTTGGTTTGGCCTACTAGATTGATCTTTCTTGCAATGGGAGAAGTGCTTAGCTTTGGGTTCAATCTTGCGGTGTCCTTTCCCAGTGACAGTAGGGGCAGCAAGGCACGTATTGTATTGTTGCCATCGAGGATAACAAGATGGGGTTTATTTCATATTGCATGAGTTTATCCCTCTACATCATGTCATCTTGCTTAAAGCATTACTCTGTTCTTATGAACTTAATACTCTAGATGCATGCTGGATAGCGGTCGATGTGTGGAGTAATAGTAGTAGATGCAGGCAGGAGTCGGTCTACTTGTCTCGGACGTGATGCCTATATACATGATCATACCTAGATATTCTCATAACTATGCTCAATTCTGTCAATTGCTCAACAGTAATTTGTTTACCCACCGTGAAAACTTATGCTCTTGAGAGAAGCCACTAGTGAAACCTATGGCCCCCGGGTCTATCTTCCATCATATTAATCTTCCAACACTTAGTTATTTTTATTTCCTTTTATTTTACTTTGCAACTTTATCATAAAAATACCAAAAATATTATCTTATCATATCTATCATATCTCACTCTCGTAAGTGACCGTGTAGGGATTGAAAACCCCTTACCGCGTTGGTTGCGAGGATTTATTTGTTTGTGTAGGTGCGAGGGACTCGTGCGTGGCCTCCTACAGGATTGATACCTTGGTTCTCAAAAACTGAGGGAAATACTTATGCTACTTCGCTGCATCACCCTTTCCGCTTCAAGGGAAAACCAACGCAAGTGCTCAAGAGGTAGCACTAGGCATGATCATGTATATAGGCATCACACCCGCGACAAGTAGACCGAAACGATTCTGCATCTACTACCATTACTTCACACATCGACCACTATCCAGCATGCATCTAGAGTAACGCCTTAAGCAAGATGACATGATGTAGAGGGATAAACTCGTGCAATATGATATAAACCCCATCTTTTTATCCTCGATGGCAACAATACAATACATGTCGTTTCCCCTGCTGTCACTAGGATCGAGCACTTCTCCCATTGCAAGAAAGATCAATCTAGCAGGCCAAACTAAATTGATAATTCGAAGAGACTTGCAAAGATAAACCAATCATACATAAAATAATTCAGAGAAGAATCAAATATTCTTCATAGATAATCTGGATCATAAACCCACAATTCATCGGATCTCGACAAACACACCGCAAAAGAAGATTACCTCGAATAGATCTCCAAGAGAATCGAGGAGAACTTTGTATTGAGATCCAAAGAGAGAGAAGAAGCCATATAGCTACTAGCTATGGACCCGAAGGTCTGAAGTAAACTACTCACACATCACCGGAGAGTCCATGGAGTTGATGTAGAGGCCCTCCATGATCAATGCCCCCTCCGGCGGAGCTCCGGAAAAGGCCCCAAGATGGGATCTCTCGGGTACAGAAGGTTGCAGAGGTGGAATTAGGTTTTCGTGGTGCTCCTGGGTGTTTGGGGGTACGAGGATATATATAGGAGGAACAAGTACGTCGGTGGAGAAACAAGGGGCCCACGAGAGTGGAGGGCGCGCCCAGGGGGTAGGCGCGCCCCCTGCCTCGTGGCCTCCTCGATTGTTTCTTCACGCCCACTCCAAGTCTCCTGAATCATGTTTGTTGAGAAAATCACATTTCCGAAGGTTTCATTCCGTTTGGACTCCGTTTGATATTCCTTTTCGGCGAAACTCTAAAATAGGCAAAAAAAAAAACAATTTGGGTTGGGCATTCGGTTAGTAGGTTAGTCCCAAAAATGATATAAAAGTGTAAAATAAAGCCCATTAACATCGAAAATAAATAATATAATAGCATGGAGCAATCAAAAATTATAGATACGTTGGAGACGTATCAAGCATCCCCAAGCTTAATTCTTACTCGTCCTTGAGTAGGTAAATGATAAAAAGAGAATTTTTGATGTGGAATGCTTTCTAACATATTTCTCAATGTAATTTTTCTTTATTGTGGCATGAATTTTCAGATCCGAAAGATTCAAGATAAAAGTTTAATATTGACATAAAAACAATAATACTTCAAGTATGCTAACTAAGAAATCATGTCTTCTCAAAATAACATGGCCAAAGAAAGTTATCCCTAAAAATCATATAGTCTGGCTATGCTCTATCTTCACCACACAAAATATTTAAAGCATGCACAACCCCGATGACAAGCCAAGCTATTGTTTCATACTTTTGATGTTCTTAAACTTTTTCAATCTTCATGCAATATATGAGCGTGAGCCATGGATACAGCACTCTATGTGGAATAGAATGGTGGTTGTGGAGAAGACAAAAAGGAGAAGATAGTCTCACATCAACTAGGCGTATCAATAGGCTATGGAGATGCCCATTAATAGATATCAATGTGAGTGAGTAGGGATTGACATGCAACGGATGCACTAGAGCTATAAGTGTATGAAAGCTCAACAAAAGAAACTAAGTGGGTGTGCATCCAACTTGCTTGCTCATGAAGACTTAGGGCAATTTTGAGGAAGCCCATCATTGGAATATACAAGCCAAGTTCTAGAATGTAAAATTCCCACTAGTATATAAAAGTGATAACATAGGAGACTCTCTATCATGAAGATCATGGTGCTACTTTGAAGCACAAGTGTGGAAAAAGGATAGTAACATTGTCCCTTCTCTCTTTTTCTCTCATTTTTTCTTTTTTTTATTTGGGCCTTCTTTCTTTCTTTTTTTCTTTTTGGCCTCTTTTCTTTTTTATTCTTTTTCATCTGGAGTCTCATCCCTACTTGTGGGGGAATCATAGTTTCCATCATCCTTTCCTCACTGGGACAATGCTCTAATAATGATGATCATCACACTTTAATTTACTTACAACTCAAGAGTTACAACTCAATACTTAGAACAAAATATGACTCTAAGTGAATGCATCCGGTGGTGTACCCAGATGTGCAATGATGCATGAGTGACATGTATGAAGAATTATGAACGATGGCTTTGCCACAATTATGATGTCAATTACATGATCATGCAAGCAATATAAGAATGATGAAGCGTGTCATAATAACGGAACGGTGGAAAGTTGCATGGCAATATATCTCAGAATGGCTTTGGAAATGCCATAATAAGTAGGTATGGTGGCTGTTTTGAGGAAGGTATATGGTGGGTTTATGGTACCGGCGAAAGTTGCGCGATACTAGAGAGGCTAGCAATGGTGGAAGGGTAAGAGTGCGTATAATCCATAGACTCAACATTAGTCATAAAGAAATCACATACTTATTGCAAAAATAAACAAAGTATTACGTGCATGCTCCTAGGGGAATAGATTAGTAGGAAAAGACCATCGCTCGTCCCCGACCGCCACTCATAAGAAAGACAATCAATAAATAAATCATGCTCCGACTTCATCACATAACGGTTCACCATACGTGCATGCTACGGGAATCACAAACTTCAACACAAGTATTTCTCAAATTCACAACTACTCAACTAGCATGACTCTAATATCACCATCTCCATATCTCAAAACAATTATCAAGTATCAAACTTCTCATAGTATTCAATGCACTTCTATGAAAGTTTTTATATTATTCCTAAAAGCAAATTTCCATGTTGTTCTAAGGGACTCTCAAAATAATTTAAGTGAAGCATGAGAGATCAACTATTTCTATAAAATAAAACCACCGCCGTGCTCTAAAAGATATAAGTGAAGCACTAGAGCAAAAACTATATAGCTCAAAAGATATAAGTGAAGCACATAGAGTATACTAATAAATTTCAAATCATGCGAGACTCTCTCAAAAGGTGTTTACAGAAAGGATGATTGTGGTAAACTAAAAAGTAAATACTCAAATCATACAAGACGCTCCAAGCAAAACACATATCATGTGGTGAATAAAAATATAGCTCCAAGTAAAGTTACCGATAGACGAAGACGAAAGAGGGGATGCCTTCCGGGGCATACCCAAGCTTAAGCTTTTTGGTGTCCTTGAATTTTCCATTGGGGTGCCATGGTCATCCCCAAGCTTAGGCTCTTGTCACTCCTTGTTCCATAATCCATCAAATCTTTACCCAAAACATGAAAACTTCACAACACAAAACTCAAGATAGAAAATCTCGTGAGCCCCGTTAGCGAAAGAAAACAAAACACCACTTCAAGGTACTGTAATGAACTCATTATTGATTTATATTGGTGTTAAACCTACTGTATTCCAACTTCTCTATGGTTTATAAACTCGTTTACTAGCCATAGATCCATCAAAATAAGCAAACAACACACAAAAACAGAATCTGTCAAAAAACAGAACAGTCTGTAGTAATCTGTAGCTAACGCAAACAAGTGGAACCCCAAAAATTCTAAAACAAATTTCCGGACGTGAGGAATTTATCTATTAATCATATTCAAAAATAATTAACTAAATAGCACTTTCCAAATAAAAATGGCATCAATTCTCGTGAGTGCTAAAGTTTCTGTTTTTTACAGCAAGATCAAAAAGACTTTCCCCAAGTCTTCCCAGCGGTTCTACTTGGCACAAACACTAATTAAACACAAAAAACACAACCAAAACAGAGGCTAGATAAATTATTTATTACTAAACAGGAACAAAAAGCAAGGAATAAAAATAAAATTGGGTTGCCTCCCAACAAGCGCTATCGCTTAATGCCCCTAGCTAGGCATAAAAGCAAGGATAGATCTAGGTATTGCCATCTTTGGTATGCAATCCATAAGTGGCTCTCATAATAGATTCATATGGTAATTTAAATTTCTTTCTAGGGAAGTGTTCCATGCGTTTCCTTAATGTAAATTGGAATTTAATATTCCCTTCCTTCATATCAATAATTGCACCAATTGTTCTAAGGAAAGGTATACCAAGAATAATAGGACATGAAGGATTGCAATCTATATCAAGAACAATGAAATATACGGGCACATAATTCCTATTTGCAACAACAAGAACATCATTAATTCTTCCCATAGGTTTCTTAATAGTGGAATCTGCAAGATGCAAGTATAAAGAACAATCATCAAAATCACGGAAACCTAGCAAATCACATAAAGTTTTTGGAATCGTGGAGACACTAGCACCCAAATCACACAAAGCATAACACTCATGATCTTTAATTTTAATTTTTATTGTAGGTTACCACTCATCATAAAGATTTCTAGGGATAGAAACTTCCAACTCAAGTTTTTCTTCATAAGATTGCATCAAAGCATCAACGATGTGTTTAGTAAAAGCTTTATTTTGACTATAAGAATGAGGAGAATTTAGCATGGATTGCAACAAGGAAATACAATATATCAAAGAGCAATTAACATAATTAAATTTCTTGAAATCCAAGATTGTGGGTTCATTGCTATCTAAAGTTATAACCTCTTCTATCCCACTTTTATCAATTTAGCATTAAGATCTAAAAACTCTGAATCATTGGAACGCCTTTTAACTAAAGTTGACTCATTTCTAGTCCCATCATTATCAAGATTCATATTGCAAAAAAAATTAATAGGGGACACATTAGTAACTTTTAGATCTTTATCCTTATTATCATGAAAACTAGAAGAACACACTTTCACAAAGCAATCTTTCTTAGCACGCATCCTAGCGGTTCTTTCTTTGCACTCATCAATGGAAATTCTCATGGCTTTGAGAGACTCATTGATATCATGCTTAGGTGGAATAGATCTAAGTTTCAAAGAATCAACATCAAGAGAAATTCTATCCACGTTCCTAGCCAACTCATCAATCTTAAGCAATTTTTCTTCAATCAAAGCATTGAAACTCTTTTGCGAGGTAATAAATTCTTTAATACTAGATTTAAAATCAGAGGGCATCTTATTATAATTTCCATAAGAATTATTGTAGGAATTACCATAATTATTAGAGGAATTACTAGGAAACGGCCTAGAATTGAAATTGCGTCTATACGCGTTATTGCCAAAATTGTTCCTACCAACAAAATTCACATCCATAGATTCATTATTCTTCTCAATCAAAGTAGACAAGGGCATATCATTAGGATCAGTAGGAGCACTCTTATTAGCAAACAATTTCATAAGTTCATCCATCTTTCCACTCAAAATATTAATCTCTTCAATTGCATGCACTTTTTTACTAGTAGATCTTTCAGTGTGCCATTGAAAATAATTAACCATAATATTATCTAGGAGTTTGGTAGCTTCTCCTAAAGTAAAAGTGCCTCCCGCGGCCGAATCTAAAAGATTTCTAGAAGCAAAATTCAATCCGGCATAAAAATTATGTATAATCATCCATAAATTCAAACCATGTGTAGGGCAATTACGTATCATTAATTTCATCCTCTCCCAAGATTGTGCAACATGTTCATGATCAAGTTGCTTAAAATTCATAATATCGTTTCTAAGAGAGATGATCTTAGCGGGAGGAAAATACTTCTATACCTACTAATAAAGTAAGGTGTGTTTCGCCAATTTTTTCATCCGTTCACCGCTGAAAATAATTTTGTTTCCTATATCCAAGGTGGTACTAAATTTATACAGTAATATGTTTGTCTGCTAGAAAAAGAATTTTCGTACGTGGGTCGCATGCTATGACCAGCCCACATATTTTTCTGCCCACGCACTTGGAAAAATTCTATTTTCCGCACAAGGCGATAAATAATTGAGTTTCCCACAGGACAACCAATATTGGGCTTGCCATTTTTTCTTTTTTTTCTGTGTTTTACTTCTATTTTTATTCTTATTTTGGTATCTCTTTTTCCCTTCCAAGTTTATTTTCCTTTTAGAATTTATTTTTTAAATTTCAAATTCTCAAAAAACATTCAGAATTAATTGTTTTTGGAAAATGTTCAAAATTCCAAAATTTTGTTAGTATTTCAAAAAAATATTCCGAACTTGCAAAGAGTTTCCCATTTTTTCAAAAAATATTGTTTTTCAAAATTCTTCGAGATGTCTAAAAATCAAATAGCATTTAAAAAATGCTCCAAATTCGAAAAATATTCTTGTTTTTGTGAAATTTTCACAATTAAAAACATTTTTTGTTTAAAAAAGATACACATTTTCTATTTTTTGAATTTTTAACACATATTCCTGTTTTTAATAAATATTCACAAATTTAAATAATTTTCATGTTTTAGTTGGAGTTTCGCCCAGGACAACAAATAATGGGCTGGCCCAATTATCTTATTTCTGTGTTTTACTTCTATTTTTATTATCTTTCCTATCTCTTTTTTCCCTTCCAAGTTTATTTTTATTTTAGAATTTATTTCGTAACTAAAAATTCTCAAAAAAGTTCAGACTTAAGATTTGTTTTTTGAAAATGTTAAGAATTTCAATTTTTTTTGCTATTTAAAAAAAAAATTCAAAACTTGCAAAAAGGTTCCCATTTTTTCATAAACAATTTTTTTCAAAATAGTTTGAGTTGTCTAAAAAGAAAATAACATTTCAAACATGCTCCAAATTCAAAAAAATATTCCTTTTTACTGAAATTTTTCATAATTAAAAATAATGTTTTGCATAGAAGATACACATTTTCTAAAAATCTTATGAATTTTGAACATATGTTTCCTTTTTAGAAAATGTTCACAAAGTCAAATAATGTTAATGTTTTTATAAAAAAATTGGTGTTTTCAGAAAAAATTTGTGAATTGAAAAATATGTTTCCCTTCATATTTTTTCGCATTTTAAAAAAGTGTACATTATTTTCAAAAAACTATTGCAGATTTAAAATATTGTTCATGTTTCCTAGAATATTCAGAAACTTCATACCTTAAAGTCCCCTGGATTGGAAGATTGAAAGGAAAAGTAGATTGAATAACTCATGGGTCTTCCCCGACGTACGATGACATAACAGAACTCTTAAACACCACCGATCAATGAATGGAAAAATAACGGATTGATTCCTCCACACGCTGCGAAACCGAGAAGCTAATCGTTTCTTTTTTTTGTGTGCACATAGGATTTTGTTTGCACATATAATTCTCACTAACTTTAAATGCATACTATTTTATCTCCAGTTGCAATGCACGGGCATATGTGCTAGTAGAGATAAAAGCATCTTTGCACTTATTCCATGAATCAATACTATTTTTAGGCAAAGACGAAAACCAAGCTTTAGCACGATCTCTAAGCCAAAACGGAAATAGCTTAAGTTTAACAATATCACTATCCACATCTTTCTTCTTTTGCATATCACACAAATCAACAAAGTTGTTTAGATGGGTAGCGGCATCTTCACTAGGAAGGCCAGAAAACAGATCTTTCATGACAAGATTCAGCAAAGCAGTTTTAATTTCACAAGATTCAGCATTGGTAAGAGGAGGAATCAGAGTGCTAATAAAATCATTATTGTTGGTATTGGTAAAGTCGCACAATTTAGTATTGTCTTGAGCCATCGTGAAAAGCAAGCAATCCAACACACAAGAAAACAAGAAACAAGCAAAAGAGGCAAACGAGAAAAGATTAGGGGAACGGAGAAGAGAGGGCAAATAAAACGGCAAGGGTGAAGTGGGGGAGAGGAAAATGAGAGGAAAATGGCAAATAAGGTAATGCGGAGGATAAGAGTTGTGATGCGTACTTGGTATGTCTTGACTTGGCGTAGATCTCCCTGGCAACGGTGCCAGAAATCCTTCTTGCTACCTCTTGAGCACTGTGTTGGTATTCCCTTGAAGAGGAAAGGGTGATGCAGTAAAGCAGCGCAAGTATTTCCCTCAGTTTTTGAGAACCAAGGTGTCAATCCAGTAGGAGACCATGCGCGAGTCACCTCGTACCTACACAAACAAATAAGAACATCGCAACCAACACGATAAAGGGGTTGTCAATCCCTTCACGGCCACTTGCAAGATTAAGATCTGATAGAGATAATAATAATAAGATTAATATTTTTGGTATTTTTACGATATAGATTGAAAGTAAAAGATAGCAAAATAAAGTAGATTGGAAACTTATATGATGGAGAATAGACCCGGGGGGCATAGGTTTCACTAGTGGCTTCTCTCAAGATAGCATAAGTATTACGATGGGTGAACAAATTACTGTCGAGCAATTGATAGAAAAGCGAATAATTATCAGAATATCTAGGCATGATCATGTATATAGGAATCACGTCCGCGACAAGTAGACCGAAACGATTCTGCATCTACTACTATTACTCCACACATCGACCGCTATGCAGCATGCATCTAGAGTATTAAGTTCATAAGAACGGAGTAACGCCTTAAGCAAGATGACATGATGTAGAGGGATAAACTCATGCAATATGATATAAACCCCATCTTTTTATCCTCGATGGCAACAATACAATACGTGTCATTTCCCCTACTGTCACTGGGATCGAGCACCGCAAGATTGAACCCAAAGCTAAGCACTTCTCCCATTGCAAGAAAGATCAATCTAGTAGGCCAAACCAAACTGACAATTCAAAGAGACTTGCAAAAATAAACCAATCATACATAAAAGAATTCAGAGAAGAATCAAATATTGTTCATGGATAATCTAGATCATAAACCCACAATTCTTCAGATCTCGACAAACACACCACAAAAGAAGATTACATCGAATAGATCTCCAAGAGAATCGAGGAGGACTTTGTATTGAGATCCAAAGAGAGAGAAGAAGCCATCTAGCTACTAGCTATGGACCCAAAGGTCTGAAGTAAACTACTCACACATCACCAGAGAGGCCATGGATTTGATGTAGAGGCCATCCATGATCAATGCCACCTCCGGCGGAGCTCTGGAAAAGGCCCCAAGATGGGATCTCTCAGGTACAGAAGGTTGTGGCAGTGGAATTAGGTTTTCGTGGTGCTCCTGGATGTTTGGGGGGGGGTACTCGGATATATATAGGAGGAAGAAGTACGTCGGTGGAGCAACGAGGGGCCCGCGAGGGTGGAGGGCGCGCCCAGGAGGGTAGGCGCGCCCGCCTGCCTCGTGGTCTCCTCGATTGTTTCTTGATGCCTACTCCAAGTCTCCCCGATCACGTTTGTTGAGAAAATCACGTTCCCGAAGGTTTCATTCCGTTTGGACTCCATTTGATATTCCTTTTCGGCGAAACTCTAAAATAGGCAAAAAACAGCAATTTGGGTTGGGCCTCCGGTTAGTAGGTTAGTCCCAAAATGATATAAAAGTGTAAAATAAAGCCCATTAACATCCAAAATAGATAATATAATAGCATGGAGCAATCAAAAATTATAGATACGTTGGAGACGTATCAGCAACCATGGTCCCCAATTCGGCTCCCCCTCCATGCCATTGAAACGTCCATTTTGCATCATGCTTTTATATCGATATTTATTGCATTATGGACTGTTATTTCACTTTATGTCACAATACTTATGGCTATTCTCTCTTATTTTACAAGGTTTACATAAGGAGGGAGAATGTCGGCAGCTGGAATTCTGGGCTGGGAAAGGAGCAAATATTAGAGACCTATTCTAAGCAACTCCAAAAGTCCTGAAACTCCACGGAACATCTTAAAATAAATAAAGAAAAATCCTCTCCAAATATGAAGGCCAGGTGGCTCCCCTGCTCACGAGGGTGGGGGGCGCCCCCTAGGGCGCGCCCCCCTACCTCGTGGGCCCCCTAGTGGCTCTCCGATGTCCATCTTCTCATATATGAAGTCTTTCGATGAGAAAAAATTAGAAGTAACTTTTCGGGACGAGACTCCGCCGCCACGAGGCGGAACCTTGGTGGAACCAATCTAGAGCTCCGGCAGAGCTGTTCTGCCGGGGATACTTCCCTCCGGGGGGAAATCATCACCATCGTCATCACCAACACTCCTCTCATCAGGAGAGGGCAATCTCCATCAACATCTTCACCAGCACCATCTCATCTCCAAACCCTCGTTCATCTCTTGTATCCAATTCTTGTCTCAAAGTCCGGGATTGGTGCTTGTAGGTTGCTAGTAGTGTTGATTACTCCTTGTAGTTGATGCTAGTTGGTTTATTTGGTGGAACATCATATGTTCAGATCCTATATGCATATTATTACCCCTCTGATTATGAACATGAATATGCTTTGTGAGTAATTACGTTTGTTCCTGAGGATAAGGGAGAAGTCTTGCTATTAGTAGTCATGTGAATTTGGTATTCGTTTGATATTTTGATAAGATGTATGTTGTCTAGCCTCTAGTGGTGTTATGTGAACGTCGACTACATAACACTTCACCATTATTTGGGTCTAGAGGAAGGCATTGGGAAGTAATAAGTAGATGATGGGTTAATAGAGTGACAGAGGCTTAAACCCTAGTTTACGCGTTGCTTCGTAAGGGGCTGATTTGGATCCATATGTTTCATGCTATGGTTAGGTTTACCTTAATACTTTTGTTGTAGTTGCGGATGCTTGCAATAGAGGTTAATCATAAGTGGGATGCTTGTTCAAGTAAGAACAGCACCCAAGCACCGGTCCACCCACATATCAAATTATCAAAGTATCGAACGCAAATCATATGAACGTGATGAAAACTAGCTTGACGATATCCCCATGTGTCCTCGGGAGCGCTTTTCCTATTATAAGAGTTTGCTTCGGCTTGTCCTTTGCTACAAAAGGATTGGGCCACCTTGCTGCACTTTATTTACTTTTGTTACTTGTTGCTCGTTACAATCTATTTTATCACAAAACTATCTGTTACCACTTATTTGCAGAGAATACCTTGCTGAAAACCGCTTATCATTTCCTTCTGCTCCTCGTTGGGTTCGACACTCTTACTTATCGAAAGGACTACGATAGATCCCCTATACTTGTGGGTCATCAAGACTCTTTTCTGGCGCCGTTGCCGGGGAGTGTAGCGCCTTTGGTAGGTGGAATTTGGTAAGGAAAATTTTATATAGTGTGCTGAAATTTACTGTCACTTGTTACTATGGAAAGTAATTCTCTGAGGGGCTTGTTCGGGGTATCTTCACCCCGTCCAGTAGAGCAAAGATTTGCTCCTCAACCTACTGAACCTATTGAAAATGAAACTCCTTTTGAATTTCCTTCGGGTATGATGGAAAAACTGCTAGCTAACCCTTTTATAGGAGATGGAACAAAGCATCCTGATGAGCACTTAATATATGTGGATGAAGTTTGTGGATTATTTAAGCTTGCAGGTATACCCGATGATGTTGCTAAGAAGAAGGTCTTCCCTTTATCTTTGAAGGGAGACGCATTGATATGGTATAGGCTATGTGATGATATGAGATCATGGGACTATAAAAGATTGAAGTTGGAATTTCATCAAAAGTATTACCCTATGCATCTTTGTAATGCCCTCGATGCGGCTATAGCTCCCACGTGTCGCGGCACGACATAGAGACATAACCGCATTGAAAGCAATGTCGCAAGTTGGGCAATCTTCACAACATCCCATGTAATATAGATAATAAAAGGGGAGAAACATAGTTGGCTTACACTCGCCACGTCAATCAAAGTACATAAATAGCATTACAACATTCAAACTCATGGCCCGACTACGGCGCCAAAATAAAAGATAAACCCAACATGCGACACGGTCCCGATCGCCCCAACTGGGCACCACTACTGATCATCAGGGAAAGACACGTAGTATCGGCGTGAGTCCTCGTCGAACTCCCACTTGAGCTCGAGCGCATCATCTGGAACGGAGTCATCAGGTCCTGCATCTGTTTTGGAAGTAAACAGTGAGCCACAGGGACTCAGCAATCTCGCACCCTCGCGATCAAGACTATTTAAGCTTAATAGGTAAGGCAAGGTAAATATGTGGAGCTGCAGCAAGCGACTAGCATATATGGTGGCTAACCTGTTCCCAAAAGAGAACGAGAAGAGAGGGCAAAGCGCGAACGAGTAGCTAGGGGGCAACCTGCGGCAAGCGTTACTCCAACACCGTGTTCACTTCCTGGACTCCGCCGAGAAGAGACAATCACGGCAACTCACACAGTTGATTCATTTTAATTAGGTTAAGGTTCAAGTTATCTACAACCGGACATTAACAAATTCCCATCTGCCCATAACCGCGGGCACGGCTTTCGAAAGTTCAAATACCTGCAGGGGAGTCCCAACTTAGCCCATGACAAGCTCTCATGGTCAACGAATGAATAGACCTCCTCCCGAGACATTCCGATCAGACTCGGTATCCCAGTTCTTCAAGACACTTCGACAAGTTAAAAACCAATCCAGCAACACTGCCCGGATGTGCCGACAAATCCCGATAGGAGCTGCACATATCTCATTCTCAGGGCACACTCAGATTGTCTAAACTTCCGGCAGGCCAGCCCAGAGTTGCCCCTGGTAGCCACCGGCGGCTGACGAGTTGGACAAACACTCAGAGGAGCACTGGCCCGGGGGGGTTTAAAATAAGATGACCCTCGGGCTCCGGAAACCCAAGGGAAAAAGAGGCTAGGTGTCAAATGGTAAAACCAAGGTTGGGCATTGCTGGAAAAGCTTTAATCAAGGCGAACTATCAAGGGGTTCCCATTATAACCCAACCGCGTAAGGAACGCAAAATCCGGGAACATAACACCGATATGACGGAAACTAGGGCGTCAAGAGTGGAAAAAAACACAAGGCGAGAGGCCGAGCCTTCCACCCTTTACCAGGTATATAGATGCATTAAGATAACAAGTCAATATAATGATATCCCAACAAGTAAATAATGTTCCAACAAGGAACGGTCTCCAATCTTCACATGCAACTAGCAACACTATAAGAGGGGCTGAGCAAAGCGGTAACATAGCCAATCAACGGTTTGCTAGGACATGGTGGGTTAGAGGTTTGACATGGAAATTTAGGAGGCATGATAAGAAAGTGGTAGGCATCGTAGCATAGGCATAGCAAAAGAGCGAGCATCTAGCAAAGCAAAGATAGTAGGGATTTCGAGGGTATGGTCATCTTGCCTGCAAAGTTGTCAGAGTTGACTGGATCCTCGAAAGCAAACTCAACGGGCTCCTCGTTAGCGAACTCGTCTCCCGGCTCTACCCAAACAAGACAAACAAGCAATAAGGACACAATCAACCACGTGCAAAGCTCAAACAATATGATGCAAACATGGTATGCTCTGCGGGATGCGATACGTGATGCATATGCAAGATTTGACAAGGAATGAATGAACCTGGCCTCAACTTGGAAATCCAAGTGTGCCACTGGAAAGGTGAGATGAAATCGCTTGAAAACGATATAAAGATCACTGGAATCGGAGTTACGGTTTGGAAATGGCAAACAATTCAAATATGACACCGGTCTGCGATTTACAGCAAGTAGCCATCTAAATGCAACAAGATGAACATGCTACAGCACTCAAACATGGCATCACAATACATGGCAGGGATCCATACATGATGTTTAACAAAAGATGAACACTGATCTACGGCCAATTCATCCATTAACAGGTTCAAACAAGCATGGCAAAAATGCATTTGGTAAATAGATTTCAGATTTAGTGAAATTAACACTTGTCTGGAATTTCAGATCAGGTAGCACACTTTGGAGCATGAAAACTATATGTTACAGGACCTGAACATGGCAAAGTAAAGCATGGCATGGAGCTACACAAAGAGCTTAACAAAAGTCCCTTAGTGGCCTTGAGCCAAAAGGGATCAGAAAATACAATTGCAAGCATGTGAACATGGCAAAAGCATAATCAGATCACAGACTTAGTGAAAAACTGAAGCATGCAAATCAAATATCAAGTAGGCACGTTTACGAGCTCGATGCACTCATTACAGAGCAAGTCATGACAATCTAAGCATACACCCATCAAGAATACACATTATACAAGCTATACATGGCAAGAACATTAACATAGCATGCACGGATCAACTACAACATCCTCGGCAAAATCGCTAACAAGTAGACAATCGGCCCAGATTCACGAAATGGCAAAAGTAGAGCTCGATTGACTCAAGCTAGGGTGCTCCATAATTGCAAACAAAGACATGAATGGATAAAGCACTACAAGATTAACAAAACATCCTTACTGATCATCCTCAAAAGAGGCACGGATCACTTGGAAACAACATGAGCATATGGCATATTGAGATAAACAGATCAAGGACTTAGTGGAATTGCTAAGTCCCTAAAATCAGCATTAACGAATGCTCCACTTTGCAAGCTTGTGCTAGTCACCACACATATCACAAAAATACATGGGTTGCACCTCTGGATAGATGGAAAAACATATAACAAAACACATGTAGAGCTCAGGGGCATATCATGCACACAATAGTCATGGCAAAAATGAAAAATATCTAATTGGAGCAGCAGATCTGACAATTATCTCAAATAGTACTCTTCCAACAGCATTTCAGGCATCAAGATGAACTCAAATGAAAATGATGCAATGAGATGAAATGATGTGCTCTCTGAGACGAACATTTTAATATGCTATATGCCCAAAACGGAGCTACGGATGCGGAGATATCACATGTCAAAGTATGCGAAAAAATAATGAGGAGAGGGGAAGAAGTCAACCGAATAACAGATCTAGGGTTCGTTGGGTGGCGCACGAACCGAGGAACGCCGGCAGCCACTGTAGCTCCGGTGAGGTGGTTGACGCGAGGACGGCCGGAGTGGCCGCGGGGGCTCGCCGGAGCCGCGGATCCGGCGCGGCGGCCTTGCGGAGGAGGGCGGCGGGCGCGGGGCGCCGTGGGCGTGCGGATCCGGCGCGGGTGGCGATCGGAGTCACGGATCTGGCGTCGCCAGCGACGAGGTGCTGCAGGGCGGCGGCCGGCGGACTCGGGCGGACGGCGTCGGAGAAGAGGAGGCGCGGGGCGGCTGGGCCCGGGAGGGCCTCCCGCGGGCCCGGCGGGCCACGTGGCGGCGGCTGATTGGTCGGCGCCGGCGGGCGGACGCGTCCGGCGCCGTCCGGACGTGTCCGGTGGCGGTGGAGACGATTTTTTTTAGGGTTTGGACGGAGGAGATCCGGAATTTCGAGAGGGTGGTCTTTAAATAGGCATAGAGGGAGCTAGGAGAGTCCAAATGAGGTGCGGTTTTCGGCCATGCGATCGTGATCGGACGCTCTAGATGATGGAGAGGGCTTTGGTGGGTTTTGGGCCAACTTGGAGGGGTGTTGGGCTGCAACACACACGAGGCCTTTTCGGTCCCTCGGTTAACCGTTGGAGCATTAAACGAAGTCCAAATGGTACGAAACTTGACAGGCGGTCTACCGGTAGTAACCCAACGCCGCTTGGCAAGTCTCGGTCCAAACCAGAAATGTTTAATCCCCACACACAGAAGAAAGGTAGAAATGACCACCGGAGGAGAACCCAGCGCCGGAATGCAAAACGGACAACGGGGAAAATGCTCGAATGCATGAGACGAAGACGTATGCAAATGCAATGCACATGATGACATGATATGAGATGCATGAAAATGATAACAACACACGAAGACAAAAACCCGAACCCGAGAAAATAAAATAACTTAACGCCGGAAACGGCAAGAGTTGGATTACATATTGGGAAAATCATATCCGGGGTGTTACAACACTCCACCACTACGAAAGGATCTCGTCCCGAGATCTAGGACTGAAAGAACGCCGGGTACTCAGAACGGAGGTGATCCTCGCGTTCCCAGGTAGCTTCACGGTCGGAATCGTGTGACCACTTGACTTTGAGGAATTTGATTGACTAGTTGCGAGTCTTGCGTTCAGTCTCTTCAAGAATTGCAACGGGGTGCTCATGATAAGAGAGATCTGCTTGGAGCTCAATGTCTTCGAAGTTGACGGTGCGGTCAAGAGTCTTGAAGCACTTTCGGAGCTGAGAGACATGAAACACGTCATGCACATTTGCAAAGTTTGAAGGAAGCTCGAGTTGATAGGCGAGTTCGCCTCTCTTGCTGACGATCTTGAAAGGTCCCACGTATCTAGGGGCAAGTTCCCTTTGATACCGAAGCGACGAGTACCTTTCATAGGAGAGACGCAGAGGTAAACATGATCTCCGATCTCGAAAGCCAAATCACGGTGCTTACTATCATAGTAGCTCTTCTGGCGGGATTGGGCTGCTTTGAGGTTATCTCGAATGACTTTGCACATTTCCTCTGCCTCTGTGATTAAGTCATTTCCCAGAAGTTGACGTTCACCGGTTTTAGACCAGTTGAGAGGGGTACGGCACTTCCTACCATACAGAATTTCAAATGGGGCCTTGCCCGAACTTGCTTGAAAACTGTTGTTGTAGGAGAATTCAGCATAAGGAAGACAATCCTCCCACTTCATGCCGAAGGAGATCACGCAAGCTCTGAGCATATCTTCAAGAATCTGGTTGACACGCTCGACTTGACCGCTAGTTTGAGGATGGAAAGTTGTGCTGAAGCGGATGTTGGTGCCCATGGCCTTCTAAAAAGAATCCCAAAACTTGGAGGTAAAGATGCTGCCATGGTCTGAAGAGATCACTTGTGGAATACTGTGCAGAGAGACAATCCGAGAGGTATAGAGTTCCGCCAATTGAGCTGCCGTGATAGACTCTTTGATAGGCAGAAAGTGAGCCACTTTAGTGAGTTTGTCGATGACAACGAATATAGCATCATTGCCACGCTTGGACTTTGGAAACCCAATCACGAAGTCCATCTCAATGTGGTCAAACTTCCATTTTGGAATGGCAAGAGGTTGGAGGAGACCAGCTGGCCTTTGGTGTTCTGCCTTCACTCTTCTGCAGACATCACATTCATTCACGAACTGAGCAATCTCGCGCTTCATTCGAGTCCACCAATAAGCCTGCTTGAGGTCCTGATACATCTTCGTGCTCCCAGGGTGGATGGAGAGGAGAGAATTGTGAGCCTCGTTCATGATCACTTTATGAAGGTCACCTTTGGGCACAACAATACGATCCTCGAAGAAGAGAGTATCCTTGTCATCAAGGCGGTAGCACTTGTACTTGGGTTGACTCTTGGCAATCCCAATTTTCACCTGCTTCACCATAGCATCAAGAAGTTGGGCTTGGCGAATCTGGTCTTCCAAGGTAGGAGAGACTTGAAGGTTGGCGAGGAAACCTTGAGGAACAACTTGCAGATTAAGTTTGCGGGAAGCTTCACAAAGCTCGGGTTGATAAGGCTTGAGAATCAGACTGTTGCAATAAGCCTTCCTGCTCAATGCGTCAGCAATCACATTGGCCTTGCCTGGAGTATACTCGATACTCGAATTATACTCTTGAATCATTTCAACCCATCGAGTCTGCCTGAGGTTGAGATTAGGCTGAGTGAAGATGTACTTGAGACTCCTGTGGTCAGTGAAGATGTCCACTTTTCTTCCCAATAAGAGATGTCTCCAAGTCAAAAGAGCATGCACAACTGCCGCCAACTCGAGGTCATGAGTGGGGTAGTTCTTCTCGTTGGGCTTCAACTGGCGAGAGGTATAAGCCACAACTTTCTTCTCTTGCATCAACACTGCGCCAAGACCTTGGAGAGAGGCATCGCAAAAGACCTTGTACGGTTTGGATTCATCAGGAGGAGTCAGAACTAGAGCAGTGACCAATTTCTCTTTCAAAGTGTTGAAAGCGATGTCACATTCCGGAGACCAAACGTACTTGACGTGCTTCTGGAGAGGATTTGAGAGAGGCTTCGCGATCTTAGAAAAGTTTTCAACGAATCTTCGACAATAGCTTGTGAGACTGAGGAAGCTACGGAGTTGCTTCACGTTCTGAGGTGGTTCCTAATTCACAATTGCAGACACCTTCTCAAGATTCACCGCAATGCCCTTGGCAGAGATGATATGACCAAGATAAAGAACCTCATCGAGCCAAAATTCGCACTTGCAGAACTTGGCATAGAACTGGTGTTCCCTGAGCTTATCGAGTACCAAACGCAAGTGCTTGGCATGATCTTCCTTGTTCTTCGAAAAGATCAGAATTTCGTCGAGATAGACCAAAACAAAGTCATTGGTGTAGGCATTGAAGATGAATTTCATCATGCGAGAGAACGTCGGAGGAGCGTTGACGAGGCCAAAAGACATGACAGTGTATTCATATGAACCATAGCTTGTCCTGCTCACAGATTCGAATCTGATGATAACCCATGCGGAGATCAAGCTTGGAGAATACTTGGGCACCTTTGAGTTGTTTGAACAGCTCGTTGATGTTGGGAAGTGGGTATTTGTTCTTGATGGTCTTCTTGTTCAATGGACGGTAATCAACACAAAGTCGGTCCATTCCATCCTTCTTCTTCACAAAAAGAACACCACAACCCCACGGAGAAGAACTAGGCCGGATGAGACCCATTCTCTCTTGAATATCGAGTTGCTTCTTCAGCTCCTTCAACTCTTCAGGACCGAGCTTGTAAGGATGCTTGCACACTGGTTCCATGCCAGGCTCAAGATCGATGACGAATTCAACTAGCCGGTGCAGAGGCATTCCTGGAAGCTCTTCTGGAAAGACGTCTTGATATTCGCAAACGACTGGAATTTGCGAGATGGCATCCAGTTCACCTTTCTCATTGAGAGAACACAAATGGATTGTATTATCCCGAGCGGCAAGGACAATTACATCCTCAGATGAATGAGTCAATTGAATCTGCCTGGCTGCACAATCAAGCTGAGCCTTGTGCTTAGAAAGCCAATCCATCCCGAGAATAATATCAATATCCGAGTTACCAAGAACCATTGGAGAAGCCAGAAACTTGAAATCACCCATCATGATAGAAATATCCGGAACCTCGTAGTTAGCGAGCAAACATCTACCCGGAGAGACAACTGCTAACGGTTTATGCATAACTTGAGAATACCACCCATGCTTAGATGCAAAAGGTCTCGAGATAAAACAACGCGATGCAGCAGTGTCAAAAAGAACTTTTGCAGGAACATCGTTAACAGGAAGGTTACCCATGATGACATCTGACGAATCCTCTGCCTGAGCTGCATCCACCATGTTAACCTTGGCGTACTTGGGGTTATGCTTGACCACGGCTGTACTTGACGATCTCACAGGAGGAGGAGGAGGAAGACGCCTCTGATTGAAGAACTTGTTGGCATAGTGACCCTTCTGTTGGCACTTGTTGCACGTGACCTCTGAAAGTGGACGGTGATACGGAGCACTTGATCTTGGAGCTTGAGACGAAGTCTTGTTCTGAAAGCCAGGGTTGGGTGGGTGGGAAGATCCACTGCCACCTTTGCTCTTCTGCTGATACGGCTGACGGAACGGAGGAGGAGGAAGCCAATACTTCTGCTGCTTGGCCACTTGAGTAGAGGAGGAAGGAGTAGTGTCTCTGACTCGCTTCTTGGAAGCATCACACCTCAGTTGAGCAGCCTCTTGCTTCAATGCCATGTTATAGAACTCATCATACCTCAAGGGCTCAAAGAGAACAAGAGCTAGCTGGATTTCTTCTCTGAGACCACCCCTGAACTGGTATATCATGCTCTTCTCATCAGGGACGTCCTGCTTAGCAAAGCGGGCGAGCTTCTGAAACAACTTGTTGTAGTCATAGACAGACAAAGAGCCTTGCTTCCGGTTGCAAAACTGTTCACGCTTGCTTTCAACCACGCTCTGAGGGATATGATGAGCTTTGAAGTCTTGACGGAATTCATCCCAGGTAATCACACGGCCTCCTCTGGAATCCGTGTACTGCTGGAACCATTCTGCAGCTTGGTCTTTGAGTTGGAAGGATGCGAACTTGACAAAGTCCTCAGGCCTGACATTACTACACTCGAAATGCTTGCACAGATCCACAAGCCAATCGTCAACATCAGTTGCCTCAACACAATTGCTGAAAGTCTTTGGCCCATTAGCAACGAACTGGTTGAGTGTAGCAAAGTGATTATGATTGTTGCCTTGGTTGCCTTGGTTCGCTTGATTGCGCTCTTGAAGAATTTGCATGATCAACTACGTGTTTGCATTGGTTGCGGCCATCACAGCTTGCCATGCCTCCGGAGGAGGTGGAGGTGGTGGCGGATCCTGATTCTGAGTCTGATTGGAGCTCTTAGCGGGAGCCATCCTGAAGAGGGTGACAACCGTTAGCACATTGACAGATAATATGAAGCTGAATCAAACGGGTTGAAATTGCAACATAAAGTCTTCACATCCGAACAAAATGAACGAATGCATTCCAATTGAAATGGTCACATATCCATAAATTGAGAAGCCACTTAGAATTTAGGTATAGGAATAAATCAACAAGGTACGGATCAAGAACGAATACTCGGTAAGAAATCCCAATCTCAAACCAAATATCCGTGGAAGAAGAACTAGAGCTACAAGAATTCCCACCTATGAAACTCCCAAACCTTTCCGGTTATGCAATCAGGTGTTGGGGATACAGGGGAAGCATAATATCTCACCCAAATCTAGCAAATCCTACATCCAGCTGTATCCATCCTTCAACACATAACCGAGAAAAACTTCGGAAACCATCTACCTCAACCTTCCAAAAGCATCTGTTATACAAGTTATGGCAATACTCCCGAACTCCCGCCCCAGTATTGGGTGGCGTCGAGGTTATCTCACCAACGAACTGCATAAAAGAGATTTTCAATGTCGGCGTACTAAACTCAGGTATTCCAGAACTGCAACGATAAAATTGTGACAACAACACCTCGGAGCTCAACTCCCCGGGACACTGCCACAACCCTTAAAGACAGGAGGCACCAAGAACAATGTTCTCATCACAAAACCATCGGAACGATTCCAAGATACCCGCGTGATCCTAATTTTTTTTTTGTGAAATTTGAGAAGAGAAGAGTCAAAACTCTACGTCAGGATGCCTTACCAGAGCGATGAGGAGACTGGGGAGTAAAAAGAATTCCTAAACTCTCCGATATATAATTCCTAAATGACTCAAAACATTTTTCTAGACACAACAACGGCTGCTAAAAACGATCAAGCGATGGGGGCTCCTAAGGTCGGGGAAGGCTCTGATTACCAACTTGTAACGCCCTCGATGCGGCTATAGCTCCAATGTGTCGAGGCACGACTTAGAGACATAACCGCATTGAAAGCAATGTCGCAAGTTGGGCAATCTTCACAACATCCCATGTAATATAGATAATAAAAGGGGAGAAACATAGTTGGCTTACACTCGCCACGTCAATCAAAGTACATAAATAGCATTACAACATTCAAACACTCATGGCCCGACTACGGCGCCAAAATAAAAGATAAACCCAACATGCGACACAGTCCCGATCGCCCTAACTGGGCACCACTACTGATCATCAGGGAAAGACACGTAGTATCGGCGTGAGTCCTCGTCAAACTCCCACTTGAGCTTGAGCGCGTCATCTGGAATGGAGTCATCAGGTCCTGCATCTGTTTTGGAAGTAAACTGTGAGCCACAGGGACTCAGCAATCTCGCACCCACGTGATCAAGACTATTTAAGCTTAATAGGTAAGGCAAGGTAAATATGTGGAGCTGCAGCAAGCGACTAGCATATATGGTGGCTAACCTGATCGCAAAAGAGAGCGAGAAGAGAGGGCAAAGCACGAATGAGTAACTAGGGGACAACCTGCAGCAAGCGTTACTCCAACACCGTGTTCACTTCCCGGACTCCGCCAAGAAGAGACCATCACGGCAACTCACACAGTTGATTCATTTTAATTAGGTTAAGGTTCAAGTTATCTACAACCAGACATTAACAAATTCCCATCTGCCCATAACCGCGGGCACGGCTTTCGAAAGTTCAAATCCCTGCAGGGGAGTCCCAACTTAGCCCATGACAAGCTCTCATGGTCAACGAAGGAATAGACCTCCTCCCGAGACATTCCGATCAGACTCGGTATCCCGATTCTTCAAGACACTTCGAGAAGTTAAAAACCAATCCAGCAACACCGCCCGAATGTGCCGACAAATCCCGATAGGAGCTGCACATATCTCATTCTTAGGGCACACTCAGATTGTCTAAACTTCCAGTAGGCCAGGACAGAGTTGCCCCTGGTAGCCACCGGCGGCTGACGAGTTGGACCAACACTCAGAGGAGCACTGGCCCGGGGGGTTCAAAATAAGATGACCATCGGGCTTCGGAAACCCAAGGGAAAAAGAGGCTAGGTGGCAAATGGTAAAACCAAGGTTGGGCATTGCTGGAAAAGCTTTAATCAAGGCGAACTATCAATGGGTTCCCATTATAACCCAACCGCGTAAGGAACGCAAAATCCGGGAACATAACACCGATATGACGGAAACTAGGGCATCAAGAGTGGAACAAAACACAAGGCGAGAGGCCGAGCCTTCCACCCTTTACCAGGTATATAGATGCATTAAGATAACAAGTCAATATAATGATATCCCAACAAGTAAATAATGTTCCAACAAGGAACGGTCTCCAATCTTCACCTGCAACTCGCAACGCTATAAGAGGGGCTGAGCAAAGTGGTAACATAGCCAATCAACGGTTTGCTAGGACATGGTGGGTTAGAGGTTTGACATGGCAATTTAGGAGGCATGATAAGCAAGTGGTAGGCATCGTAGCATAGGCATAGCAAAAGAGCGAGCATCTAGCAAAGCAAAGATAGTAGTGATTTCGAGGGTATGATCATCTTGCCTGCAAAGTTGTCAGAGTTGACTGGATCCTCGAAAGAAAACTCAACGGGCTCCTCGTTAGTGAACTCGTCTCCCGGATCTACCCAAAAAAGACAAACAAGCAACAAGGACACAATCAACCATGTGCAAAGCTCAAACAATATGATGCAAACATGGTATGCTATGCGGGATGCGACATGTGATGCATATGCAAGATTTGACAAGGAATGAATGAACCTGGCCTCAACTTGGAAATCCAAGTGTGCCACTGGAAAGGTGAGATTAAATCTCTTGAAAACAATATAAAGATCACCAGAATCGGAGTTACGGTTTGGAAATGGCAAACAATTCAAATATGACACCGGTTTGCGATTTACAGCAAGTAGCCATCTAAATGCAACAAGATGAACATGCTACAGCACTCAAACATGGCATCACAATACATGGCAGGGATCCATACATGATGCTTAACAAAAGATGAACACTGAGCTACGGCCAATTCATCCATTAACAGGTTCAAACAAGCATGGCAAAAATGCATTTGGTAAACAGATTTCAGATTTAGTGAAATTAACACGTGTCTGGAATTTCAGACCGGGTAGCACACTTTGGAGCATGAAAACTATATGCTACAAGACCTGAACATGGCAAAGCAAAGCATGGCATGGAGCTACTCAAAGAGCTTAACAAAAGTCCCTTAGTGACCTTGAGCCAAAAGGGATCAAAAAATACAATTGCAAGCATGTGAACATGGCAAAAGCATAATCAGATCACAGACTTAGTGAAAAACTGGAGCATGCAAATCAGATATCAAGTAGGCATGTTTACGAGCTCGATACACTCACTACAGAACAAGTCATGCCAATCTAAGCATACACCCATCAAGAATACACATTATACAAGCTAGACATGGCAATAACATTAACATAGCATGCACGGATCAACTACAATATCCTCGGCAAAATCGCTAACAAGTAGACAATCTGCCCAGATTCACGAAATGGCAAAAGTAGAGCTCGATTGTCTCAAGCTAGGGTGCTCCATAATTGCAAACAAAGACATGGCTGTATAGAGCACTACAAGATTAACAAAACATCCTTACTGATCATCCTCAAAAGAGGCACGATTCACTAGGAAACAACATGAACATATGGCATATTGAGATAAACAGATCAAGGACTTAGTGGAATTGCTAAGTCCCTAAAATCAGCATTAACGAATGCTCCACTTTGCAAGCTTGTGCTAGTCACCACAAACATCAGAAAAATACATGGGTTGTACCTTTGGATAGATGGAAAAACATATAACAAAACACATGTAGAGCTCAGGGGCATATCATGCACACAATAATCATGGCAAAAATGACAAATATCTAATTGGAGCAGCAGATCTGACAATTATCTCAAATAGCACTCTTCCAACAGCATTTCGGGCATCAAGATGAACTCAAATGAAAATGATGCAATGAGATGAAATGATGTGCTCTCTGAGACGAACATTTTGATATGCTATATGCCCAAAACGGAGCTACGGATGCGGAGATGTCATAGGTCAAAGTATGCGAAAAAATAATGAGGAGAGGGGAAGAAGTCAACCGAATCATAGATCTAGGGTTCGTTGGGTGGCGCACGAACCGAGGAATGCCGGCGGCCACTGTAGCTCCGGCGAGGTGGTTGACGCAGGGACGGCCGGAGTGGCCGCGGGGGCTCGCCGGAGCCGCGGATCCGGCGCGGCGGCCTTGCGGACGAGGGCGGCGGGCACGGGGCGCCGTGGGCGTGCGGATCCGGCGTGGGTGGCGGCTGGAGTCGCGGATCTGGCATCACCGGCGACGAGGTGCTGCAGGGCGGCGGCCGGCGGAATCGGGCGGACGGCGTTGGAGAAGAGGAGGCATGGGGCAGTGCTGGCGGCTGGGCCCGGGAGGGCCTCCCGCGAGCCTGGCAGGCCTCGGGCGGCAGCGGCGATGTGGGGCTTGCCCGGGCCACGTCGCGGCGGCTGATTGGTCGGCGGCGGCGGGCGGACGCGTCCGGCGCCGTCTGGACGTGTTCAGTGGCGGCGGAGACGATTTTTTTTATGGTTTGGACGGGGGAGATCCGGAATTTCGAGAGGGTGGTCTTTAAATAGGCATAGAGGGAGCTAGGAGAGTCCAAATGAGGTGCGGTTTTCAGCCACGCAATCGTGATCGGACGCTCTAGATGATGGAGAGGGTTTTGGTGGGTTTTGGGCCAACTTGGAGGGGTGTTGGGCTGCAACACACACGAGGCCTTTTCGGTCCCTCGGTTAACCGTTGGAGCATTAAACGAAGTCCAAATGGTACGAAACTTGACAGGCGGTCTACCGGTAGTAAGCCAAGGCCGCTTGGCAAGTCTCGGTCCAAACCGGAAATGTTTAATCCCCACACACGAAAGAAAGGTAGAAATGACCACCGAAGGAGAACGGAGCGCCGGAATGCAAAACAGACAACGGGGAAAATGCTTGACTGCATGAGACGAACACGTAAGCAAATGCAATGCACATGATGACACGATATGAGATGCATGACAATGATAACAACACATGGAGACAAAAACCCAAACCCGAGAAAATAAACTAACTTAACGCCGGAAACGGCAAGAGTTGGATTACATATTGGGAAAATCATATCCGGGGTGTTACAATCTTGTTCATCGTGATCGCATATATATATATATAATTTCTGGCCTCGCGAAGGAGAAAGCATCGCTCAAGCTTGGGGGAGGCTTAAATCAATGTTATATTCATGCCCCAATCATGAGCTCTCGAGAGAAATAATTATGCAAAGTTTTTATGCTCGGCTTTCTGATAATAATCGCACCATGCTCGATACTTCTTGTGCTGGCTCTTTTATGATGAAGACTATTGAATTCAGATGGAATTTATTGGATAGAATTAAACGCAACTCTGAAGATTGGAACCTCGACGAAGGTAAGGAGTCAGGTATGACACCTAAGTTTGATTGTGTTAAATCTTTTATGGACACCGATATTTTCCGTAAGTTTAGCACTAAATATGGACTTGACTCTGAGATAGTAGCTTCTTTCTGTGAATCTTTTGCTACTTATGTTGATCTCCCTAAGGAGAAGTGGTTTAAATATCATCCTACCATAGAAGTAAAAGTAGCTGCACCTATTAAAGTTGAAGAAAAGACTGTCACTTATAATGATCCTATTGTTCCTACTTCTTATGTTGAGAAACCACCTTTCCCTGTTAGAATAAAGGATCATGCTAAAGCTTCAACTGTTGTTCGTAAAAGCAATATTAGAACTTATACACCTCCTGAGCAAGTTAAAGTAGAACCTAATATTGCTATTGTTAAAGATCTCTTATCTGATAATATTGATGGGCATGTTATTTAGTTCGAAAGTGAAACTGCTAGAATTGCTAAACCTTGTGATAAAGATAAACATATACTTGTGGTAGGCGTGCCTATTATTTATGTTAAAATAGGAGATCATTGTTATCATGGCTTATGTGATATGGGGGCTAGTGCTAGTGTAATACCTATTGACTTATACGGAGAAATTAAGAATGAAATTGCACCTGCTGAGTTAGAAGATATTGATGTCACAATTAAACTTGCCAATTAAGATACTATTTCACCAATTGGAATTGTTAGAGATGTTGAAGTCTTGTGTGGGAAAACTAAACATCCTGTTGATTTTCTTGTTCTTGGTTCCCCACAAGATAGCTTTTGTCCCATTATATTTGGTAGACCCTTCTTAAATACTGTTAATGCTAGCATAGATTGCAAAAAGAATGTTGTTACTGTTGGCTTGGATGATATGGTTCATGAGTTTAATTTCTCTAAATTTAGTAAACAACATCGTGAGGAAGAATTACCTAGTAAGGATGAAATTATTGATCTTGCTTCTATTGTCGTGCCTCCTAGTGATCCTTTAGAACACTATTATCTAGACCATGAAAATGATATGTTCATGAATGAAAGAAGGGAAATAGATGAAGTATTCTTTAAACAGGAACCTATTCTGCAACATAATTTGCCTGTTGAAATTTTAGGGGATCCTCCTCCACCCAAGGGTGATCCCATGTTTGAGCTTAAACCCTTGCCTGATAATCTTAAATATGCTTATCTTGATGAAAAGAAGATATATCCTATTATTATTAGTGCTAACCTTTCAGAGCATGAAGAAGAAAGATTATTGAAAACACTGAAGAAGCATTGTGCTGCTATTGGATATACTCTTGATGATCTTAAGGGCATTAGTCCCACTCTATGTCAACATAAAATAAATTTGGAAGCAGATGCCAAACCAGTTCGTGATCCTCAACGACGTATGAATCCTAAAATGAAAGAAGTGGTAAGAAAAGAAATACTCAACCTTCTGGAGGCAGGTATAATCTATCCCGTTGCTGATAGTGAGTGGGTAAGTCCTGTCCATTGTGTCCCTAAGAAGGGAGGTATTACTGTTGTTCCTAATGATAAAGATGAATTGATTCCACAAAGAATTATCACAGATTACAGGATGGTAATTGATTTCCGCAAATTAAATAAAGCTACTAAGAAAGATCATTACCCCTTACCTTTTATTGATCAAATGCTAGAAAGATTATGCAAACATACACACTATTGCTTTCTAGATGGTTATTCTGGTGTCTCTCAAATACCTATGTCGGCTAGAGATCAATCAAAGACTACTTTTACATGCCCTTTTGGTACTTTTGCTTATAGACGTATGCCTTTTGGTTTATGTAATGCACCTGCTACCTTTTAATGATGCATGATGGCTATATTCTCTGACTTTTTCATATTTAAATTAGTGCCCCTGGTTCCTTAGTTCTGCTCACTTTTCCCCATGCTCCAAACGTTTGCTCACTTTTCACCTCTTCCTTAGCTGAAACTCTCACAAATGCTCATAGCGGGCGTTTGCCGTCTTGACCGTCCATTGACCGTTAATTGCTGACGAGTGGGGCCGAGTCTTCGTCTGTCTGTTGCTTGCTGACGTGTGGGACCACAAGGAGACACGTATTGGGCAGCTTGTCTGAATGTGAAACAGATCTAAACATGCGGCACTGCATCGCACCGCCCCGCCCCCTCTGCCGGCGTCGTGTCGCGTCCACCGTAGTTGTTTCCTCCACCCTATGCCCTATTCCGTTCGTCGGTGACGCCGCGTCTGCGCCAGATATAGCCCACCTCCCCATCTGGGATTACATAGCGATGTTGAGTGAGGACGCCCGGAATGCAGTCGACCGTGGAGAGGATTGGGTCGAATCCGCGGCAGATAATTCATGGATTAAACCTGGGTAAGCATTGTTTCCTCTCGAATTGACATTCTAAGTCATATTGTAGGCCGTATTTGACTTCTGTTTGCTTGAATCGTTCGAATTTGTGCTTGATTTTACCCGGCTAACTGAAGCCTTTGTTTCCTTCCCCCAACAAAATAGGATTTATCCCGCGCTGTCTTTCCGGCTGGCGATTAGAATGGAAACTAGTGTGCTGCGTGGTACTAAACCGCATTTGATTTCATCATTTTTTATCCCAAAGTGGTAGAAACCAGCATATCTTTCAAAGATTTGCGAGCTGAGCTCCAAAACACCTATCCCTGGAGTGATGCCGATGCTATTGAACTGAATTACTTCAGCAGTGACGAGCAAAGATTTCTCCCACTAACTTGCGATGATCATATGCCGTTGCTTTTTACTGGGATTGCTGGCTACCGATTCGGTAAACTCCAAATCGATGTGATTCAGCCACGCGCAGAACGGGCGAAGGGGAAGGGAGTTCAGACATCATCTGTCTGTGCTAATAGCCAGCACCCCGGCACTCCTTGTAGGTCGACACCAAGTAAAGCAAGTGGTTCATGGAGCCACAACATGCCTGCTGGCAATTCTGGTTCCGATTCAGCTACTGCTTCTCGTGTACCTTCTGCAGTTGGTGTAGAAGAAGATGCAGAACCTGACGAGGCAGTGCCTACAAATGATGATGAAGATGAGATGATGTTTCCTGAACTGGTCGATGTAGCCAGTCAGCAAGCAGTGGATGACGAATATATGGAGGAGCCCATCAGCCAAGATAGGTTTGATGACACTAACGATGAAGAGAAGGTGGAGAACATGGACAGCTTAATCGAGGATGAATATGATGGTGATGACATGCCAACAATTGAGTGGAACCGGGAAAAACCCGAGCTTAGTGTAGGTACCATTTTCCAATCAATGGTGGATTGTCGGAATGCAGTGACAACATGGTGCATTATATCTGAAAACACCTATAAGATTAAAAGGAGTGAGCCAGCAAGGTTCACGGTTTTTTGTCCATATCCTAGGTGTAGGTGGAAGTTGCATGCATCTCGTATGAGAAAGAGCAAATATGTTCAGGTAATCCAAGTTCAGTTAGTAATTTAGTTTCAGGTCGTTGAGTAAGGTTTCTTAAATATATTTTTATCATTTTATTTTGTTTCAGATAAAGAAAAACCCACACAAGCACACCTGTCCACCTGGAGGGGGAGGGGGGAAGGCCAAAACCAAGCTAGCAAGAACTAGGTGGGTGGCAGATGCTATATTGGATTGGCTGAGAGAAGAACCTGGACTTGGTCCAACAGCATTCCATGGGAAGCTTTTTCAGAAGTACAAGATAGAAGTTCCTTACATGAGAATTTTCAATGCTAGGGAAAAGGCTCTTGACAGAATTAATGGTCAATGAAATGACAGTTTTCAGCTGCTTTACACTTTCAAAGCTGAAGTGGAGATGGCAAGTCCAGGGAGTGTTGTAGAGATTGACAAGCATACAGTTCCATTCAAAATAAAAGGGAAGTAATTTCAAAAGGAGTGCTTCAGAAGGGCTTTTGTTTGTTTCAAGGCTTGCTGGCAGGGGTTTCTAGATGGTTGCAGGCCCTATTTGGCTGTAGATGCTACACATTTGACTGGAAGATGGCGAGGATAGCTAGTAGCAGCTTCTGCAGTTGATGGACACAACTGGCTATTCCCAGTTGCATTTGGTGTGGTGGAGGCAGAGTCTGAGGAAAGTTGGGTCTGGTTTCTGTAGCAGTTGCGCAACATTATCGGCACACCCCCAGGTTTAGCTATACACACAGATGCTTGCAAGGGTTTAGAGAGTGTAGTGGAAATTGTATTCCCTGGAGTGGAGCATAGGGAATGTATGCGACACCTAGCGCATAATTTCAAAAAGAAGTTCAAAGGTAAAGTTTATGATGAGAACTTATGGCCAGCATCATACACATGCAGCAAACGGAAGCATGAACACCATTTGAGAGTGTTGTATGCTCAAAATCCTCTTGTGAAGGAGTACATGTATGCACATCATGGAAAGGTGTGGTCAAGAAACAAATTCAATGAAATCTGCAAAGTAGATTATGTGACCAGTAACCTTGTAGAATGCTTCAATTCAAAGTTCAAGGCAGTGAAAGGGCTCTTGTTGTGGCAAGCATTTGACAAGATGAGGCAAATGATCATGATAAATATGGCTCTTTGCAAAAGAATTGCAGAAACACAATATGTTGGTCATCAAATGCTCCCATCACTAATTAAGGCATTGCACTTGAAGGCAAGAGGACTGAAGATGAAATGTATTCGATCTGGTACATATGAGGGAGTGGTTACCTATACTAACACTAAAAATAGGGTATGGAGGTATCCTGTGAACCTAAGTACTAGAGAATGTACTTGTAGGCAATGGCAGATCCGTGGGAAGCCATGCATACATGTCCTACATCTGATGACTGTTATCGGGGGTGCAGATGGTGAAGTTGATCAATATTGCTCTGAGTATTTCTCTGTTGCCAAATTTATGGCTGCTTATGCTGAGAATGTGCCTGCACTATTGGGGAAAGATCAATGGAACATAGTAGATCCAGGGTTCAAACTCCACGCTCCTGTCATTACTAGACCACAAGGAAGACCAAGGAACCAGAGGATTAGAGCAGGTGAGGAGGGTCGTCTACCAAAGAAGTGTGCTTGCAAAAAATGTGGAGTTCTGGGGCATATTACTAGGCTTTGTATCAATGCAGTGGATGCATCATTTGGAGAGGAGGAAAGATGGACATCAGCCAATGCTGAGGAGAATGCAGCAGCAATGGAGACTGAAGATGCAGTGGAGAATGCAGCAGCAAATGAAGCATCTTGGTATGTGTTTGCACCCTTTGTAGAATGCAGCTACCCTTTTGTTTGCATTTGTTCTCTTTTTTGCCTATGGCTTATAATTTTATTTACCAGCTCTAGGGAGAAAAGGCCAAGAGATGAAGAAGCAGAAGATTTTGAAACCATGGCCTTTGATGGTTTTGAATCTATAAGAGAGGAAGAGGAGGGTGTAATTTTTCCAATTGTGCCTTTAAAGATTACTGAACCCATAGATGACCGTCAAATGGTCGTCAAGTGCTCAGCGAGTGCAACTACTCCATCAGCACCTCCACAAGGAAAACCCCAAGTAAAGCCCAAGATCAAAAGGAACAAGAGTCTGAAAGAAAAGAGCATCTCAACTAGGGAAACCAGGAGCAAGATGGTGAAGCCAGCTGCAAACACAAGGAGCAAGTCGAAAATTCGAATTAAGTTGTTGGGAAATGTTTGTGTTGTCAATTTGAGGGCGAGTGGATCGCTTAAAACTTGGTAGATTTGTATTAAGATGTTGGCATCTTAAAACTTGGTAGATTTGAGCTACTGTGAAAACTTATCAATTGTAATAATGTTGCTTCTACTTTGGTTTCTTATTTGAGTCAGAATTCAAATTTCCATCAAAATTTGAATTTAAATCAATATTTGAATTTGGGCCGAAATTTGGGTTCGAGTAAAAGTTGAAGTTGAACATTGGAGGTTCATTGCTCTGTGTAGTGTATTTGATCGAGCATTTGAAGTCCAATATTCATAGGCGAACAGTGCGAATGAGAAATGTGCTAGAAACGAGCTTGAAAGCTAGGGTAAACAGCCCTATTTGAAATCAAGGTTTTTTGACCTTGCCTAAATGAGGCATATATATTTTTATTAACACTTGTTCCATATATATATATATATAGGGTAAAAACAAAGTCTCGCTATTTATTGATTAATATTCATATTATTACATTTTTTGAAAAAATATGCTTTTAATTCAAAACCTTCAAATAACACGTTTTAGATATGAAAATGAAAAAGTAAGTTCAGATCCTTCATACCCACTCCAAAATGAAGCTATGGAGATTTTTCTGATTTTTTTTAATTATTTTGATTTTTTTCAAACCCTAAACCCTCTCTCCCTATTCTACGAACTCTGAAAATGTTCATAGGTGATAGCTCATTGGTGTGAAGACTTTTTTCATGAAAATGACCTACACCAAGTTTATATTTTTTTGCATAACCTTGTCACATATGACGGCTATGTGCGCAAGAATTACAACATTTTGATTTTTTTTGAATTTTTTAAAAACATTTGAACTTGATTTCGACAGATCACTTCAAAAAATGATTTTTCAAAAAAACGCCCCTATACCGAGTTTATATTTTTTAAGGTAACTAGGTCTCATAAACGGACGAACTACGTTTGTTTTATATTTTTGCGATTTTTTTCTAATTTAGTTATGGCCATTTGAAATCTGGTCAAACCCTAATAACCCCGTTGACTCGCTCATAACCCCGCAGAAATGCTCCAAACCCTAGCGTCGAACGTGCGCCATCGGATCCTACCAAGCGCCAAACACCACCCGTGAGATGTGGGGCAGGCATGCGCGATCCGCGTGATGCATCCTGATTGGCTACTGCACTGTCCTTCTCGGGTTTTTTACGATCAGCCCCACTTTACATATGAAATTGTATTTTTCGCACATGACCACCACATGTCAGTGTTAAGAGTTGGTTCAAATATTCAAACTGCAAAATACAATGTGGCAAATCCTCAATATAGCTTCCCCTTCTCCTCTTCTCCATCTAGCAGACAAAGGCATCCAGCAGATCGAGCAATTCCTCTGTTTCTTTCCCCATCTTCTCGTTCTTCTTCCTCTCGAGCAATTCCTCTGTTTCTTCCTCTCGGGGCGATATGTAGACCTCCTCGTCAGCCCCCCATTCCACGTGGCCAGTGTATGGTCCAGTGCCGATGACTCGATGCACTGACTGCCCACGGACTGCGCCACTGAAGCGGTTGACTTCGAAGGAGGAGAAGAATGGGAACTTTGGGCACGAGTTCGTCAAATGCGAGAGCAAGCCGGAGGGGCAGGTTAGATCTGAGTTTTCCTCACATCCTTTATCTCTAATTTCTCAAAAAATCTGTCAGATTTGGATTTAGGTTACATGATTTCGTTTTCAGATCATGAAGAAATGCCACCATTTCGAGTGGATGGATGATTACATCCAGAGGCTTCAAGGGTCGGGCTTGCTGGATTCGAGGGGGAATGCAATCCGCGAGTCCAATCTGCCCCATGACAGTGCCGCTCCGGCAGCAGCAGCGCGTCCGGAATACCCGACGATGGTAGATGTCGAACTGAATACGGAATTGAAGAAGATGAACAAGAACTTCAAGCAGCTGATTGAGTTGAAGAAGCAATCCAATCTGATAGCTCTAGGAATTTTTTACTTGATGGCCATCTCTCGTTAGAGATGTTTGTCTACTGTTGTTGCCACTGTTTAGCAATCCAAGTCTATTTATCTCAAATGCAACTCCGTTTAGTGCAATTGTCGATCTCTGAATGTATGCAGTTTACTGTTAAGTTTCGACACTTTCAATTTCTGCAGAAAACAACTACCAGTTCAGTGATAGGATTATTTTGTTAGCTAATAACCTCGAGTGTTGGATCATACCCTAGCTCGTCAGATGGCAGTAAGTAGTACTTGAGAAGCACAAGGGATATACATCAAGTTCATCTCTTCTCTCTCGCACTTGCCAAACTTTTGTCCTCGAGTTCGTCAGTTCTGCTAAAAAAACCTAGTTCGCGGGCCCAAAGAGAAAGCCCAGAAACAAGCGATGTTTCTTTTTTTGTTTAGGAAGGATTGCTTTGTTCTTTTTTGTTTTTGATTGCTTTTTTCATTAATTTGATTGCCCAATTTCTTCTATCTCATTGAGGAATTTTTTTGGCTTTCCTTTATGGGCCCCTTCATTTTTTAGAATCAAAGTATTTGCAAACCGCAGTATTATTATGCCTAGCAAACCAATACTTCATGATTAGAAAAGAGGTCTAACCCTCTTTTTTATATACTTCAAACATAGTGTAGTTAAAACTACACTTTTGACTAAAGCCAAATATCTCAAAGTATTTGATACTTCAATATTTCTGAAAACCAAAGTATTCTTTGAATACCTAAAAAATACAGAGCTCTCAAACCAAAGCCGTGTACAAATGTACAATATGTTCTTATTTTTAGAAGGCATCTATAAACACATCATTTTTAGTTTGTTTGGTTAATTTTCTCACGCCAATTAGCCGTGTCTAAACTTGGGACAAACAAAATACAAACATAACAAAGCATTAATATAACACACATAACTTAACTTAGATAGGGTTGCTAGGGTAACATAAGTTCTTACATAGACACCGATAGATAATAATAATTAACCTTACATAGATAGGGTAGCTAGCTCGGGCAACACACACACCAAACTCACACTACATAGTAGATAGATAGGGTAGCTAGGGCAACACCGCCATGTCTTCACCGTCGTCTTCACCTTAACCGCCGACTTCACCGTCTTCTTCGCCGCCGGCTTCAGTACTCCTCCTCAAGGCCGTTGTCGCCGAGGTAGTACGGGAGGCTGTGCATGCGGTTGCGAGCGGGGAAGACGCTCTCGAAGTCGGTGAAGATGTTATAGGTCGTGAATGCGATGAACTCGCACCCACACCAATACACCTTGCCGAGCAGGTAGTAGGCATCGAACCTGTTGGTGAAGTGGACGACGAGCCCTACCACTGGAGCATTGGCGTGGGGACGCTGCTCCACGAGGTTGAACATGGGCGGCGAGCCTGCCGGGAGGTGGTGGAAGCCCGCACGGAGGAACCCCCGTGCAAGCTCAGTGCTTCCCCTCTAGCGGGAGAACGCCCACACATGGAGGGATTCCTCAACGATGACATTGGCGGGGTACCGCCGTTCCGGCACGGTGGGCGGTGCATGGAACGTCGGCCCATTGTACTTCATCTTGCTCGCTTCACTGAGTGGAACGGCTTTGGCTTTTGGGGGAAGAAGAGAAGTTGGAGGCGCAAATGGGTCTGTAGAAGAAGAGGCAATGAAGGGCAGTTTAAATAGCCGGGGGAGATGAGGTGGGTACACGCGCAAACGGCGTAGATCGTGACTTAGTGCGTGCATGAACCGATGTGATCATCAATGTGTGAACGTGAATCGATGCGAGCATGCTCTGCGTGCTCTGCGTTGGCGGCTGCCTGCCTCCCCCTTCTGCGTGCTCTGCGTTGGCGGCTGCCTGCCTCCCATTCACGAGCGTGCGTGTAGCCTGCGGCGTGAACCGATGCCTCGACATATGGATGCGACCGTGCGTGCAGCCTGCCCCTTCTGCCACCGGTACATATGCCTGCGACGCGTGAAACGACGTTGCGGAGCAACTGAATCCACCGGCAACCGTGCAGCATGGGTCGATGCGTGCGTGTCGACGTGCATTTATGCGATTAGGTCTAGGTCACTAGATGCGTGCGTAGCGGTGTTCGCATGCATTGCAGGCTACATCGATGCCAAAGCCGGGCATGCATAGCAGGCTACATCCATCGATAGCAGGCTTTTTTAATTTATTACCAACAAACTAACGGGCCCGTCCTATGAACACAAACACGGCCCAACCAGCGAAGCCACAGCCATGGTCAACAGAGTCCAACGTGGCCCCACAAGTCAGTTAACAGCCAAGACGTCAAACGTCTATTATGAACATTTGTGAGAGTTTCAGCTAAGGGAATGGGGAAAAGTGAGTAAAAGTTTGAAGCGTGGGGAAAACTGAGCACAACTAAGGAATTGGGGGCACAGATGGAATAAGCCCTTTGTGAAAAGATTTGTGAGGTTTTCATGGACGACTTTTCCGTCTATGGTTCCTCTTTTGATGATTGCTTGAGCAATCTTGATCGAGTTTTGCAGAGATGTGAAGAAACTAATCTTGTCTTGAATTGGGAAAAGTGCCACTTTATGGTTAATGAAGGTATTGTCTTGGGGCACAAAGTTTCTGAAAGAGGTATTGAAGTTGATAAAGCCAAGGTTGATGCTATTGAAAAGATGCCATGTCCCAAGGACATCAAAGGTATAAGAAGTTTCCTTGGTCACGCTGGATTTTATAGGAGGTTCATTAAGGACTTCTCAAAAATTTCTCGGCCTCTGACTAATTTATTGCAAAAAGATATACCATTTGTCTTTGATGATGATTGTGTAGAAGCATTTGAAATACTTAAGAAAGCATTAGTCTCTACACCTGTTGTTCAGCCACCTGATTGGAATTTACCCTTTGAAATTATGTGTGATGCTAGTGATTATGCTGTAGGTGCTGTTCTAGGGCAAAGAGTTGATAAGAAATTAAATGTTATTCATTATGCTAGTAAGACTCTAGACAGTGCTCAAAGAAATTATGCTACTACTGAAAAAGAGCTTTTAGCAGTTGTATTTTCTTGTGATAAGTTCAGATCTTATATTGTTGATTCTGAAGTAATTATTCACACTGATCATGCTGCTATTAAATATCTTATGGAAAAGAAAGATGCTAAACCTAGACTTATTAGATGGGTTCTCTTGCTACAAGAATTTGATTTGCATATTGTTGATAGAAAGGGAGCTGAGAACCCCGTTGCAGACAACTTGTCTAGGTTAGAAAATATTCTTCATGACCCACTACCTATTAATGATAGCTTTCCTGATGAACAATTAAATGTTATAAATACTTCTTGTAGTACTCCATGGTATGCTGATTATGCTAATTATATTGTTGCTAAGTTTATACCACCTAGCTTCACATACCAGCAAAAGAAAAAGTTCTTCTATGATTTGAGACATTACTTTTGGGATGACCCACATCTTTATAAAGAAGGAGTAGATGGTGTTATTAGACGTTGTGTAACTGAGCATGAACAGGAACAGATCCTACACAAGTGTCATTCCGAGTCTTATGGAGGACACCACGTTGGAGATAGAACTGCACATAAGGTATTGCAATCTGGTTTTTATCGGCCTACTCTCTTCAAGGATGCCCGTAAGTTTGTCTTGTCTTGTGATGAATGTCAAAGAATTGGTAATATTAGTAGACGTCAAGAAATGCCTATGAATTATTCTCTTGTTATTGAACCGTTTGATGTTTGGGGCTTTGATTATATGGGACCTTTTCCTGCCTCTAATGGATACACACATATTCTAGTTGTTGTTGATTACGTTACTAAGTGGGTAGAAGCTATTCCAACTAGTAGTGCTGATCATAACACTTCTATTAAAATGCTTAAAGAAGTTACTTTCCCGAGGTTTGGAGTCCCTGGATACTTAATGACTGATAATGGTTCACACTTTATTCATGGTGCTTTCCGTAAAATGCTTGCTAAATATGATGTTAATCATAGAATTGCATCTCCTTATCACCCTCAGTCTAGTGGTCAAGTAGAGTTGAGCAATAGAGAACTCAAATTAATTTTGCAAAAGACTGTTAATAGGTCTAGAAAGAATTGGTCCAAGAAACTTGATGATGCATTATGGGCTTATAGAACTGCATACAAAAATCCTATGGGTATGTCTCCGTATAAAATGGTTTATGGAAAAGCATGTCACTTACCTCTCGAACTAGAACATAAGGCATATTGGGATATTAAAGAGCTCAACTATGATTTTAAACTTGCCGATGAGAAGAGGTTATTTGATATTAGCTCACTTGATGAATGGAGAACCCAAGCTTATGAAAATGCCAAGTTGTTTAAAGAAAAGGTTAAAAGATGGCATGACAAAAGGATACAAAAGCTTGAGTTTAATGTAGGTGATTATGTATTGCTATACAACTCTCGTTTAAGATTTTTTGCAGGAAAACTTCTCTCTAAATGGGAAGGCCCCTATGTTATCGAAGAGGTCTATCTTCCGGTGCCATAAAAATCAACAACTTCGAGGGCACAAATCCGAAGGTGGTAAACGGTCAAAGAATCAAACATTATATCTGATGTAATCCCATAAATGTTGAAACCAATATTATTGAAACCGTAACCCCGGAGGAATACATAAGGGACACTTTCCGGAGCGTTTCAGACTCCGAAAAGGAATAGGTATGTGGTACGGTAAGTAAACCGACTCCAAAACAATTTTTAAGGCAATATTTCTCCGTTTTGGAATATTTAGAAAAATAGAAAAATAAGTAGCAGTCCAGGGAGGACACGAGGGCCCCACGAGGGTGGTGGGCGCACCCTACCCCCTTAGGCGCGCCCCCTACCTTGTGAGCACCTCGTGTGCCTTCCAGACTTCGTTTTCTTGCACGTTACGTATTTTGGTCGGTAAAAATTCATTATATATTCTCCCGATGGTTTTGACTCCCGTATCACGCAAACCTCCTATGTTCTTGTCTCGAGCTGTTTTTTGTCAGGGTTTTCCAGGCTAGGCATCATGTCGTCTCCCTCCTCCAACAATGGTGAAAATGATGCTTGGCTAATGAAGATAGATCTGAAGAGGAAAGAACCCACGAGGGTCAACAAGGATGAAAGGATCAAGAAGGCCACGGAGGATCAAGCTCCAGCAGCAAAAGACACCCTCCAACTTGATCATAACCTTCTTACCCCAACTGAGATTGAAGCTTTCAAGATGATTGAGTTAGCTCATATATAAAACAAGTATCTCACACAAGAAAATATTTTGTTGAAGGAGCATATTGTTGCACTCAAGGGCATTATTCGCAAGCTGGAGGACCTCTTACGCTCAATGTGCAATTATCCGTCACCTCCACCTTCTTCACCAACAAAGGAGATATAATCACTTGGGTATGGGCACTCCCCTTGGCAACTGCCAAGCTTGGGGGAGGTGCCCCGGTATCGTATCACCATCACAACTCCTATCTTTACCGTTTTTCTTAGTTCGATCCTGTTAGTAGTATCTTAATCTAGTAGAATAAAGTTTATAGCATGGTCTAGTTTTGAGTTTTGCTTTATGATCTCTCTTTGTAATCGAGTCTGTGAGCTATATATAATAAAGATTAGTGCTGAGTCAAGGGCTTGATTATTTTACCATGATCTTGGATGAATAAAAGAAAGAGAAAAAGGAACAAAAAGAAACAAAGAGTTCATATTGATCTTATTGAGAGTAATGACTTCACATAGAAAGAGTATGATGACTAAAAGTTGTTGGGAGTTGGCAGACATAGCTTTGGTCATTGTTGCAATTAATAGGAAGTAATAAGGAAAGAGAGGTCTCACATATAGATATATTATCATTGACATCTTTTATGATTGGGAGCACTCATTAAAATATGACATGCTAAAGAGTTGATGTTGGACAAGGAAGACAACGTAATGAGTTATGTCTTCCTTATATCTGAGATAAAGTATGTTGTCATGGATCCTCTAACTTGTTGAGCTTGCCTTTCCCCCTCATGCTAGCCAAATTCTCAGCACCAAGTAGAAATACTACTTGTGCTTCCAAACACCCTTAAACCAGTTTTGCCATGAGAGTCCACCATATCTACCTATGGATTGAGTAAGATCCTTCAAGTAAGTTGTCATCGGTGCAAAGCAATAAAAATTGCTCTAAATATGTATGATTGATTGGTGTGGGAGAAATAAGCTTTATACGATCTTGTGATGTGGAAGTAATAAAAGCGACGGACTGCATAATAAAGGTTCATATCACAAGGGGCAATATAAAGTGATGTTCTTTCGCATTGAGATTTTATGCATCCAACCATAAAAGCGCATGGCAACCTCTGCTTCCCTCTGCGAAGGGCCTATCCTTTATTATTATCTTCTACCTTATGCACGAGTCATGGTGATCTTCACCTTTTCTTTTTCATTTTATCCTTTGGCAAGCTCAGCATGTTGGAAAGAACATGATATATATATCTAATTGGATGTAGGGGAGCATGAACCATTATTGTTGACATTACCCTTGAGGTAAAAGGTTGTGGGCAAAACTATAAGCCCCTATCTTTCTCTGTGTCCGATTAAAACTCCGTAACCACAAGTATTGCGTGAGTGTTAGCAATTATGAAGGACTAAATGATAGTTGAGTATGTGGACTTGCTTTTTAGCTCTGACATAGACTCTTTCCGATGTTATGATAAATTGCAATTGCTTCAATGACTGAGATTATAGTTTGTCAGAGCCCAATAAGGTTTATGATTTATACTTTTGCATTGTGAATAGATCATCACTTGAACATAAGTAATCATATGACAAAATCTATATATGTTGCTGTTATGAGAATAATCATGATGCCCTCATGTCCGTATTTTATTTTTATCGACACCTCTACCTCTAAACATGAGGACATATTTATTATTATCGGCTTTTCGCTTGAGGACAAGCAAGGTCTAAGCTTGGGGGAGTTGATACGTCCATTTTGCATCATGCTTTTATATCGATATTTATTGCATTATGGACTGTTATTTCACTTTATGTCACAATACTTATGGCTATTCTCTCTTATTTTACAAGGTTTACATAAGGAGGGAGAATGCCGGCAGCTGGAATTCTGGGCTGGGAAAGGAGAAAATATTAGAGACCTATTCTGAGAAACTCCAAAAGTCCTGAAACTCCACGGAACATCTTAAAATAAATAAAGAAAAATCCTTGCCAAAGATGAAGGCCAGGGGGCCCACACCCTGCTCACGAGGGTGGGGGCGCCCCCTACCTCGTGGGCCCCCTGGTGGCTCTCCGACATCCATCTTCTCCTATATGAAGTCTTTCGATGAGAAAAAATCAGAAGGAACTTTTCGGGACGAGACTCCGCCGCCACGAGGCGGAACCTTGGCGGAACCAATCTAGAGCTCCGGGAGAGCTGTTCTGCTGGGGATACTTCCCTCCGGGAGGGGGAAATCATCACCATCGTCATCACCAACGCTCCTCTCATCGGGAGAGGGCAATCTCCATCAACATCTTCACCAGCACCATCTCATCTCCAAACCCTAGTTCATCTCTTGTATCCAATTCTTGTCTCAAAGTCCGGAATTTGTGCTAGTAGGTTGCTAGTAGCGTTGATTACTCCTTGTAGTTGATGCTAGTTGGTTTATTTGGTGGAAGATCATATGTTCAGATCCTATATGCATATTATTACCCCTCTGATTATGAACATGAATATGCTTTGTGAGTACTTACGTTTGTTCCTGAGGACAAGAGAGAAGTCTTGCTATTAGTAGTCATGTGAATTTGGTATTCATTTGATATTTTGATAAGATGTATGTTGTCTAGCCTCTAGTGGTGTTATGTGAACGTCGACTACATAACACTTCACCATTATTTGGGCCTAGAGGAAGGCATTGGGAAGTAATAAGTAGATGATGGGTTGCTAGAGTGACAGAAGCTTAAACCCTAGTTTATGTGTTGCTTCGTAAGGGGCTGATTTGGATCCATATGCTTCATGCTATGGTTAGGTTTACCTTAATACTTTTGTTGTAGTTGCGGATGCTTGCAATAGAGGTTAATCATAAGTGGGATGCTTCTTCAAGTAAGAACAGCACCCAAGCACCGGTCCACCCACATATCAAATTATTGAAGTATCGAACGCGAATCATATGAACGTGATGAAAACTAGCTTGACAATATTCCCATGTGTCCTCGGGAGCGCTTTTCCTATTATAAGAGTTTGTTCCAGCTTGTCCTTTGCTACAAAAGGGTTGGGCCACCTTGCTGCACTTTATTTACTTTTGTTACAATCTATTTTATCACAAAACTATCTGTTACCACTTATTTCAGTACTTGTAGAGAATACCTTGCTGAAAATCGCTTATCATTTCCTTCTGCTCCTCGTTGGGTTCGACACTCTTACTTATTGAAAGGACTATGATAGATCCCCTATACTTGTGGGTCATCAGCCGTCATCGACATGTTGCCGCATCGGATTTGCCCCACCTCGGCTGGTTGCCATCATGTTGAAGCCGCTTGCGAAGAAGCTGCAGGCCACCAAGCCACGTGGTGGGGGCGCGAAGCGGTCAACGGTGTGGGGGCGCTACCCGGCGGCGAATCAACCTCGACCGGCCAAAAATTCGAAGCCGAACGCGGCTGCGATGGGCGATTGACTTCCTCCTCTGGCCCAAGAGGCCCTCCTCCACCACCGCCAGCCATGGAGGATGACGTGGTCACGCCGATGGCCACGACATCCAACGTATTTGACGAAATGTCCCAAAGGTTAAAAAATGTCGATGATGATCAAAATATCAACAAAGAAGCCATTGACGATGATCATAGCACCGTCGGCGATGTCACTAGTGAAAACGGAGAGGACGTAAATTGAGTGCTTTTGATGTTTATGTACATTTTAATTTGTTGGACCATGAACTTTGTTTGAGGCAATGCACTTTTGGTTGTAGGACTTCAAACTATGAATGATGATGAACTTGTGTTGATAGAAATTTGATGCAAATTGCTATTCCAATGTTGAAATGCGGTTGTACATCGGTTGTATAGTGGCTATACAGCAACCGTGAGGTCGGACGCCGGTTTTTTACATCTCCATTTTGCATCATTTATTGGAGTTGCACTTTATGTCTCCAATATAGATCATTTGTTGGAGTTGGCTCTTTTCTTTAGACGTAAAAAACACTTTTTAGAGATGTAAATTATATCTTCAAATTTGCATCATCTATTGGAGATGATCCAACAATGATAGAACTTTAGACAATACTAAAGCTTAACATAATTTACTCCTGGTTTTACTTTACTTGAAAATACGTCTTTCAACTTTAAGATAGTAATCCAAGTGACTACAAGTCTATTTTTTCTAATTTTTTAAAAAGGGGGATATATTTATATCGTGAAGATACCAATTACACTGAGCCTATGCACATACAAAATATCAAAAGACATCCTGGATGCACACAACCAAGAACAAAATAAAAAATAGAGAAATATAGAAACAAAGATCTCGTCGCACTGATGAAACACTCGCAACAGCAACACTCTAACCACAACCAAAGACAACACTCACACAACAAAAGAGGTTCTTCAAAAGCGATGCCTCTAAGAAAGGAAACAATGCACAAGCGTTGTCGTCGTCTGATCAAGGATCTTGAGTTTTCACCCTAAAGAAAGACCGAGAACCCAAAACAATGCTTTCAGCAAGGCCATTGCCAGGTACAACCAATGAAGACCAGACCTTGGACTTTCACCCAGTAATATCGCAGCTCGGTACTCGAGAGCAACACCAGAAATGCTTTTCACCTATGTTGCCGCTTCCACTTGCCAAGGTCGCTGCTGCAAGTACTCAACATCCGACACACAAGAAAAATCTATGCTACAAGTCTTCATCTTAGACAAAACCCCTCTTCGCCATTACAAGCCTCGCATTGCAGTCGCCATGACTTTCTTCACCACTGTCAATGCATGGAAATCTATACTTAGACGTGCCCCATGGCACCGGCAAGATAGCAAAGCTTCACGCCACACCCTCAAAAAGCATCTCCGACCAAAGATACAGGGCCCCCAACGGATCAATTCCGATCTAAAATTCCAGTAGTGCCATGCGCAAATAGCTAAGATCTCCCAGAGGAAGTGTGAAACTCGTCGGCGTCTAGATTGAGGAGGCCGAAATGAAGCAGATCGACAAATTGGAACTTGAAGAACAACAAGGCCAACTACCTTTATTCAAGCCGAGCAAGCAGCCCCCACACCACTAGCCGGCTGTAGAGGAGAAGACGAACCAGAACGCCCCCAACCTTACTGGATCCGGCGGAGATCAGGCCCAAAAAGACCTGTGCCGCCACCTCCCACAGACAGCAAGCTGTCTGGCCAAAGCACGCAACGGACGCCGCAACCCGCCGGCCCAGATCGGGCCCAGAACGGGCCCTCTGCTGCCGTTGTCCACCATGGCAGCAACGCCTTGAGTGGTGCCGCCGAAGACCGGCCTCGCTCAATCCGCCCACCCCGAGTGCCGCCACCACAGTGCCTTGTCCTCCACATCCCACCAGCAGCATGCGTCCACCATTATGCATCTTCGCCTTGATGCACCGTCGCTGTGTGCCTCCTCAACCCTCTGCCTTTGGTGAGACGAGTGCCACCATCGGTGCCGGTGGCCAGTGAGGTCGGCCTAAGGTTGGTGCTGGCTAGGGTTGAGGGGGGCCTCCGGTGCCGCCCGAGCGGGGGTGACACAGGAGCAAATTGCTTCGATCCCTATGGGTTTAACAGGCTGAAAAATACATTTTTAAGGAATTCTATGTGGTATAAAGTATAAATGTTTTTGATAAAGTTAATCAATGTATGTATGTAACCATTCAGCTATGATGGATCCAATATTTTTGATATTTGTATGTGCTTTGCAGCACCTTTTTTATTCTAAGTGGCATTGTCACTTTTCAGTGCTAAGTCCACTCTGCCGGGGTTGCTACTGCTGCTTTAGAATCTCAGTGTCAACCGGGCCATTATGCTCTCTTAAAAGGGTTTCACTGGACCGGACGCATCACTCGCCTGGCCTTGCTAATGCGATCCATTTTGACGCACTGAAGTACTGAACTGACGTGCTGCGATGCATAACTTAGGAGCATTTGTACGATGCATGACTTAGGAGCACCTAAACTGGATGTTGGTAATCTTGGAGTAGAATTTGTACGATGTTTTGGCGGGAAGCTGTCAAAATCGGGGGCAATAGATGTTAGGTTGATCTCTCTCCCGTTCGAACCCAACGGGTCGAGCGGGCCCCTGACTCGCGCCCTGATAGGGGGCACCCAACCAAACCATGGCTGGTGGGCCCCTGTTACCTGCGCTATATAAACAAAGGTGGGGGCCAAGGCACGACTTACAAGGTTAATCGCTACCACAATCCCCACCTACAATCCCTACCGATCTAGGGTTAGCGCGGTGTTCACGGGAAGCACACCACCGCCGCCATCTCTCTGCCATGACCGGCCCCTACTTCACCATGGCTGGTGCTGGATCGAGCTCGTCAGCACCAGCAGAAGGTAGGTTCACCGGAATGATCTAACCAACTCGATCCAAAGCACTCTATCAATGGTATCAGAGCCAGGTTGGGTCAGATTTTTTTTGGTAGAAAAGAAAGAACAAAGAAAGAAAGTCCCCTCCCCCCAAGAATCCTAACCCCAAACGAAAAACAGGGGAAAAGAAGGGCAAAGAAAAGTGCGCCGCCACTCCGGCCGCGCCTGTTCCTCTTGATCCCCACACGCATCGGCAAGCCGAGGTGCGGGGACGAAGAACCACCCCGCGAGGGGCAAAGTACACCGCAGCCAAACCGCTCGACGGCGGCACGCCCACCGCAAGGGGGCCGCGCAGCCGACGAGGGGGATGGCCAAAGCGCCGCATCGGAAGCCCGCCGGATCTCTCTCTCTCTCTCTCTCTGTTGTTGTAAGCGATGGCAGAGATGAAGAGAAGAAAAGAAAGGGGAAGATGAAACAGAGGGTCACGCGCATGGCGCGGTGGCTTCAGGTCGCTGTCGCCGGCGGCCAGACCTAGCTCGCCGGTGGCCTCGGGCACCGGGTGAGGAGACAGATCGGAGGACGGGCTCCTCTCTCTCTCTCTCTCTCTGCCACAGGATCATGCAAAGAGAAAAAGGGGGAGGGAGAAGAGCTCGCGGGAGCGGTGGCTATCAGCCCCGTCTTCGGCGGCCGATGGCCGGCCTGGTACCGCGGCACGGCGGCCCGGAGAGCAAGAGGGAGGAGAGCGGCACGCATGGGGGAAGTGGGTGAGGGTTTTCCCCTCGGCTGTGTCGCCTACTGGTATTGATCCGGCGAAAGCCAGGGGCCACCGTTGGATCTCACTTGACGGCCGAGATTGAAAACCTAAGGAGGAGCGGGCCATTTGGGCCGAAAGTGGCGGCTCGGCTGCGCTGGACCAAGGCTGGCTGGGCAGCTCAGCCGTGCGCTGGGCCGAGGCCTGAAGGAAATATGCCCTAGAGGCAATAATAAAGTTATTATTTATTTCCTTGTATCATGATAAATGTTTATTATTCATGCTAGAATTGTATTAACCGGAAACATAATACATGTGTGAATACATAGACCAACAGAGTGTCACTAGTATGCCTCTACTTGACTAGCTCGTTAATCAAAGATGGTTATGTTTCCTAACCATGAACAAGGAGTTGTTATTTGATTAACGAGGTCACATCATTAGTTGAATGATCTGATTGACATGACCCATTCCATTAGCTTAGCACCCGATCGTTTAGTATGTTGCTATTGCTATCTTCATGACTTATACATGTTCCTATAACTATGAGATTATGCAACTCCCGTTTACCAGAGGAACACTTTGGGTACTACCAAACGTCACAACGTAACTGGGTGATTATAAAGGAGTACTACAGGTGTCTCCAATGGCAGATGTTGGGTTGGCGTATTTCGAGATTAGGGTTTGTCACTCCGATTGTCGGAGAGGTATCTCTGGGCCCTCTCGGTAATGCACATCACATAAGCCTTGCAAGCACTGCAACTAATAAGTTAGTTGTGAGATGATGTATTACGGAACGAGTAAAGAGACTTGCCAGTAACGAGATTGAACTAGGTATTGGATACCGACGATCGAATCTCGGGCAAGTAACATACCGATGACAAAGGGAACAACGTATGTTGTTATGCGGTCTGACCGATAAAAGATCTTCGTAGAATATGTAGGAGCCAATATGGGCATCCAGGTCCCGCTATTGGTTATTGACCGGAGACGTGTCTCGGTCATGTCTACATTGTTCTCGAACCGTAGGGTCCGCACGCTTAACGTTACGATGACAGTTATTATGAGTTTATGCATTTTGATGTACCGAAGGTTGTTCGGAGTCCCGGATGAGATTACGGACATGACGAGGAGTCTCGAAATGGTCGAGACATAAAGATTGATATATTGGAAGCCTATGTTTGGACACCGGAAACGTTCCGGGTGAAATCGGGATTTTACCGGAATACCGAGAGGGTTACCGGAACCCCCCCCGGGAGGTAAATGGGCCTATTGGGCCTTAGTGGAAAAGAGAAAAGAGAAGCCCACAAGCTGGCCGGCGCCCCCCTAGAGTCCTATTAGGAATAGGACAAGGGGCCGGCCCCCCTTCTCTCTCTTTCCCCCCCGGGAGTCCTAATTGGATTAGGATTGGGGGGGAGGAGTCCTACTCCCGGTGGGAGTAGGACTCCCCTGCGCCACCCCCTCTTGGCCGGCCAGCCCCCCCTCCTCCAACATATAAATACAGGGGCAGGGGACACCCCAAGACACATAAGTTGATCCTTGAGATCGTTCCTTAGCCGTGTGCGGTGCCCCCTGCCACCAAATTCCACCTCGATCATACCGTTACAGTGCTTAGGCGAAGCCCTGCGTCGGTAGTACATCAAGATCGTCACCACGCCATCGTGCTGACGGAACTCTTCCTCGACGCTTTGCTGGATCGGAGCCCGAGGAACGTCATCGAGCTGAACGTGTGCCAAGAACTCGGAGGTGCCGGAGTAACGGTGCTTGGATCGGTTGGATCGGGAAGAAGACGTACGACTACTTCCTCTACGTTGTGTGATCGCTTCCGCAGTCGGTCTGCGTTGGTACGCAGACAACACTCTCCCCTCTCGTTGCTGTGCATCACCATGATCTTGCGTGTGCGTAGGAAAATTTTGAAATTACTACGTTCCCCAACAGTGGTATCAGAGCCTGGTTTTATGGTTTGATGTTTTATGCACGAGTAGAACACAAGTGAGTTGTGGGCGATACAAGTCATACTGCCTACCAGCATGTCATACTTTGGTTCGGCGGTATTGTTGGTTGAGATGATCCGGACCAACCTTACGCATACTCTTATGCGAGACCGGTTCCCTCGACGTGCTTTGCACATAGATGGCTTGCGGAAGACTATCTCTCCAACTTTAGTTGAACCAAGTGTGACTACGCCCGGTCCTTGAGAAGGTTAAAACGGAGTCTATTTGACAAACTATCGTTGTGGTTTTGATGCGTAGGTGAGATGTGTTCTTACTTAAGCCCGTAGCAGCCACGTAAAACTTGCAACAACAAAGTAGAAGACGTCTAACTTGTTTTTGCAGGGTATGTTGTGATGTGATATGGTCAAGGCATGATGCTGATTTTATTGTATGAGATGATCATGTTTTGTAACCGAGTTATCGGCAACTGGCAGGAGCCATATGGTTGTCGCTTTATTGTATGCAATGCAATCGCGATGTAATGCTTTACTAGATTACTAAACGGTAGTAATAGTCATGGAAGCATAAGATTGGCGAGACGACAACGTTGCTACGATGGAGATCAAGGTGGCACGCCGGTGACGATGGTGATCATGACGATGCTTCGGAGATGGAGATCACAAAGCACAAGATGATGATGGCCATATCATATCACTTATATTGATTGCATGTGATGTTTATCCTTTTATGCATCTTATCTTGCTTTGATTGACGGTAGCATTATAAGATGATCTCTCACTAAATTATCAAGAAGTGTTCTCCCTGAGTATGCACCGTTGCAAAAGTTCTTCGTGCTGAGACACCACGTGATGATCGGGTGTGATAGGCTCTACGTTCAAATACAACGGGTGCAAAACAGTTGCACACGCGGAATACTCAGGTTATACTTGACGAGCTATGCATATAAGATATGACCTCGGAACACGGAGACCGAAAGGTCGAGCGTGAATCATATAGTAGATATGATCAACATATTGATGTTCACCATTGAAAACTACTCCATCTCACGTGATGATCGGTTATGGTTTAGTTGATTTGGATCACGTGATCACTTAGAGGATTAGAGGGATGTCTATCTAAGTGGGAGTTCTTAAGTAAATTAACTGAACTTAAAATTTATCATGAACTTAGTACCTGATAGTATCTTGCTTGTCTATGTTGATTGTAGATAGATGGCTCGTGCTGTTGTTCCGTTGAATTTTAATGCGTTCCTTGAGAAAGCTAAGTTGAAAGATGATGGTAGCAATTACACGGACTGGGTCCGTAACCTGAGGATTATCCTCATTGCTGCACAGAAGAATTACGTCCTGGAAGCACCGCTTAGTGCCAGGCCTGCTGCAAGAGCAACGCCAGAAGTTATGAACGTCTGGCAGAGCAAAGCTGATGACTACTCAATAGTTCAGTGTGCCATGCTTTACGGCTTAGAACCGGGACTTCAACGACGTTTTGAACGTCATGGAGCATATGAGATGTTCCAGGAGTTGAAGTTAATATTTCAAGCAAATGCCCGGATTGAGAGATATGAAGTCTCCAATAAGTTCTATAGCTGCAAGATGGAGGAGAACAGTTCTGTCAGTGAGCATATACTCAAAATGTCTGGGTATAATAATCACTTGATTCAATTGGGAGTTACACTTCCGGATGATTGCGTCATTGACAGAATTCTCCAATCACTGCCACCAAGCTACAAGAGCTTTGTGATGAACTATAATATGCAAGGGATGAACAAGACTATTCCCGAGCTCTTCGCTATGCTGAAAGCTGCGGAGGTAGAAATCAAAAAGGAGCATCAAGTGTTGATGGTTAACAAAACCACTAGTTTCAAGAAAAAGGGCAAAGGGAAGCAGAAAGGGAACTCCAAGAAGAACGGCAAGCAAGTTGCTGCTCAAGAGAAGAAACCCAAGCCTGGACCTAAGCCTGAAACTGAGTGCTTCTACTGCAAGCAGACTGGTCACTGGAAGCGGAACTGCCCCAAGTATTTGGCGGATAAGAAGGATGGCAAGGTGAACAAAGGTATATGTGATATACATGTTATTGATGTGTACCTTACTAATGCTCGCAGTAGCACCTGGGTATTTGATACTGGTTCTGTTGCTAATATTTGCAACTCGAAACAGGGACTACAGAATAAGCGGACACTAGCAAAGGACGAGGTGACGATGCGCGTGGGAAACGGTTCCAAAGTCGATGTGATCGCGGTCGGCACGCTACCTCTACATCTACCTTCGGGATTAATATTAGACCTGAATAATTGTTATTTGGTGCCAGCGTTAAGCATGAACATTATATCTGGATCTTGTTTGATGCGAGACGGTTATTCATTTAAATCAGAGAATAATGGTTGTTCTATTTATATGAGTAATATCTTTTATGGTCATGCACCCTTGAAAAGTGGTCTATTCTTATTAAATCTCGATAGTAGTAATACACATATTCATAATGTTGAAGCCAAAAGATGCAGAGTTGATAATGATAGTGCAACTTATTTGTGGCACTGCCGTTTAGGTCATATCGGTGTAAAGCGCATGAAGAAACTCCATACTGATGGGCTTTTGGAACCACTTGATTATGAATCACTTGGTGTTTGCGAACCGTGCCTCATGGGCAAGATGACTAAAACACCGTTCTCCGGCACTATGGAGAGAGCAGCAGACTTATTGGAAATCATACATACCGATGTATGTGGTCCGATGAATATTGAGGCTCGTGGCGGATATCGTTATTTTCTCACCTTCACAGATGATTTAAGCAGATATGGGTATATCTACTTAATGAAACATAAGTCTGAAACATTTGAAAAGTTCAAGGAATTTCAGAGTGAAGTTGAAAATCATCGTAACAAGAAAATAAAGTTTCTACGATCTGATCGTGGAGGAGAATATTTGAGTTACGAGTTTGGTGTACATTTGAAAAATTGTGGAATAGTTTCGCAACTCACGCCACCCGGAACACCACAACGTAATGGTGTGTCCGAACGTCGTAATCGTACTTTACTAGATATGGTGCGATCTATGATGTCTCTTACTGATTTACCGCTATCATTTTGGGGTTATGCTTTAGAGACGGCCGCATTCACGTTAAATAGGGCACCATCTAAATCCGTTGAGACGACACCTTTTGAACTGTGGTTTGGCAAGAAACCAAAGTTGTCGTTTCTTAAAGTTTGGGGCTGCGATGCTTATGTGAAAAAGCTTCAACCTGATAAGCTCGAACCCAAATCGGAGAAGTGTGTCTTCATAGGATATCCAAAGGAAACTATTGGATACACCTTCTATCACAGATCCGAAGGCAAGACTTTTGTTGCTAAATTCGGAAACTTTCTTGAGAAGGAGTTTCTCTCGAAAGAAGTGAGTGGGAGGAAAGTAGAACTTGACGAGGTAACTATACCTACTCCATTATTGGGAAATAGTACATCACAGAAAACTGTTTCTGTGAGAACTACACCAATAAGAGAGGAAGTTAATGATGATGATCATGAAACTTTAGATCAAGATACTACTGTACCTCGTAGATCAACCAGAGTAAGATCCGCACCAGAGTGGTACGGTAATCCTGTTCTGGAAGTCATGCTACTAGATCATGATGAACCTACGAACTATGAAGAAGCGATGGTGAGCCCAGATTCCGCAAAGTGGCTTGAAGCCATGAAATCTGAGATGGGATCCATGTATGAGAACAAAGTATGGACTTTGGTTGACTTGCCCGATGATCGGCAAGCAATTGAGAATAAATGGATCTTTAAGAAAAAGACTGACGCTGATGGTAATGTTACTATCTACAAAGCTCGACTTGTCGCGAAAGGTTTTCGACAAGTTCAAGGAGTTGACTACGATGAGACTTTCTCACCCGTAGCGATGCTTAAGTCTGTCAGAATCATGTTAGCAATTGCCGCATTTTATGATTATGAAATTTGGCAAATGGATGTAAAAACCGCATTCCTGAATGGATTTCTGGAAGAAGAGTTGTATATGATGCAACCCGAAGGTTTTGTCGATCCAAAAGGAGCTAACAAAGTATGCAAGCTCCAGCGATCCATTTATGGACTGGTGCAAGCATCTCGGAGTTGGAATAAACGCTTTGATAGTGTGATCAAAGCATTTGGGTTTATACAGACTTTTGGAGAAGCCTGTATTTACAAGAAAGTGAGTGGGAGCTCTGTAGCATTTCTGATATTATATGTGGATGACATATTACTCATTGGAAATGATATAGAATTTCTGGATAGCATAAAGGGATACTTGAATAAAAGTTTTTCGATGAAAGACCTCGGGGAAGCTGCTTACATATTAGGCATAAAAATCTATAGAGATAGATCAAAACGCTTAATTGGACTTTCACAAAGCACATACCTTGACAAGATTTTGAAGAAATTCAAAATGGATCAAGCAAAAAAAAGGGTTCTTGCCCGTATTACAAGGTGTGAAGTTGAGCCAGACTCAATGCCCGACCACTGCAGAAGATAGAAAGAATATGAAAGATGTTCCCTATGCTTCAGCCATAGGCTCTATCATGTATGCAATGCTGTGTACCAGACCTGATGTGTGCCTTGCCATAAGTTTAGCAGGGAGGTACCAAAGTAATCCAGGGGTGGATCACTGGACAGCGGTCAAGAACATCCTGAAATACCTGAAAAGGACTAAGGATATGTTTCTCGTATATGGAGGTGACAAAGAGCTCACCGTAAGAGGTTACGTTGATGCAAGCTTTGACACTGATCCGGACGATTCTAAATCGCAAACCGGATACGTGTTTACTTTAAACGGTGGAGCTGTCAGTTGGTGCAGTTCTAAACAAAGCGTCGTAGCGGGATCTACATGTGAAGCGGAGTACATAGCTGCTTCGGAAGCAGCAAATGAAGGAGTCTGGATGAAGGAGTTCATATCCGATCTAGGTGTCATACCTAGTGCATCGGGTCCAATGAAAATCTTCTGTGACAATACTGGTGCAATTGCCTTGGCAAAGGAATCCAGATTTCACAAAAGAACCAAGCACATCAAAAGACGCTTCAACTCCATCCGGGATTTAGTCCAGGTGGGAGACATAGAGATTTGCAAGATACATACGGATCTGAATATTGCAGACCCGTTGACTAAGCCTCTTCCACGAGCAAAACATGATCAGCACCAAGGCTCCATGGGTGTCAGAATCATTACAGTGTAATCTAGATTATTGACTCTAGTGCAAGTGGGAGACTGAAGGAAATATGCCCTAGAGGCAATAATAAAGTTATTATTTATTTCCTTGTATCATGATAAATGTTTATTATTCATGCTAGAATTGTATTAACCGGAAACATAATACATGTGTGAATACATAGACCAACAGAGTGTCACTAGTATGCCTCTACTTGACTAGCTCGTTAATCAAAGATGGTTATGTTTCCTAACCATGAACAAGGAGTTGTTATTTGATTAACGAGGTCACATCATTAGTTGAATGATCTGATTGACATGACCCATTCCATTAGCTTAGCACCCGATCGTTTAGTATGTTGCTATTGCTATCTTCATGACTTATACATGTTCCTATAACTATGAGATTATGCAACTCCCGTTTACCAGAGGAACACTTTGGGTACTACCAAACGTCACAACGTAACTGGATGATTATAAAGGAGTACTACAGGTGTCTCCAATGGCAGATGTTGGGTTGGCGTATTTCGAGATTAGGGTTTGTCACTCCGATTGTCGGAGAGGTATCTCTGGGCCCTCTCGGTAATGCACATCACATAAGCCTTGCAAGCACTGCAACTAATAAGTTAGTTGTGAGATGATGTATTACGGAACGAGTAAAGAGACTTGCCAGTAACGAGATTGAACTAGGTATTGGATACCGACGATCGAATCTCGGGCAAGTAACATACCGATGACAAAGGGAACAACGTATGTTGTTATGCGGTCTGACCGATAAAAGATCTTCGTAGAATATGTAGGAGCCAATATGGGCATCCAGGTCCCGCTATTGGTTATTGACCGGAGACGTGTCTCGGTCATGTCTACATTGTTCTCGAACCGTAGGGTCCGCACGCTTAACGTTACGATGACAGTTATTATGAGTTTATGCATTTTGATGTACCGAAGGTTGTTCGGAGTCCCGGATGAGATTACGGACATGACGAGGAGTCTCGAAATGGTCGAGACATAAAGATTGATATATTGGAAGCCTATGTTTGGACACCGGAAACGTTCCGGGTGAAATCGGGATTTTACCGGAATACCGAGAGGGTTACCGGAACCCCCCCGGGAGGTAAATGGGCCTATTGGGCCTTAGTGGAAAAGAGAAAAGAGAAGCCCACAAGCTGGCCGGCGCCCCCCTAGAGTCCTATTAGGAATAGGACAAGGGGCCGGCCCCCCTTCTCTCTCTTTCCCCCCCGGGAGTCCTAATTGGATTAGGATTGGGGGGGAGGAGTCCTACTCCCGGTGGGAGTAGGACTCCCCTGCGCCACCCCCTCTTGGCCGGCCAGCCCCCCCTCCTCCAACATATAAATACAGGGGCAGGGGACACCCCAAGACACATAAGTTGATCCTTGAGATCGTTCCTTAGCCGTGTGCGGTGCCCCCTGCCACCAAATTCCACCTCGATCATACCGTTACAGTGCTTAGGCGAAGCCCTGCGTCGGTAGTACATCAAGATCGTCACCACGCCGTCGTGCTGACGGAACTCTTCCTCGACGCTTTGCTGGATCGGAGCCCGAGGAACGTCATCGAGCTGAACGTGTGCCAAGAACTCGGAGGTGCCGGAGTAACGGTGCTTGGATCGGTTGGATCGGGAAGAAGACGTACGACTACTTCCTCTACGTTGTGTGATCGCTTCCGCAGTCGGTCTGCGTTGGTACGCAGACAACACTCTCCCCTCTCGTTGCTGTGCATCACCATGATCTTGCGTGTGCGTAGGAAAATTTTGAAATTACTACGTTCCCCAACAAGGCCAGCAGCCACGGCACGAGCTGGGCCGCAGCCAGCATCCCGCGCCAGGCCGAGGCCAGCTGGAGCTGGCTGTTTTACTATAGTGTTTTCTATGCAAAAAATTTCCAACAAAAATTTGTTTAGAAGATAGAAAAGTAAACAGAAAATGTTTCTAAAAATGAAAATAGAACATTTTCAGAAAAAGAAAAGTTCATGAATTTTATAAAGGACATAATAAAGTTCATGAATTTTTCTTAAGTAAATAAAAGTTTCTGTAAAACTAAAAAGTTCATGAATTTTTATTCATGTTTTTCCGCTGCGTAAATAATTAATAGTGCTCTTTTACAAAGAAAATAAAATTTTAAATAGAATTATGTTTTTAAGAGCATGTTAAAGTGATTATTAGAATGAATATGATTATGTTATTTTTATGACCAATGTTATTAATAACATGATCATGTTTTATTATTGAAATTTAAAGGTGCATTTATTTATAATATTTTGCCTAACGACAATATAGATTTAATTGCATAGACAATTGTATGTTTAATTTGACCAATGTTAGATTAATGCATATGATTGTTATACTGATGTCACTTAAATTGTGATTTCAGGAGGCTTTCACTTAATGAGTTGCCTAAAAGATGTTCCGACACTCAGAGGTGACAATCACACTGAGTGGAGGAAGAAAGTTGAACTGGCATTTGTGTGTGCTGAGCTGGACTAGGTTCTGGGATGAACCATAGCCGGTCAGACCTATAGAGCCAGTAAGAGAGGCCACTGATGATGATGTTGCGTGGGCTAAAAAGAGGGGAGATTATGCTCCCTTGGAGATGTCATACATCATAGAAAACCAAAAGTGGGTCAATGCAAACAAAAAGTGCATGGCATTTATAAAGAATATAATTGAGAGCACCATTGTAGGCTCCATTGCAGAGTGCACTTCCACAGAGGAGTTGCTTTCAAAGATAAAGAGCCAGTTCACTAGCTCTTCAAAGATATATGCCACCCAGGTGTTAGAGCATCTGGTGACAAAATGCTACACAGGTGGTAGTCATGGAATAAGAGAGCACATCCTCAGGATGAGCAATATGGCAGCAAAGCTAAAGCCCATGGATGAGGATATGGAGATCAAACCAAAGCTCCTGGTCCACGTAGTCATGGCTTCACTACCAAAGGAGTTTGAAACTTTTGTTGTAAACTACAATATGTCACCTAGAACATGGGACATTGAAAAGACAATAGCAATGTGTGTCCAAGAAGAAGACAGACTCAAAGTCTTAGATGGTGGTACTCAACTATCTGAAGGGTCACAAGAAAAAAAATTACAATCAAATCAACAAAAGTTATCCTTCAAAGCCACAAGGAAAAGCTCCCTATCAGCATCAGTGTTAGCAACAACCTTTCCCAGTGGTCAAAGACACTTGACTCCACTGTAAGCAGACTGGGTATTACAAGAAAGACTGCCATGTTTGGCTGAAGTCCTTAATGGCAAAGCAAGGGATTCCATTCGACCCGGACTACGCTAAGAAGAGAAAGAGACATTGAGGTAGCAAATGGAATTCAAGCGGAAGTTGAAGTTGTCGGCGACATCTCCTTGGAGTTAGCTGATGGATTCAAGCTTCTACTTAGAGATGTTCTTTATGTTCCTTCATGTAATAGAAACTTAATTAGCATTTCATGTTTGGACAAAGAAAATTATGAGTGTTATTTTGGAGATGGCTGTTGGGGAACGTAGTAATTTAAAAAAAATCCTACGCACACGCGGGATCATGGTGATGCATAGCAACAAGAGGGGAGAGTGTCGTCCACGTACCCTCGTAGACCATTAAGCGGAAGCGTTATGACAACGCGGTTGATGTAGTCGTACGTCTTCACGATCGACCGATCATCAGTACCGAACATACGGCACCTTCGCGTTCATCACACGTTCAGCTCGGTGACGTCCCGCGAACTCACAATCCAGTAGAGCTCGGGGAAGAGTTTCGTTAGCACGACGGCATGGTGACGATGTTGATGAAGCTACCATAGCAGGGATTCGCTTAAACACCGCTACAGTATGACCGAGGTGGATTATGGTGGAGGGGGGCACCGCACACGGCTGGGGGAGATCTTTGTGATCAACTTGTGTATAGAGGTGCCCCCTGCCCCTGTATATAAAGGAGCAAGGGGGAGGCCGGCCGGCCCTTGTTGGCGTGCCTAGGAGGAGGAATCCTCCTCCTAGTAGGAGTAGGATTCCTCCCTTTCCTACTCCTACTAGGAGGGGGAAAGGCAGGGAGAGAAAGAGAAGGAAAGGGGGCGCCCCCCCTTCTCCTAGTCCAATTCAGACAGGGGGAAGGGGGCGTGCTGCCTGCCCTAGGCCGACCCCTCTCTCTTTCCCTTATGGCCCAACAAGGCCCATTAGTCCCCGGGGGGTTCCGGTAACGCCTCCGGTACTCTGGTAAAATCCCGATTTCACCCGGAACTATTCCGATGTCCAAATGTATGCTTCCAATATATCAATCTTTACGTATCAACCATTTCGAGACTCCTCGTCATGTCCGTGATCAAATCCAGGACTCTGAACTATCTTCGGTACATCAAAACATATAAACTCATAAAACCAATCGTGACAGAACTTTAAGCGTGCGGACCCTACGGGTTCGAGAACTATGTAGACATGACCGAGACACATCTCCGGTCAATAACCAATAGTGGAACCTAGATGCTCATATTGGTTCCTACATATTCTATGATGATCTTTATCGGTCAAATCGCACAACACTATACGTTGTTCTCTTTGTCATCGGTATGTTGTTATGCGGTCTGACCGATAAAGATCTTCGTAGAATATGTAGGAGACAATATGAGCATCCAGGTTCCGCTATTGGTTATTGACCGGAGACGTGTCTCGGTCATGTCTACATTGTTCTCGAACCCGTAGGGTCCGCACGCTTAAGGTTTCGATGACAGTTCTATTATGAGTTTATGAGTTTTGATGTACCGAAGTTAGTTCGGAGTCCCGGATGTGATCACGGACATAACGAGGAGTCTCGAAATGGCCGAGACATAAAGATTGATATATTGGACAGCTATATTCGGACACCGGAAGTGTTCCGGGTGATTTCGGAGAAAACTGGAGAGCCGAAGGGTTACCGGAACCCTACCGGGAGAAGTAATGGGCCATATGGGCCTTAGTGGAGAGAGAGAGGGGCGGCAAGGGTGGGCCGCGCGCCTCCTCCCCCCTGGTCCGAATTGGACTAGGAGAGGGGGGCGGCGCCCCCCTTTCTTCCTCCTTCCCCACTTCCTTCCCCCTCCTAGTAGGAGTCCTACTCCTACTAGGAGGAGGACTCCTCCTTGGCGCGCCATAGGGCCGGCTGGCCTCCTCCCCTTGCTCCTTTATATACGGGGGCAGGGGGCACCCCTAGACACAGAAGTTGATCCACGTGATCATATTCTTAGCCGTGTGCGGTGCCCCATTCCACCATAATCCTCGATAATATTGTAGCGGTGCTTAAGGCGAAGCCCTGCGATGGTAGTACATCAAGATCGTCACCACACCGTCGTGCTGACGGAACTCTTCCCCGACACTTTGCTGGATCGGAGTCCGGGGATCATCATCGAGCTGAACGTGTGCTAAAAGTCGGAGGTGCCGTAGTTTCGGTGCTTGATCGGTCGGGCCATGAAGACGTACGACTACATCAACCGCGTTGTGCTAACGCTTCCGCTGTTGGTCTACAAGGGTACGTAGATCACACTCTCCCCTCTTGTTGCTATGCATCACCATGATCTTGCGTGTGCGTAGGAATTTTTTTGACATTACTACGTTCCCCAATAGCCAACTCAACAAGTACCATAGGAGACACTTGTACAGCACCTTTATAATCACCCAGTTATTTTGTGACATTTAGTAGCACACAAAGTGTTCCTCCGGTATTTGGGAGTTGCATAATCTCATAGTCATAAGAACATGTATAAGTCATGAAGAAAGCAATAGTAGTAAACAAACGATCAAGTGCTAAGCTAACGGAATGGATCAAGTCAATCACATCATTCTCCTAATGATGTGATCCCATTGATCAAATAACAACTCATGTCTATGGTTAGGAAACTTAACCATCTTTGATCAATGAGCTAGTCAAGTAGAGGCATACTAGTGACACTATGTTTGTCTATGTATTCACACATGTATTATGTTTCCGGTTAATACAATTCTAGCATGAATAATAAACTTTTATCATGAAATAACGAAATAAATAATAACTTTATTATTGACTCTAGGGCATATTTCCTTCAGTCTCCCACTTGCACTAGAGTCAATAATCTAGATTACACAGTAATGATTTTACACCCATGGAGCCTTGGTGCTGATCATGTTTTGCTCGTGGAAGAGGCTTAGTCAATGGGTCTGCAACATTTAGATTTGTATGTATCTTGCAAATCTCTATGTCTCCCACCTGGACTTGATCCCGGATGGAGTTGAAGTGTCTCTTGATATGCTTGGTTCTTTTGTGAAATCTGGATTCTTTTGCCAAGGAAATTGCACCAGTATTGTCACAAAAGATTTTCATTGGACCCGATGCACTAGGTATGACACCTAGATCGGATATGAACTCCTTCATCCATACTCCTTCATTCGCTGCTTCCGAAGCAGCAATGTACTCCGCTTCACATGTAGATCCCGCCATGATGCTCTGTTTAGAACTGCTCCAACTGACAGCTCCACTGTTTAATATAAACACGTATCAGGTTTGCGATTTAGAATCATCCGGATCAGTGTCAAAGCTTGCATCAACGTAACCATTTACGATGAGCTCTTTGTCACCTCCATAAACGAGAAACATATCCTTGGTCCTTTTCGGGTACTTCAGGATGTTCTTGACCGCTGTCCAGTGATCCACTCCTGGATTACTTTGGTGCCTCCCTGGGTAATAGCAAGGCACACATCAAGTCTGGTACACAGCATTGCATACATGATAGAGCCTATGGCTGAAGCATAGGGAACACTTTTCATTTTCTCTCTATCTTCTGCAATGGTCCCGCATTGAGTCTTACTCAACTTCACCCCTTATAACACAGGCAAGAACCCTTTCTTAGCTTGATCCATTTTGAACTTCTTCAAAACTTTATCAAGGTATGTGCTTTGTGAAAGTCCAATTAAGCGTCTTGATCTATCTCTATAGATCTTGATGCCCAATATATAAGCAGCTTCACCGAGGTCTTTCATTGAAAAACTTTTATTCAAGTATCCTTTTATGCCATCTAGAAATTCTATATCATTTCCAATAAATAATATGTCATCCACATATAATATTTGCAATGCTACAGAGCTCCCACTCACTTTCTTGTAAATACAGGCTTCTCCAAAAGTCTGTATAAAACCATATGCTTTGATCACACTATCAAAACGTTTATTTCAACTCTGAGAGGCTTGCACCAGTCCATAAATGGATCGCTGGAGCTTGCACACTTTGTTAGCTCCCTTTGGATTGATAAAAACTTTCAGGTTGCATCATATACAACTCTTCTTCCAGAAATCCATTCAAGAATGCAGTCTTTACATCCATTTGCCAAATTTCATAATCATAAAATGCGGCAATTGCTAACATGATTCGGACGGACTTAAGCATCGCTACGGGTGAGAAGGTCTCATCGTAGTCAACTCCTTGAACTTGTCGAAAACCTTTTGCAACAAGTCGAGCTTTGTAGACAGTAACATTACCATCAGCTTCTGTCTTCTTCTTGAAGATCCATTTGTTCTCGATGGCTTGTCGATCATCGGGCAAGTCAACCAAAGTCCACACTTTGTTCTCATACATGGATCCCATCTCAGACTTCATGGCCTCAAGCCATTTTGCGGAATCTGGGCTCATCATCGCTTCCTCGTAGTTCGTAGGTTCGTCATGGTCAAGTAACATGACCTCCAGAACTGGATTACCGTACCACTCTGGTGTGGATCTTGCTCTGGTTGACCTACGAGGATCTGTAGTAACTTGATCTAAAGTTTCATGATCATCATCATTAGCTTCCTCGCTAATTGGTGTAGATGTCACAGGAACCGGTTTTTGTGATGAACTACTTTCCAATAAGGGAGCAGGTATAGTTACCTCATCAAGTTCTACTTTCCTCCCACTCACTTCTTTCGAGAGAAACTCCTTCTCTAGAAAGGATCCATTCTTAGCAATGAATATCTTGCCTTCGGATCTGTGATAGAAGGTGTACCCAATAGTTTCCTTTGGGTATCCTATGAAGACACATTTCTCTGATTTGGGTTCAAGCTTATCAGGTTGAAGCTTTTTCACATAAGCATCGCAGCCACAAATTTTAAGAAACGAAAACTTTGGTTTCTTGCCAAACCATAGTTCATAAGGCGTCGTCTCAACGGATTTTGATGGTGCCCTATTTAACGTGAATGCAGCCGTCTCTAAAGCATAACCCCAAAATGATAGCGTTAAATCAGTAAGAGACATCATAGATCGCACCATATCTAGTAAAGTACGATTATGACTGCTACCTCTTGAGCACTGCGTTGGATTTCCCTGAAGAGGAGAGAATGATGCAGCAAAGTAGCGTAAGTATTTCCCTCAGTTTTTGAGAACCAAGGTATCAATCCAGTAGGAGGCTAAGCACAAGTCCCTCGTACCTACACAAAAACAATAGCTCAACGCAACCAACGCGCTTAGGGGTTGTCAATCCCTTCACGGTCACTTACGAAAGTGAGATCTGATAGAGATGATAAATAATATTTTTGGAATTTTTGGTATAGAGATGCAAAGTAAAAGCGAAGTAAAAGCAAAGCAATAATAAAGTGATGGAGATTGATATGATGAGAAAGAGACCTGGGGGCCATAGGTTTCACTATTGGCTTCTCTCAAGAGCATAAGTATTCTACGGTGGGTGAACAAATTATTGTTGAGAAATTGATAGAATTGAGCATAGTTATGAGAATATCTAGGTATGATCATTTATATAGGCATCATGTCTGAGACAAGTAGACCAAAACGATTCTGCATCTACTACTATTACTCCACTCATCGACCGCTATCCAGCATGCATCTAGAGTATTAAGTTAAAAACAGAGTAACGCCTTAAGCAAGATGACATGATCTAGAGGGATAGTTTCATGCAATATGATAAAAAAACCATCTTGTTATCCTCGATGGCAACGATACAATACGTGCCTTGCTGCCCCTTCTGTCACTGGGAAAGGACACCGCAAGATCGAACCCAAAGCTAAGCACTTCTTCCATGGCAAGAACAACCAATCTAGTAGGCCAAACCAAACTGATAATTCGAAGAGACTTTGTAAAGATAACCAATCATACATAAAAGAATTCAGAGAAGATTCAAATATTATTCATAGATAGACTTGATCATAAACCCACAATTCATCGGTCTCAACAAACACACCGCAAAAAGAAGATTACATCGAATAGATCTCCACGAGAGAGGGGGAGAACATTGTATTGAGATCCAAAAGGAGAGAAGAAGCCATCTAGCTACTAGCTATGGACCCGTAGGTCTGAAGTAAACTACTCACACTGCATCGGAGAGGCTTGGATGATGATGTAGAAGCCCTCCGTGATCGATGCCCCCTCCGGCGGAGCTCCGAAACAGGCCCCAAGATGGGATCTCGTGGATACAGAAAGTTGCAGCGGTGGAATTAGGTTTTTGGCTCTGTATCTGATCGTTTGGGGGTACGTGGATATATATAGGAGGAAGAAGTATGTCGGTGGAGCTTTGAGGGGCCCACGAGGCAGGGGGCGCGCCCTCCACCCTCGTGACCGCCTCGTGGCTTTCTTGACGGAGGGTCCAAGTCTCCTGGATCTTATCTGATGAGAAAATCACGTTTCTGAAGGTTTCATTCTGTTTGGACTCCGTTTGATATTCCTTTTCTTCGAAACCCTAAAACAGGCAAAAAAACAGCAATTCTGGGCTGGGCCTCCGGTTAATAGGTTAGTCCCAAAAATAATATAAAAGTGGATAATAAAGCCCAATAATGTCCAAAACAGTAGATAATATAGCATGGAGCAATCAAAAATTATAGATACTTTGGAGACGTATCAAGCATCCCCAAGCTTAATTCCTGCTCGTCCTCGAGTAGGTAAATGATAAAAACAGAATTTTTGATGCGGAGTGCTACTTGGCATAATTTCAATGTAAATCTTCTTAATTGTGGTATGAATATTCAGATTCAAAAGATTCAAGACAAAAGTTCATGTTGACATAAAAATAATAATACTTCAAGCATACTAACAAAGCAATTATGTCTTCTCAAAATAACATGGCCAAAGAAAGCTATCCCTACAAAATCATATAGTCTGGCTATGCTCTATCTTCACCACACAAAGTATTTAAATCATGCACAACCCCGATGACAAGCCAAGCAATTGTTTCATACTTTTGACATTTTCAAAACTTTTTCGATCTTCACGCAATACATGAGCGTGAGCCATGGATATAGCACTATATGTGGAATAGAATGGTGGCTGTGGAGAAGACAAAAAGGGAGAAGATAGTCTCACATCAACTAGGCGTATCAATGGGCTATGGAGATGCCCATCAATAGATATCAATGTGAGTGAGTAGGGATTGCCATGCAACGGATGCACTAGAGCTATAAGTATATGAAAGCTCAACAAAAGAAACTAAGTGGGTGTGTCCAACTCACTTGCTCACGAAGACCTAGGGTATTTTAAGGAAGCCCATCATTGGAATATACAAGCCAAGTTCTATAATGAAAAATTCCCACTAGTATATGAAAGTGACAGAATGAGAGACTCTCTATAATGAAGATCGTGGTGCTACTTTGAAGCACAAGTGTGGTAAAAAGATAGTAACATTGTCCCTTCTCTCTTTTTCTCTCATTTTTTTATTTTTTTTATTTGGGCCTTCTCTTTTTTATGGCCTCTTTTTTTCGTCCGGAGTCTCATCCCGACTTGTGGGGGAATCATAGTCTCCATCATCCTTTCCTCACTTGGGACAATGCTCTAAAAATGATGATCATCACACTTTTTATTTTTCTTACAACTCAACAATTACAACTCGATAATTAGAACAAAATATGACTCTATATGAATGCCTCCGGCGGTGTACTGGGATATGCAAAGAATCAAGAGTGACATGTATGAAAGAATTATGAACGGTGGCTTTGCCACAAATACGATGTCAACTACATGATCATGCTAGCAATATGACAATGATGGAGCATGTCATAATGAACGAAACGGTGGAAAGTTGCATGGCAATATATCTCGGAATGGCTATGGAGATGCCATGATAGGTAGGTATGGTGGCTGTTTTGAGGAAGGTATTTGGTGGGTGTATGATACCGGCGAAAAGTGCGCGGTATTAGAGAGGCTAGCAAAGGTGGAAGGGTGAGAGTGCGTATAATCCATGGACTCAACATTAGTCATAAAGAACTCATATACTTATTGCAAAAATCTAGAACTTATTAAAGCAAAGTATTACGCGCATGCTCCTGGGGGATAGATTGGTAGGAAAAGACCATCGCTCGTCCCCGACCGCCACTCATAAGGAAGACAATCAATAAATAAGTCATGCTCCGACTTCATCACATAAAGGTTCACCATATGTGCATGCTACGGGAATCACAAACTTTAACACAAGCATTTCTCAAATTCACAACTACTCAACTAGCGTGACTCTAATATCACCATCCTCACATCTCAAAACAATTATCAAGCATCAATTTTTTCTTAGTATTCAACGCACTCAAAAGAAAGTTTTACGAATCTTGAATACCAAGCATATTATTATTAAGCAAATTACCATGCTATTAAGACTCTCAAAATAATCTAAGTGAAGCATGAGAGATCAATAGTTTCTATAAAACAAATCCACCACCGCGCTCTAAAAGATATAAGTGAAGCACTAGAGCAAAATTATATAACTCAAAAGATATAAGTGAAGCACATAGAGTATTCTATCAAATTCCAAATTATGTATGGCTCTCTCAAAAGGTGTGTACAGCAAGGATGATTGTGGTAGACTAACAAGCAAAGACTCAAATCATAAAAGATGCTCCAAGCAAAACACATATCATGTGGTGAATAAAAATATAACTCCAACTAAAGTTACCGATAGAAGTAGACGAAAGAGGGGATGCCTTCTGGGGCATCCCTAAGCTTTGGCTTTTAGGTGTCCTTAGATTATCTTGGGGGTGCCATGGGAATCCCCAAGCTTAGGCTCCTACCACTCCTTGTTCCATAGTCCATCAAATCTTTACCCAAAACTTGAAAACTTCACAACACAAAACTTAAAGTAGAAAACTCGTGAGCTCCTTTAGCGAAAGAAAACAAAATACCACTTCAAGGTACTGTAATGAACTCATTCTTTATTTATATGGGTGTTATACCTAATTTATTCCAACTTCTCTATGGATTATAAACTATTTTACTAGCCATAGATTCATCAAAATAAGCAAACAACACACGAAAAACAGAATCTGTCAAAAACAGAACAGTCTGTAGTAATCTGTAGCTAGCGCAAGATCTGGAACCCCAAAAATTCTAAAATAAACTTCTGGACGTGAGTAATTTATCTATTAATCATCTTCAAAAAGAATTAACTAAATATCACTCTTCAAATAAAAATGATAGCAGTTCTCGTGAGCACTAAAGTTTCTGTTTTTTACAGCAAGTTCAACAAGACTTTCCCCAAGTCTTCCCAACGGTACTACTTGGCACAAACACTAATTAAACACAAAAAACACAACCAAAACAGAGGCTAAATAATTTATTTATTACTAAAAATGAGCAAAAAAGCAAGGAATAAAAATAAAATTGGGTTGCCTCCCAACAAGCGCTATTGTTTAACGCCCTTAGCTAGGCATAACAAGCAAGAATAGATCTAGGTATTGCCATCTTTGGGAGGCAATTCTTCAATGAGGCATCTATCTCCCTTAGGAATTTCTTTCTTTCTAGTGAATATCAAACTCTTAGGCACAAGATCAAAAAATTCCTTTGTAGCAATTGGTTCCTTAATGGTAGCAAAAAGATTAGGATGAATACTTATAGATTTAAGATCCGCAGTTTCTTTACTAGATGATTCACCCTTATTTTTAGGAACATACATAAGCTTGGCAATTTTAGTAGGAGGACTTGGAGTATTCTTTATGGAAGGAAAAGCGGTTCTCAATTTTGTAATGATACCCTCAAGTTTATCGATTCTAGTGGAATCTAGATTTATTTTCTCATTAACTATGGGTTCCTTTTCTTTAATATTTTTCAAAGTCATTCCTACCCTAGATCCATATTGGGTAATTTGATTATGGATCTTTTTATCTAGATTTTCAATTAATTCAATGGTAGCAACTTTATTTTTAATAATTTCAAGTCTTTGCATAACATGCTCCAAAGTTAACATAGTTCCATTAAACCAAAGAGGTGGTGAGCCAAATAAATCTAACATAGCATTATAATAATCAAAAGTATGGCTACCCACGAAATTCCCTTCGGTAATGGTATCAAGGATATATCTATACCAAGGACTAGCACCTACATAAAAATTGCGGAGAAGAACTGAAGTAGATTGCTTCCTGGTAGATCTATTTTGAGCATTGCAAATTCTATACGAAGCATCTTTTAGATTTTCTCCCTCCATTTGTTTAAAATTTAGAACTTCATTCTCGGGAGACAACGGAGAAGATATGAGACTAGCCATGATGACAATCACACAAGCAAACAAAAAGCAAACGGGAAAAGAGGCAAATAGAGAAAGAGAGGGAGGATAGAGAGAGAGGGCGAATAAAACGGCAAGGGTGAATTGGGGGAGAGGAAAACGAGAGGCAAATGGCAAATAATGTAATGCGGGAGATAGGGATTGTGATGGGTACTTGGTATGTTGACTTTTGCGCAGACACCCTGGCAACGGCGCCAGAAATTCTTCTTGCTACCTCTTGAGCACTGCATTGGATTTCCCCGAAGAGGAGAGGATGATGCAGCAAAGTAGCGTAAGTATTTCCCTCATTTTTGAGAACCAAGGTATCAATCCAGTAGGAGGCCACGCACAAGTCCCTTGTACCTACACAAAAACAATAGCTCAACGCAACCAACGCGCTTAGGGGTTGTCAATCCCTTCACGGTCACTTACGAAAGTGAGATCTGATAGAGATGATAAATAATATTTTTGGTATATAGATGCAAAGTAAAAAGTAAAAGCGAAGTAAAATCAAAGCAATAATAAAGTGATGGAGATTGATGTGATGAGAAAGAGACCCGGGGGCCATAGGTTTCACTAGTGGCTTCTCTCAAGAGCATAAGTATTCTACGGTGGGTGAACAAATTACTGTTGAGCAATTGACAGAATTGAGCATAGTTATGAGAATATCTAGGTATGATCATGTATATAGGCATCACATCCGAGACAAGTAGACCGAAACGATTCTGCATCTACTACTATTACTCCACTCATCGACCGCTATCCAGCATGCATCTAGAGTATTAAGCTAAAAACAGAGTAACGCCTTAGGCAAGATGACATGATGTAGAGGGATAGCTTCATGCAATATGATAAAAAAACCATCTTGTTATCCTTGATGGCAACGATACAATATGTGCCTTGCTGCCCCTTCTGTCACTAGGAAAGGACACCGCAAGATCGAAACCAAAGCTAAGCACTTCTCCCATGGCAAGAATAACCAATCTAGTAGGCCAAACCAAACTGATAATTCGAAGAGACTTTGTAAAGATAACCAATCATACATAAAAGAATTCAGAGAAGATTCAAATATTATTCATAGATAGACTTGATCATAAACCCACAATTCATCGGTCTCAACAAACACACCGCAAAAAGAAGATTACATCGAATATATCTCCACGAGAGAGGGGAGAACATTGTATTGAGATCCAAAAAGAGAGAAGAAGCCATCTAGCTACTAGCTATGTGAAGGAAATATGCCCTAGAGGCAATAATAAAGTTATTATTTATTTCCTTATATCATGATAAAAGTTTATTATTCATGCTAGAATTGTATTAACCGGAAACATAATACATGTGTGAATACATAGACAAACAAAGTGTCACTAGTATGCCTCTACTTTACTAGCTCGTTAATCAAAGATGGTTATGTTTCCTAACCATGGTCAAAGAGTTGTCATTTGATTAAACGGGATCACATCATTAGTTGAATGATCTGATTGACATGACCCATTCCATTAGCTTAGCACCCGATCGTTTAGTATGTTGCTATTGCTTTCTTCATGACTTATACATGTTCCTATGACTATGAGATTATGTAACTCCCGTGTGCCGGAGGAACACTTTGTGTGCTACCAAACGTCACAACGTAACTGGGTGATTATAAAGGTGCTCTACAGGTGTCTCCAAAGGTACATGTTGGGTTGACGTATTTCGAGATTAGGATTTGTCACTCCGATCATCGGAGAGGTATCTCTGGGCCATCTCGGTAATGCACATCACTTAAGCCTTGCAAGCAATGCAACTAATGAGTTAGTTGCGAGATGATGTATTACGGAACGAGTAAAGAGACTTGCTAGTAACGAGATTGAACTAGGTATTGGATACCGATGATCGAATCTCGGGCAAGTAACATACCGATGACAAAGGGAACAACGTATGTTGTTATGCGGTCTGACCGATAAAGATCTTCGTAGAATATGTAGGAGCCAATATGGGCATCCAGGTCCCGCTATTGGTTATTGACCGGATACATGTCTCGGTCATGTCTACATTGTTCTCGAACCCGTAGGGTCCGCACGCTTAAGGTTTCGATGACAGTTATATTATGAGTTTATACGTTTTGATGTACCGAAGGTTGTTCGGAGTCCCGGATGTGATCACGGACATGACGAGGAGTCTCAAAATGGTCGAGACATAAAGATTGATATATTGGAAGCCTATGTTTGGATATCGGAAGTGTTCCGGGTGAAATCGGGATTTTACCGGAGTACCGGGAGGTTACCGGAACCCCCCGCCCCCCCGGGAGCTATATGGGCCTTAATGGGCCTTAGTGGAAGAAGAGGAGAGGCGGCCAGGGCTGGGCCGCGCGCCCCTCCCCCCTAGTCCGAATAGGACAAGGAGAGAGGGGGCCGGCGCCCCCTCCTTCTCTCTCCCTCTTTTCCCACCTCGCGAATCCTATTCCAACTAGGATTGGGGGAGAAGTCCTACTCCCGGAGGGAGTAGGACTCCTCCTGGCACGCCCTATGATGGCCGGCCGGCCTCCCCCTCTTGAACCTTTATATACGGAGGCAGGGGCACCCCGGAGAGACACAAGTTGATCCACGTGATCATATTCTTAGCCGTGTGCGGCGCCCCCTGCCACCATAGTCCTCGATAATATTGTATCGGTGCTTAGGCGAAGCCCTGCGACAGTAGTACATCAAGATCGTCATCACGCTGTTGTGCTGACGGAACTCTTCCCCGACACTTTGCTGGATCGGAGTCCAGGGATCGTCATCGAGCTGAACGTGTGCTAGAACTCGAAGGTGCCATAGTTTCGGTGCTTGATCGGTCGGGCCGTGGAGACGTACGACTACATCAACCAAACGCTTCCGTTGTCGATCTACAAGGGTATGTAGATTGCACTCTCCCCTCTCGTTGCTATGCATCACCATGATCTTGTGTGTGCGTAGGAAATTTTTTGAAATTACTACGTTCCCCAACAGTGGCATCAGAGCCTAGGTTTTTTGTGTTGATGTTATATGCACGAGTAGAACACAAGTGAGTTGTGGGCGATATAAGTCATACTGCTTACCAGCATTTCATACTTTGGTTCGGCGGTATTGATGGACGAAGCGGCTCGGACCGACATTAGCGTACGCTTACGCGAGACTGGTTCTCTCGACGTGCTTTGCACATAGGTGGCTTGCGGGTGACAGTTTCTCCAACTTTGGTTGAACTGAGTGTGGCTACGCCCGGTCCTTGCGAAGGTTAAAACAGCACCAACTTGAAAAACTATCATTGTGGTTTTGATGCGTAGGTAAGATTGGTTCTTGCTTAAGCCCGTAGCAGCCATGTAAAACTTGCAACAACAAAGTAGAAGACGTCTAACTTGTTTTTGCAGGGCATGTTGTGATGTGATATGGTCAAGACATGATGCTGAATTTTATTGTATGAGATGATCATGTTTTGTAACCGAGTTATCGGCAACTGGTAGGAGCCATATGGTTGTTGCTTTATTGTATGCAATGCAATCGCGCTGTAATGCTTTACTTTATCACTAAGCGGTAGCGATAGTCATGGAAGCATAAGATTGGCGAGACGACAACGATGTTACGATGGAGATCAAGGTGTCGCGCCGGTGAAGATGGCGATCATGACGGTGCTTCGGAGATGGAGATCACAAGCACAAGATGATGATGGCCATATCATATCACTTATATTGATTGCATGTGATGTTTATCTTTTATGCATCTTATCTTGCTTTGATTGACGGTAGCATTATAAGATGATCTCTCACTAAATTATCAAGATAAAAGTGTTCTCCCTGAGTATGCACCGTTGCCAAAGTTCGTCGTGCCCAGACACCACGTGATGATCGGGTGTGATAAGCTCTACGTCCATCTACAACGGGTGCAAGCCAGTTTTGCACACGCAGAATACTCAGGTTAAACTTGACGAGCCTAGCATATGCAGATATGGCCTCGGAACACTGAGATCGGAAGATCAAGCGTGAGTCATATAGTAGATATGATCAACATAGTGATGTTCACCATTGAAAACTACTCCATTTCACGTGATGATCGGTTATGGTTTAGTTGATTTCGATCACGTGATCACTTAGAAGATTAGAGGGATGTCTATCTAAGTGGGAGTTCTTAAGTAATATGATTAATTGAACTTAAATTTATCATGAACTTAGTACCTGATAGTATCTTGCTTATGTATGTTTGATTGTAGATAGATGGCCCGTGTTGTTGTTCCGTTGAATTTTAATGCGTTCCTTGAGAAAGCAAAGTTGAAAGATGATGGTAGCAATTACACGGACTGGGTCCGTAACTTGAGGATTATCCTCATTGCTGCACAGAAGAATTACGTCCTGGAAGCACCGCTGGGTGCCAGGCCTGCTGCTGGAGCAACACCAGATCTTATGAACGTCTGGCAGAGCAAAGCTGATGACTACTCGATAGTTCAGTGTGCCATGCTTTACGGCTTAGAATCGGGACTTCAACGACGTTTTGAACTTCATGGAGCATATGAGATGTTCCAGGAGTTGAAGTTAATATTTCAAGCAAATTCCCCGGATTGAGAGATATGAAGTCTCCAATAAGTTCTATAGCTACAAGATGGAGGAGAACAGTTCTGTCAGTGAGCATATACTCAAAATGTCTGGGTATAATAATCACTTGATTCAGATGGGAGTTAATCTTCCAGATGATTGCATCATTGACAGAATTCTCCAATCGCTACCACCAAGCTACAAGAGCTTCATGATGAACTATAATATGCAAGGGATGAATAAGACTATTCCCGAGCTCTTCGCAATGCTGAAAGCTGCAGAGATAGAAATCAAAAAGGAGCATCAAGTGTTGATGGTCAACAAGACCACTAGTTTCAAGAAAAAGGGCAAAGGGAAGAAGAAGGGGAACTTCAAGAAGAACAGCAAGCAAGTTGCTGCTCAAGAGAAGAAACCCAAGTCTGGACCTAAGCCTGAAACTGAGTGCTTCTACTGCAAGAAGACTGGTCACTGGAAGCGGAACTGCCCCAAGTATTTGGCGGATAAGAAGGATGGCAAGGTGAACAAAGGTATATGTGATATACATGTTATTGATGTGTACCTTACTAGAGCTCGCAGTAGCACCTAGGTATTTGATACTGGTTTTGTTGCTAATATTTGCAACTCGAAACAGGGACTATGGATTAAGCGAACACTAGCAAAGGACGAGGTGATGATGCGCGTGGGAAACGGTTCCAAAGTCGATGTGATCACGGTCGGCACGCTACCTCTACATCTACCTTCTGGATTAATATTAGACCTAAATAATTGTTATTTGGTGCCAGCGTTGAGCATGAACATTATATCTGGATCTTGTTTAATGCGAGACGGTTATTCATTTAAATCAGAGAATAATGGTTGTTTCTATTTATATGAGTAATATCTTTTATGGTCATGCACCTTTGAAGAGTGGTCTATTTTTGATGAATCTCGATAGTAGTAACACACATATTCATAATGTTGAAGCCAAAAGATGCAGAGTTGATAATGATAGTGCAACTTATTTGTGGCACTGCCGTTTAGGTCATATCGGTGTAAAGCGCATGAAGAAACTCCATACTGATGGACTTTTGGAAACACTTGATTATGAATCACTTGGTACTTGCGAACCGTGCGTCATGGGCAAGATGACTAAAACACCGTTCTCCGGTACTATGGAGAGAGCAACAGATTTGTTGGAAATCATACATACAGATGTATGTGGTCCGATGAATATTGAGGCTCGTGGCGGATATCGTTATTTTCTCACCTTCACAGATGACTTAAGTAGATATGGGTATATATACTTAATGAAACATAAGTCTGAAACATTTGAAAAGTTCAAAGAATTTCAGAGTGAAGTTGAAAATCATCGTAACAAGTTTCTACGATCTGATCGTGGAGGAGAATATTTGAGTTACGAGTTTGGTATACATTTGAAACAATGCGGAATAGTTTCGCAACTCACGCCACCCGGAACACCACAGCGTAATGGTGTGTCCGAACATCGTAATCGTACTTTACCAGATATGGTGCGATCTATGATGTCTCTTACTGAGTTACCGCTATCATTTTGGGGTTATGCTTTAGAGACGGCCGCATTCACGTTAAATAGGGCACCATCAAAATCCGTTGAGATGACACCTTATGAACTATGGTTTGGCAAGAAACCAAAGTTGTCGTTTCTTAAAGTTTGGGGCTGCGATGCTTATGTGAAAAAGCTTCAACCTGATAAGCTCGAACCCAAATCGGAGAAATGGGTATTCATAGGATACCCAAAGGAGACAGTTGGGTACACCTTCTATCACAGATCCAAAGGCAAGACATTCATTGCTAAGAATGGATCCTTTCTAGAGAAGGAGTTTCTCTCGAAAGAAGTGAGTGGGAGGAAAGTAGAACTTGACGAGGTAACTGTACCTGCTCCCTTATTGGAAAGTAGTACATCACAGAAACATGTTTCTGCGACACCTACACCAATTAGTGAGGAAGCTATAATGATCATGAAACTTCAGAACAAGATACTACTGAACCTCGTAGATCAACCAGAGTAAGATCCGCGCCAGAGTGGTACGGTAATCCTATTCTGGAAATCATGCTACTAGATCATGATGAACCTACGAACTATGAAGAAGCGATGGTGAGCCCAAATTCCGCAAAATGGCTTGAAGCCATGAAATCTGAGATGGGATCCATGTATGAGAACAAAGTATGGACTTTGGTTGACTTGCCCGATGATCGGCAAGCAATTGAGAATAAATGGATCTTCAAGAAGAAGACTGACGCTGACGGTAATATTACTGTCTACAAAGCTCGACTTGTCGCAAAAGGTTTTCGACAAGTTCAAGGGGTTGACTACGATGAGACCTTCTCACCTGTAGCGATGCTTAAGTCTGTCAGAATCATGTTAGCAATTACCGCATTTTATGATTATGAAATTTGGCAGATGGATGTCAAAACTGCATTCCTGAATGGATTTCTGGAAGAAGAGTTGTATATGATGCAACTGGAAGGTTTTGTTGATCCAAAGGGAGCTAACAAAGTGTGCAAGCTCTAGTGATCCATTTATGGACTGGTGCAAGCCTCTCGGAGTTGGAATAAACGCTTTGATAGTGTGATCAAAGCATTTGGTTTTATACAGACTTTCGGAGAAGCCTGTATTTACAAGAAAGTGAGTGGGAGCTTTGTAGCATTTCTGATATTATATGTGGATGACATATTACTGATTGGAAATGATATAGAACTTCTGGATAGCATAAAGGGATACTTGAATAAGAGTTTTTCAGTGAAAGACCTCGGTGAAGCTGCTTACATATTAGGCATAAAGATCTATAGAGATAGCTCAAGATGCTTAATTGGACTTTCACAAAGCACATACCTTGACAAGATTTTGAAGAAGTTCAAAATGGATCAAGCAAAGAAAGGGTTCTTGCCTGTATTACAAGGTGTGAAGTTGAGTCAGACTCAATGTCCGACCACTGCAGAAGATAGAGAGAAAATGAAAGATGTCCCCTATGCTTCAGCCATAGGCTCTATCATGTATGCAATGTTGTGTACCAGACCTGATGTGTGCCTTGCTATAAGTCTAGCAGGGAGGTACCAAAGTAATCCAAGAGTGGATCACTGGACAGCGGTCAAGAACATCCTGAAATACCTGAAAAGGACTAAGGATATGTTTCTCGTATATGGAGGTGACAAAGAGCTCATCGTAAACGGTTACGTTGATGCAAGCTTTGACACTGATCCGGACGATTCTAAATTGCAAACCGGATACGTATTTACATTAAACGGTGGAGCTATCAGTTGGTGCAGTTCTAAACAAAGCGTCGTGGCGGGATCGACATGTGAAGCGGAGTACATAGCTGCTTCGGAAGCAGCAAACGAAGGAGTCTGGATGAAGGAGTTCATATCCGATCTAGGTGTCATACCTAGTGCATCGGGTCCAATGAAAATCTTTTGTGACAATACTGGTGCAATTGCCTTGGCAAAGGAATCCAGATTTCACAAGAGGACCAAACACATCAAGAGACGCTTCAATTCCATCCGGGATCTAGTCCAGGTGGGAGACATAGAGATTTGCAAGATACATACGGAGCTGAATGTAGAAGATCCGTTGACTAAGCCTCTCCCATGAGCAAAACATGATCAGCACCAAAGCTCCATGGGTGTTAGAATCATTACTGTGTAATCTAGATTATTGACTCTAGTGCAAGTGGGAGACTGAAGGAAATATGCCCTAGAGGCAATAATAAAGTTATTATTTATTTCCTTATATCATGATAAAAGTTTATTATTCATGCTAGAATTGTATTAACCGGAAACATAATACATGTGTGAATACATAGACAAACAAAGTGTCACTAGTATGCCTCTACTTGACTAGCTCGTTAATCAAAGATGGTTATGTTTCCTAACCATGGACAAAGAGTTGTCATTTGATTAAACGGGATCACACCATTAGTTGAATGATCTGATTGACATGAGCCATTCCATTAGCTTAGCACCCGATCGTTTAGTATGTTGCTATTGCTTTCTTCATGACTTATACATGTTCCTATGACTATGAGATTATGTAACTCCCGTGTGCCGGAGGAACACTTTCTGTGCTACCAAATGTCACAATGTAACTGGGTGATTATAAAGGTGCTCTACAGGTGTCTCCAAAGGTACATGTTGGGTTGACGTATTTAGAGATTAGGATTTGTCACTCCGATCGTCGGAGAGGTATCTCTGGGCCCTCTCGGTAATGCACATCACTTAAGTCTTGCAAGCAATGCAACTAATGAGTTAGTTGCGAGATGATGTATTACGGAACGAGTAAAGAGACTTGCCAGTAACGAGATTGAACTAGGTATTGGATACCGACGATCGAATCTCGGGCAAGTAACATACCGATGACAAAGGGAACAACGTATGTTGTTATGCGGTCTGACCGATAAAGATCTTCGTAGAATATGTAGGAGGCAATATGGGCATCCAGGTCCCGCTATTGGTTATTGACCATAGACATGTCTCGGTCATGTCTACATTGTTCTCGAACCCGTAGGGTCCGCACGCTTAAGGTTTCGATGACAGTTATATTATGAGTTTATATGTTTTGATGTACCGAAGGTTGTTCGGAGTCCCGGATGTGATCACGGACATGACGAGGAGTCTCAAAATGGTCGAGACATAAAGATTGATATATTGGAAGCCTATGTTTGGATATCGGAAGTGTTCCAGGTGAAATCGGGATTTTACCGGAGTACCGGGAGGTTACCGGAACCCCCCCCCCCCCCCCCCCGGAGCTATATGGGCCTTAATGGGCCTTAGTGGAAGAAGAGGAGAGGCGGCCAGGGCTGGGCCGCGCGCCCCTCCCCCCTAGTCCGAATAGGACAAGGAGAGAGGGGGCCGGCGCCCCCTCCTTCTCTCTCCCTCTTTTCCCACCTCGCGAATCCTATTCCAACTAGGATTGGGGGAGAAGTCCTACTCCCGGAGGGAGTAGGACTCCTCCTGGCGCGCCCTATGATGGCCGGCCGGCCTCCGCCTCTTGAACCTTCATATACGGAGGCAGGGGCACCCCAGAGAGACACAAGTTGATCCACGTGATCATATTCTTAGCCGTGTGCGGCGCCCCCTGCCACCATAGTCCTCGATAATATTGTAGCGGTGCTTAGGCGAAGCCCTGCGACAGTAGTACATCAAGATCGTCACCACGCCGTCGTGCTGACAGAACTCTTCCCCGACACTTTGCTGGATCGGAGTCCGGGGATCGTCATCGAGCTGAACGTGTGCTAGAACTCGGAGGTGCCGTAGTTTCGGTGCTTGATCGATCGGGCCGTGGAGACGTACGACTACATCAACCAAACGCTTCCGTTGTCGATCTACAAGGGTACGTAGATGGCACTCTCCCCTCTCGTTGCTATGCATCACCATGATCTTGTGTGTGCGTAGGAAAAATTTTAAAATTACTATGTTCCCCAACACTATGGACCCGTAGGTCTGAAGTAAACTACTCACACTTCATCGAAGAGGCTTGGATGATGATGTAGAAGCCCACCGTGATCGATGCCCCCTTCGGCGAAGCTCCGGAACAGGCCCCAAGATGGGATCTCATGGATACAGAAAGTTGCGGCGGTGGAATTAGGTTTTTGGCTCCGGATCTGATCGTTTGGGGGTACGTGGATATATATAGGAGGAAGAAGTACATTGGTGGAGCTTCGAGGGGCCCACGAGATGCAGGGGCGCGCCCTAGGGGGGCGCGCCCTCCACCCTCGTGACCGCCTCGTGGCTTTCTTGATGAAGGGTCCAAGTCTCCTGGATCTTATCTGATGAGAAAATCACGTTTCCGAAGGTTTCATTCCGTTTGGACTTCGTTTGATATTCCTTTTCTTCGAAACCCTAAAACAGGCAAAAAATAGCAATTCTGGGCTGGGCCTCCGGTTAATAGGTTAGTCCCAAAAATAATATAAAAGTGGATAATAAAGCCCAATAATGTCCAAAACAGTAGATAATATAGCATGGAGCAATCAAAAATTATAGATATGTTGGAGACGTATCAACGACGTTTGGACACACCATTACGCTGTGGTGTTCCGGGTGGCGTGAGTTGCGAAACTATTCCGCATTGTTTCAAATGTAGGCCAAACTCGTAACTCAAATATTGTCCTCCACGATCAGATCGTAGAAACTTTATTTTCTTGTTACGATGATTTTCCACTTCACTCTGAAATTCTTTGAACTTTTCAAATGTTTCAGACTTATGTTTCATTAAGTAGATATACCCATATATGCTCAAATCATCTGTGAAGGTGAGAAAATAACGATACCCGCCGCGAGCCTCAGTATTCATCGGACCACATACATCAGTATGTATGATTTCCAACAAACCTGTTGCTCGCTTCATAGTTCCGGAGAATGGTGTTTTAGTCATCTTGCCCATAAGGCATGGTTCGCAAGTACCAAGTGATTCCAAAAGTCCATCAGTATGGAGTTTCTTCATGCGCTTTATACCAATATGACCCAAACGGCAGTGCCACAAATAAGTTGCACCATCATTATCAACTCTACATCTTTTGGCTTCAACATTATGAATATGTGTATCACTACTATCGAGATTCAACAAGAATAGACCACTCTTTAAGGGTGCATGACCATAAAAGAGATTACTCATATAAATAGAACAACCATTATTCTCAAATTTAAATGAATAACTGTCTCGCATCAAACAAGATCCAGATATAATGTTCATGCTTAACGCTGGCACCAAATAACAATTATTAAGGTCTAAAACTAATCCTGAAGGTAGATGTAGAGGTAGCGTGCCGACGGCAATCACATCGACTTTGGAACCATTTCCCACGCGCATCGTCACCTCGTCCTTAGTCAGTCTTCGCTTAATCCGTAGTCCCTATTTTGAGTTGCAAATATTAGCAACAGAACCAGTATCAAATACCCAGGTGCTACTACGAGCTCTGGTAAGGTACACATCAATAACATGTATATCACATATACCTTTGTTCACCTTGACATCCTTCTTATCCGCCAAATACTTGGGGAAATTCCACTTCCAGTGACCAGTCTGTTTGCAGCAGAAGCACTCAGTCTCAGGCTTAGGTCCAGACTTGGGTTTCTTCTCCTGAGCAGCAACTTGGTTGCCGTTCTTCTTGAAGTTCCCCTTCTTCTTCCCTTTGCCCTTTTTCTTGAAACTGGTGGTTTTATTGACCATCAACACTTGATGCATCTTCTTGATTTCTACCTCCGCAACCTTTAGCATCGCGAAGAGCTCAGGAATAGTCTTATTCATCCCTTGCATATTATAGTTCATCACGAAGCTTTTGTAGCTTGGTGGCAGTGATTGAAGAACTCTGTCAATGACACTATCAATAGGAAGATTAACTCCCAGTTGAGTCAAGTGATTATGATACCCGGACATTTTGAGTATATGCTCACTGACAGAACTATTCTCCTCCATCTTGCAGCTATAGAACTTATTGGAGACTTCATATCTCTCAATCCGGGCATTTGCTTGAAATATTAACTTCAACTCCTGGAACATCTCATATGCTCCATGACGTTCAAAACGTCGTTGAAGTCCCGGTTCTAAGCCGTAAAGCATGGAACACTGAACTATCGAGTAGTCATCGGCTTTACTCTGCCAAACATTCTTAACGTTGTCAGCAGCATCTGCAGCAGGCCTGGCACACAGCGGTGCTTCCAGGACGTAATTCTTCTGTGCAGCAATGAGGATAATCCTCAAGTTACGGACCCAGCCCGTGTAATTGCTACCATCATCTTTCAACTTTGCTTTCTCAAGGAACACATTAAAATTCAATGGAACAACAGCACGGGCCATCTATCTACAACAACATAGATAAGCAAAATACTATCAGGTACTAAGTTCATGATAAATTTAAGTTCAATTAATCATATTGCTTAAGAACTCCCACTTAGATAGACATCCCTCTAATCATCTAAGTGATCACGTGATCCATATCAACTAAACCATAATCGATCATCACGTGAAATGGAGTAGTTTTCAATGGTGAACATCACTATGTTGATCATATCTACTATATGATTCACGCTCCACCTTTCGGTCTTAGTGTTCCGAGGCCATATCTGCATATGTTAGGCTCGTCAAGTTTAAGCCGAGTATTCTGCGTGTGCAAAACTGACTTGCACCCGTTGTAGATGGACGTAGAGCTTATCACACCCGGTCATCACGTGGTGTCTCAGCACGACGAACTTTGGCAACGGTGCATACTCAGGGAGAACACTTTTATCTTGAAATTTAGTGAGAGATCATCTTATAATGCTACCATCAAACAAAGCAGAATGAGATGCATAAAGGATAAACATCACATGCAATCAATATAAGTGATAGGATATGGCCATCATCATCTTTTTCTTGTGATCTCCATCTCCGAAGCACCGTCATGATCACCATCGTCATCAACGCGACACCTTGATCTCCATCGTAGCATCGTTGACATCTCGCCAACTATTGCTTCTACGACTATCGCTACCGCTTAGTGATAAAGTAAAGCAATTACAGGGCGATTGCATTGCATACAATAAAGCGACAACTATATGGCTCCTGCCAATTGCCGATAACTCTATTACAAAACATGATCATCTCATACAATAAATACAGTATCATGTCTTGACCATATCACATCACAACATGCCGTGCAAAAACAACTTAGACGTCCTCTACTTTGTTGTTGCAAGTTTTACGTGGCTGCTACGGGCTGAGCAAGAACCGTTCTTACCTACGCAACAAAACCACAACGATAGTTCATCAAGTTGGTGATGTTTTAACCTTCTCAAGGACCGGGCGTAGCCACACTCGGTTCAACTAAATTTGGAGAAACTAACACCCACCAGCCACCTGTGTGCAAAGCACGTCCGTAGAACCAGTCTTGCGTAAGCATACGTGTAATGTCGGTCCGGGCCGCTTCATCCAACAATACCGCTGAACCAAAGTATGACATGCTGGTAAGCAGTATGATTTGTATCGCCCACAACTCCCTTGTGTTCTACTCGTGCATATAACATCTACGCATAAAATCTGGCTCTGATACCACTGTTGGAGAACGTGGTAATTTCAAAAAAAAATCCAATGCACACGCAGGATCATGGTGATGCATAGCAACGAGAGGGGAGAGTGTCGTCCACGTACCCTCATAGACCGTTAAGCGGAAGCGTTATGACAACGCGGTTGATGTAGTCGTACGTCTTCACGATCGACCGATCCTCAGTACCGAACGTACGGAACCTCCGCGTTCAGCACACGTTCAGCTCGGTGACGTCCCGCGAACTCATGATCCAGTAGATCTTGGGGAAGAGTTTCGTCAGCACGACGGTGTGGTGACGATGTTGATGAAGCTACTGTAGCAGGGCTTCGCCTAAACACCGCTACAGTATGACCAAGGTGGATTATGGTGGAGGGGGGCACCGCACATGGCTGGGAGAAATCTTTGTGATCAACTTGTGTCTAGAGGTGCCCCTGCCCCTGTATATAAAGGAGCAAGGGGGAGGCCGGCCAGCCCTTGTTGGCGCGCCTAGGAGGGGGAAAGGTAGGGAGAGAAAGAGAAGGAAAGGGGGTGCCCCCCCCCCCTTCTCCTAGTCCAATTCGGACAGGGGGAAGGAGGCGCATTGCCTGCCCTAGGCCGGCCCCTCTCTCTTTCCCTTATGGCCCAACAAGGCCCATTAGTCCCCGGGGGGTTCCGGTAACCCCTCTGGTACTCCGGTAAAATCCCGATTTCAACCGGAACTATTCCGATGTCCAAATGTAGGCTTCCAATATATCAATCTTTACGCCTCAACCATTTCGAGACTCCTCATCATGTCCGTGATCAAATCCGGGACTCCGAACTACCTTCGGTACATCAAAACATATAAACTCATAAAACCGATCGTCATAGAACTTTAAGCGTGCGGACCCTATGGGTTCGAGAACTATGTAGACATGACCGAGACACATCTCCGGTCAATAACCAATAGCGGAACCTGGATGCTCATATTGGTTCCTACATATTCTACGAAGATCTTTATCGGTCAAACCGCACAACACTATACGTTGTTCTCTTTGTCATCGGTATGTTACTAGCCCGAGATTCGATCGTCGGTATCCAATACCTAGTTCAATCTCGTTACCGGCAAGTCTCTTTACTCGTTCCGTAATACATCATCTCATAACTAACTCATTAGTTATCATGCTTGCAAGGCTTATAGTGATGTGTATTACCGAGAGGGCCCATAGATACCTCTCCGACAATCGGAGTGACAAATCCTAATCTTGATCTATGCCAACTCAACAAGTACCATCGGAGACACCTGTACAACACCTTTATAATCACCCAGTTACTTTGTGACGTTTGGTAGCACACAAAGTGTTCCTCCGGTATTCAGGAGTTGCATAATCTCATAGTCATAAGAACATGTATAAGTCATGAAGAAAGCAATAGCAGTAAACAAACGATCAAGTGCTAAGCTAACGGAATGGGTCAAGTCAAATACATCATTCTCCTAATGATGTGATCCCATTGATCAAATAACAACTCATGTCTATGGTTAGGAAACTTAACCATCTTTGATCAATGAGCTAGTCAAGTAGAGGCATACTAGTGACACTATGTTTGTCTATGTATTCACACCTGTATTATGTTTCCGGTTAATACAATTCTAGTGAATAATAAACTTTTATCATGAAATAAGGAAATAAATAATAACTTTATTATTGCCTCCAGGGCATATTTCCTTCAATGGCAAGTGTGCCATATGGTATAATAATGCTTATGTGGGTGATGCTTTACTACACGATGAGCTTTATTTGTTATCACTTCGTGAAAAAGTGCATTCTGTATGCAATGAGAATGAACATGTTTCCGCGTCGAATAAAGAACAAAAGAAAAGAAAGAGAACATTCGACTCATCGAAATTATGGCACTGCCGCTTGGGCCATATTTCGAAGGGGAGAATAGAAAGATTAGTCAAAAGTGAAATTCTTCCTCCGTTAGAATTCTCAAACTTAGAACAATGTGTAGATTGCATTAAAGGAAAGTATATAAAACAAATCAAAAAAGGTGCAATCCATAGCACAAGCACACTAGAAATCATCCACACTGACATTTGTGGACCATTTCCGGTGAAAAGTGTGGATGGATATGACTCGTTCATAACATTCACAGATGATTACTCTCGCTATGGTTATATTTATCCAATCAAAGAAAGATCTGAAGCGTTGGATAAATTTAAAATATTCAAAGCTGAAGTTGAAAATTAGCATGATAAAAGAATAAAGATAGTAAGGTCCGACCGTGGGGGGAGTACTACGGTCGGGACACTCCATATGGCCAAGTCCCTGGACCTTTTGCGAAGTTCTTGCAGGAGACTGGCATAGTAGCCCAGTATTCAATGTCGGGCGAGCCTCAGCAAAATGGAGTAGCTGGAAGGCGCAACCATACACTTATGGATATGGTGCGCAGCATGATGAGTTATTCCAACTTGCCATTGAGATTATGGATGGAGGCGCTTAAAACCGCCATTCACATTCTCAATAGAGTACCAAGCAAGTCGGTGCCCAAAACACCGTACAAGCTATGGACAGGAAGGATGCCCTCCCTACAACACTTTAGGATGTGGGGGTGCCCTGCTGAGGCCAAAATGTTTAATCCAAACATTGCAAAGTTAGATCCCAAAACAGTAAGTTGCCACTTCATTGGCTATCCAGACAGATCAAAGGGTTTTAGTTTCTACTGCCCAGACAGATATACAAAGTTTGTAGAAATGAGACATGCAGTCTTCTTAGAGGACAAAATGATGAGGGGGAGCTTGGTAACTCGGAAAATTGTCCTTGAGGAGAAGAGGGTGCATGCACCTAATCCGATGATTCAGGAGCCATTTTTCTCACTACCAGTTGCAACTCCACCCATGACAACTATGGGAGTAGACCCGGAACCTGTCCGTCCACCGCCCTCTGATCCAGGTCGAATCATGTGTCAGATCAAGAAAAGGACGAGATGCTGGACGATGATCGGGCACCGACCTTCTATTGGACTGCTTGTTGGACTGTTGTTGCTCTATCGGCATGAAGGCTCTACGACAGCACCCCCAACCGGATCTGGCAACAACGACCACCTGACTAGGCATGGCCCTTTCTCCATCAGACCGGTCGGGGACGGGAGCTCTTGGCCTTGGACGAAGGAAGGAGGGAGGCCGAGACCCACCTAGGTCGGCCGTGTGGTCGACGCTCCGATGTACATGGCTGCTGGGGGAGGTGGTTGTGTGGCAGCCGGCTAGGGAGGGAGATGTTGGTGGCCGGTGTAATGGGCGGCAGCAACGCGGCGGCGAAGGGCTCTGCCAATGGACGAGCGGATTGGAGGGCGACGATCCTTGGCGGCGGCGGCGGCTCCTGTTGGATCTACGCGGCAGCGAAGGCCGGTGGAGGAGCGGATCGGAGGGCGGCGATCCCCGACGGCAGCGAGATCGCACGAGGGGACGACGGCTCTGTGTCCTCGAGGGGATCGGGATCGACGGCGGCGACGGGGATCGGGATCGCACAACTGTGGCTGTGTAGTCGGGATCGGACGTGCGTCTCCCTGGTTCGGCAGCGTCGGCTGCATCCCGGGAGAGGAGGAGGAGCGGCTTGGGATCTCGTCCACGTCTTCCCTGCGAGGTCCGCGGCGGCGGCGATCTCGTGCGTCTACAGTCACAGATCATAGGTCGAGGGGTCGAGAGGAGCATGAGGCATCGCTCGGACGGGTGTGCGGTTAGTTTGGCAGTTTTTTTTCGCTGGTTTAATTGCATAGATTTTTTCGTAGGTTTTTCGGACGTTTTTCTCTGGTGCGAGGAAGGTTTGCCTTGACTGCGTTGGGCATCGCTAGGAGTTTTGTTTTTTGGTTCAACGGGTGGGAGGAAGAATGAAAAAAAAATCGATGATGATGGGATGAAATTTAACCAGCGAAGATTACCAACTAAGACATTAGGAATAGATTTTTTAGAATCTCCGCGAGTCCTCAGCACAATTGGATACTGTTGGCGGCGGCCTTGCTAAAGAAACATGCCCGACCTTATTATTAAATTAATGAGCTTCTTGGAAGCACGCACGGACGCAGCCCTAGACTCGCTGGTGGAATAATCCCACATCGTTTTTGCTCATAAGCTAAGGCGGTTTGTAGAGCAACAAAAGGAGACCCTGAGTCATCGTTCAAATCATACCTTTCTCTGCCTCTTGGCTAAAATTAAGTGTAGTATTTGTTCTTATCAGTTTAATATTTGATAGTGAATTTTTGGATCCACATGATATTAATATAATTTTTTATGGGGGAAGGTCCATCATAGTGGCTTGCTGCTAGGGCCCTCAAGCGTTGTCCTTGGTGTTGCACTATAACCTTGGATTATCGCACCCCCACCAAATCATAATCAAATGAATGAATTTCCTAATTGTGACCGACTTGTAATTGTTGTCGTAACCTTGGTGTGTTTGTATTAATCTAGTTGTTGGTTGCTATTGTCTATGGATTAATTTTCTTACCATCTTTTGTTTAAGAGTTTGTCTTCTTCAGGTGGCAATGATCTGATCGTGTATGAATGAGCATGTATACAACTTAGAGTGATCCCAAGATTTTTTTTCTCCTCTTACATCATGTGTTTGTGAAGTGTGGAAAAAGTATGAGATGTTACAAAATCATTTTTGGTACATAGCAGCACGATGGCACTCTAGATTATGCATTCATTCCTTGTCAGAAAAGATAATGTGTATATTTCATGCATAAAAAATATCAAATCATATTGCTCATCCAAAGAAAACAAGAGAACAACATTCAGCGTATGATGGTCTGGCCGTTACTACTACTAGTTCATCACGAACAAGTTTGATCTAGTTGTTTCAGTGCACCAGTCCTTTCCAAAAGTTTGGTCTAGCAGCGTGTGTTTATTCAAATTTTTAGTGTGTGATGAGCTACGCAACAAGCTTTGAATGTTTATCATTAATTTAGATGAATGCCGATGTTTGAATTTTAATTTAGGGATTCACCAAAAAAAAGTAGAGACAGACAGATAGGGAACACCCTTGGGTACCATGATAAAATGTTCCTTCGTTTTTGTCCAGACATTCCCGTCAATGAGGGAGCTAGCAAAAAATGTAGGCAAAAGGATATGTCCAAAAATAACCTTCATAAAGTGGTCCAAGGCAGGAGGGAGGGAAGGCAATGTCTCCCTTTACTTAAACATAGCTTTGCTAGTGTGGCTGTTCTGATCCCGAGCTCATATGAACAGTAAAAAAGAATAGAAAAAATCAAAAAAATTGCACCAAACATTGGAGCATCAATTTTTTTGCCATGTTTTTCACTAATGTCATCCCGTGATTAAACTTTGTAGGCAATAAAAACATTTGTCAATGTTAGGCACAAAAAAATCAGAGTTTTCTCCGCCACATATAATTTAAGATAATAGATTTATTTGGGTTGTACACTTGTACTTGATTTGTTTGTTTAAGTTTCATTTCTCCCACGCTAGAGGAATTAGGGTGCTACTTATCCCGGTGGTGCATCTATCATCATCGGTGGGCGTGTGAAGGTGCGTCTCCGGCGGATTCGTCCTTAGTGGATTGCTCGGATCTGGTCGTAGTCCGTATACGTTCTTGTGTCTTCAGGTTAGCTACTTTCAATCTATGGTACTCTTGAACGGCAACGATTGTTGTTCTGGTAAGTTGGTTCTATGAGGCATTATTACGACGACTTCTCGACTGTCTACTGCAACAAGTTTTGTTCGGCTTCGACAAGGGAGGGGCGATGACGGTGGCTCGCCTTCTGCTCGCTTCGGTGCTTGTACTCGTAGCTAAATAGTTTAGGGATCTGAATGAAATTTTTATTATTTTTTATGTTCATACTGCCATGACTAGGATGAATAGATTGATTTTTTTAAAGGGTGCTACCCGTCAGTACGATGAGCTGCAAAACCTCCTGTCAGATTTTTTATTTACTGCAACGAACAGTCGTTGGTACGGGAGGGAAGGCTGCAAATCCCCTAATTCTATACGCCGGTGGACCGCTACCTTGTTAATGGGCTTCTCGGCCCAGGCTCGCGCGTGGAACGGACGCAGCCTTCGACTCGTCGGTGAAATAGTCCCGCGTCGCTCTCGCACACGGGCAGAGGCGGTCCGCAGATCAATAAAACGGAAGAAAATCCTATACGACCTGGTCTGATGCTCCACCAGGTGAGACCCACTTTGATTTGCGACACGTGTCGACATCAATCTCAAAGCACTAACCCAGCTTTAATCCCAATACCATCCTTTCTTTCTTCTACAACCGGGCGTTCCTAATCCCCTCAATCTCAGAACAGCGACCTCTCGCCGGCGGCGGCCGTTCTGCACGACGGCACGTCCTACTCGCTAAACTACTGCAGGCACGGCACTGAGAGAGGCAACCCATCCAGCTGCTCCATCACGTCGTGTAGCCAGTCATGGCGATGAACTTCACGAGCTCTTGTCGACAGTCGACGGACGACGACCGCGCGGCACGAGGGAGCGTCATCGTCGCTGCGCTAGATGGCGCAGCAGCTACCAGTGCAGCTGCTCTGTGATGCCGCACAGGCGGTCATGGTGAGAACTCTGAGCCGTCAGTCGCGCGCCATGGGGATTGATCTTCTGTAGTGTTCAGAGCATGAAAAGGTGAAGATCGATGTGTGTCGTGTGATGTATAAGTGGACCAATCATTATTGTGGCAGTCAGACGTTGGGGCGGAGGGTGCTCCGATATGGTCTGGCTGGTGTTGGTGTTCGTGCTGGAGCTGCCCCACAGCAGGATAGAGAAACAAGGAGAAAGAGAAATTAGAGGAGGAAGAGAGGGAGGGTGCTTTGAGATTCGTATTGCCAAGTGTCAACAGTGGTACTGGGTCTAGCGATAGGAGTGTACGACCCAAGTCATATAAGATTTTTTTTTCCCAATAAAACCAGGGGCAGGGCAACCTTCAAAGCATATCTTTCTCAGCCTCTTGACTAAGATTAAATGTAGTATCTGTTCTTATATATCAGTTTAATATTGATACGTGAATCTTCGGTTTCACCTTATGATATTAATTTAATTTTTTGTGGGGAAGGGCCCACCACCCCAGCTAGCTGCTGGCCCCCTCAAGCGTCGCCATGGTATTGCACTATAGCCTTGGACTGAAGCAGTGGCGAATCTAGAAAGAAAATGAAGGGTGGGCTCATCCTAAGCAATATAGAAATGTATACCCTAGTCACCAACCGCAAGCCATCTGTCCAAATTAGCACACTTGTTAGTGATACAATAATAAGGCATCCACAACTGACTATTAAAACTAGTAAACACTGACATATATACCTTTAAGGAATCACATTAAACTGATGAGGCAAATGTCCTTTCCGACACCTCATTTTCTCTTCATTTCTGCAAATTTGCAAATAAGTTGCAAAGTTTCATTGGATACTAACTTAATTAACATCACATAAACAGATGAATTACTAATTACAGATGAATAGATGAACTACTAGTTACTAGCACTTGCAATTTACAAAGTTGCAAAATTACCCAACTTTCGAGTCTGCGGCTGCCCAACTCGTGGCCTGGCCTCCTCCGAAGTCCACGCCGTGCGCCTCCGACTCCGAGCTCCGACGGTCCGACCACCGACAGGCTGGCGGCAGCCGCGTTCCACAAGTGCAGGGTACAGGCTGCAGCTGGGCCTAGGGCGTGTCCGCGACTCCCTGGTCCGCGCTCCCGTCGGCTCCCTGTTTGTCCGCCGCCGGCCAGTGCTAGGTCTGAGTCAAGCCGGCAATCCGATCCATGGGTCCGTGCGCCCATGGGCACCCGACCCGAATGGGTAGGGTATGGGTTGTCGACTTCGCCCATGGGTAACCCGATTAGTCGTGGGTAGGGTCTGGGTATAGGTTTATGCCCGTGGGTCACCCGATTAATATATACAGTTAAATAAATAAATTATTATGCATTATATTTGATCTTTGTAATATGAGTATACACTAGTAACATGCAACGAACATCACTGGTTGCAGTCAAACACAAGAAAAGGGGCACACACAACTAGTTGGTCCATACGAACATCACTTAGGCCATTCCCACGTATGGTAAGGCCCAAATCTGGGTTCAGCTATTAGCCCATGCAAAATTATTAGTTGCAGGCAGCAGCACAACAGACGATGCATTTGGCCCATAGAGCTAAAAGCCTGCACAATGTAACACAGGTACTGCAAATATACGAGGGACTGAATCCTTTAGTACCACCTCGCCTATTCGACGGAATGGGAGGGGAGCTTCACCTATAAAACAGAATGTGCTTATTCATCATCCTTACTGCGTTCGCTCCTAGCTGCATTCAAAATGCAATTTGTACAAAAGCTAAAAAATTTAGATCGGACCCGATTATTAATTGGGCATGGGTCTGATAAAGGTCCACCCGACCAAACCCGATTGCCAGGTTGAGGTCTGAGAAGCGGAGTCTGAGCGTTGTGTCGCTCTTGTGCGTGCGTGCCCACCGGATCGATGAACTTGTTCGCTGGATTTCTGTGGGCTGATGGTGGAGTGGGCCGAGTCTGAGAGATTGGGCTGCTGGGCTGTGACGAAGAGTAGTACTAAAAAAATCATTGTTTTTGGAGGGTAGGCTGAAGCCCTATGAAGCCTCACTATTGGACTCGCCACTGGACTGAAGCACCCCAACCAAATCAAAATCAAATAAATTCATTGGATTGATTTGGATACACTTCGATCATGTTTGGCTGAGTTGATTACAGGGTTGCATGTTTTGTCAACAATATATGCACGCAACTGGTAGATCATACATGGAAAAGTTACCTCTCAGCCGGCGGTTTGTGCTCTCGTATCTGCTGTGCGCGGAGCCGTTGGATCACTTTTCATCAAACGGTCCACATGTACGTATAGATTCTACACCTCGCGTCTGCCATCCGCGGAAGCCAACGCACCCACTGTATGTATTAGGACTAGTGGTTGGGGCGCACCCTGGTGCGCCGCCTGAGAGGAAGTTGGGGTGATGCCAGGCGGGTGCGCCCCTTTCACATTCGTATTTGCACTGTGTATTTGTATTTGCATAATCGATAGTTTCCTTGTTTCATTCACAATATTACATGGATGGTAAGCAAACATATGCATCCTCATCACTGCTATATCAGTAGATTAGTTACAAATACGACTGCACAACAGCACAATGTACAATTTAACTTTGTTCTTAGAGCCCATCACTGAATTACAATTATTTGCACATGGAGACCTACAGTCTAACCATTAAGCCTCCTCTTGGATTCACATATGTAAGCGCAAGCGATGACGGCAACCACAACCACGAAGAGGGTGGTAGTTCTCATGAAAGACCTCTTGGTTTTGTCTCGCACTTCTCTATGCCACCAAATCATCAACTTTAGGCTCACTCCACTCAAGCCTTTGATCACCACTTTCTGTAGACAGCACAATGATGATTCACTTGGTACATATTGATGAGTATAATCAACAGATTCTGTCCTTCTGATGTAGGTAAAAAAGTGAAGAACAAAGTAAGGATAATACAACTGGCACTTGTTCCAAAAAAATACAACAGGAACTTGCAGCAGAACCCGAAGCTTCACTCTCAAGTACAGATGAATTCAAGGAATATTAAAAGCAGTGTTATTAACTTTTACCTTTATGCAAATTGTCATCACATAGATACAATTTAATTATCTCATTTGGGAAAAACTTCTCAGTAGCTAATCTTTTGCACACCTTGATTTGGAATTCTCATGTCTTCTCTGTGCTTTCAGATCACGTGCCTAAAATTGATCCCAAGAAATATATTATTAATAAAGAGAACTAAGATCCATAAACCATTTAAAGGGAAGGAACAAGCATTGTATACTATATTTTGTTTGATTGGATAGAAAACATGAGAAGCATTATGACAGCGAGCAAGTCAACAAACCAGTTTTTGTGTAGAATTCAATAAAGATAATGGATACAGGTATGCAGGTACAAATTAGCAGCTGAGGGTAGTGTTATCAAACAACCTTTGACAGGATTAAGGAACATTTTTTATCCAAATCAGGCATTGTAACTTATACAATACACGTGTTCTGAACTATGGGATACACACTGAACAAATAGTATTAAGAAAGCCGAGAAGGCTATGTTTTACAGTAGATCAAGTGAGATTACCATTTCATATGAAACCAACTAATTTTTCCATGCAATATTCTAATGGATCCACCAAGCAATAATTGCATCCAGTGGTGATTTTTCTTGCTATCAGGGTGACCACAAAATGTGAGCGGTGAGGCGATCTCACAACTCGTGGGCTCTTTGTGGATGGCGATGCTAGATCATCAACATGGGCCTTGTCAAATACTTCTAGGAATGAATATATTTCTTTACCAATTTCATGGAATCTAAAGAAGCGGAAATAAAATCACATTGTGCAGCATGTGGGCGCCAGCATGAACATCGTCCGGTGAGCATGGTGCAGTGGGTCTGCAGCAATGTGAGCATTGCCTGGTTGACGATGGTGCAGCGAGAAGTAGAAATAACTAATCTTCTCCCTCGTTGACGATGGTGCAACTGCACCAACGTGAGCGTCGTCCGGTTCTAGTCAAGCCCATCTGCAGCATGTGGGCGCCAGCACTGCAAAGAAGCTCGGTGCCCGGTCCCCAGAGGCGGCAGAGTCTGAGCAAACCACTGGGCACGTCGCGCAGAACGACAACGAGAGGTTGTTCCAAGGGAGCTGCTCCTTTATCGAGCTCGTGCCAGGAAGCACCATGAAGGAGATGATCGGGTGACAGCAGGGTGGGCAATGGCACCTGCGGGGTTCGCTGACGTGTAGCTAGTCAAGCAAAGGTACATGGCACATCTCATGCAGAACTCATGTTTGCATCCTGCACAGGAGAAACGTTTCACTGTAAGGATAGCTTTCATTTGTCGAAAGCAAGACAGACTTGTTTACTATTGTACTCTGTGCGGTTATTGGGTTAGCAAGTGGATATGAACCAAAATATGAAGTGTGAGCTAATTGATGAACTTCATATGACACTCATGCAAACTGCAAATTGACAGTTTGCTTAAACTACTACAGATAGCATGTGACGTGAGTCAAATGTAAATTTTGGTGCATACCTTCTGTCACAACAGAGCGAATCCCATCTAAGAAGACAACACATGGGAGAATACATACATATGACTTGTTTAGGTACCTCCAACTCACTCCGTGCAAAGCAAAACAGCCACCTAACTATAAGATAAATATTGCCACTTACCAATACAAACATTGGACAATAGTTTAATATGACAGTCTGCCACACTTTTGATAGTGCAGGATTAGGGACAACATATTGGTCTGATCATACTATAGGAGACCAATAATTTGGCAAGTCAATAACATAACAAAATATGACAACCTATAATAAATAATGCTCAGTTCTTTAGTGCATTTTTTTCATATGCTGGCTACAGAAAGCAAATATAACTACTCACAGACGTAATGCTAGCTAATTGTGCCATACCTGATCCAGAAATATCTTCTGGAGTTGCTGGGCAAGCAAGAGAGCATCCAGCTGCAAAGACACGACTAATGCATGTCAAACCACAGTAAATAAAGCATAACTGAAATGTAGTCACTGACAGTCCAGCGAACTTACGGCCTCAGCTCGGTTGGATCTTGCCTTAGTATACTCTAGCTCTAACGTAAGCAATGCTAGCTTGAGATCATTAGGAGGAGCAAAACTTGACAGAAATACAATTCACTGCAGCAATAAGACAACAGTCATAGGAAAAAACTGAATTCAGTCGAAAGTTGAACATCCTACCTGCTAACAGTAATTGAATCCCAAGCCAAAACCTTTGCCTGTCAACACTGAAGGACACTCAAGGAGATGCTTCTAGTAGAAACATAATCATGGGCAGTATATACTAACTAAGGATCGAACATCAAACATGAAAGGAAGTATAATTCTAAAATAAAATTGGCACATAACATTATGGTTATATCAACACTTTGTAAGTTTTTTATAATCATATATGCGCCTACTTCTATTGGTAACTTTTAATTGATTTTGGCCAGCAAACGTCAGATGAAATAAATATACATGAGTAAACAACATGATTGGATGCTTTATCCAAATTGAACAGGTTAAGCTCACCAAATCCATCTACATCTTTAGTATTAAACTTCAACAGATGGCCAGTTGTAGCTAGATTCACACCACTGAAGTAAAATTCCACCTGCCACGGTTCCAAACACATTACACCATCTTTTCATCATTACTATTTAAATTCCAAAAGCCTGTTAATTCAAGAGGAAGAGGGGAAACTAAATCCAAGAAAAGAACACCAAGGAAGCATCCAAAATAGACAAAGGAAAATATCCAAAATAGAGGCAGAATCGAAGGGAAGAAACCCCATAGAAAAATAGGAGATCAAACAGTGACAAAATCTAAGAGTTAAACAATTCCAGGTAAGACCAAATTGACAACAAAATAGCACAATAGGGACTCAAATTAACAGGCATACCAATTCAAAAAGAAGTGTAAAGCAAACAGTATTACACAATGCAATGGACCCATAATATAAATTGAGTGTACACAAACATGGGACTTAAACAGGATGCAAGATGCAAGGTTCACGTGCAAACCCAAAAAATGGTAAACTGAGACCCACAGCAAGATTTTATCTTCATATATGCAAGGCTCGCCCTATCTATCAGTTGCTTCTTCCGAATCCCCACCTATCAAGCGTTTTCTCTGAATAAACAAACACAATAGTATTCTCTGAATTATATTGTACAATGATAATCAACCAAGCGACTGGAATTAACAATGTTATGAGCTATTGGCTTTTTAGTCAGGTAAATATCATTCTTAAGACTACGGAAAAAAGCAGGCAGCTAAGAAAACACCTATTGATGAGAACTATACACATACTTAAGAAGGAAGTGACATCTACATTAGCATAGTTCCTCCATAATACATATTGATTCGTAGAATCAGTCATTCATTACAAAACAAACATGGACATGAGCTAGGGTGCTGCATCTAGATGTCAAAGAGTATTGACAAATAAGAAAAACATTATAGCATTTTTGTTAGTGAAAAGGGCAGAATATGAACACATATGGAATCTCTCTATGTATGTGAGAGACATGTTTGTTCTAGCTAGTGCTCTTGTTGGTAGACGAAAAGAAAAATGGCATCTATAACAGTGCCTACCTAACATCTAATTTCATCAAATTGCCATGCGAGGAATGAACTAACAATACTATTTAGCATGGCTCGATGACCGACAAGCAACAGCCATAGCTCGAAGGCTAGGTAGGGGAATTGAAAAGGAAAGGGAGACCAAGAACTCACCAAAGGAGGCGGCCGTCGAAGTCAGCCAAAGGAGTTTGTAAAGTACAGAAATACAGTTCAATATCTAAACTTTTTTTGAAAAAAATATTCCCTCCATTTCGCTCTCTCTTTCACTAACAACAAATCCCTAATGAACGTACAAAGCTGAATATCTCAAAGATCCAGATCCTAATTGCATAAATGTTTAATTTGTGCACAACAAATCGCACATACTTGTTGAATCAGTGTGACCCATGTGCGTTGCAAGGAAGGGAGGAAATGGATTGATTTGTCGGAGGTACCGTGCTCACTTTTGTCCTCATCACGATGCTTGTGGCTGGGGCAGCATGGTGAACGTACGTGCTGCAAACCAAGACAGGGAACTCCCTTAGTGCTCCCCGACAGCAACGCCGTGGGAGAGACTCGCCTCCTTCCAAAAAGAAACTACCTGGCTACACAATACTTCTGTAAGATTTTCACCAAATAAAATCTGAGGCTGATAAAGATGCTTCTTTCCCAAATTCTGCTATCAGCCAAGAATTAGTTTTTTGTTATCTCAAAGTGGAGATAAGCCAAGAAAAAAGAAACACAGACGGGTTGTCTTGAAAAACCAATTAGGCATTATTTAATTCAACAAAGCAACCAGAAAATTGTGGTACTTCTGCAATTATGAACAAACAAATTTGTGCCCTTGTAAACATGTTTACTACGACGAATGATTTTACACTGTAACACTGTCACTAAGACACAAAGAACAATAGAAGTCCCAGCCTTTCCAGCAGATTATGGGCGTGATTAAGTTCTCAAGTAGCACATCAACTATTTTAAGTATTGTACATCCACTTGATGTTTTTTAGTACTCTTCCTGCCTGACTACTTTTTGAGGTTGATGTTTACATTCAGCAAATGGTGGAAAAAAACTTTCTCCAAGCAATAAGGATAGAGAATCTGAATTTTAAGTAGTGCTAGATGGATATTACCTTCGAAAATTCCCCAGAGTTAAACTTATATTTTCTGATTGCAACTTCACCTTGCAAACCTGAAAATTTTCCCCATTTTCTTTACCCAAAGATACCATCTAACGTCAACTTCAGGGTGCCCCTGGAATAACAATTTGAATATAACATCAATCGACCAACTCACACATGCCTGAAATTCACAAATCTATAACCTATATATATAACATATATATATCAATATATGAATATGAACGTATGCTCATATATAGTAAGCTGCACTGAGCTAGAATGTATACATTATACCAGTTGAAGGTTGTATGAGAAAACCTTGACCAGCTTTTGTCTGACCATCTCATGGTCGTCTGCTCTGCCATCAGGCCACGACCTAGTGTTGAGCTTCCTCTCCCACTGGGTGGAGAGAGCCTGAGCTACGAAGTTTCAGAGTATCAGCTCCATATATGCAGTATCGTCAATGCTAAAGTAAAGATAAGTTGTGCAGGTTCAGTCCTAATTTCACTCTTCTTTATACAGGCAATTCAGTGCAACAAAAAGAAGTTCGCATTGTAAATTTTCTCAGATATTGTTTTCAGAACAGCAGTAATGTTACAAGCATACAAGCTCTCAAAGTACCACACGTACATTGAAATTAAAGAGATTATAATTATTCTACTCAGCATTGAACCACCTCTCCCCAGCAGAAACGAAACACACTGTGCAGTGTAAAATTCTCAGGTACTGAGCTCAGTTCAGACAATGGCATTGTTACAAGCATATGGACGCTCGAAGAGCCACACTTACATTGAAATAAAAAACGCTACCTTTCATACACTGTAAATTTTGATTGATGTGAGGTGAAACCAGTGGCATGAGAGAGAGAGAGAGAGAGCAGAAGAGACGAATGCTGACAACCTGCCCAGCCAATTTACTGATAATTTGAGCCCTTTCTTGACTTTTTCCTTCTTCCACAGCATGCTGCAAAAGAGCCCGGAAAAAGACATAAGCTGATATATGCTGAAGTAAAGTAGCCAAGGACACTTCACTCACATCATCATCTGGTATCATAGAACTCCATAGCATATTCTTTTGCGACAAATGAGCCAAAGACAAGTCATAACTGGCGAGGTATTTTGTGTTTATTACAGTCACTCTGTCGGTTTATAAATCAAAGCACTGTGCACTTATTAGAATTTGGCTGAAGATACAGAATCAAATTGAAAATAAATTTCACCTGTATGACATAGTTGCCATATTGGTCTTGTGCGATGATGCAAGCAGACTGCAATATTTCATCTATTATACACTGGCCTCGTGAATCACCACCACAACGCTCCAAAACTCTCTACACAGCAAGCAGGGTATGGATTGAAGGGAGAAAGGAAGTCAGCATGCCAGGATCAAGTACCAAATTTGCATCGAGTATTATTCTGAACCCACCTGAATAATACGGCAACCATATGGATGCATTGAAAGGCTAGCAACTTGTCCCCGAAAAGCAGATACTACAAAATCAATATGTTCCGTGGGAACGCACTCTATGCACTTCTGTATAACATGATTCCCATTTTAGCCACGAACACATCGCATTATATTTCCATCAAGCTCGCGGACCAGATCTATTTTGGTCAAGATCCATAACTTCCAGAGTCTGCATATTATAGAAGAGAAGTAAGCAAAGCAAAAATTAGTAACAACAGCAGGACACATCCGATACTATGATGTATGCTGGTTGATCCAATTTCCCATACCGTGCCAACATGTAACTGCCAGATTATAAACTAATTTACATAGCGGATTACACATTAATTTACATAGCAGATTACACACTAATTTCTACTTGTTATTTTGAATTTCCCTAAGTAATTTTTCCAATCATACTGATTGCCCGCAGAATAATATAATGTTCTTACGTACTACTCCCTCCGTTCCTAAATACTTGTCTTTCTAGGCATTTCAACAAGTGACTACATACGGAGCAAAATGAGTGAATCTATACTCTAAAATATGTCTACATACATCCGTATGTAGTAGTCATTTGAAATGTTTAGAAAGACAAATATTTAGGAACGGAGGGAGTACCAACTACAGATACATTCAACCCATTTCTCCAATTTTCCTGATTACTCTACCTCTCTTCAAAGCTTTCTACAAGCTGGTGATAATTTGGTCAGATCTTCTTTACAAAATTGCATTTACCTCTCTTTGCACATTATCCCTAAAGTCAAAGTTTTTTTCTGACTGGCAGCCATAGCCATATTTAACTGATGTTACATATCAGATGAGCTAGTGAGCTAGCTTAATCTAAAAGGGTGCACTCTTGATCCACAAGTTGGAACAAAACTCAAACTCTCAAACTGAGTTATCTGGCTAAAATTACCTGGCGACAACAGCGAATGGAATCTAAATGGGTATCAAAGAAGATGGTAAATTACCTTCAGAATTGATGGCCGCAGTTCAACGAATTGAACTCAGGGCTCGTCGCTGCCGGCTGACGCTCACAGCCGAGGAGGCAGGGCTGGAGCCATCTTCCCCAGGCCAAGATCGCCAACAGTCCTCGCGGTGGTCGGAACCGTGCTGATGGTCCTGTACCACAGCCCCGTCGTGTTGTTCTCGTGGACCAGGACCAGCACCATGTCGGCGGTGCTATTGTCTGTGTCCTTCAAATTTCCCTTGTAAAATTTGCAATAGAATACTGATCTCATGGAGAGGAGCAAGGTAGTACCTGCGTGTGAAGGGAAGGCTGGCCTCGCTGGGCGCTGACATCTGTGGTGGTGAGGACGACGATGGTTGTGAGGCACCCTGCACAGCAGCGCCACACTCTGCTCCATCTAGGCTCCTCCGGCAGGCCCTTTGCAGCGAGTCCTTGCGGTGACGTCCTCCGACTGCCGTTGTCTAGATCGAACTCCTCCTCCGGCCATTTCTTCGCCGCAAGTATTCAAGTAGAGGGAGAGACGGTGCACGGGATCAACGGATGCGCGTTCCCCTCCTCTTTTCCTCTGGTGACAGCTGCGCTGGCTTGGAGACGTGGTGATGGAGGGTGGCGGCGGCTGTGCGAGGGAGGAAAACATGGGGGAGAGAAAGATGGGGAAGTGGAGTCGCTTGCTCGCTGGTTTAGGGCTTCACCGCTAGTTTTTTTTTCTGTTTATTATCTCGTTCGGTAAAATCAGCACAGTAAAATCGCCACGTGGACATGGCAAGCGATCGCCCTTTGCGCGATTGTTAATGGGTTTAATTTTGCAACATCCTTCATGTTTCTAAAACATAGGGAATGTTGCAGTGGCACCACGACGGTGCGACGATGCCGACTCAAAATTTCTGTAACATAATATCTGTTGCAAAAAGAAGCCTGCAACATTATCTTTGTTGCAAAAAATAAAATCTACAACACAACCTTTGCCACAAATGTTTTCTGCAACAAGACCTCTCTTGCAAAAATAATATAAAAATTTCGCAACAAGATCTTTGTTGCAAAAAAAAATCTGCAACACAACCTATGTTACAACACCCATTTTTTGTGACAAAATGTTTCCGCAACAAGGTCTCTGTTGCAAAGTAAGTAAAACATTCAATCTAGATTGTGCCAAATCAGACGGCTCGCTCGGCGGCAGATCTTTTAAAAAGATCCACCGGCCAACGCGTAGCAGTCCCCATCATACATTTGTTCCCCATAAATAAAGAATATGTTTATTTCCCGCATATAAAAGATCAAATCTTGTTGCTCATCCAAAAGAAAAAGAGACCATTATTATTCATCATGCGGTGGTCTGGCAGCTACTACTACTAGTCTACCACAAACAAGTCTGATCTAGTTGTTTCAGTGCAACAGTTCTTTCCCGAAGAGCCCAGCGATGGCTCGCCCAGGGTCTGCTTGCTTCACCAAGGATTCTCCTACCAAAACCTACATCATCAACATGAACGTTTATGTAAGTCAATCACGATTTAAGCCGTTCAAACAATCAAAGCAACTAGACAGGCAAAGAAAGACGTCCTTTCGGTAAATGTATCATTTATATGCCAAGAAATATCACGGCTATTTGATAGTTTCTAGAACATATTTTATAGGCCAAAGAAAAAACTGATGCTCATTGAAAGGGAAAAGCATAGCCTTGGAGAAAGTGACAGATATATGTGCAAACAGCAGACAGATATTAACTATTGAGTGATTCGATATATCTGCACATTTTTCTTATCACACAGGAAATATTTCATCAATCCAAAAGCAAGCGGATAACTTACAGCAGAAACTCCGGCATTATGTACATAAGCAACATCATCTAGGTTGAACAGGCCCGATTCACCGACAACCTGAGAACATAGAGGTAAGGAAAAAAGATGAGTAAAAAAAGCTAAGGACAATCATTTGAGATCATAAAATCAAATGGCCCTTGCCAATTCAAGGAATTTGCGATCTAAGTCCAAAAAATGAAGCGGATATATGTCAACTTTGAGGGCATGCAACAGCATCTTGCAACAATGATAGAGCTTCAGATAATATCAAAGCTTAACATGTAAAAGAGAATTGTGCAGAGTTCCATGTGTGTAAAATAATTTGTTCCTGGTTTACTTCACTGTTAATTTTCTTTTCAAATATGTTAAGGCAGTAATCCAAGTGACATAAAGTTTATTGGTTCAATAGACTGAAAAGTACGTCTTTTAAGTACTTTCATGCCGTGTGGCAGTTAATTACTGTATGTCTGTAACCATTCAGCGATCTTCCAGTTAGAGCACAAATATTAAGAGACTAACTAATGTTTTTCTTCAGTCAAAATACATACATACATGTAAGTAGAAAAGAGTCACACATTAGCATGGGACAGTACCAATATTCCTTTCTCCCTGATGGCGTCGCCATGCTTCTCCAGCAACGTCTTCATGTTCGAAGTATCCACTATAAATGTCTCTGCATCATAAATATTTTTTGACATACTAAGAAAAACAATCCAGTCACCAGATAAGGGAAAATTCTTGACTCAGAGAAGAAATGCAAATGTGATGAGCCAAAGTTTCTAGTATATGTTTACTCAATTACTACACAAAGTGAGCAACAGCCTCCACAGATGATTAATTAGTTACATGTTCCATGACATAAATAAAAGGACAACGTCAGGCTATGTTAGACAATCTCCAGCACCAAAGAGCCTCCCTTGATCAACTGGTTGGAGGTAGACCACCAACCGGTGGGTGCTTCAGGATACGAGACCAGGCGACAGTGATTTCCAGCTTACACATGCCGCCAAGATCAAGCGTACCACGGCTTCGACCTGCATCCAGAGGCACAAAGGACGCCTTACCCTCTGCCAGAACCTTGTCATGGTCACCACCACCTTGACTCACCACGCCACGGACTATCAGTTGCCCAAACCTCTCAACAGACACAACACGGCGCGACAGCTCAATTGTGCCATCAGCAGCAATAACAGGCGCCTTCTCTTCTCTAGAGTCGAGCAGCATGACATTCATGTCACCCACACTGACGATACAGGCAGTAAGTTGGCCTCGGGACCCGTCTGGCCATGACCCCTTGATGATCTGCGCGGTGATGGTGGCCTCAACAGAAGACACAACGAGGCCACATGTTAACTCCAATGTACTAAGCTTGCTGGTGTAGAGACTGCTACTCACGCAGGAACGGAGCATGCACTCTCCAAAGCTTACGCATAAATTGAGCTTTTCACAGCATAAGAAGCGCTCAAATACAAGGCTTAGATCGGTGTCCTCAAATTCTGTCCTTCCCTTCACTTTCAGCATGGCATCAAAGTACACATACCCACTATAGAGCACAGCACGGGTAGGACCTACCAGTACTAAATATGGATCCTGCATACAACACAATTGGTTAAGTTGACATCCAAAATGGCATAGACTATAATCTTGTTCAGATTTGTTCTAAACTAGCAAATGGAAGACTATGATATAGAAAGTAAGATCGACTGTCATGCATTCTAATATGTGATGTGGTCTCCATGGTGATTCATTATATGGCATCTACAGCCTCCCTCCGTTCCATAATGTAAGACATCTTTTAACACTACACTAGTGTTAAAAAAAGGCTTACATTATGGGACGGAGGGAGTAGAAATTAATATTCATTCAATCCTCATAGTTAACTATTTAGAGCATCTACAGCCGGGCGTCCCAAACCCATCTCAAAAGCCCGGGCTGACCGGCACCTCAGGGTCCCTCATATCCAGCCCAAACATGGGGCGGGTGCCCAGGTGCGTCTGCCATGTCAAATCCGGCCCACGCTGGCCCACCCAACCCCACATATATTCGTCCCGATCCCCCCTGGACCAAACCCTAGCCACTCTACTCCACACCCCTCCACTCCACTCCACCACCCAAGCTCTCGTCCGGCGATCTCCGCCATGCCGGGTAGCGGATCTGACTCCGACCAGTCCGGATCCGTCGACTAGGGTGTCATCCCATGCGGGTTGGAGGCAATGGCCGTCCGCATTGCAACCCGCCGCTCCCGGGAGGACAGCGCCCAGCCAACGGCAGGATCTGTCTGGCGCGACTCCATAGCATCGGCGCATCGGGCACTCGGATCCTTCGGGGCTGGATCATCACGGTCACGGGAGCCTTCAAATCTCCCCTTCCATATCACCGGTCCGGCGGAGTGTGAGTCCCACCGGGACTAGTGTGCCCGCCGTGGGAAGGAGAGGATGAGGGCAGACAAGACCCGCCTTGCTGTCGACATGGCGGCGGTAGAGGCGGCTGATGCAGCGGCACGGGCGGCCGCAGAGGAACGAGTGCGCCCTCGCTCGAGAGCAGAATTGAGTGGTCCGTGCCATGGCCGGACTGCCACCCAAGGAGAGGGTGGACAGCGATGGGTCGGACAGCTTCGGCAATGAGCAGATCCGGCTAAATCCGTACTGCGTCTTCGACCGGTACTTCCGCGAGAAGGACGGCAATGGCGCCGGGAAGGACAAGGGCAATCGTGGATGATCTTCTCCACCATAGCCAAACATGCCAAATTTTGGTAGTCGAATGGCATGTTGTGGCGTAGTAGTCGGACAATGTGTGTAATGCATCGTTTACGTAGTTGCATGAGTTTGTATGGATTTGAGGTATGCTAATTGAGGTGTCCGATTGTGAGAAGGGAAATTTGAGGCTTGACCGGTTAGTGTCCACGAACACGCCCGGGCGCGTCCTCGGGCGTTTGAGGGGTCGGTTTTGCCAAGTCCGCATGTAGATGCTCTTACGTTGAACTTCTATATGAACAGCACTTTTACATAATTTCCTCAGGTTTGTTCGGTTCACAACAGATTGAGTTGTCTATATTGTTCTAGACTAAGCAGTACAAATGGAAATTTTACACTTGAGAAGCATGGTATTTGCCAAAAAGCAATAAAGTTGGATAGTCACATGTCAAGTACTATAATACAATATACTCCCTCTGGAAAGAAATATAAGAGCATTTAGATAACTAAAATAGTGATCTGAACGCTCTTATATTTCCTTACAGAGGGGGTACCCTCTAAAAGCTCATTAACAAAGGCATCTGATTCAATTAAACCGGTCAGAGTTGCGTCAATGGGCATAACAATAACAATGATCTCTACGTATGGGGTAAAAAAGAAGATAGGTAGGTGCGCAAAGGATAATTAACAGAAAGCATTGCACTATGCTCAGCAGCAAGGACCAAACAAAAGAACCTGTTCAGTGAGGGTTTGGCAGTTGTCCCTCGTGCGGTTGAAGATAACATTGCGACTGTAATCCAGCTTGTCGCGCACAGCGACCATACCAAACACATCCAGAGGCCACTGCAAATCCCCATCTATTCCCGCTACCTTGACGGTAAAGATCTGCGCAGTAAGCCTGTGCTTGGTGTCATCAGGCATTGGGTTGTCGGTGAAACACATGGGAGGGATAAGCGCTGCAGACAAGTCAATTTAGTTAAAGATTACAGACAATCCTAGTGACACATATATGCACGAATCGACAGAATTGTAGCACAGTTCTAATCCTAATTAAATCTGTGTATGTATGTATGTATGTATGTATCTACTATGATTGATTGACTATAGAGAGCTTTACAAGCAGTGGCGAGTCCAATAGTGAGGCTTCATAGGGCTTCAGCCTACCCTCCAAAAACAATGATTTTTTTAGTACTACTCTTCGTCACAGCCCAGCAGCCCAATCTCTCAGACTCGGCCCACTCCACCATCAGCCCACAGAAATCCAGCGAACAAGTTCATCGATCCGGTGGGCACGCACGCACAAGAGCGACACAACGCTCAGACTCCGCTTCTCAGACCTCAACCTGGCAATCGGGTTTGGTCGGGTGGACCTTTATCAGACCCATGCCCAATTAATAATCGGGTCCGATCTAAAATTTTTAGCTTTTGTACAAATTGCATTTTGAATGCAGCTAGGAGCGAACGCAGTAAGGATGATGAATAAGCACATTCTATTTTATAGGTGAAGCTCCCCTCCCATTCCGTCGAATAGGCGAGGTGGTACTAAAGGATTCAGTCCCTCGTATATTTGCAGTACCTGTGTTATATTGTGCAGGCTTTTAGCTTTATGGGCCAAATGCATCGTCTGTTGTGCTGCTGCCTGCAACTAATAATTTTGCATGGGCTAATAGCTGAACCCAGATTTGGGCCTTACCATACGTGGGAATGGCCTAAGTGATGTTCGTATGGACCAACTAGTTGTGTGTGCCCCTTTTCTTGTGTTTGACTGCAACCAGTGATGTTCGTTGCATGTTACTAGTGTATACTCATATTACAAAGATTAAATATAATGCATAATAATTTATTTATTTAACTGTATATATTAATCGGGTGACCCACGGGCATAAACCTATACCCAGACCCTACCCACGACTAATCGGGTTACCCATGGGCGAAGTCGACAACCCATACCCTACCCATTCGGGTCGGGTGCCCATGGGCGCACGGACCCATGGATCGGATTGCCGGCTTGACTCAGACCTAGCACTGGCCGGCGGCGGACAAACAGGGAGCCGACGGGAGCGCGGACCAGGGAGTCGCGGACACGCCCTAGGCCCAGCTGCAGCCTGTACCCTGCACTTGTGGAACGCGGCTGCCGCCAGCCTGTCGGTGGTCGGACCGTCGGAGCTCGGAGTCGGAGGCGCACGGCGTGGACTTCGGAGGAGGCCAGGCCACGAGTTGGGCAGCCGCAGACTCGAGAGTTGGGTAATTTTGCAACTTTGTAAATTGCAAGTGCTAGTAACTAGTAGTTCATCTATTCATCTGTAATTAGTAATTCATCTGTTTATGTGATGTTAATTAAGTTAGTATCCAATGAAACTTTGCAACTTATTTGCAAATTTGCAGAAATGAAGAGAAAATGAGGTGTCGGAAAGGACATTTGCCTCATCAGTTTAATGTGATTCCTTAAAGGTATATATGTCAGTGTTTACTAGTTTTAATAGTCAGTTGTGGATGCCTTATTATTGTATCACTAACAAGTGTGCTAATTTGGACAGATGGCTTGCGGTTGGTGACTAGGGCATACATTTCTATATTGCTTAGGATGAACCCACCCTTCATTTTCTTTCTAGATTCGCCACTGTTTACAAGCATGGAGGAACATGATTCAATCGCACTTACTGTTACGCTCGAAGTCGAAGCCCTCGAAGTCCTCCCTTTTTGCCAGTTTCATTTCCAGTTCCTCGCGGCCAAGGTCATAATCCAGCTGCCACCTGTCCTTGCTGGGGTCGGTGGCTTCCTCCGGCGACGGTGGCTCCTGGGCTTGCTCCGCCACGTATCTCCGCGCGGCCGCGAGCTCCTCCTCCTTCCTGCTGCTCCTCCACTCCGTATCTTCCTGCAGCAGCGCCGCCCGCCTCTCCTCGGTGAGCTCCTCCGGCACGACCGGCGGCGCGCCGGGGTTCGCCTGGTTCAGCCTCGCCACCGCATGCTTCAGCCTCGCCTCGTCGAACAGCTGGTCGAACGAATCCATCAGCCACGGCACCACCTTCGCCGTCTTGGTCGCCCCCGCCGCCTTCTTCCGCCCCGGCTCCTCCGCCTCCGCCTCGGATTCTCGCTTCGGCGCCGCCGTGTCCAGGCCCATCTCCATCACAGCTGCTTGCCAAGATCGATCGGAGAGAGAGATGGTGCGGAGATGAATCGATCGGAGAAAGGGTGCGCAGATGAAACCCTAGATCTAGCCAGTGAACGAGTTGCGTGCGAGTCGAGTCGAGTTCGATCTGGGCCAGATTTTGGACGAAAGTTAGGCTGTGCCCTTTTTGCAGAGACAACCCGCACTGCACAACACACACCCATAAAAAATATTGATGTACAATATGTTCATTTTTCTGGCTCAAACACAAAAGGTTCGTATATTTCAAAAGAATTATGTACAATATGTTCATTTTTCTGGCCCAAACACGAAAGGTTCTTATGATTTTTAACCAAATGTTTGATTTAAGATCTGTTTCGGCTCAACTCGTTGTGGGGTCTTGGGCGCAAGAGATCAAGGAGATGCTCAAACCGCTGGTGGGATTCAAGGTGTCTTTGCATCGTCGCTCTGGAAATGTCGTCGCGCATAAATTCGCAAAAGTAGGGATAGGAGATGGACAGTGTGAGATTTGGCTGGGGATTCCCCTATACTTTGTTTTAGATGTAATTTCGGATGAGATTTTAAATTTTGTTTAAATAAAGCGGCAAGTTTACCCCTAAAAAAGATCTGTTTTGGCTTTTTTTGTCTTGATGAGATCTTCAAAATAAATCAATGTTGATTATATTTCTAAAAATATATTACCTTTAGCATTTTTTAAACTTGTCTTGGAACTTGATGTATTGAAAGCATGTGCACGCTGGACGCACGTGTGACCGAGGGGCGGATATATCTCACCGACAAATTACCAAACATGTAAATGTTACACTCTTGTTTCAAGCTAAGTTCCAAAAAGCATAGAAAAATTGAAAATATAGCCAATATTGATCTTGATTCAAATACATTACCAAAGGAAAGAAGGCAGTCAAAATGGTTCCGAAATGACACGATTCATTTAAAATATATGACCCCTTTTTTTCAAGAAAAAAGAACATACAAATTTATTCACAGGAGAGGCAGATGTGAAGTACATAAGTATTTATACGTGGCCTAACACCTTACTTTCGAAACAAATACCATAGGGAGCCCGCAAAAAAAAAACCATAGGGAAGTAGGAAACAACAGCCAACCACGAAAAACACCAGCACGTCCAGCATAATAAGTCCAACCTAACATAGATAAAACCAAATTGAATAAATTGACCGTTATAACCGAGACTCTGAGAGCTCCTAACATGCAGGATAGCAAGCAAGCATGCACTATGTATGTATTGCGCTGGCGGGTTTTTTCTTGGTCGATTTTTCAGCAAACCTTTTTTTTATGTTGGACGGTTTTTGTATTAAAAATTTTCCCAAAATTTAAGAAATACTCTTTTTTAGGGATTTTTTTAAGAAATACTCAGGATTGTGAGCAAACACACATGGTTCCGGCCCATGTAGGGCTATGTGTGTATTGCATCTGAAATTTTGTCTACTCCGTTTTCAATTGATTTTTTCATTTTTTTTAAAATATTTATAATTTTTAATCCAAAATTATGATCTTTTGTGAATTCACAAAAATGTATGCAAAATGTAAAAACGTACACGAATTTAAATGTTTGTAAACTTAAAATTGTTCATGAATAAAGAAAAGGTATTCATGAATTCTCCAAAATATGCACGAATTTTATTAATGGTCCCCAATTGAAAGAACGTTGCAAATTATAAAATGTTCACAATTCTGAAGAAATTATTTCTGAATATGAAAACATATTAAAAATATAATTTCTGATCCCAAATTATAAAAAAAAGTATCCAAAATTTAAAATGTATTTGCAAATTCAAATTAAAAATAAAATGAAATATAAACATTACAGAAAATAAAATTAAAAATTGAAAAAGAAAGATCTGGAAGAGAGACAAACCGAACATAACCTTTCCAAGACCGGAAGGACCATCGTACATGGCCGGTACAATAGCAACCGTAGCGGTCCGCGTTTGCTCAAGCGCCTTCATGGTATGCATGAAATACGAATTGACACAATAACCCTAGGGAGAAAATTGGAGTTAATTCCACGACCGAAGAACGGCTGGGCAATGTGCACTACCCTCGATTGAAATCACGATGTCAGAGCCCTATACTGACCGCGCGGGGTGTCGCCGCGTGCGCCACCCACATCAATATGTCTGTTTTCTCCACCAACAACCATTTAATGAACGAGACCACCCGTTATAAGCATTGGTATTAGTTCAGTCTTCGTACCACCCACAACATCAACTATCAATCGCTGATGTACATCATACTGTCTTAGCCTTGCACGTAATTCTTGACATACCCGCCCATAATAGAACAAAAAAAAACAAATTAAGCAACGACGGGCCAGTGCACGGGCGCCCTGTTAGTTTTTTTTTCTTAAGCATCATCAATTTAGTTCCTCATAAAATAGACATATCGTTTACAATTTGGGGAAGAATAGTGTCAGGGGTATTAGAATCCCAGAATCCGGACAAGCAACAAATAGAAGAGTGTTTATCTAAACTATCGGGAACCGAATTAGTTTCTCTGCAACAGAAGCAGTAGTCCAACACTTGCAAAGTCCAAAGCGAGATGAATGCAATCAGCTGACACGGCCACATCAGGACCCATATATTCAGCTTTTTTTAGGGGTACCCATATATATTCAGCTGATCGGTGCTAGTGCTGATGTAGATAGTGTGGACTGGACCTGACACTGGTTGCGAGACTCTGTCACGGTGAGCATAACTAGCCTTTTACTCTCTTCTTTCACCGGTAGGTTTTTTTTTTGAGGAACTTTGGTTACGTATTAGTTTACTTCAGATTGATTGCTGGAATAAAAGGCCCATCCACGCTTCCTCGTTAATAGGCTTCTCGGCCCAGGCGCGCGCGTCCCTCTGGTTGGGCGAACGGACGCAGCCTTCGACTCGTGGGTGGAATAGTCCCGCATCGCTCTCGCACACGGGCAGAGGCGGTTCAGAGATCAATAAAACCAGGGCTCACCAAAGCATACCTTTCTCGGCCTCTCGGCTAAGATCAAGTGTAGTATCTGTTCTTATCAATTTAATATCTGATACATGAATCTTCGGATCCACCCTATGATATTAATTTAATTTTTTGTGGGGGAGAGCCCACCACAGCAGCTAGCTGCTGGGGCCCTCAAGCGTCGCCATGGTCTTGCATTGTAGCCTTGGACTGACGCACCCCAACCAAACCAAAAATCAAAAAGATTTATGTACTTGTGACTGAGAATTGTAGTCGTCATTGGATTAATTTGGACAGAGCTCGATCTTGTTTGGCTGAGTTGATTAACTGGTAGATCATACATTTATTCCCCATAAATAAAGAATATGTTTATTTCTCGCATAAACAAAGATCAAATCTTGTTGCTCATCCAAAAGAAACGGAGACCATTATTATTCATCATGCGGTGGTCTGGCGGCTACTACTACTAGTCTACCACAAACAAGTCTGATCTAGTTGTTTTAGTGCACCAGTTCTTTCCCGAAGAGCCCGGCAATGGCTCGCCCAGGGTCCGCTTGCTTCACCAAGGATTCTCCTACCAAAACCTACATCATCAATGGGAGCGTTTATGTGAGTCAATCACGATTCAAGGCATTCAAACAATCAAAATACTAACTGACAAGCAAAGAAAGGCGTCCTTTCGGTATCATTTATATCCCAAGAAATATCACGGCTTTTTGATAGCTTCTAGAATATATTTTATAGGCCAACGAAAAAACTGATGCTCATTGAAACGGGAAAAGCATAGCCTTGGAGAAAGTGGCGGACATATGTGCAAACAGCAGACGGATATTAACTATTGAGTGATTCGATATATGTGCACAATTTATCTTATCACACAGTAAAAGTTCCATCAATCAAAAAAAGCAAACGGACAACTTACGGCAGAAACTCCGGCATTCTGTACATAAGCAACATCATCTGGGTTGAACAGCCCCGATTCACCAACAACCTGAAAATATTAAAGTAGGGGAAAAGATCAGCAAAAAAGTTAAGGACAAGCATTTGAGATCATAAAATCAAATGGCCCTTGCCAATTCAAGGAATTTGCACTCTAAGTCCAAAAAATGATGCGGATATATCACGACTTTGAGGTGCATGCAACATTCAGCATCTCACAATAATGACAGAGCTTCAGATAATACCAAAGCTTAACATGTAAAAGAGAGTTGTGTAGAGTTCCATGTGTGTAAAATAATTTGTTCCTGGTTTAATTTTACTGTAAATTTTAGTTACATGTCTTTAAGGACTTTCATGCCGTATGGCAGTCAATTACTGTATGTCTGTAAGCATTCGGTGATGCCTTCCAATTAGAGCACAAATATTAAGGGAATAACTAATGTTTTTCTTCAGTCAAAATACATACACGCATAAAAGACTAGAAAATAAGCCACACATTAGCATGGGACAGTACCAATATTCCTTTCTCCCTGATGGCATCGCCATGCTTCTCCAGCAACGTCTTCGTGTTCGAAGTATCCACTATAAATGTCTCTGCATCATAAATATTTTTTGATATATAATAAGAAAAACGATCCATTCACCAGATAAGGGAAAATTCTTGACTCGGAGAAATGCAAATGTGATGTGTCAAAGTTTCTAGCATATGTTTACTCAATTACTAGACAAAGTGAGCACCAGAAGAAGCTTATACCAAGGCTACGGTTGTTGATACCAATAAGCTGAACACCATTTATCGCGAGAACACGCTCCATCTCTCTTTCATCATGAACCTAAAATAAAAACAAAAGCTTAGTTTTGTGCAAACTGTAAAGATCAAATCACATCGCGAGAACAGTTTCATAATAATCACTATTCATTTGAGAAACTGCAAAATATGTCAAACCTCAATAAGAGCTGTCAATCCCAACTCCTTGCATATCCGAAGAAAGTATTTTATGTCGAGATCAGTTAGCACGGCGGCAATTAACAGAACTGCATCAGCACCCATCGCACGGGCATAATAGATCTGCCATTTATCAACGACGAACTCTTTGCACAGAAGGGGGCACTGCATTTACAACAAATATAACTGTATGTTGAGAAAAAATGGTGACCCAGAAAAATCCTCTTCACATTTATATAACTGTAAAGAAATATAAGAGCGTTTAGATCACTAAAGTAGTGATCTAAACGCTCTTATATTTCTTTACAGAGGGAGTATCTATTTGTCATTACCTTCACTCCTGCTTTGCGCACCTTCTGAAGATTCTCAAAGCTTCCCTGTAGAATTAAATACATTTAGCTTGCCCAGTAAATACATCATCTACCATCCTCAGAAATAGATACAATTTTAAACAACGAACCTGGAAGTACTTCTCATCAGTCAAGATGCTCAAGCACGCAGCTCCATGCTTTTCGTAAGCTTGAGCAATTTCAACCTACAATATTTTTTTCACTAGTTATTTAACTAATCTTCAAAATTACCAGAGCTGATGGCAGCTATGAATGAGCCTAGAACTCACAGGATCAAAGTTCTCCCTGAGTACACCCCTACTTGGTGAAGCCTTCTTGACCTCCGCGATCAACGCTGGCACCCCATTACGCTTGTGGGCTGCTGACAAAGCACCATAGAAGTCTCTTGTAGGAGGAGCCTTCCCTGCAGACTCAATCACCTCATTCAGAGGATTCCTGGTAAGCCCCTGTAAAAATCAATAGCATCCATCATATATATGACACCATACCCCCTAACATTAGAAGAAACATACACAGGCACATGCCATTTGCCATTTCACATTCAAACCAAACAGATTGCAGAATACCCTGTTGCCATTATCATGTAACTTAACTGACTTTCTTAGTATTAAAGTGGATGATTGAAAGTAGCCTCCAATCAGTAACGGGATGTAGAAAATCCGGACTGCACATAGATATACGTGTCATAGGCGGAACATTGTGAGTTGTTTCATTTAAGGCTATGTGCTTATGTATGGGTTCCACAAAATAAGCGGAATTCATGTTGTGCCCCAGACAGAATACATGTGTATGGATTTCAACCAAGTGCTCCTTCTAAAATTCTGAGAATGGGCACACATATTTCAAATTGTGAAATGGTTGTCATTGTAGTTAAGCAAGACCAAATCCAGATATAAGTATGACAAGAAGAGCAACACGAACTTTCATAATGCAGAGCAACCTTAACAGGTGACACAAATTGTATCATACCTGGGCTACTTCCAAAGGAGCCTCCAATCAGTAACCCATTACCCATAGGATGTATAAAATCCAAATTGCACATACATGTCCGTGTTATAAGCGGAACATTGTCAGTGGTTTCAGTTAAGGCTGTGTATTCATGAATGGGTTCATCACAAATAGGTGAAATTCATGTTGTGTTGGAGTCAAAATGCATGTCTATGGATTTCAACCAGGTGTTCCTACGAAATCCGACAATGGATATACCTATATACATATATTAAATTACGAAATGATCATCATTGTAGTTAAGCAAGACCGAATCCAGATATACAAGTATGACAGATAGAGCGGTAAAAACTTTCATAACGCAGAGCAACCTTAATTGGGGACAGAAATGTAGGAGTATGCACTGTATCATACCTGGGCCACTTCGATCTCCTTGTCCCAGATGATCTTCTCGAGGATGTTGCGGGGGGCGCCCATCTCGGCCTCGATTTCCGCCATGGAGGCGGCGGGGCGGCAGTGGCGGCGGATGCGGATCCCCTGGCAGGCGGCGATGTCGTTGACGGACTTGCCGTTCTCCCACTGCTCCAGCTCCACCGCGTTGAGCATCTGGTCCCGCTCCAGCGCCTCCATTGTGTCCTGAAAACAGACGGCAGAGGGGAAATCCTGTTAATCTCTAGAACGAGGGAGAGCAGCGGATCGAACTCCACGGATTGCTGCCATGGCTGCAGCGTCGAACACAGGACAGCCTGGACCCTGCGTCCGTGCCTGAGGAATCGCCGGTCCAAGCAAGCGGACGCGAGCAGATCCCAGCAGGTGAACAGTTCAGGGCAGACAGATTAAAAAAAAACAGAGGATAGGAGAGCAGAGCAGGCCGCAGTACCCTGGGGCCGCAGCGGAGGGGGCTGGCGCGGGCGCGGGCAGGGAAGGCGGCGAGGGCGACGAGCCCCCGCGACGGCGGAGGGGAGCGGGCGGCGTGGGAGGGGGAGGGGGAGGCCCTGAGCGCAGGCGAGGCGAGGAGGGCTTGCATCGCGCGCGAACAGCAGAGGCGGCGGGGGTAGGTGGGGGTTGGTGGGGGGGCTCGGTCGCCGATGTTGGGTTGCTTCGTCGCAGGGGACGGAAGCTGGCTTTATAGCGCGGCGGGGGCGGGGGCGGGGGCGGGGGAGGTGGCGGCGGGGCGGGGGGCAGCAACGGTCCGGGGCGGGCGTCTCCGACGGCGACGGGCTCAACCCAGTCACAGTGACGGGATGAGGAACAGCGCGGCACTATTTCCACGTGCCTGGTCGATCCGAAACTGCTACTCAGACGACAGTGCTGCCCGATCTATCCCACGCGAGCCGGCCCGGCCCGTCCGCCGTCCTCTCGCGTTCTCGCGCCGCCCTCCGCGATTCCGGTTCCCAGCAAAGATTCCATTTAAACCACCGTTTTGTTTCTTCCGGTGCACACCTTGCTTCGCTTCTCCTCCTCGCACCAACACCACATTCCTTGTACTCAAGTTCAGGGTGTGATTTCCAAAAGTCGACCAAGGCCGTTGCGTCCAAGTTGATCGGGTGCTTCCGTGTCACTGGGCAAACACGCAACATAAAAAGGTTTGTGCGCGTGCGTGCGGTGGCACTCGCATATTATCTGACCAGCTACGTACAAAGTGCTTCTAGTTCTATATACCCCTTGTCAAAGCATAAAGGATGGAGAAACAAAAAACATCTTGGGCGCTGGACCATGGTGAGCTAATGGTTGTAATTACCAACAAAATCGTCTCAATGTTTAGCGGTAAACGTGTTTACAATGATGTAATTACCGACAAACAGCCACTGGTTGTAAACATGTTTATACTCAACGTCATCTCATGGAGTTTTCCGCGTAATTAATATCATGTCAAATATCAACATGAAATTGTGTGTGTGTGTGTGTGTGTGTGTGTGTGTGTGTGTGTGTGGACTTGCATGTCGCCTGACCAACTATGTACAAAGTGCTTTGCGTTTCGTTGGTGCATTACAAGACCATTTTATCTACTACCCCTATGAAAGCAGAAAGGGTGTAGAATCAAAACCATCTCGACCACCGAGACATGCTGATTTGATGGTCTAAACCGTTCCAATGTTTTGCACCAAACGTATTTTAACGCTCTAATTACCCATCACTACCACATGTTATAAACATATTTTAGCTAAATGTCATCTCGTGAAATTTGTCATGCAATTAATATCCTACCAATTATCATCATGAAATTAATTTTTTACCTTATATCCACATGGAATTCATATCGTACCAAATATCAAAGTGTAATTAACATCGTGCCTAATATCAGTGTGCATTGCATATACACCATTGCTAGTAGCAGAAAGTTATAAAAAAAGGATTTTTTTAGGGAATGTAATTAAGGACTTCTATGCCAAGCTAGGTTTAGTTGGACTTGGATGGCGGGATGCCCATGAGACCATGACATCAGAGACAATGGAGTCAAAACTAGACAAGCATCGTCTACAATCCATTCACTTGTTTCCTATTTATGTGTCTGGAATGGAGAGTATGTCTACATATCGCTTGTCGCGGGTTGGACACCCTGCTCGCCTACATTGTTCCTGCCTATGGGACAGGCTCGGCATGACTATCAGATACAAACTTGTCCCTACAAGCAGCATAGACACGCAAAATGTGCAAACTTTTCCTTTTGCTGTTTTTCATTATTTCTCCCATTTTCTTCTTTGTCACGTCGCGTATTAAGAAAGTGTTCATCATGTAAATTAAAAAACATTCAACATGTAGTACTAGAATATTTATTATGTATTAGAAATAGTTGTGGTGAATTATAAATGTTCATCATGTACTTCAAAAAAATCATTGTGTTTTTTAAAAACAATCCACGGTGTCATTACGAAAATGCTCAATGTCTATTTGAAAAAATGTTTAACATGTGTTTAAAAATTGTTCATCGTGTATTTAAAAAAATTGATGTGCATTTAAAAAATATACAACATGTACTTAAAAATGCTCAACGTGCATCTGAATTTGTTTAGCATGTTTTTGAAAATGTTAACGTCCATATAACAATTGTTTAAAAGTAGTCAACACACATTAAAAAATGTTCAACATATATTAGAAAAATGTTTAGTGTGTATTATAAAAATGATCAGTGTATATTCAAAAAATGTTTAACATGTATTGAAAAACCTCAACATGCAGTTGGAAAAATGAAAACAGAGAAATGTCCATACAATGAAAGAAATGGTCATGTAATTCTAAAAAACTGTTCATGACATATTTATTTATTTTTGCTGGGGGAAATGTTCATTACATATAATAAAATATACATACACTAGAAGCTAGCAGATTAAAAAGATCATGTTTTTTATAATGAAAAAAGACAGAAAAGTAGGCAGCCGACTACAACAGCTAAAACGGACCAGCCCACAATTCCCAACTCTGTAGGCCAGACTACCATAGGTCTCGCAACAAGCGAGGTTTAGCCTACATGGCAGAGGCAAATCCTATTTCACGCGTAACGCAGAAACGTGCACCCATGAAGAGAGCACCCTGCTATATGAGCTGGCACGTCCCCTATTCCCTCCCAATAAATCTTGGGGGGCATGCCACATACCGGTTTTTCATATATTTTCTGCCTTTTTCTTTCATTTTGTTATTTTCTTCTTTTATTTTTTAGTTTCATGTATAATTCTAAATTAAAAAACAATCGAAATTTGGGAACACTTTTGAAATCAGTAAGAATTGTTTGAAAATTAGAACACTTTTTCATATTCAAAAAACATTTTCAAAAACATGGATATGTTTTAATTCAAGATCTTCTAAATTAATTTTTGAAATTTGAAACATTTTTTGAAATCAAGAACATTTTCAGATTTATGAGAATTTACTAAAATCAAGGATTTTTTTTAAAGTTTTGAACATTTTCTTTAATTTATGAAGTTTATAAAAGATGGGAACATTTTTCGATTTCATGAACATCTTTTGAAAATCATGAACATTTTACAACCCGGGAACGATTTCCAAGTTCATGAGCAGATAGAGGAGGGAGTGGGAGAGGAAGTGCGGCGCGAGGTGGTGCTCACCGGGGGCGTCATGATGCGAGTCAACGGCAGCAGAGCAGAGGAGATCCTCGGCAGCGACAAACAGGCCGCCAGGCCAGCTAGCCTTTCCCTCTGTGTGAGAACAATGAGAAAGGAGGAAGAAGAAGTGAGTCGGGGATGGATAAGGTGGCTTGTCATCGTGTGTCTCGCACGCTCGCGGGGACAGGTTCCTGGAGCGAACGAAGGTAAAACATGACATGGCAAGCAGTTATGCTTCAAGATTCATGCAGCTGATCTAACGGCAAGCAACGCGTTAGCTGGGAACTGCCTAAAAACTGCTACTCCGCATGAAAAAAAAAACATTTCCGAAAATAATGAGATTGCTACCATACTCATCACCTTTCCGTGTCGCTTTAGAAAGAAGAAACTTTCCGTGTGGTTCAATTTTCCCTTTGCCGTCAGGTGCCAAAGTGCCAAATCCAAACTTGTCTCGATCCTCTGCGCTCTCGCTGACTATCCTCGAAACCGGCCGCAGAGCACACGGAATCCACACGGGCGCGGGGCCTCTCTCTAATCCTAATCCCAACATGTCACCATCACGCATGTGGACAGTATGCATTGCAATCCGCACGGAACAGCGGAGGTGATTTTTGACTGTTCGCTACGCGCAGCCCGCACGGTGGATGGCGACGGCAGATGATCCCAGCCGCCCAAGGGTAAACTTCCTTCACAGTTCATCATCCAAAAGGGCAAACCAATTCTTCATCTTGCATTGACATTGAGAACCGACGGAATATTAAAATTGATTGATTCATCATTCCTATATGTATACATCATGATCATGGTACTGGCACACTGCTATTGCTACTACCTCGCTGCGATTTGCACGGCTGTATAAACTGCTCTTACAGAGCTGATTCAGTCTCACTCGGAGAAGAAGAAAAATCAGAGAGACAAAGGCTACGCAAGCAGTAAAGGACTTCAGGCGATGGCGACGGCTCGGGAGGCCGGCGCCGGCGAGGGCGGCAGGCGCGAGCTGAAGTTCCGGTGCCGGAAGGCGGCGTCCTCTGCTTCCACGCCGTCGTCGCTGCCGCTGGCGCCGTCGTCGAAGTTGAGCGCGTAGCTGAGTGGGTCGTACCTGAACTCCCCCGCGGTCGCCACACGTCGCCTCCACCTGGTCCTGCCGCCGCTTTGCGGCCTTTCGTCACCGCTGCCCGGCGAGCCGAAGCAGCCGCAGACGGTGGTCCGCAGCTTGTGGCGCAGCGACGGCGGCGAGTAGGGCGAAGTGGAGGACTCCACGGCGTCCATGGAGTCTGCCTTGGTGCTAGTGCGCTTCAGCTGGTAGAAGCTAGAGATGGATGTGGGCTGTGAGTTGTGACAGTGTGCTCTGCTGCTGCTGGAGAAGGAAGGCGGAGGTGGGCGGGACTAAATAGGAGGGGCAGAAAAAAGACGGATAAGGACAGCCGGCGACGTGAAGGGCAAGAGACGCGGGGAAGCAACCAACCAAAGCTGCTATCGCCGTAGCGCACGCGTGCCGTTAGACGTGAGGGTGTTTCAGGGATTTCGCAGGTCTCTGGGCTCCGGAGCCGTTGGGACGGGATGGAGGAGGGCGACGGCAACGGTCGGTCTTCGTGCAGGCTGTCACAGTGTGTGCCCAGAGAGAGAGAGAGAGAGAGAGAGAGAGAGAGAGACAGCTGACCGTGGCAGCAACGGTAACAGACCTTCGTTCAGTGCACTTGAAGGCTTTGATTGTCTTTTGTTTACCGTGTATGATTGGCTGCTACTCTTATTTTTTTCTCCCCTCGAGAAGAAACAGTTGGACTTTTCCCTCTTTTGGAGATCAACATCTGATGCTCACGCGGACGTACGCCGTAGCTCCATTCACATTCACGTACTGCGTTCGCATCATACAGAAAAAGAGCATGATAAAAAGCATTGGCACGGCCGAATCGATGGATGTGAACGCCGACCGAATCGGATGCCAAACCTCCCGGCCGGGTGAAAGGCCTCCTGTCGTGCGGCCCGCGCTGACGGACGGACGGAGAGGATGGAGGCGTTTTAATTCCCGTGACGGCGACTCTGCTCGAGTGAGCGCTCGGTCAAAACCCCGCGGAGCCTCCCGTCCCCGTGCACCCTGGGTTTGGTTCCACTGCGGTCGACGCAGGCCGCAGAGGCGACCGACACAACACGCATGAAACATCCCGTGCGTGTTCCATGCGCCCAATGCACGTCTCGTACACCAGTACAGTACTAGAGCAAGATAGGGCAGCTTCAGGCCTGAGCACGTGAATGTTTCAGCTTGCGTGCTGCCATCCATCAGATGGGCCTCAACTGATCTGATCAGTCCGGCGATGGCGCTGTGCCCATTTAATCAATCGCTCCATGCTCTTGCAAGGTCGGAGGCTCGGACAATATATCAGAGGAGATATCAGGTGATACGGGAGCTTCTGTGCTCCCATGCTACGATGCGAGCTAAACAATTGGATCTAACATCCAACAATCAGCTGAGGAGCCCAGATACATTTGCAAATGGTCCTAAAAAAAACTTCATAAACCCAGGTCCACATCCCCTGAAGCTGACCGTTGGATGTGAGATCCAATGGTCGAGTTGGCATCGTAGCATGGTAGCACAACAGCTACCGTATCACCTGATATTTCCTCCAATATGTCAAACTTAACCTTTTTTTGACCCTCAGCTGAAATTTTTCTAACCAGGCAAGTTAGGTCGTCACAGACTGAGAAGGGTAATTTGAACACTCCCATTACATTAGCCTAGATTTGATCATAACCTCTCTGGCCGCCAACGAGAGCGTTCAAATGTTGTGTCCAAGTCAGCTGGTTTCCGAAAGAGTAACCTACACATGAATAGACTGTTGCAACCCATCTAAAAAGCGAGTAACATAGTGCAAAGCAACATGGGCTATCTCACAGGCAGATAACTTATCATATAATTTAGATAATCACTCAACATAATCTTCTAATGTACTTGTCTGGGTAATATGAAACATTATTTGAATTAGTACCAATGTTGATTGCAACCGAGAAGGGGCTGACATGATTTAGACCATGTGGCTTTGGGAGAACAGTGTTGCACAGATTCAAGCCAACCGGCGGCAGGTCCTTCAAACCAAGAAGAAGCTAGTGGAATCCACTGTTGAGGAGGTGAGTTAAATTGCTAGAAGTAGCCATCACAACGATTTTTCCACAAACAAGAATTTGTACAATTGAAACGTTGAAGCTCATCACGCGGAGCAGTGACAAATTGATCAAAACTCTCTCTACGTAAGGAATCCGGATGGGGAGAATTTCTTTTTTTTGGGGGGGGGGGGGGGGGGGGGTAAGTTGGCTCACGGGCACCTTTGATCGGAGTAGGAATATAAGCATATACCTCCCGTTGGTGATCCTTACCAAATCCAGTGGCGGCGGCGGGAGCCTCCGAGGCCGCGGCAGCAGGCGCCCCCATGCCAGCCGGATCTCCTCGAGCTTCAACATCGCCATCGATGTGGATCTCGCCAATATCGACACTAAAATCATCACGAACTCCTTCTAGCTTGGCGAAGAGTCCATCCAATTTAGTAGAACTTCCATCAAACATCTTGCTGACTTCCCTAATGGTCGTTGTGCGCTGATTCTCAAACTTGCGATCAATGTCGTCTTCGAAGCCACTCCAAAGCATATCATAGATGCGCCTCCCTTCTGTTGTCGACTCCTCCATCGCCTCTTGTCGCCGGTGAACCTTGCACGGGTGTAATCGCTGTGGCCCCGCAGTGCTTGGAGTCCAGGACACAACTCCGAATACCATATTGTTAACACTACTAGTTGAGCTATGGGGTCATGACCATGTTGGATTGAATTCGAGCTTGGATTTGCATTTGAGAGCAATTTTGTCCAGCCTTCCTCACCTCTGTTCTAAGATTACAAGCCGGTCAAATGGCCTTTCTTCTCCTCCAACTTCTCATCTCTACGGCTAGCTAGTTTATAATAGGTAAACAATTACAGGGTTAATCGACCCATTCGCGGCCTGCAAGCCAGGCAAATGGCCGAACAACTCTCTTGGGCCGGGCCACCTGCCCATTTCCTTCATTTTGAATCCTCGTTCGCGGTTGGAGACCTGACAATGCAATCCGGTGGGAGGGAGGTTTACGGAACAGCGGAGATGATATATACCGTGCATGTACAACGACCGGCCGAACTCAACTTGGGGTGAACACGGAACAGGGGTGGAGGCTGAGGCTGGTCGTATAGTCTCGTTTGAATGCAGCCGCGGCTCGCCCCTGTATTTCAGTAAGAAAAGGACGTGCAGAGGAAGATTTTTCTTGGCGCGAAAGCTCCACCCGTGACAAACTGCACGAGCGGATAGACCTCGAGATTCGTTTCGCGCGCGCGTGTGTGTGGTTGGTTCGATATTTTTGACTGGCTTATCCTTTGCAAATCCACACGGTGGAATGGTGGATGGCGACGGGCGGCCGGAGATGATTCCACCCGCACCACCAAGCGAAAGGTAAATTAACTTGGTTCACATTTCATCATCCAACAGAAATTCCCGATGAAGCCAAATTAATTCTTCGTCTCCGTGAACATGTATCTGTTGCCTAGCATTGAGAATGGATGGAACATCAAGATGGACTGATTGGTTGTTATATGTACAAGTACATGATGCTAGTGCTACTCGTCGGTATGTTTCGCCGGCCGTATAAATAAACTGCTTTTACAGATGTAGTGATTCAGTCTCGCTCAGAGGAGAAGAAAAATCAGAGAGCAAGAATCTACAAAGTTACTAGTACGATTCAGGAGTTCAGGCGATGGAGACGGCTCGGGAGGCCGGCACCGGCGAGGGCGGCAGGCGGGAGCTGAAGTTTCTGTGCCGGAAGGCGGCGTCCTCCGCGTTGGCGTCACCGTCGTCGCTGCTGCCGTCGTCGAAGTTGAGAGCGTAGCTGAGCGGGTCGTACCGGAATTCCCCTGTGGCGGTCACGCGTCGCCTCCACCTGCTCCTGCCGCCCCCGGCGTGCGGCCTCTCCCCGCCGCTGCGTGGTGAGGAGGGGGAGCCGAAGCAGCCGCAGACGGTGGTACGCAGTTTGTGGCGCAGCTAGGGCGGCGAGTAGGGCGAGGAGGAGGAGGAGGACTCCACCGCGTCCATGGAGACTGCCTGGCTTGAGCTTGAGGTTGTAGGAGCTGGAGATGTGGGGAGAAGAGATTTGCTGTGTGAGTGAGGAGGTGGGGGTTGGCAATGGCTATGCCTGGATGGAGAAGGAAGGCCGTCACACACAAGAGAAGAGAACATGCATGACAGAAAGCACACGGCCGGATCGATGGATGTGAAGGCCGGCCAGATCACCAATGGGATGCCAAACCTCCCGGCCGGGTGAAAGGTTGTGTATCGTACGGCCCACGCCGACGGACGGACGGGATTGAGGAGACTCTCCTCGATCAAAGCATGCAGAGAAAACACATCCTGCCTCCGTCTCCGTGCAAGCGCAGTTGGTTTGGTTCCAATAATGCTAAATATACAAAGAGTTACACGCAATTACACGCTGACAAATAGACGAGGCGAGCCATGTTACACCAAGTGAGCCAACTGTATATTAAAACCATGCCTTCTTGTAGGTGAGGCGACCACATATCACCATGTCCATGCGACCGAAACCACAACTGCTTCGACCTCTGACGACGAGGGTGTTTATCTGACAATGACTGTGACCCATCGACTCTGTGCAACACAAGGCAGGAGTTAGTCCGGCATGCAGAAGGACTTTCAGTCCAGATTGTACACATTCAGTAGCTCAAAAAACGAGCAAAATGGGACGGGTAACGGGTTACAGGCAGAAGCAGGACATCATTTGTGTCCCATTGGTAATGTTGATCTTAGCTGAATTTGAAATAATGTAACTGTAACACTCAACTTTTATGTTCTTAGCGCCATAACTTGCGCAATGCACATTGGATCAATAGCCAGGTAGAGCCATGTATTTCAGCTTAACATTGGTAATGTTGATCTCAGCTTAACATAACAGTTCTCCTAAACGACAGCTAAGTTGTTTCAAGAGATTTTTTTACGGTACATCATACTACCTCCGAAACCGAGTAATATTGAATCATCTCAGCCGTTAATTAGCGGGATAGTTTCGTCAAAAATATGTGTTTCCTAATTTGTAAAATCACTCATGGTGACCATCCTCGTGTGGCCTCGTCGCTGCCATCGCCGGTCATCCAACAAATCGATCCGAGCCGTGACCGTCAAGTGGGGGCTCCAAGTCTGTGATCGGGCATCAAATCAACCAGGAGGCCACGGCGCCGCCGCTACAGCGTCTGATCAGCAGCGCCGTTGTTACTGCAGCTCCCTCTCGGAGGTGCGGCCGCTGTTTGTGCGTGCGATCGCTTGTGTGCATCGGCCGCGGCCGACGGCTTGATCGCCGGAAAACAATCGCCTGATCACATACGTACTAGTAGTAGTACATCATGACACGATCAATCCACGTATTGTACATGATGATTTCCTCGGCCAAAAAGACCTCCTGTCCAAATTCAGCGCACGCCAGAAGGGACGCCGATCCTCCACCATTGTCAGATCCAGAAAAGCACCATCACCAAGGAGGTTTTGTAAGTCGATAAACATGCCCACCGCAAAGCAGTGCGACACATGTCATTGTGGCATGTCGACCGGGAAACGCCCCGTGCTACCTTGGACCCAGACCCGTGGCATCCCATCGACGAGGTAGAAATCAACTTGGGGTGAATACAAAACATGAGTGAAAGCCGAGGCCGGTCGTAGTTTGAATGCAGCCGCGATTTGCCCCTGTTTTTCTGAAAGAAAGGGAAGTGCAGAGGATGATTTTCCTTAGCGCGAAAGCTCCACCCGTGAGCCGTGACAAACTGCACGACCTGGTTCTTCTTCAGAGTCGTTTGCTGTGTGTGTGGTTGGTTGGATATTTTTGACTGTTCAGTACTCGCTAATCCTTTGCAGCACCCTTTTACCCACGTAGAACTGTTTGTACATGGTTGGATACGCGCAGCCCAGAGGGTGGATGGCGACGGGCGACGGGAGATGATTCATTCCACCCACCACCAACCCATGGTGAAACTTCCCTCACATCACAGTTCATCATCCAAAAGAAATTCCCGACCAAACCAATTCCTCATCTCCGTGTACACGTATCTGTTGGCTCGCATTGAGAATAGATGGAACAGTAAAATTGGACTGACTGATTCTTATAGTATGTATATAAGTACATAAACTGCTTTTACAGATGCAGTGATCCAGTCTCGCTCGGAGGAGAAGAGAAAACAAACAGAGAGCCGGAAGCTAAAAGAAAAGTTAAAAGGGACGATCGCCACTACGGTTGAGGACTTCAGGCGATGGCGACGGCTCGGGAGGCCGGCACCGGCGAGGGAGGCAGGCGCGAGTTGAAGTTTCTGTGCCGGAAGGCGGCGTCCTCGGCGTCGTCGCAGCCGCCATCATCGAAGTTGAGCGCGTAGCTGAGCGGGTCGTACCTGAACTCCCCTGCGGCCGCCACGCGCCGCCTCCACCTGGCCCTGCCGCCGCCGGTGTGCGGCTTCTCCCCGCCGCTGCCCGGTGACGACGGGGAGCCGAAACAGCCGCAGACGGTGGTCCGCAGCTTGTGGCGCAGCGATGGCGGCGAGTAAGGCGACGAAGACTCGACAGCGTCCATGGAGGCTGGCAGCCTTGGTACTGATGTGCTTGAGCTTGTGGGAGATGGAGATGTGGAGAGAACAGGCAGTCTCCTGTGTGAGCGAGGAGTGAGGAGGTGGGGATTGGCAATGGCTGGAATGGATGGAGAAGGAAGGTCGGGGACTAAATAGGGAGAAGAGAAAAGGACGGACAAGGATAGAGGGCGGCGACGGCGTGAAGGGCGAGGTACGCGCACGCCAACGCGGGGAAGCAAAGCAGCCGCTATCGCCGTAGCGCGCGCGAGCTGTTAGACAGACGTGAGGGTGTTTGGGAGATTTCGCGGGTCTGGTGGCTACGGAGCCGTTGGGGCGGGAGGTGGGCGATGGCAAGCTGTCGCGCGCACACAAGACGCTGACCGGTTGTAACGGTCACAACAGTGGAAGCTCAGAGCATCTAAAGCCGGCAAGGTCAGAGCCGGCCTCCCAAACTCGCCTCAAACGCCCGAGCAGCTGACCGGTGACAACAATCCGATCGAAACGGGTTTCAAATGCTTGGACTGACCGGCACCCCATTCAGCCTAAATATGGGGCAGATATGAGGCGGGGATGTAGGACTCGTCAGCCTGACCCCATCATAAATTGCATCAAATCCATCAAACCCTTCCTCCTTCGTCGCCATCCTTCTACCTTTCCCGCGCCCGAGCCTCGCCGTCCGCCACCCTTGTTCCCCATTCTCACCATCGGTCCCGATCCATCGTCCAGCCCGTCCCTGACCGCCGCGATGGAGACTGCGTCCGCCTCGTCCCTTCCTCGACTCCGTCGTGCAAGGCAGACAACGTCGCCCGAAAGATGCGGCGACATCGACAGCAAGAGAGGGAAGCGGCGGCGGCACAGGGAGGTGCGGACATGGATGAGTAGTTGCCCCCTCCCCTGCACCCTTTCCATCCAAGCGCCGAACCGGATTACGTCGTTAGACCACGTTGGCACAGAGGAGGATCTAACGGCCGCCTGGGCCATTCCGGAGAGCTTTTCGCCCACGCAGATGCCGACGGTGGACGTATGCCACTCGTTGCAGCTCGTTCGGCGAGGATGAGCACAGGCACCGGCGGCGTCCGGGCTGCCCATGCCTTGTTCGATGGAATGGTAGAACAAGAGTCGGTATGTTGTTGCTTCTGTCCGAGTGTAGGAGGTACGAGGCGGCGAGGGCGGCAGCGGCGCATGGTCTCGGAGCTGGCGGCATGGATGGCGTCCGATTAGTGATCTGACAAGCGAGTAATCCGTCACGCTCGGACATGGATTTCATTTTGGCATGTCTAGTTTGTTGAACTACGATTTGCTTTGCTTTGTTTTGAATTGTTGAATTTAGACAATTTGTACCGTATAATCGACGTGCATGGATTTGAGGATCCGTATTTGAGGTATGCGGATGTGCGGCACAAGATATGAGAGACCGCCGGCGCTACCCGCGGTCCCGTTGGATTTGCCAAGACGGGTTGTAGATGCTCAGAGCTTGGGTATGTACATGCATGATTACTGGCTTTTCATCTGTGATGATAAAATGTTAAGCATGATCGGTGGTTGTGGCTAGCACGATCGTGTCAAGCGTCAATTCAATACTCTTTTTTCTCTTTCGGGTAAAGAGTATTGAATTTTTTTTATCCCGTAAAAAAAAATTCAATACTCTTTTTTCTCTTTCGGAATCAACATCTGAAACTCACGCGGACGTACGACATATTTAGCTCCATTAATTAATTATTAATTACGTTCTCATGAGGCAGCAGAAGAGAAGAGGCTATACGAAAAGCACACGGCGGGCCGAAAGGAAGTGGAAAGAGGGATTCCGTCTTTTTTTGTACGGGCAGAAATGCTTAAGAAATCGATGGACACGCGAACACCGGCGGAATCGGATGCTAAAACTTCCGGTCTGACGGATGAAAGGTTCCGTATCGTACGATCCGATCTGACGGACGGAGAGGATCGAGGCGTTTTAATTCCCGTGACGGCGAGTGAGCGCTCTGCTCGGTCAAAGCGCGCACCTCGATCGCCTCCGTACAAGTGCAAGCGCCGTTGGTTTTCTGCTCGCGCGGTGGCGCTATCCATTCTTTTCCTGCACATGATCTGTGCTCAGCTCATCTCATCTCATCAGCCTTCCACCGCTGTTAGCAGTGGCGTAGCTAGGGTTTCAGACCAGGGTGGTCCAACTGATAAAAAAACCACCCAAGAAAAATCCCCACAACAAATACAACATAGTTTAACATGGAGCGTCAAAAGAAAACTTTATCAATTCTCAGTTGCCAGAAACCGTGAAATCAAAATCAAAATCATACTTTAAGTACTACAGAGATGATAAACATGCATGACGGCCGTTAGTGGGCGCCGCGCTTCTGCCGAGTGCCTACCTGCGACCGCATGCATCACACAGTCACCGCTCCTCGTGCGCTCTCGCCAACACTGAGGACAGAATCCTGCTGTGAATCAGGAACGCCCCCACCCAAACTCCCGGTTCAGCCGATCGGCCTAGGGGATAGGGGAAACGTAGAGGAAACGATGCTCAGTCGTTCGTGGGCTTGCGCTAGGGGCTGGCTTGGATGGGCCATATGCTTTTTCTTTGGTGATATAATTAACAGGCCGCTGGCGATCAAAATCCCAGGGTGGTCCATGGACCACCCTGGCCACCCCCTAGCTACATCACTGGCTGTTAGTGCTATGCCCATTTAATCAGTCACTCCATGCTCTTGGCCTTTTGCAAAGCCGGAGCATTATTTTTTAATAAGCTCGGCCTCAGCCATGCTTGTTTTTCATGCTTGGGAGACCTAGTGGTATGCCCAGTTGCCAATGATCTTATCTATCTATATATCTATCTACCTATCGGCTGGGATAAGAATCGTTTCCTTGGTCACACCATCAACAAAGCCTACTATTGCCTTTGTAAAGAAATATAAGAGCATTTAGCCCTGAAAAAAATATATTTAGATCACTACTTTAATGATCTAGACACTCTTATATTCTTTATAAAGGGAGTACTAATCTAATGGTACTCCAGAAAATAAATAGAAAATCAACGAGCGGTCCACGACAAAACCACACGCGAGAGGAATGGCATCGACCTCACATGCTAAATCTTTCTTTAATTCCTACTTGCTGCATATCTAATCACGCGCTTTAGTTAACTTAGGCTTTCTAACAACGGGCCACGTCAACACGACGGCACCATACACTGATGTATAATAATCCTGCATACCATTGGCAAAGACACAACATGGATAAGGCCGTCTAATATAACCAGATAGGCCCTAGTGGAGCCCTGTCACACAAGTGTCAACAATTCACTCAATATTTTTTTAGATGAACAGGGAGGTTTCCCTCCCCGGTTCCATTACTCAGCATGAAACCAAAACGTGATCTTCAGTTATACAGCAGCTCACTTAGAGAAGCAGTTCAGCCTAAACGGCACTAATAGATAAAAAGGGAAACCAGGGAAACAAATCTTTGAAAAGATCAGGTGGCACGCAGGCCCGAAACTAGAGTAACACAAATCAGACTGAAATCTCCAGGTTTGTGTCCGCTTCCATCTCCGCAGCCCTTCTGAGCTTGAATGGTGGCGCTGAGGCTGCTTGAGGAGACCAGCAGACAAGCGTCGAGACTGGGCTACTCAGCAAGTTTTTGCTCTTCAGGGCACTCTTCTTTGGAGAATGGAAACGCCAGTCATCGTCAGAGATTTTTAGCCTGCCCCACTGATTCACAACCCCATCCTTCGTACAACCCCCCAGCATCAGCCACTCGCTATTCTCAGCGGCTGGAGCAAGAAGGCTGTAAGCGCTGTCAGGAAAATCTCCAGACGAGCTTTGCCATTTTTCGGCGCCAAGACCGCCCAGAACTTGAGGGTTTTGAGGATCAGCCTCCAAACCTGCAAGATCGATGTCCAAACGGTGTTGTTAAAGATAATAGAGTTCCTATACTTCCACAAACACCAGAGGACAGCCGATGAAACTATATTTAGAGCAGAATTCTTTCTATTAGATACCCAAAATCTGGCTACAGATTCATAGTCTATTCCCATCCGGACCTGAAAGTGGTCAGCCACAAACGACCAAATGTTTTTGCTACGATGCATTCAAAAAACAAGTGAGTGTTAGTTTCCTGTTCAGAGCAAAAGACACAATCCAGAGGTTTAATGATGTGCCTTTTCCTCAGGTTGTCTCTTGTCATCAACTTGTTATCGAGAAAAGCCATAAGAAAACGTGGATCTTTGAGGGCACATAAAGTTTCCACACCGTAGGGATGAAAACTGGTTGTACCCCACGAAAATTGATCACCTGATACAGAGAGCTTGATGAGTAAACACCTTTGCTTTCAAGCTGCCATATCAGTGAATCAATGTCCTCACAGAGCGCAATGCTTCTGGTGGACTCGACCAGGTGTCATCAATCCACTCAATGTCACAACCAAAACAAGGAGCTTCTGAAAACTGTACCATGTTTTGCACCCTCATCTTACAAGCACTGTATCACAAACTGTTGTTTAAATTCCAGAGCCACATTCTTAGTTTCGGCAGGGAACAGCCACACCCACACGATCCATGTTACACCGACTGAATCCCGGGTCCAGACAACTACAACATGAGAGGAACAACAAAAACAACAACAACACAGTCTACATAGGCATGAGCCAGCCAGCCAAAACTGTAGATTAAAATTGTCTTCTTGTAGGGGAGGCGATAACATCTGCACACGCCAGGTTCAGGCGACCGAGATTGCAACCTGTTCATCTGACAATGATTCGGAACCATCGACTCTGCGCAACACAAGGCATGAGTTAGTCAGGCGATGCAGAACAACTTTCAGCTCCGATTGTTCATATTCAGTAGTTTAAAAAACAAGCTAGCTGGGACAGATTACAGTGGGGGCTATACTGTATATACAGAGTATTACAGGCAGAAGCAGAACAACATTTGTGTCCCATTGGCAATATTGATCTCAGCTGGATTTGAAATTTTGTAACTGTAAACGCTGAACTTTTTTGTGTTCAGCGTCATAACTTGCGCAATGCACCTTGGATCCATAGCCAGGTAGATGCATGTATAATCTTAACATAACAGTTCTCCTAAACAACAGCTAAGCTATTTTTCAATCGGTGCAGAGTCAATTTTTTGTCTGTTAGATTTGGCGGCGTCTGCCCAAAAAACTGACCCGATTTTGAGAGGTCGAGCTGCTGGTAGGGGAAGGACAAAAGCGTGTTGGAGGGAGTTCCATGGTTGGAGGGAGTTGAGATCTGTGGGTTTCATCAGTATGTAACTTCACTTCATCTGCATCCAGTTTGCATTTACTCTATCTTTTTTGCGAAAGTTTTCAGTTAAATTTTGAAACCCGTTTCTGGTACAACTCTCTGGCATCCATTCTTTTTAGGAACCTTGCCTTTTACATCGTCGATTTCTTGTCTATCCTTCATTCCAGAATCTCCAAGATGGCTGGTGCGTATATGCTCAAGTTCGGTATGTGAAATAGCCCGAGTGAAATCTGTATATGACATGTCTGTTTCCTGGCAAAGATGAACTTGATGGATGATTTTGAGACTCCTCTGCAAGTTTTGAGGGGACTCGAGACCGACACTAAATGGAAGCACTTTCACTCATTTTCTCCCTTACCGACATGGAAATTCTTCTCGACTATTTTCCAGGCTGGTATATTTTTTGTCTAACATTAGAACAATGTGTATATTTAGGTCATGCTTGAAGTAACATCATCAAGTTTAGTATTGAACTTTTGATTGACGCTGTGCAGAGTAGCATCAACAAACATCTATATGTAGGCTACAGTCCATTTTCAATAGCTAAATCAAAAGAAGTACAGAACTCCACTAATAGTAACTTCTGTATCCATTTTTTTAAAACTAGGCAAAAGATTTGCCATTTTCATTAATTAAGAAAAGAGTATTGTTACAGAAATGCCGTGGAACGGCAAAAGCTTAAACGGATTACTCTTGCAGCATTACATTGCTCAATTGCTTGGCGCCTGCAATAGCCCAAATAGTCATTTTTTCTTTGATGATCCATGTGACGATCGCCACCGGTGCCGCTTTGCTCCTGAAGACGCGCGCATTCCGTTCCTTCCAAAGTTCCCACCCCACAAGGAGTAGAAGAGAAGATAAGGCCTTAACCGGTTGGGTGTTGTTCTAGAGTAGCTCATCCCACCATGATTTAACAGTGCTGAATTGGTGCCAACTAGCCATGGGAATAGCAAGCCCGAGCCAGGCGAACACATCATCCCAAACGCGGAGCAAGAACCTACATGAGGGAGTCCTGGATTAGGAGGTCTCCGGATAGCCGGACTATATCCTTTGGCCAGACTGTTGGACTATGAAGATACAAGACTGAAGACTTCGTCCTGTGTCCGGATGGGACTCTACTTGGCGTGGAAGGCAAGCTAGGCAATACGGATATGTATATCTCCACCTTTGTAACCGACCTTGTGTAACCCTAACCCTCTCCGGTGTCTATATAAACCGGAGGGTTTTAGTCCGTAGGACAACGTACAATCATACCATAGGCTAACTTCTAGGGTTTAGCCTCTCTGATCTCGTGGTAGATTGAAGGAAATATGCCCTAGAGGCAATAATAAAGTTATTATTTATTTCCTTATATCATGATAAATGTTTATTATTCATGCTAGAATTGTATTAACCGGAAACATAATACATGTGTGAATACATAGACAAACAGAGTGTCACTAGTATGCCTCTACTTGACTAGCTCGTTAATCAAAGATGGTTATGTTTCCTAACCATGGACAAAGAGTTGTTATTTGATTAACGGGATCACATTATTAGATGAATGATCTGATTGACATGACCCATTCCATTAGCTTAGCATCCGATCGTTTAGTATGTTGCTATTGCTTTTTTCATGACTTATACATGTTCCTATGACTATGAGATTATGCAACTCCCGTTTGCCGGAGGAACACTTTGTGTGCTACCAAACATCACAACGTAACTGGGTGATTATAAAGGTACTATACAGGTGTCTCCAAAGGTACATGTTGGGTTGACGTATTTCGAGATTAGGATTTGTCACTCCGATTGTCGGAGAGGTATCTCTGGGCCCTCTCGGTAATGCACATCACTTAAGCCTTGCAAGCAATGCAACTAATGAGTTAGTTGCGAGATGATGTATTACAGAACGAGTAAAGAGACTTGCCGGTAACGAGATTGAACTAGGTATTGGATACCGACGATCGAATCTCGGGCAAGTAACATACCGATGACAAAGGGAACAACGTATGTTGTTATGCGGTCTGACCGATAAAGATCTTCGTAGAATATGTAGGAGCCAATATGAGCATCCAGGTCCCGCTATTGGTTATTGACCGGAGACGTGTCTCGGTCATGTCTACATTGTTCTCGAACCCGTAGGGTCCGCACGCTTAAGGTTTCGATGACAGTTATATTATGAGTTTATGAGTTTTGATGTACCGAAGGAGTTCGGAGTCCCGGATGAGATTGGGGACATGACGAGGAGTCTCGAAATGGTCGAGACGTAAAGATCGATATATTGGACGACTATATTCGGACATCGGAAAGGTTCCGAGTGATTCGGGTATTTTTCGGAGTACCGGAGAGTTACGGGAATTCGCCGGGAGAAGTATTGGGCCTTATTGGGCCATACGGGAAAGAGAGAGGGGCTGCCTAGGGCAGGCCGCGCGCCCCCCAAGGCCTGGTCCGAATTGGACTAGGGGGAGGGGCTGCGCCCCTTCCTTGTTTCCTACTCCTACTACATGGAAGGACTCCTAGTTGGACTAGGAAAGGGGGAATGCTACTCCCGGTGGGAGTAGGACTCCCCTAGGGCGCGCCATAGAGAGGGCCGGCCCTCCCCTCCTCCACTCCTTTATATACGGGGGCAGGGGGCACCCCATAGAGACACAAGTTGATCCACGTGATCATATTCTTAGCCGTGTGCGGCGCCCCCTGCCACCATAGTCCTCGATAATATTGTAGCAGTGCTTAGGCGAAGCCCTGCGACAGTAGTACATCAAGATCGTCACCACGCCGTCGTGCTGACGGAACTCTTCCCCGACACTTTGCTGGATCGGAGTCCGGGGATCGTCATTGAGCTGAACGTGTGCTAGACTCGGAGGTGCCGTAGTTTCGGTGCTTGATCGGTCGGGCCGTGGAGACGTACGACTACATCAACCAAACGCTTCCGTTGTCGATCTACAAGGGTACGTAGATCACACTCTCCCCTCTTGTTGCTATGCATCACCATGATCTTGTGTGTGCGTAGGAAAATTTTGAAATTACTATGTTCCCCAACAGTGGCATCCGAGCCTAGGTTTTATGGTTTGATGTTATATGCACGAGTAGAACACAAGTGAGTTGTGGGCGATATAAGTCATACTGCCTACGAGCATGTCATACTTTGGTTCGGCGGTATTGTTGGATGAAGCGGCCCGGACCGACATTACGCGTACGCTTACGCGAGACCGGTTCTCCCGACGTGCTTTGCACAAAGGTGGCTTGCGGGTGACTGTTTCTCCAACTTTAGTTGAACCGAGTGTGGCTACGCCCTGTCCTTGCGAAGGTTAAAACGGAGTCAAATTGACAAACTATCGTTGTGGTTTTGATGCGTAGGTGAGATTGGTTCTTGCTTAAGCCCGTAGCAGCCACGTAAAACTTGCAACAACAAAGTAGAGGACGTCTAACTTGTTTTTGCAGGGCATGTTGTGATGTGATATGGCCAAGACATGATGCTAAATTTTATTGTATGAGATGATCATGTTTTGTAACCGAGTTATTGGCAACTGGCAGGAGCCATATGGTTGTCGCTTTATTGTATGCAATGCAATCGCGATGTAATGCTTTACTTTATCACTAAGCGGTAGCGATAGTCGTGGAAGCATAAGATTGGCGAGACGACAACGATGCTACGATGGAGATCAAGGTGTCGCGCCGGTGACGATGGTGATCATGATGGTGCTTCAGAGATGGAGATCACAGGCACAAGATGATGATGGCCATATCATATCACTTATATTGATTGCATGTGATGTTTATCTTTTATGCATCTTATCTTCCTTTGATTGACGGTAGCATTATAAGATGATCTCTCACTAATTATCAAGAAGTGTTCTCCCTAAGTATGCACCGTTGCGAAAGTTCTTCGTGCTGAGACACCACATGATGATCGGGTGTGATTGGCTCTACGTTCAAATACAACGGGTGCAAAACAGTTGCACACGCGGAATACTCAGGTTATACTTGACGAGCCAAGCATATACAAATATGGCCTCGGAACACGGAGACCGAAAGGTCGAGCGTGAATCATATAGTAGATATGATCAACATAGTGATGTTCACCATTGAAACTACTCCATCTCACGTGATGATCGGACATGGTTTAGTTGATTTGGATCACGTGATCACTTAGAGGATTAGAGGGATGTCTATCTAAGTGGGAGTTCTTAAGTAATATGATTAAATTGAACTTAAATTTATCATGAACTTAGTCTTGGTAGTATTTTGCAAATTATGTTGTAGATCAATAGCTCGCGTTGTTGCTTCCCTGTGTTTATTTTGATATGTTCTTAGAGAAAATTGTGTTGAAAGATGTTAGTAGCGATGATGCGGATTAGATCCGTGATCTAAGGTTTATCCTCATTGCTGGACAGAGGAATTATGTCCTTGATGCACCGCTAGGTGATAGACCTATTGCAGGAGCAGATGCTGACGTTATGAACGTTTGGCTAGCTAAATATGATGACTACTTGATAGTTTAGTGCACCATGCTTAACGGCTTAGAATCGGGACTTCAAAGACATTTTGAACGTCATGGACCATATGAGATGTTCCAGGAGTTGAAGTTAATATTTCAAGCAAATACCCAAGTTGAGAGATATGAAGTCTCCAACAAGTTCTATAGCTAAAAGATGGTGGAGAATCGCTCAACTAGTGAGCATGTGCTCAGATTGTCTGGGTACTACAATCGCTTGAATCAAGTGGGAGATAATCTTCCAGATAAGATAGTGATTGACAGAATTCTCTAGTCACCATCACCAAGTTAGTAGAACTTCGTGATGAACTATAGTATGCAAGGGATGACGAAAACGAATGCCAAGCTTTTCATGATGATGAAATCGATGAAGGTAGAAATCAAGAAAGAGCATCAAGTGTTGATGGTTGACAAGATCACTAGTTTCAAGAAAAGGGCAAAGGGAAAAAGGGGAACTTCAAGAAAAACAGCAAGCAAGTTGCTGCTCAAGTGAAGAAGCCCAAGTCTGATCCTGAGCCTGAGACTAAGTGCTTCTATTGCAAAGGGACTGGTCACTGGAAGCAGAACTACCCCAAGTGATTGGCGGATAAAAAGGATGGCAAAGTGAACATAAGTATATTTGATATATATGTTATTGATGTGTACTTTACTAGTGTTTATAGCAACCCCTCAGTATTTGATACTAGTTTAGTTGCTAAGAGTAGTAACTCGAAACGGGAGTTGCAGAATAAACAGAGACTAGTTAAGGGTGAAGTAACGATGTGTGTTGGAAGTGGTTCCAAAATTGATATGATCATCATCGCACACTCCCTATACTTTCGGGATTAGTGTTGAACCTAAATAAGTGTTATTTGGTGTTTGCCTTGAGCATGAATATGATTTGATCATGTTTATTGTAATACGGTTATTCATTTAAGCAAGAGAATAAATTGTTGTTCTGTTTACATGAATAAAACCTTATATGGTTACACACCCAATGAAAATAGTTCGTTGGATCTCGATCGTAGTGATACACACAATCATAATATTGAAACCAAAAGATGTAAAGTTAATAATGATAGTGCAACTTATTTGTGGCACTGTAGTTTAGGTCATATTGGTGTAAAGCGCATGAAGAAACTCCATGCTGATGGGCTTTTGGAATCACTTGATTATGAATCAGTTGATGCTTGCGAACCATGCCTGATGGGCAAGATGACTCAAACTCCGTTCTTCGGAACAATGGAGCGAGCAACAGATTTGTTGGAAATCATACATACTGATGTATGTGGTCCGATGAATATTGAGGCTCGCGACAGGTATCATTATTTTCTGATCTTCACAGATGATTTGTGCAGATATGAGTATATCTACTTGATGAAACATAAGTCTGAAACATTTGAAAAGTTCAAAGAATTTCAGAGTGAAGTGAAAAATCATCGTAACAAGAAAATAAAGTTTCTACGATCTGATCATAGAAAAGAGTATTTGAGTTACGAGTTTGGCCTTCAGTTAAAAACAATGTGAAATAGTTTCACTACTCACGCCACCTGGAACACCACAATGTAATGGTGCGTCCGAACGTCATAACCGTACTTTATTAGATATGGTGCGATCTATGATGTCTCTTACCGATCTACCACTATCGTTTTGGGGTTATGCATTAGAGACAACTGCATTCACGTTAAATATGGCACCATCTAAATCCGTTGAGACGATATCGTATGAACTATGGTTTGGCAAGAAACCTAAGCTGTCGTTTCTTAAAGTTTGGGGCTGCGATGCTTATAAGAAAAAGTTTCATCATGATAAGCTCAAACCCAAATCGGAGAAATATGTCCTCATAGGATACCCAAAGGAAACAATTGGGTACACCTTCTATCACAGATCCAAAGGCAATACATTCGTTGCTGAGAATGGATACTTTCTAGAAAGGAGTTTCTCTCGAAAGAAGTGAGTGGGAGGAAAGTAGAACTTGATAAGGTAATTGTATCTTCTCCCTTGTTGGAAAATAGTTCATCACAGAAATCTGTTCCTGTGACTACTACACCAATTAGTGAGGAAGCTAATGATGATGATCATAAAACTTCAGATCAAGTTACTACCGAATCTCGTAGGTAAACCAGAGTGAGATCCGCACCAGAGTGGTACAGTAATCCTGTTCTTGAAGTCATGTTACTAGACCATGACGAACTTGCAAACTATGAGGAAGCGATGATGAGCCCAGATTCCGCAAAATGGCTTGAGGCCATGAAATCTGAGATGGGATCCATGTATGAGAACAAAGTATGGACTTTGGTTGACTTGCCCGATGATCGGCAAGCCATAGAAAATAAATGGATCTTCAAGAGGAAGATGGACGTTGATAGTAGTATTACTATCTACAAAGCTAGAATTGTCGCAAAAGGTTTTCGACAAGTTCAAAGTGTTGACTACGATGAGAGTTTCTCACTCGTATCTATGCTTAAGTCTGTCCGAATCATGTTAGCAATTGCCGCATTTTATAAAATCTGGCAAATGGATAAACAAAACTGCATTCCTTAATGGATTTATTAAAGAAGAGTTGTATATGATGCAACCAGAAGGTTTTGTCAATCCGAAAGGTGCTAACAAAATGTGCAAGCTTCAGCGATCCATCTGTGGACTGGTGCAAGCATCTCGGAGTTGGAATATATGCTTTGATAAGTTGATCAAAGCATATAGTTTTATACAGACTTGCAGTGAAGCCTGTATTTACAAGAAAGTGAGTGGGAGCACTACAGCATTTCTGATAAGTATATGTGAATGACATATTGTTGATCGGAAATAATGTAGAATTATTCTGTAAAGCATAAAGGAGTGTTTGAAAGGAGTTTTTCAAAGAAAGACTTCGGTGAAGCTGCTTACATATTGAGCTTCAAGATCTATAGAGATAAATCAAGACGCTTGATAAGTTTTTTCAATGAGTACATACCTTGACAAGATTTTGAAGTAGTTCAAAATGGAGCAGTCAAAGAAAGAGTTCTTGCCTGTATTACAAGGTGTGAAGTTGAGTAAGACTCAAAGCCCGACCACGGCAGAAGATAGAAAGAGAATGAAAGTCATTCCCTATGCCTTGGCCATAGGTTCTATAAAGTATGTCATGCTGTATACCAGATCTATTGTATACCCTGCACTGATTTGGCAAGGGAGTACAATAGTGATCTAGGAGTAGATCACTGGACAACGGTCAGAATTATCCTTAGTGAAATAAGGATATGTTTCTCGATTATGGACGTGACAAAAGGTTCGTCGTAAAGGGTTACGCCGATGCAAGTTTTGACACTAATCTAGATGACTCTAAGTCTCGGTCTAGATACATATTGAAAGTGGGAGCAATTAGCTAGAGTAGCTCCATGCAGAGCATTGTTGACATAGAAATTTGCAAAATACATGCGGATCTGAATGTGGCAGACCCGTTGACTAAAACTTCTCTCACAAGCAAAACATGATCACTTTTTGGGTCTTAATCACATAGCGATGTGAACTAGATTATTGAATCCAGTAAACCCTTTGGGTGTTAGTCACATGGAGATGTGAACCAATCACATAAAGATGTGAACTATTGATGTTAAATCACATGGCGATGTGATCTAGATTATTGACTCTAGTGCAAATGGGAGACTGAAGGAAATATGCCCTAGAGGCAATAATAAAGTTATTATTATTTCCTTATATCATGATAAATGTTTATTATTCATGCTAGAATTATATTAACCGGAAACATAATACATGTGTGAATACATAGACAAACAGAGTGTCACTAGTATGCCTCTACTTGACTAGCTCGTTAATCAAAGATGGTTATGTTTCCTAACCATGGACAAAGAGTTGTTATTTGATTAACAGGATCACATCATTAGATGAATGATCTGATTGACATGACCCATTCCATTAGCTTAGCACCCGATCGTTTAGTATGTTGCTATTGCTTTCTTCATGACTTATACATGTTCCTATGACTATGAGATTATGCAACTCCCGTTTGCCGGAGGAACACTTTGTGTGCTACCAAACATCACAACGTAACTGGGTGATTATAAAGGTACTCTACAGGTGTCTCCAAAGGTACATGTTGGGTTGACGTATTTCGAGATTAGGATTTGTCACTCCGATTGTCGGAGAGGTATCTCTGGGCCCTCTCGGTAATGCACATCACTTAAGCCTTGCAAGCAATGCAACTAATGAGTTAGTTGCGAGATGATGTATTACAGAACGAGTAAAGAGACTTGCCGGTAACGAGATTGAACTAGGTATTGGATACCGACGATCGAATCTCGGGCAAGTAACATACCGATGACAAAGGGAACAACGTATGTTGTTATGCGGTCTGACCGATAAAGATCTTCGTAGAATATGTAGGAGCCAATATGAGCATCCAGGTCCCGCTATTGGTTATTGACCGGAGACGTGTCTCGGTCATGTCTACATTGTTCTCGAACCCGTAGGGTCTGCACGCTTAAGGTTTCGATGACAGTTATATTATGAGTTTATGAGTTTTGATGTACCGAAGGAGTTCGGAGTCCCGGATGAGATCAGGGACATGACGAGGAGTCTCGAAATGGTCGAGACGTAAAGATCGATATATTGGACGACTATATTCGGACATCAGAAAGGTTCCGAGTGATTCGGGTATTTTTCGGAGTACCGGAGAGTTACGGGAATTCGCCGCGAGAAGTATTGGGCCTTATTGGGCCATACGGGAAAGAGAGAGGGGCTGCCTAGGGCAGGCCGCGCGCCCCCCAAGGCCTGGTCCGAATTGGACTAGGGGGAGGGGCTGCGCCCCTTCCTTGTTTCCTACTCCTACTACATGGAAGGACTCCTAGTTGGACTAGGAAAGGGGGAATCCTACTCCCGGTGGGAGTAGGACTCCCCTAGGGCGCGCCATAGAGAGGGCCGGCCCTCCCCTCCTCCACTCCTTTATATACGGGGGCAGGGGCACCCCATAGAGACACAAGTTGATCCACGTGATCATATTCTTAGCCGTGTGCGGCGCCCCCTGCCACCATAGTCCTCGATAATATTGTAGCAGTGCTTAGGCGAAGCCCTGCGACAGTAGTACATCAAGATCGTCACCACGCCGTCGTGCTGACGGAACTCTTCCCCGACACTTTGCTGGATCGGAGTCCAGGGATCGTCATCGAGCTGAACGTGTGCTAGAACTCGGAGGTGCCGTAGTTTCGGTGCTTGATCGGTCGGGCCGTGGAGACGTACGACTACATCAACCAAACGCTTCCATTGTCGATCTACAAGGGTACGTAGATCACACTCTCCCCTCTCGTTGCTATGCATCACCATGATCTTGTGTGTGCGTAGGAAAATTTTGAAATTACTACGTTCCCCAACATAGATCAACTCTTGTAATACTCATATCATCAAGAACAATCAATCATCACGTAGGGTATTACCTCCATCAAGAGGGCCCGAACCTGGGTAAACATCGTGTCCCCTGCCTCCTGTTACCATCTGCCTTAGACGCACAGTTCGGGACCCCCTACCCGAGATCCGCCGGTTTTGACACCGACATTGGTGGTTTCATTGAGAGTTCCACTGTGTCGTCACCATAAGGCTTGATGGCTCCTTCGATCATCGCTAGCGATGCGGTCCAGGATAAGGCTTTCCTCCTCGGACAGATCTTCATATTCGGCGGCTTTGCACTGCGGGCCAATTCGCTTGGCCATTTGGAGCAGATTGAGAGCTACGCCCCTGGCCATCAGGTCAGATTTGGAAACTTGAACTACACGGCCGACGTCCGCGGAGACTTGATCTTTGACGGATTCGGACCCATGTGGGACGCGCCGTACAGTCGTGACGAGCATGATGTAACTCTGCCGCCGGACAATGTTCGGGAGATCGCATCCGCAACTACTCTGTCCATCAATCCGGAGCAAGTCGTGCCATCCGAGAGCGGAGAGATGGACCCCGCCATGGAGGCCGCACTCTCAGTGGCGATAGAGCCGGATACCGACTTCATACCTTACGAGAGCCGTGTCGCCGAACCACTGGATTCGTCTCCTGCCACGGACTCCGAGCCGCTCATATCCATGCCCGTCGAGTCTGACTGGACGCCGATCATGGTGTTCACCTCCACGGATATCTTTCAGCACTCACCTTTTGGAGATGTGCTAAACTCATTAAGGTCTCTCTCCATGTCAGGAGAACCTTGGCCGAACTATGTCCGGCTAGAATGGGATGCGGACGACGAAGAAATTCGCTGCCCACCCACCACCCACTTAGTAGCCACTGTTGATGACTTAACCGACATGCTCGACTTCGGCTCCGAAGACTTCGACGGTATGGACGACGAAGCCGGAGACGAACAGGATCCACCGCCCTCGGGGCACTGGACCGCCACCTCATCATATGATATATACATGGTGAACACCCCCAAAGAAGCCAATGGCGACGAGACAACGGAGGATGACCCCTCCAAGAAGCAACCCAAGCGCCGACGTCAGCGGCGCCGCTTTAAGTCCCGCCACAGCAAGGGCAATGATACTGGCACAGGAGATAATAACACTCCGGATAGCGTCGAAGACAACAACAATCCCCTCCAGCACGATGTAGAGCTAGAGGATGAATAAGCTAGCCCTCCAGAGCAGGCAGCAGATGGAGAACCGGAGGAGGACAATTACATGCCTCTCTCCGAAGACGAGGCGAGCCTCGGCGACGACGAGTTTATCATGCCATAGGACCCCGTCGAGCAAGAGCGCTTCAAGCGCCGGCTTATGGCCACGGCAAATAGCCTAAAGAAGAAATAGCAATAGCTTCAAGCTGATCAAGACCTGCTAGCAGACATATGGGCCGAAGTCCTTGCGGCCAAGGAGCATGAACTCGAGAGCCCGTCCAAGAGTTATCCAAAACGCAGGTTGCTACCTCACCTTGAGGAGGAAACATTGAAACCTCATTCACCAGTGTACGATGCGGCTGACCGGCCACTACACGGTCGAGCCAGAGAGGCGTTTCAGCCTAAAATTCAGACCGCACCCCGTCGCCACTCAGTTAAAAATACTAAGGCCCGGGGCAACAGAGAGGACCTGCGAGACATCTTGGACAGTAAGGCAAAAATTGCAAGGTCAATATACGGGACACGGGCACGTGCGCCCACACGGGATGATGATCGTTGCATCGGATACACCAAGAGTAAATCCGGCCGGGCCGAATACAGCAGACAAGACTCATACGAACTACGTCGGGATATAGCCTGGCACAGAGGTGCCGCACACCCCCTATGCTTCACCGATGAAGTTATGAATCATGAATTCTCGGAGGGTTTCAAACCCGTAAATATCGAATCATACGATGGCACAACAGATCCCGCTGTATGGATTGAGGATTTCCTCCTTCACAGCCACATGGCTCGCGGTGATGATTTACATGCCATCAAGTACCTCCCACTAAAACTCAAAGGACCAGCTCGGCATTGGCTGAATAGCTTGCCAGCAGACTCCATTGGCAGTTGGGAGGATTTGGAATATGCATTTCTTGACAACTTCCAGGGCACTTATGTGCGGCCACCGGATGTTGATGACTTGAGTCACATAACCCAGCAGCCAGGGGAATCGGCCAGGCAATTCTGGACACGGTTCCTGACTAAGAAAAATCAAACTGTAGAATGTCCGGATGCAGAGGCCCTAGAGGCATTCAAGCATAACATCCGTGACGAGTGGCTCGCCCGCCACCTCGGCCAAGAAAAGCCGAAATCTATGGCAGCCCTCACAACACTCATGAACCGCTTTTGCGCGGGCGAGGACAGCTGGCTGACTCGCAGCAACAACACACCAAGGAATCCAGATACCTCGGATACCAAATATGTTAATGGTAGGCAGCATCGTAACAGACCAAAGCGCCGCAATAACGGCGATAACACCGAAGATACGGCAGTTAATGCCGGATTCAGAGGCTCTAGATCCGGTCAGCGGAAAAAGCCATTTAAAAGAAATACTCCGGCTCCGTCCAGTCTGGATTGCATACTGGATTGCTCGTGTCAAATCCACGGCACCCCCGACAAGCCAGCCAATCACACCAATAGAGAATGCTGGGTGTTCAAGTAGGCCGGCAAGATAAATGCCAAAAATAAGGACAAGGGGCTGCATAGCGATGACGAGGAGGAGCCCCGACCGCTGAACACAGGAGGACAGAAGGGGTTTCCCCCACAAGTGAAGACGGTGAACATGATATAGGCAACCCACATTCCCAAGAGGGAGCGGAAGCGTGCACTAAGGGACGTCTATGCGATGGAGCCCGTCGCCCTAAAAGTTCAACCCATGGTCTACTTGTCTGATCACCTTCGATCGTAGGGACCACCCTGCTACCTCTTGAGCTTGCGTTGGATTTCCCCGAAGAGGAAGGGATGATGCAGAAGAGTAGCGTAAGTATTTCCCTCAGTTTTTGAGAACCAAGGTATCAATCCAGTAGGAGGCCACGCTCAAGTCCCTCGTACCTGCACAAAATGATAGCTACTCGCAACCAACGCGATTAGGGGTTGTCAATCCCTTCACGGTCACTTACGAGAGTGAGATCTGATAGATATAATATTTTTGGTATTTTTGGTATAGAGATGCAAAGTGAAAAGTAAAAGGCAAAGTAAAAAAGCAAAGCAAGATTAAAGTGATGGAGATTGATATGATGAGAATAGACCCGGGGGCCATAGGTTTCACTAGTGGCTTCTCTCAAGAGCATAAGTATTCTATGGTGGGTGAACAAATTACTGTTGAGCAATTGACATGATTGAGCATAGTTATGAGAATATCTAGGCATGATCATGTATATAGGCATCACGTCCGTGACAAGTAGACCGAAACAATTCTGCATCTACTACTATTACTCCACTCATCGGCCGCTATCCAACATGCATCTAGAGTATTAAGTTAAAAACAGAGTAACGCTTTAAGCAAGATGACATGATGTAGAGAGATAAATTCATGCAATATGAAATAAACCCCATCTTGTTATCCTCGATGGCAACGATGCAATACGTGCCTTGCTGCCCCTTCTGTCACTGGGAAAGGACACCGCAAGATCGAACCCAAAGCTAAGCACTTCTCCCATGGCAAGAACTACCAATCTAGTTGGCCAAACCAAACGGATAATTCGAAGAGACTTGCAAAGATAACCAATCATACATAAAAGAATTCAGAGAAGATTCATATATTATTCATAGATAGACTTGATCATAAACCCACAATTCATCGGTCTCAACAAACACACCGCAAAAAGAAGAAGATTACATCGAATAGATCTCCACAAGAGAGGGGGATAACTTTGTATTGAGATCCAACGGACGTGACCATCCCACTAGCATCCATCATGGAGGATCCACCGCACTGGTCCTAGACCCCATCATTGACGGATTTCACCTCACTCGAGTCCTTATGGACGGCGGCAGTAGCCTGAACCTGCTTTATCAGGATACAGTGCGAAAAATGGGTATCGATCCCTCGAGGATAAAACCCAGCAAAACCACCTTTAAAGGCGTCATCCCAGGTGTAGAGGCCCATTGTACAGGCTCAATCACACTGGAAGTGGTCTTCGGATCACCGGATAACTTCCGAAGCGAAGAGTTAATCTCCGACATCGTCCCGTTTCGCAGTGGCTATCATGCACTGCTCGGACGGACATCATTTGCAAAATTCAATGAAGTGCAGCATTACGCATACCTCAAGCTCAAGATGCCAGGACCTCGCGGGGTCATAACAGTAAATGGAAACACAGAATGCTCGCTCCATACGGAAGAGCACACTGCGGCCCTTGCAGCAGAGGCACAAAGCAGCCTGTTCAGGCAGACCACTCATTCGGCGTTACAGCCCCCGGACACCTTCAAGCGAGTCTGGAACAATCTGAAATAGGATCACTTGGCGCGATCAGCGCTCGCCTAGCAATCCGGCCCCCGTCCCAGTCCCAGTGCAACGACGAAATTCGTGCCGCGCGTACATAACTACGCATTGAAAATACCATGAACATAGGCGGGGGCACAATCAAGACACGCCCCGCATTGTGGCTTAACCACACCAGGGGATGTATACCTTTGACATTTCTTTTCTCTTTCAGGGCCTAACTCTTCGGAAGCCCTTTCCGGCAGTCCGATTGCCGGACACATTCCGGAAGCAACAACCAAGGCGGCAAGAAGCTAAGATGAACACGGGAACCGCCAGGTGGTCTCTAGTAATACTTCATATACCCGCTTTTCACTATTTATGCGTAGCTTGCCTTGGGATAGGACATTTCGAATTGTCCTACTTTATGCTTATTGCACTACTTGTACCAGTATGCTTCAACGTATTATTCAAATAACAATGCATATTATTAATCTGTCATTGCATTATTTAAGTTTTTCTCTTTCTCTTATATGTCCATTTACGACATGCCGCACCTGCACGCTCGGGTGCGGTCAGTACGCCAGGGGCTCTCGTTTACCCCGTAATACGACGCAAGAAGTTTGAACACTTTCAACAGTGCGGCACCCCAAACTTATAGCATTATATGCATCACCTCCGAATCATGTTTTGGGTCAAATGTTGGGTTGCCCGGCTCCCATGCTTTGGTACCTTACGTTTCGCTATATCGGCTAAGGTAGCGGTGGGAGAACTACTGCGATTGTGTCACGGTTCTTCCGGACGAGCACCTCAGTAGAGAAAGCCAAAAACTGACTGTCATGATAAGGCGAGAGACTGGTCGCTGTTCAAGAGGTCTCAAGTCCTCAAAGACTTTTTCCGCTTCGGGTGAGGAGTCGGCCTTGTCCGGCTTAGGCGTGTATAGCACCCCAAATTCGGCCCTCCGAATACCAGGGGCTTCGCCAAAAATTTAAAACCATAGACTTCTATGGCTAAGTGAGAGTGATAAAGCATTATAGTCCAATTGCCTGGTTCATTGTGCTGAACACCTCCCTCGAAGGACCCAAAATTGGGGTAAAGAGTGTTCAGATTCACCTCGAACACCCCAGTACTAGTTACATGGGGGTAGAAGCCGACGACTAGCCAACTCTCAGATTTTATAAACGGCCGCACATAAGGTAACATTTTAAATTAAGAAAGCGTCGCATGGCGCAAAAGAACTCGTTTCATATTACGGGATCACATGGGCATGTTCATTCAAAAATTACATCCTTGGCACACTCATCCGCCACTAAGCGGGAACCCTTCAGGACGCTCTCATAGTAATTCTCGGGGCAGCGATGCTCCTTGCCCTCCGGCGGCCCCTCCTTCACAAGCTTCACGGCGTCCAGCTTCGCCTAGTGCACCTTTGCCCGGGCAAAAGCCCTGCGTGCAACTTCGATGCAGACGGACCGCTTGTTGACTTCAAGACGTGGGCAGGTTTCCACCAGCCGCCTCACCAGACCGAAGTAGCTGCCGGACAGGGGCTCGCCAGGCCAGATCCGGACTATAAGGTGAAGGAAATATGCCCTAGAGGCAATAATAAAGCTATTATTTATTTTCTTATTTCATGATAAATGTTTATTATTCATGCTAGACTTGTATTAACCGGAAACATAATACATGTGTGAATACATAGACAAACAGAGTGTCACTAGTATGCCTCTACTTGACTAGCTCGTTAATCAAAGATGGTTATGTTTCCTAACCATAGACAAAGAGTTGTTATTTGATTAACGGGATCACATCATTAGGAGAATGATGTGATTGACTTGACCCATTCCGTTAGCTTAGCACTCGATCGTTTAGTATGTTGCTATTGCTTTCTTCATGACTTATACATGTTCCTATGACTATGAGATTATGCAACTCCCGTTTACCGGAGGAACACTTTGTGTGCTACCAAACATCACAACATAACTGGGTGATTATAAAGGAGCTCTACAGGTGTCTCCAAAGGTACATGTTGGGTTGGCGTATTTCGAGATTAGGATTTGTCACTCCGATTGTCGGAGAGGTATCTCTGGGCCCTCTCGGTAATGCACATCACATAAGCCTTGCAAGCATTGCAACTAATGAGTTAGTTGCGAGATGATGTATTACAGAACGAGTAAAGAGACTTGCCGGTAACGAGATTGAACTAGGTATTGAGATACCGACGATCGAATCTTGGGCAAGTAACATACCGATGACAAAGGGAACAACGTATGTTGTTATGCGGTCTGACCGATAAAGATCTTCGTAGAATATGTAGGAGCCAATATGAGCATCCAGGTTCCGCTATTGGTTATTGACCGGAGACGTGTCTCGGTCATGTCTACATTGTTCTCGAACCCGTAGGGTCCGCACGCTTAAGGTTTCGATGACAGTTATATTATGAGTTTATGAGTTTTGATGTACCGAAGGAGTTCGGAGTCCCGAATAAGATCGGGGACATGACGAGGAGTCTCGAAATGGTCGAGACGTAAAGATTGATATATTCGACGACTATATTCGGACATCGGAAAGGTTCCTAGTGGTTCGGGTATTTTTCGGAGTACCGGGGAGTTACGGGAATACGGGGGAAGAAGTATATGGGCCTTATTGGGCTTTAGGGGAGAGAAAGAGGCAGACCGCGCGCCCCCCAAGGCCTAGTCCGAATTGGACTAGGGGGAGGGGCTGCGCCCCCTCCTTCCTTCTCTTCCCTCTTCCCCTTCCTTGTCTCCTACTCCTACTACATGGAAGGACTCCTAGTTGGACTAGGAAAGGGGGAATCCTACTCCCGGTGGGAGTAGGACTCCCCTAGGGCGCGCCATAGGGAGGGCCGGCCCTCCCCTCCTCCACTCCTTTATATACGGGGCAGGGGGCACCCCATAGATACAAGTTGATCCACGTGATCGTTTTCTTAGCCGTGTGCGGTGCCCCCTTCCACCATAATCCTCGATAATATTGTAGCGGTGCTTAGGCGAAGCCCTGCGACGGTAGAACATCAAGATCGTCACCACGCCGTTGTGCTGACGGAACTCTTCCCCGACACTTTGCTGGATCGGAGTCCGGGGATCGTCATCGAGCTGAACGTGTGCTAGAACTCGGAGGTGCCGTAGTTTCAGTGCTTGATCGGTCGGGCTGTGAAGACGTACGACTACATCAACCGCGTTGTGCTAACGCTTCCGCTGTCGGTCTACAAGGGTACGTAGATCACACTCTCCCCTCTCGTTGCTATGCATCACCATGATCTTGCGTGTGCGTAGGAAAATTTTGAAATTACTACGTTCCCCAACAGTGGCATCCGAGCCTAGGTTTTATGTGTTGATGTTATATGCACGAGTAGAACACAAGTGAGTTGTGGGCGATATAAGTCATACTGCTTACCAACATGTCATACTTTGGTTTGGCGGTATTGTTGGATGAAGCGGCCCAGACCGACATTACGCATACGCTTACGCGAGACTGGTTCTACCAACGTGCTTTGCACACAGGTGGCTGGCGGGTGTCAGTTTCTCCAACTTTAATTGAACCGAGTGTGGCTACGCCCGGTCCTTGCGAAGGTTAAAACAACACCAACTTGACAAACTATCATTGTGGTTTTTGATGCATAGGTAAGAATGGTTCTTGCTAAGCCCGTAGCAGCCACGTAAAACTTGCAACAACAAAGTAGAGGACGTCTAACTTGTTTTTGCAGGGCATGTTGTGATGTGATATGGTCAAGACGTGATGAGATATAAGTTGTTGTATGAGATGATCATGTTTTGTTGAAGTTATCGGCAACTGGCAAAATCCTTATGGTTGTCTCTCTATTGCATAAGATGCAAGCGTCCAATAATTGCTTTACTTTATCGCTATGCGATAGCAATAGTTGCAAGAGCAATTGTTGGTGAGACGACCACGTGACAACACATTGATATAGATCATGATGATGGAGATCATGGTGTCATGCCGGTGACGATAGAGATCATGATAGTACTTTGGAGATGGAAATCAAAGGCACAAGATGATGATGGCCATATCATGTCACATATTTTGATTGCATATGATGTTTATCTTTTATACATCTTATTTTGCTTAGTTTGACGGTAGGATTTTAAGATGATCTCTCACTAATTATCAAGAAGTGTTCTCCCTGAGTATGCACCGTTGCGAAAGTTCTTCGTGCTGAGACACCACGTGATGATCGGGTGTGATAGGCTCTACGTTCAAACACAATGGGTGCAAAACAGTTGCACACGCAGAATACTCAGGTTATACTTGACGAGCCAAGCATATACAGATATGGCCTCGGAACACGGAGACCGAAAGGTCGAGCGTGAATTATATAGTAGATATGATCAACATAGTGATGTTCACCAATGAAACTGCTCCATCTCACGTGATGATCGGACAAGGTTTAGTTGATTTGGATCATGTGATCACTTAGAGGATTAGAGGGATTTCTATCTAAGTGGGAGTTCTTAAGTAATATGATTAATTGAACTTAAATTTATCAAGAACTTAGTCCTGGTAGTATTTTGCAAATTATGTTGTAGATCAATAGCTCGCGTTGTTGCTTCCCTGTGTTTATTTTGATATGTTCCAAGAGAAAATTGTGTTGAAAGATGTTAGTAGCAATGATGCGGATTGGATCCGTGATCTGAGGTTTATCCTCATTGCTGCACAGAATAATTATGTCCTTGATGCACTGCTAGGTGACAGACCTATTGCAGGAGCAGATGCAGACGTTATGAACGTTTGGCTAGCTAAATATGATGACTACTTGATAGTTTAGTGCACCATGCTTAACGGCTTAGAATCGGGACTTCAAAGACGTTTTGAACGTCATGGACCATATGAGATGTTCCAGGAGTTGAAGTTAGTATTTCAAGCAAATACCCGAGTTGAGAGATATGAAGTCTCCAACAAGTTCTATAGCTAAAAGATGGAGGAGAATTGCTCAACTAGTGAGCATGTGCTCAGATTGTCTGGGTACTACAATCGCTTGAATCAAGTGGGAGTTAATCTTCCAGATAAGATAGTGATTGACAGAATTCTCTAGTCACCATCACCAAGTTAGTAGAACTTCATGATGAACTATAATATGCAAGGGATAACAGAAACAACTCCCAAGCTCTTCGTGATGCTGAAATCAATGAAGGTAGAAATCAAGAAAAACATCAAGTGTTGATGGTTGACAAGACCACTAGTTTCAAGAAAAGGGCAAAGGGAAGAAGGGGAACTTCAAGAAGAACGGCAAGCAAGTTGCTACTCAAGTGAAGAAGCCCAAATCTGATCCTAAGCCTGAGACTAAGTGCTTCTATTGCAAAGGAACTAGTCATTGGAAGCGGAACTACTCCAAGTATTTGGCGGATAAGAAGGATGGCAAAGTGAACATAAGTATATTTGATATACATGTTATTGATGTATTCTTTACTAGTGTTTATAGCAACCCCTCAGTATTTGATACTAGTTCAGTTGCTAAGATTAGTAACTCGAAACGGGAGTTGCAGAATGAACAGAGACTAGTTAAGGGTGAAGTGACGATGTGTGTTGGAAGTGGTTCCAAGATTGATATGATCATCATCGCACACTCCCTATACTTTCGGGATTAGTGTTGAACCTAAATAAGTGTTATTTGGTGTTTGCGTTGAGCATGAATATGATTTGATCATGTTTATTGTAATACGGTTATTCATTTATGTAAGAGAATAAATTGTTGTTCTGTTTACATGAATAAAACCTTATATGGCTACACACCCAATGAAAATAGTTCATTGGATCTCGATCGTAGTGATACACATAACCATAATATTGAAACCAAAAGATGCAAAGTTAATAATGATAGTGCAACTTATTTGTGGCACTGCTGTTTAGGTCATATTGGTGTAAAGCGCATGAAGAAACTCCATGCTGATGGGCTTTTGGAATCACTTGATTATGAATCAGTTGATGCTTGCGAACCATGTCTCATGTGCAAGATGACTAAGACTCCGTTCTTTGGAACAATGGAGCGAGCAACAAATTTGTTGGAAATCATACATACTGATGTATGTGGTCCGATGAATATTGAGGCTCGCGACAGGTATCATTATTTTCTGATCTTCACAGATGATTTGAGCAGATATGAGTATATCTACTTGATGAAACGTAAGTCTGAAACATTTGAAAAGTTCAAAGAATTTCAAAGTGAAGTGGAAAATCATCGTAACAAGAAAATAAAGTTTCTACGATCTGATCGTAGAGAAGAGTATTTGAGTTACGAGTTTGGCCTTCAGTTAAAAACAATGTGAAATAGTTTCACTACTCACGCCACCTGGAACACCACAATGTAATGGTGTGTCCGAACGTCATAACCATACTTTATTAGATATGGTGCGATCTATGGTTTCTCTTACCGATCTACCTCTATCATTTGGGGTTATGCATTAGAGACAGCTGCATTCACGTTAAATAGGGCACCATCTAAATCCGTTGAGACGACAACATATGAACTATGGTTTGGCAAGAAACCTAAGCTGTCGTTTCTTAAAGTTTGAGGTTGCAATGCTTATGTGAAAAAGTTTCAACCTGATAAGCTCAAACCCAAATCGGAGAAGTGCGTCTTCATAGGATACCCAAAAGAAAATGTTGGGTACACCTTCTATCACAGATCCGAAGGCAAGATATTCGTTTCTTTGAATGGAACCCTTCTAGAGAAGGAGTTTCTCTCGAAAGAAGTGAGTGGGAGGAAAGTAGAACTTGATGAGGTAACTGTACCTGCTCCCTTATTGGAAAGTAGTTCATCACAAAAATCTGTTCCCGTGACTACTACACCAATTAGTGAGGAAGCTAATGATGATGATCATGTAACTTCAGATCAAGTTACTATCAAATCTTGTAGGTAAACCAGAGTGAGATCCGCACCAGAGTGGTATGGTAATCCTGTTCTGGAAGTCATGTTAAAAGACCATGACGAACTTGTGAACTATGAGGAAGCGATGATGAGCCCAGATTCCGCGAAATGGTTTGAGGCCATGAAATCTGAGATATGATCCATGTATGAGAACAAAGTATGGACTTTGATGGATTTGCCCGATGATCGGCAAGCCATAGAAAATAAATGGATCTTCAAGAGGAAGACGGACGCTGATAGTAGTGTTACTATCTACAAAGCTAAACTTGTCGAAAAAGGTTTTTGACAAAGTTCAAGGTGTTGACTACGATGAAATTTTCTCACTCATAGTGATGCTTAAGTCTGTCCAAATCATGTTAGCAATTGCCGCATTTTTATGAAATCTGGCAAATGGATAAACAAAACTACATTCCTTAATGGATTTAAAGAAGAGTTGTATATGATGCAACCAGAAGGTTTTGTCAATCCTAAAGGTGCTAACAAAATATGCAAGCTCCAGCGATCCATCTATGGACTGGTGCAAGCATCTCGGAGTTGGAATATACGCTTTGATAAGTTGATCAAAGCATATAGTTTTATACAGACTTGCGATGAAGCCTGTATTTACAAGAAAGTGAGTGGGAGCACTACAGCATTTCTGATAAGTATATGTGTATGACATATTGTTGATCGGAAATAATGTAGAATTATTCTGCAAAGCATAAAGGAGTGTTTGAAAGGATTTTTTCAAAGAAAACCTCGGCGAAGCTGCTTACATATTGAGCATGAAGATCTATAGAGATAGATCAAGACGCTTGATAAGTTTTTTTCAATGAGTACATACCTTGACAAGATTTTGAAGTAGTTCAAAATGGAACAAGCAAAGAAAGAATTCTTGCCTGTGTTACAAGGTGTGAAATTTAGTAAGACTCAAAGCGCGACCACGGCAGAAAATAGAATGAGAATGAAAGTCATTCCCTATGCCTTGGCCATAGGTTCTATAAAGTATGCCATGCTGTGTACCAGACCTATTGTATACCCTACACTAATTTTGGCAAGGGAGTACAATAGTGATCTAGGAGTAGATCACTTGACAGCGGTCAAAATTATCCTTAGTGGAATAAGGATATGTTTCTCGATTATGGAGGTGACAAAAGGTTCGTTGTAAAAGGGTTACGTCGATACAAGTTTTGGCACTGATCCAAATGACTCTTAGTCTTCATCTGGATACATATTGAAAGTGGGAGCAATTAGCTAAAGTAGCTCCGTGCAGAGCATTGCAAACATAGAAAATTGCAAAATACTTACGGATCTGAATATGGCAGACCCGTTGACTAAACTTCTCTCACAGGCAAAACATGATCACACCTTAGTACTATTTGGGTGTTAATCACATAGCAATGTGAACTAGATTACTGACTCTAGTAAACCCTTTGGGTGTTGGTCACATATCGATGTGAACTATGGGTGTTAACCACATAAAGATATGAACTATAGATGTTAGATTACATGGCAATGTGAACTAGATTATTGACTCTAGTGCAAGTGGGAGACTGAAGGAAATATGCCCTAGAGGCAATAATAAAGCTATTATTTATTTCCTTATTTCATGATAAATGTTTATTATTCATTCTAGAATTGTATTAACCAGAAACATAATACATGTTTGAATACATAGACAAACAGAGTGTCACTAGTATGCCTCTACTTGACTAGCTCGTTAATCAAAGATGGTTATGTTTCCTAACCATAGACAAAGAGTTGTTATTTGATTAACGGGATCACATCATTAGGAGAATGATGTGATTGACTTGACCCATTCCATTTGCTTAGCACTCGATCGTTTAGTATGTTGCTATTGCTTTCTTCATGACTTATACTTGTTCCTATGACTATGAGATTATGCAACTCCCGTTTACCGGAGGAACACTTTGTGTGCTACCAAACGTCACAACATAACTGGGTGATTATAAAGGAGCTCTACAGGTGTCTCCAAAGGTACATGTTGGGTTGGCGTATTTCGAGATTAGGATTTGTCACTCCAATTGTCGGAGAGGTATCTTTGGGCCCTCTCGGTAATGCACATCACATAAGCCTTGCAAGCATTGCAACTAATGAGTTAGTTGCGAGATGATGTATTACGGATCGAGTAAAGAGACTTGCCGGTAACGAGATTGAACTAGGTATTGAGATACCGACGATCGAATCTCGGGCAAGTAACATACCGATGACAAAGGGAACAACGTATGTTGTTATGCGGTCTGACCAATAAAGATCTTCGTAGAATATGTAGGAGCCAATATGAGCATCCAGGTCCCGCTATTGGTTATTGACCGGAGACGTGTCTCGGTCATGTCTACATTGTTCTCGAACCCGTAGGGTCCGCACGCTTAAGGTTTCGATGACAGTTATATTATGAGTTTATGAGTTTTGATGTACCGAAGGAGTTCGGAGTCCCGGATGAGACCGGGGACATGACGAGGAGTCTCGAAATGGTCGAGACATAAAGATTGATATATTGGACGACTATATTCGGACATCGGAAAGGTTCCGAGTGGTTCCGGTATTTTTCGGAGTACCGGGGAGTTACGGGAATACGGGGGAAGAAGTATATGGGCCTTATTGGGCTTTAGGGGAGAGAGAGAGGCAGACCGCACGCCCCCCCCCCAAGGCAGACCGCACGCCCTCTCTAGGGGGAGGGGCTGCGCCCCCTCCTTCCTTCTCTTCCCTCTTCCCCTTCCTTGTCTCCTACTCGTACTACATGGAAGGACTCCTAGTTGGACTAGGAAAGGGGGAATCCTACTCCCGGTGGGAGTAGGACTCCCTAGGGCGCGCCATAGAGAGGGCCGGCCCTCCCCTCCTCCACTCCTTTATATACGGGGGCAGGGGGCACCCCATAGACACAAGTTGATCCACGTGATCATTTTCTTAGCCGTGTGCGGTGCCCCCTTCCACCATAATCCTCGATAATATTGTAGCGGTGCTTAGGCGAAGCCCTGCGATGGTAGAACATCAAGATCATCACCACGCCGTTGTGCTGACGGAACTCTTCCCCGACACTTTGCTGGATCGGAGTCCGGGGATCGTCATCGAGATGAACGTGTGCTAGAACTCGGAGGTGCCGTAGTTTCGGTGCTTGATCGGTCGGGCTATGAAGACGTACGACTACATCAACCGCGTTGTGCTAACGCTTCCGCTGTCGGTCTACAAGGGTACGTAGATCACACTCTCCCCTCTCATTGCTATGCATCACCATGATCTTGCGTGTGCGTAGGAAAATTTTGAAATTACTACGTTCCCCAACATAAGGCCCGTCATGGCCTGTTCGGTCGCCTTGTGAAGTTCGACCAACTGCTTCAGCTGGTCGCTCAAGGATACGGGGTGTTCGGTCCCAGTATACTGAGACCAGAACAACTTCTCCGTTGAGCTCCCCTTCGAAGCCCGGTAAAACTCCGCGGCGTCCAACACAATGCGGGGAAGATCTGCAAACGCTCCTAGAGAGCTCCGAACTCGGGTAAGAAAAAGGAAAGTCTCCTTCACATGCTTGCTTTGCATATTGAATGTCTTACCCGCTGCTATCTTCTTCGCCGCGTCAATCTCCTGGAGGGCCTTTTGGGCTTCGGCCTTGGCGCTCCGGACGCTTTCAAGCGCCTGCGCGAGCTCGGACTCTCGCGTCTTGGAGTCAAGCTCCAAGGACTCGTGCTTTTTGGTGAGAGCCTCGAGCTCTTGCCGCACCTCGCCCACTGGGGCTTCTTGTTTCACCCATTCAATGCGTTCTTTGGCCGCTTTGTCTTCGGCCTCGGACAACGCCTTCCTCAGGGTCTCCACCTCAGTTGTGGCCCCTGACAAATTCATGATGATCCTATTATTTTGCACTGAACTTCTTTTTAACTATATAAACTGAGGTATATCTTACCTTTGCTCTCTTCGAGCTGCCCCTTGGTAAGGCCGAGCTCATCGTCGGACCGCTTCAGGGCCTGCTTCAGCGCAAAGACCTCCGCAGTACGTGCGGTAGCGGCCAGCAGGGAAGCCTGCACATACACATAGACATACTCTAATTAGACCCCTGAGTTATCATTTGATACTCTATTCGACTTTTCTTCGCAAACGCCGAGCAGAGCATCAGGGGCTACTATCTATGCGGTAATATTTTTATATTTTGAATGCTTACCTGAAAGCATGTTAGGAGACTGGTGCAATCTTCGGTCAGTCCGTTTTTGGCGGACTGAACCTTCTTGACCACCACACTCATGATAGTGCAGTGCTCTTCATCGATGGAAGCGCTGTGAAGCGCTTCCATTAAGTTGTCCGGTGCCTCTGGTTGGACAGAGGACACCGGCACGGATGGTTGGCCCCTGAGGGAGTCCTGGATTAGGGGGTGTTCGGGTAGCCGGACTATACCTTCAGCCGGACTCCAGGACTATGAAGATACAAGATTGAAGACTACGTCCCATGCCCGGATGGGACTTTCCTTGGCGTGGAAGGAAAGCTTGGCGATGTGGATACTCAAGATCTCCTACCATTGTAACCGACTCTATGTAACCCTAACCCTATCCGGTGTCTATATAAACTGGAGGGTTGTAGTCCGTAGGCAAGCATAATCAACTCCATAGACAACAATCATATCATAGGCTAGCTTCTAGGGTTTAGCCTCCTTGATCTCGTGGTAGATCTACTCTTGTACTACCCATATCTTCAATATTAATCAAGCAGGACGTAGGGTTTTACCTCCATCAAGAGGGCCCGAACCTGGGTAAAACATCGTGTTCCCTGCCTCCTGTTACCATCCGGCCTAGACGCACAGTTCGGGACCCCCTACCCGAGATCCGCCGGTTTTGACACCGACATTGGTGCTTTCATTGAGAGTTCCTCTGTATCGTCGCTGTTAGGTCCGATGGCTCCTCTGATCATCAACAACGATGCGGTCCAGGGTGAGACTTTTCTCCCTGGACAGATCTTCTGAAGGAAATATGCCCTAGAGGCAATAATAAAGTTATTATTTATTTCCTTATATCATGATAAATGTTTATTATTCATGCTAGAATTGTATTAACCGGAAACATAATACATGTGTGAATACATAGACCAACAGAGTGTCACTAGTATGCCTCTACTTGACTAGCTCGTTAATCAAAGATGGTTATGTTTCCTAACCATGAACAAGGAGTTGTTATTTGATTAACGAGGTCACATCATTAGTAGAATGATCTGATTGACATGACCCATTCCATTAGCTTAGCACCCGATCGTTTAGTATGTTGCTATTGCTTTCTTCATGACTTATACATGTTCCTATAACTATGAGATTATGCAACTCCCGTTTACCGGAGGAACACTTTGGGTACTACCAAACGTCACAACGTAACTGGGTGATTATAAAGGAGTATTACAGGTGTCTCCAATGGTAGATGTTGGGTTGGCGTATTTCGAGATTAGGGTTTGTCACTCCGATTGTCGGAGAGGTATCTCTGGGCCCTCTCGGTAATGCACATCACATAAGCCTTGCAAGCACTGCAACTAATATGTTAGTTGTTAGATGATGTATTATGGAACGAGTAAAGAGACTTGCCGGTAACGAGATTGAACTAGGTATTGGATACCGACGATCGAATCTCGGGCAAGTAACATACCGATGACAAAGGGAACAACGTATGTTGTTATGCGGTCTGACCGATAAAGATCTTCGCAGAATATGTAGGAGCCAATATGGGCATCCAGGTCCCGCTATTGGTTATTGACCGGAGACGTGTCTCGGTCATGTCTACATTGTTCTCGAACCGTAGGGTCCGCACGCTTAACGTTACGATGACAGTTATTATGAGTTTATGCATTTTGATGTACTGAAGGTTGTTCGGAGTCCCGGATGTGATCACGGACATGACGAGGAGTCTCGAAATGGTCGAGACGTAAAGATTGATATATTGGAAGCCTATGTTTGGACATCGGAAGTGTTCCGGGTGAAATCAGGATTTTACCGGAATACCGGGAGGGTTACCGGAACCCCCCGGGAGGCTAATGGGCCTATTGGGCCTTAGTGGAAAATAGAGAAGAGGCAGCCCACAGCCTAGCCGGCGCCCCCCCTTCCCCAAGTCCTAGTAGGACTAGGAAAGGTGGGCCGGCCACCTCTCTCTCTTTCCCCCTCCCGGGAATCCTAGTTGGACTAGGATTGGAGGGGGAGTCCTACTCCCGGTGGGAGTAGGACTCTCCTGCGCCCCCACCTTGGCCGGCCAGCCCCTCCTCCCTTGCTCCTTTATATACGGGGGCAGGGGGCACCCCAAGACACACAACTTGATCCTTGAGATCGTTCCTTAGCCGTGTGCGGTGCCCCCTGCCACCAAATTCCACCTCGATCATACCGTTGTAGTGCTTAGGCGAAGCCCTGCGTCGGTAGTACATCAAGATCGTCATCACGCCGTCGTGCTGACGGAACTCTTCCTCGACGCTTTGCTGGATCGGAGCCCGAGGAACGTCATCGAGCTGAACGTGTGCTAAGAACTCGGAGGTGCCGGAGTAACGGTGCTTGGATCGGTCGATCGGGAAGAAGACGTACGACTACTTCCTCTACGTTGTGTGATCGCTTCCGCAGTCGGTCTGCGTTGGTACGTAGACAACACTCTCCCCTCTCGTTGCTGTGCATCACCATGATCTTGCGTGTGCGTAGGAAATTTTTTGAAATTACTGCGTTCCCCGACAGTGGCATCCGAGCCTAGGTTTTATGGTTTGATGTTATATGCACGAGTAGAACACAAGTGAGTTGTGGGCGATACAAGTCATACTGCCTACCAGCATGTCATACTTTGGTTCGGCGGTATTGTTGGTTGAGACGATCCGGACCAACCTTACGCATACTCTTATGCAAGACCGGTTCCCTCGACGTGCTTTGCACATAGATGGCTTGCGGAAGACTGTCTCTCCAACTTTAGTTGAACCAAGTGTGACTACGCCCGGTCCTTGAGAAGGTTAAAACGGAGTCTATTTGACGAACTATCGTTGTGGTTTTGATGCGTAGGTGAGATGAGTTCTTACTTAAAGCCCGTAGCAGCCACGTAAAACTTGCAACAACAAAGTAGAGGACGTCTAACTTGTTTTTGCAGGGTATGTTGTGATGTGATATGGTCAAGGCATGATGCTGATTTTATTGTATGAGATGATCATGTTTTGTAACTAAGTTATCGGCAACTGGCAGGAGCCATATGGTTGTCGCTTTATTGTATGCAATGCAATCGCGATGTAATGCTTTACTAGATTACTAAACGGTAGTAATAGTCGTGAAAGCATAAGATTGGCGAGACGACAACGATGCTGCGATGGAGATCAAGGTGTCGCGCCGGTGACGATGGTGATCATGACGATGCTTCGGAGATGGAGATCACAAGCACAAGATGATGATGGCCATATCATATCACTTATATTGATTGCATGTGATGTTTATCCTTTTATGCATCTTATCTTGCTTTGATTGACGGTAGCATTATAAGATGATCTCTCACTAAATTATCAAGAAGTGTTCTCCCTGAGTATGCACCGTTGCCAAAGTTCGTCGTGCCCAGACACCACGTGATGATCGGGTGTGATAAGCTCTACGTCCATCTACAACGGGTGCAAGCCAGTTTTGCACACGCAGAATACTCAGGTTATACTTGACGAGCCTAGCATATGCAGATATGGCCTCGGAACACAGAGACCGAAAGGTCGAGCGTGAATCATATAGTAGATATGATCAACATGACGATGTTCACCATTGAAAACTACTCCATCTCACGTGATGATCGGTTATGGTTTAGTTGATTTGGATCACGTGATCACTTAGAAGATTAGAGGGATGTCTATCTAAGTGGGAGTTCCTAAGTAATTTGATTAACTGAACTTAAACTTATCATGAACTTAGTACCTGATAGTATCTTGCTTGTTTATGTTGCTTGTAGATAGATGGCTCGTGCTATTGTTCCGTTGAATTTTAATGCGTCCCTTGAGAAAGCAAAGTTGAAAGATGATGGTAGCAATTACACGGACTGGGTCCGTAACCTGAGGATTATCCTCATTGCTGCACAGAAGAATTACGTCCTGGAAGCACCACTGGGTGACAGGCCTGCTGCTGGAGCAACGCCAGATGTTATGAACGTCTGGCAAAGCAAAGCTGATGACTACTCGATAGTTCAGTGTGCCATGCTTTACGGCTTAGAATCGGGACTTCAACGACGTTTTGAACGTCATGGAGCATATGAGATGTTCCAGGAGTTGAAGTTAATATTTCAAGCAAATGCCCGAATTGAGAGATATGAAGTCTCCAATAAGTTCTATAGCTGTAAGATGGAGGAGAACAGTTCTGTCAGTGAGCATATACTCAAAATGTCTGGGTATAATAATCACTTGATTCAGATGGGAGTTAATCTTCCAGATGACTGCGTCATTGACAGAATTCTCCAATCACTGCCACCAAGCTACAAGAGCTTCGTGATGAACTATAATATGCAAGGGATGAACAAGACTATTCCTGAGCTCTTCGCAATGCTGAAAGCTGCGGAGGTAGAAATCAAAAAGGAGCATCAAGTGTTGATGGTTAACAAAACCACTAGTTTCAAGAAAAAGGGCAAAGGGAAGAAGAAGGGAAACTTCAAGAAGAACAGCAAACAAGTTGCTGCTCAGGAGAAGAAACCCAAGTCTGGACCTAAGCCTGAAACTGAGTGCTTCTACTGCAAGCAGACTAGTCACTGGAAGCGGAACTGCCCCAAGTATTTGGCGGATAAGAAGGATGGCAAAGTGAGCAAAGGTATATGTGATATACATGTTATTGATGTGTACCTTACTAGAGCTCGCAGTAGCACCTGGGTATTTGATACTGGTTCTGTTGCTAATATTTGCAACTCGAAACAGGGACTACGGAATAAGCGGACACTAGCAAAGGACGAGGTGACGATGCGCGTGGGAAACGGTTCCAAAGTCGATGTGATCGCGGTCGGCACGCTACCTCTACATCTACCTTCGGGATTAATATTAGACCTAAATAATTGTTATTTGGTGCCAGCGTTGAGCATGAACATTATATCTGGATCTTGTTTAATGCGAGACGGTTATTCATTTAAATCAGAGAATAATGGTTGTTCTATTTATATGGATAATATCTTTTATGGTCATGCACCTTTGAAGAGTGGTCTATTCTTGTTGAATCTCGAAGATAGTAATACACATATTCATAATGTAGAAGCCAAAAGATGCAAAGTTAATAATGATAGTGCAACTTATTTGTGGCACTGCCGTTTAGGTCATATCGGTGTAAAGCGCATGAAGAAACTCCATACTGATGGGCTTTTGGAATCACTTGATTATGAATCACTTGGTACTTGCGAACCGTGCCTCATAGGCAAGATGACTAAAACACCGTTCTCCGGTACTATGGAGAGAGCAACAGATTTTTTGGAAATCATACATACCGATGTATGTGGTCCGATGAATATTGAGGCTCGCGGCGGATATCGTTATTTTCTCACCTTCACAGATGATTTAAGCAGATATGGGTATATCTACTTAATGAAACATAAGTCTGAAACATTTGAAAAGTTCAAAGAATTTCAGAGTGAAGTTGAAAATCATCGTAACAAGAAAATAAAGTTTCTACGATCTGATCGTGGAGGAGAATATTTGAGTTACGAGTTTGGTGTACATTTGAAAAATTGTGGAATAGTTTCGCAACTCACGCCACCCGGAACACCACAGCGTAATGGTGTGTCCGAACGTCGTAATCGTACTTTACTAGATATGGTGCGATCTATGATGTCTCTTACTGATTTACCGCTATCGTTTTGGGGTTATGCTTTAGAGACGGCCGCATTCACGTTAAATAGGGCACCATCAAAATCCGTTAAGACGACGCCTTATGAACTATGGTTTGGCAAGAAACCAAAGTTGTCGTTTCTTAAAGTTTGGGGCTGCGATGCTTATGTGAAAATACTTCAACCTAATAAGCTCGAACCCAAAGCGGAGAAATGTGTCTTCATAGGATACCCAAAGGAAACTGTTGGGTATACCTTCTATCACAGATCCGAAGGCAAGACATTCGTTGCCAAGAATGGATCATTTCTAGAGAAGGAGTTTCTCTCGAAAGAAGTGAGTGGGAGGAAAGTAGAACTTGACGAGGCAACTGTGCCTGCTCCCTTATTGGAAAATAGTACATCACAGAAAACTGTTTCTGCGACACCTATGCCAATCAGTGAGGAAGCTAACGATGATGATCATGAAGCTTCATATCAAGATTCTACTGAACCACGTAGATCAACCAGAGTGAGATCCGCACCAGAGTGGTACGGTAATCCAGTTCTGGAAGTCATGATGCTAGATCATGATGAACCTACGAACTATGAAGAAGCGATGGTGAGCCCAGATTCCGCAAAGTGGCTTGAGGCCATGAAATCTGAGATGGGATCCATGTATGAAAACAAAGTATGGACTTTGGTTGACTTGCCCGATGATCGGCAAGCAATTGAGAATAAATGGATCTTCAAGAAAAAGACTGACGCTGACGGTAATATTACTGTCTATAAAGCTCGACTTGTCGCGAAAGGTTTTCGACAAGTTCAAGGGGTTGACTACGATGAGACCTTCTCACCCGTAGCGATGCTTAAGTCCGTCAGAATTATGTTAGCAATTGCCGCATTTTATGATTATGAAATATGGCAGATGGATGTCAAAACTGCATTCCTGAATGGATTTCTGGAAGAAGAGTTGTATATGGTACAACCAGAAGGTTTTGTCGATCCAAAAGGAGCTAACAAAGTATGCAAACTCCAGCGATCCATTTATGGACTGGTGCAGGCATCTCGGAGTTGGAATAAACGCTTTGATAGTGTGATCAAAGCATTTGGCTTTATACAGACTTTTGGAGAAGCCTGTATTTACAAGAAAGTGAGGGGGAGCTCTGTAGCATTTCTGATATTATATGTGGATGACATATTGCTAATTGGAAATGATATAGAATTTCTGGATAGCATAAAGGGATATTTGAATAAAAGTTTTTCGATGAAAGACCTCGGGGAAGCTGCATACATATTAGGCATAAAGATCTATAGAGATAGATCAAAACGCTTAATTGGACTTTCACAATGCACATACCTTGACAAAATTTTGAAGAAGTTCAAGATGGATCAAGCAAAGAAAGGGTTCTTGCCTGTGCTACAAGGTGTGAAGTTGAGTAAGACTCAATGCCCGACCACTGCAGAAGATAGAGAGAATATGAAAGATGTTCCCTATGCTTCAGCCATAGGCTCTATCATGTATGCAATGCTGTGTACCAGACCTGATGTGTGCCTTGCTATAAGTTTAGCAGGGAGGTACCAAAGTAATCCTGGAATGGATCACTGGACAGCGGTCAAGAACATCCTGAAATACCTGAAAAGGACTAAGGATATGTTTCTCGTATATGGAGGTGACAAAGAGCTCACCGTAAAAGGTTACGTTGATGCAAGCTTTGACACTGATCCGGACGATTCTAAATCGCAAACCGGATACGTATTTACCTTAAACGGTGGAGCTGTCAGTTGGTGCAGTTCTAAACAAAGCGTCGTAGCGGGATCTACATGTGAAGCGGAGTACATAGCTGCTTCGGAAGCAGCAAACGAAGGAGTCTGGATGAAGGAGTTCATATCCGATCTAGGTGTCATACCTAGTGCATCGGGTCCAATGAAAATCTTCTGTGACAATACTGGTGCAATTGCCTTAGCAAAGGAATCCAGATTTCACAAGAGGACCAAACACATCAAGAGACGCTTCAACTCCATCCGGGATTTAGTCCAGGTGGGAGACATAGAAATTTGCAAGATACATACGGATCTGAATGTTGCAGACCCGTTGACTAAGCCTCTTCCACGAGCAAAACATGATCAGCACCAAGGCTCCATGGGTGTTAGAATCATTACTGTGTAATCTAGATTATTGACTCTAGTGCAAGTGGGAGACTGAAGGACATATGCCCTAGAGGCAATAATAAAGTTATTATTTATTTCCTTATATCATGATAAATGTTTATTATTCATGCTAGAATTGTATTAACCGGAAACATAATACATGTGTGAATACATAGACCAACAGAGTGTCACTAGTATGCCTCTACTTGACTAGCTCGTTAATCAAAGATGGTTATGTTTCCTAACCATGAACAAGGAGTTGTTATTTGATTAACGAGGTCACATCATTAGTAGAATGATCTGATTGACATGACCCATTCCATTAGCTTAGCACCCGATCGTTTAGTATGTTGCTATTGCTTTCTTCATGACTTATACATGTTCCTATAACTATGAGATTATGCAACTCCCGTTTACCGGAGGAACACTTTGGGTACTACCAAACGTCACAACGTAACTGGGTGATTATAAAGGAGTATTACAGGTGTCTCCAATGGTAGATGTTGGGTTGGCGTATTTCGAGATTAGGGTTTGTCACTCCGATTGTCGGAGAGGTATCTCTGGGCCCTCTCGGTAATGCACATCACATAAGCCTTGCAAGCACTGCAACTAATATGTTAGTTGTTAGATGATGTATTACGGAACGAGTAAAGAGACTTGCCGGTAACGAGATTGAACTAGGTATTGGATACCGACGATCGAATCTCGGGCAAGTAACATACCGATGACAAAGGGAACAACGTATGTTGTTATGCGGTCTGACCGATAAAGATCTTCGCAGAATATGTAGGAGCCAATATGGGCATCCAGGTCCCGCTATTGGTTATTAACCGGAGACGTGTCTCGGTCATGTCTACATTGTTCTCGAACCGTAGGGTCCGCACGCTTAACGTTACGATGACAGTTATTATGAGTTTATGCATTTTGATGTACCGAAGGTTGTTTGGAGTCCCGGATGTGATCACGGACATGACGAGGAGTCTCGAAATGGTCGAGACGTAAAGATTGATATATTGGAAGCCTATGTTTGGACATCGGAAGTGTTCCGGGTGAAATCAGGATTTTACCGGAATACCGGGAGGGTTACCGGAACCCCCCGGGAGGCTAATGGGCCTATTGGGCCTTAGTGGAAAATAGAGAAGAGGCAGCCCACAGCCTAGCCGGCGCCCCCCCCCCTTCCCCAAGTCCTAGTAGGACTAGGAAAGGTGGGCCGGCCACCTCTCTCTCTTTCCCCCTCCCGGGAATCCTAGTTGGACTAGGATTGGAGGGGGAGTCCTACTCCCGGTGGGAGTAGGACTCTCCTGCGCCCCCACCTTGGCCGGCCAGCCCCTCCTCCCTTGCTCCTTTATATACGGGGGCAGGGGGCACCCCAAGACACACAACTTGATCCTTGAGATCGTTCCTTAGCCGTGTGCGGTGCCCCCTGCCACCAAATTCCACCTCGATCATACCATTGTAGTGCTTAGGCGAAGCCCTGCGTCGGTAGTACATCAAGATCGTCATCACGCCGTCGTGCTGACGGAACTCTTCCTCGACGCTTTGCTGGATCGGAGCCCGAGGAACGTCATCGAGCTGAACGTGTGCTAAGAACTCGGAGGTGCCGGAGTAACGGTGCTTGGATCGGTCGATCGGGAAGAAGACGTACGACTACTTCCTCTACGTTGTGTGATCGCTTCCGCAGTCGGTCTGCGTTGGTACGTAGACAACACTCTCCCCTCTCGTTGCTGTGCATCACCATGATCTTGCGTGTGCGTAGGAAATTTTTTGAAATTACTGCGTTCCCCGACATCTTCGTCTTCGGCGGCTTCGCTCTGCGGGCCAATTCTCTTGGCCACTTCGAGCAGATCGAAAGCTATGCCCCTGGCCATCAAGTCAGGTTTGGAAGCTTAAACTACACGGCTGGCATCCGTGGAGACTTGATCTTCGACGGATTCGAGCCACGGCCAAGCGTGCCGCACTATCTCGAGGGGCATGATCTAGCTCTGCCTCCGGACAGTGTCCTGGAGGCCGCACACGCATCGGTTCCGACCCCTAACTCGGAGCCTATTGCGCCAATCGAGGACGAGCGGTTGGACGTCACCTCGGGGGCTGCGATCTCAAAGGCCATCGAGCCAAACGCTAGCCCCGCACTCTGCACGACCCGTGACTCCGAGGATCCGGACTCCTCCCCGGACTCCGAACCCGACATCTTTCAGCACTCGCCTTTCGGCGTCATCCTGAATTCTTTGAAGTCTCTCTCTCTTTATCAGGAGAGCCCTGGCCGGATTACGGTCAGCGAGGATGGGATACGGACGATGAAGAAATTCAAAGCTCACCCACCACCCACTTGGTAGCCACTGTCGACAATTTAAACGACGTGCTCAACTTTGACTCCGGAGACATCGACAGCATGGATGACGATGCAGGAGATACCGACGAACCAACGCCCATAGGGCATTGGACAGCCACCTCATCTCACGATGTGTACATGGTGGATACCCCTAAAGGAAGCGACAACGAGGAAAAAGGGGAAGGAACGGGAGATAGACCCCCCGAAAAGCAATCAAAGCGTCGGCGTAAATGCCGACCCAAGCCTCGCCTCGATAAAAACCCAGAGCAGGACGAGCAGGCCTTAGAGCAACCGTCCGAACATGGCAACGCGGATGGAGAAACCGAACATCCCTCCTCTGGCGAAAACGGCATTCCGGACGACCTCACGCCGGATAAACCTATGGAGCAGAAGAATCTCCACGAGAGGCTCGTTGCAACTGCACGCAGCCTAAAAAAGCAGAAGCGGAAGCTAAAAACAGCGGAAGATGCACTCCGGATTAGATGGACCAAAGTAATCAATACCGCAGATAAATACGGCGACAGTCGCCGCACAAAAAGCTATCCGAAAAGAAAGCTACTGCCTGAATTCGACGAAGAGGCCCTAGAGCCCTCGCATTCAAAAAATGAGAAAGCCACACGGTCGGATAAACGACCCCATAAAGCGGCAAGCGGCGCCGCACTCAAATCGGCATGCAACCCACTTAAGGATTCGCATCATGGCCCAGTCAGGTCCATTTATGGGCCAAGAAAGCAAGCTCTCGTAAGCAATGCTATGAAGCCATCATCAGAATCCGGCACACCCAAATACAGGGGCGCCGCACACCCTCTATGTTTCACCGATGAGGTCCTGGACCATGAATTTCCAGAGGGATTCAAACCCGTAAACATAGAGGCATACGATGGAACAACAGACCCTGGAGTCTGGATAGAGGATTATATCCTCTAGATACACATGGCTAGAGGAGATGATCTCCATGCCATAAAATATTTACCCCTTAAGCTTAAAGGGCCAGCACGGCATTAGCTTAAAAGCCTTCCCGAAAACCCAATTGGAAGCTGGGAAGAGCTCGAGGATGCTTTCCGAGCAAACTTTCAAGGGACCTATGTCCGCCCTCCGGATGCAGACGATCTTAGTCACATAACTCAACAACCCGGAGAATCAGCTCGGCAGTTCTGGAATAGATTCCTCACTAAAAAGAATCATATAGTCGACTGTTCGGACGCCGAAGCCTTAGCAGCTTTCAGGCATAACGTCCGAGACGAATGGCTCGCCAGACACCTTGGCCAAGAAATGCCAAGAACAATGGCCGCACTAACAAACCTCATGACCCGCTTTTGTGCAGGGGAGGACAGCTGGTTGGCAAGGTGCAGCCCCAGCAACCCAAGTACATCCGAAACTAGGGATGGAAACAGAAAACCGCGACGCAACAAGGACCGCCGCCGGACTAAGGACAAAAGTCCGAAGAGCACGGCAGTCAATGCCAGATTCAAAGGCTCATGACAAAATCAGGCAAAATCACCCCCCACGATAACAGGGACGATCCATCCAACCTAAATAAAATACTGGACAGGATATGTCAGATACACAGTACTCCCGGGAAGCCTGCTAACCATACTCACAGAGACTGTTGGGTTTTCAAACAATCCGGCAGACTAAATGCCGAACACAAGGGGCTCGACACACCAAGTGAAGACGAGGACGAACCCCAAAAGCAGAGTACCAGGAAACAAAAGAACTTCCCACAAAAAGTAAAAACAGTGAACTCACTTCACATAACAAAACGTGCGGCGCCCGTAAAGGTACGCACCACACGGCCCATCCCCAAAGGGTCCAGCCACTGGTTGTCAAAACTGAAGGAAATATGCCCTAGAGGCAATAATAAAGTTATTATTTATTTCCTTATATCATGAGAAATGTTTATTATTCATGCTAGAATTGTATTAACCGGAAACATAATACATGTGTGAATACATAGACAAACTTAATCTCACTAGTATGCCTCTACTTGACTAGCTCGTTATCAAAGATGGTTATGTTTCCTAACCATAAACAAGGTGTTGTTATTTGATTAACGAGGTCACACCATTGGTTGAATGATCTGATTGACATGACCCATTTCATTAGCTTAGCACCCGATCGTTTAGACTTATACATGTTCCTATGACTATGAGATTATGCAACTCCCGTTTCCCGGAGGAACACTTTGTGTGCTACCAAACGTCACAACGTAACTGGGTGATTATAAAGGAGATCTACAGGTGTCTCCAAAGGTAGATGTTGGGTTGGCGTATTTCGAGATTAGGATTTGTCACTCCGATTGTCGGAGAGGTATCTCTGGGCCCTCTCGGTAATGCACATCACATAAGCCTTGCAAGCACTGCAGCCAATGAGTTAGTTGCGAGATGATGTATTACGGAACGAGTAAAGAGACTTGCCGGTAACGAGATTGAACTAGGTATTGGATACCGACGATCGAATCTCGGGCAAGTAACATACCGATGACAAAGGGAACAACGTATGTTGTTATGCGGTCTGACCGATAAAGATCTTCGTAGAATATGTAGGTGCCAATATGAGCATCCAGGTCCCGCTATTGGTTATTGACCGGAGACGTGTCTCGGTCATGTCTACATTGTTCTCGAACCGTAGGGTCCGCACGCTTAACGTTACGATGACAGTTATTATGAGTTTATGCATTTTGATGTACCGAAGTTAGTTAGGAGTCCCGGATGTGATCACGGACATGACGAGGAGTCTCGAAATGGTCGAGACATAAAGATTGATATATTGGAAGCCTATATTTGGACATCGGAAGTGTTCCGGGTGAAATCGGGAATTTACCGAAGTACCGGGAGGTTACCGGAACCCCCCGGGAGCCATATGGGCCTTAATGGGCTTTAGTGGAAAGGAGAAAGGGGCAGCCCAAGGTGGCCACGCGCCTCCCCCCTCCCCTAGTCCTATTAGGACTAGGAGAGGTGGACGGCCCCCTCTCTCTCTTTCCCCCTCGGAGAATCCTAGTCCAACTAAGATTGGGGGGGAGTCCTACTCCCGGTAGGAGTAGGACTCCTCCTGCGCCCTCCTCCTGGCCGGCGGCCCCCTTCCCCTTGGCTCCTTTATATACGGAGGCAAGGGGCACCTCTAGACACACAAGTTGATCATTGAGATCGTTCCTTAGCCGTGTGCGGTGCCCCCTGCCACCATATTCCACCTCGATCATATCGTTGTAGTGCTTAGGCGAAGCCCTGCGTCGGTAGAACATCAAGATGGTCACCACGCCATCGTGCTGACGGAACTCTTCCCCGACGCTTTGCTGGATCGGAGCCCGGGGATCGTCATCGAGCTATACGTGTGCTAAGAACTCGGAGGTGCCGGAGTAACGGTGCTTGGATCGGTCGGATCGGGAAGGCATAGGACTACTTCCTCTACGTTGTGTCAACGCTTCCGCAGTCGATCTACAAGGGTACGTAGATCACACTCTCCCCTCTCATTGCTATGCATCACCATGATCTTGCGTGTGCGTAGGAATTTTTTTGAAATTACTACGTTCCCCAACAGTGGCATCCGAGCCTAGGTTTTATGGTTTGATGTTATATGCACGAGTAGAACACAAGTGAGTTGTGGGCGATACAAGTCATACTGCCTACCAGCATGTCATACTTTGGTTCGGCGGTATTGTTGGACGAGATGACCCGGACCAACATTACGCGTACGCTTACGCGAGACCGGTTCCCCCGACGTGCTTTGCACACAGGTGGCTTGCGGGCGACTGTCTCTCCAACTTTAGTTGAACCGAGTGTGGCTACACCCGGTCCTTGCGAAGGTTAAAACGGAGTCTATTTGACAAACTATCGTTGTGGTTTTGATACATAGGTGAGATTGGTTCTTGCTTAAGCCCGTAGCAGCCACGTAAAAACTTGCAACAAACAAAGTAGAGGATGTCTAACTTGTTTTTGCAGGGCATGTTGTGATGTGATATGGTCAAGACATGATGCTAAATTTTATTGTATGAGATGATCATATTTTGTAACCGAGTTATCGGCAACTGGCAGGAGCCATATGGTTGTCGCTTTATTGTATGCAATGCAATCGCGATGTAATGCTTTACTTTATCACTAAGTGGTAGCGATAGTCGTTGAAGCATAAGATTGGCGAGACGACAACGATGCTACGATGGAGATCAAGGTGTCGCGCCGGTGACGATGGTGATCATGACGGTGCTTCGGAGATGGAGATCACAAGCACAAGATGATGATGGCCATATCATATCACTTATATTGATTGCATGTGATGTTTATCTTTTATGCATCTTATCTTGCTTTGATTGACGGTAGCATTATAAGATGACCTCTCACTAAATTATTAAGAAGTGTTCTGCCTGAGTATGCACCGTTGCCAAAGTTCGTCGTGCCCAGACACCACGTGATGATCGGGTGTGGTAAGCTCTACGTCCATCTACAACGGGTGCAAGCCAGTTTTTGCACACGCGGAATACTTAGGTTAAACTTGATGAGCCTAGCATATGCAGATATGGCCTAGGAACACAGAGACCGAAAGGTCGAGCGTGAATCATATAGTAGATATGATCAACATAACGATGTTCACCATTGAAAACTACTCCATCTCACGTGATGATCGGTTATGGTTTAGTTGATTTGGATCACGTGATCACTTAGAAGATTAGAGGGATGTCTATCTAAGTGGGAGTTCTTAAGTAATTTGATTAATTGAACTTAAACTTATCATGAACTTAGTACCTGATAGTATCTTGCTTGTTTATGTTGATTGCAGATAGATGGCTCGTGCTGTTGTTCCGTTGAATTTTAATGCGTTCTTTGAGAAAGCAAAGTTGAAAGATGATGGTAGCAATTACACGGACTGGGTCTGTAACTTGAGGATTATCCTCATTGCTGCTCAGAAGAATTACGTCCTGGAAGCACCCAGGCCTGCTGCTGGAGCAACACCGGATGTTATGAACGTCTGGCAGAGCAAAGCTGATGACTACTCGATAGTTCAGTGTGCCATGCTTTACGGCTTAGAATCAGGACTTCAACGATGTTTTGAACATCATGGAGCATATGAGATGTTCTAGGAGTTGAAGTTAATATTTCAAGCAAATGCCCGAATTGAGAGATATGAAGTCTCCAATAAGTTCTATAGCTGTAAGATGGAGGAGAACAGTTCTGTCAGTGAGCATATACTCAAAATGTCTGGGTATAATAATCACTTGATTCAGATGGGAGTTAATCTTGCAGATGATTGCGTCATTGACAGAATTCTCCAATCACTGCCACCAAGCTATAAGAGACTCGTGATGAACTATAATATGCAAGGGATGAACAAGACTATTCCCGAGCTCTTCGCAATGCTGAAAGCTGCAGAGGTAGAAATCAAAAAGGAGCATCAAGTGTTGATGGTCAGTAAGACCACTAGTTTCAAGAAAAAGGGCAAAGGGAAGAAGAAGGGGAACTTCAAGAAGAACGGCAAGCAAGTTGATGCTCAAGAGAAGAAACCCAAGTCTGGACCTAAGCTTGAAACTGAGTGCTTCTACTGCAAGTAGACTGGTCACTGGAAGCGAAGCTGCCCCAAGTATTTGGCGGATAAGAAGGATGGCAAGGTGAACAAAGGTATATGTGATATACATGTTATTGATGTGTACCTTACTAGAGCTCGCAGTAGCACCTGGGTATTTGATACTGGTTCTGTTACTAATATTTGCAACTCGAAACAGGGACTACGGATTAAGCGAACACTGGCGAAGGACGAGGTGACGATGCGCGTGGGAAACGGTTCCAAACTCGATGTGATCGCGGTCGGCACGCTACCTCTACATCTACCTTCGGGATTAATATTAGACCTAAATAATTGTTATTTGGTGCCAGCGTTGAGCATGAACATTATATCTGGATCTTGTTTGATGCGAGACGGTTATTCATTTAAATCGGAGAATAATGGTTGTTCTATTTATATGAGTAATATCTTTTATGGTCATACACCTTTGAAGAGTGGTCTATTTTTGATGAATCTCGATAGTAGTAACACACATATTCATAATGTTGAAGCCAAAAGACGCAGAGTTGATAATGATAGTGCAACTTATTTGTGGCACTGCCGTTTAGGTCATATCGGTATAAAGCGCATGAAGAAACTCCATACTGATGGACTTTTGGAACCACTTGATTATGAATCACTTGGTACTTGCGAACCGTGCCTCATGGGCAAGATGACTAAAACACCGTTCTCCGGTACAATGGAGAGAGCAACAGATTTGTTGGAAATCATACATACCGATGTATGTGGTCCGATGAATATTGAGACTCATGGCGGATATCGTTATTTTCTCACTTTCACAGATGATTTAAGCAGATATGGGTATATCTACTTAATGAAACATAAGTCTGAAACATTTGAAAAGTTCAAAGAATTTCAAAGTGAAGTTGAAAATCATCGTAACAAGAAAATAAAGTTTCTACGATCTGATCGTGGAGGAGAATATTTGAGTTACGAGTTTGGTGTACATTTGAAAAATTGTGGAATAGTTTCGCAACTCACGCCACCCGGAACACCACAGCGTAATGGTGTGTCCGAATGTCGTAATCATACTTTACTAGATATGGTGCAATCTATGATGTCTCTTATTGATTTACCGCTATTGTTTTGGGGTTATGCTTTAGAGACGGCCGCATTCACGTTAAATAGGGCACCATCAAAATCCGTTGAGACGACGCCTTATGAACTATGGTTTGGCAAGAAACCAAAGTTGTCGTTTCTTAAAGTTTGGGGCTGCGATGCTTATGTGAAAAAGCTTCAACCTGATAAGCTCGAACCCAAATCGGAGAAATGTGTCTTCATAGGATACCCAAAGGAGACTGTTGGGTACACCTTCTATCACTGATCCGAAGGCAAGACATTCGTTGCTAAGAATGGATCATTTCTAGAGAAGGAGTTTCTCTCGAAAGAAGTGAGTGGGAGGAAAGTAGAACTTGACGAGGTAACTGTACCTGCTCCCTTATTGGAAAGTAGTACATCACAGAAAACTGTTTCTGCGACACCTATACCAATTAGTGAGAAAGCTAATGATGATGATCATGAAAGTTCAGGACAAGATACTACTGAACCTCGTAGATCAACCAGAGTGAGATCCGCACCAGAGTGGTACGGTAATCCTGTTCTGGAAATCATGCTGCTAGATCATGATGAACCTACGAACTATGAAGAAGCGATGGTGAGCCCAGATTCCGCAAAGTGGCTTGAAGCCATGAAATCTGAGATGGGATCCATGTATGAGAACAAAGTATGGACTTTGGTTGACTTGCCCGATGATCGGCAAGCAATTGAGAATAAATGGATCTTCAAGAAGAAGACTGACGCTGATGGTAATGTTACTGTCTACAAAGCTCGACTTGTTGCAAAAGGTTTTCGACAAGTTCAAGGGGTTGACTACGATGAGACCTTCTCACCCTAGCGATGCTTAAGTCTGTCCGAATCATGTTAGCAATTACCGCATTTTATGATTATGAAATTTGGCAGATGGATGTCAAAACTGCCTTCCTGAATGGATTTCTGGAAGAAGAGTTGTATATGATGCAACCAGAAGGTTTTGTCGATCCAAAGGGAGCTAACAAAGTGTGCAAGCTCCAGCGATCCATTTATGGACTGGTGCAAGCCTCTCGGAGTTGGAATAAACGCTTTGATAGTGTGATCAAAGCATTTGGTTTTATACAGACTTTCGGTGAAGCCTGTATTTACAAGAAAGTGAGTGGGAGCTCTGTAGCATTTCTGATATTATATGTGGATGACATATTGCTGATTGGAAATGATATAGAATTTCTGGATAGCATAAAGGGATACTTGAATAAGAGTTTTTCAATGAAAGATCTCGGTGAAGCTGCTTACATATTAGGCATAAAGATCTATAGAGATAGATCAAAACGCTTAATTGGACTTTCACAAAGCACATACCTTGACAAGATTTTAAAGAAGTTCAAAATGGATCAAGCAAAGAAAGGGTTCTTGCCTGTGTTACAAGGTGTGAAGTTGAGTCAGACTCAATGCCCGACCACTGCAGAAGATAGAGAGAAAATGAAAGATGTTCCCTATGCTTCAGCCATAGGCTCTATCATGTATGGAATGCTGTGTACCAGACCTGATGTGTGCCTTGCTATAAGTTTAGCAGGGAGGTACCAAAGTAATCCAGGAGTGGATCACTGGACAGTGGTCAAGAACATCCTGAAATACCTGAAAAGGACTAAGAATATGTTTCTTGTATATGGAGGTGATAAAGAGCTCACCGTAAGAGGTTACGTTGATGCAAGCTTTGACACTGATCCGGACGTTTCTAAATCGCAAACCGGATACGTGTTTACATTAAACGGTGGAGCTGTCAGTTGGTGCAGTTCTAAACAAAGCGTCGTAGCGGGATCTACATGTGAAGCGGAATACATAGCTGCTTCGGAAGCAGCAAACGAAGGAGTCTGGATGAAGGAGTTCATATCCGATCTAGGTGTCATACCTAGTGCATCGGGTCCAATGAAAATCTTTTGTGACAATACTGGTGCAATTGCCTTGGCAAAGGAATCCAGATTTCACAAGAGGACCAAGCACATCAAGAGATGCTTCAATTCCATCCGGGATCTAGTCCAGGTGGGAGACATAGAGATTTGCAAGATACATACGGATCTGAATATTGCAGACCCGTTGACTAAGCCTCTTCCACGAGCAAAACATGATCAACACCAAGGCTCCATGGGTGTTAGAATCATTACTGTGTAATCTAGATTATTGACTCTAGTGCAAGTGGGAGACTGAAGGAAATATGCCCTAGAGGCAATAATAAAGTTATTATTTATTTCCTTATATCATGATAAATGTTTATTATTCATGCTAGAATTTTATTAACTGAAAACATAATACATGTGTGAATACATAGACAAACTTAATGTCACTAGTATGCCTCTACTTGACTAGCTCGTTAATCAAAGATGGTTATGTTTCCTAACCATAAACAAGGTGTTGTTATTTGATTAACGAGGTCACATCATTGGTTGAATGATCTGATTGACATGACCCATTTCATTAGCTTAACACCCGATCGTTTAGTATGTTGCTATTGCTTTCTTCAAGACTTATACATGTTCCTATGACTATGAGATTATGCAACTCCCGTTTCCCGGAGGAACACTTTGTGTGCTACCAAACGTCACAACGTAACTGGGTGATTATAAAGGAGCTCTACAGGTGTCTCCAAAGGTAGATGTTGGGTTGGCGTATTTCAAGATTAGGATTTGTCACTCTGATTGTCGAAGAGGTATCTCTGGGCCCTCTCGGTAATGCACATCACATAAGCCTTGCAAGCACTGCAGCCAATGAGTTAGTTGCGAGATGATGTATTACGGAACAAGTAAAGAGACTTGCCGGTAACGAGATTGAACTAGGTATTGGATACCGACGATCGAATCTCGGGCAAGTAAAATACCGATGACAAAGGGAACAACGTATGTTGTTATGCGGTCTGACCGATAAAGATCTTCATAGAATATGTAGGAGCCAATATTAGCATCCAGGTCCCGCTATTGGTTAAGACCCTGCGTAAACCTTTTTTACTGTCTCTTGTTGCTACACATCCCCTGGATTTTTCTGATATAACCAAGGAGGAGGCTGGCGTCTTGGCATGTGGCCACGTCAGAATTTTTGCACGTACCTGGACACTAGGGGCTTTTTTAATAAAGAGCGTTGTTTCGCCCGCACTCATAAAGACCGAACACCTTAGGGAGTGTTCGGCGTCACGAGTTTTGGCATTATATGCATCAGCTCCGAATCATGTCTTTGGTCAAATGTTGGGTTGCCCGGCTCCTGAGTTCGGCTACCTTACGTTCCGCTCTATCGGCTAAGGTAGCACCAGGAGAACTACTGCGATTGTGCCCCGGTTCGGCCGGGCGAGCACCTTAGTAGAGAAAGCCGAAAACTGACTGTCATGATGTAGTGTGAGACTGGTCAGCCACTCGATGACCTATCGGAATCTATCGGATTCCTCCGCTTTAACGAAGGGCCGCTTCCCGGTCAGGCACATACGCGCCCTGAACTCGGATGAGCGCAGTCGCCACCAAGGAGCTACCTAAATAGTCTCACTGTCAAGCTCCTATGGCTAAGTGAAAGTGTTAAAGCATTATAGTCCGGTTGCCTGGCCCGTTGTGCTATCACCTCCTTTGTAGGACCAAGACGTTGGGTTAAGTGTGAAAATGCGTCTTCTGCGAGCACCCCCGCAATATGTGCGTGGGGGCTGAAGCCAACGACTGCCATCTTTCAGATTATATATATATATATATATATATATATATATATATATATTAAACGGCCGCACAGGAGGTGTTCCCAATACTTGAAGGCACAAGTATAAAAAGGCCACTACAGTTTATCAAAATATTATTTTATAATTACATATGCTATCATAACATAGCATCTTTCGAGCACTGCGTCTCTATTACACGAGCGCCTTCAAGGACTTCCTGAAAATAGTGCTCGGAGGATACTCGGCTTTTGTCCGAATCTCGGGACGCAACAACGGTGGTCTCCATCTCTGCCCACTATGTCTTAACACGGGCAAGAGTCATCCTTGCGCCCTCTATGCATGCTGACCTTTTCATTGCATTTATACGCGGCACCGCGTCAAGGAATTGCTGCACCAAGCTGAAATAACTCTTCGGCTCCGATCTCCCCGGCCACAGATGACCCATGACTTACTTCATGGAAAGTCTGGACAACCTATTCAGTTCGGCCCATTGAGCCAAACGATCGTCCACTGCCAGTGGACGCTCTGGATTGTGAAACTGCGACCAGAAAAGCTTTTCCACTTCGCGATCTTTCTGATCTCGAAAGTGTTCGGTCGCATCAGCAGCACTCGCTGCCAAATCCAGATAGGTATCCTCCGCACTCCACATCCGGTCCAACGGAGCAAACTTCGGATCGCAAAATTTCCTTCGTAGCATAAAGGGCTTTCCAGCCGCAATTTGTTCGGCCTGACGTAGCTCCTCCCTGGCAGCTCTCATCGCAGAGCGCGCGTCCTTGGCATTGGCAACGGCCTTCTCTAAGTCCGTTTGTTTTGCCTGATCTGCTTTTTCAAGAAGTCTGCAACGGTCTGTAGCGCTTTTTAACTTTTCGGCCATCTCTTCCGTGCTTCGGCAATGAGCAGCTTGTTTGGCTCTTAGCTCTTCAAGGGCTTTCTTGGCGGCCGCATCACTTTCTCTGGCTTGTTCTTTAGCTCGGGCAAGTTCTGCCCTAAGACTCTCCACGGCGGCCGCACCATCTGCGTCAAGCACACACATTGTAAGACACAGGCATCAAACTGTTCTTACCTCATGCCGCTTGGGGAATTGCATACCTTGAGCCTCCTCAAGCCGCTTGTTGACAAGCATGATGTCAGCTTCTGCCACGTCCAGTTGCCGCTTTAGTTCGGCAAAATCGTCAGTTCGGCTCGATTCCGGACACCCTGCCGCCTACATTCAAAGGCGACATCTTAGACCTGGGATTATGATCCTCCGAGTGCCGTCATTTCTTGACGACGCGCAGAGTCTCAGGGGCTACTATCTACACATGGCGCATCTTATTCATGCGCAACTGCCAAAAGTGTACATTATCTGATGTACCTCGAACCCCGTCAGTAAACTTTTGACGGCCTCATGCAATCCGCTCTCTGCAGATGAAATCCTTTCAATCACCATGCCCATCAATGCACGATGCTCCTCTGAGATGAAAGCTCGCCCCAGCAGAATCTTTAGCTCCTCCGACCGAGCACCAGACGGTGCCGGGCTCGTCCCATGACCTCTTTTGAAGTCCGGACGCGGAGAACCTCGGGGGGCCACATAGCTATCTTCCGCCCCTGCCGGATTCGGAGAAACCCTCCGCGACGACACCTCAGGATCGCCCGCCTCGCTAGGCGGCACGGCAGGGGGAGGCGTCCCGCTCTCTATCATCTTCGGAAGAAGATTCCCCGAAGACGAGCTCTTCTGAGAAGGGCTGAGGTCCGAGCTACAAGGTAAAAGTTTGGTTAATCTTCTCAGACATAAATCAAGGATTTCCCTCATCCCTCAAAAGGAAAATCTTTCTCTACTTACGGCTCGCTGGAGGGCTGATCCCCTTAAGGGTGTAGTCCGGCCGAGGAACTCCCTGGCGTCGGACCCTCTGACGAGGATTTTCTCCCCCGCTTCGCGGCCATGGTTTCCGGGTCATCAGAGGCGGCTCTCTTCTTCCCCTTAGGAGAGGAATCGTCGGTTCCTCCCTTCGGAGCAGCCTCCTTCGAGGAGGTCATAGCTTCCTTGTCCTCCCCCTCCAAGGGCATTATTTCTAGCATCCTGACTAGCACGGGATCCGGCCTGGTTTCAGGAAGGGGAGCCGGACACCTGATCAGCTTTTCCTTCGCTATCCACTCCTGTTTAAAAGGACGGCTCTTTTAGGGGCAAGTTTATGACAATTATACGGATAGAAGGTCCGGGCACAAGGTTGCTTACTTGAGTATCCAGGCGATTGCGGCTTAGGCCTGCGTCCTCGGTCGAGTCCGGACACATCTCTTGTGATCCGAAGAACAGTTTATACATCTCTGCGGGCGCTGCACCCATGAAGTTCTGGAGAGCTCGCGGTCCCTCTGGATTAAACTCCCACAGGCAAAGGGGGCGACATTTGCCGGGCAATATTCGGCGAATTAGCATGACCTGCGTCACCTTGACCAGGCTGAGGTCTCCTTCCAAGAGATCTTTAATGCAGCCCTGTAACAAGGGCACGTCTTTGGGCAAACCCCAATCCAACCCTTTGTTGACCCATGATGCCAGACATGGTGGGGGACCCGAGCGAAAGGCAGGAGGTGCCGCCCATTTGGTGCTCTGGGGAGCGGTGATATAAAACCACTCTCGTTGCCACAAGCCTAGCTCCTCTTGAAAAGAGCCCTCGGGCCATGGAGCATCAGCATTTTTGCTTATAACAGCGCCTCCGCACTCTGCGTGCCGTCCCTCGATCATCTTCGGCTCCACTTTGAAGGTCTTGAGCCATAGTCCGAAGTGAGGGTTAACACGGAGGAACGCTTCGCACACAATGATAAACGAGGAGATATGGAGGATGGACTCCGGAGCTAAGTCGTGGAATTCCAGCCCGTAATAAAACAGCAGTCCCCTCACGAAGGGATCCATTGGGAAGCCCAACCCCCGAAGGAAGTGAGACATGAACACCACGCTCTCACCGGGCTGGGGATTGGGGATGACCTGCCCTTGAGCAGGCAACCTATGCCAAATTTCACCGGTCAGGAACTTAGCCTCTCTCAACTTTAGCACGTCCTCCTCCATGACGGAGGAGGGCATCCATCGTCCTTGAAGGTCGGAACCGGACATCGTCGAAGGTCCGAGGCGCCCGGAATCTGGAGCCTGGGGTGTTGGAACTCGAGGCGACGGGCGAACTTGTTGAAGAAAAGATAAGGCCCTGGTCTCTTCATAAGAGGCTGAATACCAGGAGCCCTCCCCGTAACCGTTTGGGACTCGCCTTTAATCGAGAAAATATGCTAACGGGCACGATTGGGTTACCCACGTCCGTATTGATGAGAATCCCATAAAAGGGGGGTACACGATCTCTGCTTTGACAAGACGTGCCAAGGAAACCGCCTCGCAAAACACGCTGAGGTGAAAAAGTAAAAACGATTCATAAAAGACTTGGCCGTAGTGTGATGGAGCACTACGGAATACGTCAGCAGATTTGATTTGTGTTAATATTATTCTCTCTATGGCAATATGTGGAAGCTTATTTTGCAGAGCCGGACACTACTCTTGGTGTTTACAATCTTCTATGAAGGACTTGGAGGAGGAACCCGCCTTGCAATGCCGAAGACAATTTGCACGCCGGACTCGTCGTCATTGAAGCCTGGTTCAGGGGCTATTGAGGGAGTCCTGGATTAGGGGGTGTTTGGGTAGCCGGACTATACCTTCAGCCGGACTCCAGGACTATGAAGATACAAGATTGAAGACTACGTCCCGTGTCCGGATGGGACTTTCCTTGGCGTGGAAGTCAAGCTTGTGTTGGTGAACGCAGTAATTTCAAAAATTTTCCTACGCACACGCAAGATCATGGTGATGCATAGCAACGAGGGGGAGAGTCTGATCTACGTACCCTTGTAGATCACAACAGAAGCGTTGACACAACGTAGAGGAAGTAGTCGTACGTCTTCTTCCCGATCCGACCGATCCAAGAACCGTTACTCCGGCACCTCCGAGTTCTTAGCACACGTTCAGCTCGATGACGTTCCTTGGGCTCCGATCCAGCAAAGCGTCAAGGAAGAGTTCCGTCAGCACGACGGCGTGGTGACGATCTTGATGTACTGCCGACGCAGGGCTTCGCCTAAGCACTGCAACGGTATGATCGAGGTGGAATTTGGTGGCAAGGGGCACCGCACACGGCTAAGGAACGATCTCAAGGATCAACTTGTGTGTCTTGGGGTGTCCCCTGCCCCCGTATATAAAGGATGAAAGGGGGGAGGCTGGCCGGCCAAAGGAGGGAGGCGCAGGAGGAGTCCTACTCCTACCGGGAGTAGGACTCCCCCCCCCCAATCCTATTCCAACTAGGACTCCTTGGAAAAAAGGGAGAGGGAAAGAGAGAGAGGTGGCCGGCCACCTCTCCTAGTCCTAATAGGACTAGGGGAGGGGGGAGGCGCGCAGCCCTCCTTGGCAGCCCCTTTCACCTTTCCACAATGGCCCATGTAGGCCCATTTGGCTCCCGGGGGGTTCCGGTAACCCTCCCGGTAATCCGGTAAAATCCCGATTTCACCCGGAACACTTCCGATGTCCAAACATAGGCTTCCAATATATCAATCTTTACGTCTCGACCATTTCGAGACTCCTCGTCATGTCCGTGATCTCATCCGGGACTCCGAACAAACTTTGGTACATCAAAATGCATAAACTCATAATAACTGTCATCGTAACGTTAAGCGTGCGGACCCTACGGTTCGAGAACATTGTAGACATGACCGAGACACATCTCCGGTCAATAACCAATAGCGGGACCTGGATGCCCATATTGGCTCCTACATATTCTACGAAGATCTTTATCGGTCAGACCGCATAACAACATACGTTGTTCCCTTTGTCATCGGTATGTTACTTGCCCGAGATTCGATCGTCGGTATCCGATACCTAGTTCAATCTCGTTACCGGCAAGTCTCTTTACTCGTTCCGTAATACATCATCCCGCAACTAACTCATTAGTTGCACTGCTTGCAAGGCTTAAGTGATGTGCATTACCGAGAGGGCCCAGAGATACCTCTCCGACAATCGGAGTGACAAATCCTAATCTCGAAATACGCCAACCCAACATCTACCTTTGGAGCCACCTGTAGTACTCCTTTATAATCACCCAGTTACGTTGTGACGTTTGGTAGTACCCAAAGTTTTCCTCCGGCAAACGGGAGTTGCATAATCTCATAGTCATAGGAACATGTATAAGTCATGAAGAAAAGCAATAGCAACATACTAAACGATCGGGTGCTAAGCTAATGGAATGGGTCATATCAATCAGATCATTCAACTAATGATGTGACCTCGTTAATCAAATAACAACTCTTTGTTCATGGTTAGGAAACATAACCATCTTTGATTAACGAGCTAGTCAAGTAGAGGCATACTAGTGACACTCTGTTGGTCTATGTATTCACACATGTATTATGTTTCCGGTTAATACAATTCTAGCATGAATAATAAACATTTATCATGATATAAGAAAATAAATAATAACTTTATTATTGCCTCTAGGGCATATTTCCTTCAGTCTCCCACTTGCACTAGAGTCAGTAATCTAGATTACACAGTAATGATTCTAACACCCATGGAGCCTTGGTGCTGATCATGTTTTGCTCGTGGAAGAGGCTTAGTCAACGGGTCTGCAACATTCAGATCCGTATGTATCTTGCAAATCTCTATGTCTCCCACCTGGACTAGATCCCGGATGGAATTGAAGCGTCTCTTGATGTGTTTGGTCCTTTTGTGAAATCTGGATTCCTTTGCCAAAGCAATTGCACCAGTATTGTCACAAAAGATTTTCATTGGACCCGATGCACTAGGTATGACACCTAGATCGGATATGAACTCCTTCATCCAGACTCCTTCGTTCGCTGCTTCCGAAGCAGCTATGTATTCCGCTTCACATGTACATCCCGCTATGACGCTTTGTTTAGAACTGCACCAACTGACAGCTCCACCGTTTAAAGTAAACACGTATCCGGTTTACGATTTAGAATCGTCCGGATCAGTGTCAAAGCTTGCATCAACGTAACCTCTTACGGTGAGCTCTTTGTCACCTCCATATACGAGAAACATATCCTTAGTCCTTTTCAGGTATTTCAGGATGTTCTTGACCGCTGTCCAGTGATCCACTCCTGGATTACTTTGGTACCTCCCTGCTAAACTTATAGCAAGGCACACATCAGGTCTGGTACACAGCATTGCATACATGATAGAGCCTATGGCTGAAGCATAGGGAACATCTTTCATTTTCTCTCTATCTTCTGCAGTGGTCGGGCATTGAGTCTGACTCAACTTCACACCTTGTAACACAGGCAAGAACCCTTTCTTTGCTTGATCCATTTTGAACTTCTTCAAAATCTTGTTAAGGTATGTGCTTTTGTGAAAGTCCAATTAAGCGTCTTGATCTATCTCTATAGATCTTTATGCCTAATATGTAAGCAGCTTCACCGAGGTCTTTCATTGAAAAACTTTTATTCAAGTATCCCTTTATGCTATCCAGAAATTCTATATCATTTCCAATCAGTAATATGTCATCCACATATAATATCAGAAATGCTACAGAGCTCCCACTCACTTTCTTGTAAATACATGCCTCTCCAAAAGTCTGTATAAAACCAAATGCTTTGATCACACTATCAAAGCGTTTATTCCAACTCCGAGATGCTTGCACCAGTCCATAAATGGATCGCTGGAGTTTGCACACTTTGTTAGCTCCCTTTGGATCGACAAAACCTTCCGGTTGCATCATATACAACTCTTCTTCCAGAAATCCATTCAGGAATGCAGTTTTTACATCCATTTGCCAAATTTCATAATCATAAAATGTGGCAATTGCTAACATGATTCTGACAGACTTAAGCGTCGCTACGGGTGAGAAAGTCTCATCGTAGTCAACTCCTTGAACTTGTCGAAAACCTTTTGCAACAAGTCGAGCTTTGTAGACAGTAACATTACCATCAGCGTCAGTCTTTTTCTTAAAGATCCATTTATTCTCAATTGCTTGCCGATCATCGGGCAAGTCAACCAAAGTCCATACTTTGTTCTCATACATGGATCCCATCTCAGATTTCATGGCTTCAAGCCACTTTGCGGAATCTGGGCTCACCATCGCTTCTTCATAGTTCGTAGGTTCATCATGATCTAGTAGCATGACCTCCAGAACAGGATTACCGTACCACTCTGGTGCGGATCTTACTCTGGTTGATCTACGAGGTCCAGTAGTGTCTTGATCTAAAGTTTCATGATCATCATCATTAACTTCCTCTCTCATTGGTGTAGGTCTCACAGAAACAGTTTTCTGTGATGTACTATTTCCCAATAATGGAGTAGGTACAGTTACCTCGTCAAGTTCTACTTTCCTCCCACTCACTTCTTTCGAGAGAAACTCCTTCTCAAGAAAGTTTCCGAATTTAGCAACAAAAGTCTTGCCTTCGGATCTGTGATAGAAGGTGTATCCAATAGTTTCCTTTGGATATCCTATGAAGACACATTTCTTCGATTTGGGTTCGAGCTTATCAGGTTGAAGCTTTTTCACATAAGCATCGCAGCCCCAAACTTTAAGAAACGACAACTTTGGTTTCTTGCCAAACCACAGTTCATAAGGTGTCGTCTCAACGGATTTTGATGGTGCCCTATTTAACGTGAATGCGGCCGTCTCTAAAGCATAACCCCAAAACGATAGCGGTAAATCAGTAAGAGACATCATAGATCGCACCATATCTAGTAAAGTACGATTACGACGTTCGGACACACCATTACGTTGTGGTGTTCCGGGTGGCGTGAGTTGCGAAACTATTCCACAATTTTTCAAATGTACACCAAACTCGTAACTCAAATATTCTCCTCCACGATCAGATCGTAGAAACCTTATTTTCTTGTTACGATGATTTTCAACTTCACTCTGAAATTCTTTGAACTTTTCAAACGTTTCAGATTTGTGTTTCATTAAGTAGATATACCCATATCTGCTTAAATCATCTGTGAAAGTGAGAAAATAACGATATCCGCCACGAGCCTCAATATTCATCGGACCACATACATCGGTATGTATGATTTCCAACAAATCTGTTGCTCTCTCCATAGTACCGGAGAACGGTGTTTTAGTCATCTTGCCCATGAGGCACGGTTCGCAAGTACCAAGTGATTCATAATCAAGTGGTTCCAAAAGCCCATCAGTATGGAGTTTCTTCATGCGCTTTACACCGATATGACCTAAACGGCAGTGCCACAAATAAGTTGCACTATCATTATCAACTCTGCATCTTTTGGCTTCAACATTATGAATATGTGTATCACTACTATCGAGATTCATCAAAAATAGACCACTTTTCAAAGGTGCATGACCATAAAAGATATTACTCATATAAATAGAACAACCATTATTCTCTGATTTAAATGAATAACCGTCTCGCATCAAACAAGATCCAGATATAATGTTCATGCTCAACGCTGGCACCAAATAACAATTATTTAGGTCTAATATTAATCCCGAAGGTAGATGTAGAGGTAGCGTGCCGACCGCGATCACATCGACTTTGGAACCGTTTCCCACGCGCATCGTCACCTCGTCCTTTGCGAGTGTCCGCTTATTCTGTAGTCCCTGTTTCGAGTTGCAAATATTAGCAACAGAACCAGTATCAAATACCCAGGTGCTACTGCGAGCATTAGTAAGGTACACATCAATAACATGTATATCACATATACCTTTGTTCACCTTGCCATCCTTCTTATCCACCAAATACTTGGGGCAGTTCCGCTTCCAGTGACCAGTCTGCTTGCAGTAGAAGCACTCAGTTTCAGGCTTAGGTCCAGACTTGGGTTTCTTATCTTGAGCAGCAACTTGGTTGCCGTTCTTCTTGAAGTTCCCCTTCTTCCCTTTGCCCTTTTTCTTGAAACTAGTGGTTTTGTTAACCATCAACACTTGATGCTCCTTCTTGATTTCTACCTCCGCAGCTTTCAGCATTGCGAAGAGCTCGGGAATAGTCTTGTTCATCCCTTGCATATTATAGTTCATCACAAAGCTCTTGTAGCTTGGTGGCAGTGATTGGAGAATTCTGTCAATGACGCAATCATCCGGAAGTGTAACTCCCAATTGAATCAAGTGATTATTATACCCAGACATTTTGAGTATATGCTCACTGACAGAACTGTTCTCCTCCATCTTGCAGCTATAGAACTTATTGGAGACTTCATATCTCTCAATCCGGGCATTTGCTTGAAATATTAACTTCAACTCCTGGAACATCTCATATGCTCCATGACGTTCAAAACGTCGTTGAAGTCCCGGTTCTAAGCCGTAAAGCATGGCACACTGAACTATTGAGTAGTCATCAGCTTTGCTCTGCCAGACGTTCATAACTTCTGGTGTTGCTCTAGCAGCAGGCCTGGCACTCAGTGGTGCTTCCAGGACGTAATTCTTCTGTGCTGCAATGAGGATAATCCTCAAGTTATGGACCCAGTCCGTGTAATTGCTACCATCATCTTTCAACTTTGCTTTCTCAAGGAACGCATTAAAATTCAACGGAACAACAGCACGAGCCATCTATCTACAATCAAGATAAACAAGCAAGATACTATCAGGTACTAAGTTCATGATAATTTTAAGTTCAGTTAATCAAATTTACTTAAGAACTCCCACTTAGATAGACATCCCTCTAATCCTCTAAGTGATCACGTGATCCAAATCAACTAAACCATAACCGATCATCACGTGAGATGGAGTAGTTTTCAATGGTGAACATCATTATGTTGATCATATCTACTATATGATTCACGCTCGACCTTTCGGTCTCCGTGTTCCGAGGCCATATCTGTATATGCTTGGCTCGTCAAGTATAACCTGAGTATTCCGCGTGTGCAACTGTTTTGCACCCGTTGTATTTGAACGTAGAGCCTATCACACCCGATCATCACGTGGTGTCTCAGCACGAAGAACTTTTGCAACGGTGCATACTCAGGGAGAACACTTCTTGATAATTTAGTGAGAGATCATCTTATAATGCTACCGTCAATCAAAGCAAGATAAGATGCATAAAAAGATAAACATCACATGCAATCAATATAAGTGATATGATATGGCCATCATCATCTTGTGCTTTGTTATCAACATCTCGGAAGCACCGTCATGATCACCATCATCACCGGCGCGACACCTTGATCTCCATCGTAGCATCGTTGTCGTCTCGCCAATCTTATGCTTCCACGACTATCACTACCGCTTAGTAATAAAGTAAAGCATTACATCGCGATTGCATTGCATACAATAAAGCGACAACCATATGGCTCCTGCCAGTTGCCGATAACTCGGTTACAAAACATGATCATCTCATACAATAAAATCAGCATCATGGCTTGACCATATCACATCACAACATGCCCTGCAAAAACAAGTTAGACGTCCTCTACTTTGTTGTTGCAAGTTTTACGTGGCTGCTACGGGCTTAAGTAAGAACTCATCTCACCTACGCATCAAAACCACAACGATAGTTCGTCAAATAGACTCCGTTTTAACCTTCTCAAGGACCGGGCGTAGCCACACTTGGTTCAACTAAAGTTGGAGAGACAGTCTTCCACAAGCCATCTATGTGCAAAGCACGTCGAGGGAACTGGTCTCGCGTAAGAGTACGCGTAAGGTTGGTCCGGATCGTCTCGTCCAACAATACCGCCGAACCAAAGTATGACATGCTGGTAGGCAGTATGACTTGTATCGCCCACAACTCACTTGTGTTCTACTCGTGCATATAACATCAAACCATAAAAACCTAGGCTCGGATGCCACTGTTGGTGAACGCAGTAATTTCAAAAAATTTCCTACGCACACACAAGATCATGGTGATGCATAGCAATGAGGGGGAGAGTCTGATCTACGTACCCTTGTAGATCACAACGTAAGCGTTGACACAACGTAGAGGAAGTAGTCGTACGTCTTCTTCCCGATCCGACCGATCCAAGCACCGTTACTCCGGCACCTCCGAGTTCTTAGCACACGTTCAGCTCGATGACGTTCCTCGGGCTCCGATCCAGCAAAGCGTCAAGGAAGAGTTCCGTCAGCACGACGGCGTGGTGACGATCTTGATGTACTGCCGACGCAGGGCTTCGCCTAAGCACTGCAACGGTATGATCGAGGTGGAATTTGGTGGCAGGGGGCACCGCACACGGCTAAGGAACGATCTCAAGGATCAACTTGTGTGTCTTGGGGTGTCCCCTGCCCCCGTATATAAAGGATGAAAGGGGGGAGGCTGGCCGGCCAAAGGAGGGAGGCGCAGGAGGAGTCCTACTCCTACCGGGAGTAGGACTCCCCCCCCCCCCAATCCTATTCCAACTAGGACTCCTTGGAAAAAAGGGAGAGGGAAAGAGAGAGAGGTGGCTGGCCACCTCTCCTAGTCCTAATAGGACTAGGGGAGGGGGGGAGGCGCGCAGCCCTCCTTGGCAGCCCCTTTCACCTTTCCACAATGGCCCATGTAGGCCCATTTGGCTCCCGGGGGGTTCCGGTAACCCTCCCGGTAATCCGGTAAAATCCCGATTTCACCCGGAACACTTCCGATGTCCAAACATAGGCTTCCAATATATCAATCTTTACGTCTCGACCATTTTGAGACTCCTCGTCATGTCCGTGATCTCATCCGGGACTCCGAACAACCATTGGTACATCAAAATGCATAAACTCATAATAACTGTCATCGTAACGTTAAGCGTGCGGACCCTACGGTTCGAGAACATTGTAGACATGACCGAGACACATCTCCGGTCAATAACCAATAGCGGGACCTGGATGCCCATATTGGCTCCTACATATTCTACGAAGATCTTTATCGGTCAGACCGCATAACAACATACGTTGTTCCCTTTGTCATCGGTATGTTACTTGCCCGAGATTCGATCGTCGGTATCCGATACCTAGTTCAATCTCGTTACCGGCAAGTATCTTTACTCGTTCTGTAATACATCATCCCGCAACTAACTCATTAGTTGCACTGCTTGCAAGGCTTAAGTGATGTCATTACCGAGAGGGCCCAGAGATACCTCTCCGACAATCGGAGTGACAAACCCTAATCTCGAAATACGCCAACCCAACATCTACCTTTGGAGCCACCTGTAGTACTCCTTTATAATCACCCAGTTACGTTGTGACGTTTGGTAGTACCCAAAGTGTTCCTCCGGCAAACGGGAGTTGCATAATCTCATAGTCATAGGAACATGTATAAGTCATGAAGAAAAGCAATAGCAACATACTAAACGATCGGGTGCTAAGCTAATGGAATGGGTCATGTCAATCAGATCATTCAACTAATGATGTGACCTCATTAATCAAATAACAACTCTTTGTTCATGGTTAGGAAACATAACCATCTTTGATTAACGAGCTAGTCAAGTAGAGGCATACTAGTGACACTCTGTTGGTCTATGTATTCACACATGTATTATGTTTCCGGTTAATACAATTCTAGCATGAATAATAAACATTTATCATGATATAAGGAAATAAATAATAACTTTATTATTGCCTCTAGGGCATATTTCCTTCAGCTTGGCGATGCGGATACTCAAGATCTCCTACCATTGTAACCGACTCTATGTAACCCTAACCCTATCCGGTGTCTATATAAACCGGAGGGTTGTAGTCCGTAGGCAAGCATAATCAACTCCATAGACAACAATCATACCATAGGCTAGCTTCTAGGGTTTAGCCTCCTTGATCTCGTGGTAGATCTACTCTTGTACTACCCATATCTTCAATATTAATCAAGCAGGACGTAGGGTTTTACCTCCATCAAGAGGGCCCGAACCTGGGTAAAACATCGTGTTCCCTGCCTCCTGTTACCATCCGGCCTAGACGCACAGTTCGGGACCCCCTACCCGAGATCCACCGATTTTGACACCGATAGCCCCCCTTAATGGAGGACCGCCTACCGGAGTCCAGCACCATCGAAGGTTCCGGCGCAGTGTCCGACTGGGGCCCGAACTCGAAGCCCGTAGGAGCCTCGCTCCCTTGGTACCCAGGGTCCGGGAGGTCGCCTTTTGAGACAACATCACGGCGTTGTCCGTAGGGCGAGGGGTGGAAGCCGTCGGAGGAGAACCAATGTTCATATCCGACGAGCCCAAAAAGCCGCTCAACGAGGGTACGTCGAGATGAGCTTGGGCCGGACTGCATAATCATGTTCGACATGAGCAAAGGCAGTACAATAAAACATACCATGAAGTACTATGGTGTCCGGACACTTACGACTTCACCAGGGGCTTGTCCCGGGGTAGCCACTCGTCGCCGCAGTTGGCGGCCGCCGTGGCACAGCCCGGAGGGAGGTCTTTCCCTTCTTGGACCCTTCGGCCTCCCTTGATGGGTCGGCTTTCCTTTTATTGTCTCCCCCGGATGGGGGGGGGGAGAACTTTTCTCCCCCTCCTCGTTTCCGTGGGAGGAGTGCGCGTCAGACTCATCGGACGATGAGTCCGATAGAACCTTGCACCGGAGACCCTTTCGGGTCCCCGCGGCCTTCTTCTTGGCCTTCTTTTTCGGCACCTCGTAAGGTGTCGGAATCAGCATCTTCATTAGAAGAGCGTTTGCAGGATCTTTGGGCAGGGGGCTGGGCAATCAAGCTGCTCCACTGTCTTTATCCAGTCCTGTTAATGACATGAAAGCTTAGATCCAGCACATAACTAAACCGGGTCAAATAAATACCCCGAGAGGTATAAAAGCCTACCGGATGGGCGCGATGCTTTGTGCAGAGTCCGCGGTCCTCGATGAGGGAGGGAGGCATCTCGGCGCCCTTGAACAGCACCCTCCAGACGTCCTCGTGTGTCATGTCGTAGAGCTCTCGCAGCGTCGGGTGCTGGGCCGAGTCGAACTCCCACAAAACAAATGCCCGTCGTGAAGGAAATATGCCCTAGAGGCAATAATAAAGTTATTATTTATTTCCTTATATCATGATAAATGTTTATTATTCATGCTAGAATTGTATTAACCGGAAACATAATACATGTGTGAATACATAGACAAACAGAGTGTCACTAGTATGCCTCTACTTGACTAGCTCGTTAATCAAAGATGGTTATGTTTCCTAACCATGAACAAAGAGTTGTTATTTGATTAACGAGGTCACATCATTAGTTGAATGATCTGATTGACATGACCCATTCCATTTGAAGGAAATATGCCCTAGAGGCAATAATAAAGTTATTATTTATTTCCTTATATCATGATAAATGTTTATTATTCATGCTAGAATTGTATTAACCGGAAACATAATACATGTGTGAATACATAGACCAACAGAGTGTCACTAGTATGCCTCTACTTGACTAGCTCGTTAATCAAAGATGGTTATGTTTCCTAACCATGAACAAAGAGTTGTTATTTGATTAACGAGGTCACATCATTAGTTGAATGATCTGATTGACATGACCCATTCCATTAGCTTAGCACCCGATCGTTTAGTATGTTGCTATTGCTTTCTTCATGACTTATACATGTTCCTATAACTATGAGATTATGCAACTCCCGTTTACCGGAGGAACACTTTGGGTACTACCAAACGTCACAACGTAACTGGGTGATTATAAAGGAGTACTACAGGTGTCTCCAATGGTAGATGTTGGGTTGGCGTATTTTGAGATTAGGGTTTGTCACTCCGATTGTCGGAGAGGTATCTCTGGGCCCTCTCGGTAATGCACATCACATAAGCCTTGCAAGCACTGCAACTAATATGTTAGTTGTGAGATGATGTATTACGGAACGAGTAAAGAGACTTGCCAGTAACGAGATTGAACTAGGTATTGGATACCGACGATCGAATCTCGGGCAAGTAACATACCGATGACAAAGGGAACAACGTATGTTGTTATGCGGTCTGACCGATAAAGATCTTCGTAGAATATGTAGGAGCCAATATGGGCATCCAGGTCCCGCTATTGATTATTGACCGGAGACGTGTCTCGGTCATGTCTACATTGTTCTCGAACCGTAGGGTCCGCACGCTTAACGTTACGATGACAGTTATTATGAGTTTATGCATTTTGATGTACCGAAGGTTGTTCGGAGTCCCGGATGAGATCACGGACATGACGAGGAGTCTCGAAATGGTCGAGACGTAAAGATTGATATATTGGAAGCCTATGTTTGGACATAGGAAGTGTTCCGGGTGAAATCGGGATTTTACCGGAATACCGGGAGGGTTACCGGAACCCCCCGGGAGACTAATGGGCCTATTGGGCCTTAGTGGAAAAAAGAGAAAAGGGGCAGCCCATAAGCTGGCCGGCGCCCCCCCTTTCCCCAAGTCCTAGTAGGACTAGGAGAAGGGGCCGCCCCCGCCTCTTTCTCCTTTCCCCCCGAGAGTCCTAATTGGAATAGGATTGGAGGGAGGAGTCCTACTCCCGGTGGGAGTAGGACTCCCCTGCGCCTCCCTCTCCCTGGCCGGCCGCCCCCCCCTCCTCCAACCTTTATATACGGGGGCAGGGGACACCCCAAGACACACAAGTTGATCCTTGAGATCGTTCCTTAGCCGTGTGCGGTGCCCCCTGCCACCAAATTCCACCTCGATCGTACCGTTACAGTGCTTAGGCGAAGCCCTGCGTCGGTAGTACATCAAGATCGTCACCACGCCGTCGTGCTGACGGAACTCTTCCTCGACGCTTTGCTGGATCGGAGCCCGAGGAACGTCATCGAGCTGAACGTGTGCTAAGAACTCGGAGGTGCCGGAGTAACGGTGCTTGGATCGGTCGGATTGGGAAGAAGACGTACGATTACTTCCTCTACGTTGTGTGGTCGCTTCCGCAGTCGGTCTGCGTTGGTACGTAGACAACACTCTCCCCTCTCGTTGCTGTGCATCACCATGATCTTGCGTGTGCGTAGGAAAATTTTCGAAATTACTGCGTTCCCCAACAGTGGTATCAGAGCCTAGGTTTTATGGTTTGATGTTATTTACACGAGTAGAACACAAGTGAGTTGTGGGTGATACAAGTCATACTGCCTACCAGCATGTCATACTTTGGTTCGGCGGTATTGTTGGGTGAGACGATCCGGACCAACCTTACGCGTACTCTTACGCGAGACCGGTTCCCTCGACGTGCTTTGCACATAGATGGCTTGCGGAAGACTGTCTCTCCAACTTTAGTTGAACCAAGTGTGACTACGCCCGGTCCTTGAGAAGGTTAAAACGGAGTCTATTTGACAAACTATCGTTGTGGTTTTGATGCGTAGGTGAGATGAGTACTTACTTAAGCCCGTAGCAGCCATGTAAAACTTGCAACAACAAAGTAGAGGACGTCTAACTTGTTTTTGCAGGGTATGTTGTGATGTGATATGGTCAAGGCATGATGCTGATTTTATTGTATGAGATGATCATGTTTTGTAACCGAGTTATCGGCAACTGGCAGGAGCCATATGGTTGTCGCTTTATTGTATGCAATGCAATCACGATGTAATGCTTTACTTTATTACTAAACGGTAGTGATAGTCGTGGAAGCATAAGATTGGCGAGACGACAACGATGCTACGATGGAGATCAAGGTGTCGCGCCGGTGACGATGGTGATCATGACGGTGCTTCGGAGATGGAGATCACAAGCACAAGATGATGATGGCCATATCATATCACTTATATTGATTGCATGTGATGTTTATCCCTTTTATGCATCTTATCTTTCTTTGATTGACGGTAGCATTATAAGATGATCTCTCACTAAAATTATCAAGAAGTGTTCTCCCTGAGTATGCACCGTTGCCAAAGTTCGTCGTGCCCAGACACCACGTGATGATCGGGTGTGATAAGCTCTACGTCCAAATACAACGGGTGCAAAACAGTTGCACACGCAGAATACTCAGGTTATACTTGACGAGCCAAGCATATACAGATATGGCCTTGGAACACGGAGACCGAAAGGTCGAGCGTGAATCATATAGTAGATATGATCAACATAACGATGTTCACCATTGAAAACTACTCCATCTCACGTGATGATCGGTTATGGTTTAGTTGATTTGGATCACGTGATCACTTAGAAGATTAGAGGGATGTCTATCTAAGTGGGAGTTCCTAAGTAATTTGATTAACTGAACTTAAACTTATCATGAACTTAGTACCTGATAGTATCTTGCTTGTTTATGTTGATTGTAGATAGATGGCTCGTGCTATTGTTCCGTTGAATTTTAATGCGTTCGTTGAGAAAGCAAAGTTGAAAGATGATGGTAGCAATTACACGGACTGGGTCCGTAACCTGAGGATCATCCTCATTGCTGCACAGAAGAATTACGTCCTGGAAGCACCGCTGGGTGACAGGCCTGCTGCTGGAGCAACGCCAGATGTTATGAACGTCTGGCAGAGCAAAGCTGATGACTACTCGATAGTTCAGTGTGCCATGCTTTACGGCTTAGAATCGGGACTTCAACGACGTTTTGAACGTCATGGAGCATATGAGATGTTCCAGGAGTTGAAGTTAATATTTCAAGCAAATGCCCGAATTGAGAGATATGAAGTCTCCAATAAGTTCTATAGCTGCAAGATGGAGGAGAACAGTTCTGTCAGTGAGCATATACTCAAAATGTCTGGGTATAATAATCACTTGATTCAGATGGGAGTTAATCTTCCAGATGACTGCGTCATTGACAGAATTCTCCAATCACTGCCACCAAGCTACAAGAGCTTCGTGATGAACTATAATATGCAAGGGATGAACAAGACTATTCCCGAGCTCTTCGCAATGCTGAAAGCTGCGGAGGTAGAAATCAAGAAGGAGCATCAAGTGTTGATGGTTAGCAAAACCACTAGTTTCAAGAAAAAGGGCAAAGGGAAGAAGAAGGGAAACTTCAAGAAGAACAGCAAACAAGTTGCTGCTCAGGAGAAGAAACCCAAGTCTGGACCTAAGCCTGAAACTGAGTGCTTCTACTTCAAGCAGACTGGTCACTGGAAGCGGAACTGCCCCAAGTATTTGGCGGATAAGAAGGATGGCAAAGTGAGCAAAGGTATATGTGATATACATGTTATTGATGTGTACCTTACTAGAGCCCGCAGTAGCACCTGGGTATTTGATACTGGTTCTGTTGCTAATATTTGCAACTCGAAACAGGGACTACGGAATAAGCGGACGCTAGCAAAGGACGAGGTGACGATGCGCGTGGGAAACGGTTCCAAAGTGGATGTGATCGCGGTCGGCACGCTACCTCTACATCTACCTTCGGGATTAATATTAGACCTAAATAATTGTTATTTGGTGCCAGCGTTGAGCATGAACATTATATCTGGATCTTGTTTAATGCGAGACGGTTATTCATTTAAATCAGAGAATAATGGTTGTTCTATTTATATGAATAATATCTTTTATGGTCATGCACCTTTGAAGAGTGGTCTATTCTTGTTGAATCTCGAAGATAGTGATACACATATTCATAATGTAGAAGCCAAAAGATGCAAAGTTAATAATGATAGTGCAACTTATTTGTGGCACTGCCGTTTAGGTCATATCGGTGTAAAGCGCATGAAGAAACTCCATACTGATGGGCTTTTGGAACCACTTGATTATGAATCACTTGGTACTTGCGAACCGTGCCTCATAGGCAAGATGACTAAAACACCGTTCTCCGGTACTATGGAGAGAGCAACAGATTTATTGGAAATCATACATACCGATGTATGTGGTCCGATGAATATTGAGGCTCGTGGCGGATATCGTTATTTTCTCACCTTCACAGATGATTTAAGCAGATATGGGTATATCTACTTAATGAAACATAAGTCTGAAACATTTGAAAAGTTCAAAGAATTTCATAGTGAAGTTGAAAATCATCGTAACAAGAAAATAAAGTTTCTACGATCTGATCGTGGAGGAGAATATTTGAGTTACGAGTTTGGTGTACATTTGAAAAATTGTGGAATAGTTTCGCAACTCACGCCACCCGGAACACCACAGCGTAATGGTGTGTCCGAACGTCGTAATCGTACTTTACTAGATATGGTGCGATCTATGATGTCTCTTACGGATTTACCGCTATCGTTTTGGGGTTATGCTTTAGAGACGGCCGCATTCATGTTAAATAGGGCACCATCAAAATCCGTTGAGACGACACCTTATGAACTATGGTTTGGCAAGAAACCAAAGTTGTCGTTTCTTAAAGTTTGGGGCTGCGATGCTTATGTGAAAAAGCTTCAACCTGATAAGCTCGAACCCAAATCGGAGAAATGTGTCTTCATAGGATATCCAAAGGAAACTATTGGATACACCTTCTATCACAGATCCGAAGGCAAGACTTTTGTTGCTAAATTCGGAAACTTTGTAGAGAAGGAGTTTCTCTCGAAAGAAGTGAGTGGGAGGAAAGTAGAACTTGACGAGGTAACTGTACCTGCTCCCTTATTGGAAAATAGTACATCACAGAAAACTGTTTCTGCGACACCTATACCAATCAGTGAGGAAGCTAATGATGATGATCATGAAGCTTCAGAACAAGATACTACTGAACCACGTAGATCAACCAGAGTGAGATCCGCACCAGAGTGGTATGGTAATCCAGTTCTGGAAGTCATGATGCTAGATCATGATGAACCTACGAACTATGAAGAAGCGATGGTGAGCCCAGATTCCGCAAAGTGGCTTGAGGCCATGAAATCTGAGATGGGATCCATGTATGAAAACAAAGTGTGGACTTTGGTTGACTTGCCCGATGATCGGCAAGCAATTGAGAATAAATGGATCTTCAAGAAAAAGACTGACGCTGACGGTAATATTACTGTCTACAAAGCTCGACTTGTCGCGAAAGGTTTTCGACAAGTTCAAGGAGTTGACTACGATGAGACCTTCTCACCCGTAGCGATGCTTAAGTCCGTCAGAATTATGTTAGCAATTGCCGCATTTTATGATTATGAAATATGGCAGATGGATGTCAAAACTGCATTCCTGAATGGATTTCTGGAAGAAGAGTTGTATATGATACAACCAGAAGGTTTTGTCGATCCAAAGGGAGCTAAAAAAGTATGCAAACTCCAGCGATCCATTTATGGACTGGTGCAAGCATCTCGGAGTTGGAATAAACGCTTTGATAGTGTGATCAAAGCATTTGGCTTTATACAGACTTTTGGAGAAGCCTGTATTTACAAGAAAGTGAGTGGGAGCTCTGTAGCATTTCTAATATTATATGTGGATGACATATTGCTGATTGGAAATGATATAGAATTTCTGGATAGCATAAAGGGATACTTGAATAAAAGTTTTTCAATGAAAGACCTCGGGGAAGCTGCTTACATATTAGGCATAAAGATCTATAGAGATAGATCAAAACGCTTAATTGGACTTTCACAAAGCACATACCTTGACAAGATTTTGAAGAAGTTCAAAATGGATCAAGCAAAGAAAGGGTTCTTGCCTGTGTTACAAGGTATGAAGTTGAGTCAGACTCAATGCCCGACCACTGCAGAAGATAGAGAGAAAATGAAAGATGTTCCCTATGCTTCAGCCATAGGCTCTATCATGTATGCAATGCTGTGTACCAGACCTGATGTGTGCCTTGCCATAAGTTTAGCAGGGAGGTACCAAAGTAATCCAGGAATGGATCACTGGACAGCGGTCAAGAACATCCTGAAATACCTGAAAAGGACTAAGGATATGTTTCTCGTATATGGAGGTGACAAAGAGCTCACTGTAAGAGGTTACGTTGATGCAAGCTTTGACACTGATCCGGACGATTCTAAATCGCAAACCGGATACGTGTTTACTTTAAACGGTGGAGCTGTCAGTTGGTGCAGTTCTAAACAAAGCGTCGTAGCGGGATCTACATGTGAAGCAGAGTACATAGCTGCTTCGGAAGCAGCAAACGAAGGAGTCTGGATGAAGGAGTTCATATCCGATCTATGTGTCATACCTAGTGCATCGGGTCCAATGAAAATCTTTTGTGACAATACTGGTGCAATTGCCTTGGCAAAGGAATCCAGATTTCACAAAAGGACCAAACACATCAAGAGACGCTTCAACTCCATCCGGGATTTAGTCCAGGTGGGAGACATAGAGATTTGCAAGATACATACGGATCTGAATGTTGCAGACCCGTTGACTAAGCCTCTTCCACGAGCAAAACATGATCAGCACCAAGGCTCCATGGGTGTTAGAATCATTACAGTGTAATCTAGATTATTGACTCTAGTGCAAGTGGGAGACTGAAGGAAATATGCCCTAGAGGCAATAATAAAGTTATTATTTATTTCCTTATATCATGATAAATGTTTATTATTCATGCTAGAATTGTATTAACCGGAAACATAATACATGTGTGAATACATAGACCAATAGAGTGTCACTAGTATGCCTCTACTTGACTAGCTCGTTAATCAAAGATGGTTATGTTTCCTAACCATGAACAAAGAGTTGTTATTTGATTAACGAGGTCACATCATTAGTTGAATGATCTGATTGACATGACCCATTCCATTAGCTTAGCACCCGATCGTTTAGTATGTTGCTATTGCTTTCTTCATGACTTATACATGTTCCTATAACTATGAGATTATGCAACTCCCGTTTACCGGAGGAACACTTTGGGTACTACCAAACGTCACAACGTAACTGGGTGATTATAAAGGAGTACTACAGGTGTCTCCAATGGTAGATGTTGGGTTGGCGTATTTCGAGATTAGGGTTTGTCACTCCGATTGTCGGAGAGGTATCTCTGGGCCCTCTCGGTAATGCACATCACATAAGCCTTGCAAGCACTGCAACTAATATGTTAGTTGTGAGATGATGTATTACGGAACGAGTAAAGAGACTTGCCAGTAACGAGATTGAACTAGGTATTGGATACCGACGATCGAATCTCGGGCAAGTAACATACCGATGACAAAGGGAACAACGTATGTTGTTATGCGGTCTGACCGATAAAGATCTTCGTAGAATATGTAGGAGCCAATATGTGCATCCAGGTCCCGCTATTGGTTATTGACCGGAGACGTGTCTCGGTCATGTCTACATTGTTCTCGAACCGTAGGGTCCGCACGCTTAACGTTACGATGACAGTTATTATGAGTTTATGCATTTTGATGTACCGAAGGTTGTTCGAAGTCCCGGATGAGATCACGGACATGACGAGGAGTCTCGAAATGGTCGAGACGTAAAGATTGATATATTGTAAGCCTATGTTTGGACATAGGAAGTGTTTCGGGTGAAATCGGGATTTTACCGGAATACCGGGAGGGTTACCGGAACCCCCCGGGAGACTAATGGGCCTATTGGGCCTTAGTGGAAAAAAGAGAAAAGGGGCATCCCATAAGCTGGCCGGCGCCCCCCCCTTCCCCAAGTCCTAGTAGGACTAGGAGAAGGGGCCGGCCCCCTCTTTCTCCTTTCCCCCCGAGAGTCCTAATTGGAATAGGATTGGAGGGAGGAGTCCTACTCCCGGTGGGAGTAGGACTCCCCTGCGCCTCCCTCTCCCTGGCCGGCCGGCCCCCCCCTCCTCCAACCTTTATATACGGGGGCAGGGGACACCCCAAGACACACAAGTTGATCCTTGAGATCGTTCCTTAGCCGTGTGCGGTGCCCCCTGCCACCAAATTCCACCTCGATCATACCGTTACAGTGCTTAGGCGAAGCCCTGCATCGGTAGTACATCAAGATCGTCACCACGCCGTCGTGCTGACGGAAGTCTTCCTCGACGCTTTGCTGGATCGGAGCCCGAGGAACGTCATCGAGCTGAACGTGTGCTAAGAACTCGGAGGTGCCGGAGTAACGGTGCTTGGTGAAGGAAATATGCCCTAGAGGCAATAATAAAGTTATTATTTATTTCCTTATATCATGATAAATGTTTATTATTCATGCTAGAATTGTATTAACCGGAAACATAATACATGTGTGAATACATAGACCAACAGAGTGTCACTAGTATGCCTCTACTTGACTAGCTCGTTAATCAAAGATGGTTATGTTTCCTAACCATGAACAAGGAGTTGTTATTTGATTAACGAGGTCACATCATTAGTAGAATGATCTGATTGACATGACCCATTCCATTAGCTTAGCACCCGATCGTTTAGTATGTTGCTATTGCTTTCTTCATGACTTATACATGTTCCTATAACTATGAGATTATGCAACTCCCGTTTACCGGAGGAACACTTTGGGTACTACCAAACGTCACAACGTTACTGGGTGATTATAAAGGAGTATTACAGGTGTCTCCAATGGTAGATATTGGGTTGGCGTATTTCGAGATTAGGGTTTTTCACTCCGATTGTCGGAGAGGTATCTCTGGGCCCTCTCGGTAATGCACATCACATAAGCCTTGCAAGCACTTCAACTAATATGTTAGTTGTTAGATGATGTATTACGGAACGAGTAAAGAGACTTGCCGGTAACGAGATTGAACTAGGTATTGGATACCGACGATCGAATCTCGGGCAAGTAACATACCGATGACAAAGGGAACAACGTATGTTGTTATGCGGTCTGACCGATAAAGATCTTCGCAGAATATGTAGGAGCCAATATGGGCATCCAGGTCCCGCTATTGGTTATTGACCGGAGACGTGTCTCGGTCATGTCTACATTGTTCTCGAACGGTAGGGTCCGCACGCTTAACGTTACGATGACAGTTCTTATGAGTTTATGCATTTTGATGTACCGAAGGTTGTTCGGAGTCCCGGATGTGATCACGGACATGACGAGGAGTCTCGAAATGGTCGAGACGTAAAGATTGATATATTGGAAGCCTATGTTTGGACATCGGAAGTGTTCCGGGTGAAATCAGGATTTTACCGGAATACCGGGAGGGTTACCGGAACCCCCCGGGAGGCTAATGGGCCTATTGGGCCTTAGTGGAAAATAGAGAAGAGGCAGCCCCCAGCCTAGCCGGCGCCCCCCCCTTCCCCAAGTCCTAGTAGGACTAGGAAAGGTGGGCCGGCCACCTCTCTCTCTTTCCCCCTCCCGGGAATCCTAGTTGGACTAGGATTGGAGGGGGAGTCCTACTCCCGGTGGGAGTAGGACTCTCCTGCGCCCCCACCTTGGCCGGCCAGCCCCTCCTCCCTTGCTCCTTTATATACGGGGGCAGGGGGCACCCCAAAACACACAACTTGATCCTTGAGATCGTTCCTTAGCCGTGTGCGGTGCCCCCTGCCACCAAATTCCACCTCGATCATACCGTCGTAGTGCTTAGGCGAAGCCCTGCGTCGGTAGTACATCAAGATCGTCATCACGCCGTCGTGCTGACGAAACTCTTCCTCGACGCTTTGCTGGATCGGAGCCCGAGGAACGTCATCGAGCTGAACGTGTGCTAAGAACTCGGAGGTGCCGGAGTAACGGTGCTTGGATCGGTCGATCGGGAAGAAGACGTACGACTACTTCATCTACGTTGTGTGATCGCTTCCGCAGTCGGTCTGCGTTGGTACGTAGACAACACTCTCCCCTCTCGTTGCTGTGCATCACCATGATCTTGCGTGTGCGTAGGAAATTTTTTTGAAATTACTGCGTTCCCCAACAGTGGCATCCGAGCCTAGGTTTTTCTGGTTTGATGTTATATGCACGAGTAGAACACAAGTGAGTTGTGGGCGATACAAGTCATACTACCTACCAGCATGTCATACTTTGGTTCGGCGGTATTGTTGGTTGAGACGATCCGGACCAACCTTACGCATACTCTTATGCGAGACCGGTTCCCTCGACGTGCTTTGCACATAGATGGCTTGCGGAAGACTGTCTCTCCAACTTTAGTTGAACCAAGTGTGACTACGCCTGGTCCTTGAGAAGGTTAAAACGGAGTCTATTTGACGAACTATCGTTGTGGTTTTGATGCGTAGGTGAGATGAGTTCTTACTTAAAGCCCGTAGCAGCCACGTAAAACTTGCAACAACAAAGTAGAGGACGTCTAACTTGTTTTTGCAGGGTATGTTGTGATGTGATATGGTCAAGGCATGATGCTGATTTTATTGTATGAGATGATCATGTTTTGTAACTAAGTTATCGGCAACTGGCAGGAGCCATATGGTTGTCGCTTTATTGTATGCAATGCAATCGCGATGTAATGCTTTACTAGATTACTAAACGGTAGTAATAGTCGTGAAAGCATAAGATTGGCGAGACGACAACGATGCTACGATGGAGATCAAGGTGTCGCGCCGGTGACGATGGTGATCATGACGATGCTTCGGAGATGGAGATCACAAGCACAAGATGATGATGGCCATATCATATCACTTATATTGATTGCATGTGATGTTTATCCTTTTATGCATCTTATCTTGCTTTGATTGACGGTAGCATTATAAGATGATCTCTCACTAAATTATCAAGAAGTGTTCTCCCTGAGTATGCACCGTTGCCAAAGTTCGTCGTGCCCAGACACCACGTGATGATCGGGTGTGATAAGCTCTACGTCCATCTACAACGGGTGCAAGCCAGTTTTGCACACGCAGAATACTCAGGTTATACTTGACGAGCCTAGCATATGCAGATATGGCCTCGGAACACAGAGACCGAAAGGTCGAGCGTGAATCATATAGTAGATATGATCAACATGACGATGTTCACCATTGAAAACTACTCCATCTCACGTGATGATCGGTTATGGTTTAGTTGATTTGGATCACGTGATCACTTAGAAGATTAGAGGGATGTCTATCTAAGTGGGAGTTCCTAAGTAATTTGATTAACTGAACTTAAACTTATCATGAACTTAGTACCTGATAGTATCTTGCTTGTTTATGTTGCTTGTAGATAGATGGCTCGTGCTATTGTTCCGTTGAATTTTAATGCGTTCCTTGAGAAAGCAAAGTTGAAAGATGATGGTAGCAATTACACGGACTGGGTCCGTAACCTAAGGATTATCCTCATTGCTGCACAGAAGAATTACGTCCTGGAAGCACCGCTGGGTGACAGGCCTGCTGCTGGAGCAACGCCAGATGTTATGAACGTCTGGCAAAGCAAAGCTGATGACTACTCGATAGTTCAGTGTGCCATGCTTTACGGCTTAGAATCGGGACTTCAACGACGTTTTGAACGTCATGGAGCATATGAGATGTTCCAGGAGTTGAAGTTAATATTTCAAGCAAATGCCCGAATTGAGAGATATGAAGTCTCCAATAAGTTCTATAGCTGTAAGATGGAGGAGAACAGTTCTGTCAGTGAGCATATACTCAAAATGTCTGGGTATAATAATCACTTGATTCAGATGGGAGTTAATCTTCCAGATGACTGCGTCATTGACAGAATTCTCCAATCACTGCCACCAAGCTACAAGAGCTTCGTGATGAACTATAATATGCAAGGGATGAACAAGACTATTCCTGAGCTCTTCGCAATGCTGTAAGCTGCGGAGGTAGAAATCAAAAAGGAGCATCAAGTGTTGATGGTTAACAAAACCACTAGTTTCAAGAAAAAGGGCAAAGGGAAGAAGAAGGGAAACTTCAAGAAGAACAGCAAACAAGTTGCTGCTCAGGAGAAGAAACCCAAGTCTGGACCTAAGCCTGAAACTGAGTGCTTCTACTGCAAGCAGACTGGTCACTGGAAGCGGAACTGCCCCAAGTATTTGGCGGATAAGAAGGATGGCAAAGTGAGCAAAGGTATATGTGATATACATGTTATTGATGTGTACCTTACTAGAGCTCGCAGTAGCACCTGGGTATTTGATACTGGTTCTGTTGCTAATATTTGCAACTCGAAACAGGGACTACGGAATAAGCGGACACTAGCAAAGGACGAGGTGACGATGCGCGTGGGAAACGGTTCCAAAGTCGATGTGATCGCGGTCGGCACGCTACCTCTACATCTACCTTCGGGATTAATATTAGACCTAAATAATTGTTATTTGGTGCCAGCGTTGAGCATGAACATTATATCTGGATCTTGTTTAATGCGAGACGGTTATTCATTTAAATCAGAGAATAATGGTTGTTCTATTTATATGGATAATATCTTTTATGGTCATGCACCTTTGAAGAGTGGTCTATTCTTGTTGAATCTCGAAGATAGTAATACACATATTCATAATGTAGAAGCCAAAAGATGCAAAGTTAATAATGATAGTGCAACTTATTTGTGGCACTGCCGTTTAGGTCATATCGGTGTAAAGCGCATGAAGAAACTCCATACTGATGGGCTTTTGGAATCACTTGATTATGAATCACTTGGTACTTGCGAACCGTGCCTCATAGGCAAGATGACTAAAACACCGTTCTCCGGTACTATGGAGAGAGCAACAGATTTTTTGGAAATCATACATACCGATGTATGTGGTCCGATGAATATTGAGGCTCGCGGCGGATATCGTTATTTTCTCACCTTCACAGATGATTTAAGCAGATATGGGTATATCTACTTAATGAAACATAAGTCTGAAACATTTGAAAAGTTCAAAGAATTTCAGAGTGAAGTTGAAAATCATCGTAACAAGAAAATAAAGTTTCTACGATCTGATCGTGGAGGAGAATATTTGAGTTACGAGTTTGGTGTACATTTGAAAAATTGTGGAATAGTTTCGCAACTCACGCCACCCGGAACACCACAGCGTAATGGTGTGTCCGAACGTCGTAATCGTACTTTACTAGATATGGTGCGATCTATGATGTCTCTTACTGATTTACCGCTATCGTTTTGGGGTTATGCTTTAGAGACGGCCGCATTCACGTTAAATAGGGCACCATCAAAATCCGTTAAGACGACGCCTTATGAACTATGGTTTGGCAAGAAACCAAAGTTGTCGTTTCTTAAAGTTTGGGGCTGCGATGCTTATGTGAAAATACTTCAACCTGATAAGCTCGAACCCAAAGCGGAGAAATGTGTCTTCATAGGATACCCAAAGGAAACTGTTGGGTATACCTTCTATCACAGATCCGAAGGCAAGACATTCGTTGCCAAGAATGGATCATTTCTAGAGAAGGAGTTTCTCTCGAAAGAAGTGAGTGGGAGGAAAGTAGAACTTGACGAGGCAACTGTGCCTACTCCCTTATTGGAAAATAGTACATCACAGAAAACTGTTTCTGCGACACCTATGCCAATCAGTGAGGAAGCTGACGATGATGATCATGAAGCTTCATATCAAGATTCTACTGAACCACGTAGATCAACCAGAGTGAGATCCGCACCAGAGTGGTACGGTAATCCAGTTCTGGAAGTCATGATGCTAGATCATGATGAACCTACGAACTATGAAGAAGCGATGGTGAGCCCAGATTCCGCAAAGTGGCTTGAGGCCATGAAATCTGAGATGGGATCCATGTATGAAAACAAAGTATGGACTTTGGTTGACTTGCCCGATGATCGGCAAGCAATTGAGAATAAATGGATCTTCAAGAAAAAGACTGACGCTGACGGTAATATTACTGTCTATAAAGCTCGACTTGTCGCGAAAGGTTTTCGACAAGTTCAAGGGGTTGACTACGATGAGACCTTCTCACCCGTAGCAATGCTTAAGTCCGTCAGAATTATGTTAGCAATTGCCGCATTTTATGATTATGAAATATGGCAGATGGATGTCAAAACTGCATTCCTGAATGGATTTCTGGAAGAAGAGTTGTATATGGTACAACCAGAAGGTTTTGTCGATCCAAAAGGAGCTAACAAAGTATGCAAACTCCAGCGATCCATTTATGGACTGGTGCAGGCATCTCGGAGTTGGAATAAACGCTTTGATAGTGTGATCAAAGCATTTGGCTTTATACAGACTTTTGGAGAAGCCTGTATTTACAAGAAAGTGAGTGGGAGCTCTGTAGCATTTCTGATATTATATGTGGATGACATATTGCTAATTGGAAATGATATAGAATTTCTGGATAGCATAAAGGGATATTTGAATAAAAGTTTTTCGATGAAAGACCTCGGGGAAGCTGCATACATATTAGGCATAAAGATCTATAGAGATAGATCAAAACGCTTAATTGGACTTTCACAATGCACATACCTTGACAAAATTTTGAAGAAGTTCAAGATGGATCAAGCAAAGAAAGGGTTCTTGCCTGTGCTACAAGGTGTGAAGTTGAGTAAGACTCAATGCCCGACCACTGCAGAAGATAGAGAGAATATGAAAGATGTTCCCTATGCTTCAGCCATAGGCTCTATCATGTATGCAATGCTGTGTACCAGACCTGATGTGTGCCTTGCTATAAGTTTAGCAGGGAGGTACCAAAGTAATCCTGGAATGGATCACTGGACAGCGGTCAAGAACATCCTGAAATACCTGAAAAGGACTAAGGATATGTTTCTCGTATATGGAGGTGACAAAGAGCTCACCGTAAAAGGTTACGTTGATGCAAGCTTTGACACTGATCCGGACGATTCTAAATCGCAAACCGGATACGTATTTACCTTAAACGGTGGAGCTGTCAGTTGGTGCAGTTCTAAACAAAGCGTCGTAGCGGGATCTACATGTGAAGCGGAGTACATAGCTGCTTCGGAAGCAGCAAACGAAGGAGTCTGGATGAAGGAGTTCATATCCGATCTAGGTGTCATACCTAGTGCATCGGGTCCAATGAAAATCTTCTGTGACAATACTGGTGCAATTGCCTTAGCAAAGGAATCCAGATTTCACAAGAGGACCAAACACATCAAGAGACGCTTCAACTCCATCCGGGATTTAGTCCAGGTGGGAGACATAGAAATTTGCAAGATACATACGGATCTGAATGTTGCAGACCCGTTGACTAAGCCTCTTCCACGAGCAAAACATGATCAGCACCAAGGCTCCATGGGTGTTAGAATCATTACTGTGTAATCTAGATTATTGACTCTAGTGCAAGTGGGAGACTGAAGGAAATATGCCCTAGAGGCAATAATAAAGTTATTATTTATTTCCTTATATCATGATAAATGTTTATTATTCATGCTAGAATTGTATTAACCGGAAACATAATACATGTGTGAATACATAGACCAACAGAGTGTCACTAGTATGCCTCTACTTGACTAGCTCGTTAATCAAAGATGGTTATGTTTCCTAACCATGAACAAGGAGTTGTTATTTGATTAACGAGGTCACATCATTAGTAGAATGATCTGATTGACATGACCCATTCCATTAGCTTAGCACCCGATCGTTTAGTATGTTGCTATTGCTTTCTTCATGACTTATACATGTTCCTATAACTATGAGATTATGCAACTCCCGTTTACCGGAGGAACACTTTGGGTACTACCAAACGTCACAACGTTACTGGGTGATTATAAAGGAGTATTACAGGTGTCTCCAATGGTAGATGTTGGGTTGGCGTATTTCGAGATTAGGGTTTGTCACTCCGATTGTCGGAGAGGTATCTCTGGGCCCTCTCGGTAATGCACATCACATAAGCCTTGCAAGCACTGCAACTAATATGTTAGTTGTTAGATGATGTATTACGGAACGAGTAAAGAGACTTGCCAGTAACGAGATTGAACTAGGTATTGGATACCGACGATCGAATCTCGGGCAAGTAACATACCGATGACAAAGGGAACAACGTATGTTGTTATGCGGTCTGACCGATAAAGATCTTCGCAGAATATGTAGGAGCCAATATGGGCATCCAGGTCCCGCTATTGGTTATTGACCGGAGACGTGTCTCGGTCATGTCTACATTGTTCTCGAACCGTAGGGTCCGCACGCTTAACGTTACGATGACAGTTCTTATGAGTTTATGCATTTTGATGTACCGAAGGTTGTTCGGAGTCCCGGATGTGATCACGGACATGACGAGGAGTCTCGAAATGGTCGAGACGTAAAGATTGATATATTGGAAGCCTATGTTTGGACATCGGAAGTGTTCCGGGTGAAATCAGGATTTTACCGGAATACCGGGAGGGTTACCGGAACCCCCCGGGAGGCTAATGGGCCTATTGGGCCTTAGTGGAAAATAGAGAAGAGGCAGCCCCCAGCCTAGCCGGCGCCCCCCCCTTCCCCAAGTCCTAGTAGGACTAGGAAAGGTGGGCCGGCCACCTCTCTCTCTTTCCCCCTCCCGGGAATCCTAGTTGGACTAGGATTGGAGGGGGAGTCCTACTCCCGGTGGGAGTAGGACTCTCCTGCGCCCCCACCTTGGCCGGCCAGCCCCTCCTCCCTTGCTCCTTTATATACGGGGGCAGGGGGCACCCCAAAACACACAACTTGATCCTTGAGATCGTTCCTTAGCCGTGTGCGGTGCCCCCTGCCACCAAATTCCACCTCGATCATACCGTCGTAGTGCTTAGGCGAAGCCCTGCGTCGGTAGTACATCAAGATCGTCATCACGCCGTCGTGCTGACGAAACTCTTCCTCGACGCTTTGCTGGATCGGAGCCCGAGGAACGTCATCGAGCTGAACGTGTGCTAAGAACTCGGAGGTGCCGGAGTAACGGTGCTTGGATCGGTCGATCGGGAAGAAGACGTACGACTACTTCATCTACGTTGTGTGATCGCTTCCGCAGTCGGTCTGCGTTGGTACGTAGACAACACTCTCCCCTCTCGTTGCTGTGCATCACCATGATCTTGCGTGTGCGTAGGAATTTTTTTTGAAATTACTGCGTTCCCCAACACTTGGATCGGTCGGATCGGGAAGAAGACGTACGACTACTTCCTCTATGTTGTGTGATCGCTTCCGCAGTCGGTCTGCGTTGGTACGTAGACAACACTCTCCCCTCTCGTTGCTGTGCATCACCATGATCTTGCGTGTGCGTAGGAAAATTTTCGAAATTACTGCGTTCCCCAACACCATTAGCTTAGCACCCGATCGTTTAGTATGTTGCTATTGCATTCTTCATGACTTATACATGTTCCTATAACTATGAGATTATGCAACTCCCATTTACCGGAGGAACACTTTGGGTACTACCAAACGTCACAACGTAACTGGGTGATTATAAAGGAGTACTACAGGTGTCTCCAATGGTAGATGTTGGGTTGGCGTATTTCGAGATTAGGGTTTGTCACTCCGATTGTCGGAGAGGTATCTCTGGGCCCTCTCGGTAATACACATCACACAAGCCTTGCAAGCATAATAACTAAGATGTTAGTTATGAGATGATGTATTACGGAACGAGTAAAGAGACTTGCCAGTAACGAGATTGAACTAGGTATTGGATACCGACGATCGAATCTCGGGCAAGTAACATACCGATGACAAAGGGAACAACGTATGTTGTTATGCGGTCTGACCAATAAAGATCTTCGTAGAATATGTAGGAGCCAATATGGGCATCCAGGTCCCGCTATTGGTTATTGACCGGAGACGTGTCTCGGTCATGTCTACATTGTTCTCGAACCGTAGGGTCCGCACGCTTAACGTTACGATGACAGTTATTATGAGTTTATGCATTTTGATGTACCGAAGGTTGTTCGGAGTCCCGGATGTGATCACGGACATGACGAGGAGTTTCGAAATGGTCGAGACGTAAAGATTGATATATTGGAAGGCTATGTTTGGACATTAGAAGTGTTCCGGGTGAAATCGGGATTTTACCGGAATACCGGGAGGGTTACCGGAACCCCCCGGGAGGCAAATGGGACTATTGGGCCTTAGTGGAAAAGTGAAAAGGGGCTGCCATAGAGGGCTGCGCACCTCCCCCCTTTCCTAGTCCTAATAGGACTAGGGAAGGTGGCCGTCCACCCCTTCTCTCTTTCCCCCTTGAGGATTCCTATTAGGAATAGGATTGGGGGGGAGTCCTACTCCCGGTAGGAGTAGGACTCCTCCTGCGCCCCTCTCCATTGGCCGGCCGAAACCCTCCCCTTGCTCCTTTATATACGGGGGCAGGGGGCACCCCATAGACACACAAGTTGATCATTGTTGATCGTTCCTTAGCCGTGTGCGATGCCCCCTGCCACCAAATTCCACCTCGGTCATATCATTGTAGAGCTTAGGCGAAGCCCTGCGTCGGTAGTACATCAAGATCGTCACCACGTCGTCGTGCTGACGGAACTCTTCCTCGACGCTTTGCTGGATCGGAGCCCGAGGATCGTCATCGAGCTGAACGTGTGCTAAGAACTCGGAGGTGCCGGAGTAACGGTGCTTGCATCGGTCGGATCGGGAAGAAGACGTACGACTACTTCCTCTACGTTGTGTGATCGCTTCCGAAGTCGGTCTGCGTTGGTACGTAGACAACACTCTCCCCTCTCGTTGCTATGCATCACCATGATCTTGCGTGTGCGTAGGAAATTTTTTGAAATTACTACATTCCCCAACACATCGTTGGCACGGAAGGATCTGGCGGAAGAGCATAACCTGGACCACGTTGACGAGCTTGACTTTCTTGTTCGTCATGTTTTGGATACAGATCTGGAGTCCGGTCAGCTCTACCGAAGAACCCCAGGAAAGGCCCTTCTTTTTCCAGGAGGTGAGCCGCGTGGGGATTCCGGATCGAAATTTGGGGGCCGCCACCCAGTTGGAGTCGCGCGGCTCGGTGATGTAGAACCACCCCGATTGCCACCCCTTTATGGTATCCACGTAGGTACCCTCGAGCCAGGTGACATTAGGCATCTTTCCCACCATGGCGCCTCCGCACTCTGCTTGCTGGCCACCCACCACCTTCGGTTTGACATTGAAGGTTTTCAGCCATAGGCCAAAGTGGGGCCTGATGCGGAGGAAGGCCTCGCACACGACGATAAACGCCGAGATGTTGAGGATGAAGCTGGGGGCCAGATCATGAAAATCCAGCCCGTAGTAGAACATGAGTCCGCAGATGAAATGGGTAAGAAAAACTACCCTCTCATGGGGTTCGGGCGTTGGGACGATGTGCCCCGCATTTGGCAGCCGGTGCGCGATATTCGCAGCTAGGTATCCGGCTTCCCATAACTTTTTGATGTTCTCCTCCGTGATGGAGGAGATCATCCACTTGCCTCCTGCTCCGGACATGATTGGAGTGGTTCGAGAAGAAGAACGCAAGCTTGGGCGCTAGAGCTCGGGTGTGCGGGAATGGGTAAGCGAGAAGGAAGAAGGCGTGGGTGAAAAAAGTAAATCTTTGTCCCTTTATAAGGGCGGAGGAGGCGATGAGTCTCCCCACTTGGCTAGCAAAACCGCTTATTCCCCAGGCGCCATAATTGATGGCGCGGTTGGGTTACCCATGTCCGTATTGATGAGAATCCTGTGATAAAGGGAACATGATCTCTGCTTTGACAAGACGTGTCAAGAAAACCGCCTCACGTTATGTGCGGAGCTGGTTAAGAAAAGTGGTTCAAATAATAACCGGGCCATGAAGTGATGTCATACTGTCAAAATGTGTCAGCAGATAAGATTTGTGGAAGTATTATTCTCTCTACGGTGGTATGTGGAACTTATTTTGCAGGGCCGAACACTATCCTTGCATTCAAACTCTTCCATGGTGTATTCGGGGGAGGAACCCGCCTTACAATGCCAAAGACAACACTGCGCGCCAGACTCATCATCATTGAAGCCTGGTTCAGGGGCTACTGAGGGAGTCCTGGATTAGGGGGTCCCCAGACAGCCGGACTATATCCTTTGGCCGGACTGTTGGACTATGAAGATACAAGATTGAAGATTTCGTCCCGTTTCCGGATGGGACTCTACTTGGCATGGAAGGCAAGCTAAGCAATACAGATATGTATATCTCCTCCTTTGTAACCGACCTTGTGTAACCCTAACCCTCTCCGGCGTCTATATAAACCTGAGGGTTTTAGTCCGTAGGACAACATACAATCATACCATAGGCTAGCTTCTAGGGTTTAGCCTCTCTGATCTCGTGGTAGATCAACTCTTGTAATACTCATATCATCAAGAACAATCAAGCAGGACGTAGGGTATTACCTCCATCAAGAGGGCCCGAACCTGGGTAAACATCGTGTCCCCTGCCTCCTGTCACCATCCGCCTTAGATGCACAGTTCGGGAACCCCTACCCGAGATCCGCCGGTTTTGACACCGACACTACACTTGAAAATGATGTGGGCCGCTGATTCTTGCACCTGATTGCAAAGCGGGCATCGGTCACAGTTTGGCCATCCTCGGCGTTGCAGCCTATCCGCGGTCCAAATTCTGTTTACTTCTGTATCCATTTTCATCTTTATGGTCAATTCTGTACCAGAGTTACATTATGCTACATTTGGGCAGTTAGGAACTGACCTTCTAGAGATTTCAAAATCTTTGCATACTGTTCTATGCAAGTAAAATCTTCAGAGCTGCAGGTGAGTTATTTTTTGTTTCAAGTGTTTAGGCATATTAAGTTCTAGGTGTGTCGTTATCATTCCCATTATTATTTCACTCTCTTCTCTTTGTATATACTCCCTTCATAAACAAATATAAGAGCGTTTAGATCACTACTTTAGTGATCTAAACGTTCTTATATTTCCTTATAGAGGGAGTATTAAACAATCTTTTCCATGTCAGTTCGTCGCTCAAGTCTATATCACTAGTTTTGTATATACATCGTTTTCTTGTCAGTTTAGGAGTGATACTAACTTCTCTCTGTCTTAGGTCCCTGTGTGTTGTTCGGTCACTAATCTCTGTCCTCAGTCTCTTTAGTCTCTATTTCTTTAGTGTTCACTCTCTCTTCAATGTTTACTCTATTTCTTCACATTTTTTCATCAGACACCTTTTTTATGTCTTCTCATTTTTAATTATCTTGGAATCAATTTCTCATTTTTATGTCTTCAGTCTACTTTCTTCTTCAGTACGTCTTTTCCATATGTCATTCTCAGCAATTGTTTAGTCTTAACTATTGTGGTTATTATTAAGAGATAAGGCTGGGTGTTCAGTTTTTCATTCAGTTAGTCCGCTCAGTCTATTTTTTTCCATTCTGATTCTTCACTTTAGTTCACCTTTTTTTTTATTATTCAGTCTTATTTTTAACTTTTCTTCACCATCTATTCTTCTATCTCTCTTTCTTGACTGAAAAGATAAATGACTAGAACAAGACTTTATTCAGTGTTGGGTATTTTCCTATTACCGGGTCTAGGTACCTTTTTCCATTTCTTGTCTTTCATTATTATATTTTTGCCCTCAATCTTCAGTCTCTCATTCTTCTCCAGTACTTCTTTTTCCTATGCCATTCCCAATATTTCTTTAATCTTAGCTATTCTGGTTATCAATCAGAGATAAGGGGTGTGTGTTCAATCTTTCATTTAGTCAGATCGATATTAGGCTCTAATAAGTTTGTTCATTCTTCAGTTTGTGAGCTACATTTTTTTTCCAGTTTGAGTAAAACTAACTAATTACAACCTTACTTCAGGGAATGTTTAGTCATAGTTAGTTCTCTGCCATGTTCAGGTTTTCATTCCTTTCTACTTCAGTTTTCCTATGACCTAGCTAAACTATTAGGCTTTGATTTATTTAGTGTGTTGATGAAAACAGGCAAGGTACTTGGCGCAGGAAAGTTCGACCCCAGAGAGGTGGGCCTAAGGATTAGATTTGGTATAAGTTTGGGAGGTGGGCCATTTATGGCTGATCTTTGAAAAGAGGGTCAATTTTGACATTTCTCACCCCGTGGCCAGCATTGCTGCTGTGTCGCCTCACCACCTCGGCCATCACTTTAAATCCCATGGGGGGGGGGGGGGGGGGGGGGGGGGGGTGTTCTTAACAGAATCGTAGGTGCCGGCATCACCTCCCACCCACCCCTAAGTTTCTTCCTTGCCTGCTCCTCACAGTTAGCCGCTTCGTCACTGGTTTGTCTCGGTGTCATCTCGCCTGCCCTGTCTCCGCCACGGCAAGCCGGGGCGTTATCGGCTCTTGTCTGATCTGCCCAACTACCGCTGTTCTAGTTCTCGTTGTATTCTTTTTCGCTCTGCGTCACAGTCCTTGTTACCGTACTTGTCGCGGCGACGAAAAAAGGGCACACAGGAGCCACTCATTGCTGGGGTTATCACTGGGTCTGGTTGCTGGCGTGGATACAGGAGAGATAAGGCACGGACGGCAATTTTTGTGGACATGAAAGAAGATAAGGAGACATTAAGAAAGTTGGTAGCAAGGCTCACATTTGTCGACTGCAACGATTTTTTGACATGTGAACTGACCACGCGACACAGAGATTGATGCTTATATTTGGCATGCATTGGCATGGGACCAAAAGAGGCAAGTGAAATGTTCAAACTATTATCAAAAAGGAAGAAAAAGAAAAATGTCCCGCCTATAACGGATGTTGTGAGGCTGATTCGAATCAAACGGCTATACAAACCGTAGCAGTTAAGCATATTTATTTTGAAACAACATCAACGATAAAATCATAGATGTGAACATGAACACTTTTTTGCCTCCTTTTATCCATTAGAAAAGGCAACAAGAAGAGCCATGCTTGAATGAGGTGAGAGAAACACTAGAAAGGTAATCTGGATCTATCAATCCTTCTACACCTTGACCACAAAATATTCCTCGAAAATAATTGTTAATTTCATAAGGCCTAATGTAATAGTGGATGCATAAGCTATGCAAAAAATCTTTTCTCTTTTCTGGTTCTCTGAAAAGGGTAATTTGAGCAAACAAACAAACAAACAAGGCAAGACAAGGCAATGAATCACAATTATGTATCTGTGATGATTACCTTCTCCACAACCACAATATAAATAACCACTAGTAAATCATACAGACAAGAACAACCAACTGCAGTAATGATAAGCTGGGGGATAGCCATTAAGGGAATGACATAACTAGGATGAAATACAGAACTTACCAATAATACGTCTCTGTCGTATCTACTTTTCCAAACACTTTTGCCCTTGTTTTGGACTCTAACTTGCATGATTTGAATGGAACTAACCCAGACTGACGCTGTTTTCAGCAGAATTACCATGGTGTTATTTATGTGTAGAAACAAAAGTTCTCGGAATGACCTGAAACTTCACGGAGCAACTTTTTGGAAAATATAAAAGTACCTACAAAAGATGAAGGCCAGGGGGCCCACCACCTGTCCACGAGGGTGGGGGCGCGCCCCCTACCTCGTGGGCCCCCTGGAGCTCCTCCGACTCCAACTCCAACTCTATATATTGTGTTTCGGGGAGAAAAAAATCAGAGAGAAGAATTCATCGTGTTTTATGATACGGAGCTGCCGCCACGCCCTAAAACCTCTCGGAAGGGCTGATCTGGAGTCCGTTCGGGGCTCCAGAGAGGGGAATCCGTCGCCATCGTCATCATCAACCATCCTCCATCACCAATTTCATGATGCTCACCGCCGTGCGTGAGTAATTCCATCGTAGGCTTGCTGGACGGTGATGGGTTGGATGAGATCTATCATGTAATCGAGTTAGTTTTGTTAGGGTTTGATCCCTAGTATCCACTATGTTCTGAGATTGATGTTGCTATCACTTTGCTATGCTTAATGCTTGTCACTAGGGCCCGCGTGCCATGATTTCAGATCTGAACCTATTATGTTTTCATCAATATATGAGAGTTCTTAATCCTATCTTGCAAGTCTATAGTCACCTATTATGTGTTATGATCCGTTAACTCCGAAGTGACAATAATCGGGATACTTACCGGTGACAACCGTAGTTTGAGGAGTTCATGTATTCACTATGTGTTAATGCTTTGTTCCGGTACTCTATTAAAAGGAGGCCTTAATATGCCTTAGTTTCCGTAAGGACCCCGCTGCCACGGGAGGGTAAGACAAAAGATGGCATGCAAGTTTTTTTCCATAAGCACGTATGACTATATTTGGAATACATGCATACATTACATTGATGAACTAGAGCTAGTTCTGTGTCACCCTAGGTTATGACTGTTACATGATGAGCCGCATCCGGCATAATTCTCCATCACCGATCCATTGTCTACGAGTTTTCCATATATTGTTCTTCACTTATTTACTTTTCCGCTGCTATTGCTATCATCACTACAAAATACCAAAAATGTTACTTTTACTAATATTACATTTTGCTACCGTTACCACCACTATCATATTACTTTGCTACTAAATACTTTGCTGCAGATACTAAGTTTTCAGGTGTGGTTGAATTGACAACTCAGCTGCTAATACTTGAGAATATTCTTTGGCTCCCCTTGTGCCGAATCAATAAATTTAGATTGAATACTTTACCCTCGAAAACTGTTGCGATCCCCTATACTTGTGGGTTATCAAGACTATTTTCTGGCGCCGTTGTCGGGGATCATAGCTCTATTCTTTGAGTCACTTGGGATATATATCTGCTTATCATTAGAAAGAACTTGAAAGATCCAAGAACCAAGATTTATCCCTCAACTACGAGGGGAGGTAAGGAACTGCCATCTAGCTCCGCACGTGATTCACCTTCTATTTTGAGTAAGCTTGCGACACCTAAACCTGTTTCTGCTATTCGTTCTGATAGGTCGCATGTTATTGATGATGCTACTTCTGCTATACATGATACTTATGATGAAACTACTTCTATGCTTAATAATACTATGACAGGGGCGAAAAATACTTTTCAACGAAAAAAATGGATTTTGGTCAAAAATTGGACAAATTTAAGCCAAATTTGGGTCAAAGTTTGGTCAAATTTCGGCCGAAAATTTTGAAAATGGCCGAAATTCGGCCATCTCGGTCTGGGGCGAAAAATTTCACAAACCGAAAGTCAAAACCTTGGCCCTGCCTATAACTGATGTTATGAGGCTGATTTAAATCACACAGCTTCCAAGCACAACCTGCTCTTTCTATTCAGAGCAGCAATGGATCTCTTTTTTGCGACCATACCAGTCAGATTCATTTCAAAACAACTGACACTAGATAGATTTATATACGTGAACAAGATGAGTCGTACTTCACCTTCACAATAACTATTCGTCAAAAATAATTGTCGGGTTCTAGTACTTTGTGATTTCAGAAGGCCTAAATTAATAGTCGATGCATGTCAATGATTTGTTTCCTCGTCTGATTCCTTTGAGCAGCAGTTTGAACAAACAAGACAACAGATAACACAGTTATGTTCCATCAGCTTTCCCACAAGCACAAGAAAAACAACCACTACTAATTAAGCCATGTGAACATGAATGGCAAAATGACCAGTAGTACCAAGTGCAGCACGGCAGATTCCCACATCTTATAAGCAAGGTGTGGCCACCTTATGCGAGAAATCCTTGGTGTTGCAATCACAATCTCTCTGAGCTTTGCGGACATGAATGTTGATCTGACTATGACTCCATGGAATCTGAGCAAAATAAATAAAAATTAGAAATTAAGCTCAAATTGTTTCAAGAGCTTATAAGCAGAATGGAACAAATCATTGTGAAAATCCATCTCTGCACCCGAACTCATCTGCACCCGCGTTGACGAAAAAAATCAAAACAAATACTAGAAAAATTCAAAAAATTCCAATTTTTTTTGTGTTGTAGACAATTTGTTGCGTGAGACGTGCTCCAAATTTCAATTCATTTGGATATATGAGCAGCTCTCAGTAAAAAAGACAAATTGGAGGTCTGTAAAAATGTTTACTGTTCATGTACTGTTTTGATCCGATTTGTCTTTTTTGCTGAGAGCTGCTCAGATGTCCAAATGACTTGAAATTTGGAGCGGATCTCACGCATCAAATTTTCTACCACATAAAAAAAATTGGAATTTTTTGAATTTGTTTTGTATTTTTTACGAATTTTTTTCTAACCGAGTGCAGATGAGCCTGGGCACCGAAACACCCTACTCCACTCATTGGTCTTATATTAGGCCTGAAATAATAATAGTATCAAAGGCAGAAGCAGGGTATCATTTCGTCCAATTGGTACTGGTCTCAACTGAATTTGGAGTGCAACTGGCCAACTGCAAACAAAGACTTTTATGTGTTTAGCACTATAACTTTGCAATACTTGTAAGTTGGAATATATAGCTACACAAAGGAATGTAAACATAACAAAATCAGTGCGGCAAAACTTAGGTCATGCAAAATTTGGTTGCTTTGTGTTACAGGACTTGGTAAGTTACCTAGTAGAGTATACCAGTACAAATAATAACTTCTAAAGGCATAACCATGCAACAAACTATGCGTGTCATCTGCCATCCAACAGAGATGCCAACACTACTGTAAAGGCATAATTGTGTTGTAATTGTACACCTTAAGCCACTAATTTCCTTTTGTATGGCTCCGATCTCAACATTTTACTATGTGTTTTGCAGCACTAGCAGCATCCCAAGAAAAGCCTGGCATAGAAGCAAGCTCTGCCATAAGAACAGTAACTCATTCAAAAGATCAAAGATTTTTATTGGGTTTTGTGGATTTTATTTTGAGAAAGGAGCAATTGGACCCGAGAAACACCTTAGAATTTTCCTAACTCCTTGTTCCTATCAACCTGCCTTATCCTTTCCATATTTCTCATTGTTTCCAGCATCGGCATTCAGTTCGTCACTCTTGGCCATAATATGCTCCCAAGCCATGGAGAATTTGCTTCCCATAGTGTATCTGGTCCCTGGTACAACAACACGAAGTAGCATCGGCTCCAGCCAGGAGACCATGGGCAGTGAGAAGCTCCAGCGTCAGAGAGTGAGCATGGGCAGAGAGAGGCTTTGGCGGCCCAAAGGCAAGCACAGGAAGGAGCGATAGAGGATGATCATGAGCAAGTGGTTGCGAGTATGGCGGCAAGCATGGAAATAGTTTCAGACTGCGTGGAATTAAGGACAAGCAGCAAGCACCTGGAGTAATCCTAATTTGAACCAGTTTTACTTCTTTTAACAATGAAATGTCCTTATATTGTCGTCGCCAAAAAAATCATTGTATTGGGTCGGGCCTTCTAGGTTTCGAAGCACTACGTAAGGCGTTTGAAATCGGAACCGTCCAAATGGAAAGAAAGGCTGGGATGTAAAATGGCACGACTATGCCGTTTCAATTACCACCTCCGAGGGTAAAGTGGATCTATACTTGTATTCCTTTTCAATTACCTTTACCATAAAAAGTAGTCCTCCAAAATAAATACTATGATTTAGCATTTTGTGAATTGATGAGGCCTAAAATAACAGGCTACGCATAAGCTAATTTGTCTGGCCTGGTTATCTTAAAAATGGCCAGTGGAACAAACAAGACAATGAATCACAAATATATTCCTGAGCTGATTAGCTTTCCCACAAAGGAAGAAAGATAACCACTACCAAATCATGTAAACAAGAATGAACAATTGTGATAATTATGTATCAGGCATTAGGAAAATTGCGTGATAACTATGAAGGGAAGCAGATAACTGAGATGCAATAGAAAATTTAGATGAGCCAGCGTCCCTAGTAAGGCCCGGTATATGTGGATGAGCCAGCTCTGCGATGCTATCGTTATGCCTTATCCCACCTGTATTTCTGCCTATTTGCGCATCGGCATTTGATTCGTCACTGCTCTACCCAAGATTGCCGAACTTGCTTCCCGTAGTGTATTTGGTCCCTAGTGCAGCAACACAAAGTAGCGCCGGCTCCCACTGGGGGAATATGGGCAGTGAGAAGCATAAGCATAATGGGCAGTGAGAAGCGTTGGTGGCCAAGAAGCAAGCACATGATGCAACATCGGAGGACGATCATGAGCAAATAGGTGCCGCAGCACACATGGAGATAATTTCGGGACTGCGTGGAATTAAGAACAAGCATCGAGCTCCTGGAGTAATCCTAATTTGTGAACCAATGTTACCTTTTTTAGCAATGATATATTCATGTATTGGGCCGGGCCTTCTAGGCCTCAAAGCACACGGTAAAGCATTTGAGATCAGAACCATCCAAATGGAAGGAAATTAAAGGCTGGGATGTACAACGGCACGACTATATCTTTTCAATTGCCTCCTCCAAAGGTAAGCTGGATCTATACTTGTATTTATGTTCAAAGGCCTTGACGATAAAAACTAGTCCTTGCAAATAAATGCTGTGATCTAGCAATTTTGTGAATTGACTAGACCTAAAATAACAGGTGATGTATAAGCTATGTCATAGTTATTTTGTCGTATATGACTATCGTTAGAACGGCCAATGGAACAAACAAAACAATGAATTAAACTAATATTCCTGAGCTTGATTATCTCTCCCACAAGGAAGAAAAGTAACCACTACTAAATTGTGTAAACAAGAATGGTCAGTTGTGACAATGAGTTATATCAGGCATTAGAAAATTTGTGTAATACTCCCTCTGTAAATAAATATAAGACATTTTACATCACTACTTTAGTGATCTAAAATATTTTATATTTGTTTACAGAGGGACTAACTATGAAGGGAAATAGATAACTGCGATGCAACAGAAAATTTACCCCTTCATATTGTCGGTGAAGACAACAACGGTGGTGGGAAGTTGGTATATTAGTGTGTCCTTGATATGCCAGACGAGATAGGTTTACACCAAACACTCTCAAGATGCAATGTCTCGCCATCAAGTGAGAAATATCCCATATTCGGCGGGTCGAACCCAAGGCACCTAAACAGCGAGCCTTCTTCCCTTTCTAGGAGCAAATACCTCCCTGTTGCAGCTCCGATACAATGCTGGTAGCTATAATCTAGCGAGATTGTCTTCTCCGTCTGCCGATGGCTAAGATTCTCACCTTGTTTTCACCCAACCATATAACACAGGATACCCTAAAATTCATCACGAATACCAAATGGCCCAAGCCTATCTTCCCCTGCCTCCACGATAGCTATATCTGCCATGTTCCATGCTTCGAGTGGCAGGTCAGCAATCGAGAACTCCATCCTCCAAGTATCCAGAACGAGCAACGTCTTCCACCTTTCATTTGTCTTCCACTAGATGCATCCACAAGCATAATAGTGCCCAAGAAACAAAGGGTGGTGCGGTGTAATCATGGTCAACTCGCCCTCCCCAGTGAGCAAATCCGCCAAGCCCTAGGATGCAGCGGCTCGCCATTGTCTGGTGCTCGAAGAGAAGACGAGGATGTATACCTTGATGTTGGAATGCGCGAACCAGATCACTCTGAACGCCGTCTCTTCCACAACCGCCACCTCCTCCACCGAAGCGGCTAGGTCATGGGGCACCGGGGGCAGCATGATGAATCGCTGGTGCAAGGGGTCACACACCACGAGGTCCGTGAATACTGGGGGTTGCTCATCCTCCTGGTGGTCGGGGTCGCGGGCGAGGAGGACGCGGCCGTCGCGGACGTCCCGGACGGTCCAGCTGCAGTGGGAGGGGAGGAAGGAGAAGGAGAAGTCGGCGATGCGGGCGAACGCGCGGGTGGCCGGCGCCGCGGGGTCAGGCAGGAGGGCGGGTGGAACCCTTCGCGGTCGACGAAGCCGAGGAGTGGCGGGGCGTGGGGGCGGTGGAATCGGTGGCGGAAGGAGCCATCAGTGGCGATTCGTCGGAAGGTGCCACAGGTGGCGCATGCGCGGGCAGGCGGAGGACGATCTCCGTCAGGGGGTGGTCTGGGATCTCCGTCAGCAGCAATTCCCCTTTCTTATCGGTGGCCGTCGGGAGTTGGACGCCGGCGGACGAGCAGCCAGCCGCCAGGAAGGAACCCTCGGGAAGAGAAGATCGGGAATGTGAGCGATTTTGGGGTGCTGCCAAAGTGGGCTTGCTGGGTCACGGGCCACATTGGGACGTTAGAACATGTAGCGTTAGCTCAAAAAAAGAACAAGAAAAATGTAGCGACAAGTTCCCTTTGTGGTTCCCAGCAGTAACCAACTAATATGTTATTTTAGATAAAAATAATCTGTTATACCGTCTCAAAAATAAAAACTAATCTGTTATACCTTCTCAAAAAATAAATAAATGGTATACATCTTTGTTCTGGCCGGTCAGAACATGAACTAAGACTGACCTAGCATTTGGCACATTGCATTAAGAGGTGGTCAAATGATTTCAAAACCTCATCGCAAATTAGGTAGATGATCGGCCCTTGATGCCATGACTCGTCGGGTGATCCCTTGTCTAGCAGCTGTTGCGCATCATCAACATCTGAAGAACTTCTCTTTTAAAGGCTCATGAGACTCCCACCACAACCTAGCGTGGTCTTCTTCTTTCAAGCCATAGAAGAAAGCTGAAGGCACAAGCAGCGGAATATATACCATTGTTTGTTAACCATTACCAGAAAGAATCCGGTGAGTTCAATATTAGGGACGCAGATCCATCTGCCATCTCCAAATCTTACTCGATTGCCAGTGCCGACCACACATGGCACCCAAGAGAGATCCTCACCTTGAACCAGCAGGGAGAACTGCAACCCTAACTTCTAAGGCGTTGAGGCATTTATAAAGATATTTTTCTAAAAGAATGTGGATGTTCTTATATATCAGCAGAGGGGCAACTGTCAAGCACAAATATTCTAGGCAGCATTTGTGTATATGTTCTAAGATAAAAGGAAATGATCAATTGCTTGATCTTATGGTCAGGCTGCCGCTGAAACAGAAAAATCAATGATATATATAGAAAAAATATCACAGACAAAAAAGATAGAAAAATAAATAATATAGATAGAAAAACAAACAGTGTGTATATCAGCAAGCTTTACTAGTCCCTTTTTCTGATATCAAGACGACCATTCATTTCAATGTCACTTTCCTAAGCATGATACAAGAACAGCATAGACATCACTGCAAACTGAAGTACTGTAAATTCCGATGTCACTCTCAGGCAGGGAACAACAACCACAACGATGCTACAGTAAAATTAACACAAACATAGACATGACCAACAGTCCAACACTAGGCGAAGCAATCTAGATTGTCACATTGTGTCATCCCTGTAGGCAAGGTGATCCGACTCCCCGCTATTGAAATCTCAGTCACTTTGAATTAAGAATGTTGATCTGATTATGCCTCCATCGAATCTGAACAAAAACAAGACAGGAGGTTAGGCACCCTAGAAGAATTTTGGTTTGAATCTGTACAGATATTTCAAAGTTTATACAAGCTAAAAGGAACAAGTTATAGCTCTTATATTTGTAAAGATGAATATCACAAGCACAAACAGAATAGCAATTATCCCATCGGTAAGATTTATCTCAGCTGGATCCGAAATATGTGACCAGAAAGACTGACATGCTTTCGTATGTTTAGCACTGTAATTTGCAATGCAATTCGGTACGCATAGCCAGACAGAGGCATCTTAAGTATAAAAAACAAATAGAAAAGAGAGCGCTGGAAATATTATGTCATGCTAAATTGGCAGTTTCCTGTTGATTGCTTCATATATTTCCTTTCTTATTCGAGGAACAGCTCTGCCTTTTTCATTAAGAAGGAGAATCAACCAGTTAATAAGGAAAACTAGCTAAAACTTTTTCATTAAGAAGGAGAATCAACCAGTTAATAAGGAAAACTGGCCAAAACTGAAACAACAGCAATGCACATACATACCCGAGGCCAAGCAACAAGCGAGCCGTCGACTCCGTCACCTGAGCAACCCAAACTGACACCTTACAACCCTATTTGAAGCCGCCGCTCCGGCATCCATGCCGGCCCCGAGGCCACGCGTCATGTAAGTCGCCTACTCTGACACTCGAGCAAACAGAGCTAACACCCTACAACTATCTCCGGAGCCGCCGCTCCGACTTACAAATGTAAGCAAAACACATGCCAACCGCGAGACCACGCACCAGGCGAGTCGCCGACACTGTCATCCAAGCAATCGGAGCCGACACCCAACAACCCTATCTGAAGCCGCCGCTCCGGCATCCACACCGGCCCCGAGGCCACACGCCATGTAAGTCACCTGCTCCGTCACCCGAGCAACCGGAGCTAACACCCTACAACCATCTTCGGAGCCGCTGCTCCGACTTACAAATGCAAGCACAACACACGCCGACCGCGAGGTCATGCACCAGGTGAGTCACTGCTGCGTCACCCGAGCAACCAAAGCCGACATCCTACAACCATCTCCGGAGCCGCCGCTTCGACATCCATGCCGATCCCAAGGCCACACACTAGGCTAGCCAACGATACTGTCAACCAAATGAACAGTGTCGACACCCTTCCATGACGACTAGAACCAGAGCCGCCGCTCCGACTTCCATACCAGCCCCGAGGCCGCACGCAACACACGTCGATGGCTCGACCACGTCGTTCGTCACGCATGGCAGCATCACATGGCAGAGGCACGCCTGGCTAGGGCATGGCCTCCAAAGGTGACACCTCCAGGGAGAAAGTGATGAGGATGCCATCGTCGCCCGCACCGGTAACCGGGGACTCGACCTTCAGCCGGAGGAACCAAAAATGGAGGAGGTAGGAGATGAGCCTGAGCACCCAAGACGATGCCTCGACAAGAGGGGAACCACACCCACGTGTGCCGTTGTCGTTGGCACAAACCAAGGCGGAGCGAGGCTTTCACCCGAGGCTCCGGTACTCCCACAACCGCCACCACCGCCCACCTCCGCACGTAGCACCTGCCGTGGCACCTGATGCCACGGTACGCACCGCCACGCCAACAATCACAAACCTGAGTCCGCCGCCCAGCATCCATGCGCCACCGGCAGCTGCACTACACGCAGAGCCGATTAACACCACAACAACCTCGACCTAAGCACATCCCCGCGCCCTCCAGCGGCCACAGGCTAGCTCTGCCCAAAACCCTGCAGCAAGGCGTTGTCGGAGGGGGCAGGACACGAACATGCCAGATCTGGAGTCCCGGCGCATATCCACGCGCCCCAGCCAAGGGTGACCCGAAGCAGGCCACTCGCCCCCCCCCCCCCCCCCCGCGCGTGTGCAATCCGGTCGCCAGGAGCCCACATGCTGCCCGCTGCCGTACCTCAAATGACTGAAGACCGCCAATCAGCGACTTCCAATCGCCTCCAGATCTGGCGAGCAACCGAGCAACCGCACACCGGCCCCACAACCCTCGTTGCATGGTCACCAACCACCCACCGGAGAGGGGATCTACCACCATGGCACGAGGATGCCGCCCCAGCCTTCGTCTAACGACGAGCAGGCCGCTGCCGCCCCAGCCGCGACATCAACACTCAGACGCTGCCAGAATCTCCCACGTCACCTTTGGCAGCTGGTCCGCCGCCGCCACGGCTAGGTGTCGCCCTGTGGTGTGATACGGGGGGGGGGGGGGGGGGGGTTCTCGTTTTTCATATATTTCCTTTTTCTAGTAATAGACTACTATATTAGGTCGGTTTCATTAAAAAAATCTAACTTAGGTCACGGAAGGAAGATACCACTGAGGAGTCTTGGTTAGTCACAATCCAAAGATGATAGATGTGAAGTCTACAACTAATCTTATGAGGCTGATTCAATGAAACAGCTTGTGAGCACATGTTGTTCTTGCTATTCAGAGCAGCCGCTCAAACTGTTATTTGCCATCTAGGTTTGGCGTCATTGTAGATGAGCAAAAGCAAAAATAAATAAAAAGCCCAATGAGATGCTGCAATAGTGTTTGTCAAGTGTTGGATTGCTTGCTAGTTCTGTCACAGAGGTCTTGCCATTTATAAGATCTACTTCCTCTGTCCTAAAATAAGTGTTGTGGCTTTAAGTTCAAATCTGAACTAAAACCACACTTATTTAGGGACGGATGGAGTATTAATTATTAAACAGGATATAAGAAATCCATGACGTTATTCCACAAAAGAAAAGTTATCTAATGTGTTGCAGTATATTTTTGTGGCCAAGATTCAAAAAATTAATGTACCTAATATATGCAAACACCTAATATCAGCATATATGTTTGAAACAAAAAACGGAAAGCCGATACATGCATGCCTTGACATCTATGCATGCTAATGGAAGATGCAAGCAATTAAGATGGACTAACTCGCTAAACTACTGCACCACAGTTCACTGTATGAGTGTTCTCCAACTTCAGATATATTTCTCTTTCGATCTGGCAGACCAAGGCGTGCACTGCGCACTGCTATATGACAGATTGAAAACACAACATCCATGCCTGGAGTTTATTTTCTATCTTATATGTGAAGTTAGGAAAAAAGAAGTCCAACTAGAGTGAGTGTGATGGAATGTTTACAGTTAGTACGGATTGATATAGAAAAATGACACCAGAAATTAGAGTAGGATTAAAACATATATAGAAATGACATTCAAGTAAGTGAAAAAAAACATCAACCAATTCAGATTCAGATACAAGTGATAATTGTATAGGTTTAGATCTTGTGAAACAATTATTATTTTTGATTGAAAGGTAGACACCAACGTATGGTGGAGTGGATGGGAGCAAAATATAGATTATTTGGATTGAAGCCTAATCACATTAGTTAACTTTATGCTCAAATTAAATACAGGTCACGTCAAAACCATGCATTGATGTATACTCCTACGTATGCAAGATAAAACATTGATAAGGCCGGCGGCTAACCAGGTCCTAGCGAACCCTGTAAACATACTAAACATAGATGACAAGGCTCACACTGTCATAGAGAAACATCTTCTTAAATTGTAGCCATGATGGCACCATAGTCTCACAAATGATGATCACAACTATTAAACTTCAGTCTCACGTACTTAATTAGGCAAGGAGTAGCCACATGATTAGTTGAAAGGAAGCACAACGAAGACACGAGTCATGAGCACTTTTATGTGCAACATCAAAACTTCACTTTTATGTGTTTAGCAGTGTAATTTGCAATGCAAAGCTGGAATACATAGCCCGACAGAGGCATGTAAACATAAGTAAATGAGTCCGGTAAAACTTAGATCATGCAAAAAAGGTAGAGTTGTGTTGCAGCCTTGAAGGGCTCTGTATACTACATAGTAGTCTAACAAACTTTTAACCTAGGTCAATTTAAAAAAAATTAAAACTTATGTCTCTGAAAGGAAAAAAAATCAAGAGTTCTTGCCACAACCGACAAATTTTGCATGCTTATATTTGCCATTCACTGGGAGACTCGGAAAGAGGCACGGGAAATAGTTCAAACTATCTTAAAATGGAAACAAAAAGAAAAACTGGGTGCCCCCGCCTATCAGTGACCTTAATTATGAGGCTGATTCAGATCAAACAGCTTGTGCAGCACAAGCTATTCCTGCTATACAGAGTAGTGAGTCTCTTATTTGTGACCACAATAGTTATTCAATTGAAGATATTATATATGTGAAGATGCCTCAAAATATAAAAAATCTTTTCTGCCTCCTTATGGTTATATATAAAAGAAGCAGACAAGATGAGTCGTGCTTGAATGGAATGAATTTGCGTGAGCTGAGTGGAACAATAAAATGAAAATTGGATCAACACCAATATTCCTTCTACACCTTGACCATAAAGTACTCATGTACAATAATTGTTCTATCATTTTTGTGATTTCATGAGGCCTAAATAACAGTGAATGCATAAGCTATGTGAAAAATCTTCTCTTTTCCGATTTTATCCGGAAAGTGATTAGAACAAATAAAACAACAAATCACAATTAAATTATTGTGATTGATTAGTTTTCCCACAAGCACAAGTTAAATAACCACATCTGAAGCGTATAAACCAGAATGAATAATCTCAGTAATGAACTATTAAACATTAGACAAGCTGTGTGCTAACTATGAAGGGGAGGACATAAGGAAGCAATAGAAAGTTTACCACTTCATATTGTTGGTGCAGACAACAAGGATGGTGGGAAGCTGGTATATATGCGTGCGCTGGCCAAGCTAAACCCGAATGATACACCGCAAACCCTTTCAAGCTGCAACGTCTTGATGTCCATTGAGACATATCCCACCTCTAGCATCCCCGGAGACGACCTTATGGACTGCAGGGGTCCAATCTTTCTTAGGAGCAGGTACCTCCCGGTTGAAGCTTGGATATAGTACTGATAATCAGAAGGTAGTGAGATTGTCTTCTTGATCTTCCACTGGCTAGAACTCTCACCTTTGTTTCCTCTAATGTAATAACGGAGATCATTATGGATATCAAACATGCCAATCATGTCTTCTCCTGCCTCCACAATGGCTAGACCGAACATGTTTGATGTTTCGTGTGGGACGTCGACAATGGAGAACTCCATCCTTCGGGTGTCAAACACGAGCAACTTCTTATTCATTGTGGACTCCAAATAAAAGCAGCCATAAGCGTAATGGCGCCCGACAAACTTAGGGTGCATAGATGACATCATGGCTGACTTTCCCTGGCAGGGGAACAAATCACTCCAACCCTTGGATGCAGCAACTCGCCATTGTCTGGTGCTCGAAGAGAAGACGAAGGCAGCCACACCAGTTTCACAATGTGCTATTATGACCACTATGAATGCCCTTGCCGCCTCTTCCATGGCTGCAGCTGCCTCGTTCTTGCCTGCTCCGGGGGAAGCTATGAAAAGATGGCACCGGTATACCATAGGGACCAGCCAAGCGGCTAGGTAGTTAGGTACTTGGGGAAGCAGGATGTGTCGCTGGTGCAAGGGGTCACACACCACGAGCTCCGTGCCCACTTGGGGCTCGGGATCGCCGGCAAGGAGGACGCGGCCGTCGCGCACGTCCTGCACGATCCAGCGGCGGTGAGAGGGGAGGAAGGAGAAGGTGAAGTCGGCGGCGTGGGCGAGCGCGCGGGCGGCGGACGCGGCGGGGTGAGGCGGGAGGGCGGGATGAAAGCCGTCGCGGTCGAGGATGCCGAGGAGGGGCGGGGCGTGGAGGAGGCGGAAGCGGCGGCGAAAGGAGCCGTCGGCTAGGACTCCGCGGAAGGCGACGCAGGTGGCAGCTGTGCGGGCGAGATCTTCTGGTTCAGGCAGCCGGACGAAGATCTCCGCCTTGAGGTGGTCGGCGATGGACATGAGCGACGAGGCCATTTGCTTGCCGGACGCGAATGAGGCGGAGGAGGGAGAGTGGTTGGTGGTAGGGGAATTCGAGGGCGGCTGGGGAGGAAGAGGCGATCGCCGGTGGGTGGAGGAGGCGGCCGCCGGGGAAGGGGAGTCGATCGGGAACCCTGGTTTTTCGAACTGGAATCGGGATTCGGGAACCCTGGCCGCTGATTTAGCAGGAGCCGGCTGCGTGCTGTGCGGGCGCCGCTGGAGGGAGTCTGGAGAGAGTGATTTTGTCGTGCTGCCGAAATGGGCCTGTGAAATGGCCATCTTCGGGCCAACACTGCCCATTTACGTTTCTACTTTCAGGCCCGGCACCTCAGGTTTTTTTATTTGCTCAAACAAAAACTCACATTTTTGTATGGAACGCGACATCTCAGTCAAACATTTTCTTACGCTATTATCCGTTTAAACCAAAAGAGCTCGAAGATTGGAAATTCAAACCATCACTCGTTATTGTCAGTTGCCACCACATGACACAGCAGCTCCGCTTCAACAACGATAAACAAAGCACACAATTCAGACTGAGGGCATCTCCAGCCGTTGGCCTTTCAGGAGGGGCAAAAAATCACCCCTGGGGCGCGCCGGCGCAAAACCGCGCACTGGGGGCGTGATGCCCCCCAGTCGCGGCGCCCATGTGTTTTTAAAAAATTCAAATACGGCGCAAACACGACTAAAATTTAACGCAAACATCGGCGAGTTCGTTCAAACTTAAACATATTTTACAAAAAAAGAAAAAAAAAACTTGCGCAGGCTACCCCGCCGTCTCCCTCGCCGCCCGCCCACGCGGTTTACATGCCGAGGAGGTTGTAGAACCGCGTGTAGTCACCGCCGTCGTCGTCGTCGCCGCCCCCGCCTGCGCCTCCACCGTCCCTGCTGCATCCCTCCCCCGGTTGGCGCGGCGGGTTGGACGGTCCGGGGGCGTCGTCGTCGTCGTCGCTGTCGAGGACCACGACGCCGTGCTCGTCCTCGCGCCTACGTTTGCGGGCGGCGATCTCCTCCAGGGCCCGGCGCTGCCGGACCATCTCGTCACGGAGGTAGTCGTCCCGCGCCCACCGCAGGGCGTCCTCGTCGGAGATGCCGCGCCGGGCTATCTCCTTGTACTCCGGCGGGAGGTCGGGCTCCGGCTTGGGCTCGACGAGGACGAAGCGGCCGGTGGGTGGGGAGGCGTTGGCGCCGATGCGGACGCCGGAGCTGCGGGTGCGCGCGCTGACCGGGGTGTCTTGGGGCTCCGGCTTGACGGGGCGGAGGCAGGGCGAGCCGCCGAACGAGGGGGAGGATCCCCCGGTCTCCATGCGCCTCGGGGTCCAGGAGCTTCCCCGGCGGCGTGAGAAGGACGGGGGAGCGGGGTACTCGAGGGCGGCGTGCCGCCCTCGATGTACTCGAGGACGGCCTCCAACGTGCGCCCGGGCACGCCCCACCACCGGCGCCGGCCATTGGAGTTGAGCCTGTCGGAGGGCACGACGCCGTTGGTGGCCTCGAGCTGCTCGGCGTGACGGCGGCGGAAGTAGGGTTCCCAGAGCGGGCTGTCGGGGACGTACCGTGGCCCCTCCCTCGCCGCCCGCGGCAGGGACGCGCGGATGCGTGCGATCTCCGCACGCCGCGCCGCCCCGGTGGGTGGTGGTGGCACCGGCACGCCGCCGGCGCTGATCCTCCAATCCCCGGGCACCCGCATGTCCGGCGGGACCGGGTACTCGGCCTCGAAAAGGAGGCGAGCCTCGTTCTCGTGGAGATGGCGGCGGCCGAAGCCGTTCGCCGCCGCGCCGTCGCCTGGGAAGCGCTCGGCCATGGGTTCTGGAGACGGCGAGAGAGAGGAGAGGGAGGAACGACGACGGCGAGAGAGGAGAGAGAGGAACGACGGCAGCGAGAGAGCATGAGTCGCCGAGTGCGCTGGGGCGCGTCTTATATAGCCCGAGGCGCCGCCCCGTGTGCGAGCCGCCGTGAGCACGCATGGCGGGCGAGGGAGGGTGAGGGACGCGCGTCATCCGGCCTTCACTGCGCCGCCCGTGAGCACCAATGGCGCAGGCTGACTGGCGCAGGCTGACCGGCGCGGCAGTGCGGCAGCTTTGGCATTGATTCGCCGCGGGAAACGAGGCGATGAGGACGACGAAGGGGCGAGAAGAGGGTAGAGTCGCTGACGCGGCGGGCCCGCGGCTGTTTCGCGCCAAAACAGTTCGCCCCAGCGCCCCCGGGCGCCCCCCAGCGCGCCGGGTTCGGCCTGAGTCCGCCGGCACTGTTTTCGGCCCAAGCCGGCGAAAATCGGGCTCCTGGGGGCGCGACTGGGCCGTTTTTTCGGCGCCGGCGCGGAAAAAACGCCTGGGGAGGCCTTCCTGGGGCGCGGCTGGAGATGCCCTGATACATCAAGAAGCTGACTACATTTCTCCAAAAAAAACTTTTTGCGGGTTAAAAAAATACACTAACAAACCTTGTGGCGACCTAGACTTACCTGAATAAACGTATCGTGTGAAATGTTACTGAAATGCATGGGCATTTTTGTAAATAATCCTTAAATTAATTAACATCTCGCTAAAATAATTTTATACTGACGAAAAATGCACGTGGAATGTTTTCTGTGATTGATTAAAATATAAATAAAATGGTTAAGATATGTGTGAATATTTATGAATATTATTTGAAAACTTGAAATTGAGGGAAATGATATTTGGAAGACCATGCATAAATGGAGTTACTATTCAAAAGCGTTGAATACATGTTAAATAATTGCTTGAAATGTTTGCGAAATATGCATGTGGAACTTTTTTCTGTAACTGATTGAAATATAACTAAAATGAGTAAGATATGTGTGAGTATTTGTCAATAATATCTGAAAAACTGAAATTGAGTGAAATAACATTTTTTTTGTCAAAATGGAGAAATAAAGCAGAAGAGAGTTTTCCGGTTAATTAATGAAAAACACACATACCTCAATAGAGAGGGTCTCATCAAGATACACTATGGTGTCATCGTCATCACTTTCCCCCAAGAGGCGTCATCGCCCTCCCTAATCTCCGAGCAAAAGACTTTGTCTTTGCCAAAGACGAACGTGGACCCAACCCTCGCCGTAGAGGCTATGTGAAATACAAGAAGACTCGTGCCAACTTCAGCCACCCACACCGAGGGCAAAACAACTCCGACTCTGATGGAGAGCTTCGAATGAGAACTATGCAAGGTTGGCGCTGTGGAAGACCGCCGAACAGACCACCTGTTGCCCATCATCATCACCACATGGGCCCCACGCCCGCCGCTCTGACTTCAGCACAACAAAACAACCCAAGGTAATCCCATGGTTACGTCTAAAACAACCAACTACTGCAACCATTGCCATGTCTCTAACTTCGCTCGCCTCCACCATCGTTGCCACAGAAGCCATGGCGGCAACATCGCCGCCTCCCACTGGTCACACTTGCAAATGCCCAGCTCCAAGGAAGAAGCCCTCAAGCGGGGAAACGACGCAAAGGAGTCGCGCGCCATAGTCTGGTCACACAAGATCAAGGGTTTTCCCTGAAGCCGAATCCATGCGAAAGGGGCACGACAGTAGTACAACGACGCGGGAGGGGTATGAATGTCATTTCATGATTAAACTTTGCAAGCTTTGAAAACATTTGTCAAATGTTGTAAAAAACATGTTTTTTTTAAAAAAAATCGGATTTTACTGTTCACTCGAGCTCATATGAGCTCGAGCTGAGAAGGGCACTTTCCAAAAAGAATCGAATAAAATGCATGCAAACACACAAACTCACAAACTCTACCAAGCACACCAGAATTCGATTGGTGTTGGGGTGCATTAGAAGTTGTTTCTAAGCCCTAGGCATCAATAGAGGAAGCTCTTATTTCTAAAGACCATCAAGCTTTTAGATGTTCGAGAGTATGAGCAGTATGCTGCCATGGCCGTCAAGAATCAGCGAACTTGCCACCACATCCGTTCATCAGCACCAGATGCATCGCATTGCACTGCTCAGTATAACAAATAAAGGTGGACTTACCACAGTTCTTGATTGATTGGGACCATTAATTAAAATGTAACATTCTTAGATATCAAAGGAAGAACACAACTAGACATGGCACTGCCACACTCAGACAAAGAACATCCACATCGACGCTATAGTAATTAACCAAAACGTAGACATGACGAACGCCAGACAAAGCAATGTAGATAGTTTCATCCTGTAGGACACACCACTGAAATCCCAGTTGTCTTGAATTGAGAATGTTGATCTGATTACGGCTCCCCCGAATCTGAACAAACAAGACGAAAGTTTGGCCAAACAGAGAAGAATTTTGGGTCCAAATTGTACAAATATTCAAGAGCTTATACAGGCTTAAAGGAACGAATTATATGTATTATATTGGGCCAGATATAGTAGCAGAATAGCATTCCTTTAATCAGTAAGGTTAACCATTCATCACAGCCGGATTTGCGATATGCAAATACTTTTGTCTGTTCAGCACCAAATTGCAATGCAGATTGGAGCACATAGCCAGAAAGAGGCATGTATGCAAAAAAAAAGCACCGAATTATATGTGTTTGCAGGACTTTGGATATTTTATTACCTAGCTTAAGTCACTTAAGGAAATATATCAGGGGTTCTAGCCACAATCAACAAATGATAGATGTGAAGCATGTAACTGATTTTACGAGACTGATTCAAATCACACAGTGTGAGAGCAGACTGTTCTTTCTTTGTTATTCAGAGCAGTGACTTAGGCAGTTATTTGTGAAGGCAGTAATTAGGCAGAGAATTTCTCAAAACAACATCATCACAAGAAAAGAAAAACTGAATGTGAAGATGACCAAAAGAAAAACCTCCCTACATCCTTATATTTATGTGAAGAAAGTGGACAAAATGAGTCCTTAACTGTAATTAATTTTCTAGATGTGAAGGTAAACACTATAGTGGTACACTGGAAGTATATTTGGATTACTTCTCCACTACCTCGGCCATAAAACAATTCCACCAAAATATATGTTGTGATAATGATAGTGGAAGCTTGAGACTATGTGAAAGATATTTAGTTTGTACGATTTTTTTATTAAAACAGGAATTGAAACAAACACAGTGTTCGCAGGACTTAAGATTTTTATTACCTAGATTAAGTCACTTAAGGAAATATATCATGGGTTCTAGCCACAATCAACAAGTGATAGATGTGAAGCCTATAACTGATTCATGAGACTGATTCAAAATCACACAGTGTAAGCGCACACTATTCTTTCTTTGTTATTTGGAGCAGTGACGGTGATCTCTTAAAACAGGAATTGAAACAAACAAGACAACGTATCACAAATATGTTCACTTTCCCATAACTGAGCACAACAAAATAAACACTACTAAATCATTAAAACAAGAATGACCCATTGCAACACTGAACGCATTAGACAATCTATGTGAAAACAATGAAGTGAAAGACATAACATAACTTGGATGCAGTAGAAAGTATACCACTTCATATTGTCGGCGAGGACAGCGACGGTGGGAAGTGGGCATATATGCGTGTCCTGGACAATGAATTCCCGAAAGGCTTCACACAGACCCTCTCAAGCTGCAACTTCTTGACGTCCACCGAGATATACTCCAAGTCTGGCATCTCCATAGACAAGCCTACGAACCGCGGGGCTTCAGAACATATCAGGAGCACATACCTCTCTGTTGCGGCTTTGATATAATTCAGGCCCTCAGAACCCAGTGAGAATGTCTTCACCATCTGCCACCGGCCTGAATTCTTGCCTTTGTTACGCCTGACAGTGTAGCAGAGGTCAGGTTTGCCACCTGCAGTTCCATCACGGATACCAAACAGCCCAAGCCTGCCCTCCCCTGCCTCCACAATGGCCACGCCTAGCGTGCCCCAACCAGAGGACGGGAGCTCGGCGATCGAGAACTCCATCCTCTGGATGTTGAGCACAAGCAACTCTCTCCTCTTGATCAGGGTGGACTCCCAGTAGAAGCAGCCATAGGCGTGGTGCCGCCTGAGATAGGCAGGATCCATCGGCGACACTGGCATGGCCGACCAAAGCATGGGGGGCGCCGCTCGCCACTGCCCGGTGCTCGAAGAGAACACAAAGGGGGCCAGCTTAGTCTCGCAATGCACCATAGAGATCACCGTGAATGCCGTCGCTTCATCGTTCTCGCCGACGGGAAGGAGGAGAGGCTCGTCGAAGGGCCTGCGTCGCACGGGCGGCAGGCGCTCTGTCGAGGCGACGAGGGCGTCGGGCACCGGGGGGAGCAGGACGTAGCGCCGGTGCAGGGGGTCGCACACCGCGAGCTCCCTGCAGATCGGGGGCCGCGCGTCCTGCCCGTGGTCGCGGCCGAGGAGGACGCGGCCGTCGCGGATGTCCATCGGGACCCAGCGGCAGTGGGAGGGGAGGAAGGAGAAGGAGAAGTCGGCGGCGCGGGAGAGCGCGCGGGCGGCGGGCGCGGAGGGGTGGGGCGGGAGCGCGGGCTGGAAGCCGTCGAGGTCGAGGAAGGCGAGGAGCCGCGGTGCGTGGAGGCGGCGGAAGCGGCGCAGGAAGGCGCCGTCTGTGGCGACACGGCGGAAGGCCGGGCAGGCAGCCGAGGCGCGCGCGAGGTCCTCCGGCGCGGGCAGCCGGAGAAGGATCTCGGTGAGGAGGCCGGCCGGGAGCTCCGTCAGCGTCGGGGCCATCTCGTTGCCGGCAGCCGGTGGCGTGGACTGGAAGGGAAGCCCGTGGAAATCGGAGGGGATGGTGGGGTGGAGTGGAAGGGGGAGAGGCGGGTCTCAGTCCTTGTGCGTTACAAAATGATATCCTAAAACCAAAATGCAATTTCCTAGGAGCTCTTAATTTTTTTGGTAAAGTAGACCTTGGCTTCTCCCAGCCAATGTAACTTCACCGGCTACTACGCTGCCCCAGAGCAGTAATTACCGGATGTGCTATGCACACGCATGCTCACACAAGGGAAGGTTTCCGTCTCCCATGCCGCTTGGCTCCTGCAGGAGTGTCATGGCCCGACGACATCGACATGTGTCCATGAGGCTCTAGCTTTTCGGAAAATTTCCAAACGAACAATTTTAACGATATCTTTCATGACTTTTTTGGTTCATAAGATAGAAATTTTATAGAAATAGGAAAATCATAGAAAGTGAGATGACATGCATATCAATTCCTATAAAGAAAGAGATGTCATTTGGTGCATAGGATATAATTTTTTCCATTGAGTCTAGGCTAATGTTTTTTTCCTCCAAAATGTGAAGGATTGATTCCTATCCTACATAAGAATAGGAATCCATTCCTACAAACCAAAGAGCTTCAAAGGAATTTTTCCTTTGCAAATCCTATCCTATAGAATTCCTACAAAAATCCTACAAACCAAAAGAAGGCCTCAATTTCTCATTTTATTATGTTCAACTTTATGTATTCCTCTATCCGTAGAGTACATTGAATGTACAGAAATGGCTAT